>JAMJFZ010001815.1:7197500-8665000 GCA_026225945.1 Cricetomys ansorgei
GTAAAAAGCAGGGCATGGCAGTGTGCACTTGTAATCCTAGCTCTAAGGAGACAGGGATAAGATCCCTGGGGCTCGCTAGGCCATCTTTCTAGCCTACTTGGAAAGGCAGTGGGACAATCCTGTCTCAAAATCAAGGCAAGTGACTCCGAAGGGACGACGCCTGAGGTTGACCTCTGGCCCTCAGGCCTGCACACAAATGAATGCGCAGGTGAAAGAAAAGAAAGAACGATAAAGAGCAAGCGTCTCACCAGCCGCGCTTGGCCGCACACTGCCCTCTCTCACTGCAGCGCGAGTTTTATGTGGCAGAACTGCGTAAAGGCCAAGTGTAAAGATTTAGGTCAGTGTTCAAATCCCAGCTAAAACCCCCCGGTGTAAAATCACACTAGTCATAGAGGGCTTCCTGTGTGCCAGCGACCCTGAGCGAGTGACTCCGCGCTCTGCATCTCAGTGTGCACCTCAGTTAAAATGGGGGATACCAGCGCATCTCTCACCTGGGTCGTCGCGAGGATTTAACAGGGTCACGCAGAGTGCACTCAGTGTGCCGACAGCACACTAAGCGTTCGGTGAAAGTAGCTGCTGTGTTGTTATTTAGACACTGGACCTGCATCAACTCTAGCACGGCAATTACTTGAAGAACCGGTAAATTAGATGTATTAGGAAGAGGCTTAATTCCCCGGGCTGGTGGAGCATTTTGTGAATCACAATAGTAATTTTCTAAATGGCTCTGAGCAACCTGCAATAGAGCATGCATGTGGTTCAGGCCTCGCTGATTTCCCAGAGAGCAAATTGCCCATTGAAATGGCTTGACCATTACGTGATCATAATATGGACTGTTTACACACACACACACACACACACACACACACACACACACACACACATGCGCACACAGACGCGCACACACGCACACACTCACACACACGCACTCACACACACGCACGCACACACATGCACACACTCTCACATACACGCACTCACACACACACACACACATGCGCACTCACACACGCACGCGCACGCACACACACACGCACTCACACACGCACTCACACACACATGCGCACTCACACACACACACACACGCACTCACACACACGCACGCACACACATGCACACACTCACACACACGCACTCACACTCACACACACGCACACACACACATGCGCACTCACACACACGCGCACACACACACACATGCGCACACACAGGCACACACACACTGTTAAAACATGGTACTAGGAAAACAATAAGGTTTGGCCTTAGTAGCTGGGATTTCTGGCCTGGCATAACATTTCAAATATATGATTTGGATCTTATATTTAGCTGATTGTCTTCACCTGGTGAGGTGTACTGGTGAGGGAGGAACACACTGAAATGTTATGATGATTTTCCTGCTCGTTCCCCTGTGGTTCTCAAGAGGGAAAATCATTAGGATTCTAGTCTTAGAACTGATGTCATCGAGACAGATCCTTTAGGTCTGGGGACGTTTCTGTGGTGATCATGGAAACAGCATCAGGGGAACTCTAAAGATAGCTGGGCCTGTTAGCTATGGACCTGGGTTGTGCCCAGTACTGTCTTTGGTGCCACAGCTTGCACTCTCCTGGCAGAATTTGGTGAAAAGGCGGCTGGGACTAGCCAAGGCGACAGATGGCTTGGAGGGCTTGACCACTAGCCCTGACCTCTGACCCCACTCCCTCCCTCTGTCCTCTAGAAATGTGTCACAGGAAAGGGAAGAAAATTAACCATCTCGGCGCTGAGACGTTAATGGTCGCTTGGGCAAACTATGCTCTCTTTTCTCAGCTTGCTTGGATAAGCAGTCTTGATTCCGTTCCATTATTGCAGCTACAGAAACCTCACAACCATGCCATTTTCAAAGAGTGAGAATTATTTGAATGTCCTTCATTTCAGACCTAAACTTCTGTGATTTCAACCCTAGTGTCCAGTTTTTCCTATTGGTGCCTTCGTGGACAGATCCAAATAACAAGAATCAGCATTGATTCATCTCTGGTGTTGTGCTTTTGAGTGGCAGGCTCTGGGCACATCACTGCTTTAACTTGAAATTGGCCTTCCCTAAGTGAATCACTTAGGTCTTCCTTAACTGACCGGAAAGACATCAGGTGCCTCTTGTGGGAACGAGTGAAAAGAGAGACAAACAGACACAGTGGTGAACAGATAGACGGATGGACCCACACAGAGAAACATGCAGCCAATGATAGAGGAAGAGAACTAACAAAACAGAGCCAAGATGTGTATGCTGCGTGAACGCGTATTTTCCGACAAGTCTGAACTCCTCCTTGAGGTATGAGGTATGGGTTCTTGATGCTTCTGCCCCAGCTGCTCTTCTCAGGCTCTGTTTATTCTGAGGCTCACAGCGTTTGTGTAGGTAGTATGGAGGAGTGTGTGAGGTTTAGAGGTCGGGCGGGACAGGGTCTTGGGTCAGGAAGTCTGCGGGAAGTAACTGGCAGTCATCAGAAGACACTGTGCTGGCTAGTTTTGTGTCTACTTGACACAAGCTAGAGTCATCTGAGAGGAGGGAACCCCAACTGAGAAAATGACTCCATAATATTGGCTATAGGCAGGCAAGCCTGTAGGACATTTTCTTAATTTGTGCTCGACATGGGAGAGCTCAGACCATTATGAATGAGGCTTCTCCTGGGTTCTATAAGAGAGCAAGCTGAGAAACCCACAAAGAGCAAACCAGTAAGCAGCCTCCCCTTCATGGCTTCTGCATCAGCTCCTGCCTCCAGATTCCTGCCCTGCTTGAGTTCCTGTCCTAACTTCCTTCCGTGATGCAGAAGTGTAAGCTGGATAAACCCTTTACACCCCAACTTGCTTTCAGTCCCTATGTTTCCTCACCACGATAGAAACTCTATGGCACCAGACAGACTCCTCACCAAGGACAATATTCTCTCTGAGCCAAGTCTATAAAAGGAGGACAACCACCTCCACCACCCCCCTGCCCATAAAATAACAGTGATGTCAGAATCCTTTGAGACTGAGGGTCTCTCTGAAGTGACAGGAGAAAGGATCCGGACTAAACATTCTGGTTAAAATAGGCAAAGTGCAGGTCAGTAATCCTATATTTTCCGAGCACCTCAGCCGTGGACCCTGAACACTGGAGCATCACCCCCTCCCCCCTGACTGTATGGACGATGGCTGCAGACTCCTGTCCTGGAGATGACTAGAAGATATATATGTATCCTGCAACCCTACACAGTTGCTAGTGAAATCCCCATAACCTCGAAGAACATCCTGAGAGCCCATCAAAGCTCATTCATATGCATCCACACTGGTTTTCATCGTAGACTTTAAACAGCTTTAATTAATAATCCCCTCCCTTCTCAGTGAGTCAACACAACTCCACCTTTTCATTTTGAAAGAACTTAAGTAAATAAAGAAATAAAGCATTCAATTATTGGAAATAGAAATGAGAAAATATAATTGATTTCAAAGACTTTTGCTATAAGAATTCCCTGAGGCTGCTGACTACATTTTATTAAGAAAGCAGCACACGCTTGTATTTCTACATTTCTTATATGATAATGCTGTGTTCCTCGGGGTGGGGAGTAGTATTATTGAAAGAAAAATAATTATGACAAGTGTTAAAGATTAGGGAGTTGGATTCTCCCAGTGGGCCACCCATATCCTGGGAGTCAGTTAAGTGCCTTGGAAGGCTCCATGAACTCTTGTCATGCTTCGGTGCACTAACAAGGACCCCAGTGGGTTGGAAGAGTTAACTGGAGTCCCAGGGCTCTGTGCCTGATCCCCACGCAGCATTCATGCTCTGTGAGGATCTGGATCCGTGTTCCTCCACATTGAGTTCTGTCTTCTAAGAACAGGCATTCTTGGGAGCAGAGCTGGTATCTGTACACCACTATCATTGGCAGCTGGCCCGACTCCTCCCCCTAAGAGCCCCATAAACACCCCTCTGCCTCCTTGAACAGAAGAACAGGCTCTGCTACCGATAGGTGCTCAAACTGTCCTGATAATGTGTCTCTGCCTCTCTGTATCATAGCTTCCTGACAAGCACCAATGCTCCCAGGGGGGAAGTCCAGCCATTTCACCAGCATTCCTGGTTGTCATGTGACTTCTTCTAGGGCGATGTAAAGAAACATCTTTACAGATAGGCAAGGGTACCAACAGACCAAAGAGAGCACTCCATCCATGTCTAGCTTGTTGAGCCGAAGAGTTTATTTGGAGTTCTTACAGCAGCATGGAACTCAAAGGCAGCAACACCACCAGGAAGTTCCCTGGGTAACTTACCAACAGCTCTGTCACTCAGTGGAGAGTCACACCCACATTGTGGATAACTCACAAAAAGCTGAACCACACTCAAGTGGCTCCCTGGGTGACACATTGACAATTACTCTACAGTAGAGTCTCCTTCCCAGCCATTGTTTACTGGTAACATAATCTCAGTGAAGGGAGAGGACTCATGAGTCCCATGAGTCTCTTAGAACTCCTGAGCCCTGTGAGGCCCCTTTCCACTCCACAAGCGAATGCTAAAAGGCCTGGTCTCAAGAGGGTCTTGTGTAGGTCATTGCAGTTGCTCTGATTCAAGGTGGCATTGATCATATCAGGTGTGTGTGTGTGTGTGTGTGTGTGTGTGTGTGTGTGTGTGTGTAGTAAGATGACTTCTCAGACTCACACCCTCCTCTCCTTCCCTCCCTTCTCCTCCCCTCCGCTCCCCTCCCCTCCCCTCCCCTCCCCTCCCCTTCCCTCCTCCTCTCCCCTCTCCTGGATCTTTCTACCTCCAGTTTTTACACTGATCCCTCAGCCATAGGTCTTATTTAGAGATTCATCAATACTCAGCATTGTTTCCTTCTTTGGCTGATTCCTTACCCACGCTGCATTTAACTCTCTCTTTCTCCTGGATAAGCAGCTCCCCCCTGGCATACTCCATCTTTCCACACACCTTCACAATTACCATCTGTCTTCTACCAAAATACTATTTTTATCTGGTAATCGCTCCAGTTGCAAAGCTGCACTTCTGGCCTGTGCCCCTCACCCGCAGTTCTGTCTCTCAGAATGGACTCTGCACTCGCCATTGTTAGGCAGGGATTCCTGGAATGGTGTCCTTCTGGGAACTAAGACTTCGTTGACCAATTGACACAGATGTTTTTATTCTCCGTTCTTCTTGTGCTGGCTTCGTGCAGATAATATACTTATATGTCTGTTTCCTTAATTTGTCAGCTATAGGTCTTATTTAGAGATTCTTCAAGATAAATTTTGAGAATTTAGTTCATTAATTCTGACTCCTCCCACCCCAGGATTTGAGACATTCCCAGCATCTGATATTTATTGTTACCTTTATTCTTCCTATATTTTATTTATTGTTATTATTACTATTAAATTTTGTTTTTTTGAGACAGAGTTTCTCTGTCGTAACTCTGGTTGTCCTGGAACTCACTCTGTAGCCCAGGCAGGCTTCTAACTCACAGAGATCCTCCTGCCTCTGCCTCCCGTGGGATTAAAGGCATGCGCCACCACCGCCTGGTTCCTTTATTTTTAAATTTTTATTATTTTATGCGTGTGGGTGTTTTGCCTTCATGTACGTTTGTGTCCCCTGTGCTTCCACTGACCATGGAGACCAGAAGGCAGTGTGGATCCCCTAGAACCAGAGTTACAGAAAGTTGTGAGCCACAGAATGGAAAGCTGGGTCCTCTGAAGGAGCAGCCGGGGCTTTCATTCCCGGAGCCATCTCTCCAGCCCTCTCTTCTTGTACTTTTATGTATACCTCCATTTCTCATTTAATCAACCTTTTGGTCACTCATCTTGGACCCCCTACATTAAAAGACTGATTTATAGGTACTCCTCTCTCCCAACACCCGCCCCGCTTTCCCTGTCCCATTTGTTTAGATAAATGTTCACTTTCTGTTGTGTCTGGAAGTTGCAGCAGGTCTTTACAGTCCATGCATAGAATGATTGAAGTTGTCCCCGAAAAGCATATTACTTTAACTTAGGCTCATTCTGTAATCAGTGGGCCATTCAAGGCTCCTAGAAGCAAGGTTCAGTGGCTTTTCTGTTTGTTTTTATATTCTAATGTCACTATATCTTGGATTGCTTTACTTGCGAACTGTAGCCTGATCATACATTTAGGTTTATCTTATGTTTCTACTGCCTGATTCTCTGAGTTTGAAACCCATGTTGTTGTCTTGCCTTATTTGTCCTTGTGATTAATTCCCCCCAGTGTCTCTTCTATTATGCTCTCGTTTTCCCCTAGAGTCTTTGAGTCCTGATCCCCCAGCCCCACCTCCCTGTGTCTGCTTTTCTGGTAGCTGTGAAGCCTGAGATGCTTTTGTCATGTACATTTCTCTGCCCCCACCGGGCTCTGGGTTGGTGTCGCAGTGGTTTGACCTCAGACTCTCCCTCAGCCCACTTTTGATTTCTGGAGTCTATCTCCAGAATGTGTGGGAAACAAGCCTGCTGAGATGCTTTTGATGAAAATTACCTTCTGCTTTCACCCACGGCTGGTACCTGGCTGAGCCTAGAAGCCTTTTCTCCTTCTGTGAATATCAGCACACTGATGGTCCAGCATCTTCCACGCCTCTGTTCTCACCTGTTGCTCTGGGTGTTTAACAAGGCCTTTACAGAAGGAGGATGTTGTCCTTTCGCTTTGAAATTTTCTTTCCTTTAATTATTTCTCTGATTTAAAAAATAAAAATTCTGACTCTGTAAGTAAAGCTTGTAGGCTGACTTTGCAAGTTCTCTCACATTTTTCAATGTTGTCTTTCTTGCATCTGGAATGGGAAGTTCTTGGATTTATTTTATAATCCTTTAAGTTAAAATTTTCCAGGCTTAAAAAAAAGTAAATAAAACTTGCACGTTCCTTTGCTGCCACATTTGAGGCTAACCTCCAGGGTGCAACATTTTTCCTACAATTCCTCTGGTATTAATTATAGTGCTTTTAATGTTACCTTTTGCTCCTTGTCACTGTGATTCTTTCTGAGTCCTTGTCTCTGCTGGCTTTTTGCATAGAGGCTTGCAAGAGTCTTTACATGCGTAAGGACTCTTGGTTTTGAATTTCTATTTAAGGGAGAAGGGATTGGGGCTGGAGAGATGGCTCAATTGTTAAGAGCATTGGCTGCTCTTTCAGAGATCTCAGGTTCAATTCCCAGCATCCACATGGAGGCACACAGCCACCTACAGTTCCAGTCCCAGAGTATTACCAGGCACTCATGCAGTGAGCAGACATACGCCTATATACACAAAAATAAATACATTAACTAATTAAGGGAGAAGGGTTAAGGCATCAGGCACTTTTCAATGTGATCTTAGTAGGTCTATTGTTTGGCAGGAGCTTTCCTTTAGAACTGACTGGAATGAATGGGAGACCTGCTAGGAAACTACTTTCGGCTGGGATCATGGTGATCCGCAACCCTCCTGCACTCTTCTGTGCGTCAAAATCAGGATAGTTTTCATTCTATGGCTTTAGTAGAAAATCAGAGCTCGGTGACTTGGCCATGGCTAGATAACCGGCAAGTGATAAAGCCAAAATCAGAACTAAATTTGGCCTGATGAATGCAAATTCTCACCCTATCGTACCTTGTAAGTTCCAGTGTATGGTAGAAGTAATGTTTTATGAATTGGGTTTATTTTCTTACAGACCTTCATAAATTTTACAGCGAACTCTGTATCTTTCCTTCTCTGTAAACAACCGTTGTCCTTCTGCCCCCTCTTATGGAACTAATATACTCCCAGAGAAGATGCAATAATTAAACTTCATTCAAAAGCAGAAGGTATCTAGGCAAAATTATAGTGCTGTAGAGGAGGACTTTCTGGTCTCGGAATTGGCCAAATCATTGGTAGATATTTTAGAATTATTTTTGAAAAGGTTAAGACAGTCACAATCTTCTTCATTTTAAGGTTCCTCCTGACTACAAAAGTCATTTCCTCTAGATCTACTTTTTGAAGAACTGTTAACAGCAGATGATGATTTTATTAGAAAATTGCCCCCCCTTTTTAAAAAGGGCATTTAGTTATCATCCAGGGAATTAAATATAACTCCTCAGTTTCCACATTTTCTTTTGGAGATGATAATACATGTTCGTGTAAAACAGTGCAAAATCAAGTAAGTTTGATGCACACTGAGCAAAATGAAGTGAGTAGTTTCTGTTGCTGTGCCTTCTTGGGCTTTGCTTGTGCTCAGTTTTCACGCTCATGTTGTTCTTTACTGTTGTGATTGGCCAACCTCACTGTTATACTCCTCTAAAATCTCTGCCTCTGTTTGATGGCCCTTCCTTTTTTGTGGATATAATTAATTTTAATTTTATTTTATGTGCATTGGTTTGAGGGTGTCAGATCCCCAGAACTGGAGTTACAGACAGTTGTGAGCTGTCATGTGAGTGCTGGGAATTGAACACAGGCCCTCAGGAAGAGCAGCCAGTGCTCTTGAATGCTGAGCCATCTCCAGCTCCTCCATTTCTTAAAATTGCCCTACAAATCTTTTCTTTATCTCTTTCTCTTTCCATTTTTTCTACTCTTTCCTTCCTTCCTTCCTTCCTTCCTTCCTTCCTTCCTTCCTTCCTTCCTTCCTTCCTTCCTTCTTTTCTTAGACAGGGTCTCATCACTAGATAGCCTTGGCTGGCCTGGAACTCACTAAGTAGACCAGACTGCTCTTAAAGACGAAGAGATCAGCCTGCTTCTGCCTCCCAAGTGCTGACATTAAAGGTATGTGTCCTCACACCTGGCTTTGATGTTTTTAAAAATAGACTTATTTATTTTAAATTTATGTATATAAGTGTACCACTAATAAGCAGTCCCCATGGAGGCTAGAAGGAGTGTAGGATACCCTGAAAAGGAAGTTACAGAAGATTGTGATGGTCCATGTGGAGGCCGGGGGACATAACAGGGACCTCTGCCAGAGCAGTAAGTGCTCTTCACCACTGAGCCATCTGTGCAGCCCTTGTCTTACAGCTTTTAATTATCTGTCATAGGTGTGTGGTCATCACGCACGGTGATGGGTTTCATAAAGACTGTTTGTTTCAAGTATGTAATGTACTTGACTGTATATATCTATGCATCCTGCACACTCTCCTTTGGCTCCTTCTCTTTCCTTTCTCTGCTTTCATGGTGTGTAAGTGCATGTGTGTGTGTGTGTGTGTGTGTGTGTGTGTATGTAATTGTTTCTACACCTTTAAATGCAATTTCATAAAACTGAAAAGCTTCTGCACAGGAAAGGGTTACACTGAGTGAGGAGGTAGTCTACAGAATAAGAAAATAAAGTTTGCTGTCTCCCTAACAAAAGATTAATCCAGATTAATCTGGAGTCTAAGAAGAACGCAAAAGTTGAGTTCAAGCCTTGAGTTGGGGTCGAAACCCTTAAGGGAGTGGGTAGGATCTGTGATTTAGTTCCCTACTGATTATGTCCAGTCAGCGATATTGTGGGACTATGCACTTTGTTTGAATGCAGACTTTTTTTTATTAGCATACACGTTACGGGTACAAAATAACGGGTTTCGTTATACTGTCTCCGTACATGCGCATAATCACTTTAATGCTATTCGCCCCTCTGCTAGAAGGGCAGAAGGCTCGTCCCTAGAAGGCGATTATTCATAGACTTACATTTATTTACAAGAGTGTTGCTTTCCATTTCATCAATTGTGAGCGTCTCTGAGAAGCTTCTTATCAAGATCTAACAATGCTTCCTGCCTTGGACTATTTATTGGACATCATTGCCTACATGACTGGATGATAACCATCTGCAGCCAGGCTCTTCTCATTCTGTTCCCATGGGCTGTTTTTGATATTTACTTTTAATTAGGTCCTCCAACCCCATTCTTCTAAGGATAGTCTACAGAAGTAAAAAGACTCCACTTTAACAGACAGGATGCTATTAGGAACGCACCTATTAATTTGTGGGAAAGTCCTTCAAAACTTTCCATACTTTCTTCTGTCATTAGCTGAGGGGCTAAGTTTCCTGAACGAATATTCTGTTGAGGAGCCCATAGACTAGCCACCAACCCTATTGCTGGCTTGTAGCCTTAGGCTAAAAAATTTGTCCCTGTAAAACACAGTGGCTGTCCTGTAAAACAAGGCTAATGACAGTGCCTACCTCATTTGGCTGCTGTATTACCTGCCACTTTGTTAACACTTAATGCTTGTTAGCAACTATTAAGCCACAATTAACTATTGTTCAACTCTTTCACTGTTTGGGAAAGTCTGCCAAGAATAACATAAGATTGTTTGCTGCTTTTATTGACTTTTCACAGGGCTTTGACTCTGGGGTCAAGACCAGGTTAGGAATTAAGCAGCATGGGGTCAATGATGATGCCTAGTTACTGATGTTTCAATGGACCTGCTTTTAAAAGCCAACAGTGGGAACTGGCAGGAATGGTCTCCTAAAGGGTGAATAATCTCTGGACATGTAAAACAGGGCCAGGCAGGCTTAAAGTAGAACTTTAACAACAGAGCCCTTGAGGTTAATCATGGCCTTTTTCCTCTGCGCCTAAGCCCTACCTGTGGGTAAAGAGGAAGCTAGTAAAAAGCCCCTGAAAACAATTAGGGCATTTGTAGAAACTAAAACATGGAGGTAACAGTCTCATACATCTCTGCCAGGCTGTGTGCTCTAAGGCCACATGCAGACAAAGCCAGACTTTCCCTTCGTTAGAACTTGTAATTGACCCCAGAAGGCAAGGAGGTAATCTACTGGGACCCTGTGTGGTGTCTCCTAACCATTGCTAGGACTTGGAAGCATTACCAAGCAGGAATTCCCAGCAACCCAAATTCATAGCCTAAGAGTGTTTATCTTTGGCAGGCATTACCAAACATTTAAATGGCTCAAGTCCAGTAAGAGTAGTTGTCATTAAGTGCTTATGTTAGATATATCTTTGTAATATTATTGCATTTCTTTGCCAATAAAAGAACTATAATTATGAGCCCAATTTTATCAATGACAGGAGAATAAGAAAGTTGAAGAAGCTATACTGCTAATAGAATCATAACAAGGGTTTGAACCTGACTGGCTAGCTTTATCTCCCATTCTTTTAGCCAGTACACAGGATGTGTACAGCCATGCTGTTAAGAAAGAATAAGTTACCCAAATCCAAACAAAAATTTGTTTTCCACAGTACATATTCATGTACTAAGTGCATTTAAAAGTCATTTCCAAATAATTGGCTTATGAAGGCATTGGGGACCTAAAAATAGAGTAAAGAATGACAAAGCCAAGCTCAAAAAGAGATCAAGGAAAATGATTTGATATTTAGGATCCCCAGTCCCAGTTTTGGAGGCAGTGGTCAAGAAGCTGGTGCATGCTGTTAACAGGTTTTTGGACATCAAAGGGTAGCTATAAAGCGAAGACCCACCAAAGAAGAAAGTAACGAATCCCTCTGTCCCATTTAGATTTGAGACCTGAAAGTGCACTGTAGGAGAAATATGTATCTCAAAGAGCACACACTCCTAATCAGAATATAGTTTAATCCCTGCCCCCAACACACAAAGAAGTTGGTAAACTGTATAAAGAGAATTCTAAATTGCTAATGACCCCAACTAACTGTCAGAATTGGATATTCTCTTAGGAGAAAGACAACATCACTCTGGGCCTTAAGTTATTTCTGTAAACTCTTGCAAATACGCTACCAATCACATCCTAAAAATAAAGAGCTGTAAGGAGACAAGGAAATATTGGCAGTAGAAACAGCGCAGGAAAAATAGACACCATAGAGGATTCATCAAATGGACTCCACAGTGACCAGGTTTATAGTACCCAAATTGTTAAGAGATAAACAGAAACTCAGAGGTGCAAGAATGGCTCAAGAGTGAGCAGAATGCAAGTGTAAATTAACTTTAAAATAATCATGTCTTTGGGTTTTAGAATACACCTAAATAAATGCATGTAAATAACTCATACAAATTAGGAGAGTAATAAGTGCAATTTAAATAGTCTACAGTTGTTATGTTTTTGGGGAAAAGGTTACAAGTTACAAATACTTGATTTTACTAACTCAAGGATGCATGCCTTTTTTTTTTTTTAAATGAAGTTCAAACAAAAGAATAATAAAAGCTGTGCCCATTTAAAGCTGATCAATGAACATAAAATAATATAAAATACATTCAAATAATTCAAACAAGGATAATACAAAAAATGAAAAATAAACAGAACAAATGAAACAGACAGCACCTAGGAAATAAGAGTTAAAATGTAACACAGACATAATTACATTGATGCCAGTAGATTAAATGCTTTAATTAAAAGGCAAGTTGCATCAGAGTAAACACACATCCAAAAATCTAATTGTTTATAAACAACACACTTAATATAAGGATACAGAAGGGCTAAAACGTAGAAGGATAAGTCCCCTACTAGTGTGGCTTCAAATATATTAAGTTAAAAGAGTGCTAATTGCCATGAGAAATGCTAGATCTAGCAGACATAAACTTGGCATGTAAGATTTTGAATAGGTGACTAACAAACATGTAAGGCCCATCACACCATCAACAGAAGAACGCACATACTTTTAACACACGTGACTGTTTTCCAAAACTGAATATATGTGGGAAGTTTCAACACATTTTAGAGTTTCAGAATGATAGATAGGGGTATACTCTATAGTTAAATGCAATTAAACCGTAAGATATTTTCACAAAGAAAATTAGAAAAGTCTACATTTGGAAATTAAGAAATATGCTATTAAATTCTTCATCTGTCAAAAGAATAGTCACAATAGATATTAGAAACTATTGTACTTTGAACTAAATGGTGATGAACATTCCGCGCATCAACTCCGAGCCTTGGGGATGGAGAAGCAGCATATCACTTAAGAATGCCTTGCTGCTCTTGCAGAGAACCTAGGCTTGGTCCCCAGCATTCACACAGGCAGCTCACAACTGCCTGTAATTCCAGTTCGAGAGGATCTGGCATCCTCGTCTGGCCTCTGAGGGCTCCTGTGCATGGAGCATATAAATTCAGGCATACACACACACACACACACATAAAAAATAATCTTTAAAAACATCTGTGCTTAGAGGAAAAATAAACATCTAACAACAATAACAAAAAGGTCATATATTGACAAGCTGTACATCCAGATCAAGAAATAAAGGGGAAAAAAAAAAAACAGAAACAAACAAACAAAAAACAGCAGGTGAGAGTCAAATGAAAGGTATTTTAAATATGAGAGCAGAATGAATGAAATAGAAGATAAACCAGCACACAGAACATTGATCAGAACCAGAAGGTGGTTCTTTAGAAACAGTAATTAGGCTAAGGTTCTATGGGCACTGACCAGTGTAGGAAGGAGTGGATCTCGAATGTTCTCTGAAGGCCCTAGCTCACGGTTAGGTGGTGCAGCCTAGAAGTTATGTCACCAGGGGTATGGCCTCGACGGGGCACTGGGAGACTGGCCCTCCTTTCTCTTTGCTCTCTGGCCACAGTAAGGAGCAGCTTTCCTCCAACCCAGGCTCTCTGCCTTGCTGCAGATGGGGTACAATGGCCACTGTGGGCCTCTGGAACTTCAAGAAAAGTGAAATAATTTTGTTCTTTTAAGGTGGGTTGCCTCACACATTTGTCTCTGTGTAGATGACTAGAAAAGTGAGAGGAGAGAGCTACAAATAAGAAATGTTCAGAAATGGAGGTAGGAAACCCACAGATTCTATTACTATGAAAGACATATTAGGGCAGTTAATTTGAAGATTCTCATGATTTGTGTGCATTTCTGAGAAACACAACCCCAAAAATAATAGAGAATAGAATTAAAAGTATTGAAATGTTCAGTTTATAATTTAAAATCCTCCCTCAAAGGAACTCCAACCTCAGATGATTTTACTGGTTAATACTATTAAATTAAAAAAAAAATTCATTCCAGTAAAATGCAACTCCTTCCAAAAATTTAAAAAAAAAAAAAAAAAAGAAAGAAAGAAAAGAAAAGAAAAAAAAGGTAAAAAAGAAAAAAATGAGGTAAATCCAGTATTAGGAGACACCGGGACCATTTTTAGCAAAACCTGACAAGGTCATGTCTAAATAAGAAAATTATGGTAACTTATAAGGCTAACAATTGTTGGCATACAAATCCATTTTTTAAAAAACGTGAATTGAAATTAGTGACAAAGACTCAAGTTGAGCCTTACCAAATTTGTGCCTTTTCCATGAATACAGGACTTTCTTAATTTTCAAAAATTAATCAGTGTAATTCACCACATTAGCCACTAATAGGAGAATGGAGTCATGTAGTATAATTGTTTCAACTAGCCACATAAAAACTTTCCACCTAAAATTCACCGCCAATTAATTCATGATTTCAATAAAGCAAATAAATAGATGTAAATTTAACAAATGAGAAATAGATGAGAAATTCCTTAATATGATAAAAGGTCCTAAAAGAACTGTACAGGTTCATAATATTATTCATTAATTTGGTTCTCTGTTGATTTCATTCATGTGTAGATTGTATTCTCGTGCCTTGCTTCCCCATGCTTTCTTATTTCCCTCCGATCTCATCAATACCCATCCCTTCTTACCTGCCTCACTCTCAGATTCATGACTTTTGGTTTTGTTTTTCGACCCAGTTAGTTTAACCAATACCATTGGTGTGACCATTGTTTTAAAATTATCCTTTGGCCTGGTGGGATGACCAGTGGGCATACAACTGAACACGGTGACTTCCCCTTTTCATGAGTCCGTTCACAGGAAGTAGTTTGGCACCTAGGGGTGTGGCCTCCTGATTCCTTCTCCATTCTTGCCTGGCTGTTGATGGGCCCGTTCTTGCATAGACCCAGTGCAGGCAGCTACAGTTGTTATGAATTTGTCACTGCAGTGGTTGTGCATCGCCCAGAAGATGACATTTCCATAGCTCTTCTCCCTGTTCTCTAGATCTTACATTCTTTCTACCCCGTCTTCCAGATGTTTCTTGGGCTTTAGAGGGACTAGTATATCTGCCTTCCTTAGTGCTGAACACTCAACTGCCATTCATTCTCAGAACCTTGCATAACCATGAACCTCTGCATTCGCTGCTGTTCATTAGGAAAGAGGCTTCTCTGATTAAAACTGAGCATCTATGGACACAAACATTTATACTTAGAAGGCAGTTCAGTGCTAGGGCAACTTAGGTAAAACAACAGAGTTAAGTTCCCCTGAAAGGCCTATGACCTTTCCTGCAGGTTAACTTTACCACATATGGATTTTCTCCCACAGAGTGGGCCCCAAATCCAATCAGGGAATGAATGGGTGGTTATCACCATGCAGTTGGGCCACTATGTATAAGAAGCTGCATCTTGCCTCCCAGGTTGATACTGTACTTCATAGGGATCACTCCTGGGTAAGACCATTTGATGTTGGCTTTCCCTATGCAGTTTGCAAAGCACCTCATAGGACTAGCAAGAAGGAAGCTTCCAGGTCACTTCTGCCTTGATTTCTCAATCAAGCTGTGTGGTGTCTTCAGCAACAGGGTCCTATCATTTAGCTCTGTAGGCAACCAAGAGGAATGCAGACAAAAGCGTGCATTATTTGGGGTCCCTCTAGGACCTCCCTGACTAACAGCTCATAAGGAATTCCTGGCATACCCGGCACTGGAAACCCTGTATTTTTTATGGCTATCATTACTATTTGTATTCAAATGTGAGTTCTCAGCTGATAGGTTAAGAAAACACGATAAATGAAGATGTAAGTCTTCCAAAGAAAAAAGTCAACACTCACAGGTGACATTCTCACGCTACTGAATGGATAGAAAATGAAAATGAATCTACAGATAGGTTATCAGAATGAATAGGTCAGTGTACTCAAACACCTCGGAAGAAGATCAAGCCAATATTCAAATCTCTTCCCAATAAGTCACCACAAATTTCAGATACAAATAAAAGGGAACCAAAATAAACAGACACATGCTCTTCTCAGACACTAGAAGACCCAGCACTCCTGATAACTAGTCTATACACTCAAAGCAATTCCAGTGAAGAGGTCAACAGGCCTTTTTGGTGCACATGTGTACACGCCTGTAACGCGAGACACTGCTTCTAAAACAAGAACAGCAAATAAAGGGTAGGAATGCGACTCTGTCTGGATGATAAACAAGGTGGGCACCAGTGGCTCTGTCCGCCATTGGAGTTTATTATAGCACGACCGTAATCAAAAGTGTATAGACAAATGGACCAATGAAAATGAAGCAGTCACAAAAGGAAAAGACTTAGATGAGAGCCAGAGACTGAAAATGCCCGACCTCTTCTACATGATGGTTTTCCCGGAGACAGGGCTCCTCAAACCAGCTTACACTGATTAAATAAGTATCTTGGGGAGAGGCATGTCCCTGGAAACCTATCCTCCAGGTAATTCTAATCTACGGAAAGACACACACACACACACACACACACACACACACTCCTCTTACACCCTACATTCATTCATTCATTCATTCATTCATTTACTTATTTATTGGTGCTGGGGATTGAACTCAGAGCCTCACACACGCCTCTCAAAAATATGCCTGATTCCAATGTGTTGTTTTCACTCATTAGGAAGACAGAAAGGGTGACAGCAATGCATTACAAGACGGCTGAAGTCCCACTTAAATATTTCTGTCTTTCCTCCAGATCCTATTTCTTCTCTATAGTATTACCCACCCCTTCCCATCTCAACCTGACTGGGGCAGACTTTTCGTGTGATGTAGCCATTTCCCTTTTCATCCGTTTCCCTTACCTACATCACTACAACCATCTTTAGCAAACAAAAGTGGTTTTTGAAGACTTTCACTGAAAAGAGAGGGAAAAATGGAGAGTATTTAAAATCCGACATATCCCCTCCAATATCCTGCTCTTCATGACTGGAGCTTCTCCTAGTTGTCTATTAGCAACATCATCAGAAAGTAAAATAATTCTTCATTATGGAATGAGCCCAAGGCTAGAGGGCTGGCATGGTGTCGAGCTCCAAGTATGCATTCAGGGGTTCCTTATGACACCAGGCTCCAGGGAGCCAACACCTACCCACTCTGCCAGTGAAAAGGTGCAAGAAGAGCAGGAAGGCGTCACCAGGGCTGAGAGGATGGAGCAGCTGCCTGGCGTGTGACCTGAGCAGTGGCACAGGGCTCATCCTCAGGAGGGTCCTGTCTTAGTTTATAGCTTGCTGTCAGCATTTTGACATTCTTCATACTTTATGAGCAGGGCTCTTTGCATTTTGAGTTTGTTGTAGGCTGTGCTAGTGAGAAGGCTAGCCCTGAGCCTAAGGAAAGGGTTTGCAGGCTTTCTTGATTTTACAACCTAAAACAAAACAATAAAAAACGCCAGCCACTTTTCTGATGCTCACGGAACACTTTCTCTGGCTTCTCAGCAGCCATTTCCTCTTTTGCCTCTCTGTCGTCTCCAAGGCTTTGGCAGCTGGGTGTCCCTTGGCCTGCTGCTGAATCTCTGATGTTTGTTCCCTGTTCACTTTCAACACTTTTGAACAGCAAACAAGACTTTCCACCACCTGGCTCCAGTGTCTTGCCTTGGCTTGGTGCCATTTCTTGTCCCTCACACTCTCTGACGCTGCACTTGATCTGCTACCCTCCATCCCCATCCCACACCCCAGACAAAGTTCTGATAACACAGAGACTTCTCTGCTTTGGGATTCATGTGTGCTTCTGTCTGGTCTCTGATGTCTGTCGATGTGCTTTTCCTTCTGCCTGGGACACTCTTTTACCATTATGACCCTCTTCTCCTGTTGGCTTTCAACCCATTAGAGCAACCCAGATGTTAGCTTTGATATTAAAACTCCCCAAAAGAGGGCTTCAGTGGTCACCCACCAGGTCTTTCTCCTATGGTACCACAGACACACCCTCTGCCTAGCAGATAGATACACATTGCAGTATGCCCTGTATCTGGTTTGTTCTCTTTAATTCACCCTCCTAAATGAGTCAGTTATTGATTTGGGATACAAATTAGCCATTTTCCATAGGTAGATCCCCTGAGTACATGGACCACCCTCATCGTAGTCTGAGTGTATTATAACATAACTAAGTCTAGCCTCCTCGGTGAAAACACATCTGTCTTATTTGTGATGGTAACCTTGAAGCTGCTTATCTGACTGCGTATATATTTGCTAAATTCAAGGATGAGTAAGTAAATAAAAATATATGGACACCATTCTTACCGAGGGTTTTTTTTTTTTTTTTCTTTAACATCTTATCTCCTTTCTAAACCCACCACTTAACACCTGCTAGGCTCTCCACGCTTGTTTGGGAAATCAATATCTGAAATGACTCGTGTGGCCATTGAGTATTCCCTTGGGACCTGACCCCACACCCGGTGCTTGGGAAAGCATCCCTGTAACTACAGTCCTGCCTTGAGGCTGCATTCCTCCAGGGGTGACAGCTTGTGGACCTCAGCCGGAGACTCTCTCAGGTCCAAGCGGATCAGTCCCTTTAAGTTACAAACCTAGTATTGGTGCCTAGGGAGTAACAGAAAACAATGCCAAATTCGTAAAATTGTGAACATCTTGCCAAGTAGAAGTATAACAAGCATTAGAGAAGAGGTAGAGCTCTGAAAGAACACTGGGGCATGTCCTTGGAAATCCTGTTTTTTTTGTTGCTTCTGTGGACGCTCGGGGCTGGCTCTTTAACATGGAGCTTTAAGCAAGACCACTCCTCGTTCACCCCTAGCCTCTTCCCACAATCTCCCTCTTGCTTTCTACTTCCTATTGTGCAGCTTCTCCCTTAGGACCATCCGGGGGTCAGGTATCTCTCTTCTCAGTAGTTTCCTGTCACCCTATCGTATGGTGAGCATTTTCCCTCTGAGGTCAGCTCCTGCTTCTGTCTGAGCTCTCTTCTTCCAAGAAAGCAAGAAGTTGGGGTTTCTCTCACTCGTACATCCAGCTATGTTTCTTTGTATGACGTACCCAGGAACTTCTCTCTGCCCCAGTATGGAGTAGATCATGGGAGCCAATAGACTCAGTGTATGGAGGATTGACAGAAGGGCTCCAGGGAGACTGAATTCTAAGCAGGAGTGCTTACTATAGTGATGTTCTAGGAATCAATGTACGGCCCGTAAACATCAGGAAAGTGTGCTTCTAGCCAGGCCGGAGCTCTTTAGAAATGGTGCAAGGGGCCTTTTGGGAAAGGCAGCTCCCTATCTTTAGAAATGCTCACCCGGAGGCTGAAGTCACCATTGATGTGGAGGGGCTGCCGGATCACGCAGGAGGCTAGCTACTAGCTACAGAGAGCTGCTATGGTTTCTCTTCACTTTTAAGCTTCTGCAATTTCATTATAGGGTTCTAACCCTGTAATGCAGTTTAAATTTCAAAATACTGTACTTAATTAGCTGTTTCTCTGAACTCCTTCTGAAGTAAACGAGCTTCATACAGTGGTAATTAGTTTATTGGTAGAAACAATGACACACTCTGAAGCATGTATATTTTTGTGAATGTGGCAAGAACACAAGAAAGCCTGACTATTATTATTCCTTCAGTGTTCTTCATAACTGAGATCTTTTAGTATCCCTGTGAGGATGTAACAATAACTTAACCTGGTTAATAAATAATGTGGAAATAAAGAACAACTAACAATATGGAATATCCCATAAATACTGGAACCAGATTAATCAGTGTTCAGGAGAATGAGCCTGAGTTTCTTATTAATTGACATTTTTACAACTGGAATGAGCCCAGAAGGCAAGATTATATTTAAGGAAGCAATCATAGTCTTTTGTAAGTCACAATTGGTCTTTGACACAGCTGGGATACTTGGTAGACCTGACTATGTACTGCAACGTGTGGGGTAAACTCAAGGAGGAGTTGCAGCTTCTCAAATCAGTTAGCTACAGTAACCAGAGCATGGTAATGGTGACGCAGCCACACAGGATCTTCTTATGCTCTGGAAAGTACAAATACAGTAGGCAGGTGGCCTCAAGATGGCACAATGGTATGAAGGCAGACACATGGAACTGGAATTCTTTTAACTTCTGATTTGTCAACATGAGTATCTGCTGTGGCTCTTAAAATCTACAGCAACTACTCCTTCTCAGGCCTCAAACTGAATTCTGGACAGAAAGAAGGAAGTGACCTAGAGGAACGGGTAGTGTCCATTCCGAGTAAAAGAACATTCCGGGAAGATACAGCTAGCGCAAACTCATGTCTCATTGGCCAGAATTGTGTCACATGTCCAGGGCTTATGAAGAAGACAGGAAATACAGTGACCTAACTGTATCTAACTGTATCTATCTAGAAAAGCAACCAGGCTTATTACTTCTCCAAACCAGGCTTAAGTTTTGTGATGCAGGAGGGCAGATGGATATCGGACAGGCGACTGGCAGTGTATGGCCACCATGTATGTTTGTCTCTGGTTTCAATGAGGTAGACTTTGTTCTCTGTGTCTGGACCTAAAGACCTCCAGTGTGGACTCTGTGCTATGGGGAGTATCTGCATTTGAAGGACTTTATAGGGACCTTCTACTGCTGCCCTTTTCTCTATTGATATCCCCAAGATACAATTTGAAACATCTCTGGTTTCAGGCTGGGAGCCATCACTGTTCTCCAGAGGCTGCTTGAGGACATTTACACTAGCATGTCTCTCCTGCTGGAAGAAAAGATTTAGCACTCTCAGTCACATTGTGACTTCTCTCCCATGTTGCCCCTCCCACCCAGATGGAACCCAAGTCACTTCCTCCAGGACACATCGTTCTTACTGTCTGTTAACACTCAACAGACAGCACGGCAGACCTGCGTAGAACAAAACAACACCTTGGGATCGGTTTTAGGCCAACAGGAGGCCTTACCTTTAAATACGCAAAATTTTATGGCTCTCCTGACATACATCAGGGAGTCCTGTCTGGCAGCACTCAGGAAGAACAACTAAAACCAGAACACTCACATTTTAGAACTGTCCGAGACAAAAACCAACAGAGACAAAAAGCATCCATGCCGTCCTCTTGCTGCAAAGGAAGACTCCTAAACCCGGAGACAGAGAGAGAGAGCTCACTGATGCTGTGTTATGGCAGATCTCTGAGACAGAGCTGGAGGGAAGGAGGATTGCAGAGCTGGGTAGAGGGCTTCCTCTGGCTTTTGACTGGGTCTGCATTACATTCATTATTTAGGCACCTGTGAACACGGGGACACTCTGATGCTATGGATAATTAAGGCAAAAGCTACGGAGTGACATATGGTGTTGTGGCTACCAGATCTGATCCCCAATCTGCCATGCTTTGGTTAGTGACACTTATCTGTTCCTTAGTGTACTCACTCGCAAAGGAAAACCATGGCAACATACCTTCTGTGCTTTTGAGAGGATGAGATAGAGTTGACATGCAGAACAGGGATCCATAGACAGTGGGTAGTGACGCCTGTTCCTGTAGGGTGACTTATCCACTACTCCAGGTAGGTTCAGGGTCCTCGAACCTCGTAAAGTTGGCCGGTGAGCATCTTGAAGAAGCACACCAGAGAACTCGTGGGATCTTATGGTTTAGTCTGGGTGTTTGGTTCACGTTCTCATATCACGAAATGATGGATTAGTCTGCCAACAAGTCAGTGTGACATGAAATACATGAACTGTGATAAGAGATACACTTCAGGTTCGAGTCTATGAAAGACTTTTTCTGTTTGTATTTCCACCCCGAGGAGGAGGTGACTACTTTGGTTTTTCTTTTTAAAAATCTGAAGAGTGGCACCCCGCCCCAATCCTTTGTGGCAACTGTATGAGAAACAATAGCACTAAAGATGTATATGCACAGAATTATCATTCAAATCAACTTCTGTTTTTAACATAGTCTTTAAATTTGGCAATACTTTAATTCTCTAAAAAGGTGTTATGGTAGTTGACCACGTTTTGAAATTGTCTTTGTCTTGTTTGATACTTGAAAGGCATGAAAAAGTTCCCTCACTTCCTCACCCTCTCCCAGGGGTCATTTCCCCCTCTCTTTTCTTTGCCCTGCTTGCCCTCTGACCTTGCCTAGCTCTGCTGTTGCCATGGACTTCTGAATCTAATTAATGTCCTAGTGGCTATATAAATGAATTATGTAGCCAGGAGGATGTTGGAAACTTTGAAGAAACTACATTCCTTAGGGAAAACCTGGTTTTGTTAAAAAAAAAAAAAAATGGAATGCACATTTCCAGGTGGTAGGATATGAGTCAAGTGTAAAACCTCAATCGTATACTTACACTCAATAAATATCTGTTGCCTGACAATGGATGAAACCTTAGAAGCATCGAACTGGACATTTGGATAATTCTCCGCCATTGTGGGAGGTGGCTGGGGGGGGGGCAGATTATCCATATATGTTGCCAATTTGCCTGGGGTATTGGCTTCCCCTTCCCCTTCCCTTTTCCAGTCAATCTGTACAACCATTTGCAGGGAGCTTGTCCTCAGAGGATCTCTGAAATGGTCCTGGCTGCCCTGTGGCCCAGAATGTTCTGCAAAGCTCAGGACAGCAAGCAAGTCAGGAGGAGGGGCCACAGTGAAGTTCTCAGCCAGAGGATACTGTCAGGGAGCCCAAGGCAGAGATGGTCCCTATGCCCCGTGTTTCCATGGAAACATAGGAGGAGTGATGACAGCCAGCACAGCCGCACCATCTGCTCAGGACCTGGAGAACGAGGGAAAAAAAAAATAGGAAGATACCTTGGATCCCAGGCTAGAGCCACTCACTCTAAGCAACCTGTGAAGAGAGAAGGAAAGGTCTGAGGACACTGGAGCTCCTGGGGAGATTTAAAAATCCATGCTGTCCTGGGACATATTAACATCTAATTTGCAGGCAAAAGCCCAGATGGTTTATTGGCAAACTCTAGATACAGTTTCAAATGCCCTGGAAGCCTCTGGAAGGAGAAGCTAACTGAGGTATCTGCAGCTTTGCTGGAACAAGAAGGAATGGTGTTGTGGAGATGATGGGAGAGGAGGAGGATGAGGGGCTGGGAGAGTTTGAGCTAGCTCTTTTCTAGAGGAATGGCAAGATTGTGGTGAGTGGGGGGGGGGGGATTGTAGCAGCTCCACAAAGCCACCACTGAGTTTCAGCCATGTTTTGAGAATAAGTCATGAATAATGAAGTTAGGCCAAGTTTCTCCTGGTTCTCAAGTATGGGAAAGCTTAGAGATGCGGTAGATTTACTTCTAGAGTGCAGAAGAGGTTTCCAGTTTCAGGAGAGCAGGAGGAAGAGGTCGTTCGTTGCCTTGCAGAGGGCACATGTGTGTGTGATGAGAGGGAGCCATTTCTTATTCGCTGTGTTTTGTGGATGTGGCACAAGCCAGTTAGCAAGCCTCCTAGGGAAACCAGGCAGTACTGACCCAGCCGCTTTCCCCAGTGGCTCTCTCCTGAGCTGGTGGTTCCATGATTCCATTCCCCTCTCAGTAGGATAAGTTGCATCTCTCTCAGGAGAAAAGTCCCCCAGGTCTTCAGGGTGTATAAAAGCTATTATTATTGCTATTATTATTTTAAATTTTGGAAGTCTCTTGTTCCTTTACAAAACAAAAACAAAAACAAAGCAAACAAAACAAAACCCAAACAAAGAAAAACACAAAAACAAAACAAAACTCACCCAAACCAAAAACCAAATGCAATAATAACACAAAAACTCAACCCAAAGTCAAACCCAAACTCAAACTTTTAGTTCTGGTGTTCTAATTCTAGAGCATGCCAGCCCCTCACCCTCTTCTCTCTCCCTTCCCCCCTTTCCTCCCTCTGTTCCTTCCTTCTTTTCTTTGTATTAAGGGTTTAAATTTTGACTAGTCCCAGTACTTGATTTGGTTCATACACCCAATGGCTGTATAGTGGGAACAGATCCCTCCATTAAAATATAAAATAATAAGTTCTTCCAATAAAGAGTCTCATTAACTCTTTTACATATTACTAGTGAAAACTATTCATTTTCAATTTATTTCCATCACAGCTTAGAGTCAAAAACAGTATCTACAACAACCATTTGGGTTTCTTCCAAAGCTCCCATTCTCCAAGTGGGCCCTATTCTCAGAAACATCCACCGGAAATATAAATTGAATGCGTCTGTCCTCGAGTTAAAGTCCCCAAACAGAAAATACATTATTTGTGAAGAAACATTAAAAAAAAAAAAATACGTACAGAGAAATTACTCTAGGCTCAAGCACACTTAAATGTAAACATGGTGCTCCAGAGCTGAAGTTCAGATATACGTCTGTCCATTCCTTCATAACTTTTTTGGAGAGGCCTTTTATGAATAAGCCTACCTTCCCAGGTCGAAACGCTTTTACTCTCTCTCCTTTTCCAGGACCTATTTATCTTCAGCCACTGAGAGTAGTCCTGAATCTGTGAGCCTCAAGCACGGCATGGGACCCCGCAGTAAACATGGTTCTGTTTGTTCTTCAGCGGCCTCTTTTGTATAAACAGATGTGGTGGGAAGGGAAGGGAAGAGAAGCTGGAGCCCTGGGAGGGGCGAGAGGTCTCCGTTTTGGAGAAGAATCCCAGCTGCAGCCAGGAGCCCGAGGAACAGGACACATATCTTGTTCAGGCCTTGGAACTTGCAGTTCTTCCAGACAGGGGCTGTTCCTCTCTGTCTCTCCTCCACCCTCCACCCCCAGTCTTTGTTCCTGGGAAGGCTGTCTCCATGTGATGTCTATAGCTCACTTTTGCCAGACCAAACATTTCCAAGAGGGCTTATGCTAAGTAGGTATCTGTAAGGCAGATTCCCCTGCTTCTCTCCAAATACACTGTAGACTAAGATTTTGGACGCCAGCCCTTCACACCTGTACTTTTTCCTATATTCATATTTCCCTTTGTTCTTTTGTGGCCTTCGACTAAGGGGTGGAGGGTTAAAGGAGGGAAGTTGTTAGCTCGTAAAATAACAATTCCGTTCCTACAACTGATTTGATGCAGACTTAGCCTTCATTTAGCGATTGGCATTTTCACATTAGTCATGGATGTTAATAAAGAAAGAACCACTCCGAAGCTGGGGGGGGGGGGGAAGAAAGGGATGGGACCGAGAGCTCTGCAGCCAGTCCAGTCTGAGACAGGAAAGAACTCGAATTGGCCTTCTTGGCTTTCTACCTGTGACCAGAACTTTGTTAATTCTCCTTCATAGGTGGACAATGTAAAGAAGGGGTGCTCCTAGGTTGATCTGAGTCAAAGAGGCTAAATTTTTGGCGGCCCACACGGTGGCTCTTCTAGTCTAGAAAAGGAACAAAGGGCACCGCACCGGGAAGGCCTTCCTTCGGGCGTGTGGGGTTTGGCATAAGTGGTGAGCTTTGCTCGGTGCTGCTCTCTCCAGGAATTCTGGGGAATCCGGAATGAGGCTGCGGCCGAGAGCCCGGGAGAGTGGGGCCCTGCATGGGTTCCTCGGTTTTTTTTAGAGCAGAAGCACAGGGATGGGACTGTAGACCCGCTCCACAACTAGTCTCCACTCTCAAAGCGTATATAATAACGAGCGAGGGGGGAAACATTCTTTCAAACCGAGGGAGTAATAATAGCAAGGGCTTGATTTTTTTTTTTTTTTCACAAGCCACAGTGGTACTCTATCATACTTCCAGCTGACAATCTGCCACTCTCCAGACAGGAGAAGGCGGGAAGTTTGTAGTGGAAACCCAAAGGCCTTTCCAGGATGAAATAAAAAGAAAGAATGGAGGCTGGTTTCCAGGGAGCAGCCAGTTGAGGGGTAGTGGGGTACCCCCTCCAGCCCCCCAGGGCAAGCTGCAGCCCGCGTCTTCTCGGAAGAAGCTTCCTCCCCGCTCCTCTTCATGTCACTTAAGTTCCTGGCTCCAGATATTTGGCCCGATTTGTTTCGGCGCTGCCGTGGGCTGCACACAACTCTCACCGCGCCCGGGGAGCCGGAGCATTCCCTCCGCAGCTCCCACCCGGGGTCTGCGGACCCGCACCTCGCCCGCCGCGGAGCCCCTGCCGGTTCCGCTAAATTGGGGGAGGCCGCGGAGGTGCGGGCAGGGCGCGGGGCGAGGAGAGGCAGGGGCCGTGGCAGGCCGGCCCCACTCCGCGCAGCATCCCCCCGCCCCCCAGCACCGCCGCCTCGCCGCGCCCTCCGGTTCGTAGGCGGCCCCGGGGGGTTCCCGGGGGTCGGCAGGGGCTGAGGGGCGCGGCGAGGGCGAGCGCGAGGCCGGGAGCGGGACCCCGAGGAGCCGCGAGGGGAGCGCAGGGGCGCGCGGGGCGGGCGGGCGCGGCGCGGGGCTCACGGCGCGCGCGCGCCTCGGCCTCGCCCGCGCACACGCGCCTCCCGGAGGAGAAAGAGGCCGGCGGGCGGGCGGGCGGGCGGGCGCGGAGCACCGCGCCGGCGGCTGCAGCGGGCCGGGCCGCCGCGGGGGAGGGCAGGAGGGGCGGGGGAGGGAGGGCGGAGGAGGGCGGAGGGGCGGGACCAGGCCGGGAGGGGGCGGCGGCGCGGCGAGCTCGCGGCTCTCGGCGAGTGTGGCTGCGCGCGAGCCGGCGAGCGGGTGAGTGCTCCGGCCGCCGCGCGCTGGGCGGGCCGGGAGCCCGGGGCCGTGGTGGGGGGGATGCGGTGCGCCGCGGGCCGCGGATGGAGGGAGGCGGGCGGGCGGCGGCGGGGCGGGCGCGGTCGGGATGCACCTTAGCCGGAGCCTCTCGTTGCAGCGCGCGGGCGGCCCGAGCCTCGGTGGCGGACACGGCGGCGGTGGACACGGCGGCGGCGGACACGGCGGCGGCGGCGCTGACACCTCCCACCATGGACAGCTTCGACTTAGCCCTGCTCCAGGAATGGGACCTCGAGTCGCTGTGGTGAGTCCCCGGGGCCGGCCCCGCGCGCCCTCACCTGGGCCGGGACGCCGGGTGCCCGGCCGCCGTGGGGGTGGGGTGGGCCGGGGGCGCCCGCAGAGCCGGCTCCTTGCAGCCTTGGCGGGCTGGATGTACAGCCGCCTTCCCGTCGATCTGCCGGACTCCGGTCCCGTCGCCTCCCCTCGGTGCTGCCCGTGCCGGCCCAGGGGGGCCGGTGGTCCGGGTGCCCGAGGAGGAACGCAGGGTGTAGGGGGAAAGAAGCGATTTTCAGAACGTGTCACTGATGCCCGAGAAGCCACCCGCGTCCCGCAGCCCCTCTCGGCTTCCTTCCAGCTCTCGGAGAGCCCGGGGCTCACTCCCGTGACCCCCTAGAGTTGGTCCCGCTGCGAAGTGTCTTGAGAGGATGCTCTCCAGCCCGCTCCGGGTCTTGGCGCCTGCATCCTCTGTCTGTCCTACCGTCTCCCACTAGAGATGGAGAAGTGAACACCCGGGGCAGGAGGCCAGCGTGTCTCCGAGCCCGAATTCCAGAGGCCTTGGCCCAGGGAAATTCATTTCCCGGAGGTTCGCAGTGCTTTTGCACCCTTTCTTCACACCTCGCCGTGGCTGAACTCTATACTCCTCACCCGAGCACCCGATTCCCCCCCCCCTTTTTTTTTTGTCTAACCCAGTGCTTGCAGCCTGGGATGCACTTGGGGTTCCAGTCCTTGGGGTTCTCACATCAGGGAGCTTCTGTAGGAAAATCACAGGTAGAAGCAATTTAATTCCAGTTGCAGTTGTCTGAAAAATCCCATTGGCTGCTTCTGCATCCCTCACGTTACCCCCACCCCTTAAATGTTTCCAACCAGCCCTATTCAGGTGGTAAAATTACTGCTTGTATATTCCTGGAGGAACTTGTGTTATGTTTAATATTTACGGGGATGAACATCTGCTGGAACAAGCATATTAACTGCTCTCTGTTCTGCCTCTGGTAATCGCTGATGGGAGAGCTGAGCGTTTCCCTTCTTTTTAATTCAGTAAAGAGTTCACATGTGTCTAAAACTGCGAGAGGTGTGCACATGAATATGCAATGCACAGTTTTAAAGATAAACTGCTTTATGATTTATGGCGCATACGTCGATGGTATGTGGACATGTGGATCTCTTCAGTGATTTAGGCTTGCAGTGACTTTTATTTTCCTAAAGACAGGTGTAACAAAATAAACTAGACACAAGGCTTGTGCATTATCGGCAGTTTCTTATAAAAGATCCGACGGTGACTACAGCTTGCCCTGCATAATGCTGGTGCCTATAAAACACACAAGGATGGGCCCTATGTAATAAAACTTGTATATATTACACTGGCAACTTCAAAGAGCTAGTGTAGAGAGAATATGGAACATGTTATTACTCTATAAAAGTTGCTAATTACTGTGTTCTGCTCCTGAGGTTATCCCAGCCTTTCATTTACAGATACCTATTATTTTACAGGTTTACCTTTTGAAATGTTGATTTCTGGCACAAATTCAATAGCTTTCCAGATAACAACTGTATTTTTAAAAAATGACTTTTGCTTTTCAAAACCTAGGCAGGCTTGTAGTCAAAGGGACGAACTTACTGTTTTGAGATATTTTTATGCTGTGTGTCCACTTTCTGGTTCATATGGAACTCTTGTATGTTTTTTATAAGTTGTGTTTTGAGATTATCAGCAGTAATGTGTAAACCTTTTTGGGCAAGGGCTCAAGCTGTGTCTTCAGTTCCCAGTACATTATTTAAACAAACACTGACACAGAATGTCTGCTGAATCGACTTGAATTTTATAACAGCTAAATTGTTATTTATGTATTTGATTTTTCTGAGACTGGGTCTCTCAAGGTAATGCTGGCTGTCCTGGAACTTTGTAGACTAGGCTGGCCTCGAACAGCATAGATCAGTTTACCTCTGCTTTGCTAGTGTTAGCATGAAAGACATGCACTGCTACAGCTGGAAAGATTTTTTTTTTTTCCTTAAAGCCGATTTTTAATCAATATATAATTGTTTTGGCTTATGAAAGCATGTAGGATTTCTTGGTCACAAGAAAAATAGCTTGGCTTAAGGGAATGTTTCTTAGTTTGTGGATATAGAATTTACATTTACAAAAGCTTCTCTTTAGGTAAAGTTAAAGATAAACCAGACTACTTGAGTGTGCATTTCAAGCATGTCAGACCTTTTCTTAGTTATGGATCAATTTTTGCATGACATTTTCTGACTCAATTTTAGGATTTATTAATGAGTTTATGTATACAGTTTACTTTTAAGCTGATGTGTGATCAAAAATACAGAACATTTTCCTCTCTTCTTCCCTTTCCCTGTCTTGTCTGTTTGAGAAAAGGTCTTGGTGTGCAAACAGGAATGGCCTCAAACTCCAGGCAGTCTTCCTGTCTCAGCGCACTGTGTTCTGGGATAACAGGCGTGTGCCGCTCATGCTTATCATATCTGATTACGTCCTGTGTGTCTGACATTTTCATATCTTTTATTTTCTTGTTTGAATCTGATATTGAACTAATATTCACCGAACAATTATGACGTATCAGTTATGGGTACATTATAGTTTTAGCTCATTTATTCCTCAACAAGAAGCTTGCAATGTAAGGACTGCTGTTGGTCTGATTTTTACAGAAGGGAAAATTTAGGATGGGGATGGTCAGGTAGCTTGCCTGAGTTCACACAGCTCAGACTTGATGGAGAATTAGCTTCATGGCTCACTTCTCTGATACCAGGTTTGTGCATTTTCTAGAACACGGCATGTGCCTTCCAATTGATGAAGGGTGGCTTTGAAAAGAATTACAAAGCAAGACCTTGATGACCTAAGGTTGTGTCAGAATATGAAAAGAGAAGGGGAAGGTCAGAACCTTAAATGGTATTGATCTAAAAAAAAAAAAAAAAAAAATCTGAAAACAGAATCCCATGAGTTAGGAAACTGTGCTTGTTAATTAACTAATGAAAGGAGATATAAATTTTAAATAAAGACCACTGAGCACTTTCTTCCTTTCACCATAGAAATAAAACACCTGTCTTTGAAGAGAGGAGTTGCAGATTGATAGCAAGAGACTCTTATTTTGACACCCAAACAACTTTTTCTAATTGGTAGATACCACATCCTGATAAAACAAATTGCTTTTACTAGTTGTGACCCTGGCTTTGAACTTGAGCATATTTCTTCTGTTGGCCACAGAATGTGTTCTCAAATGACTGTAGACAGAATGTGAAACAGAGGTATAAGCAGTGCAGTCAATTGATCAGTTAGGAGCCCTGGGTCTGTCTCTTACACTACCGCCTCCATTCAGAAATATCCATGCTTATTTGAGTCTTTTGAGCAGGAATGATCAGATAGCTATTTATTTTGGCTACACTTTAAAATTATGGATGCCCCTAACGCCATCATTCTACTTCCCATTTCAACTCTGGAGGTCAGGGATTCAGTGGAGGGGCTCCTTCCGAACATGGCTCTGTAGCTGAGTCCTGAGAGTTGGGGATTCAGTATCTAAGCAGAGGCAGGTATCCCCCAGGAGTAGTGCCTCTCTTTGGTTCCTTCCTCCTCTTCCTCTTGTGGTTCACTAATTTTGAGTCAGCTGCTAGTAACATAAACTATTCCTCAGGGTCTTTAAAGTGGTGGTCATCCCTCTTAACAGACTGTTGCTTTTGTTCTTTCACTCCACACCTCTCCATTGGTCATCTCTAAAGCACAGGACCTTCTGGCGGCTGCTGTAGAGGATGCAGAGTTGGGTAAAACATGGGTAGTGCATGTTGTTGTCTAGTTTTAGAGTTGGATAAGAATATAAACGCAAAAGGAAGTTTACTGCACTGGAGAACCAAAAAAGAGACCCTGCTTGGGACAAGGGTGGGTGGTAGAGGAAGCAAAGAGGGAGAAGAAATAAGGTCTTACTATTTTAAAAAAAGGCTTCCATGGAAGAGGTGGCCCTTGAACTAAGCTTTGGACAATACATGGACTTTTGCACATGGTGGAGGGGAGATGACATAGAGGTATTTTGGACAAAGGCTTTTTTTTTTTTTTTGAGTCTTTCTAGAGGTGCTTTTTAATGATCATGGTGAAATTACCTCTTCCGTATATTTTAAACACACAAAGCCTGGTCAGAATGATAAGAAAAGTTTTTCAAAACCAACTTATATTTAATCTTCTCTAAATATGAATACCTTTTCATTACTAAGGAAAAAGTCGATCAAGATGAAATAATAAGTATTAAGATCTTAGTTGGGCAGTGGCGACATACTCCTTTAATCCCAGCACTCTGGAGGCAGAGGCAGGAGGATCTCTGAGTTCAAGGCCAGTATGGTCTACAGAGAGAGTTCCAGGACAGCCCCGGCTACACAGAGAAACCCTGTCTTGCTTATTACTCACTCTCTCTCTTACCCTCCCAAACTGCATGTAAGCCAGAGTCCCTACACTTCTGTTCACACAGCCATTACACCTCCTTGTAAATCCAGCCTTTGAAATTGAGATGGCTCAGCAGTTAAGATTGCTTATTGCTCTTCCAGATGACCTGAGTTCAGTTCCCAGCACCCACATGAGGCAACTTAAACTATGTGTAACTCCAGCCCTAGAAGTTCCGGTGCTGTCTTCTGGTTATCATGGGCATTTGCATCATACATCCACATAAATAAACATACAGATTAAAAAAGGAAAAGGAATTGAAACACTTGGGTTGTTTCGTATTCATCTATGTGGTCAACTCAATCAGTGTTTGCATGGTAGGTATTACTATTGGTCAGGTAATAGAGGCTTTTGTATGTTTTGGATCAAAACCCAGAGTTGACACATTTAACATTGCAACCTAGGACTCTTGTGAACATGAGTACACATAACTGAAATAAGAGTGAGGAGATACCATTTATTACCAGGTGTGATGCATTCTGGTATCTTCTTTTTTTTTTTTTTCTTTTAAAAAATTTCCCATGTATGGGTTGGAGTCTGCAGTAGGACTTTAGAGAATAGCTGTGCACATACATATCTGAAATACAAAACAGACACTTCCCACTGGAGGGGGCATGGGCACATCCTGTTGGGAGAGTTGAATATGCATGGCTTCGTGGCACTGCAATGCATCCCAAGGAAGAAGAGTTTCAGAAGGAAGAAAGAAAAGGGAAGAGAATCCACGTGACAAGAATAGTGCAAAGACATAGGGAAGGAAAAAAGTGTGGCCCTTATTTGAAGCTATAGCTGTTGGGGCTGGAGGAGGCAGCACCATCAAAGCAGGCTAAAGGATGCTTGGGGGAGTGGGGGAGTGGCAACTGATGCTCTTCATTCCTTTTCAAATCAGGCACCACGGAGCATGCCCAGGTCAGGCATCCACGAGGCCCTTAGGATTCCTAGGCTTTTCATGTCAGAAGACTCCATAAACTTCTCACTCTCGGCGCTTTCTGGACCCTTTCTTCCATCATCATACATCTTGAGGCTTCGCTCTGTCATGTTTCTCTCCCGCTTTGAGCACAAGCATCTCGAGATTCCGGGCGCTGATAGGTAGAGAGCAGCCTTGGTAGACTTCGCTCTCATTAGCTAGAAGTGATGCACATAGTGCACCAAGGAGGTTTTCATTGGCTGAAAGTGTTTGCGTACGCCTGCCCTCAACAGGATCCAGGGTGGAATTGTTGTCGGAGAACCCCGCATTCAAATGCGGGTGGCAGTGTGGGGGAAGCTGGAAGTAGGATAGGCATGGCTCCTGGTTGGTAAGTGGCAGTCACCAGCCTGTGTGACGCAAAGGTGAGGAGAGTTGGGTGGGAAGGCTGGGTAGTTCCGGATGTGGAAGTTGATGTGTGCTGGTGGGAGACAGGGATGCAGGGATAAAGGGAAGGCTGGGCATTGGATGCCTTTGGGTTTTAACCAGATGCCTGTTGATGACAATGAAGATGCTGTTACGTGTGAGGATATGGTTCCTTCCTGTGTTCCAGATTCTCTTTTGTGGAATGTAGGAGGGTTATAAAATGCTAAGAATCTATTTCGGGAGAATGTCCCTGTGAGGCAGAATGTCTAATCAATGACACTTCAGATTAGCAACTCAAGGAGGCCCTTCTGCTTAATATAAGTTAAAATAATAGTCAGGTTAAGAACAACAAATCAGTTTCTCAATATGAAGTACTAGATTATTTTGTGAGTAAATGGGATTTTAAAATTTGGAATAGGTTTATCTACGTTTTCCTTGTTTCGGGCAAGAAGGCCTAGGTGGCAAAATCAAGGCTGTAAAAGATCATATTAATATCATTTGATCTAAAATAATGTTTCTTTGTTTTACTTCAAAGCAAAAATCTATAAAACTTACTTTAAAAATTGTCTGTTCCCTTTCTTCTGGAAATTTAACTGGGAGACTTTGGATTCAACTGGCTTCAGCCTTGCTCTCTGTTTGGCTCTGGATTTTCTCTTTTTCCCAGTTTAAGTCTTGGCTTAATCACATACAAAATGACAGCTTTTTTTCTGGCCCACCTCGTAAGGTTGTGATGCTAAGTAATAAAAGTGTCAGTTGCTCTGTGAGTGCCAAATATGGTTCTTTTATACCCTTTGCTTTCTTAAAAATGCCCTTTTTTCATAAACAGAAGCTTAAAGAAAAACGACATGGGGTCTGCTTCAGCTATGTGTGCGACACAAAGTTCTTTGCCTGGCATTGGAACCAAGGACGTACTTGAGTGGAGATTAGTTTTGTTTTGTTTTGTTTTTTCGTTGTACAACATAGGCCAACAGATAAATATGGTTGTACTAGAGCTTATTTAGACATGTGAACCATTACATAATCTCTGATGTTTCACTGAGAATGTATTGTATTACTAGCCATTACATCAAATGACTTCATTTGGCACTGTGGGTCTCATTAAATTATGTCAGGCTAATCATAATTTAGGTTCACTAGAAACAAAATACATAGTCATTCCAGGCTGTGAGGGTGCTATGCTACCTAAGAAGTGAAATGAGTTTTAATCTAAAACCCCAGGACGTGCTAGGGGGGCTTGGGTGTCTGAAGATGGTATTGGGAGGGGGAGGAAGGTTGTTCTGGGTGCTCATGGACCAGTGTACTGTGCAAGCATCGATAGTGATGTAGCTGGGCCAGTGTTACAGAAAGACATTCCTGGGTAAGTGGGCCAGCACCAGGGGGCTGTCCCCCTGACTCTGCGCTGGTTAGTTCTTATCAACTTGATTCAAACAAGAGTCGCCTGGAGGAGGGAACCTGAGTCCGAGGAGATGCTTCCATCAGATTGACCTGTAGGCATGTCTGTGTAGCAGACTATGACTGGTGTGGGAGGGCCCAGCCCGTTTTGGATGGTGCCACCTCTGGGCACCATCAGATTGTATGACAAGCAAGCTGAGCACATGGGAGCAACCTGTAAGCAGCACTCCGCATAGCTTCTGCTTCAGGTCTTGCTTCTGGCTTCCTGTCTCCAGGTTTCTGCCTCAGCTGCCTTCATTTTGGACTACAACCTGTAAGCCAAATAAACCGTTTTCCCCCAAGTTGCTTTTGGTCATGGTGTTTGTAGGACAGACTCCTTCCAGCTGCTAAGAGCTGAGGCCATTCCTCTTACTGAGGAGCAGGAATCAAAGCATGCAGAAGGCATTAATTGTTTCCACTTGAGTATTTCCCCCTCTGCAGTTTCTCTGCTCACATGTGGAGAAAGCCAGGGAAGGGACTTAAACTTCTTCATATAATTTCTCCCCAGGAGGCTTGTGTTAGCGGAGGTAAACAGAAATGACTGTAATTTGGAGACCACGCTAACATATCAACTCACAGTTATGTGCTTACCCTGATACCCGAAAATAATTTTATTTTTGCTTTTTTTATGGGCAGGAAATTAGTTTTCAGAAACCCCCTGGGGGTTGTAATGTGAGCCTGTTAGTCTTAGTTAAATTTTTCTTGTCATACCTGTGCTGTTTACCTCAGTTATGAAGTGACAGAACAAATTGTCTGTCCGTGTTCATTGAAATGTTAATTAGCTCCCTGACAGATAGACAAACGCTTTCCCGTAGTAAATCAGCTCCAATTGGGGGAAATAATCTGTTTTTGTTTTCAAATTAGAAAAACACATTTTTTTTTTTTCCTGTAGAAGGTATCCAGTGAAAGACCAAGGTCATAGGAAACTGTTCTGAGAGTGGAGTTCAGCATACTTAGTGCTCATGCAGGGAATGCTTCTGAACTTTAATGGTATCCAAATAGCTCAGGGATCTTGTTAAAATACAGATTTTAATTTAATAGGACCAAGGCGGGGCCATGGGTTTACATTTCTGATGAGTCCTGGGGTAATGATGCTTTGTCACACATCAGACATGGGCTTACAAAGGCCGAGTGGAGGAAGCATGCCTTTGAAAAGATGCTTTTCGGCAGACTGTATTTTCTTTACTGTTCAGAGGAGACTTGTATAGTAACATCACCATTTCCAAATGCTGGAAGGTTACACTTAGAGCCAGCGTTTATTTTATTGCTGTGTCTTTTTTTATTTTTAAATACAATTCTGATGAATGAGGGGGTGGTTAATTGTATCCTAGTGGGGACAGAGTGGGAAATAAACATAAAAACCAGAGTAAACACAATTTGTAATAAATAGGCTAAACACTTTTTATAGGCTTTTACTACTTGTCAGTTCTCCCAGGTCAGTGACGGCTGCTGGATCTAAAGGGAGCACGGAGGGTGTTGAGATGATCTAAGACCTTTCGCATCTGCGGGGACTCTAATGGAGACTCCTACAGGTGCTCAGAATGCAGGCCAAATGTCCCCATTCTTTTCCCAGCTGCTCTGCCTTTGGGAGGAAAGGGATGGAGGTGGGGATTTGGGGGTGGCAGCAGTTTACAGGCTTACTGCCTTACCTGTTGACCATAGTCCTTAATGACCGTTTTCCCAGTGTCCTGAGAGAAATCTCAGCTCACGCTCCATGGGGAACCAAGGGTAGGCTTTAGATTTCTCAGTCAGGCATGTTCTATGCCAGTGTGACCAGATGCGCTCCACTCTGCCCTTACCAGAGAACCACGGGTCAGTTAGGTGGGGGAACTTCACTGCAGTTTCCCGGTTTAACCCAACTCTGCTTCAATAGAAAAAAAAGTGTCCATAGGGCTAATGAGATACAAGATAGCTACTTGGCACATTCTGTGAGATCTGCTGGAAGGTCATTACTAATGAGGGTGTGCTCATACATGTACGCAACACACGTGCCCCCATTCATTCCCATTCTCTGACTAAGTCAGGATTTAAACAATTTAATGTTTTGGATTTGGAAAATAAAGAAAAAACGATTTTCAGAAACAGCGGGACAGTTTTCAGTCTGTAGCCTTGGGGTGTGTGAACGGGTGAGAATGTTTGCAGCTGTAGTTAGTGTCATCGGAGCTACAGGTCTTATTTGTGTTCTTTGTGGGCGTGATACTACCTTGTACATCACAGACCATCATGTTACCTGACTAATTGTGTCATGTCTTGATCATGCAGCATTACTTAACTCTTGATTTACCTTGTTTTTATTGTGTGAAGGAGGAAAGGAGACTGTTGTACGTAAACTAGGTACATAGCAGGGTGAGCAAGTATGCAGTTACTGATTCGGCTTGTATGTGTATCATCGAATTAATGCATTCACTTGTAAGTTGTCAAAAACAGTGTTAACTGGCTATCAATATGTAATATACATAATAGTGTATAAATCAATAAAGGGCGTTTTTAGACTCAGCTTTGCTCTGTTGGGTCAAGAGATCCTTACGAAGAAAAACAAGCTGATAGCAGTCAACTGGGCCCTGAGCTTGAGTGGCATTATACAGTCGGTTGGCGAAGAACTCTTACTTTGGCTGTGTCAGCAGGGCCTACCTTGCTCTTCTTCTCAATACCATGTCCCACAGGACAGAGGCTGCCTTTGTCATTTCTTGGAACTTCGGGTGTGTAAAGTGTGGGTGGAGCTTGAGGAATTGAACTCAGCCTGAGAAGCAGGCATCCCCCATGGTGCCAGGTCTTCTGTGTCCTACCGAGAGTCTGTGTTTCTTGAATTCAGTGTGTTAGACAGACCTTGCTGGACTTTCATGTCTTCCCAGGATGCTAAGGCTTTGGTCCTTTTACTTTCTGAAATGCCCCTCTCCTGCCCTGCTAGGAGGTGGAAACAAGGACTAAAGCCAAGGGCGTGCTTAGCATTGTGGACCCTCCTAAGAAAACATGAGCGGGATCTGCCTTCTGGGAAATGGACTACACCATCCACTCAGACGGGCCGTGGCATTGTGCAGCCAACCTTGAATTCAGTTCACTCAGGCTACCAATTCACCTCCGTAGATTGGTCATCATCCTGACCCTCCTGAGGCCCATCTGTGCTGCCTGGACCTGGGTTACAATGGTGCAGCTAAAGTTCGTGGGGCCACATATGACAGTCCAATTCTGAGCTGCCTGCTGAGTCTGTTCAGTCTTTCCTAGAAGCATGACCCATCAGGCCAGGTCAACTTGTGGTACGAGGACTGTCTGTCTGTCTGTCAGTCAGTTTCTTTAGAGATAGTTGCTTCTCCAGAACATGGCAGAGCTTTTTCTTAGAAGACTTCTTTCCTCTTTTTTTTTAAAGTAAGTAGAATTTAGTCCTTTGATACGAGCAGAATACCATTTTTTTGATGGGAGGTAGCTAGTAAATTTTATCTACTACCTAGTTACCATCTTCTCTTGATCTAAAACTCAGTAACACGGAGTAGCAAGTACCAAGTGCAGATAGGAAAAATTTGGTTGAGTCGGGAGGACAGATGATTAAGAACAATGTGTAAGGACACGTGTGTGAAGAGGCCGTGGTAAAAGTTACTACTTTGTACTTTAACCTAAAAGGCGAGAAAAATAAATTACATATTTATAGTATGAAAGAAAGTCTAGGGTTTTAGTTTCTAATATTTAGATAGATAATTAGTTACATAAATTAATTTACATTATTTCCCTTACTTGTATCCCTGAGTAAGATGAAAGCAATATTTTAGAACCCTAAAATATTGTACACAATAATGCAGCACAGTATGTGTACAGTCTAGGGGACTTCCAGCTGCTTGTTTTAACTTTTTTCTCTGGATCTGTAAGTTTCTGGGTTGGGACGCTCAGCCACTGATAGAGCCAGACACAGAAGTGTGAATAGACCTCATTCCCAGTCCATGGTGTGTATATACTTTAGCCTGGAACAGACTCTGTCAGGTACTCGTAAGTGCAGTTTTTATCTGCCTGCTGCCTTGTGGAATATTTAAAGGGTAGATTTCCCAGGATGAGTGACAGCTGATGGATCTTAAAGGAGAATGGAGCGGATGCCTTGATGCCAGCAAAGGCAGAGGGTGGGGGGGTCAGCAGGTAGTGACTGTGCCTGCTGAAAGTGACCTAGGTTTGTGCAGCTAAGGAGAAATAGCAGTAGAGCAAGCTGGGAAATGAAGTAGGGACTAAGACCTTGCATGCCATCCTAAGGGACTTGAACATTCTTTTGTAGGTGGACAGCCATAGAGGCCTAATGAACAGGTGAATGTAGTGATCTTATTTGCATGGTGGTATTTCTAGAAGGTATTGTACACAGGTGAGTCTTGGGGCTGGGATCATGTCTGGGAGTCAAGAGGTCAGCATGGAGGACAGGGAGGAAGGGAGTGCATAGGGACATTTAGGAGACGGCACTGTCAGAACCTGAGGATGGACTGGATAGGTGACCTCATGGAACCGGAGGTGTTCTTCAGGAGATGTAGCCTGTGTGATCAGATGGGGAACGAAGGAAGAACAAGTCATGCAGGGGAGGCAAAGTGTTTGGATCTGACCATGTTGTGTTTAAGTGCATGTGGCTGTGATGTTAGCATGGCTTTCAGAAAGGTCATGGTATGATCCTGGCCTACAGGAAGATGCTGAAGGCATAAGGAAAGGCTTGTGGATTCCCAGCATTTGGTTGCTGGTGAAAGCGATGAGATTATCCAGGAAGAGTGAGAAGAGAATGGGAGGTAGGCCTGGGATGTTCGGGCAGCCAGTGGGAGAACTGGGAACTGGCAGGCCTAGAGACTGCAGTCCAGGGCCAGATGCTCTTGTCCAGTTGTCTACTGTGACAGCACAATGTCATGAGTAGGTTCATGAACACAAGGTTCTTGAGTAGGCAGTGGTGTGAAATCTTTTTTTTTTTTTTTTTTTTTTTCGAGACAGGAGCACCATGATGTAACTCTGGCTGTCCTGGAACTCACTCCCGAGTGCTGGGATTATAGGTGTGTGCCACTACCGCCCAGCAGAATGCCTCATTTTTGAGGGCAAGGGGAAACGCTTCTAGAGGCAGCCCTCAGAGCAGGATGGAGAGGCTGTGCCCAAGGCATAGGAGCACATCCCTTGGCAGCAAAGGACTCTCCCTCTTCTCCCTCTTTCTAGATCTCTCCTTTCCCCTCTTCCCCCCTCTTCTTCTACAAGGAAAGGGAGTTTCTAAAAGTAGTCACAAGCCGTGTTGGAAATACGTACTGTGAAAGGTAACAGATAGGTGTTTCATAGTTATTATTAGTGAGTTAATGAAAAGTCTGCGTAAGCCACTTTAGCATAAATCTCTGTCATACGTTCTGTAATTTAATTAGAGTGTTTTGAAAGTAATTTTGATTCAGAAGTAATTGGGTAAGGCTAAGTCGCCAGAAAAATTAGGGAACTTGTCTAATTGTGGATAATTTAAAGTGGATTTTTAAGAATTATTTTCATACTTAAAAGTCTGGCAGCCAGAAGTCACAGGATATTATACTGAGTCTCAGTGGCAGAATCCCTTTGGAGAGGTGTTAAGCCAGCTGGTCTCTGAGTGGTTCTGAGGCTCTTATTGATAGGGAGGGTCAGGAGCCTTTAAATGTGTCGTGTTGTTTTCTAATCTTAATGATCTGTAAAGTAGGTTCTATTCTTCTTACTTTGCAGAGAAACAAAGGAACATGACACATTACACAAAAGCCCCGGCTAGGGTGACAGAGCTGGGGTGTCCGCTCATGAAGTTTATATACATATCCACTATTCAATAAAAAGCTCCACTTAATGACAGTCACTGAGTGTGAGTTCCAGGTTCTCACCAATCTTAAAATATTTGTGAGATTTGTAAGACCCCATGTATACACATATGTCTCCAACAGGCGCAGGGAAGTTTATGTGTATGCAGTATCTCGAGATTTATTGTGAATGTTAAAACTGTGAATAGCATAGTAGGCACACGACGTCCAAATATCGTGGGCTGGTGGAATTCTAATTTACAGGCTTCCCTGTGTATAAATTGTCTGCAAGTCATTATCATTTTGGGTTCTACTTCTTCGTCCATATTTACCACACTGTCTATATATTCCCCCTTAATTATTTGTGTGCCCATAAAACCACTAATTTGACAAGTTTTATAGCTGAAGAAAATGGCAGCAACTGTTTGCCACAGCTGGTCACATCTATTGTAACACCTAAATGTAACTTTATTAATAACAACAATGACGGTGCAGCAATCAAGCTAGCAGCACTCCCTCAGGAAAGCCACCTGAAATCTGCACAAGGTGTTTTTAAAGGTAGCTTGTCTTGTAGCAGCTTCTCCCATTCCTTAGAGAGTCAGGCTGCCCACTCACTGTAGGGCTGATCCTGTACAAATGTGTGACGTTGGCAACACGGAGAGAGTAAATGGGCTTAATTTCTGTCATGAGATAGATTGGTAAAGTAAAATTAATAGATTCTTGGCATAACGGACTGTGACAAATTGAGACAGATGTCAGAAATAACCATAGATGCTTTCTTTAAAGATCTTTGAGAACAAGACAAATTAAATTTTAAGGAAGATTAAAAAAAATCCACTTGGCAGGCAAAATTCCAGAGAGGCACCATTTGGTAATTGGAAATGCAAGGACTTTAGAGCCAGCCTGTAGGGGTTCTGATTCTGACTGTCCCCTTGGCTGCGTCTTTTTTTAATCACATCAACCCCCAGAGCCTCAGTTTCCTTGCCTACCAGTGGAAGTAATACTACCATTGCTTTGCTAAAAGGATTAAATGAGAGCATGTTAGTAGCTCGACACACAGTAGGTCTTCAAGAATGCTAAGCTTAATAATTCTAGTTGAATTAGCGGCCACATCTATCTTGTTCAAGATGTCTAGAGGTGTTGTGTGAGTCATTAAGTTTGTATTTCTTTTAACCGATTTCCCCCCGGATGTGGGCCGTTTGTTTTTTTTTTTTTTTTCCACCGAGAATAGGGTTTTCTTAGGCTCTTAGATATCTCAGTGGCATTGCAGCCATAAACACCAACAGATCTCAGTGGCTATCGAGTTCCACCCCATCGCAGTGGTGGATCAGCTTCGCTCAGCTCCCAGGTCCTGCTGATAGGCGTGCCTTCTCTTGGAACATGCCATCCTATTGGTAGAAGGGGAAAGGGAGCTTTGCGGGATGCGGCCTATGGGACGCTGCTCCTGTTCCGTTAGCCGAGTAAGTCTCACAGACAAGCCTGATAGTGGCTGTGTGAGTTGAAAATACCTCCTTCACTCAGTTGGCCCCAGCCAGCATGAGGTCCTCCTCAGAACACTGAGACACGGCAAGCCATTCATCAGTATTCTCCGTTATTAACAATTAGTGTTTTTAGATTAATTCACAACATGTTTCCAAAAAGCACAGAGTGCTCTCTTGCTGTGTGTCCTTCTATGTTATACACTGTCTTTACATTTCGGTCTGTGCTTCGTTTTTACTGAAGTTCGTCACATCTTTGAATAGTCCTGGCAAAAGGGCATTGATTGAACCCCCACCCACGACTGGTGAAATGTGTCTATCCAGAGAGACAATGTTTTCTTGAGATAGACTAAAATATTAGGGGGATTGTTTTGTTTAGAAGCATGCAGTTACTACATCCTTAAACAGTTTGCTTCTACCTTGTAGCGGTTAGTACCGTATATTCAATTGTGTCCTGATTCCTAAATTGATAAGCTAATTTTGCACATGATAGGAAAACTAAAATTAATTTACAAATGAGGAATCAAATAAACGTATTTGAAGGGAATCAGCTGGTTTGTAGAAAATTAATGTTTATTGCTTCCTTTAACTTGACCTTTATTCCTTGAGTTTGGCTTTGATCTTTGAAACTTTAAATAGCAAAAGAAGCTGTGAGCCACGAGCAGAGAATGATAACTGGCCACTGGTGCGGTGAGTGAGCAAGCGAGCGTTCCTTATGTCTTCAGATAGAGGAGAGGAAGGGAGTCCTCTGGGGCTTAGCAGGGGCGGAGCCTGTGTTTACCTTTGCTGTACTTTCTAAAGTTCTGAGTGGGCAGAGGTCTGTGTTCCAAGCCTTCAGAAAATTAAATAAATGCACTGCTTTTCTGAAAAGGGTCAGTTTTCCTTTTCCCATAAGTTTTGTTTTATTACCTAGCAATATTCTCAGTGCTGTTAGAATAAGATACCACTTCCTTGTTACTATCACTGAGTTTCAAGCAGGAAGCAGTATATACCGGTACTGTGAAACACTTAAATGGTATTTAAAAGCTCTGTGAGACTGCGAGAAGGTAGAAATATAAACTGAATAATTACAATTGGTGTTATTGCTTTGTAGCTTGTGTGAGCATTGAGATGTAATATTTTGAACTGGTTCTATTGCTGTTAAGTACTTGGAAGAAAACCCATTAGACAGTCAGAACTTAAACAGATTAGCTGTTCTTTTATGGGCCCAGAAGATCTTTTGCTATTTTGAAATAATTTCTAATTTTAATTGCTTAACGTCCTTGGCTGTAAAAACATAAGGTCCTTTCCCTCTACATTTCTGGAACTATGTATCTACCAGGAATTACTTCTTCTACGCAATTACTCTTTAAATAAGATATTAAAAAACTAAAGTAAATTCTGAGGGGCATATTTCTCTATCTGATTAATGAAATTAAAGGAGAGAACTTTTCAGGTGCTTTTGCATCGTGGTCCACCAATGTTTAGTTTCTGTTTAATGTAATAGGTTTGCATGTAGAATCTTGTTTAATAACCTTGCAGGAGACAATTTTGGGTGTCTTACTTAGGATTTAGGATCCTAATAGTATGATTATTTTCGGAGATTTTACATGTTCAAGATTGTGTGAATGTACAAATAAAGCCATTTCGTTTTTACATTTTTAATCTAGTTGGTTTTAATTTCTTTTTAGGTGCTCAGTTAACCAAGCTGAGACCTCCAGCAGGATGCCAAATAGCAGTGGGAAGAATAGATATCCTCGGTTTGCTTCTGAACTCAGCAGGGGAAACATTTAATTGTTTAGGGTTATATCATCTGTAGGTTTTCCGTAAATGCCCTTAATCAGGTTAAAATTCCTTTCTATCTTATTGATGATTGCTCTGCTGGAGCAGTTTTGTTAAAGACATTTTCAGCTTCTCTTGAGATGATCATGTGGATTCCCTTTTGTTCTATTAATATGGTTTAAGCCAGTAACTGATGGCCATTTGTTGAACCAACCTTGCATTCCTGTAACACCTCGCTCAGCCATAGTATATAATCATGGTAAATGCGTTGCTGGAATAATTTTGCTAATGTTTTGTTACCGTTTTTGAAATGCATTTTCCCTCAGTTCCTTTCTTTTAGTAACGGAAGCTCATGAGCACGGGGACAAAAATGAAAGAACAAGACTTCTCCACGGAAATATGAAGACTTCCTTTCTATACATGTTTGGACTGACTGGCCTTTAAGTGTGCCTACGTGTTCAAGCTCAGGAACTTTTATATAATGCTTTTCTAAAGAATTTTAGCTCTTAACATATGCTCAAGAAATAAGAGACATTTAATAAGAGACATTTCGATCTTATGTCTCGACCTTGTGAAAGTCATTCATTTTTTTTTCCCACTTAGTTTCCTAATCAGTTAGGAAGATTTAGGGAACAAGTAATTACATGGTGTGCGTATCTGCTTCTGTGATGGTACATGATGGGAAGGTACAATTATTTAGTAAGTGTGAATATTAACAACAACAACAACAAACCTTGTTCACAAACTCACATGCGTCAGGGGCCAAACAGACCGAATACATGTCAGAAGCAGTAGTAGTAAGACAGACAATACCATGAATAAGACAGATCAGGTCTCAGCTGTTCTGGTATGTTTGTCTCTTCCTCTACAGGACCAGTCATTCAGGGAGTCCCTGATGTAGCTTACTGCCTAAGGTCATGTGCTCAGCTCCACTGTCAAGGAGGCCTGTAACTTCTCCATAGCTCTGTCATCCTATCCATGAGATGCAGATCATGGAAAGTCGCCTATCTACAAGGGCTGCTGTGAGAGAATTACATGATGTAATACAAAGAAATGACTTGAAAAGATCAAGTCCTCTTTCGATGTAAGGAATATTGTTTCTTTTTCTGTGAATCTTGATTTTCTGAAAAAGATGCTTTCGTGTTACAGAGATTTAGTAGCCAGCCACTGAAAATTTCCAAAGGACCACCTAGAAATGTCTCCTATTAATAGAACAAACTTGGTAAAAGCTATTAAGACTCCTTACCTGGACTTGAATTATTACCTGGGTTATTCCATTGGCCTTGCAAAAAAAGAACTGTTGTCCCAGTTTCTTTACCCATAGCTCCTGTTAGATAGGAGTCCTTTGTGACAGTCCTGCAATATACTTCAGAGTTCTCCCAAATCCAGGGTTAACTATAAAGGCCTTCTGTGGCTTCCTTGTCTCTTTGACAAACAATCAGAAAGTCAGAACTTGAGCTTTCTTGGTATCTAAGCGTTTGAAATAGTTGGATTACTATGGTTTTCTGACCACAGTAAATCAACCTCTGACATCTTTAACACTCCATAGGAAGCTTTGGTACAAGATTTTACCCAGATCTGTACAGGATCTACCAAGTACCCTGACCTCAGCAGTGCCTTTAGGCTAACTTACTAGTTTTCAGTCAGCAGGACACAGCTACTCAAACCCACACTGTCCCACACTGATTGAGCACCCCCTGGGCATGGTTCACTTGGCAACACAGAGACAAGAAGGTGACTCTTACTCTGAAGGGACAGGCGTCTGGTTGGAGAGACATCAGAATCCACCAAACATCTGACGACTCAGAGCTTGAAAAATTTTAGCTCTTTCAGGAAAGAAACTGAGAAGGCTTCTTTCTAGCCCTCTCCCTCACTTTAACGTTGGAGAAAACTGATACCTTTAACCAAATGCTAATTGCTGTCATATAGTTCAAGGCTGTTCAGATCTAACCATTTTCCAGAATCAACTGGCCACCCACAGAAAGGGGGCTAGAAATTGTATTTGCATCCCAGTGTTTGTTTACTGGACCTTGGGATGGTAATAGGCTGGAGAGTGATTTCAAAGGTTAGGGCTTAGGTTTTATGGGTCATTTTAAGTGAAGCCACATAACCTTGTGGCTTTGGGCATGGAGGTTGAACCTGGGCAAAACTAGACCACGTGATTCTCAGATGGCGAAACTAGAGCCCCCTTTCTCAGTGTTCTGCGGCATGGGCTGGCTGCCTCAGTCTGTTCTCTCTTTGTTCCTGACTGTACTTCCTTCCCTTTCTTAAGCCTGTTCTTCCTCCTTCAGCCATTTAAATCCTGGGATCCTTAACCCAGAGGTCAGGGAACCTTCATGTTGTCCTGGGGTTCTTAACCCAGAGGTCAGGGAACCCCTCACATTGTAAGTGTACTCCTCTTTCTTCCCTTCATTTTGTCTTCTCTGTGGAGGGAGCCTGCAACTTTCATCAGACTCCCAGAGGCCTCTGTGACCCCTGCTCTGGTGTGAGGTGGAAGCCGCTCTGGCAGCAGCCGGTTTCCATTAGGAGCAGAGGCTGAGGTGGAGCTTGGAGAACTCTGAGGACTGGCTTCCTTTGTTAGTGTTTCCAGGCGCTGTGGAAACCTTGAGCACAACAGGGATGCTAGGCAGAGCCATCCTGCGAAGTGGAGTGACTGGACTCTGAGCACACCACTGCATCCATCCCTGACAGCTTCCCTTCCTGTCTGCATCCCTTCCTCCACTGCTTACCTTCCTGACTGTGTCCCTTCCTGACTGTATACCTTCCTGGTTGCATCCCTTCCTGACTGCTTCACTTCCTGACTGCATCCCTTTCTGACTGCATCTCTTCCTGGCTGCATCCCTTCCTGACTGCTTCTCTTCCTGTCTGCATACCTTCCTGGGTGCATCCTTCCTCCACTGCATACTTTCCTGACAGCATCCCTTCCTGGCTGCATCCCTTCCTGACTGCATCCCTTCCTGGCTGCATCCCTTCCTCCACTGCATACCTTCCTGGCTGCATCCCTTCCTGACTGCATCCCTTCCTGGCTTGCAGTGATGTGGCTAGAGCATAAACAGTGCCCACCATAGTTTAGAAAGCAAGCCAGGAAAATCTACAGGGTGCTCGCCTCCTCTGTCGTCTGCTTACCCCATGGTGGGAGGCAGGTGGTGGAGATTTGCTTTAATTGCAAATAAGCTGATTGACACAGACCTTCTCAAAGTGGGGCCTGGCAGCTAAAAGAATGGCTGTCTTCAGTGCTTAAGATGAAATTAAGGGCCAGCATTGGATGTAAAGCCTTAGGAATGGGAATGCATGTAATAAAAGGCATTTTATAAGCGTGAATACCATACCCTATCTCAAGGGCTTTTCAAATATTAATTATAGTTACCCCGAGGGTCACTACTCAGTGATAAACTCGTGACCAAATAGCTTTACTTGTCTCTTTTAGAGCCATAATGAAGCTCTTGATTTTTTTCCCCCTTCATTATACAATATTCAAATTTACCACATAGCAGTTTTAATGTAATTGATGGCCTTGCACTTTTCCTTGCAGTGGTGGCATCAAGGGCTTCTTAATATGGCCAGACAGCAAGAGTCCAGAAGTGCACTGTTTATTCCCAGCAATTAGCTGGGAAACAGGACGTGCTGGGGACATTCAGTTAAGTGTGGCTGGTCGGGAGGCCTCGTCAGGGCGACGTTCTTTTGGCAAATGCGTATGATGAAGCCAGAGTTAGACTTCAGGGATTTGGGCCTTGTCTGTGTTTAGTATCCAGAGACTACCAGGGGCTGTTGTGGAAGTAGACAGTTCACTCATAGAGGGACAGTGATACAATACATATCTGGAGGTTCATTCATTTGTTCATATTTCATCATGCCTCACATTTTCCTGTGTTTATTTCCTTATTTTTAGAAGGACATGAATTATTTCATAAAAATAATCTATAATGAGAATTGAGGGGGAAGGAGCTAGTGTTTAGGTAATCTGGCAAACTCTTTAAACATTTTCTAGGAAAACTGGATATGAAAAATTGCTGTGTCCAGGGAAGTAATGTCAATAACAGTTTTTTAAGGATACTTAAACAAATGCATGGTCTGATGTGGTGGTACACATCTGTCATCCTAACATTAGGGACTAAGATAGGAAGTTCACGAGTTCAAGTCCAACATAGGCCTCTGTAGCCCATTGCAGTCTAGGCTGGGTTATATAAGGAGGTCCCATTTCAAAAAGCGAAACAAGACCAAAACCACAATTAAAAAAAAAAAAAGAAAGAAACTATGACTACATTTTTTTGTGAGACTCTATCTTATTTTTTCCTTTAGGAGACATAATTCCTTCACAGCACTAAGAGCCGTTGATCAATGAGAAGGCAAATACAGGCTTACTTATGGTCAATGCCCTTTATTATATAGTCCAATTTCCTATTGCTATATATAGAGAGATACTATCTGCTACATGGTGTGTGAAAGTTCAGGGGACAGATTCTCACAGCAGACCTAGAGACGCATCCTACCGTCAGCGTTCAAGAATTCTCTCTGTCCTGTCATCAATGGTTCTGTACACCAGGAGGTGATAAAATCAGTCAGGGTGAGAGGATGGGAACCATATCCAGCTTCCCCTGATCTCCCTTTATCCGTGAATCTAGATGCAGGTCGGACATGAGCTGGATTTTCCTGACCCAGGTGATAGAAGAGTGCAGGCTAGGGGTTTTGCTGAGGCTGACTACAGTAGTCATTGGACGTTCTCTGCAGGAGAGAGTCCCCTGGGTGAGCATGTGGTTGCTGCTGTGCTGGGTATTCTTGCTGTCCAGTCTGGCTAGTTTGGCTGCTCAGATAGCAATTCTTTCCCTGTTTTTATATCTGAGTGGATAGAGAAAAGGACATGGTAGAGAGAAAAGAGGCTTCTATATCAAGACAGTTTCTTTCTCTTTTTTTCTTTTTGTTTTTTTGAGACAGAGTTTCTCTGTTGTAACTCTGGCTGTCCTGGAACTCACTCTGTAGACCAGGCTGGCCTCAAACTCACAGAGATCCGCCTGCCCCTGCCTCCCAAGTGCTGGGATTAAAGGTGCGCACCACCACCAACTGACTTCAAGATAATTTCTTTAATACTAATTACATTGCTTCCTGTGGGTAGAGACCTGAATGTGCTGTGGGCTGTGGGCTTGGTTTACCCTGTCAGTGGCTCATCGCTGCTACTTCAGACCATGGCTAAGTGGCATTGCTGCTTTCTGAACCCACTGTCCTTGACCTCTGTGTGGGTCTTGGATCTCTGCTGTCACATGATCCTTGAGCCTGCATCTCAGTCCTGACCACTGGCTGCTGGGGATCTGTAGCTTGTTCCTCCTGCAGGCAGAGTTCACTCTACCGCTCATCTTTATTATAGCTGCCATCCTAGGTTTTTAACCCTTTCTTCAGAAGTTTAGAGTATACCATCAGCTTCCATGGTGTCTCTCTGGCCAGTGGAGGGCAGGGAGTGCTTGTTTTCCTGGAGCGAGAGGGAGTGCGACCCCGGCTGATGAGCCGAGGGTATTCCCGTGAGCTTTTATTGCTCCCATGTGAGAGATGAGAAAAGGGGCACTCACTGAACAGTTCAGCACGCGCCTTAATACCACGTGTAAGGAGTGGTGGTGCTCTGTAGAGCCAGGTTCTTGTCCTGCTGAAGGCACCTTTTCCTTCTGTTCCCAGAAGAGGACAACACTTACATTACGATCAGAGGTAGAAGTACTGCATGCAGATTCTTAATCTTTATAAATTGGTTGTTTGTCCCAAATAGTATGAACTATTCCCTTTAAGGTGAACTCCCGAGGCAAGCTGATTAGTGACTGATTTCATTCTGTCTGTGTGCATGTGTAAAGGGAAGGAAGAATTGCTTGAAGCTCTTGCTTTCAGAGCATTTAGTCCTTTAGTCCGTGGTCACTCATCTCTGTCTCTGCGCCTGTCGTGTTACATGTTACGGAGAGAGCATGAGGGACAGAGGCTGTTCACGTCATGGTAACCAAGAGGCAGAGACAGGAGGGGCAAGATACCATCCCTACTGACATACTTCCTACAGCTAGGCCCACCACCTACACTTTCTAGCACTCTCTGAATACTGCCACCAGCTGAAGACCAAGCCTACAATCCATGAGTCATTAAGGATGCAATTCATATCCCAAACACCATAAGCAGCAGTAGTTAAGAATGACTAATAATTAGTAGCATCTTGCCTTCATTCTCTTTAGCCCTTAGTAACCAAACACAACAGGCACCATTGCTTCTATTGAAGAAATAACGCAGGCAGGAAAAACCGCGGCATAGCTCTCTCTGCCCAGGATGGCGTTGACACTGGCCATGTGCTCTTCTGTGTCAATGGGATTTGGAAGCAAAGCAGGTGCTCTGTCTCCTACAGGATATTGCTATTTCTTAAGAAAATGTGAGATTGTTCTTCTTGTTAGAGTCTTATTCTATAGGTGAGATTGACTTTGGATTCATGGCTTTCTCTCTGACTCAGCCTCCTGAGTGTTTGGATTAGAGCTGTCAAGGACCCTGCATTGTTTTTGTGAGTTCTGGTCTTCTTTCTCTTTGCTGCCTTCCTGTGCTGCGTTCTAGAATATTGCAAAACACTGTCTGGGGGAATACTACTCAAGCGAAGAGGACAAGAATCAGAATGGAGAGCATACTGGTCAAGGACAAAGGAATAAGTCCTTCTAACAAATAGCTCAGGGAACTCCATAAGCTGGGGGTGCTAGTCTTTTTTCTGTGAAGCATGTGGCATCCTAGCTACCTAGAGCTCAGACATGGCATATGCAGCCGTAAGACTTGCTTTGGATCCGGAGGAAATGAACTTAAAGGAACAAAACTGGCGAAGGAAGTTGAGCCACAGGGAGAAGTTCAGCAGAATGTGGTAGTATTCATGAGGCTGTGGAAGCATGAGTCTGGAAGGGTCAGAGGAGAGCATGCTTCTTGTTGTAGAGATTCTTTGATTCTGAGAACTAAGCAGGGCCTCCGTTGCAGTGGAGTTCAACCAATACTGATTGTGCAATGGTGGCTAAGTGATATGTGGTAGCAGAGAGAAGTGAGTTCAGAGAGTGTGTGTCCTCGGAGGATTTCTAACCTAGCTGAGAACCTTGAAATATGTTTGGTATTTTCTAGTTAGGGTTTCACACCTATGGATCTGCATCCAAGTTTTCAACCAACTTACTATGCATAAAATATATTTGAAAAAATTCTGCCGAACATATGCAGACTTTCTTGTCCGTTTTTCATGTCCCTTCCTGAACAACACAAGTGTCGACATAGTATTTACATTGTATTAGGTGTCGTAAGTGATCTAACCATCATGTAAAATTACATGGGAACTCATGCACCGACCTTTTTGATAAGGGACTTGAATAGTCACAGACTTTAGTATCTATGGTGGGATCAATCTCCTAGAGGTACCAAGGGACTTTCCTGTAAACAAAACATAATTCCATTTGATATATTTATTTTTAATTCTTTTAGAGGTGTTTAAAAGTCTGTTTAACTCAGTGTATTCTTCAGTTAAACGGGCATGTTCTTGTGTCCAATAATAACACTGATTATACACAAAGCAAGCCTTGATGCCACGTTAGGAGCTGAGTGTCTCAGAGGATAGTAGGTTTCTGCCATACAGGGGCTGGACAGGTATTCTTGTAGAGAGAATTCTCTGAGTGAAGGAATTGAAATAATGATCTCCAAGGTCACTTCCTGCCCAGAGTATACAACTTTACTTCAAAATAATAAAAACAAGTCTTTTGTAAAAGCTATGATTCTGGAGTGATAGACACATTAGGATGGAATTTATAGATTTGACAGCCTATATATTGACATATATACCTTGTGCATTTCAACAGAAACTCAAATTTCCAGGCTTCAAGATTGTGTGTCATCTTCACGAATACAGGATCCTGTTGTAGGCGGGAACTGAGGTTGAGTTCCCGAAGTCTGCGTTTGTTATGCATTTGCTAGCTGGTCTGGGTTGCTTCCTAGTTGGATTATGAAAATTACTGTGTCTTGTTAATTAAAACATTTATTTAAGAGGAAAAATTTGCAAGGGATTCGGCTTAGGGAAGAAGTGATATGACTTTGAAGGACAGCGTTCTTGGCTGTAGAAGAGAAATTTCTAGAGCTGCATTAGGGGAGTACCAGAAAAGCACCATTACCTAGATATCAGCGGTGTCCCTGGAACCACCGTGGGTTCTTCTGCTCTTAGTGCCTCTAGAGTGTTTACTCTTGAGACTTTGAGGATCTTTGCCTTGCTGGTTTTTGTTATCAGAACATACAGTTGGGAGTTGAAGTAGAAGAGAGATGTGATTTAGGTAGCAGCTAGGCCCCTTTCCACATTTGCCCTGCTCTCCAGACCTCCTAGTTTGATTAGCGCAGGAAGAAGGAAGTAATTAGCTCTATTAGCTTCCTATTGCTGCTGGAAGGAATCATCACAAATTCTGCGACATGAACGGACACAAATTTATCATCTTGCAGTTCTGAAGACCAGAAGTTGGCAGTGTATCTCACTGGGATTGTTTCAGGGTGTGAGGATAGGGGAGACACTTTAACTTCCTTGCTGTGTCTAGTGTCTGTGGACTTTGTGTGCTTTCTAAATCATGGTCCCTTCCTCTGTCTTCCTCACTCTGACCTACACTTTCTGATCCTCCTGTTTTCTCTTTTTCTTAATAGGACACACCCTTGTGATTACACAGAGAGCACCTGGAAAACCTCCCAGCTCAAGATCCTTAGCAGAATCACATCTGCACAATTCTCTTTCCATAGAAGGGAACACATTCTTGGGTTTGGGGATTCAAAGGGCTCATCAGTGGGGAGCCTTTCATTTCTCTACCACACATATATATCGTTGGTAGCTCGGTGTGACCCATTCTTCCCTCTCTGGGAAGTAATATTGCTTCTAGTACATTAAATCATCTTTATCACTCAAGGGGAACCTTCAGCTTCCTTGATCCAACCTCCGGTGTCCCAGCAAGAAGTGATTAACAGGAAAAGGGAGAAAATAGGGAGAGAACCACTCAGCCGGAGGTGGCTTTACCTCTTCAACTCAGTTCAGGGGTGTGGAGAGAAAGATGAATGCAGTTCTAGCACCAGAGATGCAGCTCTTTGAGATGATTACTTAGGATGTGGTGGAATGGTAGGATTGAGATGGTCCTTAGGATGTGGTGGGATGGTAGGACTGAGATGGTCCTTAGGATGTGGTGGGATGGTAGGATTGAGATGGTCCTTAGGATGTGGTGGGATGGTAGGACTGAGATGGTCACTTAGGATGTGGTGGGATGGTAGGATTGAGATGGTCCTTAGGATGTGGTGGGATGGTAGGATTGAGATGGTCCTTAGGATGCGGTGGGATGGTAGGATTGAGATAGTCACTTAGGATGCAGTGGGATGGTAGGACTGAGATGGTCACTTAGGATGTGGTGGGATGGTAGGATTGAGATGGTCCCTTAGGATGCGGTGGGATGGTAGGACTAGATGGTCCCTTAGGATGTGGTGGGATGGTAGAGTTTAAGATATCTTTACGTTTTTCTGCACAGGCCACACCATCTTTGATGTAGAAGTATTTAAGTTCATGAGGCAAGCCTTTCTTCCAGCCCTGGGAAGTTATCTGAACACTCACTAGAAAAGAAATTCCTACATGCAGCCTGACAGGGATCTGACAGTCTTGCCTAGGAATCTGTACTCATTATCTCAGTGGTGACATTTTAATTGTCACTGTATTAGATAAGATAGCTCAGCTTGTAGTTGGAGAGGTAATTGAGGATAAGGCACAGTTGGGAGGACCAGCCAGTGACACTTCAGGCACAACTTCACCATCAGCTCCAGTGGCTTTGTTCTATGTGCTGATTGGACAGAGACATCTATGTCATCAGAAGAAACTTATCTGGCTCCTGGAGACATGTAGGTTTTTGCAGTCCACTGCCATGCCAGACTCATACTAGCCTGCTTCTAAGCCAGACTTTATAGCAGTGATTCTCACCCTTCCCAATGCTGCTACCCTTTAATACAGTTCCTCATGTTGTGGTGACCCCCAACCATAAAATTATTTTCATTGCTACTTCATAACTGTAATTTTGCTACTGTTATGAATTATAGTTAAACATCTGATATGCAGATGGCCTTCGGCAATCCCCATGAAAGGACTGTTTGTCCTCCTAAAGGGATCTCAACCCACAGGTTGAGAACTGCTGCTTTAGCCAACCTGCAGTAGGAGAGAAATACTGACCTGTGTCTGCAAAAAGAACCGGCGTGTTTTGGGTTGCTGGTGTGTCCAAGTAGCCACACTGCCCCAAAGTGTTCTGACAGCACCATGCCTTCAAAAAGCATAAAACACCTTAGAGAGAAGATAGCTGTGCAAACTCCTGCACTATAGTCATGTGAGACATCCCTGGATAAGTGTATGGGAATTTAGCCAGAGCCTATTAAAAAAGGTAAAATTTAGAAACATTTATAAAATACAGATTTTGAGATCTTCCTTTAAGTACGGTGAAATATACATCATTATTTCCCCCATTAACATTTGGGGGAATTGTTGCTCTGTCTATAAATAGGGTGATTTCTGGTTTGATGGTATTTAAGGAGTAGAATGTTTATCCTTCAAGTTCTCTCACAGTTGTGCTGCGTGGAAAAGTTTATAGTTGAGAGTCTTCACAGGATGTCCTGAGAAATAAGCAAACAGCCTGGAGGATATATTGGCTTCCTTAGTTCTCCTGGCTTTTGGAGGAATAGGGCGATACTGTTACCCCTCAGGACCTGGACGTGATCATGTTGCTTAAGTGGATTTTGAAGTAGCTGTACTAGGAAGACAGGGTGCTTGTCATGATGGACCTAGTGTTACGGTTTGGGTATGAGATGTCCCCTCAAAAGGCTTCTGTACTGAAGGTTTGGTTCCCAGTTGGTGCTATTAACAGGTGGTTGGATCTTGATGCTGACTTTACCAGCAGATTAATCTACAGATAAATTAATAGCTGAAGAGGCAGTTAGGAGGTGGGAACTAATCGGAGGAAGTCATTCATCGGAGATAGGAGGTCTACCTGGTGTATCTTGTACCAAGATCTTTCTCTCATTCTGCTTCTTATCTGATACAATCTTAGCTTTTCCATGATGTTCTGCTCTGCACTATAGGCTCAGAGTCAGTGGAACCAAGTGACCTTAGATTGGAGACTCCGAAACCATGAGCCAAAATAAATATTTTGTGTTTTTTTTTTTTTTGTTTTTTGTTTTTTTAAATTTTTGAGACAGGGTCTCAGTGTGTAACTTAAGCTGGTCTGTAACTTGCTATTTAGACCAGACTGGACTTGAGCTCACATCGATTCTCCTGCTTCTAATTCTTGAGTGCCATGTACCACCACACCTGACCTTTCTTTCATTTGTGTGTGTGGGGGTCAGGTATTTTGTCACAGCTGCTGAAAACTTACTTACCGGAGAACCTTTCGCTTTAACTCAGGCCGTAACCATGCATCTGTTGACAGATTCTTTCCCCAAATGGTTCATTAAACTTACCATCCAGCAAGAATGATGAGTACTTTCTCAGGACATTCTTGTGAATGGAGTGGGGGCTCTTTCTGTTTTCCTTTAGAGGAGTCACAGTGGTAATTCATTGACATATAAATAGATGTTCCATTTGCTAGAAGGGAGTAGGAGCCTGTATAGGAGCTTTTTTATGTTGTTAGTATGCCGTTGGTTGTTGCCTGTCCGGCTTCCTGCTTGCTCTCCTTACCTTCTTCTCCATATGACTCAGAAGTGGATTTGGTCATTTAAATTGCAGTTTCCAAAATATTTCTTAATTCTCCAAGGTCAAAATTTATGTTGTCAGAAGAAACGAGGTCAACAGTGGTTTAAGGGGCTTTGTCCTCGGTGTTTTCCTAGTCGTTGAGTCTTTAGAAGGACTCCCGTGTGTGTGTGTGAGTTGTTGAGTATTTTGGCCTGCTGTATACCTCTTGGGTTTAGAGTTCAGAGGTACATTGGGCTTGAACTTTTTCTCAGGTATAATGAGATGAGAATCTTGCTAAATCAGTGTTGTAAGCAAGATGCTGGGATATGTAAACTTTCCTTAAGATACTAATCTGTTAACAAGCTATTTTTCAAGTCATTTCATCTCTCCCTGCTGTGTGGATCAACTGTGAAAACATAGTGTTTAGCCAATCCTAAATATAAGTATGTGGAAGTGCAGGCATGCTGTCGTGAGTATTAACAGAGCCGTTTTCCTGAAGTCTGCTGTGTGGTAGGCAAGAGGTTGGAGCTGGAAAAACAGCGTGGGAAGGAGTGGACCAGCTTCCTTATGGACGGCACAAGGAGCACCAGGAACAGTCCTGAGGAGTACCTATGACAGGGAGCAGGAAGACAATAGGAGTGAAAGGAGTCCAGAAGCCCCAGAAGTGGGATTTTCTCTAGAGGGCAGGGTCAACAGAGTTGAATGCAGCAGCCACCAAGCTCCATGAGATCTGTCTGACTGTGCTGAGTTTGGTGGCTAACTGCAGTCTCTGGGAACGCATATGAGGATACCAAGCTTAGAATGACGTCTGTTGCTTGACGGAGCCACAGCTGGGCCCTGGTAGTGGTCTTCCTCCTGGAGTCTTCTAGTCAACCTCAGTCTAATTTGTGAGACATAAACTCTTTAGGTGGGACTTTAATAGCACCATTGGCCCCTAATAGCTATGGGTCCTACACCCATGGATTCAGTCAACCTCAGAATGAAAACAGTTTTAAAAGTGCAGCCATGCTGAACAGGTACATACTTTCCTTGTCACTATCCCTAAACCACACAGTACAGCTGTTTACCTGACATGTACATTGTATTCTGTATTGCATGTAATCTCGAGATGATTTTAGGCACATGGGAAGATATGTGTGGGCTGCATGCAGATACTCTCCCGCTGTGTAGAAGGGCCTTGCTTGAGCGTCTGCGGGTCTTGGTGTCTTGGGGGAGGCGTCTGTGAACCAGTTTCCCAAGACACTATAATGATGTAGCTCAGAGCTTCTTATTTGTTATAATTTAACCATTTCTCTTTCATTCCTCTCCGTTATCCCCTATGTATGTCATAGGTGAAGAAGAATGTTTCACTCTCGCACATTAAGCTAATTCTTTATAATCTTAAAATGAATTTGATTCTCATGAAGAGGCCGTCTGAAGCCGACCATTCAGCCACAGGCAGCGACCTCTGAGTATTAGACATCCATAATTATCCTTTTAATTTTTAACTTCTTAATGATATTTGAACTTGTTTTTATTTAAGGTTAGTGTTTCAGCTGTTTGTCTCTGGGTTGATTTTATTTGATCACAGAGCACATTTTGGTGAACTTGTGGGTAGACAGAAAATGCAAGGCATGGGTATGAATTTGCTCAGGCTGCTGTAACAAAGCATTGCAGATGCAGTGGCTTAAGCGACAGGCGTTTACTGTCTCGTAGTCTTGAGACTGGAAGCCTGAGATCAGGGTATCACCAGAGTTCGTTCCCTCTGAGGGCCATGAGGGAGAGTCTGCTCACGTTTTTCTTCTGTTTCTGGTAGTTGTTACGTCTTTGGCTTATCGATGCATCGTTTTGATCTCTGCCTTCATGTCTGCCCCCCTCTTTCCCACTTTTTGGAGGGTGGGTGTAATAGTTTGCTGCTGTGTGGGCTCACCAAGAGAGACACAGGCATTTTCATAGTTGCAAGCTCTGCCAGACCTTAACAGAAATAAAGCATTTTTTTTGTCTTATACAGAAAAGGGTAATTGTTGTAGAAGTTTATTTTTAGTTATGTATAAAATAATTGTTTTGTGCACTGTTGGGTGAGGGGCTCCCTAGGTCTGGGCGTTTTGTATTGTTTGCAGGTGTTGGATTTCTGTGGGGAATGTTTGATTGCTCATGATCTGCATATGCTATCAGTAGAACACCTAAATGAGATCTGGATCAAAATAAAAACACATGAGCTCAGATGCTCGGGGTTCCACTGTCCAGTATGGCTCTTGCCAGGATGGTGGGTCCCTCTGCTGAGGTCTGGCAGAGTTTGCATGTATGAGAATGGCTTCTTGTCTTCTTTGGTGAGCTGCCCCAGCAGCAGTGTACTCCGACAGGTAAGATTATAAAACTCAACCCACCTGAGCATGGTAGACTACAGTAAAAGATCATTATTTGAGGCTGAAATTAGGGAATTTATCCTTAATATTTGAACTGTAAACATTAAGCCATATCTTACATTTTGCAGTCCAGTAACAATTTCTTTATATGTTAATGTTTGCTTGATTAGTCACGCCAGTTAACATGGGAACAGAAACGGAGAACAAAAGGGTGCAGCTAAGGAAAGATGATGTCAGGAAGATGAAATGAAAGTAAAATGCCAAGGGTAAAACACAAGAAGCAGCAGAGGCAATCTTCAAAATGTGTTCCAAACACACTTCACAGTAACAAGACCAAGCAGGTCAATATTAGTGACATGGTAGATTCTCAGCTCTCATGACACGAGGCTTCCAGTTAATAGCAAGGGAAACGGGGACAGCTGTCAGGATTACACCCGAGGATGTTCAGTGCACACCTCCTTCCTAGCCACAGGTCAGCACGCCCTGAGGGTTGCAGGCTTTACCTCCTAGTGTAGCGTAGGCAGCGAGCCCACCCAGCCTGCTTCAGAATGTGGCTGTCTGCCTGCCTCCTCCATCTGCAGCATCTCCCCTCAGAAGCCAAGGGGTCAGTTAGAGGACAGTCTGAGCATGGGCTGGGGAGGCCAGCATGTCTTACTCCACAGTGAAAGTGGAAGCGGCTTTGGTAGCCACCCGTGTCCTACAGCAGAGACTACTCGTGTCCCGTGTCTGTTCCTTGGTTTATATTTAGTGACCAGTGTAAGAAGGTATGAAGATAAGTGATATCTGAGTTGGGCAGGATGGGTTCACAGCCTGTAAGCCCGTAGGTCTCCACATCTGTGCAGGGTGTTCTTGAATATATCCTCCCTGGGACTCTGAAATGGACAGTGTTTTCATGGGGAAAAGCTGATTCGCAGAGGGAGGTAAAGGAAAAACACAATTGTGTTTTCATAAAGTGTTGTCCCATTTACTGAATGGTTTTGCATCTTGCTCAGATCATTTTTTGTCCGCTCCCCTTATACTTCCTGCTAATATCAGCACCAGTGCCTATTTGCACATGTATGTGTGTATAGGGTGCATGCGTATGCATGTTTATCTGTGTGTTCATGGAGGCTTGGAGTTGATGTCTGGTGACCTTGATTGGTCTCTACTTCATTTATTGCTGCATGGTTTCTCACTGGGCCTAGAACTCACTGGCAGTTTGGCCTGGACTCTCTGTCTCTTCAGTTCTACATCAGTATTTCAACCTTCCTGATGCTGCGACCCTTTAATACAGTTCCTCATGTTGTGGTGACCCCCAGCCATGAAAGTAGTTTCAGTGCTACTTCATATCTGTAACTTTGCTACTGTTATGAGTCGTAATGTAAACATCTGATATGCAGATGGTCTTAGGTGACCCCTGTGAAAGGGTCATTTGACCCTCAAAGGAGCTTCAACCCACAGGTTGAGAAACCTGTTCTAAATGCTGGGATTATTGGTAACTGCCAAACCTGCCTGTCTTTCAGATATATTCTGGGCATCCTGACTCTGTTTCTTACCCTTGAGAGGCAAGCACTTTATCCACTGAGTCACCTCTCCAGCTCTGCCATCTTCAAAAGAAGACATTATGTTGACCATTCTCTCTTAGGCGTGCAGTTTCAGGCAGGAGTCAGAGCCTGAAAATTTTATCCCTTAGCTCAGGAATTCGGAAGGCCATATGTCCCCCTACAGATGAATCAAAGGTAAAGAGACTGTGTGCTGTAGCGTGGTCTGTCTTCAGTTCTAAGGAGTCTGCGTTCACAGATGTCCTGGTCCATAGCTCACAGTTAACATTTTGAGCCCTGCTCACATGATATGCATAGAATTTGGGGACGTAGGCCCCTTCCCCATCTCTCTTACTTCCATTTAAAAGATCTCCTGGATTTTTCTTACCAACATTTCTTGTTTTAAAAAAACATTCTACACTTTACACATCCATAGCTCCAGCCTTTTGTGCACATTTTTGTTTCTCTTAAAAATGAATATGTATTATTAGACCCTTGTTTACAAGAAGAAATACAGCCTTAAATTTGCAGTACATTTCAAGTTAAATGTCTTGATGTGGCAGTTTCTAAAACGTGTATCCGTTTAAAGTACGGATTTGGTTTCTTACCTACAGTGTGCTGCACAGAGCCTCTGCCAGGGTGTGACTGAATCGAACGTCCATTCCTATCAGCAGTTTACTGAAAATTAAAGAAGGAGGCTCTGTTATGAAAAAAAAAATCTCGTTTATGAAAATAAAAAATTAGCAAGCAGGTTCAGCAGAGGTAACAGTTTTGGGGATACAAAAAGACTTTACTGAAGTGGGTCTTCAGGGAGTAGATCTTCTAGGTGTTAGAGATAATTACTTCCTTCAGCAAATCTTGGTTGAGCAACTACTATGAACCGACACTTGTAATTATGTGACGTAAAGGAGCACAGGAAAGTGGCAGGCAGCAGAGGATCTCAGGAGCGACGGCCGATTAGAGTCAGTCAGAAATGAAGATAAAGCATTTCTAAAAGCATGGTGTGTGGAACAGTGTGGAAATAGGACTGATGATTAGAATTCAGCTCACAGCTTGCCAGGGATGTGTCTGCAGGGCAATGACGAAGGGTTCAGGGGAATCAGCGTCTAAGCATAAACAACAGGCAGCGTGATTCTGTCTCTGTTATGAACAAGAAAGTTGACCTGGGGCATAAACACGACTGCTCCAAAAGAGTGATGTATCTTCTAAAGATGCTCAGATTTCCACTTAGAAGCATTACAGGGACGATGTTTTCACATCTGTGAGTCAGGCGGTTTTAATCGGCAGAAGGTTAAGTATTTGACAGTTTCTTGTTCTCACATCCGTATTAGCTGCGTGGAGTTTAACCTCTGGATGTGCTTACGCAGTCATGCCTTACAGTGTCTGTGTGTGTGTGTATGCGTGTGTGTGTGTGTGTAAAACCACCCAACCACAGACAGTTTAGTAACTAGAAATCCTGGAATCCAGGAGACTTTTTCCCACTTGTTATAAATTGCTCCAGTTACCCCCTTTCTTCTTTTCTGTCTGGGAGTACCCTAACATTCACGCTATTGTCTAGAAGAAGCAACTTCTCTGTTAAAGATTTGAAACCATTTGCAGCAACATAAATGTCAGAACAGTATGGTTCTTCTACCCCAGTGCCTAAATGAGGGAGTATGGCTGCTTGATACTGAGAAGAGAAATGGGGTCTTTCACTGTTACCCCAGTATATGAGAATACACCTGGATTTTAAACTTGGTAGAGCAATGAACTCATGTCTTGAGCTTCTGATTTTTATAAAAGAGGAGAAATAAACCACAGGCTTTCTGGTACTCTATTGAGCCTTGAAGTGCTTCTTGATTAATTTCAAGGCAGTATTCACAGAAAGCGTTTGATTCAATGGATTGAAATTCTCCTGCGTCAGATGTCTGTGCTGCTCAAAGAACAAGGAGAGGTTAGTAAACAGGAAAGGCCTACCGTGAGCTCTGCATAAGCCACACTATTCTTGCTTGTGGTCAGTGAGGCTCTTTACCTTGCTCAGGGATTGTAGAGAACTGGTTGTTAAGGGACACTGATCGCTGGGTATAGACATCATGCTACGCATTTTAAATCCAGTCTGACTCTTATATTTCCATGATGCAAGTAAGGGGAAATATTATTCTCTTGTTTTACAGTGAATACATAGATTAAAAAAGTTTATGGATAGTTATCAAAATTGGTCAACTAGCAATTTTCGGGAAGCTTCTTAAAATACAGATTCCCAGTCTTGCCTTTAGGGATTCAGATTTTGAGGCTTTAGTATGTAGATCTGAGAGAGTACTTTTCAAAATAGTTTTTCCAGTGGATTCTCACCAGAACATTTAGAGGTTACACTTGTTTGGAAGAACCTCCTGTCACAGGGTAATGGTGTGATAGAAAGACTGGGATGGAATTCTCTGGGATTCTGTCATCCTGGTGTAGAAGTGGCTGCCATGTGGTGCCAGCAGCCGACAGCATCCTGGCATTTCTGCCTCCTGAGTTCTTTCCTAATGTGGCCCTCCCCTCCATCATCCTTCACAGTGCTCCTGAGCCTCCACTGGAAGCAGCTGTGAGGTTTTAGGTAACCCCGCTGTTGGTGAGCTGTTCTATGGGCACACAGGCTCCCCCGCCCGTGTCTTTCTAGTTTTGAGCTCTGGAGCTACCTGGGAGAAGTCCAGTCCTTTTGCATGGCAGCCCTTTGGCTATTTGAAATAACCAGTCTTCTCCCTGATGAAGATTTTCCTTTCTAGGTTGTGTTAGAGGCCAAGTATGAATCCCCCCTACCAAAAAAAAAAAAAAAAAAAAAAAAAAGAAATCTCCCCACTGCCTCAACAGCTGGCCACAACCAATCCTAAACACTCCCCCAGCTCCTCAGGAGCCATGCGCTGTGGCTGTTCTTTTCCCTTTGTGTCTTCCCTGGGTTCCCAGTTAACATCCTTTGTTTTTCACATTACACAGCCAGCTCTGAGACATTTATCTGCACCACACATTTCAACCTTGTTTGCCCAAAGATCATTCACATTTCAAATGAGAGGCACAATAACTCAGTGCAGCAGGCTCTCGGGGCATTGAGCGATGTCATCCGCGCCACAGTCATCCCCAGTCTCAGTTCCTCGTCTCTTGTGATCTCGAAGCCCTGGGCAGTAAAAGTCTAGCCTTGACAGGCCGGGAGCAAACTGTTCATGGACAGTTCCTCCACTGTATTAAAAGCAAACATATTTTTTCTCCTATATTGAACCCTTCAGCCTTTTGTGTTTAAACTATTTCCCATCTTGTTTGAACTCTTTTTCCTGGAACAAACATTTATTGTAGGCAGTGTAAACAGCTGGCACTCTGTTTGTGTTGACTTTTTTTATGTCTCTTCTGGGCCATTATTTAGTTAGCAGAGAGTTTGGAGACCTTAATTCATGTCTTTACATTGTTACCAATGTAGAGCTTAGACAAATGTTTTAAATTTCTGGTCCAAACTTCTCTTATGCAATGGCTGATAAAAATACCCTTGCTTACCTTGTGGATACGGCTGAGATACCCAGGGTCTTGCAACATCCAGAGAAATGTGTTGCAGGAAGCAACATTATGCTCTTATGAATTATTAATTACCGTTATTATGAATGCTACTGTCAGTTTCTCAGTGAAATTTAGTTTCTGTAGTGTGCTATGTAGATTTTTGTTGGTGAAATTTCATTGGTGCTCTTAGTTTAGACAAGGTGGAATCCTAACAAGCATTTGCCATATAATTCAGACCTTTCGGGGAACAGACTGATCATACAGAAATAACTGTTGACCGGCTTCGGATGTTCTCTGTCTGGGCTCGCAATCAGACTCATGCTTGTTCCCTTTGTTCTCAGGAAGGAAAGCAAGGAGAGGCCCTCCGTTGGCATGCTCTCCAACCCCTTCCTTGGCTGGAAGAATGGAATGGAAGAAGTAAACTTGCATGTCCCTCTAGGTTGGAATGGGCAGAGTATCTGCCTGACTTCTAGAACAGTGCTTTTAAAGCTGACTCTAAGTGTGAATGGTTACATGATAGTGTTTTCTAGGTAAGTGGGAACTACCCAATGTGTTGTCAGGATTTTAATGAAGGGAGTGTGACTGCTTGATACAGAAAATTGGTGTCTTGTTAGGATGGCTTCAGTGCTTCTGTTATAATGTGAGTTGGCAGTGAGCACTTGCCCAGGTTCTGTTTCCAGGAGTTCTCTGACCTTTGCCATGTTCTCCAATTGCTCCATTTTCTTCTCTGTGAGGTTCCTGTATTGGACAGCATTCCCCTTCCCTTGAAGATGTGATGTGGTGGCATGTGGGGGTGATAGTTCCTTTTGTGTCTCTGTGACTGTGATTCCTGACAAAAATAACTTAAGACAGGAGAGATTTATTTAGGCTCACAGTTTCAAAGGGTTTCAGTCCACGGGTGATGGAAAAGGCATGTTGGAACAGGTAGGTACATGTGGCCGGAGGCTGTTCAGATCACAGCAGCACAGGAAAGGAGAACCGGTAAGTGATGGGTAACAGGCAGAGGATCCTGCATGCTGTGGGATGGCCACGAACCATATTTTTTGGGAGTTAGATGGTTAACGCGTGACTTGACCCTCACAGCCTCTTCAGAGGGTGCCACAAGGTGGGGAACAGACATTTGGAACACCAGCCTGTGGGGGGACATTTCTGATGCAAAGAGTAACAGGCTTAATTAATAGACCACAAGCAAATGTTTTGAAGAGCAGAAGGTACTTCAGAAATGATCCTCATTGTTTGGTTCTCATTTGGAACGAGTAGAAAGGATATCGTATTTCTTCAAAGCACACTGAAAATGAAAGGAAGGATGTTCCCCCTCTTCAGGGATGCTAGGTCCCGTGTTCTGAAGCTCTGCTTAGGTTGTGTTAGAGGGAAGTCGCTACAAGTAAACAGGGTCTTACTGGTCTGCCAGAACCTTCCCTCTGCAGATGGCAACAGGCACATTAAAGTGTAATCACCATCTAGCCCCTCTATGCCCGCAATGGGCCGATTAGAATATCTAACTGCAATAAAGCAGGAGTTAATAAAACACATCTAAGAAATGGAAAATAAGATTACAAGTGGCATCTTGGCCCCTATTCAAACGGCGGAGAGCAGAGGAGGGTATGGACGCCAAACCCAAGCCACTTCTCCAGTGTCTGTTTGCCCCGGCTCACGTAAAATGGGGTATTTTCCTCTACTTTTAATATATTCTCGCCTCAGTTCATTCAACACTATTTTAAATTTTGACATAGGGAAGTTTTAGAATCCAGCTTGAGAAGGAATAGTAAAGTGAGTTAAAATTACAATTCATTGATCTCTTACTGTTCCCCCTTTAAGACAGTTGTATGGATTTCCTGCTCTCTTTCCTTCACAAATCACAATGCCAGAAATATCTGGAGGGAAGCCTTTATTTTAACCATGAATGAACTACTGTTTAGCAACATTGAATATACACATGCTTCTTGGGAATTTTACCACTCTGTAATTGCCTTCATTTCTTCTCTTGCTTAGTCTTGTATATAATCACTGATTTACACGTGTGAGCTGTAATAATGGCAGCTGTCTGCTAGCATGCCTAGAGAACCGGTGAAATGAAGTTAATTTTATATCTCCTTTTCTTGGAAACTCTTTTATACTTAATTTTAGACAGATAAGTGACATAAGAGACCAAGCTACTTGAAGATAATGCATTTGGAAGCTGCTCATTGATGGGGCTGCGCTTCTCGAGTTGTGCTTCCTGAAAGATCCTAATATGCCTTTTGAGAATAGGATTTTGAGTGGAAGAACAAGAATACCCCGTAATGGATGGATAAGAAAGACTGGAGGCGTCTGGCTGCAGGGTTTTGTCGCCCCCCCCCCAAATTATTTTATCATTAGTCCTGGAATTCATGTTTTGGGCACAGTTGTCAGCTAACCTAAACTGAACATTGTTTAGTGCATAGTAGTTTTTAATTGAAGAAGATGTAAGAGGGGAGCATTCATATGCTATGGATCTCTCTCTCTCTGCTGGGTTTTCTTTGAGAGCTACTGACCTTTTATGCTATTTTCCATAAATATGCACATCCTCCTTGTGTCTCTGTTTCAATTCCTGTGTGGGTAAGAAGCAGGGGATCTGATCAACTTTATTAACAATAAGTAATGGAGTGCACCCTTTCACGCCAACCCTTATTTTATTGTGTATCAGCTTGTAGACATTTGGCTATCTGGACAAGCCATCATTTATATCCTTTTAAAAATATTTATTGCTTCCCTGACTAATTGCTTTTTATGTGACTTAAAGCCTTTTGCATCGGTGCCATTTGTTAAAACACAGCCAGAAGCAGGCAAAGCAGTCCCATTTTTCAAAAATTTAGTGTCATTTTTATAGACAAATAACACTTGTAAATGATGGATAATAGCTGGCAGGATGCTGCATGGTGTAAAATGTGCATGAATTATATTTTCTGGGAGTTAGAAGGTTAACTCGTCTAGGAACTAATTGAAAAGCTTTATGGTAAATGCAAAATGCTGTGTGCACATTATCGACATGACTTAAACCAGCTGAAAAGGGGGTTTTCCTTCCCCAGGGTATTATTCATTATCTCATGCTCTTTTCTGGCTAGCTGCTATTATATAAGAGTATCTAATCATAATGTATCTATAGATTTAAAAAAAAAACTGAAGTGCATGCCACAGATGCTTTTTATGCGGCTCTGGCAGAGGAATACTTTTCCGTTAGACAGGGTGGAGGTGAGTGTGGGCATCACACTGATCGCTGAGGAATGATGCCATTTCCTATTGGTGGGGGCTGTGTTTACCAGTCTCGTTGTGGTATCTGGCCCCAGGGAAGCAAATGATAGGGGGGGGTATGATTTGTTTCTTCTGTAGCTGCTGATAGAGAGGTATGAGGAATTTATCACCAACTTTCCTAAGGGAAGGTAACTCAGATCCCCTTCTCTCTGTGCTGGGCAATCGTGTTAAGTTGGAAATACACCATCGTAGTAGCAAGTAATACATTCAGTCAAGCTGGGCATGGTGAAACACGCCTTTAATTCCAGCACTGGGGAAGCAGAGGCAGGCAGATCTCTGTGAGTTTGAAGACAGTCTAGTCTGTAGAGAGAGTTTCAGGCCAGTGGGCTACACAGTGATACCCTGTCTTTAAAGAAAAGTAAAGTCAAGTATTACTGTGTGGATGAGAACTTCAGAAACTCCACTTGTGAAAGGTAAGGCTTGGCTCATCCAGTTAAGTTGTGGGCATCCACTCTGAGTGTGCTGAAGACGTGCATTCGTGTCTTAGGTCTCTCCCTTTGCACTAGCTGCCTTTTCCTGTTGAGTTAGTGCTGGGAATGAGGAGGAGTTGAAGACAGTGACTGGAGAAACAGAATCTCCTCCCTGGCTTCTCTGCGTTTTCTGGACTGGCTGTGCCTTAACATGTCTTCATCGCCGGTGCTCTTCAGTGTCACAGCAGGCTTGGTTTATGGACGGTGACTAGTGTGTGTGTGGCTTCAAGTCTCTTAACGCTCCTGGGAAGGTCCGTTATCTCCTTAAACACTCTGCTCCCTCTATACTTTCCGCCTTTCTTCCCTCCAGAATCTGGCCAGACATCTTTCAGCACTTCCCGTTGTACTCCCCACCTAGGTTCACATATCTTTTTTGTATGTTCATCCCCTTGTTTCCCTGAATTGCCTTTGGGATCCATTCCTTCTAGTTCGTTAATTCTCTTTTCATCTTTGGCTAATATGCTATATCGTCTGCTAGCAAATTTCTAATTTGAATGAATTCCAAGTCTTTGCTCAGAGTCTAGGGACTAGAGGTAAGGGAATGAAGAAGAAGATAGATGCACAGAAAGCTGGGCTTGGGTAGACTGGATGGGCTCTCTGATGGAGAAACCACACTCCCCTGAAAGCTCTGTGTGCTTGTGACATAGGATTGGACGGAGAGTTGGGGTTATTGCATACAGCAGAATCAGGGAGTCTATTACAGATGAACAAGGAGACAGGATTTAAGATTAGACAGCTGGGTCAACAGGCAGGGAGGGTTAGGTCTCTATAGGGGAGCAGTATGCAGGCCCTAAACATCCAGGAGGAGAAAGCTATGGTGGACATTTCTATACACAGTGTCAACATCCACACACAGACCAGACGGGGAGACTTTACCATTTCCCCCTGAGCCTCACCTCAGGATGGAAGATGTTGTCATTTTCCCGGGGATATGAGGCCAGTGTCCTCAAGAAGGCTGCGTCCGTGTCAACAACACACGTCCATTCACAGCTTAACTCGCTCAGAGCATCCTCCACTCCTCACAAATAGCTATAGTTTGATTGTGTGTCTAAAATGTTTACTTAGTTCTTGTAAACTCAACCTGTTCATGTCTTTACATTATTGTGATGAAAATCACAGTACAGGAAATTTGCCAACTCAACCATTTTTGTATGTACAGTTCAGTGAATTTATTTATATTATCATGGAGCCAGCAGCCACAGCTCTTCTCAGTTTGAATAGCTGAAAGACATTTTAAAACCTGGTCATTTTTTGATTAAAAATTTTTAATTGACATAATGGTGTGCGTTTATGGGATGCCATGTGATGTTTAAATACGTATATACATTATGCAATTTTCAAATCAGGATAAACACATGTCTTCTGACACCATCTCTTTGTGAGGAAATCGTTTTCAATCTCGTCTTCTGGTTTTTAAAAGATATATGGTAGGTTATTGTGTAAACTCTAGACACTGCAACAGAACACCAGAAGCCAGTTGTCCTCTGAACTCCCTCACTTCATGCCACTAGCCAGCATTCCCTCTGTCCTGCCTTCTTCATGCCTAGTCATTTTTGGTAGTTCTTTCTGCCTGCTTGTCTTTGAGATTCTGTCTCTTGCTTCTTCAGCATCTCATATGTGGCTGCTTTGTATTCTGGGTCTAATAAATTGGAACATCTGAAGTCCATGAAACGTTGCATCTGTGGTTTGTTGTTTCCTGGACTCTCATCGGTGCTGATGTTGCTTTGTTTCCATGTGTCTTGAGTAAACCTTAATTGCCAACTCATCTTCCATTGATCTTAATCTGTAGGAAACGCCCTGGGCCCTAAATCAAGGATGCTTTTCTCCGAGTATTTGCTTTTGCTTAAGCAAGAAGTCACAAGAAGTCATGGTGTGTCTTGGGCCATCTGAGCACTTTCCAGATGTCACAGTATAACCCAGAACCACCTGATCATAGACTTTAGTGTCTGATCCTCCAGGTTGTGTCAGTGAACACCCAGTGGACCCCTCGTTTTTTGTGCTCATCACCCAGGGGGTGTTTTGTTGGTTTTGCTTTCTTTTTGTCCCCACTTTAGGGATTTAAAAAAAATATTTTTTTGCTTTATCTGATCCCAGTGAAACAATAATAAATAAATAAAATAAGTAAAAACTTAAATCCAAGTTCTTGTTGGCTTACTGGTTGACCCCAGAGGCCTGCCATACTTCTGGAAGGCCAAGCTGGATTAAAGTGACATTCACAGTGGCAATCTTTGGGCTCCTCTGCGGGGCACTGACTGTTGCAGCCACTTCACGTTTTATAGAATCACCCAAGGAAGAGTCTCTAGGGCACCGTGAGCTTAGTTGGAAACCTTTCTCGATCAATTTTAAACCTGCCTCTCTTGATTGAGGCACCTTTGTTCCACTTGGGGGATAGATAGAATTAGGTATGGTTTCCTTAGCCTCTGCCCTCCAGGTATGGGCCACAGCCAGGCCAGTAGACCTCCCAGAGTCTAAGCAAACAGTATGGAGAATAGAACATGTTACTGTAAAGTTTCCCAAAACTTGAGAATAGGTACCTCACCCCATTGGTGGTTGCGGTGTGTGGGTAACAGGTTTTTTTTCCCGTAAAAGAAACCTAAACTTTATTCTTGACATGACACCCTGCAAAGGGGTATGCATGAACACTGGGAAATCTACCTGGCATCCAACTGTGGAAGTCTTGTCTGTTTCTGGGTAACTCATTCAGAACTTTCAGCCTAATGTTTTTCCATGCAAGCGTGTACAGGTGTATAAGGTGAGCTGCCTCCTTTATTATGGGACCCGTTTTCTTCCCTGCCCGCTACCCCCTGTCTTTTTCCTGATCTGCCATCACCTAGACTGGGATGGATTCTTTACATTATGTGAAAGTTGATGTGCATTAAAAATATTTTAAAATTATGTGTATGAGTGTCTTGCCTGCATACATGTCTGCACACCATATATATGCAGTGCCTGAAGAGGCAAGAAGAGTGTTAGATCCGCTGAAACTGGCATTATTGATAGTTGTGAGCTGCCATGTTATGCTGGGGAATGAACCTGGGTCCTTTGCAAGAGCAGCCAGTACCCTGAACAGCCAAGTCATCTCTGCAGCCCCATGTTGATACATATTAATTTTCTTGGAGACAGCACTTGCTCCATGAAGTCTGAGACAAAGGCAGAGAATATTGAGCAGAGAATCATCAGAGCCACTGTGGGATCATAGAAAACAGAATGTCTTCTTGGTAATTTTTATTTAAAGACTAAACAAATTATACTTTGGGGATTCGTTCATGTACATGAGGTATTATGATCACAGTCACTCCTCTGCTTCCCCTTACAACTCCTCCCAGGCCCTCCAACATGTCCCTCTTCCAACTCGATGTCCTCCTGCTATATCCGGTTACTGCTGCTTGTATACATGTGAATGTGGGGTCATCCAGTAGAGCATGGACAACCTACAAGTGACCACAGCCCCAGAGAAATGACCCCCCTCTTACCACTGTGACCCGCCAATTACTCCTCAGCTGGAGGGAGGCCCCTTGCTCATCTGCGCTGGGATGTTGACTGGCTTGATCTTGTGCTGGTCCTGGCCTATTTTCTTTTTTAAATCATTGTGCCAGATTTGTCTAGATAGAAATAAGGTGCTGTGTGTATACGGCTATTCCTCCTTGGTGGAGGTGATGTCTCTGTAGCAGTACGCCTAGGGTCACCTCACCAAAGACATGGAGACATTCTCATATGTGCAGTTCCTGCCAGATCTCAGCAGAGGGAACCACCATCATGGCCAATTTCATACTTGACAATGGAACCCTGAGCCTCTGAACGCAGGTGTTTTTATTGATACAAAACTCCTCAGGTGTTCTACTGATAGGATGTGCAGATTATTAGCAATCAGACATTCTCCATTTAAATCCAACACCTGCAGACAATGCCCCTCACCCAACAACGCACAGAACAATTATTCTGTACATAACTGAAAATAAGCATCTACATTATACCTCGCTCTTCATTTCTGCATTTTGTGACTCAGTTCCAAAGAATAGAATGTAGTGAGGTGAAAGCAACATCATGGTCAACCCTTCCCCTGTTTGGTGATCAGAGCTGGCATCAGTGGTGTAGCACCTTCAGTGGGATGAGGTGAGAAGGGACCTTCACCTCTGCTGCGTCTTCCTAAAACCCATAACTGCGGTGTCTCAGGAGGAGTCAGAAAAGCATCAGAGAAACCTACAGTGAGGCACATTCTGAGAAACACCTGTCCAGTGCTTCTTCACGCTGCCAAGTGAGTCCAAGAAACCATCACAGTCTAAGTAGGCAAAGGCACCATGGCTGCTGTTGGTGTGATGGCATTCTGAGCAGAAAAAGAGTTCTGAGATTGAAAGAACATTTCGGTTAATCTTGCCGAACCCGCCCTTTTCCCTTAGCTGTAACCAGTGTATACGATAATGTAAGATTTTTGCAAAAACAGTGAAGTGGGGAGAGGTGCGTATCAGAGTACTATGTACTGTATCTGCAAATCAAATATTTAAACAGGTCTCACATGGCTCTCTGAAAGAGAAGTGCGTTCGTGCGTGTTAGTATTATGTGTATTTTACAAAGCCTTTGACTATCCTATTGAAGAGACGAGATGTTGTGGAAGAAAAGGCATCACTGTGAAGTATATTGACCTTCGTGACTAAGGGCCTGGCTTTTGTAGCCAAACTGGCTAGGTATGAAGCCCTGTTTTGCTCCTCCTCGCTCTGTGACCTTAGGTAAGCTGGCCTTCCTGTGGGCTCAGTATCTCTAACTACTGAGTATCCACTCTTTTGAAGTGGTTCTGAGAGGGATGGTATAACACACGTGGGTCTCATCTGGCTTGGCTCTCTCGCTGTTGTAGACAGAGCATTCACTGTTTTCCCCGGTATCTTTAACCCCCATTCCTGTGACTGAAGGTGACAGGTCTGGAGATAACACAAAGCTGACCAAGATCAGATGACGTTATCTGTTCTCAGGGGTCAGTGCTGAAATAAACAAGGATGGAGAACATGCTTCGTGGACTGTTTGGAAGTAATGTCTTCACTTGTGTGTGCCAGACTCTTTGGTACTCCCTAAGAGGTCCTGGATGCTTTGACTGATGCAAGTTTAATTTGTTGTTTTTTTAGAGCTTAGTTTATTTATGACAGAGAGAGAGAGGGGGGTGGGGGGAGATATCATGCCTGGCAGTGTTGAGGGTGTTATCTTTTGTGCTTTATGCCAGATAGGGTTTTTTTTGATATTTTATTTTATTTTATTTTATTTTATTTTATTTTATTTTATAAGCATATTCTGAGGGTATCAGATCCCCTGGAACTGGAGTTACAGAGAGCTGTGAGCTGCCATGTGGGTGCTGGGAATTGAACCCACATCCTCTGGAAGAGCAACCAATGCGCTTAACCTCTGAGCAGTCTCTGCAGCCACAGATAGGTTTTCATTGCTCTGTCCAACGCACCTGCAAGGCCTCTGTGCCAGATCCTGGTCATGGTCTTCTCTGGGCAGACGACTTTTCTGACGACTCTTCATCCACGAAGCACTGATGTGGTTTCAGAGTCACACTAGTCTCTTTTAGCCATCACTTCTTTGTTAATTCACTTTGGATCTAGAAAACAAAGTGAACGTGTGCAGTTTTTCTTATACAGATAGCCGTTTGTGTGGAGAGCTAATTCACATACCACATAACCAATCCGTGCAATAAGCGCGTGCCTCAGTTGTTTGGGTAGAGAAGTTTGCATTCGTCACCACAATCAGTTTTAGATGTCTTTGTGTCTCTTACTTCACTACTACTCCCCTACCAGCAGTGTATGGGGGTTTTACTTCCACAGTCTCCCTAAGACTTGTTGTTAGCTCCCTTTTTCAGTGTAGTTACCCTTGTATCAACTATCACATCATGAAACTGATTTGCATCTCATCAATGACTCGTGATAGGGAGACCTTTACATGGCTGTTGATGAATCTCTGGGGAAATGTCTGTGTACATCCTTTGGCTGTCTTGGGTTGGTTATTTTTATTTTAACTATTGTGCTGTAAGAATTCTTTATAGAGGGGCTGACGAGATGGCTCAGTGCTAAGAGCACTTGATGCTCTTGTAGAGGAGCCAGGTTTCGTTCTCAGCACCCAACTGCAGGCTTTACAACTCTCTGTAACTCCAGTTCCAGGGGATCTGATGCACTGTTTTAGCCTTCAGGGACACCAGGCGTGTACATGGTACGCAGACATACATGCAAGCAAACACTCATACACATAAAAATAAAAAATAAGTCTTTTGGTTAGAGAGATGGTTCCGTGGTTAACAGCACTGGATGATCTTCCAGAGGACCTGGGTTCAACTCCCAGCACCTACATGGTGGCTCACAACTGTCTGTAAATCCAATCTGAGGGAATCCAGTGTCCTCTTCTGGCTTCCTTTAGCGCTGTGTGCTTATGGCCCATAGAACTGCAAGCAAGCAAAACACCATTTAAAAATAAATACCTAAAAGAGATAGAAAAAAATCTTCATATATTTGCTAGGCACGGTAGCACATGCCTAAAGGGAGGCTGATGTCTATGAGTTTGAGGCCAGCCAACGCAATAATGAAATTCTTGTCTCAGACAAACAAATATGCATTCTAAGTTTCTTATAAGATATGGTTTTCCAGGTATTTTCTTCTATGATATGTATTCCTCTTTGTTTTTTTATCTGTCTATCTATCTATCATCTATCTATCTATCTATCTATCTATCTATCTATCTATCTATCTATCTATCTATCTATAGTGTGTGTGTGTGTGTGTATGTGAGCATGCGCTATGGCATAGGTAGAGATCAAAGGACAACCTTGGTGTTGGGTCCTGCCTTCCACCTGGTTTGAGACAGAGTCCTTTACTGTTTGCTGCACACTCCAGGCTACTTGACTAGCAAGTTTCCAGGGCTTCTTCTGTCCCTGTCTCCCAATCCAGGGCACTGGAATTACAGACTATACTGTACTTTGCATCTGACTTCGTGTGGGTTCCAGGGACCTGAACCAAGGTCTACACATTTGCACAGCAAGTACTTTACCCACTCAGTTATTTCCCAAGACCCACTTTTACTTTTAAACATTACATTTTTTTTACAGGTCGTTTAATTTTAGTGAAAACCACCTTATTTTTTCTTTTGCTACTTCTGCATATGGTGATGTATCCAAGGCTTGATTGATGAAGGCCACAAAGATCCACTTTTGAATTTTCTAAGAGTTTTACAATTTTAGCTCTTACATTTCAGTCTAGTCCTATTTTGAGTTAATTTTTACATCTGGTTCAAGGAAGAGATCTTTTGCTTTCCTGTGGAGGGGTCTGTGATTTGGGTATAGACTAGACAGTGTACGTGCCCAGCTCACAATAAAACTTTGAGCTGGGCAGTGGTGGTGCACGCCCTTAATCCCAGCACTCAGGAGGTAGAGGCAGGTGGAACTCTTTGAGTTCAAGGCCAGCCTGGTCTACAGAGTGAGTTCCAGAACAACTGGACTGACAAGAGAGAAACCCTGTCTCAGAAAAAACAAAATCATTGAGCACCGAGTCTCTGATGTGCTCTTCTGAAAGCCTCACACATGATCCTGTGTTTTCATTTCTGGAGAAGTATATTAAGTGTGATCCCTCGCAAACGGCAAATGCATAGAAGCCTTGCACAATTCCGCTGGACTGTGTCTGTCATACTCTCATGATCCAGCTGTTTGTCCTCTTTTTGCATGGGCATGGGAACTGTTAGTTACTAGTACCTGGGTGGGTATAGTGAGTCTAGATATGTTTGCTGGGAACATGGATGTAGTCTCACGACTCCCCTGCTGCATATGGGCATGCAGTTGGTCCATTATGGTTTACTGAAAGAAGACATACATAGCAAAGGTAAATTAATCTCCAAAAACCCTAAGGATAGCAAATGTCCTATGCAAAGACTGTAAGTACGGTGGGTGCATGAACTAGACTAGGAAACCAGTCTCTAAGTTTAGGACCTCGGGGATACTAACTCCCTGGAGTACAGAATGATCCCAAGTGAACCTCACAAATTATGTGATGCATACCTGCTTGAAGCTCCTGTCATTGTGCAGATTGTGGGTTATATTGTATAAAAGGCAGTCTTCAATACATGACTTTTACCCAACTTTGCTGGTTTAATCAACAAAGTTTAAATATGGCTATAAAGGTACATGTAAATTATTTACTTCTTTTATAGAGACTCTTATTTTTAAATTGAAAACAGGATTGGGTCATCTTCATAAAAACTAACATGATTAAACAAAATTTCTGGGTGTAGAAGATCCATGACAAATGCAGTTTCTGTCATTTCCCAGTTGTGTTCTTGGGGTAAGCCCTCTGAGCCTCAGTTTCCCTAGAATTGTTGGGAAAAATATAAGACATTTGTAAAAATGTTTGTCTTAATTGGAACATTGCAGTTAATAACTGGCTACTGGCTATGGTAATTTGGTACTAACTGCTAGCTCCCATTTTTTCTCTCCCTTGGGGCCCCTTTTCCAGTGCCCAGTTTGAACATACCTTTGACCAGTGTTTTTCTCAGAGTGTAGATGTAATCACTGAATCTCTAGCTAGTGTGGTTTACTGGAGCAGTTTAAGGATTAGATTTTCTTCTACTTGGTGTTTGTGGTGGTGGGTTTCCAAGGGATCCACGGGGGATGGTAGTTGGCATTGATTCCAGGAGATACAGATTCTGAGGGGTTCGTAGAGTCTTGTCTGTTTTCCTGCCACAGTGGCTCAGTAGCCCTGCTGGTTGGACATGCAGGTCGCTTCTTTGCCTAAGGGAAGATTTTCAAGCATCCCAGCTCTCCAGTGCACTTAGGAAATTTCTCAATAACCTGGGAGAGACTTGACAGCGTTGTGAGGAGTCTACACCCAGGAGCAAGAGCTTGGTGAGAAAAAAGATGTGACATTGAGGGAAGAGGAAGGGGAAGGCAGACTGTATCAAGAGGGGGTTACAGTCGCCACCGTGCTGGGAGGGCACCGAGGATACAATCGACAAGAATGTTACTGATTAAAAACTGGTGGCATCTGTTGAGCATTTACTGTGTGCTGTGTGTCCTATGTGAGGCGCTTAATCATGCGTCTCATCATTTCAGAGACACAGAGCAAAACGGAGCATTAGATTAAAGAATTTATTCCAAGGTCACCCTGCTGGTAAATGAAGGATGTAGACATTTCAGCCGAGATGCCTTTATTTATTCTTGAGCATGGGTGAGGCAGGAAGCCCATGATCCACTTCCCCCATTTCTTCAGGTTTCTTGTGGAACCAGCTGTTCACTTGGGGCACTGAGGACTCTGCTAACAGTTACCCCAGGGCAAAGGCATGTACAAGACCGTCACAGGCAAACCATGTAGAGTCACATGTCGATAGCAATTTTCAAACAATTATTTTTGAAGCCAAAATAACCCCAGTGACATAGGCTTATTTAGAACAGATGGCATATTGTAAACAGATGAAGGAAGAAATCAGAACTGCTGGACTCCTATTTTGATTTTACCAACTTTATCAGGAAAATGATCTTCAGATCTGAAAGGGCAGAGTAAACATGTTTAGGAGAAATTAAAGCCTGAGATAGAGGAGATAAAGAGAGTTGCTAAAAATGCCTTTAGGTCTCCAGGGCAGGGAAGAGCTTGGAGATATAATTGTGGTGCCATTTTAGATAATACTTTATGAATCGAGGAGAATAGGATGTCAGAAGATGGGAAAATGTATCAACCAATGTGTCCCAGTTTATAAGGTGGGAAAGCATGGTTTAGGAGCTACGAAAGGGTAAGATTCTGTCTGATTCTGATGAAATCATGGAAGCGGTATTGAGCTGGTGTTTGATATATAAGACAGCAGTAAGTAGTGGGACAGACAGGTTTCTCTCAGAACAAGGTTTTTCCTTGTTTGCATGGGGTCATTAATGTGAAACATGGAGGGAGGGAGGGAGGGAGGGAGGGAGAAAAAGAGGGGGGAGAATGAATATATATTGATCTCTGTAAGCCACTGGAGAGTCTCCCATGTCATGGGCCAGAAGAAATGTGAGCTGGGTAAATCATGTAGTTCGATGGATTCCTGTTTGCTGAGCAACCATTTCTAAGTGGGGTGATGAGTAGGCTGATCTACAAACTGTGGGCCTGGAGCCACATGCAACCCACCACTTGCTTTTGTAAATCAAGTTTTAGTGGAATGAGGTTACATTCATTCAGTTACCTATTGTCTTTGGCTGCTTTCATTCTGTCTTACAGAGGTGAGCAGTTATTGCAGAGATGACTTAGTCCAAAGAGCCTAAAATATTCACTCTGTGGATCTTTAGAAGTTGTTTTCTGGGCAACAGCTTAGATAGGACACTAGTTCTTGCTAGAACTGTTTAAAATGTTTTTATTAATGCCCTGGCTTCATTTCTCTCTGCACCAAGCCTTTACCTTAACAACTGAGTAAGAATCCTTGAACTTGGGCCTGGCATGATTGTGTCTTGCAGCAAGAGCTGGAGACTGCTTAGTCTCCTGGCTAAGGTGCTATGGAGAATTCTGCAAGGGGCCGGGGTACCATCTCTGCTTTCTGTTAGAGCCCATGATATGTACACCATCTCTGTAGGAGAGAACCAAGAGGATTGTCCTCTAGATGAGGGACCAGGGACTGCAAAGCTTGTGACACTAAAAGTAGTAGTTGATGTTGGCTATCATAAATTCTGTACTCATGTACCAGGCTTTGGGCAGTTACTTGGTTTCACTGTAATTCATGTGAGTAGGAATTAGGGACTTCGGGAATGAGAATAGGAAATAGGAACTACAGATCCTCCTTTACTAAAGGTATACTCAGAAAAAAAAAAATGAGGTAAAGCCAATAGAAACAGCCAAGGTCACTGTAGTCTGCATTTGTGCAGCCATAGTACACAGGAAGGGCAAAGGCTATACTGTAATCACTCTGGCCCGTTGCACAAGAAGCTCCAAGCTCATGTTCAGCCTTTATTCTCAAGGAGGATAGTACTTACAAAGAGACCAACTGCATTCTTCTTAAAGCATGGTGATAGCAAGATGAATCAGAGAGGCCTGTTGCCAAGACATGGATTACTACTGGCCAAAACACGTCAGTGCAGACTGCTTTAAGGTCTTCCTGAGAAATGGGATGAATAGGGCAGATTACTGCATCTCTGCTATTTATCTTTCCAAGGAAATTTATTTTTAGGAAACAAACTCACATGATTATGGAGGTTGACAAGTTTCTAGCTCCTCAGGGTAAACTGGCAAGCTAGAGACCCAGGAGAACCAACGAACCAACGGTGTAGTTCTGTTTTGAAAGCTGGCTGCTTTGATATGCAGAGAAGCTGATGCTTCGTTCCAAGTCCAAAGGAAGGGAAAGATGGTGTCCTAGCTCCGGGAGGTGGGAGGGGTTCCCTCTTTCTTGCAGAAAGATCAGCCTTTGTGTCTTACTCAAGCACTCAAATGATTGGATGGTCCCTGCTCACGTTAGAAAAGGAAGGCTACTTGGCTTAAGTTAAGATGGTAGCTTCATCTGAAAGCGACTTCCCAGAAGCACCCAAGAGTGTTTGATGAAATGTCTAGGCTCCTGGTTTCCTCACCAAGTTGACACATGTGATTTACCCCACGGTGGCCATCTAGTACAGCATGTTATTTCTGTGGATGAGAAAGGAGTCTCATCATCTGGGCATCAGTTGCCCAGAGTGTTGTACTGTCTGCGTACTTAGATTCTGGACTCTCCATTTTAGACATGCACATCCTCCAGGTCTCTTCAAGGAACAGCAGAAAGGGAAGATGGGCCTTTAGTGCCTTCAAGAGGGTGACTAAGACAGCTCATGATGGAGATGTCTTGCTAACTTACATAATTAGGGAACAGAAGACTACCATCAGACGCCCCATGTGGGAGAGTTGTTAGCATCTGGCCTCCTTTTGGTGAATCGGCAGGTTTGGCCAGGAAGGTGCAAGGCGCACAAAGCGGTTCGGTGGCTGCTGTTCCTGGCAGCCTTCACGGTGGTCGCTCCCCTACTCTGAGTCAAGAACTGCTCTAGGTGTTTAGCTTCTGCCCTAGTCTGGAACATAGCTGTACGTAGCGGCATGTTATCAGCACACTCCATCAATGGCAAGATTGAACATCACCAGGAATATGACTTGGATGGACAGGGAAAGCCAGTTTCTAATACCCCCAACTCACTGGCTTCCACACCCGTGATCCTGAACACATCCAGTTTTAGGCACGGTGATAAAGTCATTCAGAATGCTATTCTCAGAGCCAACTGCTGCCAAACAGCAAAATTTGAAATTCCACAGTGGCTAACCCGCTGACACCCAACAAGGTTCAGGTGTTGTATAAATAGAGTCAATAGGCTGGCTTTGGAGTAAAACATCATTTTCCAACTGCTGCCAAGAGGAAGATAATTGATGCTAAAAGGTAAATATAAGTGATTTTGATTACCTGTTGTTTCAGATTACCTCAGGATCTCTTCATCGTGACTGCAGAGACTTCAAAGCTATGCAGAGTAGGCTCTCGGGATAAATTTTCCCCTCCACATTGCCAGATTCCTCCACCAATTTTAACAGAAATCCTACTCTCGAGGATTTAGTTGCTTTGCTCTCTAATTATTACAAGTGTGTTAAGCAAATGACAGGTAGATAAGAGCTTTGCACGTTTCAGGTGCACATGCCCAGGCAGATGCACCAGGAGGTTGAGGAAGACAACCTCAGAAACAGGTGCTTCTGGTCCTGTTCAGTTCTGCCAGCAGACTTCATTTAGGATGCTGGTCTGTGGAATAAGGAAAAAAAAAAAAAGAAAGAAAGAACATTGGGCGTTTCTAAGGATGTACAGATGTGTTATTTTTAGTCCGTAAATTGGTGGCAAGCAGACCCACCAATCGAATGACAAGTTCTAAATTACAGATAACTTGGAATAGAGAAGAGGCAGGCAGTGTAGGCATTATGACCATTTGGTGTTACCATTTGGTGTTATCAGGGGTCCCTTTCAGGATCTGTTCTAAGCAAAGGTGATTCTAGAGGGCAGATGCCCTTGCCCCTTCTGTAAATCCCTGTACGCCAAGGGATGGAAACGGGGAGTGATTGCCTCTGTTTTTCTTCATAGTGTCACTATGTAAGTTTGGTGTATTTTTAAACACAAAAATTGAAATATTAATTTTTTTCCTTATCAACCAAGTTTCAATACTGATATTTTCAAAAGAAATTGAAAGATGTGATTGCTCATCCTGGAATTAAGATTTCTTGGTGTTACAAATGTAATTCCTCTGTGAACTGGGAAAGATAAGAACATGAGAACAGCACACGTGAGGGAAGAAATGAAGAATCCACGGAGCAAGCTTAATTGCTGCTCCCACCCCTCGTCCTCTGCCCCTCCCACCTCTTCCTCCTCTGCCTCCATCTTTAGCCCCCTTAGTCAGCACCCCCGCATCCCAGTCTGTGATTGAACATCTTGAGATCCTTCGAAAACAAACTCCCATTTGTGTGTTGTTGAATGCGTCTCAGGTCTTGGAGGCTCACAGCCTGGAGAAGTATTGATTGCATTTAAGGGTCCATTACTTAGGTAAACCAAATAATGTAAGTGATCTTGGCTCTAATTGATCAAATCTCTCCCACAGTGTTGGGAGATCTAATTACTCTGGTTCCTGGTTTCTAAGAGGAGGGTTATATTTTGATGAAATTGACCCCACTTTAGCAGCCTTGCATTATTACAGTCTATGCTATACACATATGAACCCAGAGGTGTGCATGCGCACATGCAAACACACACACACACACACACACACACCACGCATGCTGTCCAGGTCCCTTGGCTTGAACTTGCCTCCACACTTACAGTGGAACAGAAGGTAAGAAATGGAAGCCATGTTGGTTTTTATCACTTGAACTCTGTAGCTTGGGAGAAGGGAGTGGGAAGACGCCACTGTCAGGTTCAGTCCCGGCCTCTCTTGTTCCCCTAACATGCTTTGCCTCATCCCAATTCTTTCCTTTTCTGGAGATAGATCTATTTTCGGCCTCAGAACATTGCAAGTGCGGTATGTTTGAGACCAGAGTTGAAAGCTGCTGAGCTGCTGATTTATTGGCTCCCCTGGTTTTAACTAGCTCGTCACTAGCAGCCCCTTCTCCTTACCCAGAGGCGTTAAATTGGTTGGGCTAGTGTTTTTCAGCTCTTGTTCAAAATATCTTTTTACTTCCTTTAACAACCCAATTTCATTTTCCCTGACTTTGTGGTGGTGAATGGGGGACCTGTGCCACAGCATGTATTAGAGGTCGGAGCATAACCCATGCGAGTTAGTTCTCTCCTATCATGTGGGTCTTGGGGTTCAAACTCAGGTGGCAAGTACCTTTACCCACTGTGCCATCTGTGTCTCCACACATTTGGACTTCCTTAGTTAGACCTGGGCTATATTGATAATTAAAAATCTGGCTGAGAGTAGAAGTGACCAAATGTTCAAATGAAGCAACTTGATAATCTGTTTATCTGTTTTGTTTGTTCTGTTTGGTTGAGATAGGAGCTCATTGTGTAGCCTTGGGTGGCCTGGAACTTGTTATGAAGATCAGGCTGGCCTGGAACTCACAGGGATTGACCTGCCTCTGCCTCCTGGGTGCTAGGACTATTCCCTGCTGAAGATAGCTTCTTGACTGACTATTTGGGATAGGAGGAATGGACAAACCATTGGAAGAACTTCAAAATTTAATGCATAACTTTCTCCTAAAAATGATACAGTTACTGGAATGTCCTATGCCAATTACAAGGAATGTGTCAGAATCCGAGCACTTGTCTACCCGGGGAAGATGATAGCCAGTGCACTTGGGTGCGTGGCACTCTCCTTGAAGACCTTTAGTGGGACTGTCTTCTCATTGGCTTTTTGCCACACTGTCCCCTGGAAGAGGTTGCCTGTGTCATTTTGTTGCATGGTAATCAGTGAGTATGGTCAAGCCCATCCACAACTGTGTGAATGACATGGAAACACAAGGTTTGGGTAGCTCGAATTCCTTTAGAATCCCAGAGGATTTCTCTTGATTGGGCAAGATTTCACCTGCACTGTTTTCTTTCTTTTAAGAAACTGTGTTTTGTAAAATGCAGAACACTGTAATGAAATAAATAAATATAATCCATTTCTGTGGATTCAGGACCCAATATTTCCATCATCTGAGGACAAAATGTTGGGGAAAATAACACCTTTGCTGAAGATACACAACCGTTTCCTTTGTTACTGTTTCCTAAACAACACAGTGTAAGCATAACTTGTCTACTGTTTATATTTTATCAGATATTGCTGGTTTTCTAGTAATGATTTAATCTATAGAGGAAGATTTGTGTAGGTTAGATGCAGACACAGTTTGCCATTTTATATAAGAAATTTGGGCATCCAAGAATTGGGGGATTTGCAAGGGTTCTGAAACCAGTCTCCCATGGATCCTTAAGACAGAGAGGACCTGTCTGAAAATTAAACCAAACTCCATCTTCAGTACCTCTTTCCTAACAAGTGCAGGACTGCTCAACCTGGCCTGGTGTAGGGGCCTTCACCTGTACAAAATGTCTTAGCTACTCTGGGAATAGATTCTTTGTGGAGTTGAAAAACGTAAGCGGTTAGAACATACTTCCAGGGACTATGGTGAGGAGGTATTGAGTGGGGACAAGAAGCCATTTGCATGTGTTAACACCATCTTACTGGGTTCATTCTTACCACTCAAAGGTTTGCGTTGAGAGTAGTGCCCTTCCGGTTTCCTGGAAGTTATGTGGGAGGAGCTGTGTGAAAGACGCTCCTGGCTTAGCCTCTCATCTGACCCTAGGAGTAGCTTTTCAGATTGCGATTTAAAAACTTCCAAGCTTGTGGAGAAGTTGGAGGTGCCGCAGCGAATGTGGGTCCCCTCTCCGCTCCCCACTGTTGGTTGGCTCATTCATACCACGGCACGCTAAGCAAAGTGCTCTACGTGCTTCACGGTTCTCATTCTGCTTGCTGGACGCCGACAGTGCCGTGGATCCTGAAGGTTCATTTCTAACTTTCGTGTATATTCCTCTGTTTTTTTCCCGTGAAAGCAGCCATTTTTATGTCAATAAAACATTACCTGGTCGTATACTCCGTGTTTTTATTTTACCAGTCGCCTCGGCGTTTACCCTCACAAGTGCATTTCCTTAAAAAATCCAGAGTCCAATCGAGTCTCGCAGCATAATCGGTTCTTACAGTTCTTTAGATGCTTTAATTTAGAACAGTCTCCCAGTTTTTCAAAAGCTCTTAGTGACATATACTGTCTCGCAAAGTTCCAGCAGTTTCTGGTGAAGTAGTCCACGATTCCAGTTGCCCCCCACCCCCACCCCCACCCCCGCACGCCTCCCCCCACAGTGCGCCACAGTGCTCCTCCATAGGTTGCCAGATAAAAAGCCCAGTGCTATGTATGTGATACTGCACTTCGAGTGTGTCATTTAGGGGTGTCTTGGTAGTCCCCCAATCAGTTCTGCCTATTGCCGTTGCTCTTGGGGGCCTACCAGAATGTGAGGTTGCACTCACACTTTGGTCATGGGACATGGAGAAATCAAGTTATTATTGGCAAGGAAGCCTTCTTCCCTGATGGATGTCAGGACTGGAAAGTGCTGTGTGAGGAAAAGTCATCAACCAATTTATCCAGCTGTGAACTTTGCATTATTGATTTCTGTGCCCAGGATGGGACCTCCACCCTTCCAAAAAGTCATTGTGTATGCAATGCCAAACTGACTTTAGGGAGGAAAACATTCTGTGCCATTTGATTTATAATATATTTTCATATATTTAGAATATATTTAGAATAGGATTTTAAAATGAAATCTGTGAGTATAAATACCAGTAAATAAACCCCATGTTAATTTAGAATATAATTGCACCTAGCTCATTTGCATATTTGTGCACCATATCTTAAAATTTACATTAGTGTTCTTGAGAGATGAATTATCATTGCCAAGGAAAGCAGTGGAGCTTTGAAATCACCAGTGAGATATTCCATGTAGATATCTCTCTGCAGAGATACCATCCAAGGGATTTTGGAAACACTGAAAGAATCTGCGGCAATCTTTAAAACAATGCTCATTTGAGGAATTGCTTGTGATGAATTGGTTTTGCTAATGAAATCATACACTTCCATAGTGCATTATGTATAAAACTAGACTAGGAAATAAATATAATTAAAGTAAACATGCCCTTCTAATTAGTAATTGTTTCTGCCATTTTAAGCAAATTTTAAGAGTCACAGAGAGCTGCCCCTCTGTAAACCTAATAATGAAGCTTGTGATAACAGGTGTAAATTAACACAATGGGAAACATTTACACTGTAACATGCTAAATTAAAAATGACATTAACAAGCCCCATTTTCAAATTCTCTGTAATTAACATTTGTTCAACCCAGACACAAATAAGTGCAGTACAGCGGTGGATGTCCTTATTTATAGCTTACGGTATTTGTCACGGCTTTATCTTAGTTAACTTGTAAGCTGCAGAGAGGCGTTCCTTCTTAAACTATGTCATGTTTATGTAATCTTAGACAGCCTGACATGATATTTACTGGCATCATTATTGTGGATAATATGCAGGTATGCCAGGAGAATGGCTTTGGTTGGTGGTAAAGCTTGACATGAAATATTGGGAATGAGCTGAGCAGAGAGATACCCAGGTACATCGTAATAATCCCCACGACATGATAAAATACCAGGATTCCCTCGAGTGCTCTCCTTGATACACATATGTGCTTCTAAGTGCCTTGAATCGATGTTTGTTTCTGCAAATAAATATTATCTTAAAGGCTTTCTTTTATGGTGCTAGTTAATATAAAGGACAAAGCAGAGAACAGCAGAAGCAGCTTTGCAGTTTAATTTGGCACCAAGGACAGGATGCTTTACCCCTTGTAGAGGATTTCGTCCGCTCACAGGAAAGAGATCAGAGAGCTTCAGCATTATTGCATTGATAAGCATTGGGTTAGCACTTCCTGTTGACTGTTTAAACACAAGGTTTTAATTACTCTAACTGGGTGGGTTATTTTTTAAAGAATGTCCATTTTATTAAAAATGAACTATCTTGATATTCTTTGTAGGTATTCATCTTTTGATATTGTATTTTTGCAATTAGAAGGCATATTTATGTATCTAATTGACACATCATTGTATATATTTGTAGGGTACATTGTGAGATTTTGACATGTGTGCAATGGGCAGATGATTTAATTAGGGTAATTTGCATATCTATCACCTCAGACATTTCAGGTTTCTTTGTCCTGGAGCACTCAAAATTCTCTCTTTTAGCAGCATTGAAATATGCAGTAAATTATTGTTCTGATTAGATTTTGTAAAAGTGTCAAGGATATATACAGTGGATTTTGAACATTATTAAAAACACGTTCATTTTGCTTTATTTAGATCATTTAGGGTTTGCCTTAGAGTTGGGCCCTGAGATTTCTGAGATGCACTAACCCAACTCACAGATTTGTCCAGAGGCCGAAATGCCTCTCTATTACTGTATTCACCTTCCCTCAGTGCCAGGACAGCAGAGGGAACAAGGATGACTGTGTCAGCAGTGGAGTTTGAGATCCCTCAAGTGCAGAGTGGGCTCTTCATGTAATATTTCGATAACAAACACTATTACAAGATCTCTGCTCAAAAGAAGAACACTAGGCACTTATGAAAGAGAACGTGGTGTACATGTAACATGGCCAGCAGTTACTGTAACAGACGTCATAGAGATTTACAGGTTGGAACGTTTATAACCTAAGCATTCCATAGGTTAGAGGTATTCTGATTTGGGGATCTGTACAGATTGTGGTTGAGCACCCTTCATCTGAAAGTCTTGTTGACATGATGCTTAAAGTATTTGCAAGCTTGGAGCATTTACTGTTTCCGATTTTTGATGAGAGAGAGATACTTAATGTGTATCTTTGAAATATGATTTTAGCATACCCAGTGCTCAGTACATGCCATGCGTGTGTCATTCATTCTACCACTCCACACCCATTTTACAGATGTAAAAGAGGTTTAGCTACCTACCCTAAGCCATGGATCAGTTTGTGGTAGATGCTATTTAAAGCCAGGAGTATGCATATTTTGAAAGAACTTGATTAACATTGTGAATATTTATTGAGATTCTAGCAGAATACAGAGAGGTGGTATACAATGGGAGCTCAGTAATGGAGCTCAGTAATGGAGCTCAGTAATGGAGCTTTGTTTTGCTTATTAGCAGTCTATAGTTGCAGGGACTGCTGCAGGTAACATAAAGGCAGAGCAGGAGTCCACAGTGGCAGGGACTGCTGCAGGTAACCATAGAGGCAGAGCTCTAGCAGAGATCTGGCTGTTGCTGGTGGAAGATGACTGCTGGCACTTGGCTACTCTGACTGGCTTTGGCCTCTGGAATAAAGACAACTGCCAGTGGCTTCCCTGCACCGTTTCCACCTCTGCTGCCATGGCTTCGCCCTCCCACCCCCCTTTGCTGTTCTTTCAGCCAGCACCATTACAGCCAAGTTAATGAGGTGCATATGAGCCTCTGTTGATAAGATTGGAACTGATCCTCTGGGTCCTCTGGCTCCAGAGGCTCCCCCTCCCGCAGCAGAGTGCTGTGCGGTCCTGTGTGCCCTAATACTGGCTCCTGCCTCTTCACATCTGCCTCCCAGTGCAAGGCTAGGGTCGGACCAGCTGGAGGGCCAGGCAGCAGCCAACTGGCCTGGCGTGGAGAGGCAAGCCTTCGGGTGTACAGTTCTGTTTGCTTTCTGTGTCACATCTATAGATTTTTCTTCAAGAGACATAGACATACCTACTACTCACCCTCTGAGGTTCATTGTTTACCTCGCATGCTCAGTTTTATGCCTTGGTTGTCCAGTGGCCAGAGACACAGCTAACATAGGGACCATCCACGGAGAAGGAGGTGAGACAGCATGTATTTTTCTCCACTGCCTAGGGAATTTTACTGTTTTATCCTTTTGACTGCCGCACTGCGTCAGGAAAGTGAACTTACATTGGCGTTTGGACTAAAAAAAAAAAAAAAAAAGCATTTTGGGAAAAGATCTCAAGGTCTATTGCACTCTGTAACTGAGGATCTGAAGGAAGGGAGAGAAAGCAACAGTATTCTGAATACGTTTTATTATTCCATTCAGATCTTTCTCCACCCCCAATCCATGTCTTTTGGTGGACAGAGGCAGAAAGAAAAAGCTATCTCATTCAGAACATTTTCCTGGACATGTAGTGAGTGTTAGTGTCTGTAAATGAGTGTTTAGGAGCTGTCTTCAGTGGGAGAGGATCCCGATAGATATTACAGGATGGAAGAAATGAAGATGTGGGCTATGCCCTTCATGGCATGGTAATCAAGGACCCAGGTACCTTGTGGCAGAAAAAGTAGGGAGAAGGATGACGCCACAGCTCCTAGATGTGTTCAGCCTGGGCCCTGTGGCCAGATGGGAAGAAAGGATGCTGGCGTGGCGAGATCTAATTACTGGAGTCAGATGCTAAGGTGCGAGCTGCCGATTAGGAAAGCCCAGAGCACATGCTCTCTCAGGAGGCTGGCCAGGGTTAAAGACACTGACAAAATAATTCTGGCAGCAGATTTAAACATGAACAAACTCTGTAAGCTGCTAACGTAGAAATGGAGACTGAGCTTCCTTAAAGCATCAAACATGAAAGCCTTAGTAACTATTACAAAATCCCAGTCTTCAGGCTGGTCTCACAAGAGTCTGTGGAGGTGGATGTCCATGGATAGTGCCTTTTATAAGTTCACTGTTGAGGATAGAGTTCTCCTGCCTGGTGTTTAGGGTTTTGGGTAGACAGTAGTAGTAAAAGTAATTGTTCTTTGCTGTATGCATTGTATTTATTAAGAACTGTTTTATGTACTAGAGTCTTTACGAGACCTTATTTATCTATGTTCAGTTTCTCTGAAAATAAAGTATCAGTGCGGTTTTTCACAGTGCTGTGCTGAGTCCTTCCCATCCCTTCCTTATATGTAGCAGAGTGCATTGTGCATAGGCCATGCCCCAGCCGGGGAGCAGCACAGCCTGGCTGTTAGGGGAGGATGCTTCCCATGGCCACAGGGAACATGTAGCCCACACCGTCATCTACCTGCCCTTCATGTATGGGGCTGAGGCCCCAACTCTTTTTCAAAGCCAAATTGATACTCTTTTGACTGAAGCATCTGGTTATTTGGCAGCTCCACAGGCGTAATCTTGGTGGTTGGAGAGTTTCTCCAGCATTTATCGGAGGGTTCTGATACTGAAAGGGTTCCTGGCTTTAACATCCCTGTTTCTGGGCATGAGAAATGTGAAAGAACTAAAGTCTGTTTGCACTTGTAAAGCCTCTTTGGAGTTTTTAGGGATTAGAAGAAATCCTTCCCACTTAACAAAAAATTCTTTTGAGTTGTATTTCACCTGTATTCATGGGTGGATTTTTCTCCCCCTTCATTTTAGTATCCATACATCTAGGAGGTTTATACCAGAAAGGACCACCAGTAGGAACTGTAGAGGAATGGTTTTTAGGTACAATTGTTAGATGTCAACTTAAAAAATAAGGGCTAGGGTAGTGGTTCTCAACCTGTGAGTCGTGACCCCTTTGGGGGCCAAATGAGCCTTTCACAGAGGTTGCCTGAGACCATCTGCATGTCAGATATTTACATTATGATTCACAGTTTATTTTATGATTTACAGTTATAAAGTAGCAATGAAAGCAATTTTATGATTGGGGGTGACCACAACATGGGGAACTGTATTAAAGGGTCACAGCATTAGGAAGGTTGAGAACCACTGCCTCGGAGTCTTCTTAGAGCAGGTGTATTAGAGCATTCCTAGGGCTTCAACTAACTTATGGGGACTAGGTACTTATTTAACTCATGGTTGTGGGAACTGGAAGTCCAGGTTGAGTGGTACCAGCTCTGGCAAGGTCCTCCTGGCTGTATCACATCTAGGAGGGTGGGTCAGAATGTGGTGCAGGTGAGTGGGGGGGCCACATTGTGAGGCAGGAGGCTGGACCTAGGAGAGGGGAGGGTTCACTTTTCCCTTAGAAGTAACCACATAGTCCTAGGAGAACACCCTGTTCTCTGCATGCTGCCTGTGACCTGAACACCCCCAGCAGGCCCTGCCTCTAAGAAGCCCTACCGCCTCCCAATGCCACCAGGCTTCTAAAAGATTCACCCGTGGAGAGCGTACTCAAACCATGTTCAAGCCCCAGCATAAGGTCTGTGTTGTTCCTTCTGTGTAGTCGGTTTTCTTTTTTCTCTAGAGATCAGGTACGTCTGGCCAACTCCGACCACTTAACCGTGATTACTGTGTCACTTGCCTATTTGTCTATTAACATCCTAATCATTTGATGCCTCCACTGTGGTGTGCGCTGTGTCTGCAGCCTGCTTTATCTAAAGTCATTTATGAGTCACACGTGCACTGTTCCCACTGTATGTTAGTGATGGTTTCAGACGCAGCAGTGGAAGCAAATGGTGTTCTTACGTTTTGGTGGCCAGATGATCCTCCAAAGCAGGGCACTTCCCATTGGAATGTGTTTGTGTTGTAAAGAAAAATGAGACGGGAGATGAGGACGTGACAGAGACTGATGGGAGGTGCAAGGCAGCACACACTGGGGTGGCCAGGGAGGCCCATTGGCAGGGTGACATTTGACCTGAGATGGGAGAAGTGAGCCACACAGAGGTTTGAGTGAAAAGGCCTTGAAACAAAAGAAAACAGCAGGGACAGGGCTGTTCAGGAGACAAAGGACAAAGAAAGAAGGCCAGCATGGCAGGGGCATATGAGCTATGGTGGGCCAGGGGTGGGGGTTGCAGAGATTGTAGGGTGAGGACAAGTGGATGAGATGGGCTCAGAGAGTAGGTGTGGGCAGCAGGACACTGTAGGGGCCTGGCAGGCCATAGTGATGAGTTTGACAGTAATTCCGAATGCAGAGGGAAGCCGTGGAGAGTTTAAGGCATGGGAAGAATATGATTTTATTAACAACGGCAGGGTTATTCACTAAATACGATGGTAATAGTATTGAAAGTCTGCATGTAATTCCATGTAATAATAGCCTGTGTACTTGCTATGGTGTAAATATCCTTTCTGTGTGTTTGGTTGAAAGCTAAAAGAAATGTTTTATGCAAAACGTGCTGGTGAATTGTGTGTGTCTGTATTTCTACCAGCTTAATACTCATCATTTGGCGGAGATATATGCAGCTTCAGCCGCGTGTGGGCATAAATTGTTCATTGGAGTGGGGCACGCCGATTTCAGCTAAGGTCTCTTCTTAATTTTGATTGTGCATCCCTTGTGGTTACTTGTCAAAATATGACACATCAGCACAGGCCAAGCTGGATTTAATGAATAGGAAACAGTGGAATTTATATGATCTGGGGGCACGAGGGGGATTTTCTAATGCCAGTTCCTAAGGTAAGTGGCATGGAGGCTATTTGATTAATTAGACATGCATAAACCCTCACTCCAGCATCCTGCCTGTCATCTGAACACAAAAACACTGCAGACTTGGTGGCTCCATGCTCCAGAGTTCAAACCCTGGGACTTCTTTTGCCATTACCAGAATAGGTTTTAAACATGATGCTGTCTTTAAGGTGAGCTTTGGCAGTGCCCTGCATGTGTAGTCTTTTCCTATGTATGAGGCCTCCTATTACATATCTGTCAAAGGCTCTGCTCCCCAGAGTTCATCCTGGCTGAGCCAGACCTCTCTGATAAGGATCATTGGAAGTTTCTATAGAAAGTCCCACCATGTTTGGGGAGCTGGAATTTACTTAGGGGTTCCTTATGAAATGCCTTTGTGAGATGTGATTCATAGAGTCTCAATCACATTCATCTTTGACCCTTGTGATGCATTTGCACACAGTTGGCTTCTTTGAGAAGGTCCAGAGGCCTGGATCGGTTTAACTGTCAGATGAGGAAGAGAGGAACCTGCAGTATCTGTGATGACTGGGTGGAGCCACCGGTGAGCCTGTGCCACCTGGACCACAGGGACATTGCGATACACTGCAAGAAGGGATGTTCACTCCTCTCCTCCAGACAGGAAAGCAGCCACAGCATTGCCCAGCTGGTTATCTGGATCCTTTTCCCTCCCATAAGGAGAGCAACCACTACAAATGCTACAACTCGGTGACTTTGAAGAAAGCTAATAATGAAGCTTTAGCAACATTTGTAACAAAGTCAACTGCTAGCAGTGCTCAATATTCAGATTTTAATGTTTGATTTTTAATGTAAGTTTTTCTTGTTTTACATAGCGGAATCATCAACTCCTTGAATTCTGTTTCACACTGGCAGGGTGATTAGTTGTCTTTCTTCAATACATATACAGGGCAGGCATGGTTGTGCCTACCTTACAGTTAAGGACACTGAGCATTTTTCTGTGGTTGGAATCCAGCAGGTTGTGGTACTGAGTCCCAGCGTGGACGTGCCCACAGGAAGCTTTGTGCTGCCATCACAGCTAGTGCCGCTTTTCATTGGCAGGGACCTGAGTACAACTGTCTGAGAGGCTGACCTCTGTCCAGTTTTACAGTCTAGGAAAGGATGTTTTCAAGCCTTCTTCTGCGCTACTTGCTTAGGCCACTCAAGTTGGTTAAGGACACATCTTTCAGATTAGAAGCTACTTGTATTGACAATGAAATCTGTCTTGTAAAGATTTTGTTAAGATTTCCTTTTTGCCATTTAGGGTTGAATCAAAGACACTTAGAAGTATGTGGTAGAAGTTTATTTTTAGTTATGTATAAAATAAATGTTTTGTGCACTGTTTGGAAAAGGGCTGCCTAGGTCTTGGCATTTTGTATTGTCTGCAGGTGTTGGATTTATGTCGGGGATGTTTGATTGCTTATGATCTGCATGTGCTATCAGTAGCACACCTGAGGAGTTCTGTATCAATAAAAACACCTGAGCTCAGAAGCTTGTGGTTCCACTGTCTAGTATGGCACTGGCCATGATAGTGGTTCCCTCTGCTGAGGTCTGGCAGGGTTTTCATCTATGAAAATGCCTCCTTGTCTTCTTTGGTGAGAAGCACCATTAGGTGTACAGATGTGTGGTTGGGTTGGGTTGGTGATAGAGGGGCAGAGTGGAGGGATTTCAGACTTATTTATTCTATCTATGAATTTATTCATTTAAGTTGAAAATCAGTTTTTGCTTAAAATAGCCTAATAAAGGAAGAAAAACAATGTGAAGAATCTTGACTCCTATGAGACTGACTGCTGTTAGAACACAGATGATCTGGCCCAGGTTCACAGCAGGCTCCTCACCTCCTGAGGCTTTCACCTGTGGCTCAGCTCTCCATTCTCTCTGTGAAGGTGAGCAGCCAGTTGGGCTCTGTCTCATCCTGGCTCAGCTGTTAGAACTCCTTCTCTTTCTCTTCCTGTTTCTCTCTTTCTCTTTGTCTCTTTTGTCTTCCCTCCCTCCTTCCCTCCGTCCCTCCCTTCCTTTCTTTCTTTTTAGGAACTCATTCTGTAGACCAGGCTGGCCTTGAACTCACAGAGATCTGCCTGCCTCTGCCTCTCTAGTGCTGGGATTAAAGAACTGTACCACAACATTCAGTTAAGGATTTTATCTGTCTGTCTGTCTGTCTGTCTGTCTTCAGCTAAAGATTTTATCTATCTATCTATCTATCTATGTATTAATTATGTGTATATGGACATTTTGCCTGCATGTATATCTGCACAATAGAAAAGAGCATCCAAGCCCATAGGACTACTTTTATAGATGGTTGTGAGCTGCCATGTGGGTGCTGGGAATTGAACCCAAGACCTTCAGAAGAACAGCCAGTGCTCTTAACCACTGATCTATCTCTCCAGCTCCTGGTTACAGCATTTTCATTTCCTCCCACAGCTGATCACAGACACCAGGTTCCTGGACTGGTTTCCTTTCTGGGTGGGAATGGCAAGGTCTCCAGGAGCGGCTGGGAGGACATGAATTGAACAGTCACATCTCTATGGCTGTCTTTCTGGAAAGAGCAGTACTGTAGTTTGGGCATTTGGGGGTCTTTGTGTAGTGCACTGTGTGGGGGCTGGAGAGACACAGGTCTGTGGGATTTGTCCCATTTTGTTTCTTTAAGAAAATGGCAGTCTGATCAGGGAGTTTGCAACACTATGGCCACAGTGCTTACAAGCTCTGAGCACATAGAGGGTCTAAATGACCATGGGCTTAGAAATGTCCAAAAGGAAAGTAAGGCAGAGGAGCATGAGGGTGTGACTAGGTGAGTGTGGCCAAGGGAGAGACTTCCTGATAAGGTGAGAGGATTTTGGAAAGGGGGACAATTATGTATCATAAGAGTAGATGACCCCTCACAAGAATGAAATGGCCATGCTGAACGGATGTGTGTGAGGCTAAGGTAGAAAGACTGTGGGAAATCTCCAGGTCACGGTGGAAACTTATTTCCCCTGTGCTCATCCAGTGTCTTTTAGAGACGTCATTAAGCTAGGTGCTGTGGAGAACCAAGATGAAGACGTGCCTCATCCTAGAGAGAAAATGAAAACAGCTCCAGTAGGTGTGAGGGCAGGCTGCTGCGTGACGGCCGTCTGCGGCAGGGGAGACGCAGTCCTGGAGGTCTAGCCGCAGACACCCAGCAGGAGTGGCTAGGAGAGCCACAGAGGAGTAGGTCAAGGGGTTCCATGTCGTGTGAAGTGTTCAGGTCATCAAATATGGTAGAAATCCCTCGAAAGAACATGAATTTGACAGGAATTCCTCTAGGAAGCGAAGGTAGATTTAAAAAAAAAAAATGTGTGTGTGTCTGTCTGTCTGCCTGCCTGGTTGTCTGCACAGGTGCCTATGGATGCCAGAAGGTTGTCAGATCCTTTAGAACTTGGAGTTTCAGGCAGTTGTGAGCCACCTTATATGAAGGGTGCTGGCTGAGAATTGAACTCAAGTTCTTTAGCAGCAAAAGCTTTTAATGCTGAGTGTTCTCTCCAGCAGCCACTGTAGATTTTGAACAGGAAAGTCATGTGATGAAGGTGGTATTTCATTTGCCTAATTAATAATTTCAACACTGCTATAAAATTATTTTCTTTTCATTATGAAAGTGAAATAGATTAATTTCAGGAAAAATCAGAAGCAGAAAAAAAGAAACATTTTAAACAAGAAATGGGCCGCATGGTCCCCTGTGCGGAAGATGACGTTCTTGATGCTTTGTCACAGGGCAGACTTCCCTGTGCTGTGTACCCTGATGACATCCGCGGGTGGAGTCCGGACTGCTGCCGTTTCCCTTACCCCCAACCATAGGCCATGCACTGCCTCGGCCACACTCCCTAGTGTTTGCAAAATATGTGGGAAGTAAAGTCAAAGCTCTCTTTGTGTTACCAGCTCAGAAAATGGTCTAGATTGTTCCCTGTGTTTTGGGACTTTCTGTAAAGGCTCTTTGCTTTGTGCAGCAGCTTCTTCGCGGATAGATGTCTGTGCGTTGCTGGGGGTGGTTATTGATATTCCGAGATTTCCTTTTCAACGTGAGAACAATATAAGATAATTTTATTGATTCTGTAATCCTGGAGAGAATGAGCTAAGGGGATAGCAGATTGTTTTGTTTTCGTCTGTGGGCGAGAGGCAGCCCCCTTGTTACGGTGGAACTGTGTTGCTCTCTTGTCCTGATGTTTTCGTTTTTTGTCCTTCCTGGCTTGATAAGGACTTTTCAAATGAGAGGACAAAGACAAAGCTTTTCTAATTTGAAGCACCAACTTAGAAAGTTTTTCTTTTACTTGTATCATTATGGGATGTATGGAGTCCCAATTCAAATAGTTACTAAGCAAAACAAACCCATGAAACTCCTCAAAGTTGAGCTTCAGAGTATTGTTTTAAACAATTTTATTTAACTGTCCTCTCTCACTCCCCGCCCCCCTCAGCCCTCTTGACATGCATACAGACTTAGAGTTATATTGAACCTCAGAATGACATCAGCCACGGTCTTGCGTATGTGGTGGCCCCATAGGACTGCATTGCTTGGTGACATGGTGGCTGTCTTAGTTTATGTGCCCTCTTGATGGTCACACGTTGACAGAATTGCCCAGTGGTACATTTTAAAAACCACATTGTTAAGCAGTGCATGATTCTCTGTATGTAAAATATGCGTATTCATATTTGATACCTTCTCATATGTGTGGATTGCACTTGTATAGTTTTGAATCCTGCATTTTCATTTATCATTAGATATCCCTGCATTTGCTTTGAAAACAGATTGCTAGTGAATATGCCACAACTTGTTCAGCTGTCCTGTTGAGTTGCTTTCCTAATATTCTGAAGGTGATATGAACATGAGCTATGGCGAACATTTTTATACAGAAGGCATTGTATATATTGATGATGATTTCTTTAGTAAGTTCTTTAAAATTATGTATTTAATGTGTATGGTGTTCCGCCTACCTGCCTGTCTGTGCACCACTTGTGTGCCTAGTAACCTCTGAGGCCACAGATGATTTTGGATTGCCTGGAACTGGTGTTACACATGGTTGTGAGCCTCTGTGTGGATTCAGAAAATTGATCTTGGTCCTCTGGAAGAGCAGCCAGTGCTCTTAACTGCTGAGCCATCTCTCCAGCTCCCTTTAGTAAATTCTTAAAGATGGAAGTATTGATCAGAGGCTATGAACTTTTATAGAGTTTTTGATAAATTGTGAAATCTCCCTTCAGAAAGATTTATCCAATTTGGTAGCAGGAGGAGCATGCCATATTTCTTGCTAGAATTGTCTAGATTGAGAGCTACACTTCTGAGTTATTTACCTACTCACTAGGCAAAATGGTAATGGTCATCTGCAGTTTTCTTTTCTTGTGTTAATGATGCACCTCTTCCCTGACCCCTCCTCTTTCTCCCTTCCTTCCTGTTCATGTCTGAACTTGTTTGTGATTTTATACTTATACACATATGTATATATATATGTAAATGTAAATATAAATACATATAAATTCCATAACTCTACCTCTTCTGTATTGCAGATTTTCCCTCAGTTTATCCATTTTTTTTTAACTTTCACTCTTAGACAGGGTTATATGTAGCCTAGGCTGGCCTCAAAGGCATAGAGAGTGAAGTCAAGGATGGCTTTGAAATCTTGATCTTTTTCTCTTCAGGCTTTCTAGTGGTAAAATGGTTGTTAGATGCTCTATGCCCAGTTTATTCTCATTTTTTTTAACTTTGTGGTAATGTTTTGATTATAGAAGTATATATTTTTTGTTCTCTTGTGTTGCTTTAATAACTAGGAAGACCAGTCACTCTGTTTTCTTCTTGTTTTATGGGTTTATTTAGAAATCATGATTCTTTAATTCAACGAGTTGGACTAATTTATTTTTAATATGTTATAAGAAACGATGAAAATGTATTTTCCCTGAATATTTTACCCATTATTTCACATCCCCACAGAGAACTTATTGAAAACCCGATTTTCTTGATGGCTTACGAATATCGCAAAGTTATGCATTCGAAGAGCTGGCAAGGCACTAATGGATTAGATTCGTACGTAGGAAGTTCTGTGACCATTAAATTTAGGAGCTGGATGGGACCAGTAAAGGTCAGGTCCTTAAACCGAGTGTGGCCTGAAGGTTAGGAGGGGGACAGTCGCCAGGAAAGAACGTTGAAACTGTACACCAACACCTGATGTTTCAGAGCTCGCTCCACATTTTCAGTTTTGATTAGAATCGTATAAATTGCCTGTCCTGGTGCATCGAGCAGCCCAGAGGTAAATTATGGAATTCAAGGGACTGAGGTAAAAAACAGGCTGTCCAGGCCACGCTCCTTCAAGTGCTGTCATTGTTGTCCCCATGCTCCTTCACACGCAGCATGCCCTGTGACATCACGGTTCGCACAGAGTCCATGTTTACCAGCTCCCTTGAATTTAAGGGAAACTCGGCATAGAAAGGCATGCATCACAGTGTTATGTCCTTAGTTTCCAAGATCTGGAATGCTACACCCAAGGACCCCAAGTGCTTAATAAGGCAGCACCCATCCTTTGTGTTCAGAGCATTACAGACACTGCTAAGTGCTGAGGTGAGGCATAAAGGAAGATTCTTGTTGATCAGCTGATTTAGTAAACAGAAAGGCAGAGCTGGGACTAACCTGGGCCTGCGACTCCAAGTAGTGCTCTTTCCAGGGTAACTGCATTCTAAGCTACATTCCCCCCTGCAGCCTTCTCCGCTGAGATGGGTAATAGATGCCAGTGTGTTGCTCTGTGGGGCTCCAGGACCATCGAGTTCTCGAGGAGTCATCTGACTCTGCTCCTAGTTTGTGAGTCTGGAGACTTTTGCTGAATTGATGCGATTCATTCTTTGTGGTTTGGAAGCTTCTTGTATACCAGCAGTGCTTCTGGCTGGAGAGGAAGTCTTGGCTGGTTCAGTGTGGATTCTCTTCGCTAATATTTCCTGCAGGACACTGTAAGGTGAAGTATATTTTACTGACATCTTTGTTTTGAAAAAATGGTTGTGAATCTAGGTTGGATCTTAGCCTGAGATCTTTAAAGCATGTTGTAACTTGTGAATGTGAGTAATGCCAGACTAAAAATTATAGTAGAGACGTTTGAATGTGGCCGTGGGTAGAGAGACATAGCTGGCACGGATAGTGCTCCTGTTGTGGTTGAGCACTTTGTTGATGGCCGTGGGGATACAAGAGCTGAGGTTGGGGAGGTGTGGTGACACACAGGGGAATGAACAAGAAAAGAATCTAACTCCTTCCCAGAGACTAGTACCCAGGTCCTCAGATAACTGACTCCTAGTCTAGAGACTAGCAACCAGGTCCTGGAAGGTAACTGAGTCCTTCCCAGAGACTAGGAACCAAGTCCTGGGGTAACTGACTCCTACCCAGAGACTAGCAACCAGGTCCTGGAAGGTAACTGAGTCCTTCCCAGAGACTAGGAACCAAGTCCTGGGGTAACTGACTCCTACCCAGAGACTAGCAACCAGGTCCTGGAAGGTAACTGAGTCCTTCCCAGAGACTAGGAACCAAGTCCTGGGGTAACTGACTCCTACCCAGAGACTAGCAACCAGGTCCTGGAAGGTAACTGAGTCCTTCCCAGAGACTAGGAACCAAGTCCTGGGGTAACTGACTCCTACCCAGAGACTAGCAACCAGGTCCTGGAAGGTAACTGAGTCCTTCCCAGAGACTAGGAACCAAGTCCTGGGGTAACTGACTCCTACCCAGAGACTAGCAACCAGGTCCTGGAAGGTAACTGAGTCCTTCCCAGAGACTAGGAACCAAGTCCTGGGGTAACTGACTCCTACCCAGAGACTAGCAACCAGGTCCTGGAAGGTAACTGAGTCCTTCCCAGAGACTAGGAACCAAGTCCTGGGGTAACTGACTCCTACCCAGAGACTAGCAACCAGGTCCTGGAAGGTAACTGAGTCCTTCCCAGAGACTAGGAACCAAGTCCTGGGGTAACTGACTCCTACCCAGAGACTAGCAACCAGGTCCTGGAAGGTAACTGAGTCCTTCCCAGAGACTAGGAACCAAGTCCTGGGGTAACTGACTCCTACCCAGAGACTAGCAACCAGGTCCTGGAAGGTAACTGAGTCCTTCCCAGAGACTAGGAACCAAGTCCTGGGGTAACTGACTCCTACCCAGAGACTAGCAACCAGGTCCTGGAAGGTAACTGAGTCCTTCCCAGAGACTAGGAACCAAGTCCTGGGGTAACTGACTCCTACCCAGAGACTAGCAACCAGGTCCTGGAAGGTAACTGAGTCCTTCCCAGAGACTAGGAACCAGGTCCTTGGATGACCGACTCCTACCCAGAGGCTGGGATCTAGGGCCTGAGGTGGGGACACACAATATTCATCCATTAAAATAAAAGAAAAACTCACATGAAGCAATTAATGGGGATGATGTTTAATACTTCAAATCGTGGGACCTTATTACACGAGTGTAAATGATAATTAGATCTGCGTATTGTGTTGCTTTCTACTTTGGTAGCCTGTGCACATCTTTGTAAGGGTTCTTTTATGGGTGCTAGATAAAAGCCAAGCATCTGTAATTCTATATTGATTCTCTATTATGCAAATTATATTTTAGAATCACTCAAAAATGTATTTTAAAGAAAAAATGTTTTTTCATTGATACTCTGGTAAACATGTTCCAACATTGCAGTCTATAAAGTCTTTGCAGATTAAACAAATTAAAAAAAGAAAAATTGAGTGTCTTTGAATTTTTGTCTTGGCAGAAGTTAGTTTGTCTATGGAATTTTTTAAAAATTCTGAAATGAAAAGAGATTGGTATGTTTGAAAATAGAGACTAGCAGTCTGTCCTGCTGACTTTGTTGGTTAGATTTGATTTGTTTTATTTTTACACTTAAGTCTATATTCATAAGAATGCTAATTATATTGGTATGTTAATTCTTTGTTGCATGTATATTCTATATAAAAGTGTTTTATATTTTTCATCTTCCACCACTGTTCAGCGTACGTTTATATGTTACCACAGAATCATTGTTTCTCTGTGTGTTTTCAGATTGACAAGTTGAATAAAGAAATTGATTTTCCTTGGCATAAAACTAAGTATAGAGTCATGCAGGGAAAACCTTTGGAAAACAAATAGAGCAATCCCTTTGTCAATGCTAATGTGTCAGCTTTTCAAGCTCCTTGCATGACTGGAGTGATAACCAATCTAAGAACAAGCATTTGGTATTGATTCTCCAGTCTCAAGTAACAAGTTACTGCTTCACTTCTTATTGAGAATTAAATCAAAATAATGTGGCGCCTATATTATGTCTGGTGAGAATTCCTTTGCATGATTTATGTGCTGCAGTAGAGAGGTAGAGAGATGTTGAAGAACCATGTGACTTTATAGGTGTATGATTTTTTTATCTGTATACAAATAATGGATGTAAAGGTTCTTAAAAGTTGTGTAGAGCAACACAGAATTTGCAGTCTTTGTTTACCCTGATAATCCTGTGTAGCTTTTTCTCTTTAATAAAAACAGCAAGTGGGAAATGCTTATTTGTTAAGGACACAAAGACTATTTTACAAATCAGAGCTGATAATTACTTGAATATAGTGTGAGAAATAAAAATAAAATACTATTCTCACAATTAAAATGCAAAGTTTTAGCTAAATACTCTGTGTCAGGGGCAAGTCAGATAGTATTGTTTTTGAGACGGAAAATTCATTTTCAGAATTTACCACCTGATAAATGATTTAAGTTAATTTCAGAGAGGTTTAAGGAATTGACAATGTACATTTTATTGCTGAGATGTTCAAAATAAATGCAGTTAATCTTAAATGTTTCTCTCAATGCTTCCTTTCACTCCCAAATTTTAGAACTGCAGTTTTAATTTAATTTAATTATTATTATTTTGGATTTGTTGTTGGTGGTGTTTTTTAGGGGGATTCTCAATCTGGAGTCTCCAGGCAGGTCTGGAACTTACTATGTAGCCCACACTGGCCTCAAACTCCTGGCATTCTTCCTGCCTTAGCTTTGTGAGTGCTGAGACTGCAGGCCTGGGTATTTCTTTTTCTTTTTCTTGAGTAGGCTTCTATGTAGCCCAAGATGGTCTCCAACCTTCTATGTGGCTGAGGATGACTAAATAGAATTCTGGTCCTCCTGCCTCTGCTCCTAAAGTCTGCGATTATAGGTGTACACCACCACACGCTATTATATGTGGTGCTGAAGATCAAATTCAGGGCTCTGCATGGGCTAATTCCTGTTTCTAGCAATTACCACCACCACCACCACCGACGTCATCGTAATCATCACCATGATCATGATCATTGTTATCATTTACACTACCGCCTCAATGTGTAGCCCTGGCGGGCCTTAAATTTGCAATCCTCTTGCCTCTGTTGCCTTAGTTCAGTTCCATGCTGTATTGAGTATCAAATATGGGGCTCTGTACTTGCTAATGCATGGTGGCGGCAGTGGCAGCTGCTGCTTCTCCTCCTCCTCTTCCTCCTCCCCCTCCACCCCTCCTCCTCTTCTTCCTCCTCCCCCTCCACCCCTCCTCCTCTTCTTCCTCCTCCCCCTCCCACCCCTCCTCCTCCTCTTCCTCCTCCCCCTCCACCCCTCCTCCTCCTCTTCCTCCTCCCCCTCCACCCCTCGTCCTCCTCTTCCTCCTCCCCCTCCACCCCTCGTCCTCCTCTTCCTCCTCCCCCTCCACCCCTCGTCCTCCTCTTCCTCCTCCCCCTCCACCCCTCCTCCTCCTCTTCCTCCTCTCCCTCCACCTCCCCCTCCTCCTTCTCCTCCTCCCCTTCCTCCTCCTCCCCCTCCACCCCTCCTCCTCTTCCTCCTCCCCTTCCTCCTCCTCTTCCTCCTCCCCCTCCACCCCTCCTCCTCCTCTTCCTCATCCCCCTCCACCCTTCGTCCTCCTCTTCCTCCTCCCCATCCACCCCTCCTCCTCCTCTTCCTCCTCCCCCTCCACCCCTCCTCCTCCTCTTCCTCCTCCCCCTCCACCCCTCCTCCTCCTCTTCCTCCTCTCCCTCCATCCCTCCTCCTCTTCCTCCTCCCCTTCCTCCTCCTCTTCCTCCTCCCCCTCCACCCCTCCTCCTCCTCTTCCTCCTCCTCTTCCTTCTCCTCCTCCTCCCCTCCACCCCTCCTCCTCCTCTTCCTCCTCCTCTTCCTTCTCCTCCTCCTCCCCTCCACCCCTCCTCCTCTTCCTCCTCCCCCTCCACCCCTCCTCCTCCTCTTCCTCCTCTCCCTCCACCCCTCCTCCTCCTCTTCCTCCTCCCACCTCCACCTCTTCTCCTCCTCTTCCTCCTCCCCCTCTACCCCTCCTCCTCCTCTTCCTCCTCCCCCTCCACCCCTCCACCTCTCCTCCTCCTCTTCCTCCTCCCCCTCTACCCCTCCTCCTCCTCTTCCTCCTCCCCCTCCACCCCTCCTCCTTCTCCTCCTCCCTTCCTCCTCCTCCCCCTCCACCCCTCCTCCTCCTCTCCCTCCACTCCTCCTCCTCCTCTTCCTCCTCCCACCTCCACCTCTCCTCCTCTTCCTCCTCCCCCTCTACCCCTCCTCCTCTTCCTCCTCCCCTCCACCCCTCCCCTCCTCCTTCTCCTCCTCCCCTTCCTCCTCCTTCTCCTCTCCCTCCACCCCTCCTCCTCTTCCTCCTCCCCTTCCTCCTCCTCTTCCTCCTACCCCTCCACCCCTTCCTCCTCCTCCTCCTTCTCCCCCTTCACCCCTCCTCCTTCTCCTCCTCCCCTTCCTCCTTCTCCTCCTTCTCCCCCTCCACTCCTCCTCCTTCTCCTCCTCCCCTTCCTCCTCCTCCTCCTCCCCCCTCCCCCTCCCCCCTTCTCCTCCTTCCCCCCCTCCCCGCTTCTGTCTTAATGTGTAGCCCAGGCTAGCCACAATGCTCCTCTGCAGTACTCCCTCCTCTTCCTTTTGTGTTTAGAATAAGGTATGTGCTGCAATGCCCATCTCTACATTTTTAAAAACATAATAAGATATGTTTACTGTCCATACTACACATCCATACTATACATAATACATTGATGTGTATGTGTGGTTTTTAAAATGAAGCTCCATATTCAAACTTACATACTTGACAAAAGAGAACATAAAGGTATGGCTCATCTGAAGATCTCTATACTCGTCTCCAAATGAGTTCTAGCAGTTGTATGTAGAATAAACAATGGAAATTGACAAACTAATTGCAAAATAAGTATAAAAACACAAAGGATCAAGCCAGTATCAGAAAGTTGTTAGAGGATTTACTTCACAAGCCTTTACTATCGGTCTACAGTAACTGAGGCATGTAGTGTTGGTGCAAGGGTAGATCGGATTGAAAGGGGTCTCCTCACCTTCCATTTGTTTACCCTCTGTGTGTGGGTGTCTCTGTCTGTTTGTCTGTGTGTAGAAGAACTGGTGTATTACCAAGGTTGGTTCTGCAGAGCAGTGAAGGCATGTGCTCTTTTCATTGGTGCTTAGTCAGTTTGATTACGATTTGGAGAAAAGTTAAAAGCAGTTTCCATCATGCGCCAGCCTCAGCTTCAGCCCGCAGCTGCAGCTGGCCACGCGCAGTGCGAGGCGGTGGCAGGGTTTGCTTCAGTGGGTCGACTTGAGTATCCACAGACACGCAGATCACTGATCAGATTGTAAGAAAGTTGCAGAACCTCTGGACTCTCCCCAGGCATCCTTCTTGTCATCCTTCTTATCCCCTCTCCAGGAGTAGCCGTTCATGTTCAACCCCAAGGCTATAAATTACAGTTACTTTGTGCATTTAGTTTGTACACCATAGAGATACAATTATAGAGTAGGTATCCTCTCGCCTGCCGTTTTCATCCAGTGTTGCACTATCACATTTCTTTATGTTGCTACATGTAGCTATAGTTCTTAGAGATTGTAGTGATGTTTAAGGGTATGGAGTAGCCACATAAATCATTTGGAATTTTTCTGCATGGGAGGGTGATTGTGTCTCTTTCTTGCCCCATTTACTTATCTATTTAATAATTTGTTTTTATCATTGAACTGATGGATATTTATTTTATGCCTTAGGTAATAATCTAGCACCACATGATCGTTGTTCAGATTTCTCTAGCTTTAGCCATTGGAAGATGTTTCAGCTGGCTCCTGTATCCCTTCAATGTGCAGTCTTTATTGTGGCAGCAGTCTTGTTTTAAGAAACTTCTTGCTTTTTGCACAGCAAGATAACCAGTCTCAAAGGAATACGTTGTAGACTGATTGAGCAGAGCACTGTGCTGTGGAACCCATACTTTGTTTTCTTTGTTTTGATTTTTTAAGGGGGAGAAAGAATGAGAATATGGGGTTGGGTAGGGAGGATCTAGAAGGGGTTCCGAGGGGAAAGAATATAATCAAACTATATTGTATGAAAGACATTTTAAAAACCAATAAGTAAAAATCAAGGAAAGAACTTACCTGCTATAGTTGGAACATTTTGGGAAAGTACCTTGATTTAGAACTGCCAAGGAGATCTGCCTCTGAGTATGTCTGTGAGGGTATTTCTGTAGATGATTAACTGGCGAGGAAAGGTCTGCCCTGAGTGTGGGCAGCACCACCTTATGGACCAGGGTCCCACACTGAAGAAAACAGCAAAGGGGAGGAAGCTGACTGAACACCAGCATTCATCTTTCTCTTCTTCCTGAGTGTAGATGCAGGGTGAATCAACTCATGCTCCCCGCTCCGTGCTCTCTGTGTAGTGATACTCTCAAACTGTGAGCCAAAATAAACTTTTCTTCCAGAAATTGGTTTTGTTAGGTCTTATGTCACAGCAATAGGATGTGTATTGCAAATGGTGTGTTAATGTTTCTAGATCTGTTTAGCAGATAGTGCAAGGATATATATGTAATAAACCACTTATGTTTGACAGTGTTCTCAGGATATTTATTTTATGTTTTGGGTACCGATTCAATACTTGGTTGTTTTGTTCCTGATATTGCTTTAGCTTTAATTCAGCTCACGCACATGTTAAAAGTATTCCTGTACATAATTGTCTCTCTGTTGGCGTTTCCATGAACTCACACTGTTGTCTGCAATTGTGATCCATTTACTATGTGGAGCGTACTAGCTTCCATTCCTTGTTTGACATTAAGAAACTTGAGTTCACTTATCCTCTGTCTATTAAGTCTTCGATTAGAGTATTCAGGCTTGTGGTTTTGCACTTGTATTTCTGGAATCCAATTGAAACCATTAGCATCTTGAGTAAAGTTCTGTTAGGCGAGTTTTGCCTTTTTCTTACATGTCATGTCTGGTAAATAGCGTTTCCCGACCTTGCTCCCTGTCTTCTGGCTTGAACATCCTTCCCATCCCCTTTTCGTGATGTGCCTTACAGGAGGTGATAAAGATGTCCTCTTTAGGGCTGAGCACTCAACAGCCATTTATTCCCACCACCTGAGCATCCCCGTGTCTCTGTATTCAATCCCACTCATTGCAAAGGGAAACTTCTTTAATCAAGGCTGCATGAAGCTCTTGCCTATGGGCAGAAGCATAAATATTTAGAAGGCAGTGTGACAGTATGTTCATTGAGGAAAACAACAATAGTGAGTTACCCCCTAGGACCTGTGACCTCTCCAGCTTTGGACTTTTGGCCACATTTATAGGACCAGGCATGAATTCCCACATCTGAGGCAGCCTCATATCCAAGAACGGAATGATTGGTTACCCTTCTAACAGTCATACCACTATCTCACCGTTGGTCTTTTTTCTTTTGCCTGGCACACAACATACCAGGTCAACAGCTGAGTTAAACTATTGATGAGTCTTATCCTCCCAGTAACCTGTATAGCGTCTTCTAGCACCATGTATGCTGGTCTCCATGGAGGGAGCTTATAGTTCAGTTCTAGCTTGATTTCTATCTTAGGCAATAGGATCTTATCATCTGGTGGGCAGCCAAGAGCAAAAGCCTGTGTGGTTTTGGGGATGGCCAAGGCCTTTTGACACATAGCACTAGGGTTCTTGTTTGACTACCAATGACTTCTGGCATCAACATTATCCACCCACGTAGGCTTCAATTCATACTTTAAAATACAAAAAAAAATCACACCACCTTTTAGAATAGTAAATGTCTGTGTAGCTTCTTCTTACAGCCTTAGTTTTAGTTAACTCTCCTCTGACTCTTTCCCTCCCATACCCACTTCCCCATTAAACTTCACCACCACTCTGGTCTTCCACCTTCCACTTTGACTTTGCATGTGTTCTATTATCTAACCCCTTTTAGGCTTCTCTTCACATACCCCCACTCCCTTTCTACCTTCCTGATCTCTATGGACATTCCAAGTTAAACGCAAAATAATTTAACTTTGAAGCTGTGATCCACATAGAACACGCAGTGTTCCTGTAAGTTTCATTTCTTATTTCTTCATAGATGAGTAACATCCAGTTGTGTGTATGACACATTTTCATCACCCGTTCATCAGGTGATAGTTGTCTAGGTGGAGTCCATTTCCTCGCTACTGTGAGGAGAGCAGCAGTTAGTTAACATGGCTCTGCGAATATCTCTGTAATAGGATATAAAACCCTTTCTGTATATAGCAAGTAGTCAGGTCGTACGATAGTTCTTTTACTTATTTTTGGAAAAAAAAACATTAAAAAAACCCTCATATCTCTCACTCTACTGTTTTCTGAAGTTGTGGTAAATTTAATTCTATGTGAAATTTACCAACTTGCTCCTGAGCACATTTTCCAAACTGTTTAGTTCAGTATCTGTAAGTGCCTTCCTGCAGTTGTGGGACCGGTCTTTAGGGTTTCTCGTTTGTACACAGGGACCACATTTATTAGACAGGTGCTAACCTCCCACTCCCCCAGCATTTGGCTCCATTCTTCTCCTTCTGTCTCAGTGAATTTGACTATCCTGGGGGCCATATATGTGCAGAGCCATCCGGTATCTGTCCTTCTGTGACTGGCTGGGTTCACTCATCATAGTGTCCTCAAGGTCCAGCATTCTTTATACATTGTGAGGACCATTCTGACAAAAATGCCCCAGACTGGTTGGCTTAAAGAGTATCTGCTTGCTTTCTTCCCCTCTGAAGACTTGAGGCCTAAGATCAAGATGTCATGAGGCTCAGTCTCCTGTGTGGTCTGTGCGCTTGGCTTGAAGGCAGCTGGCCTCTCGCTGCTTTTGCACATGGCCCTTTCTCTGTGTGCTGGCATCCCTGATGTCTGTGTCCAGATTTCCTCTCCTTATAAGAACACCAGTCAGATTGGATTAGGACCTGCCCTGACAACTTCATTTGAACTTAATTACCCCTCTACAGTCACATCCTGAAGTCTCATAGAGCTCCAACATGTGAGTTCTGGGAGCTGAAACATAATGTATCTTATAAGATTGTAGCGCATATCAAAATCTGATTCCTTTTAAAGGTTGAATATTATCTCACTGTATGGCTAGGCATACTTCTTTGACCCATTTCTCTGTCAGTAAGCACTAGTGTTGCTCCTCCTTCTTGGCTGTTAAGTCATGTGATTGTGCACAAGGGTATACATCTCTCTAAGACCCTGCTTCCAGTGCTTTTGGATCTATAACCGGAAGTGTCTTGTTGGGTAACAACATAATCCTGTTTGTAGCGTTTTGGGGACCTCGTTCATAGCATTAGCCATTTTACATGGCCATGACATTTCACAAGAGTTCAGATTTTCCCACATCCTCACCATCACTTCAGTAGTTTCTTTCTTTTGTGAGTATCCATCCTAATGAGTATTAGGAATAATGCATGCCCAACATAAAAAAATCAGAAGAAACATGCATAACAAAAAAAAAGTTAATAAGGTTCCTAGCTTCTATGGCTCAGGAGTAACCATTGATAGCGTTTTTAGGTTTGCTTTGTGTGAGTGTGCGTGCCAACACATCGTATATACTCATCACAAATACTCCACTTCATAATTTGAACAAACTGTTGCAATTTCTCCCTTTTCCCCAATTAACGTTGAACCATGCATTTCCTGTGTCGTTGAATGTTGAAGTACAAGCTTTTGATGGCTCTATAAATAATGATTGAATCATTTTATGATATTTTTTTCTAGTTCCTCCTTATATATAATCTCTTAACGACAATGTATGGATATAAGTTCACATATTTCTGACAGTTTATTTATATATCCTAGCGAGAGATTTTTAAGGCTAAAGGTTCTAGAAATATGTTGTGCATTACAAAATTGTCTTCAGGACGTTCATTCTTATATCTCCCTTCAGCGGTGTGGGAACACCAGTGTCAAGTGAAGCTTAACACTACTGAATATAACTTCTCTAACTCATTAAAAAAAAAAAAAAAAAACTTTTCCAAGAAAGGAAGTAAAACTGATTTTCCCTTTAATAGGTGCATTTCTCTGATTATCAGTGAAAAGATATAGCTCTTGGTATTTATTATTCTTTTAAGAATTCAGAGCAGCTAATAATTTATGTGAGTAGGAAGTGGCATGTTGAACTTTTAGAACTACAAATATTTTTAGAGTGAAAGAACGAGAGGCTGTTAATCTTAACCTTTTAATGTTTAAGAAAATGTGATATGCTTAATATTAATGCTGGAGTGGTGTTGCATTATTGATGGCTTCCTTGGTATTTAAGATTTGTTGACACTAGTCAGTGACAACTGCTCCAAATATAAATATTTGGGGAAAAGGAAGAATGCTGTAATCTTAGGAATAATTTACTTTGATCTAAAATTCTAGTTTATTATTTGATGACTTGAAAAGAAATAAGGAATTACCAACTCTCAAATGGCAAACAAGGTTTGACTAACTGAAAGATATCTGAAAAGGATTGATGAAATTATAAAGAGAGGAGAGATTTGACTGGGTGAGAGGCCAAGCAGAGGGCAGGCAGTCAGGCAGTCTGTAGACGGGAGAGCAGAGCCCAGAGTGCTTAGATGCCCTCACCTTAGGAATTTGTCCCTACAAGTCAGAAGTTCTCGGTACCTCTGTACACACGTGTGTAGTCTAAGGATCCTTTTTTCTCTCTGAGAAGAAGGAGGCAAGTTGAGTTCATAAAGAAAAGCCCCCAGAACTAATGTCAGAAGACCTACTGCCTTGTGTTTTCTTTGGGGTAAATATAGATTATTATGTCTCTGAAGCTCGCAGTTTGTCAGAGTAGATGCAACTTGGCACTATTCAGATAAATATAGTAATTTTTTCTCAATTTTTTTTTTCCCTCAGAGAGACTGAGGATGTCTTTGAACAGCATAGCATTTGTTTTGAGTCAAAATCTACAGGTTACGTTTGTAGAGAGAATGGTTTAGGTTATCCAAAATAGGCTTGTCCTGATAGGGAAACAAGAATCTGGTCTTGTGTTACACATAATCCTGTGGTATACTTAAAAATAATTATCTTAATTTTGCACTGTACATGTTGCAGAGAACAGATGAAAACTCGTATCATTTTATTAAAAGCGGTACTTTGAAGTACAAAAGTCGCAAGTGCTTATACAGCCCCCAGGAGAAGCAGGATGGAATCTCTCCCCTTTCCAATACTCCACACTTCTGAGAGATAGTGATCTTAAATTTTTCATGAACAGATCATTTTGCGTAAGAGTTTATATCATTCATGTTCTTCCATAGCCTGTGTTTTCCACTTAATATGCATTTTGATACCTACACTTTAGATCCATTCGATCCATGACTACATAGTTTTCCGCTGTTGGTAGCGCTGGGATTGCATAATCATCCCCTAGGATTGGATACTTAGTTGGTTTCAAATTTGCCTTTGTTTTGTAATTAGTATGTTACACAGAAGTGAAATCCTACATGCGTGTGGTATACATTTCTAAATACAGCATTATATATCAAGGTCTGTATTTAATGATGGGCTACCCAGGTTACTGTCTGAGATAGATAAGGAGTGGGTTTTCTTTCTTCACGGTGGGTGTTTTAGTAACCTCCTATCCAGGCATTGGTAATATTTCACTTTGACAGAGCACTTTGATGTTTTCACATACCACTGTTCATTATCTCATTTCTAGAAGCTGCTCAGTGTGTGGATTAGTTTTATTACCAATGCTTGACCAGGGGGGCTTAGGCACAGTGTTGCTCCTGGCTTGTCTGTTCGTTGGTGGTAACTGGGTCTCTTCATTTCAGGCCCACTGCTAAGTTCTTTGAAAGTGATTCAGGACCTTGGTGATTATGGGCCAGTGATAAGAAAAGTTCTAGTTCCAAAGGACTTTTTTCCCCCCTCTATCTTCCCACTTCTCTGCTTCCAAGTTCTTTGCTTCTTGTTCAAGAAATCATCAAGTTTGATCATTTTTCTCCTACGTGAGTATCCTTTATCCAAAATACTTGGGAGTAAAAGTGTTTAGATTTCCAGTTTTTAATTCAGAAATATTTCTGTATATAATACAGAGATATTCTGGGAATGAGACCTAAGTGTGATGTGGAATTCATTTGTTTCAGGTAGATCTTGTACACATAGCCAGAAAGTAATTTTTTACAATAGTCTTGATACATCTGTATTTTGACTGTGACCTATCATATGAGGCTCAGCTGGACTCTTAGGGCATCTTGTTGGCTTAATGATAATTTTCAGATTTTAGAATGTTTCAGATTATGGGTTTTCAGATTAGAGATGCTTTCCCTATAGTATGCTTCTTATTAGGAAAGTATCCTCTGTTGACACATCCAGACTTTTAATTATCTATCTATCTATCTATTTATTTTTGTTTTTCAAGATAAGGTTTCTCTATTGTAACTCTGGCTGTCCTGGAACTCACTCTGTAGACCAGGCTGGCCTTGAACTTGGCTTAACTGAGCTTTCTAAGACTGGATCAAATACCACAGAAGTGCCACATTATCCTTTTAAAATTAAAAGTCTGAGCCAGAGCTGCGGTGGTGGTGGCGCACACCTTTAATCTCAGCACTCGGGAGGCAGAGGCAGGCAGATCTCTGTGAGTCTGAGGCCAGTCTGGTCTACAGAGTGAGTTCCAGGACAGACAGAGTTGCAACAGAGAAGCTCTGTCTTGGAAAAAAAAAAAAAAAAAGAAAGAAAGAAAGAAAGGAAAAAAAAAAGCTCAGCTAATGCTCACAGCCATAGACTCTGAAGTTCTAGAGAGGAAGACCCTCCCCCTCACCCCCCCACCAAGGCACAGGAATGTGAGAAGCCAGGATAGAAGTTATCAGCATTGGCGGCCTCCTGCTGACTCAGCAGAGGACTAAGAGGTGCTGGCTGACCAGACAGAGACCAAAGACAGGACTGAAATGAGATGTGAAACATCTCCTCCCTGACTGCCTGTGTTACGTGCCTCCAATGTCTACCTTGCCTACTTTAGATTGCCAAGCTTTTTTATGTAGAGCATTTTTGAGGCAGAAGAGCCTACTTGTAGCTTTTTTTTTACATTAGTAAATTTATCCGAATATTACAGAGCGGTTTATATTTACTGCCCACCAGACACACTTACTTTGTTGTGTTTGGTTGTGTATGAGACACACAGAGAAGTGGAGGGAAGGCTAGGTGAAGACATTGGAAGGAAGAAGGAAGCAAAGGCGGCAGAGTAGACCTCAAGTCCTCTTTGTAACATCTCCCTAGAGTTGTGCTGATTATCACCACGCATGGGCAGCCCCATAATGCATAGTGTCGCTAACGTTCCTGTGATCCAATGCAGTGTTTTTATGATAGATTACATGGCTTATGGAAATTGGGAACGTGTGAGCAAGGCATCAGCTATGGGAAGACCCCTTGCTTTACTGCCACTGTGTTATATGGAGATTTAGAATGAATCATCTCCACTGTCAGTAGCAGAATGAGTTACAGAGCCATAGGGTTCAAATAATTCATGCTTCTTAATATTTTCCTCTAAGTCAAGCTCAGCTGACTGCAGTTTTCACCATAGGAAGCCAGGGAAATGTCCTCCATGGTGCCTGGTTGGAGACTGGTCACAGGCATTTTTTTTTTCATGTCTAGATTGTACTTTGTATGTTACATGTGTTGCATGCTTTTTGAATTGAAAAGTATAATACTTTAAAACTTTCATTGTTTTTAATATCCACAATTGTCATGGAGTAAGAATCTTGATTGTAATGATTTTTGTGCTTTGGGAAAATTGTTTAAAATTTTTAATCCCCACATTTTTTTTTAATTGACGAAAGGCGTTTATCTGCAAACCGATTATAATAATGTTGATGGCACATGGCTTTGATTTCACTTTTGCGTTTATATGGTCAGTTATTAAAATGTTTTTTAAACAGTGGTAAGTGCTATATAACAGGTTTGCCAAGAGGGATAAACAAAAGGGCAGATACAGACATCCTTTATAAGCTCCCAGCACCAGGCAGTTGCTCAGAATTGCTTGTATTCTCATTCTCATGATGGTTAAATTCCAGAATCATAAAAATAATTTTAGGACTTGGGATCTGAATGTGTGTTAGTTGTGTTTGTTGGAGTTGTGTTATGTCTGTGGGTAATGTTTGGGAAAGGAAGGAGATAAAAGGAAACAATGTTTGCCATGCGTTTTTATAGTTTTTAAAAGCAACTTTCAGTGCCCACTTTGTGCCAGGGACCCTTTGGACACTAAAGACGCAGATTCCTGGGTCAACATAGATAAGCCTCAGTGTCATGGGGGAGGCTGCCTTAGAACAGGAGTTAGGAAGTTGCAGATTTCCATGTAGGATGCAGGAGGCCCTTGGGTACAGTTGAATTCATATGGATGTGTTCTTGAGGGAACACATCACTAAATGAAGAGGCATGTACTTAGGATGAGGTGGACAGGTACAGCAAAGGTGTTCCGGGTACTCAGGCTTGGAGAGAAGCTGCGGCATAGAGACTAGGTGATACAGGCTGACCTTGGCGTGGACTGTGGATCACGGTCCCGAGTCCTGATGGCAGGGCAAGGGCATGATTACACTGCTGCTAAAAAAATACCATTCTACCTTTAGTGTTATATTAGTCAGTTTTGTTTTACTTTGTTAAAATATAGGAGGCAGCTAAATTTATCTGAAGAAACGTTTTATTTAGCTTGCAGCTTTGTAGGTTCCAATGCAAAACTGACAGTGCCATCAGCATGGCCTCTGGTGAGGGTGGCATACCATGGTGTGAGCACATATGGAAACAAAATACTTACGTCTTGGACCAGAGCAGAGAGAAGAGGCCTGTTATGCTTCCACTCCTCCTTTAAGAGCATGCTCATTGACAAAAGGATCCCCTCTTTGCAAAGTTCCACCACCTCCCAGTACCACTACCCTGGGGACCAACTCCTTAACATGGGGACCAAAGGAGAACATTCTAGTAATACTCAAACCATAGTAGAAATGAAGGAACACTTGATTTGGGCAGGAAGAGGAGCTGGAAGACCCAGTAGGGAGTCTCTAGGGGTCTTGGAGGGAACCAGTGGTGGTTGTGGGTAAAGAGGTGTCAGTGGAGGATAGAGCTGACACAGCTGAGCAGTATTTGGCCTAGGGACTGGCTGGATGCTGAGGTGGGCAGAGATATAGTAGGAAATGGTGGATTCCAGGTGAAGCCCTGGCACCAGGCAGTTTGATGCCCACAGACAGTCAGCAGAACATGCAGAGGCCAGTCAGGGTGGTGAGCTATGCACTATGCACGGTGCTAGCATGTCAGGGGCAATCATGGCAATAGAAGGCCATTAGGGTAGTTGGGTAGTTGAGCCTGGGACTGATGAGAGAGATCAAGGCCTGAGCCTTGTTTGGCATCTGTGTGAAGATGGCGCCTGAAGACAAGCAGTGATTGACATTGGTCAGGAAGTTGTCGTGGGAAGAGAGACCCAGGCGAGGTGGAGGTTTCCCTTGAATCCCAGGTGGTCCAGGGGAATCACAAGAGGCCGAAGAGTGCCCAGGATTTGTGGGAACAGGGAAGGACACCTAACCAAGGCAGTGCTAGTAGTGGGAGGCTGGGAAGAGAAGATGCCTGTGGATTGTCTCTGTATGGAGATTGACGGCTGGTTGTGAATAGCAGAAGCCAATCATGTGGACCGGAGACCAGGCGCTGGAGAGAGCCAACAAGTGTAGAAAGCCCTGCCAAAAACTGGCTGACAGGGAAAGGTATCATGAGAGGAGGGGCGGGGAGAGCTGACTGCTTTTCCTTCCTAAAGACTGGTACCTCAAATGAGTGAGTGTGTATTTCTCAAAAAAGTCAGCAAAACCGAGACAGTGAGCAACTGGGGGAAAGTGGGAGTGGGGCAGGCTGCAGAGCTCAGGTGAGTGAGCACTCAAAAAGGTAGAGAGACATAGAAGCTCAGGAGCATCTGCCTGGCTTGCTAGATCCACTGTGGCAAGGAGCTGAGCCCCACTCTATCCCTCTGTCCAGCTTTGTGATGTTTACAGCTTCATCTCTCAGGAAATGTTCTGTTTCTTTGTCAGGGCCTGAGGGTGTTAAAATTCTTTTTACCTTATTCTCCCTCACCCTGTTGACCCACTAAGGCTACCAGTTAAGCTGATAAACTGCCCTGAACCAAAACAGAGCCTTTCTCCTTTTCCTGTAAAAAAATGATTATTCTAGTAGTTTCTAGCCACGTTGTCTATATGGAAGATCCTAATTGTTGGCCTGTTAGGTCGACTGTATTATCAGAAGCTATCTGAGCCCATGTGTATCCTTTCTAAAGTCAGCTCTGCTTGATTTCATCCTGGCCATCGGCTAGTTCTGCATCTGACAGGTAAATTAATTCAGTGCAGCAGCTAGAATTTACTCATTCCTTTGCAGAAAGCCCATTTCAGTCTGTTGGTGCATATCTCCATAGTGGCCCTGAGCAGACAAGTTGAGAGTTGCATTCAGAAGAGTACAGGCCATTACTTAAGAATGGCAGGTCTCAACCTGTGGGCTGTGACCCCTTTGGGGGTCGAACAACCCTTTCACAGGGGTTCCCCAAGACCATCTGCATACCATATTTATATTACAATTCATAACAGTAGCAAAATCGCAGTTATGAAGTAGCAATGGAAATAATTTTATGGCTGAGGGTCATTGTTACATGAGGAATTTTATTAATTGGGTTGATTGATTAATTGGGCCACAGCATTAGGGAAGGCTGAGAACCATTGTCTTAAGGGCTGACACTCAATATGTCCAGCTCTGTGCCCAGGAGCCTGATTGACTGGAAATATCAACTTGGTCTTCCCATCACCCTCAAACCTGAGGCACCCGCTTATGACCCAGAGTGGCCAAGACAGTGAATGTGTGGGAAAGCATCCTGGTTAAAACGCAGGAATGCTGTGAAAACATGACACATCAGTGGACAGCTCTTCAACTTCCTAGAATCTGAAATTGAGAAACAAGCTGCAAAGTGAAGATGAAATTTAACTGAGCATTTGCTGGAGGAAGACTGATTTATCGGCTGCAGTATGCACAGCCCTGAGAGGAAGCATCCTCCTCCACCCTCCTCCTCTTGGGCACCTGTGATTGATAGCAGCTCCTGCTGCTGCCAGGGAGGGAACTCTTGGAAATAGCATAGTAGGGACTTTGCAAGCGAGTCTCATTTGGGTAAGTTACTGCTTTTGTGAGGCTTGCTGCATCTTTATATTCTACCAAGGAGAAGATGGTAAATCAGAGTAATTGCTTCATCCCAAGGCACTTTTATACTGTGAAGGAAAAAGGTCCTGTTAAGAAACTCAAATTAACTTCTGCTGGTTAGACTATATGGAAAGCCTCTTTGAAAGCTGCTTGTCATCCAGCCTGGCAGTTTATTTATCATGGAACAATTCCATTAGCGCCTGACACTTGTTCTCATGGCATGGAGTCTTAGGCTCCTCCAGGAAAAACATTTAACCCTTGGAAATGCAAAGCTGTCATTTATCTGTCATCTCTTTCCTCAGTACCCACTGGAGGATATTTACGAGAGAGATTTGAAAGTCATCATTTCCAGGGAGATAGAAATGAAGTTTGGACCCAGAAAATGATCAGTAAAAACCCAGAACAACGTGTCCCATTCCGGTGGCGGCAGCAGCTCCACTGTGCTAGTCACAGAATGCTCTTCTTACGGCATTATGTAATTTCTAAGGAATTCCATGTACAGAATTCCACCTTAAGAATGGGATAAAATAGGGAAATGGATGTACATTATAGCTCTTGAAATCTGGGGATGTTCAGGGACTGGATATTAGATCATTGCTAGTGTTTCTTTTCTTTGTTTCTTGACTACAGAATTTGGAAAATTGAATCAATCAAGGAGGCTTAGCAGATCTTCAAAGAATGAACCCAAATAGTCACTATTTGAAAATTAACACCCCTCAGCCTGGAATTTACTAACAAAAGATGGGGGCACTGTTTGTCAGAGCTCGTCAGGAGGCTGTCCCCCGGGAGGCGGTGCAGTGGAGCCTAGGATCCCTATGTCTGGTGCCAGACTGCCGGGCTTCTAACTGAAGAGCGGCTGCTGGCCGCCCATGGCACGGGGCAAGTTAGTTAACCTTAGAGCCTCTTGTTTTTCTCATTGAAAAGAGGGTAATGTCTCTTGGGAGTTTCAAGATTATTAAATGAAATAATTCATGTGAGGTCCATTTGGAGTAGCTGTTGTTATTGGAAAATTTAATGCACGTCAGATGGGTCTGGAAGATGGCATAGATCACCCACCCCCCAAATTTACTTGGCCTATCTGTGGGTGGTTTGTCTGGGTGTGCTGTTAGAGTTCCTACCAAAACATGGTATGGAGGTGACTCGGGTGTGTAATACCTTCGGCCTCGTTGCTTTTCTGCGAGACCGAGGCTGGAGATAGTGAGATGGAGATAGTCTCTGGTTGGAGACAAGGACGAGGGGGATACACTTGCAAGCCTATGGCAAGCGAGTCGCACAAGGCGGCAGGGTAAGTAGAACGAGCACAGAGCTGAAATCGCTTTACTTGAAAAGGAAAAAAAGCAGAATACGTGAGTGGGGACGTCGGAATGTTCTGGGGGATGTGAGGGACGTTATTTGCGTTATCGAATGGTTCTCCCTCCTTAGCAAGCGTGTAACTACTGCTACCTTCATTACGTCCTTCACTAGCTCACCCACAACCATCACTGTCACCCCTGCCCTCCCTCTACCTCTCATGCCATCACGACCATCATCCCCCAACCCCCACAGTCACCGCCCTGTTACTGCCACCCCATCACCACCAGCAGCTTCACACACACCACATACCACTCACACCCTACTCCATTCTAGCTCTGCTGCTTTGCCTGACAGTTCCAAGTTACGGTCCTTCATCGGAAAGCCAGGGTAGGAACTCAGCAGCTAGGCCTATCAGACCCACAATCAAGTGCACAGAGAGAATATACCCTTCCCCGCTTGATCATTGTTAGCTTTCCCTACTGCCAGATGGTCCGGAGCCCAGCCCATGAAGTGGTGTTGCCCACAAAGGGCTGGGTCTTCCCACATCAATTAATCAAGACAAGCCCCCATAGATAAGCCTACGGGCCACGCTGATCTAGAGAACCTCTCACCAAATCCCTCTTCCGAAGTGATTTTATGTTGTATCAGGTTGTATCAAGATCATCCAGCATGCTCTCCTACGAACACCACCATGTCCTCAGCAGGCCCCCACCCTCTGACCATCGCCACCCCCTCAGCAGGCCCCTACATCCCTCACCTCACCGCCATCCCCACCTTCATTACCAGCCTCATCACCGCCCTTATGAGCACAACCCAGAGTCTTAAGGGAGAAGCTAGGAGACTTTGGTCTTCTTCCCAAACTGAAGCCCCCCTCTTACTTCTGAATTGCTTCTATCCCCTGTTCAGTCCCGGCCACCTTTATGTCCACCGAATCTACGGAGCGAGGGTATTTGCAAGTAACATTTCGACAGCCTGGCTTTCCTCTCTTTTGAGATGGGATTGCTGATCTTTTATTGTTTGCTTTATAAATAACGAAAGATGGTAATTAGTTTGACTCATTAAATTTAAAGCAATTGTTACAAATTTGGAGTGTTTGATTAGATTCCTGTAATTATACGCGGAGTGTGATGTTGCCGGCTGAGAGCGGCAGAGCCTCTGAGGCGCGGTCTTCCACTCGCCACCTGCTGCTTTTCTTCTTCCTGTGCACCCTCAGTGTCCATGTGTACTCTTCTCCGCGTGCTGGCCAAAGACTTACAGTATCTGGAAAATGGTCTCTGTGGCAGGCTGCTCGGCCATCTTCGATGGAGAGTATTCCCTGTATTTTCATCTTCTGCTTTTGGGAAGGGGCCAGAGAAACCTATTCTGAGGGAAGTAGTAATGGCAGGCTAGCAGTGGGCAAACGGAATTCTGAAGACAGAACTCTAGCTAAGGAAGTCAGGTTGACTGCCAACAACCCCACACTCTCTCAGAAGCCACTCAGCAGCAATCTGTGTATCTGAACCACTCGGCGGTTCCTCTTCTGCCCGGCCCTCTCACAGGCTCCGTCCAGAGCTTACCCACATCATGTCTGTGTTCTCCACCCCAGTGGCCCGAAGGTCTGGTGCCCACACTGCTTAGGAATGGGCGCCCTTCTCCTTTCTCTTCCCATTATGAGATCACTTCTCAGCAGTAGGAGGGATTGGCCGTAGCTCTGATTCTCTCTTTCAGGAGAGAATTCAGGAATTGGTTTTGGACTAAGCTGTATTTCTGCTATTTGAAAGGTAGCGAACGCATGGCTACCAGGCCAGCATTCTCTAAAGGACAGGCGGTGGTCACTCTCCTAAACTCAGCCCCCACCTAGTCCCTGCTGTGACTTGCAGATGGTTTCAGTAAGTTCCCCAGAGGGCCCCATGCTGGAAGCTTAGTCTCCAGTGTTGGTGGTATTGAAGGGCTGGAATTTGGAAGACACGGGGTCTGGTCTAGGTGGTCACTGCATTAGAAAAGGGTTATTGTACTTTCCTAGACTACGGTTAGTTCCAAGAGTGAGTTGCTGCAAAGAGTGGCTATGGGAGGTGAATCCTTTGGCTTTCTCTCTTGTATGCACACCCATATGACGCCATCCACTATGCTATCATGTAGCCAGAAGGCCTTCACAGGCGATTAACTAGGTGGGTTCACCTGACCTTGGACTTTCAGCCTCCCAAACATAATAAACCTCTTTTCTTTCTAAGGTACATAGCCTCGGGTATTTTGTTATAACAACAAAACATGATGAATGCTGAGCTGCAACTCTGGAGACATACCAAAAGTTAGGATGATCTTCTCATGAAGAGGAAAACATGATTCTGGTCAAGGGCTGATGTTGGCTCCGTGCACCCTTTGCTGACAGCCTCCTTGACGGGAGATGGCAGTTTGTTTGGAATGAGCACTCCAGTGTGGGTGGGCTGCACATGGATGAGGACATCAGGGAGGGAGGCATCTCTTCCTGGCCAGCTGAGTCTACTAGGTCAAGCACTGGGGCTCAGCTGGCAGGGCTGGCTGCACTCATCAGCACCTTTTCTTCCAGGGAGGGCAGTATAGGACAGACTAGAGTAGGCTGACGAATGGCAGCATCTGATGACATTGGCAAAGCCATCAGCCCTGCTTGGCACTGTTTAGAATCTGTGATTTTGTTGTTTGCTCATCTGAATGGCGCTTCTAGGTTGCATGGTAATCCTGTGTGTGTGTGTGTGTGTGTGTGTGTGTGGTGGAAAATGATTATTTTCCATTGTTTGGAAACTGTAAAGAATTATAACTGCTACCATACTTTTCTTCATTGTTCTTCTGCATGAGAAATAGCTTCTCTTTGTTTCCTCTGCCCCGGTTGCTTCTGTGAGGACAGTTCATTTCTCCTTGGCTTATGGGCATGGCCTTACAGTAGCTCAGCTACCTATTGGTTTGTGGGCAGTTCCTCATCTCTCCACAGAGATGAGTCAAGTATTTCAGACTTTGTGTGATATCTTTTTAAAGCGTCTTTTTGGTGGCCTAATGCTTACCCTAAATTCCTTGCTTTATTTTGTCTTAAGACAGGTCATCCTCTTGCCCCGGCTTCCAAGGATTTGGGTTATGGACATGTGTGACCACGAGTGAGAGGCCTTGATTTTGGAAAGTTAACCTAGTATAATGTCAGCCACCCCTCTCTTTGTCTAGCCAACATTGTAAGGCTCTATTGTTATTTGCTGTCTCGTTGCTGCCTTGCAGTTAAGGATCGACTAGTTTTGGGAATGTTGATACTTTCTTGTTTGGATGTTTGCTCTTGCTCATGTACCATAACTGACACTGGCTTGAGCCCTACGAGAGACTTGACTGAATAGATTAAAATCAAGTAAACAAAGAATAATCAGAAGTACTTTAATTACATTTTTCATTTGCTTTTTTTTTTAACCTAAAAATAAATCTTCTGAAAGGAGTTGATTTAAAAGATTCGTTTCACTGGGATTGTTGTGCACTTGTAATAAATAATAAATAACATTATGGCAGTTGACTGCCACACTTCTGTGCAAAATAAATAAATGCATTTGGTGATATACATTTGAGGAGTGCGATTCTCCTAATTTTTACAGAAATAAGAAAAAACTTAACAGTTGATAGAGATTTTACCATCTGTTAGCAAGGAAGAAACAGCATAGTATTTACCGAGTTTAACAGGTACACCAGCCTGCCAGGAATAAGGATTATTTAAGACTGGTCCTGCACCCCCAGGAAGCTGACCCCACTTTCCATCCGCAGGGGAAAAGCTTATTTGCTACTAAAGCAAAAGGCACAGCCTTCACATTGCTCCAGGGGGAAGGGAGTGAGGGGTGGAGGCTGCTCTTTCATGGTGAGGGATAAGAGGGAGGCACTGTCTGGCTTGTGCGAGCCTGCGCAGATTCTTCTGTAATTAGTACAGAGGTGGACTAGTCAAGCAGCCACTGTCTATGAGCAAAAGCACTGAGCATCGGTGGAAAGGTGAAGGTAGAGACACCCAGGGAGAGATGGGAAGTAGGAAGACCTGCCTTTCCCCTGGAGTGGCATTTGCTGTAAGCAGGTGATTTGTTAGCATCCCAGGCCTGACATAATGCATGGGGGCAGGGGTTCTAGTCAGGGAGGAGTGGGGAAGCCTCTGCTCAGTGGAGGCTACAGAGCTGCCCAGGAAGCAGGGAGACCAAAGAGAAGTGTGGGGGAAGCAGAGCCTTTCTTCGTGTGTTTCCTTTAGTCTCCTTTGGCGACATGAGGATGGTCCTGGCTGGGTCACCTGGCTTTGTCTGATGGTGTGGATGTGTAGCACAGGCTTGGGGGTGGCCCTGTGGAAGGATGGCAGGTGCATTTCTTCTGTTCTTTCTGTCAGAAGCCATTGTCTGGCCATACAAGCAGAACCACACGGGAAATTTATCCAGCCATGGACTGCATCTTGGAGTGGCTTTGTTTTTGTCTCCTCGTCAAGTCCCAAAGATGCTGGGAACGGAGAGTTTAATTAAGCCGCTGTTCCCCTGTCCTCCAGATTTCCTAAATTCTAACCTGAGTCTTCTTCCAAAACTCCAGAAATACAGTAGATCTGTCGTCCCCTGAGCTGATTTTGGTGTCCAATCTCTTGCCCGGATCTTACACATTTAAACCATGTTACAAAACAAACTATATTTTTTCCTCTGCCCCAACTCTGCATTTTTGGTTGCACCTCCCATTCGGAGCCTGGTGTCCCTGCACTTCTTCCCTTGGGCCTTTGGGGAAAACGCCGACAGACCTTGTACATACGAAGACACCAAGTGAAGGCTTCAGGCTCAAAGTGTTTTCTCTTCTTGTGGTGTTTGTATTTCTTACAGGGGTGAAGACATCTTAAGCCAGAGGAATGATTCTCTAGTTCTGGAATTTCAGTCATCAGCCAGCAGATGCAGGAGGTATAATTTTGGGTGTAGGGTCCTCCTCAGAAGCCCACAGCCATCCTCAGTGACCACCCCATCTTGTATAAGCCGACTCCGTGCATCACTTCAACCGTGTGTGTAGTCGGCTTGTCCTGGCTGAGAGTGGCCTGCATGGCATGTTCGTGGAGGTCTCTGTGTAAATTAGATGGGCACCCAAGGTGCTTCAGAAGGGAAGTTGAATTGCATGCAATGCAAGATTTTTTTTTTTTTTTTGGCAAATGCCTGTCAACATTAATCTGAAAATTAGAAGTTGATAATCAACTTAACAGACTAGAGTTTTCCTGTTGTCCGAAGCCTGCGTCATGCGTCTATGTCATAAATCATGTGTCTCTCATCTCGTCACCCGTGAAACCTGTGGAGTGTGTGCAGAAGCTGGGGAGTCGTAGGACAAGCAGCTACCGTCAGCATGGGGCAGTCAGAGCCTCTCCTTTGGATTCGAAGTCTGGTTCTGTGAATGAGTGTGTAGAGGGTCCCCATGATGTCACCCCATGATGTCACCTCAGCCATGCTCAGGAAATGACTGGATACTGCAAGGGTGGGCCTCTGTTGGCAGAAGACCCCTTATGAAAGGACACCAGTTGAGCCCCCAAACCTAATAGTTTCGGGTACTGTACTAAGGATGAATTAAAACGCTAATGGCCTGCTTGCTCTGGATATTTTAGCATTCCCTAATTTTAAATTCAAATTAAATGCCTCGGGGCAGGAGCAGCCTTGCCAGAAGCATGTGTAGTATCACCCCACAGGCAGCGACTTGGAATTGGATGTGGGCAGACCTGGGATGAGCAGTACTTTTTAATCACTGCGCTGTTTGTGCCCCCTACATCTCCACGACACAAAACACGAAAGATAGCTATTTATCTTCTAAATTGCTGTTTTTCCACAAAGTTCTTTTGAACCCACAGATCCTTTCATTGCTAACTGTATTTTAATAGCAGTTCCCCGGACTTTGAGGCACCTAAGCGTCCCAGCACTCGCTTCTGAATTATTGTCATGCCCTCTCATATTGACCTTCCTGCAGGGCCCTAAGACGTCCCTGTCTCACGACAGAGACACCGAGGGGTAATGAGGATGAGTAGCTTTTGGTTATCCCCTCTCTGGATCAGGCAGAACTATAATTAGTAGGTCAGTGTCTCGGCTCTCAGCTCAGCCCTCTGCTCCTAGACCAAGGAGACATGCTCAACACAGCAGTGGCAAGGTCTCGTCATCCTTTGCTTCTGCTGGGAAAGGAGGACAGTGCCAATTCCTAGGGACGTGTGCTTCTCTGACGAGGTGCTCTGTGTCCGTACTGGGCCAGTGAGCCCAGAAGACAAGTGTGCTTCCTTCCATCAGTGAGAGAGTCACTTCCTTATCCCTAGTTGAATTAGCCTCTTCATTTTCTCCTTTTGAGGGGAATGGCCCACTTCATTTTTCCCTTCCTATTTCCAGTTGTTTGGTGTCTGGCCACTCCATGATTGTACTTTGGCGAATAGATATTAATTTTCTTCAGCCAGAAGTGTGCTCCTGATGACGATGATATAATTCAGTCTCCATCCTTTCCCTTTGTCGCCCGAATCCCTTCCTCCTAGCATGTTATTTATGGTTAGGAGGAGCGATAGTGCCAAATATATCAGAAGGGAGAATTGATTCAGTAGTCATTTGACGGCTTGACTGATTAGCAGAGATCAGGAGAAGACTCATAACTGTGAAACCCATTGCAGCATGGAGTTTTAACAGCTCTTTAGGGAGCTAGTTAATGGTAGAATCACTACAGAAACACAGACATGCCACACACACACACACACACACACAAAACATTCCCAACTAGGAGCATTCCCATATAACACACAGAGGCGGTGTCAGGAGAGGAAGTAGGCTATAATTTCTATTTACACATCGCAGTAATTACCGTGGGCCCGAGCAAGACGCTTAGTCTTCTGTCATGGTTGCTTACATGGTTTCTTGTGTATCAGACAGAGGAGTCTAATCTGGTTGGAACTTGTCCTAAGGATTTTCCCTCTGGAGGAATGCGATTATCAGATATGGAATTCAGTTGGCCTGCTGAGCCTGGCTTTAATCTCATACGTGTGTTCCTGTCGTCATTGCCATTTGTCCATTAACCAGATGTTTGTCTTCAGGTGTACACGACTCTGGGCTTGGCCCTTTAATTCTTCGGGTTGTTCTCTTTCCTTTCTCCTGGTGCAGTGTCTATGAACCAGATAGGAATGTCTTACGGAGGAAAGAACGAGAGAGAAGAAGTCAGGAGACGCAACAGGACAGCGGAGGCTTTACTTCCAGTTACTCTCTCTTCAGCGAACCCTACAAGGTAGATGGTTTTCAGCCGTTCGCCTCCCCTTATCTGCTGTGAATGCCCTGTAAAGGAGTCTGCAAGAAACTCCGCTAGTTTTTGGTCTGTTGAGCCTGGGAAGACAGCCCTGCTACTGTGTCACCTCTCCCCACCCCTGAGTAACTGGTGTCTAGCTGCACGGCTATAGAGGCTCTTTCGCTTCATCAGTGAAGTGTGGCACCGAGACCCACTATGAATTTTATCAGTAATTCAGACTTCATCTCCTTGGTTTCAAAATTAATGCCATCTATTATGTTTTCTGAGCTCTTAAACACTATTCAAAAAAGGTTAGGTTACATATTTGATGTGCATGGAGCATGCCAGGATTAAGACACCTGTTAGAACTAATGAAATGGTGGCTTGTTAGCATGGCCCAAGGGGGAGAGGTGCCAGCTACCAAGCTTGAAGACCTGAGTTTGATTCCTAGCACCCACATGGTGGAAAGAGAGCCAAATCTTGCAAGTCATCTTACCACTCCCTTAAACACACACACACACACACACACACACTGCAATTTTACTACTATTATTATTATTATTGGCTTTTTGAGACAGGGTTTCTCTGTTGTAACTCTGTCCTGGAACTCACTCCGTAGACCAGTCTGGCCTTGAACTCACAGTGATCCTCCTGCCTCTACCTCCCAAGTGCTGGGATTAAAGGCATGTACCACCACAGTCCAGCTTAAAAACTTTTTTGTAAAGAAAAAAAAATTGTAAAATTACTTGTCATTTTAACTAAAGGCAAGCTACTGAGACACACTTGCTTTGAGTTTTATCAACAATGCAGAGTTCACCTCTTCCAAGATGAAATGTCTTTCAAGAGTTCACTAACATTTCAGGCTTTGTGTCATATGGACAGTTCAGGGTGAGAGAATTTTGCATATCTGGTCTCATTACTTCTCAGTTCACCCGAATTTCTCTAGCTTAACCCACTGTGTTTCCAACAAGAGCAATTACTTATTTAGAATCTGGAAGCAAACCTATTCTGAGCCAAATCTAAATTTTCTAGAAAAGCCTTCAGTGGTTCTACAATACAGTGATAAACTAATAAACTTAAAGGACTTAATCTAGACCGTCTTGTGAAGTCATAAGAGAAAAATTTTCTGACTTCCAGGTTACATACATACACAAAGTAAATATATATGTATAAAATAGTAATAATTAATACATTTTTGATTGTAGCACAGTATACCAGGACAGCTTTCTGTTTTTCAATATTCCCTAAGGTTAAGGCTGTTACCAGTTTCCAGCTGTTGAATAATGTGGGGGCTAACAGTTACCTTCAGAGCCCACAAGGACTTTGATTTCATCCTCAGCTCTGCCTGGGCCCTATGACCCTCTGGGCACCTGTTTCTTGTGTCTTGTCTCTAACGGTATCACCTGTTTCTTGTGTCTTGTCTCTAACGGTATCACGGATACGTTTTTGTTTCTCCAGACTAACAAGGGAGATGAGCTCTCCAACCGGATCCAGAATACATTAGGGAATTATGACGAAATGAAAGACTTTTTAACTGATAGATCCAACCAGAGTCATCTTGTTGGCGTTCCCAAGCCGGGCGTTTCTCAGACTCCCATGAACAAGATGGATGAACATTTTGTGGCAGAGTCAAGAGCCCAGCCCCAGCCCCCTCGTCTGTGTGTAGCACTGCATCTTCAACACCCGCAGCTGTCCCCGCGCAGCAGAGTAAAAGGGGCGCCATGGGCTGGCAGAAGGCTGGGCACCCACCACCCGAGGGCCAACAGAGAGCAGGTAAGGAGGGGGATAAGGCAGTTGCTTTGCACAGATCTCAGAGAACCACAGTGAAAAACCTATTCTCTGTGTGTGGATCCCTCCATCCTCACTTTCCCTGCCTTCTTCTTCCAACTCAGCACAACAGGGCTCTCTCAGGACCTTGCTTGGAGACGGCGTTGGCAGACAGCAGACGAGGGCCAAGCAAGTGTGCAGTGTGGATGCGGCGGGGCTTCAAACCCAGGAGAGGCCACCTGCAATGGCAGCCAAGCACAGCAGCAGCGGACACTGTGTTCAGAACTTTCCTCCGTCCTTGGCTTCAAAACCCAGCCTGGTCCAGCAGAAACCGACGGCATATGTGCGGCCAATGGATGGCCAAGACCAGGCTCCTGATGAGTCTCCCAAGCTTAAGTCATCCACGGAAGCTGGTGTGCACTGTACATCCTACCGAGGGGTCCCAGCCAACAAACCAGAGTCAGCCAGAGCCAAGGCCAAGCTTGCTAAGTTCAGCATCCCCAAACAAGCAGAGGTGAGTCCATCCCCTGTGCCTGTCACATGCAGCTAAGTAGTAGCCTGACTTGAAATGCAACTTCTATGTTTCTATCCCCCTCCACACACACACCTCCCCAGAGATGTGGTAAGCTTTGTAGCCCTCAGACAGAAGTTACGATTTTTACAGTTATAACATTCTTTATAATAGGACTGTAGTAAATGCTGAAAATGTGTGTGCATATGCATATGTGTATCTGTGCGTGTGTAATAGTTACTCAGGGAAGGAATGCCTCTTTCACATGAGTTCATGGAGTTCCATGAACAAGATGGTATTGACTAGGGTGTATAATAGCAATATAAAACACTTCAGGAGCTGTAATGCAGCTTTCAAGGAAGTAAAATGGTTCTGTAAAATTTTAACCATTTTTTTTTTATCAATTTTGAAAAGCCTTATGATAAACTTTTTAAAGGAAGTTTCATAAGAATTTGTAAAGTATTAAATCAATATTGAGTCTGGTTGATATGCCAATATATTAAGATATCCCACCCACATTATAAGACTTATGATTCAAATTCATTCATAGTAAGCAGAATTCTTAACTTGGGCTCTTTTAGTGATATTAAAAATGTTAGGCTATGGGAGCATATTCTCAAAAGGAAGCATTTCAGTTCATACTCTCCTAGTTTGCATGTTGACTTTGTTCACGTTTGTTGATTGCATTACAGAGTGTGTGGAGCGGATGCAGTGAGTGTGAGGTTTCTAAACAAGCTGCTGCCTGACAGGTCGCAGGAAAGGCAGTGACTAGCCACTTGCACGGTGATTCTAGGTGGATCTTTGTAAAGAAGCATGTCTCATACCGTATTCCAAACTGATGACGGTTGTCAAGAGCGCACGGAGAGGAATGACGGCTGTGCACGTTTAGCTTTTGTTGTCTCTCTGTGAGGTAGCATAGGAGCAGAGACAGTCTTTCCTTAACACTGTTCTGAGGAACTGCTAGCTCATTTTCCCCTTTGACATGTTCTTCTCTGAGGACGGAATAATGGTGTGACCAGAGTGTTCTTTACATCTTAATTCAACTTAATAGCCAAATGGAACAAAGGGTTCGATATTTCCTGTTGAGTTTTTGACAAGGCTGAGCACAGCACATTTCTGTGCTGCCATCTTGGAACTCCCCATGGACCATTTGGGGGAATGACATTATTCCCCTCAGAGACTGTCTTTTGCGCCCCAGCAGGTGTTTACTGAGGTTCTAATTAGGAAATGTGGTGACGTGCACCAATAGTTTCTTTTGGTTACACATTTATAATGTACTCTAGCGATTAGGAAGCAGGAATCATTAGGACCAGTGAAAGCAAAATGCAGTTTCTCCAGGCCTTTAAAATTTTTATTTTCATTTTCTTAAATTATGTGTGTGTATCTCTGTGTGGGTGTATCCCTGTGAGTGCAGGTGCTCATGGATATCAGAGATGTTGGACACCCAGGACCTGGATTGCATGTGGTTGTAGCTGCCTGACGTGGATGCTGAGAATCAAACTTGAAAGTAGTAACACGTGTTCTCAACCACTCAGCCACCGCCCCAGCCCTAGGCCTTTGTTTGTGTAAGTTTGTCGGGAACACATGGACACCACCATATCGAGCTGAATTCCTCAGGCTCCTTAGTTTTCATCACCGTCATCAAATGACCTCTGTTGGCAAAGAAAATCTAGCTCTGCCTTGCAGAGTGGCGGCCAGCTGAAACCACCAGGATCCATTTACAATGTTCCTTTTAGCTGATTCCTTGTTAAAATGATGTTTTCCTACTGCAGCAACTTCCGTTTATTAGGTAACTATTTACTATTTAGAATCCAGCAAGGTAATTAGTTCTGGCTAAAAGCAGTGAGATGTATTTTCTGTTCCCAGTGCAGCTTTATACAGACACCTGCACAGTATTAGCAAGGCATTGGTGAGTTATCAATAATCAGGACAGCATCATGATGCCTTTTGAGGATCCCAGATTGAGGATGACGATGTATAGTACTGGTCGTGCCTGAGAGAGGGATACATAGAAACGGAATCGTTGCTCATACATCGAGACGGCCTGCTGCCTCCCCACTCTCTGTCCTGAGTGTGCCAAAGAGGCCAGGTGTGCATGGACAGAAAGGAGGTAACTGGATATTGTTTGTAGGATGAAGTTTTAGCTAGTGTAAGAGGGAGTTCAGTCTTTACCTAAAAGCTTTGGCACATTAGGAAAAAACGAAATTTGATTCTTGAAACACGTGCCTGTTTAGGAAGCTCACTGCCACTAGGAACAGTGAATTCATAAGAAATGAACTCTTTCAAAACAGTGTCTGGATGTCACTTTTCCTGCCCTGCCCTTTAGACTACAACGTTTAAAAAACAAAAAAAAATGATTTCAAGAGGTTAACAAATGCCCTTTTGCAGGTTGCTGTAATGATTCAGCAGTTTTAGGCCATTGCTATAAAGTCCACAGTAGCAACACAGAAACGGAAGTTTATCAACTAGGCTTTTACTTTTGAAGGAATATAGGTTTTTATACTTTTATTTTTTTGGAGTAAAAACAATCTGACATGGCAAACAATTAAAAGAATTCCCCTGTGTGTGTGTGTGTGTGTGTGTGTATACCTTAAAAAAATGCTCCCAGTCTGAAAATGCACTATGGGTAGCACTTACTTCCAGTAAGAGAGGGAAAGTGTTTTCTAGGGAAATTTACAGGAAATGACCCCAAGATAACTCATATTCCTTAATTATCCTAGGATATTAGCTGCAGACCAAGGCTTAGTACCATTATGAGGCATCCAGAGCCTGTGAGAAGTATTAGGTATAAATGACATTTAAGTGCGTGTGTGTGTGTGTGTGTGTGTGTGTGTGTGTGCGCGCGCGTGTGTGCATGCAGATAGCTGCTTGGCATTGTTTAAGTACATCCCTCCTGCGAAAGTCAGATTGGTGGCTAGATGCACCGTAACCTGAGATACAGTGTGATCTCTGCCTTCAGGATGTTTATCCCCGTGAATTGGACAAATTGGTCTCTGGCACTTAGCTTTTAATTTGCAGTTTATCCCATATTCAAAACCAATGTTGGAATTGGCCTTCTAGTCCCCATCACACTCTCTGACCCTCACCGTCCCTTATAATGGAACAGTAATTGTTATTTGTTTTACAGTGGCGAGAAATTGTGGATCTCCTTTGCTTGGTTTTACATTTCATCAAGTTCGTGCTCTTTTCCTTTACAACAGCTTCCTTCCGTCTGCTGTCACAGAGAGATACTCGTTATAATTCTCTGCTCTTCAATAATGGGTAATTAGTGTAGAAACATCTAGTGCAGTTTGGTGTGGAATTTAAAGGCCTCGAGAGGATTCCTTAACCAATACACCTGCCTCTTAGCTGGTTTATCTCACTTCAGTTTTGGGTTTAATGAAAAACATATTTTTGTAGTTATAGCTGAGTCTCCTGTTCTTGACGCCACCCCTCATTAAGTGAGCCTCCCCTAGAGTGCCACTTGGAAAGGTATCTGTTGTTAGGCAAGAGACGGGGGACTTAACAATTGGCTGAAGCATGCATTCTAGAACATCATAGGACAGGGCATGGCAAGTATTTTACACACACACACACACACACACCCCTCTGATCATTATTTCATTAGACTTTGGGAACTATTAACATAGAGGCACAGATACAATGTTTGTGGGATTTGCAATTTTTATAAAACATCTGTCTATGTGAATACATCACTACGACCCTTCCTGGGCATTGAGCACAGTGAAACTTAAGTGTGCTTAGTTTTAAGGTCCTTCTATGTCTGACTCTTGGGGTAATGTGAAATTGTTATTAAGATAATAACTTTTCCAACTGGAAAAGTGCTTCAAATTTAGTACCTGTTTATATGCTGGGCCGTAGGAGTAGGCAAAAACCTGACAGAGCCATGAAAAAGTATATTGTGCTTACCTGTTGGCTGAAGAATCTTGGAGGAGGTCCCTGCTTGTGATGGCATCTGCATAGGCTGTGCAGTCAGACTTTCTGGAAATTTGCAGTATCTGCAGTGGTATTCCAAAACCTGTCCATCTTACTGCAGTTTTGCTATTAATAGCAAGCATCTGAATATGCTTTTGCTATTCCACAGGCCTTGATGACTGAGATGGGAACATATTTAAAATCCAAGGGGTAAAGCCATCCCTGTTACCCGTGTTGATCTGGAAAGAGGTCTCTGAATTGAGTGTAAGTTAATAGACTCTGTTACGAGCTTCAGTTGTGACTGATACCTCATCCACAAGAACAGAGTAACTGGTTGATTAGATTTTCTTTCTTAAAATGTGCACTGAAATAGTTTAAGATGTATTGATTAAACATAGCATTTTCATGACCAGCATTTTCTAAAAATCACCATTTTTATCACAAGTAAGAGTAGAAAAACGAAATGCCATGATTCTACAACATAGCTTCCCAGAAAAGCAATTAACTGATTTTGTTCCAAGTTCACAGAAGATAAATGATGTAGGCTTCCTATTTCCTGTCACTCTTGGTTACCTTTGTATGAAAATGGATTTCTTCCAAATTAAAGTCGGCACCAGCCTGTCGGGCGAAAAGGCATCTGCAAAAACAGAGTGTATATTACGTATTCACGCCAGTCGGAATTTCTTAATTACATTTGAGATGTATAATGTTTTCAAATCAAAGTATGCTGTCAGATTTCTCCTTGAAGAATTGAGGGGCCTGTGCAGAGCCAGGAGACTCAGTTTACCTATCTGTTGTAGTTTTATCTTCCCAACCTTTTCACCGCCACTGTCCATTCCCCATGGCAGAAGGACACAGGTCCTGTGGTACAGAGTAGCTTAGCAACAGCACCATGTGCAGCCGTCTGTACTCCTTCCTGTCCACATCATTGCTGTGCACAGCCCACACCTCTGAGAACATGCACACGCACATCCATGTGAATAGTCTCTGAGAACAAGCACACCGTGCACACACACTGCACACGCACAGCCTCCGCCTCTGAGAACATGCACACCATGCACACACACTGCACACACACAGCCTCTGCCTCTGAGAACATGCACTCCATGCGAATGCACTGCACATGCACACACACTGCACACACACAGCCTCTGCCTCTGAGAACATGCACACCATGCACACACACTACACACACACAGCCTCTGCCTCTGAGAACATGCACTCCATGCGAATGCACTGCACATGCACACACACTGCACACACACAGCCTCTGCCTCTGAGAACATGCACACCATGCACACACACAGCCTCCGCCTCTGAGAACATGCACACCATGCACACACACAGCCTCTGCCTCTGAGAACATGCACACCATGCACACACACAGCCTCTGCCTCTGAGAACATGCACACCATGCACACACACTGCACACACACAGCCTCCGCCTCTGAGAACATGCACTCCATGCATATGCACTGCACTTGCATACACACTGTACATGCACAGCCTGCTCTTCTGAGAACATGCGCTCCATGCGAATGCACTGCACATGCACACACACTGCACATGCACAGTCTGCTCCTCTGAGAACATCAGGCCTTTCCTTGTCCTGCTGAGGTTCAGAAGAGTGAGAGTCTAAACATTTATCTCACATGCATCATGAAGGCACTTGCTTTCCTTATCTCATCTAGGTTATTCTGAAGGTCATGATGGAGGCTGGCACATGGAAATACTGCTATTTTTTAACCCTTTTATGTTTAGTCAGTGGATCTTAAAAGGTAAGATATACTTAACTAAAAGTGACTTTGGTTTATATAATCCTTGAATGAAAAAAATCTAAAAAAAAATGCCTATTAAATTAGGTCCCCTTGTATGAAGGTGCCCTTCCTGTTCCCTTGCCTCCTGGGGATCCTTCAGATTGATATTAGAAAGCCAAGTTTTCTAGCCTTAAGGTAGAAAACCACTTCTGAGGGTAGAGGCAGGAGGATAGGCCCCAGCAGGAGGCTATTAGCAATCTTTCTTCCCCACCCCCCTCTCCGCTTCCTGTCTTTCTTCTCCCTTCTTGTAAAGTTTTCTTCCCCAGAAAACATCTGGAAGGATTACAAGGCTGGCTTCCCATAAGCCCCAGCCTTGTCTTTGTGTTGATTCCAATCTGGGGCTAATCAGGAGTCTGAGGCCTCTTCGTTTGGTGTCACCATATAGTCTTTCAAGAGAGGCTTCATGATGTGTACTTCATCCCTCTTTCATCAAAAATCATGTGCAGTCTTTCAGTTACGTAGGAGACAGGAGACAGGGTGGCTGCAGATTGGAGACCGGGAAGAACTGGGTTCAGATCCCAGGTCTGCAGCCTGTTAGCCCAGTGACTGAACAGGCACTCAGTTTCTACATAAGAGAACCAGAGAACATAGCAATTGTTCTTTGGCAGAGACAGTGGGAGGCGGAGGTGGGGTTAGTGAAGTAATGTGATTAGGGGACGATAATACAGTGAACCCTGGCAGATGTTATCTGGATTAGCGATGCAAAGTAAACAGAGGATAGAAACCGGCAAGAGTGCTTGTTTAAGTCTCAGGGATGCAGAGAGGGAAGGAGGGAGGAGGAAGAGAGAGTCGTGGAGAAGTTGTCTGTGTGTGCTTACTTGTTAGAAACAAGCAAAATTTTGATGACTTCTGAGATTATCTCAGTTTAATATAACAAAGCCCAAGGGACGTGATTTTCCCTTGTTTAATGGTAAGCCCCCTCCTGGGGTGATATTCCCAAGTCTGGGATCATATCTGCTCTTTCTTTGTCTGTGTTTTTCCTTGCTAACTAGTATATCATTAGCTTTATTTCCAGTTACATGAAGTACAGAAGCTACAAGATTTGGGTGGAGGCAGAGTTAAAATGTTCAGGCTGTAAGTGCTTAGAATAACTCACTGGTCAGAGCTATTGGAGACATAGCATATTAAATAGCATGTTTAATTGGGCTGAGCAGCAGGACCACTTATCTCCATGTGATTACCCAGCATTAGCAATACCTTTGTAGGAGATGAAAATAGAGTCTCTCTGGTGCCGTTCGCAATCCCGTTCCGTAGCTGCACGCATGACCTGCAGCCTGTTGGCCACCCCTCCACCCTCCACAGTTCTGTTTTGCCCAAAAGGCGTATTTCAGGACCAGTATGCCTTCAGAAACACTGTTGTCTAGGACCCATCTTTCTGCAAACACTGTTCAGATTGGAAAGTGAGGCGTGATGGAGCTGGTGACGACCCTGTAAGGGAGTCGTGAAAAGCCCTGTGACAGGTGTTGTACAATGTGAGTGAGTTACTGTTTGATCAAAACCTAGAACAGTGATTGGCATGCAGGCTGCACTCGGGGAAAGTCCCGCAAGTAATGATGTGTTATAATTGCAAATAATAATTACCAATAGCTTCATTGGCTTTACGTTTACCTTCTAACATGCCTACTAACCCCAGATGACTTGACAGCCCACCTCTTGAAATTGAGGTGAAGTTCATGAATACACTGGGGTAGACGATCTCCAGAGGCAAGGATTTTGTTTTTATCTTGACTGTTTATTCCTCCAGCTGCACCTGGCACATAGTTTGTACTCTGAATTAGCTTATAGGTGTGAGTCACAGACAAGACACGCTTCTCCATTTGGCACCAGCTTCCCTAGGTGGAGGCCCCAATAATTCTGTTCAGTGTCTGATAGGAAGAGGAGCTGGATGCCTCCCGATGTGTAATTTATAGCTGCCATTGTGAAGAGGAGTGGGGTCCGCATTTACTGATGTGTGTAAACACAGAAGGTACAAAATGAGCTGTAGTGCAGTGTTCCCGCCTCAGAAGCAAATGCTAACCACACAGCTTGCTGAAGAGATGTTTTGTCCTGTGCCCTTCCTCCCTACTCCGGTCCCTCTCCCTTCTTCCCCCTGCTTTCCTTCTGCAGCCTTCCCCCCCCCTTCTTTTCCATGTGGTCTTCATAACAGAAGCTCTTGCGCCCTCCCCCCACCCCCCTTTCTCTGTCCATTCTTGAGGATGCTCTGCTCTCTAGCCACAGGGTAGGAGTTGGAGTGGAGGATGTAGGGATGAGGTTGATGGTGAGCATGAGGGGGAGGAGTAAGCCCACACTGCCCAGCCCTCTGCTGCACGAATTAAGTTTTAATGTACTTTAACATTCCAGAATACAGAGTTAACACACCCCTTGCGCCTCTAAGAATTCCCCCACAGCCCTTCTCCTCTGCGTGCCGTTCTGCACTTTGTCAACCCTGCTTGTCATGATCCCGATTTCAGCTATTCGTGGGAATGCAGTGCCTCATAATTGGCAGGCACGACCACAGATTTACCAGGGCTCTGTTTATTTGTTGTCTCACAGACCCCTCCTCCAGAGACATCACCGCTTGCAGAGTGCTTGTGCGTCACGGCCTTAAGCATTCTTTTGATACACAGTAAATGGCTGACCCCTGTCTGTATAACAGAAAGATAAACAGTAGAAAATTAAAAAGTGTACAATTCTGTCATTTGTCTGCATAAGTCCCCGACAACAAGTATAACTTAGCCTCTTCCATGCCTGCGATCCCTGGACTTCTGCAATGGAGGGCCTCTGTACCACCCAGGGGCTCTTGATTTTCTTGTCTGTGTCACCCCTACCAAAGCTCCCTCTGTCTGGCTTTAGTCCTCATAGCTGAAGAGGAACAGCTAGCCTGTTGGGGCGACCTTTGCAGCTTTAGATGGCCCTGGCCCTTCCTAAGGCGCACCTGTGGGCCAGTCTTTTAGTAACTTATGCTTAACTTTACTTGCTCCCTAGAATGTCATCGTTGTTGGTTCTGCCCCCTTTGCCCACCTTTGATCATTGACTTCTGTTGAGTAGGTCTTCGCTGTGTCCCTTCGGACAGCGTCTCACATAGGGTCCTGCCACTCGCTCCCGGAGAAGAATGAAGATAATGAAGTGCTTTTGCACATGAATTTCAGAGTAGCCTTACCTGCTTCATGATAGCTAATTGAACTAATTACTCTCTTACAATTTTAATTTCACCTATTGTACTCTGTGTAGTGCATGTAGCGGAGAGAGGAGAAAGCAGAGCAGGTTGAATTTGGGCAGGCACATAGTAAGGTAGAGAACAGACTGAGGGGTTCTAAGAGTTCTCGCAGGTCTTGCAGAAGCCCTCGGTTCGAAGCATCCACATTAGGCGGCTCACAACCATCTGCCACCCCAGCTCCAGGAAGTCCGATGCCAATGCCCCTCCTGACCTCCTGGGCATCTGGATGCCCTTCTGTCTTACTTTAAATATTTGCCTGTTTAATTTTCATTTTTATTAATAGGTATCATGCTTATTTAAATAATTTGAATAATGAAGACAAAATGTAAAAGTCAGTTCAGATCCTACCACCCAGGACAAAAGGCTGCATAGGAGGGCCTTAATTCCAGGTGGCAGCCTCTTAATCCGTTCTTCCTTTCACCTTTCACGTCCTAGCTGCTGTGCTGTGTGCCTCAGACTAGCTGGCCCATGAGCCTCTGGGAGATTGTCCTGTTTATTACATGTTTAGTAAAATGTGAGGCTGGCCCATGTGATGAATTTCAAATAAACGGCTTAAAAACCAAATGGCACTGTTCTGCGCTGTGACGTCTGTCCTGCCACGGACTTGGCTTCTCTCATTCTGTTACTCTCCCTCCTTCAGGAGGATTACTCTTTTCTTCTTTTTAATGGACACTCTGATTGTACATGTTTATGGGGTGCAGCATGATAGCTCCATACAACCATATATTGACAACGATATAGTCAGAGCATTTGGCATGTATCTACAATTTTTGTAAGTATACATCTTTTTCTCTTCGAGCTGTTTGGAAGTAGTGTTAACCAAAGATATTCCCCACTGTGTTAGAAGACCAGCGTGGATGCCAAGCCCTCTTCAACCTCCGCCAAGCACTGTTGACACCCGGCTTTTCTGAGATGACATTTTTTATTATCTTCTACGTATGAGTAAGACCATGAGACGCTCATCTCTCTCTGCCGGGCTTATTTCACTTAGTACAGTATCCTGTAGGCTCTTCTCCATTGCCACGAGTGTTGGAATTTCATTCTTTTTGTGACCAAAGAACATTCCTGTTGTACGTTCATGCATCACGTTTTCTTCTTCCATCATCTTTCATTGTTCAGTTAATCCTACATCCCAGCCACTGTGGAGGGTGCTGTGATACATGTGGTGGTGCCGAGCTGGCTGGACATGCTGATTTCAGTTCCTTAGTGCACATGCCCAGTATTGGGATCCCTGGATCACATACTATTTCTGTTTGTAGGTTTTGGGACAATGGCCATATTGTTCTTCAGCATAGCCATACTCACTTACCTATACTATTACACACATGCAAATGGTGTCCTTGTGGTCTCACATGGGTCGTATTCCATTCTGTTGTCAGAAAGAGGCAGAGGGAAGGGATGAGAATAGCCTATCCATAATAGTGTTGCCTGGAAGGAGAACACCTAACTTTCTGTCACAACCCACTAGCTCAACTGAGTCACCCAGTTCCAGGTTTAGGCTGGAAGGTCAGGTCTCTATGCTGGGTGATTGTCCTAGCTAGGGTTCCTATTGCTGAGATAAACCTAAACCACCATGACCAAAAGCAAACTGGGGAGAAAAGGGTTTGTTTGGCTTACACTTCCACATCATAGTCCATCACTGAAGGATGTCAGGACAGGAACTCAAACAGGGCAGGAACCTGAAGACAGGAGCTGATATAAAGACCTGGGAGGAGTGCTGCTTACTGACTTGTTCCCCATGGTTTGCTCAGCCTGCTTTTAATGGAACCACCCACCATGGGCTGGGCCCTCCCTGGACCCTCCCCCATCAGTCACTGAGAAAATGTTCTACAGGTTTGCCTACAGCCCAGTTTTATAGAGGCATTTTCTTAACTGCGGCTCCCTTTGCTCAGATGGCTTTACCTGGTGTCAATTTGACATAAAACTACCCAACACAGTTGTCATGTGTCTAGATTCTGTTTTCACTATCATAGTAGCATATCACTACCTCTGTCTGTCTTTCTTCCTGCCTCTGTCTTCCTCTGCCTTCCTAACTGTCTGTATATCCTTGTGGCCCAAGACTTTATGAGTCCTTGAGAGGAAGGGATAATTTTCCAAAGTCTCAGCCCTCACTACCGTATTACAGTGTATAGCTGTATAGCATTCATTTATTTTTTAATTTTCTTAGTTAAAATGCCATGTTTGTATAATTTTGGGGATTGATTTCTGAAAAGAGTAAAGCCAATAGAGTCATGAAATATTTTACAATTTTTTTTTAAATGGAAGAACATTCACTGGCATCTAGATTTCGTGATTGTTCAAGGATTGCTACAAAATGTGAATTTGATAGAAGTAGGTATAAATATAGCCAGTAATATCAGTTCCTTTTAGTCAATATGAAAATGTCTCCGGATAATAAGTGGGTTCCTATCTAAATTCATGAGTTCTCTTGTGACATTTGGGTTGAGCCTGAAATGGATTAATCTTTTTCTGATAAAGTTTCATAAGCTGTGATTTCTCTGGTGACCACATTTAATTAGATATTAAATAAACTGCTTATCTTTATACCAACAGGTTTATGACTGCATTTCTCCCTCTGAGCTGTATTTCACAGATTAAATAGCTAACAGAAGTGATGTGTGTGTGTGTGTGTGTGTGTGTGTGTGTGTGTGTCTGTGCGCGCGCACGCACATATGCACACACACATATATAAAATCAATTATTTAGTAAGCCATAATATCCTAACATTAGAAATTAAAAGACGAGCTGGAGAGATGCCTCAGCTGTTAATGCAAGCTTACAACCAAAACGTCACAAATTAAAATGTGCCCATGCTTAAAAAAAAAAAAAAAGGCATTTAAGTAAAGGACAGAGACTGAGAAGGTAGCCTAAATATACACATTCTCATGATGATTTTATTTTCGTCTTCAGCTACTCACACCGCCCTTCTAGAAATTGGCTAGGTTTCCTACAGTTCTAGAGGTTCCGTATAATCTTGTTGAGAGTAAATGTTTCATGATGAGGATCTGGAGACACGGGTTCTACCCGCCTTGTGAAGTGAGAGTCTCCAACTTAACTTCAGTGACAGTCTGCTCAGCCTCCCTCCCCCACGTCCAGCTGTTGCACTGGGGACAGGCTGCTCTCAGGCTTGAGAATGTCAAGTAGCAGGGCTTCTTTTCTGGCTTCACCGGAAGTGACCACAGGGAGACTGATCTAGGAGTACCAAGTGACCTTTTGTGCAGATCAAAGTAGCAGAGTGCCTGAGTTACTAGCAAGCACTAAGGCATGCCATTATGAGGATTTAATTTTTCCAAATTCCATTCAGTTTTAGAAGAACAAGGCACGTTTCTAGAAGAGACTTTTTCATGTTCGGGAAACTTCTTTCGTTGCATCACGGTTGAGGTCAGAGGCTTTTCACCTGTGTTAGTCCTTCCTTTGAACTTCAGCAAGCTTCTAGGTAGGACTGTATGGAGAGAGGCAGGTGAGGGTCACATCTGAGAAGGAGTGCGCACAGCTCAGCTGGCTGTACTGAAGTTGGACTCACTTGGAGCCTGCCTGGGTTCCCGCTTCACAACGTATACACGCACTACCGAGTGCTGTCTTTGTGGGCATTTACACTTGAACAACATCTCAACTGTCATCTCCCTTTCCAGCTCCTTTCTGTTTCCTCTACTTAAGGACAGACTGGCCAGAGGTGCCAGGACCACTAAAACTTGATGTCTGGCTGATGTATTCTGGGTTCTTCCTATATCCACACCCTGTAGAGTGTTCTCAGCAGTCTCACAGTCTTATGAAGCTTGGCTCTCCCTTCCCATTTTAGATTTTCGTTTCCGTTAACTTTTCTAACCTTTGAATGCCTGTCCTTGTCTTCCTTAGTCACCACCCCCAGAACTGTGTTATATCTGATCAACCGCCTGGAAGAGCCACTTCTACCGGTTTCTTCCCCAGCTTAAAGAAAACAGGCAGCCTCACTCTCTCTGTAGGATATAAAGCAAATATTTTATGGACAGATATAAATTAGAGATTTTTTTTTCTTTTTCAAGACAGCGTTTCTCTGTGGTAACTCTGGCTGTCCTAGAACTCACTCTGTAGACCAGGGTGGCCTCAAACTCACAGAGATCCGCCTGCTTCTCTGGAGTCTTGAGATTAAAGGCATGTACCACCACAAATTAGAGATGATTTAATTTCATCATTAATTTAAAATTGTAATTGTGGTGAAAAAGCATAGTATACCATTTACTGTTTTAACCATTTTTGAAGTGATGTGTTTTGGTGGTGGTAAATGTATAGTCTTTGCATTGTGCAACAAAATTTCATAATTCATAAGGAGTCTCTCCCCATCCCCTGAGACACTTGTAAATTCTATTATATTTAATATAGTATTTTATTAGTGTACTAAAGTATTTAAGAACTTCATAATGGTTGCTTGAAAGAATACATGAAATGGAGTCGTGTCCACTGGGCTGTCCTTGGGCTTTCTGCTTTCCTTTATTCCATCTCTAACCATTAATCTATTTAACCATAGAAAGTCCCTTAGTGGGATGGCTCCTGTGTTTCATGACCGTGTACCTTCTGGTTATTAATCTCTTTCCAACTTCGTCAGAGAACCATTTCAATATCAGTCATTATTATTATTATTATTATTATTATTATTATTATTATTATTAGGTAAAGGGAAAAATAAATTATATTGCGTAATATTGCAGTTCCAATAGCTGTTTTGCAGAGCTCTGGTTTGGGGGAATTTCAGAGTTCTCTTGAAAAGGGTATTCAAATTAAACTTGATACCTGTGTACATTATAAATCTTTGAAAAACTCTAAATGTAGCACTCCCTAAATGAACTTGATTCCCAAAGTAGAATACTTCGTAGAATTGGTATTGTAGGGAAACCGTTGACTAGAACATTCTATCCTAATAGGTAAAAATCTTTAACTCCTGGATAGGACCCCTCAAAAATCGGAAACTAATTGCTCCTTTGGCTGTAATTTCAGAACATTGTGCCAGGAATACTCAAAATTAGCAGTTGTCCTCTACCAGGCCACGTACTCTCCCTCCTCTGTGCTTTTACTGTGAATTTCTCCAGCCCAGAAATCTGCATCATCAATTCTCTCCAACCTCATCATGGAAATTTCTCACCAAAACTTGTGTTTCATTGTCTTCTGGGATCCTTTATACCACACTCTCCCAACCACCTTGTGGCTAATCCATTATCCGATCCATCTGTCTGTATGTCCGTCTGTCCATCCATCCATCCATCCATCCACATGTCCATACACCTCTCCATCCTTTTGTCCATTCATCTATCATTCTTTCTTTGATCAGTTCACATCGTATGCATTCCCAGGGGGCTTGCACCTTCTTACTTGTTTTCATACCTTTTTTATGGAGCCCGGTGATGAGCCTGCAGCTGCTTCATAAACTGGTGTTGAGTGAAATAGAAAAGCTGCAGTGAAATCGCACGTAGGTCCACATATGTTCATATGAGGCCGGCAGTGTTTCACAAGTGAACAATTCTCCCTGCCTGGAGACTGAGAAAGTAGGGCGTTTTCCACTGTGCATCCTGACAGGGCATTAAGTTCTTAAACACCAGAGAATACACTTTTGAAACATATGAGTATTAAAAGAGTGAGATCGTGGAGAAAAACCTTCCTTTCGCATAGCAGACGATCGTGAGAAAATCCCAGCCCTCTAAGCGTGGATACGAATTTGAAATCATGTAATTTCATTAAGGAGACAGTCTTAGTTTCCAGAAATTCTGGCTATAAAACAGTTCTTTAAAATAAATGCCCAGTCACATGTAAGTATTAGTCTAACATTCTAACTCCAGTTAAAATTGGGAAATTAGAATTAAACATTGATGGAGCCCAGCACCACTCTGGGTCCTCAGCTGGGTTGCAGACCAATGCCTATGGGAGGGTCTGCGGATGGATGTTGGGAGCATTAGCTTAACACAGCAGCCCCATATACAGCCATGTGTTTCTGGAATCGTGGGTGAGAGGTCAATCTCGCAGGGAGTGATTTTATTGCGTCTCCTCCGGAGTGTGTCGTCCTGAGAGGTAGTCTCTAGGACTTCTACTTGCAAGCAAGTGCTGGAGGAGAGAGGCATTACAAGATGAGTAAGGCCCTCCTTCCTTCTTTCTCTGAGGTTTAATGGTTTAAACATTAATGACTACACAGGATCAAGCTATCAGAAGGAAACCCGGCCTTTGCAAAAAACGTTGACAGATGAACAAACACAAAGGAGGAGGTCGGCCCAAACCCTCCTCTTAGCGTAAAGGGAATCTCTTTATGCCTTTGACCCCCGGTTGGTGCATTGATGGTCACTGATTGAGAAGTGCAGCTGTGAAGCCCTTTAAAGCACAGAGTGTGTGGTTATATCGGCAGTGATCACCCTTCCTGTTCACCAAAGACCCGACTGGGTGGAAAGCCTGTACGGATGCATCGCTTCCTTTTGTTACCGCCCTCCCATCCCTGGAAGAGCACATCTCTCCCACTTTCGACCTTTTCCTTCTGTAAGTACTCCAGTACCCTAGCACTTGCTCAGCTCAGTTTCAACGTGGGAAAGTGCCGTTCTTATGGAAGACTCTACCATCTAAATACCAGCCACCCTCAGCAGACTGCACTTACATTTGGTGGTGGGAGCATTTCAAGTGTGCAGTTAATTTTAATTCTAAAAACTTACGGTATTTAAGTCTCAATTCAATATATCCTAGATACAACGTATAGGGATCAAGGCAGCGAGCATTCCCTCTTCAAAAACTTTATTCATACGTGATAATTGTGCATGCCTTTGGCCTCAGAGGTCTTAGGAAATACTGGGCCAACTTGAGCAGCCCTTATCATGCATTTTCCAGATCAGGGTTAGCTCATTTAACATCTCTGGGTTTCTGCTTTGTATGTAAACAGTGCCATGAGTCATTGTTTAGAGTACACTTAGAACCACCTGATACTGAAACATGCGTGCTTTAAGCTATTCTGTTGTTGGAGACTGTAATAGTGGTAATTCAGTGCATAATAAAATTTTTGTTTTTTTTAACCCTTCGCATCTTTGGAGAGGAAAATCAATTTCAAGTATCAGCCAGGAGATATAGCCCTAGACATTATGCTAGTAGTGTAAACTCCAACATTCCACCAGTTTAGTCCTTTAGTAGGAGAAGCAAGTAGCCCAGTGCACACTGCTGTCCAGGGCCCTGAGAATTCCCCAACACTGGCTGGAAGGAGCTCTGTGAAGAGCCTGCAGCTGAAGGACACACAGGAGAGCTCAAGGTTGACGTTCAAGTCAGGGAAATCGGAGCACTCCATAGCTTCTTTTCACTTTTGTAACTCATTGTAGAAGAGCAATTTGTATATTTAAAAAGTGATCCTAAATAAATAATATGAAAAATAGTTGTAAATAGCAAACACCCCTGTGGAGCCACCACCCAAATGAAGCACTGGTGCATGTCCGCTTGGAAGTGCCCCCCCCCCGAAACCCCCCTGCTGGCTAACACTCCCCGCCGAGCGTGGCCACTGCACTAATAACAGCAAAGTTATTTTGCCCATTTTCTTTCTACTTTCTAATACTAGCTTTTGTGTATAGTTGTTGTGGGATCCATCCGTGTTGTACGGATTCGAGGTTACTCTTTCTCACGGCAATATAGTGGCTTTCCGTTAATCCATCCTCACCAGTCATTTCTTACCATTCCATTAATTTTATTTCTCTGATTTAACTTCACACCAATTTACCTCTGCAAAGGTCAAATGTGATTCCTTTTACTGCATGTGCCATGCAGCCATTTAACACATGGATAAATGAGGCAGCAATAAATTCAGTCCATTTTATGAGTAAAAGAAACGCATCACACGTTTTCATTATTTGAAAGAGGTTGTGTCCATGGCAGCCCATTGCCATTCTAAATATGGAAGAAGAGAGTGAATTTGATGCGATGCCAAAATAAATTTAGTTGCAAGATGATGAGAGAAACGTAGTTGTATTCAGGTTTGGACATTGCCTTACACATTCCCATTGATTGGGTGATATTTTTAAGGGAACGTACTCTAGCACAAAAGGTAAATGTGGTTTGACTGCCTGGGGTAAATTTTCTAGTACGTAAATACCTCACATCTGTGTATTTGTTTTGCTGTGGACATAACCAGCAAGAGTTTAGTGATGAAATCTGTTCTTAATTACGAGAGCAGCTGTTGGAGTGGTAGCCATTTTCCCCCCCTCCTGATGTGAAGTTACTTGATTTACTCATTTTTTGCCTGCATTTTTCAAGCTTGCTAGTGCAGAAAGTGGCCTTTTTGTGAGGGGGTTGCAATTTGTTTTCTGTCTGAGAGCCAGTGCAAATGGACTACATCTACACAGCAGGGTAGTTTTATCTCTTCTCCTCACACCCTGCAAGCTGTCCTGCCTCTGCTCAGCACGAGAGACCTATAAAATCACCCAACAAATGAGGGGACTGTTAAGTGTTCTGGCAAGAATCTCAGGCAGCAAGCAGTTCTGTGAATTAACTAGATCCTTCTGATGGACTGAGTGGGGGGTTGCTGGGGTGGGCAGAGTTGGACCGAGAAGAAGTAGCACAGATGGTATTAATGTACATTTTGTTTTTGGGTTTATGGATTTATTAATATGCCTCTTTCTGTTCAGTTGTTTATACATCCATAGAGATGTAGCATATTTATGGCCATGTAATCTGCCCAAACAAAGTCACATATATTCAAATAATCCTTCAGGCTGGTTCATAAGCAACCCTAATGCCCAATCCAAGTTTCCACAAAAGGAGACTATACATATTTCTTAAAGATATTTTATAGCATATAAAATAAAGATCTTGCATGAAACCAGAAATGGAAACTGAATGAAGATGATCTCTTTCAGTATTAAAATTTTCTACTCCAAACTGAATTAAAAAGCCTCAGTGATTCCTTTTTTATGGAGAAGTCAGTGGACTATTTGGTTGGAAGTGATTGGTTCTCGCTTTTCAATCCTGGAGACACTGTGTGCGTGTTCACTCCCTCTGGTGTTCCTGTTTTACCCTGGCTACGACGGAAGCTTGCTGATTTGAAATCAAGGGTACTTATGCTGCTATGTAAAACTGAAGAGCAAGTGACTAAAGCAGAGATGCAAAACAAGGCTGTTCCTTGGGATGGAGGAAGCTTTCTTAGTGTTTCATTTTGTGGACAGAAGAAGGAACCCTCTTTCATCTGCTTGGAAGCTGGTATCTTCTTAGCTTGTACACGTGGACTCCTTCCAAAATAAGTGAAATAAGAGCTAATGCTGTTGAGATGGATCCAGATGCTCTCTTGACAATCTTTTGAGTCAAGTTAGTGGTGTTGCAAAAACTCAGCCTTCCGAAACCTGCAGCATTTCTCCCTTTTCTTATTATAAATCCAGACTGGTGTTGGACAGTTATTTGTCCAAGTAGGTTGATTCTGCTAAAGCTCTTTGTGCAAAGGATTCAGGGAAACGTAAATTTTTCCCACCTGAATTTCCCGAGCACTTACACATTATGCCTCTAGCACTTTGAAGTCAGTAGGTAGCAGGAAGCAGGTCCTGTGGCTCTGAAGCTGTCCCATTAGATGATGAATAACTCCAGACCTTTGAAGGTCAAGTCTCTGCTTGGTTAGCAGAGATGCCGTTGAGTATTTGATGCTGTTCCAGGGTATATTTATAATAATAGTAGTGATTGTAATAACAGACATTAATAATTACCATGTGATCATCATACACGGAGGAACAGAGTTGGTCAAGATATATATGGGGATCATCTTTCATATTAATTATCAAAAAGCTACAAACTATCCAGAGAATAATGGAGTGGAGCAGACAGAAACAATGTACAGAGTGGGCTCCAGTCAGCTGTTTCCTCTGCCACTGGGATAGGTGGTAGCTTTTGGTTGGATGAAGCTGCTCCCTTTAAGGAAAACTAAATGACCACACATTTATACCTGGCTCCTGAGATTGAGCAGAATTTAGATTTCATTGACTCCATTTATCATTTCTTAGGGCTGAGTTTTGATTCAGCCACCCAAATAGGAATAATCCTTACGGGGTGAGACTCTCATCTGTATTAAACCGTTTTTAGGTTTCCCCCTGCATGCCTGTGTATGTATGTATGAATATTATACATTTTGCAGAGATTATGCCCTGTACTTCAGTGACATTGCCTATATATATTCAAGGTGCATGAACTTAACTCAGAAAACAGAGTTCTCTCAGTTTCCTCTACCGTTGAAGTCTCCCCTGTCTTTGATTTGAAAGATTTCCCTTAGCCCATCTGTATTTTCTATATTATTTTCAGTTTGAGTTCTTCCTTTGGTGTTGTGTGTGTGTGTGTGTGTGTGTGTGTGTGTGTGTATGTGTGTGTGTGTGTGTGTGTGTGTTTTCCTCATTATGTTACTTGTTTAAAGGTCTCTTCCTCTTATCCCCTTCCTTCTTGTCTCTCTCTTCTTTAGCCTTCTGTTTCTCCCCCTCTTTATATGTTTCTAGTAAATTCAATATACCAGATCTAAAATGTGAAGGAGATTGGAACCTAAAGCCTAGAGATTTGTAAGGAACATTTTCAGTAGTAGCATATCACAACGAGACTCAGAGGTTAAAGCTGAATTGTATTTTTCTTTTTCTGGTTTGAGTGCTTTAGGGACTCAAACTGAATTTCACAAGGGAGTAGCATGGTCTCACTTTCTCTTTGCTAACACATTATATGACTTCCTTGAAGAAGAGCCTTATGTGGAGATCATAGCTTTGAGGCATATATCCTGACATCTGAATAGGGGAAAACAAACAATAGAAAGTACTAGCATATTCTATCTTTCTCTAGAAAGCATTTAGAGGCCTTCAGTCAAAAGGAACTGTGTAATCAGGAGTCAGTCTGCAGATGTAGAATATAGAATACATCTGATTATTACTGTTACTGCAGTAACTTCTAATGATCCCTTAAAGCCAACTTAAGAAAGAATGCATGCTCATTCTTGTTCAAGCCGTTAAAATTTTTGTTCCGAAATTAAAGGCAAATTGCAAACCAGAAAAAGAATTAGAAACCATCTTTTAATATCCTTTAAAACATAAGAAATTGTTCCCTTCTAATTGGGGGTGGAATGGAGATGACCTTAATGTTCTGAAAAAGATAGGAGGCAAAGGCCTGGGGCAGATAATGACCCAAAGAAGGTGTCAACTATGCAGAACAATGGGACAAATGAGCATAAAGCCCCACAGGTTAATACTTCATTCTCATGGCTTGCTATTGTCATCTGTAGAAAGGAAAAATGACCAAAGCTAAGAAGATTGAATTGTTACCTCCGAGGAGCAGATTGGAGTACAGGTGAAGAAGATAAGCAGAGTGTAGGAGCAGTTATTTAGTGCGGGGGACAAAATCTCTAATACCTATGTGACCTGATTTAATAAGTTTAATGTCACGGTGCTAGAGAGATGGCTCAGCAGTTAAGAGCACTTGCTGATCATCTAGAGAATCTGGTTCCATCTCCAGTGCCCACCTATGTCTCCAGTTCCAGGAGATCCAGTGCCCTCTTCAGGCCTCCATGGGTGCTAGGCGGCCACACATGGCACAGAGAGAGATACACAAGCAAAATACTCAAAGACAGAAAAGGAGGGGAGGAGAGGGGAGAGGGAAAGAAGAGAGGAGAGTTAGGGTGAGAAATTTTAATGTTAAATGTCATGAGGAAGTTTTCCTAAGTTTTAAATGAAAAATAAATAGATAAATCATATATAGAGGATGATTATAATTTTGTAAAAAGTAGTCTAATGCTGTCTGTTACCAGAGAATGTCTTGAGTGGTATTATGTGTTATTAAGTTCCTTTTTGTTCATTAGCAGCTGGTTCTTCTAGTGAACCCAAATCACTTTTACCACCAGAAACAACCGTTATGCTTAAAAACAACTGTTGTGACTTATAAGTTTCCTTGATTTACTGGAGAGCCATGTGTTTCAAATGATATTTTGGTTAAATAAAATGCAGTGACTGAAAGGCACATAATTTTAACAGAATCGATGTGGGTAAAAGAAAATTGATAAAGATAATAACTGTCCAGGGAGTCTTAAATAAGAAGGAAATACTTCGGCCCTGAGCTTAAGGCCAACAAACCTAGCATTAATAGAATCAGGACAAGCAAAGCAATCGCCACAAATCAAACCCTTTCAGACAGTGTATCCTTTGTCTGTTACTCCTTTGAAATCTAAAAATTGCCTCCTATTGGGAAGGAGAAATCACTGCATTCTCCGTGTCCTCCTGGTATGACTGTTCCTCACACATACCCTGTCTTTAATTGCTCACCCTTGCCCCGTGGTACCCTTCTGTCTGTACATTAAGGAAAGAAAACATTGACTCATTAGCCCTGTGTCCATGAAGACCCATGTCTCCTGTTCTGGCTCTTGGGCCGAGCACGCCAGAAAGTCCTTGAGGATGAAATGAGATTGCCGAACAGCCATGGAGAAGCCAATAGCACGGCATTAATTTCCATAAGTGATGTTAGTACTGTGAATATGAAACTCAAAATCCTGTATTAACTTAAGCCATCCAGTAAGCTGAGGTTGAATAGCTTGTCATAACAATAATGGTGCAATAAACCCAAGGATATCACCATGAGTTTTCACATTTAAAAACAAAGCAAAACAAAACCTTGGCTGGTAACTTAGATTTAATTAAGGGCACACAATTATGCTAAGAAATATCTGGAAACTATAGACAGTGAGAAATAGAGACACTGTGAGACCCGGAGCCATGTTTGCTCATCTGTATCGCTTGTACTTTATGGAATTCAAGTTCCTGGTGATGCTGGGGCTTAGGGTGGTAGATTGCAGCAGGAAAGGTCATATCGACTCTAAAGAGAGTAGAGCTGAGAAGCAGCTTTCAAAGGTAGAGAATGGACCAAAGAGATCCCCAAAGATGGGGCTTGTTCATTCTTTGCCCTACAGATGCTGATAGCCTTCCGTCACACTCACAGGACTCTTCCCTGAACCTCAGTCTTCCTGCTCAGCTTCAGATCCACAGCCGCTCTGAACTTACTCCTTTTCTAAGAACGCCTCTCTTGAAGGCTGCTTTGTACTGAAATGAGCTAGTTCTCAGCGTTCCTTTTCCTTTGAACAGATGATGTTCAATTCAGTGGAAGAGTGTGTTGAACACCTGCTGCGTAGAGAGCAATGCTCGGCTCTGGAAATCTCAGGCCAACGTCTCCTTTCCAGTCCTCATTTTCAAGGAGATTAATGGGAGCACAAACCTGTCTGGTAAAGAAACAGGACCTGTTGGTACCCTTCTATACTTTTTTTGGACAGACTTCAGTCGCGATCCTTTGCTGCACTTGTCACTTCTGATTGGAGAGTCTTCCTGACATTACACCTCTGCCCTCAGTCATGTTATTGGCTGTTTCGGTCTGTTTGGGCTGTGATGGCAAAAATGCCATAAACTGGATGTCGCACAAATAATAACCATCACTCACAGTTTGGCAAGCTGAGGATCCAAGATGAAGGTCCTGGCAGATTCAGTGTCTAGTGTCTATTCAGTGTTCCCCAAAGGCGTTGTCTCTATTTCCAGTTCTATCCCGTTCAGGGCAGCTCCCCTTTTAATCCAGTCATCTCCAAACAGTCCACATCCTAATGCTATCACTTCGAAAGGCTAAGTTTCAGCACATGAGTTTGGGAAGAAACAATATTTAGCAGTTACCCATTTATTCCTTGATGCATGTACCATGTGCATGCACCTAGAGTTTGTCCAGGGAGAAGATCCTCAAAATTGCTCTTCTTCTCTATGCTGACACTGGCAGCTGGGACTCTCAGAGAAATTGGTAGTGACTTCTGTCTTCTTTTAGAATATGCATTGGTACCTTAAGTGTTTATTAACCAATAAGTGATCTTGACATTGATGTTGTTAGTAAAACCACAGCACAGGCGCTTTCTAAATACTTTCTGTTTGTGATAAGTTATTTGGATCTTTTGGTTTCTCCTTGGAGTTTTAGCTTTAGGACAGAGTCCCTTCCCACACATACACAGATTTAATCTCCCTAGACTTTCTGCTCCTGAGGGTCACAGTTCTATGAACAGTGCTAACATGTTTATTTGACAGTTTTCAGATTATCTTCTTTCTTAAAGGAGGGAGGCAGCACTAAACTAATAGGAATTGTCCCTGAACCTCAGAGGAAAGAGGTTACTATCTCAGAACTGCACTGCCCTGGGAAATGTTCTGTGTTTTAGCTCTGGGAATTGGGGTTTTCCAGCCTCCTCTCAAACAGCAGAGATCTGGGCTGGACCTCAGAGGTAAGAGGTCCCCTTCTGGAGGGGCTTTGGCAGGCGCTGAATGGTCACTTGGGAGTCATGGCTAACAGGTCCCTGGAGAAAAGGTTTGGTCAGATATTTTGCAGGACCCTGAGCAAATCAGCATCTCTGAGCCTATGAAGACACAGTGGGAGGTGGTTCCTCTAGGTTGTACACACAGACTGCTCAGCCTGGCTGAGGTCTAATACTGCAGGAATCTTCATTCTAAGTTTGGGCAGAGTTGTCCAACAAAAAGGCAGAGAGGGCAATCTAATTGCTTTGGAAGCAGAGCTAGGCTCCCCCTTTCCTCAGAGAAAAAGAAGTACTTCAAAGCTACATAGAGACTTTTCAAATTGACATTCATGTAAGTTCTGCTCTCACACATGAGTCCTGCTCTTGTGTTTCTTACAAAGGTAGGATCCCTGAGGAATCAGTGGAGACTGAGGATGTGATGGAGAACACAGATCTTCCTGTTGGAAACCCGTCCCAGCCTCAGACAGCAGAACTTAAGCAACTACAGTGAGACTGGCTGGGGCTGGGGCTGGGACTGGGGCTGGAATGTATTGGTCAATGCCTGCCCTCATTGGAAATATGGCTCCCTAGATGTCCTGAGCTCATGCCCAAGCTCCTGTCTTGCCAGCTGTGCCCTTGGGTTTACAAGCCAGAAGGGAACCATGCATGGTGAAATCATATTCAAGCCATCTCAAAGATTGTGCTCATCCTAAGTAATTTTTTTTAATGTTCTATTTAGCATTTAATTTAACATTGGATTTCAACTTCCTCTTCTCCTCTGGACAATTAATCTAGGTACTAGTCACCTGAATTCAGAGGAAAAAGCTTGATACCATGTATAGTTCACTCACGTGGTGACTTAGTATAGAAGACAAGGAGGTATATTTTATAACTGCAAACCTTGTCAGACCTCAGCAGAGGGAACCATCATCCTGACCAGCGCCATATTCAATCAACAGTGGAACCCTGAGCATCTGAGCTCAGGTGTTTTATTGATTCAGAACTCCTTAGGTGTTCTACTGATACCATGTGCAGATCACAAGCGTTTAAACATCCTCCACGGAAATTCATCACCAGGAAACAATGCAGAATGCCAAGGCCTATGTATTCCTTTTTCCAGCAGTGCACAAAAGCAATTATTTTAAACACAACTAAAAATAAACTTCAACAACATTTCCCGTTTTCTGTATAAAATAAATTGCTTTATCTTACAACACAGTTTAATACTACACTAGTAAAACTATTTACAAGAGGAACAATTATGAGGCTTCTAATGCACATGACCAAATAAAACCAGACATCTTTCCAGCTTTTCACAGTATCTTTGGACAGCAGAAAAACACTATCACTGTCCAATTATCTGGAGTTCACTCACAATCTTCTGGGCTCCTTCAAAAGTCTTAGATTTGGCTCTGCCTTCTATAGCACACACATCTTGTCTTCCAGGCTCTGGCTGGCTCCACTCCACTGCTGCTGCTTGGTAGTCATCCCATGGTACTGGCATCTTCAGAACACTGTGGTCTCTTGCTGAAACTGGGCTGGACTTTCCCCAATAGCCTTGGCTGAACTCTTTTCATGGTGCCAAGCCTCAACTTCTCAGTATGACCTCTTCATTCTGGGCCTTCAACTGCTACTTAGGCTGCACCTTCACCAGTAGCCTCTCATAGACTCTTCATGGTGCCAAGCCTCAACTTCTCTGTTGCTCTCCAAAGGTTCCTTCATGCCTTCAAAGCCAGTAACACCAGGGTGACTCTGAGGAAACACTTTTCAGATTTTAAGATAGAGTCTGGTTTGCTAGAAAAATAACTGGTCACTTTGTCTGCAGTAGGGTTCCCTCATGGCATGGAGTTCTCATCACCATAGCTGATGTGTCTTATCATAACTGCCTGTAGACAGGTTTACAGGAAAAGCAAAAACAAAAACAAAGACTTGTCATTTTAACTAAGCAGCTTTTTGTCTCCAAGCTGAAGCTTTCACAACAGCAGGGGGTCCTGGGCCAGTGGGAAGAATCTCTGGTTGAAACATTCTGGCAATTTGGTGCTCTTTTTCACCACTACTATGGGGAAACATATACCACTCTTTATAGACCTCAAACACAAGACCCACTTGGGCTTCACACACACAAAAAGCCATCAGCAAACTCAGTGTATAGAACACTGGACTGTGGTTTCTGTTTCCTGTGCCCTGGCTGCTACCAGCGGCAGGAGGGAGAGTCAGCTCCATGACCAGGAAAAGTTATCGAAACCTTGCTTTTCCAGCTGAACTTTGTTTTCACTATGAAACTTCATCCCAAACATTTGTCCAAACCATGGCTCTCACCTCAAAGCTTCTTTCTCATTTACAACTCTCTTTTATAGAGCTTTCCTTTTATTAATACCTTAATCTCTGTCCTCTGGGAACTTCTCTGAGTATACTGGACTCTGCAAGGTCTGGAGTTTCTCTTCTTCTTTGTCTCCACGTTGAATTAGCTGGCACGATGTCCTGCCCCATGTTCATATGCCATTTGTAGCTGTACACCTCTTGGGTGGCTCAGCACAGATGACAAGGAGGTATATTTCATAATTGCAAACCCTGCCAGACCTCTGCAGAGGGAACCACTGTCCTGGCCAGCGCCATACTCAGTGGAACCCTGAGCATCTGAGCTCAGGTGTTTTATTGGTTCAGAACTCCTTGGGTGCAGATCATAAGCAATCAAACACCCCCACAGAAATCCAACACCTGCACACAATACAGAGTGCCAAGGCCTATGCATCCCTTTTTCCAACAGTGCACAAAAACAGTTATTTTAAACACAACTGAAAATAAACTTCCACAACAATAGCATAATTAAAATTTGGTTAGATATGAGACTTTTTTTTTAATGGGGAGTACAAGAGGGAGGCAAACAAATAACGGTTATTTCTCCATGGACAAGTGTCCCGTCCAAAGTCTGCCATGCGCGGCATGAAGTCAGAAGCTTCCAGTTGCATTTCCACCACAGCAGAACCTTCTTTGTCTCCATTCTCTTCCAGCCAGAGCCAGATTGACCTTTTCTTTGCGCATCATAGGGATTTCCTTTGTGAATTCAAAAACCAGTTATGTGAAATGAAGAGATTCCAAAGTATACTGAAAACTCTCTGGAATAAGGGTCCCTTAGTTTTGCCAGAACCTCCGCCCTGTCTGAAACAAATCCATCTGAAAACCTGATAAATATGAAGAACTTAGAAACACACGTTTGTACCTTTAAGAACCTCTCTGTAGTGTTCATTGAGGATTTGGACCTCAGAGTTGAATCCTCAAACCTAAGGTAGGAGGTATTTTAATCAGAGGCAGATATGCATCATTCTGAATCGAATTCTTAATTTGTGTCCGTAAAGAAAAGAGTGAGTCTTTCTTGTTATGAAAGGGACAAAGTGAAACAGATTCTTATTGAAGGTATAATTCTCTGTGACTTAATTGGAAATCTGACTTAATTTAAATTGGAGATGCTTCTTCATCTTTGAGGTATTCCCACCAGAATTACTGATATCTGGTAGAATTTAATCTTGAATAAGAGTTGGAGTTAACCTCTTCATCGCAATGCAGGAAAACAGCTCTGCTACCTGCTAGTTATGTATGTGGACAGAGTGAGCCTGTAGCTGTCACCACTCTGTGTCTTCTTAGCAGTTAATGATGCCCTGGCATTCTGTTTTCTAGTATGTGTGCGTGTGTGTGTGTGTGTGTGTGTGTGCGCGCGCGCGCGCGTGCGCGCGCGCGCACGACCAGGCCAGAAGAAAGTCCTGGATGCTGTTCCTCGGGATCTGACTACTTTGCTTTTTGAAATGGATTTTAATTGGTCTGGGACTTGCTAAGCAGTTTAGGGCATCTCCCAAGCAAAGCCCAGGAATCCTTCTAAGCCTACCTTTCCAGTACTGAGATTACCTGCTGAGATGCTGGGGCTACCACATCTGGGAATCAAACTCAGGTCCTCATGCTTGCAAGGAATATTTTACAGGCCATGCACTTACTGCTTTATAGTTTACTGGCTATTAAGAACAATGATCTAAAGAATTACGGTGAAACACAAAGTCATCCTGGCCTTGGCCCATGAATAGGTTACTGTGATTGTCAGGCTCTGCATGCTTGCTACCTCTCCAGGCTTCTGTGTTAGTTATTGCAGATGGAAACTCCTACTGTTCCTTTAGTGACCTAGCTGTAGGTTTCAATAAGTGAGCTATTAAGTACCACTACCTTGAGCTGTCTTCTAGGCACAGATCGTCATGTCGTGTCTTGACACAATCCAGCTTACCATTTGCTCTGATAGCTTACTATGTGTGTCAGGACCCAGGGAGGCAGCGTTCCTGTTTCACAGGTACCTAGGGTGGACTAGGGAGATAAGATAGGCAGCTAGATCTCACGAATTAGCCTTTCCTTTCTGTAGTGTGATGACAGACATCAACATTTGTATTCATTTCGTACTTGACTGCTGAACGAAGTCTCAGTGCTCAGGAAAGAACTTTGACTATTGCAGATGCATTAATGGGAAGCCATTTCCATGTTTCACTAATTGGAGAGACAAATGGCTGTGGGCTGGGCTAGAAGCAGGTTTTTAGATAAGTGCTGTAGCACCCCACCAGTGAAGAACAGGTTGTCTGTGGATCGTGGCAGCGATTACTCATGCTTTTAGCGGTGTGCCTTTCATCGCTGCAATTAGCTTCTTGTCTGGGAGTGTTTGGATACAGAATCTGCGGTTGTCATGCAGTCAGTGTCAAAATCGCTCAACACTGTGCTCACTTTTGTGCTTGAGTGCGCGTATTGATGAGCACACAGGTGTTAAATTAGATTGGTTTCAATCCATTGTATGAAGTCGCTAGGCACCAACTAATCCCTGCTCTTGCAAAGGTTTCTGATGTCTAGGTAGCAGGAAGATGAGGAATAATCAGACTTTTAATCAAATAGGAATTATAAAGATTCATTTAATTTAATTTTTTTTCCTCTCATGTTTTTGCTTAAGGGAAAAAGGAAAACAAGGCTTAGGGTTTGTTTTTTTGTTTTTGTTTTTTTTTTTTATAGGCTTTACAAAAAGACATGCATTTTACATGGCCACACATTTGACTCTACTCCCCCTGTATTATCATAATTTGTACATATTCAGTATTCAAAATCCTTTATTTCCCCTCCCCCAGGTCAGACAATCACAGGTCAAATAGTTCTTTTTGGGGACTTATGTTTAAATGCAAATTCAAAAGGCAGCTTTAGAAATTCATGAGCAGTTCCAGTGCCTGGGGGCTTCTCCAGTGCTCAGGCTTCTGGCTTGATACAGAACTCTTATTACTGAAATGGCTCATTACATCCTGTGTTCCAGAAGAGGAACCCTCTGCAGACACCTGTGCCCCAGAGCAGCCCACCACACAGGGCCAGCTGCCAAGCAGGCAAACTAATTAAAACAATAGCTGCAGGGACAGAGTGCACACAGGGTACCTGGGCCTGCGTCAGGAATTTCCCATGAAAGAACTGGTTTGAAACAAAGCACAATGCAAACCAAAAAAACTCTACCTAGGAAAGGGAAAACATTGTGAGTGAGAATCGGGCAGTTAGAGCTCGTGCTGGGACTTTTCATTGCAAGCTGGAATCAGCAGAATTATTTTACCGTCACTGAATTTCTAACCACATTTCTCTTCTGCACAGATAGGGGACTATCAAACTTAAGGGAGATTTGGGTCAATTTCAAGTGACTTTTTCTCCTGTATGCATAAAATATAAATCTAAAGTCATCCATTGTAAGTAGAAGTCTGAGTCTATGGGTAAAAAATATTCCTGAAGTGTTCATAATTAATATAGACAGTGGGAGGCAGAGCCTGTAAAAGAGCATGGCTATCTGCTTCTGTTTCCACTGTGCTTAAGACACTTTAAGAAAAGTAGACTTCTTGGAAGTGATGCTTCCTCTCTGCTGTAGCATGGACATTGAATAGCCTCTTATGTCCCATGTATTAAAGACTTGCCTTCCAGACTATGGCTACTGAGAGGTGTTGGGACCCATAAGAGGTAGGGCATTATGGAAGGTCTATAGGTCATTGGAGTCAAGCCATTGAAAAGGCTAGTGGCCAGTGTACCCCTGGCAGCTTGTTACTCTGGCTTCCTAGCTGTCAGGAGTTTGGTTTGATCACACATTCCTGCCATGATGTGCTGCTGTGTCACAGGCTCAAAGCCGTGGGAACAGTCGCTCGTGGACCAAACCTCTATAACATAATGAAAATAGCCTTTTTCTCTTTATGAGTTGTTTGCCTTGGGTATTCTGTGACTGTGACTGAAAGTGGACTCACACACTTTGCCCAAATGAAATTTTAATGAAGAAATGTTTTGCCTAATGATTGATTTTAGCTATAACTCTGCTATAATAAAAAGACACATGACCAGAGTTAGTGTGGTAATTGTTGCCGGAGAAAACAAAGAATATCTTTATCTACATTGAACACTCATGGACGAGCCAAGGGGCATGTGAATCTATATGTGTTAGAACGTGTACAAGGTGCATCAGGACATGCATTCAACATTTCATTTGCAGGTTTTAGACGTTTCTGATAAGATGGCATACTCCCTAAGGAAGTGTGGCTTGCATGACTACAGATGGACATTGAGGCCTTGCTCTGTCCTGATGGTGCCAGAATTAACAGCAATGTAGTATTTCTAGCAGTGGCCACAGTAGCTGTAAGGTTACCTCCAGGAGCTGGACGAGGGATGCTAACGTATCGTTACCCTTTTCTCGTTTATGTTTTTGTTCTGACTGTGCTTTAGACCCCTGGCCATTCTATACCTGTCCTCCATTCCTTTCCACCCTGTCATCAACTCCCTGTGTCACTCAGCACTATCTATAGGTACCTTACCCACACACAGGTCGGTTGACTCCCTCCTAATAAATTAGAGTGGGCCTGTCTGAATTACTGCTCTGCACCCAGCATGTAAAAATTCCTAGCATGCTGCAGAGGTGGAATTCCATATGCTGCAGAGAGAGAATGCCATATACCGAATGAATGAACTAACCCAAGTGTAATCTGTAAAGAGGAGCAAATCAATGCCATTCCATGGGTTTCCATGTATGGTGTCACTCTTGGCCTTTTCTGAATTCCCTCAACAGCACCCCATGCATCCACACCATGATTCTCACACAGCTCCCCCCAGTATACACCAGGCAGGGAAGATGGCCATTGTCTAAGGCATGTCCAAGGAATTAACACTAAGAGCTCTAAATGTAGTCAGTTGTCTTATGTTGGCTTGTGCCTATTATTTTTTGCTACATAGATCTTCTGGCTTCCTTGTAACCTTGAGGATCTAGAAGAAGACAGCTGTATCTCCCAAGCCTAGAGAAGTCTGACCTCATGGCCTGTTCATTAAACAATCATTGACTTCAATGCCAGAGTTAATGCCATGATTATAGTCTCCTGCAGTTGGAGCTGTCGCCCATCTGGTATCTGGCCACTAGCCCTGCACTGGAAGATTTCTCCATCACTGGTAAGGACCATGCCGTGGTGGGACCCAGAGTTAGGAGTTTCCGCTATTGATGGAATTAGGCTTTTCTTTCTTGAAAGTGCATAAATGTCGCAAGGACTTTTGGCTCCCTGCTCGTGGTTTATACAGTAGAAATCAATATGAACCTTTCTTTTCTGTTTTCCTTCAACCATAAAGTTCCTGTAGCTGGACCTCAGGATATTTTCCAGATCATTCTCACTGCTTTGACGCCTCCAAGGAATACACTGACTTTCATTGATCATTTTTTGACTTGGCCTTGTGTCTGCCTTGCCGGTATGGGGCTAGATGATGAGTTACTCTTTAACTCAAAATGACTTTAGATTATATTTTATGATTATATTACCCAGTTTTGAGTTTTCAGTACACAATGGATCAAACACTATGTGTTCAATCAACAGAGGACTGCACAGTATGAATTATACAAAATAAGTTCAACACACTGAGACACAGAGACACATATGTGTGTAATTTGTTCAAGAAGATTGCAGCCAGGAGAGGAGAAAAGACACGTATTTAAGAGTAGTAAGTTTTAGTTTGGAGATAATTTTAACTGGGGAGAAAAGGTTTTGTTGTGGAGAATTTAAAAGATGAGAGGAATTTTGATATTTCCCTGGGCACAGGGGAGCCATGATTGGTTTAGGAAATGGGAAAGAATGTGGTTGAAGTTAAGTTTTAGGAAGATTGTTCTACGGGAAGCAGAATAAGGAGAAATGAGAAATGACTGATTTAGGAAAGTTGTGCAAGAAGGAAGTTCTGATGGGTGACAGTCTGGACAGCAGAGCAAGGAGGGATGAACTAGAAGAGGAACCCCAGACTCTAGAGGAGAGGTGATCTGGAGACTCAGCATCTAGTAGAGGTGAGAGGAACTGGAGACTTTGTCCTTTGCTCCTGTGACTGAGTCATAGAGAGAGGTGTTTAAAGTCATGAGGACTGTAGGGAAATAACATGGCCATGCTTTATGCATTTCTAGCCTTTTATAGCTTTGATTGACTGGCTGACTGAGACAGGATCTCCCTGTGTAGCCCAGGCTGGTCTCAAGCTTCCAGTTCTCTTGCCTAGGCCTCCTGAATAATGGGAGTATAGGGATGAACCACTGTTCCCAACTGCATTTTGTAAATTTAAAACCACTTGATTTTTGTCACAACACCCTGGCCAAAGTGAGAATGACATTTGTCTTGCATGATGTCAATGCAGATGCTTAGAAAGTTTAGGACCTGGCTCATGAGCATGCAGAAGCTAGGCAGACGTAGAAAACCTAAGTGGAACCCTAGGTGTTACAAAGTCCTAGAGATAATCACCAGACCATCAAAATGCTCATTGATCTCTTCCTGAGAGTGATTTAGAGCAAGAAGATAGGAAACTAAAAACATCACCTTCACGGGGAGCAGTGGAAGGCCACTGGACTCTCGAGGAGCAGGGGAAGAAAGTTAACATTTGGAAGTGGAAGAAGAGTATGTACAGGAGAGGCTCCGGGTGAGCAGTGCTTAATAATGTCTGAGGTTAAGAGAAAGTCTTGTGTGCTTCAAAAAGATAGACTTTGTGAGAATCTAAGCCATGTGGCAAAGGATTTCAAAGTGATGGGGGCAGGCAATGATGAAACAGGATTTTGTTTTGCTTTTGTTTTGAGTATGATAAGCCAAAGCCAGCCTTGAACTCCTGATCTTCCAGGCTCAGCCCTAGTTTGGGGCTATTTTAACTGTGATGCAAGTTTGCAGAGTGAGTCTGGAGATGGAAGAGATGGGGAACTGGAGGACTGAGTGGGAAAGGTGGGGAGAACATTGGTGCCTTTCCCAGCTGTGGGGAAAGGAAGGACGTTTGGGGGAGAGAGCCAACAGGAGAGAGAAAGAGGGCTGTCTCTGGGTCGCAGGTGGAGAGTGATTCTGCAGAAGACAGCAGGGACACTTTCTTTCTTTGGAACTGAAGGAGGACAACAGCAGTCTTCTGTCAGCCATAGAGTGAATGTCCGAAAGAAAAACATCTTTTCACACCAGCTCCCTTTGACATTTTCTTCCTTTTGTGCTTTATCAGAACAGCTCTTTACCACTTATGGAGCGGCCCCATTTGAACACATTATATAACATTCTGCTTCTCCTCAGGCAGTGTCTGGAGAGTGCTACAAGGGAGCTATTCGACTCTACGGTAGATCATACCTGTAGATGCCTATGTTTCTTAAGATTTTACAAAGTGTGGTGCTAGTGTGGCAATTCCTTATAAAATCTCAGAAGCCCTAATTACAAAATATAATAGACATGCACACTCAGAATTATAACTTAGATCCGCGGGCTTTTCTTCCTCTTGGAAGTGGCATGAATTTTTAGACTAATAACTTTCCATCAACAAGTAAAATCAGTCAGAGAAAGACAGATGCTGTGTGTTCTCATTTGTATGTAGAAGCTAAAACTACTGATTTTGTAATTTCTTGGGAAGGGTTCTGGTAGAGCAGACAGGAATGGTTAGTGGATGCAGAGGACAGTTGGCTAGGAGCAATACCTACTTCTTGTGTTTTACAGCATGGAAGAATAGTTGTGTTTGACAAGAATTAATTGCATATTTCAAAGTAAGTAGAGAAGATTTTGAAGGCTGTTGTCGCAGAGAAATTATAATTGTCTGAGGCGATCATATGCCACTCACCCAGATCTGATCACTACACATTGTTTACATGCACTAAAATATCATACCATGCCCTGTGAATACGCATGATTATTGTGTTAAGAATTGAGAACAATTAAAAGTCTAAAAAGAAGAAAGAAGTAATCTGCCTCTCCATAGACAAGGACACGTAAGCCAGCCCTGCATGCAAGAGATGTCCAAACATGGATTTTCCTTCCAATTAGTAAGTCTTCTACAAGGTCAACTCAGGTCACTAGTCAGGAAAAAAAAAAAAAAAAAAAAGACAAGCGTGGGTGTTGTTCTTGAAGGTGTAAATAGAGAAACCTTGTGGTTGGAACACCTGGGAAAATCATAAATGAAGGTGGCTGAGTGCACATCTGGAGGGGATGCTTGGGTTAACTCCTCTTTTTTGTACCAAAGCAGCAAGAAATTGGGGATGTTGGGGGGGGAGTAAAAGCCAGAGGAGTCCTTGCCTCCTCCTTCCCCCTCATTGACTCCCACAGAGCACAGTAGAAAGCAGAAGTGCTCCCTCCCCTCCACTCTTTCCCTCTCCTGGACTCCTGCAGAGGACAGCTGGAAACAGAGCTGCTCCCTCACTCTCCCGGACTGCTCCTGGGCTCCTGCAGAGTGCAGGAGCAGGGCAGAGGTCAGTTGACTCCATCCCTGCTCCAAAGCATGCTGCCTTCTCTCTGCCCCCACACACCCTTTCTCCCTTTGTCATGCAGAGGCACACTGCTCAGTTTCAGCAAGTGACCACGAAGGTATGACTTTGCCTGCTTTGGGGGATGGGGAACAAAGAGAAGGAGGAAGTACAGGAGAAGGCTAGGCAAGGCAGGAAGAGGACATTCCTCCTCCCTGCCCCAGCTGCTGTGGCTTCCCACAGGTATTTTATGACAAGCCCACCTACCTCCCTATGGCTCACATGCATTGTACCCATGACTCACGTGTGTTAAAGGAACTCCTGCTTTGTGTTTCTTGATGCCACTGCATGCTAAATTATTTCGTGGCTGTGAAAACCATCTCAACTTCAAGTTGTACCAAAGCAAAAATGTCAACTAAATTATCTGTAATGAAACCATTTTCTTTTTTAATCATAGAGTCAACCCAAGTGTGTGGGGAGAGGGAGATGGAGTGTTTTAATTGCGGGCAGTTGGAACACCCAGCCTGAAGTTAAATATCCTTTCATCGTGCATGATTGTGTCAGAGAGTAGGCATTCTCAAGTCTTAAATGCTTATGGTTTGGGGATAATTAAAATTGAGTTAGGGAAGCAAAATGAAGAAAATACATGGTTGAAAGAAAAATAGAATCTCCATCACTTCAGGGCAAAGCAGGTTCTAAAAACTGATGGAAATGAAGCTAATTGCTTGCTGAGCTCGGCATATGTGAGACACTGGAGCATGAGGCCAGAAGAACACAGTAGTAATGTTGTCAAAGGGTGTGTGGGCAGAAAGGAAGGACTGGTCCATTCTGGGTAGGGGGGTCAGGAAAGGGGCTTTGAGCTGAGTGGGTCTGTAGTGGAGAATGAAGGTAAAAGGTGTTTGAGGTTAAGGGACTACAAAACCCATGTCTTAGACCCGAGTAAATGCTTATGTATTAGTTCAGTAAACATGCTGATACTGTAGCTAAAGATTTAGTACTTGATTTCCTTAGAAAATGCGAGCCATTGCAACATAATTGTGTGTTCCAAAATGTATTTAGAAAGAGAGAATCCAGAGACTGCGTGGTGGATAGTTCATGGAATGAGAGATGGGAGTCAGGGGAGCCAGTCTATAACTCCTAGTGATAGTCATGGCAAGCACATTGGTAGTTGAACTATGGAAGTGTCTGAGTCCAGAGAGAAGGTGGAGGATATGTGAGATATATTTCAGAACTAGAATTCAACTAGCATGATAATTAGTTGAATGTATGTCAAAGTTTACTCTAAATGCCTATCCTGCATAGTCTTCCATAAGCCTCGGGTGGCGGTACCTTATAAGCAAGGATGTACTTTCATCTCTGAGGTGAAGAGGGTTCTGCTTCCTGCTCTGTTGTGTCTACCAATTTCCGTGGTATAAACTCTACTATCAGAATGGCAGTGTGACTGAATGTGGAGCTGAGATGTTCATCAGTTCATAAGCTAGTCTGAGCCAGCCACTGCACACCTCTGTATCTGGTAAGATAGGGAAAAGATATGAAGTCCAGTTTTGAAAGGAGTTCGTGTGGAAAGAGTCCAGCAGGCATCAGAAACTCAGTGCTGGTATACAGTATAAATATTAAGACATGATGTGGGTGTGGTTAAACTCACCAGCATTGGAGAAGGCGGGAGAGGGAAGGAAATGGAGCTGGAGGGAGAGGATGGAATTTACAGAAGGAGAGTCTCCAGTAGAACACACCTGTAAGCCTAACACTTGGGCCTGGAGGCAGGAGGATCAGGGATTAGAAGCTAGCATAGACTATGTAAGTTCGTTCCTATCTCAAAAGGGGGCTGAATGATGTCTCAGTGGGTAAGAGCATCTACTGTTGTAGACCCGAATCCAGTTCCCAGCCCATATCAAGTGTGTCACAACTGCCTGTAACTCCAGCTCCAGGGACCCGACCCCTTATTCTGGCCTCCAAGGGTCCCAGCATTCTTATGTATGTGTTCATATGCAGATACACACAGTCATATAATTTAAACCATGAAAATGAATCTTAAAGGGAACAGATTGAAGTGGACTGGGAATGGAACCTCAGGGGTGTGTAAAGGTGCAAGGTGGAGAACAACAAAGTGGAGAAAAGTTGCAATGCGTGCTGGAACGCAGAGCCGGAGTATTTAGTCCGAGTCTGAGAAACTCGGTGGTGTCATTGGGGTAAAGAATATTTTGACTCTGACTTTATGAATATAAGTATAAACATTTTAATCAAAATTGGCACAGCATGAATTAATTTTCATAAAGTTCCTGAGGGAACATCATTAAGCTAATTTAATTCTTTCCCATAATCAATTTTCCATAGTGTACTGTTAATCTGTTTCCTTTTCTCCGTTTTCGTATTTGTCTTAATAAAATTACTTAAATCAAGATCAGTTATTTTCTATATAAGTATCATGATAAAGATTTATCAATAGTTCAAAAGCTCTGTTGGGTTTTTACCAATGCTTTGCCATTGGGGAGGTTTGGTGTGTTCATTTTGTCTTAAGGTATGGGGCTCACATTCTATCCCAGACTGACCTCAAGCTTACTATGTAGCACAGGCTAGCCATCAAGTTCTGGCAATCTTTCTGCCTCAGTTTCCTGAGTGCTTGTATGTGTAACAGCCATTCTTTTTGTAAAGTTAATTTTCTTTTGTATTTTATCTGCCCTTCAAATTTGTTGAATCTCAGAGAGCAATCAAGTTGAAATCTCAGAGAGCAATCTCAAACTCCAGCTTTAGAGAGTCCTACTGAAGTCATTTAGAAAGCCACGACAGTTTCATTCCTTCATATGATTAAATAGAAATTGATGGTTGAATTGAATTACATTCAGCATCCCCAGATGTTTTAATTAAATTTTATATTTTGACATCACCGCAGTTATACACACAGCTGTAAAATAATACACAGATTTCCTGTGTAGCCTTCACCCGTTTTCCTACAATGCTGATGTCTTACGGCACTGTATACATCACAGTCAGGATTCTGGCCCTCACATCAAGGTGCAGAGAGTTTCATTACCACAGAGATGCTTTCTGTCGCCCTTATTCCCCCAGATTAACTTCCCTGTGGCCACGGTGCATAATTCTTTTTATGTGCTGCTAGGCCTGCTAGATTTCACTTACTGGTGTGTTATGGAGGATGTGTACAACGTACACTGGAGACCTTTTCTAGCGTAAGCATTTCATACTATTTCTCTTTCAGTATTTCTTCAGTTCCACGCTGCATATGTTTGATATTTTGTATTTATCAAGTTCCTGCAGATTTTTATTCTGAGATTTCTTTTTAAAGTATTCTTGAAGTGTATGGAAGTATGTGATTAATTTTCAAATGTCTGGTTAGTGCCCTGTTGTCTCTGTGCTGTCAGTCTCTTGTTTCAGTCCATTACAGTCTAGAGAATATATCCTATATGACTTTAATTCTCTTCATTGCGTAGACATTGGCTTGATGGCACAGAATATCTTCTACCTTGGTGAGTATTCCGTGAACACTTGAAAAACTGTGTATCTTGTTAAGTAGAACTTTCTTAAATGTATGCTAATAAAGTCTTGTTGATTGATTACATTCATTCCTCCTATATTCTTTCTGATTTCGTCCTGTAGTTCTTTTATTAAAGGTAGTACTCCAAAGCTCTCAACTATAACTGTTGATTTGACTGTTTCTGTTTTTAGACTTTCCATTTTTGCCTCATGCATTTTGAAGCTTTGTTGGTAGTGCATATAGTTGAGATTATCTCTTTGTAATTATGCAGTATTCCTGTTTGTCTGTAGAGTCTTATTCTAATAGAAATAAGCGGCCTCTGCATTCTTAGAAGCTGATCCTTGCATGGTATATCTCTTCGTGGTTTCCTGTTTCCCATCTGACTGTGGTAGTATGTTTAAAATACATTTTTTGTAGTAGCGTACCGGCTCATGTTACTTAATCCGGAGTGGCAGTCACTGTGTCTTGTTTTGGCATTTACATGTAAGCCAATGTTTTAGTCACTGGTTTTACTGTTTTCTAAAGTTTCTAATTCTTTTGTTCCTCTTTTAAAACTGAGACTTGAAAATTTAAAAATGATTTCACATTTATTAATTAACCTAGGGTTTAGTTATTATTCCCATGCACAGATGCACACATCACCCACCTACCAGCATCGTCGTTCTGCCTCCTTTAGTAGAGCACAGAAACCTTGCTGTCATTCACATATCTTTATCCTGTTTTTGCAGTTTCAAGTGTTTCTTCTGCATGCATTGCGCACCACGTCACATGGTGGTGTGTGATTCTTTCCTCCAGGTTGACCATCAGCCATGTATGTCTTGAGTCAGAACAGTAATCATCACTGACATGAGATTCTCATGGGATTGGCTTATTAATGTGATCGCCACATAAGTCTCTTGTAATACAGGGCTTAGTAACATTCCCTCATAGAAGGGAGGGGGAGCCCCAAGACTCATAGAGCTCATGGGGCTAAGGAGCCTTTCTGAGGTGCTCAGAAAGCACCTCTCCACTTGAGTTTAGGAGGCTTGAGTGTGGCCCTTGAGGCTCTTTGGTAATGTAGCTGTCCATATGTCTCCCAGGGGAGCTCCTCAGCGCTGCAGCTTTTTGTCACTCACATTTCCAGTAAGGTTCCTCAGTGCTGTAATTCCCCAGGGCATTTCCTGTTTTCCCCTGTGGTATAAATGCCTTCGAGCCACCAATGCTTCTGTACATAATCCCCCAGACTTGCTCCTTCACCAAGCGGGGCTTGAATGGAATGCTTTCTTTAGTCTGTAGATGCCGTCTTCATTTGGGATGAGTTGACTTTTTATTTTATTTTATTTTATTTTTGAGACAGGGTCTCACCATGTAGCCCTGGCTAGCCTGGAATACATTAAATAGATCAGCTGGACCTGGAACTCTCAGAGATCTGTTGGCCTCTTCCTCTGGAGTGCTGGGGTTAAAAGTGGGCACCTCCAAGCCTGGCCTCACTGACATTTCTTTACATTCCCCCACCCACCCTAGGAGTAAACATGCCCTAGATGGTTTCATGGTGTGCACTAAACAGTGGTCAGTTTAACTCATTCTGCTGTTCCTTTACAAAAGACAACATCCTGTAGCCACCCATTAAGGGCAGGCTTGTTACTGATTTTCTTCACTGTCGTCCAAGATTGTCTTTATTTCTCCTTATTTCTAAAAGATATTGTTACTAACTATAGACCTCACAGTTGACAGCTGTGCTTGAAGCCTGTCGTGCCTCCTCTTCCCTGCCCCGTGTTCCAGCTGAAAACTCCACTTCTGTGGGGAGTGCGCGTTCCCTAGTTGGTAAGCATCTTTTTTTAGTGTCTTTCAAGGACTTTTCTTTTGTCCTTAGATTGAAAACCTTAATTATGATGATGAGTCTTGCTATGAATTTTGAGGGGTTGTCTGTTTTGGGGATTTACTTAATTTGTCCAGTATGGGGTTTTTATCTTTCACAAAATGTGAGAAGTTTCCAGACATCATAATTATTATTATTGGTTATTACTGTAAATCTTCATTTTATTTTATAAATGATTTGCTTTATTTTTTTGAGATTATAATTACATCATTTTCCCCTTCCCTTCCTTCCCTCAAAGCCTCCCCCAAATCCCTCCGTGCTCTCTTTCAAATTCTTGGCCTCTTTTTAAATAGTGGTTGTTATATGTATGTATATATCTGTGTTTATGAATGTATATGTGTGTGTACTTAAGTACAACCTGCCCTGAATAATGTTACTTGTATGGTGGTTTTCAAGACTGACTACTTGGCATTGGATAGCTAATTGGTGTGCTCTTTCCAGGGTAAGATGTTTCTCCAGATCTCTCAGCCTTCTTTAGCTGCCTGTAGTTCTTTGGGTAGAGTTGTTAAATGACTCCCTTTTAAATCTATACGTTCTCTGCCCTCCTGGTATGGTAATAATTTAAAAAATGGATCTTTCCCACATTATCCCACAGATCCCTGAGGCTCTGTGTAGTGTTTCCCCCAGGTTCTGATGCTCTCAGGTTGAGTGAATTCTATCGACATGTCTTCAAGCCTTGCAAGAAGACTAGGGGGAAACTGAGTCTCTACCACTCTGTTTAGACCACAGATCCACAGGCAAGTTCAAAATGGTTCTGTGTCCCAGTTCTTATTGGTGTTTGAAAAAAATATATAATCTGCTAAAGCATTGACATTGAGCTGAGCCAGTAGCTTATAGTTATGTTACACCATTTTTCTAATTATACAGCTTCAGTTTTGCTCATTTTATAATTTCTATTTTGTTGAGATTTTCTATTTTTCTTCCAAAGAAACATTTTAAAATTGTTACTGAAGTGTGCTTTTTAAGATTTTATTTTATTTTTAATCATGTGTGTGTGCGTGTCTATGCAGGTGAGTGCAGTGTCTGCAGAAGCCAGGAGGGGACATTTGAGTCCTTGGAGCTGGAGTTACATCTGTGATGCCCTGACATGGATGCTGGGAAACACTCTCTGGTCCTCTCTGTAAGAGCAGTGTGTGCTGTCAAGCTGTCTCTGCAACTCCTGCTGAAGTATTTTTATGACGAAAGTTTTAAAAACCCTTTTTCTAATAATTCCAGTATCAGCTCAGTGTTAGTGTCATTGGATTGTCACCAAGTTTAAGTTTCTTGGTTCTTGGTAATCTTTTAAAAAGTTGTTATTTTGCCATTCTGGTGGTTACAGGAAGGTTCTCTCCTTTTAATGCTGTTTTGGTAGCTTGCTTGGGTTATCTCATGCCACTGCTTGTAAAAGAAGGATTTTTCTAGGCTAGTCCCCTGGAGCATCTGGATGGGGCAAACAAGGTCTCAGCCTGTGGGAGAATGTGGGTGAGAAACCCTGAGTTGTGTGTTGTGGTGATTCCCTCCTTTGGTGCCTAGATGCCATGTGGGAGCTGCTGGAGAAGACTAGTTCTGGTACCAGGGGCTAACTCCTCTTGCTATGTTTTGATGTTGGAGAAGAGAGTCTTGGGACATGCAAGTCTCTCTTTTCTGGATGGTTTGGTCTGTCAGGTGATTATTGATCTGTACCTCTCACTGTTCCTGGTGTTGACCTGGTCTTTCATAGTCTATGGGAGGGAAGTTCCAACCGAGGCAGTACCCTTTTGCTATAGACTATGGTTTGCAGAATGCTAGGTCTGGATTGCCTTGTTCCACTTCCTGGGCAGGCATAAGAAGTCTAGTGTGCCTTCCCACCTCACCTTGTCCTAGTGCCCCAGACAGCCTTTCTCTGATGTTCAGATTTAGTTTGTCCTTTGTGTTATTTCCAGGGCTTACCGATATGGTTAGCAAAGATGAATAATTCTACACCATTCTGTTCAAATCAAGAGTCTTCAGGTCTATCCAAAAAAAAAAAAAAATCCTTAAGACTGAGTTTGTGTTAATGCATGGAAAACACAGACATGTACTCCCCCAAACCTTTTATGTCAAGTGGATTGGCCAGCTGGGAACAAAGAGCCAAGGAAATGTCAGGAGTGAAACCGCAGATGTCTCAGGGCAAAATATGATTAATTGCCAAGTGAGCGATATGAGCAAGAAATACCCAGGCTCAGGAGGAGGGACGATCAATATGTCCCAGTCTGGCTCCGGCAGTTAGTGACCACAGATTTGCAGCGGTCATGATTCCCAGAAGATGTCACGTTCAGAGAAACAAGTCCTCTGGGTGGTAGACTAGAACAGTAAGCTAGGAAATGGTATCTCAGCACAGGGCACCCTAGCCCAAGTCATCTAGGTCCTGCTTTACCCTAAGGGAGGTGGGGACTAAGAAGCAGGGACTGAGCATCACTGGGAAATGGGTGACTTTGAGTATTCTCCCACATGATGACTGAGACTCCCAAGGCAGTGACTGAAAGCTGAGCAGGTGTCTCAGTGGCTAAGTGTGATTCTCATTTTGAGAGAAGGTCGTAAGCTCGCTGCATGCATGGACATTGGCTACGGGGAATCCAGAACCACAAGACAGTATGAAAGTGGGTCACAGTGTTGGCAGCTACATCAGGAAGCCAGAAGGAAAACTGCCAGGCCTAAGGGTGACTGGCTGGCAGAGGTGGAGCCAGATCCTCTGGCTGCACTTCCTTTCAAGTCTAATCTGGAACCTATAGCTGCCCTTTTGCCCCTTGCTTGCTTCCCTACAACCCTGTCCTCTGTGTAGTTTTAAGGATAGAGGGGAGGAAAAAGCAAAAGGTGAGGGCACCTAGGAGGCAAGCTTGGTAGTCAGGTCACTGGCCACAGGGCCTTTGATAGAAAGGAAAGCATCTGGGGTCGCTGTAAGGAGAGCATGCTTCACATACTGCTGACAAAGTGTAGCACCCCAGTAGGGTACCCCTGAGCCAGTCCATATGGTGCTCATGGTTTTCTCAGAGAACATAAAACAAACAAACAAAAAAAAAAACTGTAAATTTGTGATATTAAATGAAGTCTCAGGAAACTGTTTTCTTTTTAGCAGTTAAGGGGGTGTGCTGGTGTGTATGGCCAGATATTTCCAGTTGGGCCTAAAAGTCACAGTGGAAACAACCCTATGCTACCATTTTTTTATTACTGTCATTTAAATTTTAAACATTTGAAGATGACTGCAGGGGAGTGTTTGACCTGAAATTAACACTACTAGGTTTTGTTTTTGTTTTTAGGATAAACTTTCAGGTTCCATTCACTGTAAAGTCTTGCCCAGGCTACTTCAGCAGTGCTGTGGATCATCTCAAGTAGCAGATAAACATACAAACAAAAATGTCATCGTTTTGTTTGTCTTACTCTGCATGAATTACATTCATCTAACAGTGAAACAGTTATTGATCGTATTTTGTTCAAGGGACTGTCTTATAGACACTCTGAATGTAACAGCAAACAGAATATACAATAACCGCTCACTGTGTTTACTTTCACTGAGAGGACTGTTAGTTTCTCCAGTCGTGTCAGGAGAAGGTAAAGTTAGCAGAGACTTTAAATGGGGAAAGGGTGAGCATGCTGGTGTAGACCACCTTCAGTCCTAGCAGCTGGGAGGCTGAGGCCGAAAGGATTGAGAGTTCGAAGCTGGCCTGGGCTACATAGTAGTTGCCTGACTTGAAAAATCCAGAGCACATAGCTCAATGGTAGAACATTTACTTAGCACATAAGAGACCCGTGCTTTGATCCCTGGCATCACAGCAAGACAGTAAAAACAGAAAGGGTATGGACAGATAGTGCAGTAGTTCAGAACAAGTTCTGCTCCTGCAGAGGCCCCTGCTGGGATTCTAGCTCTCAGGTTGGATGGCTCATACCTGCCTCTCTGTAATTATACCACTCTACACACAATCAAATAATAAAATAAAAAATCCAAAGCGTGCCGGGCAGTGACAGTGCATTCCTTTAATCCCAGCACTGGGGAGGCAGAGGCAGGTGAATCTCTGAATTCGAGGGCAGCCTGGTCTACATAGTGAGTCCAAGACAACCGTGGCTACACGGAGAAACCTTGTCTTGAAAAACCAAACCAAACAAACAAACAAGAAAAAAAAATCCACAGCACATATTATAAACATGCACTAGCAAGAATAGACTTCATTTACAAAAGGAAAAGAGAGAGGTGTGTGACTGATTCTCAGGGTGGCAATGCTAATAATGTTGACATATGTATTATTCTGTATACTGTAAAATATTAGTATGTATGTCTGTAAGAACATTCAACACTGTGCTACTGAGCACTTACAGAGTCCTGGGCTAAAAAGTACTACGCTGGAGAGAAGCCTTCAGAGGAGGGTGTTTTTGTGAGCTTTACCTCCCCGGCTCTATAAGGAGAGCACTCTGTTGTCGTAGGATTTGTTTATGAATACAGAAATGCCTTGGAAATACGTCTTACACGTTTGATCTTTTTTTATCATTGTTATATCCTATTTCCCTGCAAAACTAGACTTATCCTTGCATTTAGTAGCCCTCTGTATATTTTATTTCCTACTCTAACTACTTACTTGTCCCATTCTTGAAAGTATTTGTATTTCTTGACTTTCCTTAAGAAAACAGAAAAATGTCTGGCTCTCTAAACACTATCCGTTTCTCAAAAATGTTCCTTAGCAAATTGCAGTCTCTCTTGCCTGCAACTGAGTCTTGGTGGTGCTGTCCTCTCGAGGGCCTACTTGGTAACCATTACTTGTTTATTTTTGACCTCTGTCTCACTTCATTGCAGACTCTCTAAGGACCTTTCCTTAGACTGTTTCTCCTCAAACTTGTGTGCCTGCGTTGTGACTGGTAACAGGATTATCCACATGGAAGTAACTTAGTAAATATTTATTGAGTGAAATTGTCCCAGAGACTTTTAGGATTTTTGAGGATAACTTTTAATTGCACTAATTTTTCCAGACTGTCTAACTACCTTCCGTAAGACTGGTATTTATTGAGTACCACACTTACAAACCTTTGTCTTTCTATTTGCTTTCCTTTGATATATGTCTAGACCTTAAAATATCCTTTTTTTTTTTTAACAGAGGCAGGGTATGCACACCAACCATGGCCTGAATTCTGGGTGAGGAATGACATACCTGTGGTTAGGGCAGTGTCAAGTCAGTAAAGAATTCTGTGTGACCAGGAGCCCAAGTAACAATGACTTTGTGGCTGAGGTGGCTCAGTGTTGAGTGTACTTGGTTTTAAAATGATGCAAATACCTCTTCACATTTGGGAGGTAGGGTCTACATGAATTAAGGCAGATAATTACTTCCTACGTAATAATGCGTAGGCCCACCTGCACACCTGTGCCCCCACCCCATGATTGGGAAGGGATCTTTGCAATTAATGAATGTGATATAAACTCCTGTTCAAATAAATATGCAAGACAGTGCATGTTGTCTTTAGGCCCTGGCTCTAGCAGGGGCCTGGTATTTATTGAGTACCACTCTTACCTGTTTCTGCTGTCTTCTATGTGATTTTTATAGTGTATGTGAGTAGGTACTTATACTTGATCTCTTGTACATTGAAGGTTTTAAGAATCATACCTCTCCAGTCAAGGCAACAGTGGTGAGCGCTATGATATCTGGGAGTTTCTTGTCTCCTAGTCTACCTCCTATTGTACTCAGTAACTCCTGGTAGAGATTGTCCAGCACCACAGGGCAGGGATGCTGGATGTGTTGCTGTCCTGATTCAAGATGGATGCTGAGCTCCTGTGCCTCTGGAATCTCCTTAGTGCTCTAATTTCGAGATGTCAGAAGCTGGCATATTTAAGGAATGCTGCCAAGTCATTTGCATTTCTTTTAGTGTCAGAGCAAGGCTTTTGCAGGCCAAGGAAACATGTGCTGGTTCAAAATCAGGTCCTCAAACTACAATTTGCTTTTAACTAGGAGGTGGTAGGCTTCCTGTCAGTGGACTTACGCTGAGTGCAAAGACTCCCCAGTCCCTGGCTTTTCCTATTGTAGTTTATGTTTCCTATCTGTCAAGCTCTGCTTCCCTCTGCTTCAGGAAGTATTTATTCATTCTGGGACTCAGGCTCCCCCTGCATCAACAAAGGATGGCCTTGGTGTTTGCTAGCAGTGTCTCCTTCCTTTGTCCTGCCTCTCACCCTTCAGTTCTTCCTTGAGATACACTCATAGGTTTATTCTTTCCATAATTAACTGCCCCCTCTGTTGGAGGTATCTCTGGATTAAAATAATGTACTTTAAAAGCATATTTTGAGATAAATATTGTATGCTTTCTTTCATACAATGAACTAGATTTTAACTCTCTCTCTCTCACACACACACACACACACACACACGCGCGCGCCATTGAGACATTCAAGGATAGGAACTATTTAGGGGAAGGAAGGGAACCTGGTGGGGGAAGGGTAAGGACGTCCAAGAGAGTGAGGGAGATAACTGTCAACAAAGTACATGAAATGAATCTGTGGAAATATGATGACACCCATCACCTTTGTAATGGAAATATCCTAATAAAACAAAAGCCTTACAAACAGTGTTTGAAGACAAAAAATAAACAAGGGGGAAAAATGAAATGCAAGTGGGTTTAAGGGCCCTTTGTGTTCGTGTGCATGCGCACACGCAAGCACGCACACACACACACAGGCACACACACAGTGTGATTTGCAAATGGCTCTTTTGTTTGCCATTGGCACTCTTAGGCATGTCTCTTTTGCTTAAAGCTTTCTTAATTTTTCAGTGGTTAAAACTTTTGATTTCAAGTTATTTGATATTTATAGGCTCCTCCACTTCCAGCAACAGTGTACAAAAGGTTATGCTCACGACAGCCTGTATGTGGAGAATTCTCTAGACTCTGAGTGTACTGTAAAAAATCTAAAAGGGGTGATTTTTATACCCTTTAAAAAACTTAATGCTTCCCATAAGGACTCTGGAATGGTTTTATGGCCTGGCCCTGCTTCCTTAAATGTTAAAGAAACAAACTAGTGTAAAAATCTTGGCATGATAATTATTAATAAAAAATATTCTGCCAGTTGCTCTGCAGAACATTATTTTTGCATTAAAATTATATTTTTTACTATTAAAGTGTGCTCAGACATGGATATAGGGGAATTATTTCTAACCAGAACAGAAGTTGTTCCTGTGGGAACCAGAAACACAACAAATGCAGAAGAGTCTTAAGAGCATGAATTTTTTGGTTATTTATAAAACACATATTTGAGTTTATGGTTGTGCCTCCTGTTAAGATGTTAAACAATCAAAAGAACTTTTTTGGAAGCAATTCCCTGAAAATGTTTTGAGTTCTTTAGCAGTAAAGCATCACAGAAGCAGCTTAACAGTTTTCTATAAATTTAATTGCTGCCTTGGAATAATTATGTCTAGAAGATGGAATACTGTATATATTTTATTATCCTTCAGCTTCCTTTTTTTTTAACAAGAGTACTGTGCTTTGTACAAGTCAATTATTTTTGATAGCTTCTGTAATTAATGTTTAATTATATTTTATTGTCCTCATTTTATCACATCACCTTGGTGATAATGGAAACGTTTCTAAGGCCTGAACTTCTAGATCGTGTTTTGTGTGTTACACTGTCGCCATGTTAACACTTCCGCGAGATCCCAGGGTCAGTGTATTTATGTCACCATTTACTGGAAAACTGTATAGAGCTTGTTCTTCCCATACTTAGAAGTCAGGGGAGCCCTACGTTGTAATTCAAGATAGAACAATGTAAACAATACCTTCTTTTTTAAAAATTTCCACTGTTAATTATTACTAGTATTACGATCATGTGTGTATGTATGTGTGTGTGTGTAAGTCAGAGGACACACACAAACACACACACACGCCAAGGAGCATGTGTGGAAGTCAGTCCGAGGGCAGCTTTCAAGACTCAGTTCTTCCCGTCCTCCATGGGTTTCAGGCACCCAGCTCAGGCCATCCGCAAGCACTTTTATTCACTGGGCCGTGTTGCCCGTTTCAGTACTGTCTTCTCTCTATAATTATCAGAATTGCAAATTGTTAATTGAATGCATTTGTTTTATATCATGTTCTGAATTCCCTTGAATTTATAAAATGCAAAATGTTTATCAGAAGACTTTGCTGGCTCTATGTGTAGAATTTACCGTTTGAAGTTTGGGGTTTGTTTGTGTTCAGGAGTGGAAAGAATCCATTTCATGGCAGTACCCACAATCATAAAAACACCCCCATTTTCCTAATAGAGCTTAGAAACCCTCGTGCATAGGACAAGAAAATAATACAAGGAGAAAAGGCATAGCAGGGCAGGACAGGCAGCAGGCAAGTTCATGGTGGAGATGAGAAAACCAGTGGATGTTGAAGTGATGATCTTGTTGATGTGGAGGAAGAATACCAACCCACAAACCCTGCTCTGTAAGTGAGACAACTTAGCATGGCATTTTATGTCCTGCAGTAGCTCGGAATTCTGCTGGTTCTGGATTCGCAGAGAAAATCAGAAGTCACTGTAATATGACAGTGATCCTGATTCTTTTCCTGCACACATTCCTTGTTTCACCTTTCTACTCTGTTTGTCTTTTATAAATCAGTCATTGTAAACACCTCCTACTCAGTTGCAGTTGGGAAATGTTCACAAGCACAGCCATATAACATCTGTTTGAAAACCACTTTGAAAGTAATTATCAGTTGGTCCATTCTGTGTTTAAGGATGAGTATATAATTTTAATCAGAAAATAGGAATGTTAAGCTATAAAATAAGTGACTTTTTTTCATACACTTCTAGACATCAGCTTATTTCACTACTCGGTATGGAATCTGGAGCTCTTGTTGCGGCAGCTCTGCTTGACTACATGATAAGAAGCACGAATTTCTGTTTACGCATGTGTTTCTTGAGTATTGGTTTTCTGTCCAAAAATTGGATTATTCACTGTAGAGAGAGCTTGTATTTTAAAGTTCTTGGGAGTTTGCCACATTATCAGTAAAGTTAGAAACATAAATTATACACTTTTCAATAACCATACCCATTCTCCTATTTTAATGCATAATGAAATGCTTGAATAACTTGATAGACATGTCTGTGAATCTGGACCAATTAAATCTATCTTTCTTGAGAGTCTATAATAAAGTGATTTCTTAGATGGGACAACTTGTTGACAATGGAAAAAATCCATCTTATTACATTTTTATTCAGCTTTATTATGTTCATTATTCAGAGCACTACTGTCATCATTCTAGGTCCAGATGCTTGCCTCCCAGGCCTACCTCTGGCATATGGGTTTCGGTGACCTTAAATCACTTTTGCAAAACCATCTTCATTCAGTTGCAAAATGTCATATTTTCATTCTTCCTGGAATTTCTTGTTACACATTCACCATATTTCATCCGGTTATCTTTAAGCAGTTTTCTTCTTTTTGACAAGTTAAAAAAAAAAAAATAAAGCCCCAAACATCAGCAACCTAACCACAAACGGAGAAATCCTTGTCTGAGGCAGGAGTGGAATAAGAACCCATTTAATTTGCTGCTAGGTCACAGGTCATGTGTCTGCAGGGTTGGTCGTGTTACTGTTTGTCCAAGCTCAGCTGAGGGGGTCACTCATGTGGTTAAGACATAGCTGAAGTCACTTCATTAGTAACATGTTATCTGTTCTTAAAACTCAAATTGTTAATGCTAGGCTTTATTTTTTTTTCTTGGTAATTGCTAGGGAAAATACAATAGTAGATGTGGTTTTATAAGGACCTGGAAAGAATGCAAACATCTGACATGAATACTGTGTGGTGATGTGAGAAGACACATCGTTAGATCATTTGATGTCCAAAGCATTCTTTTAAGGGTAATGGAAGGCTTGTAGAGGTGCCTATGAGTTTTAGAACAAACATACACCAAATAGAGTTGACGTGTTTCTCAAAGGTTTTCTCCTGCCTTTCAGGGACCTCAAAGGAAACAAAATTTACAATAAAATATCCTTTAATGCTATGTTAATACCTTTGTATTATTTTCCTTAATTCTAGATAGCCCCATTAGTTTGGTGCTGTTACCGTCTCATTTTTCTGATAAGGAGTCTGAAGCCTAAGTTACAAGATAATAAATCCCCACCTGCCCGTCAAGCTCCCCGGCCCCAAGCAATTTCACTCCCTGAGCATGCTGCCACAGCCCAGCCTAGTAGAATAAAGCTCTGCTAGATAGGTCCTATGGCCTAGAATGAGCAGGCATGAATCTAATCTGCAACCATACCCAGTCTCTCCAACTAACTCTTGTTTGTATCCCCTTGTATTTTTGCAACTACAGTTTTTTTTGTTTGTTTGTTTGTTTTTTTGATGGAAGAACTGAATGGAGAATGCTTCCAGATTCCTACCCGCACCCCACCCCCGTTTTCTTTCCCAGTGTTCTGCAGCTGTGGGCCTAGGGCATGGTATGAGCTCATGGTAGAGAAGACACAATTTTGGGAATTGGGTTTTTGTTGTGTATATTAAAAATGTGTTATTTTTATGTCTGAGCTATTATTATTTTAATTGTACCTTTCCCCGGGTACACTGTGATAATTTGATTCCCGTGCACACTGTGTGGTGATCAAATCAGGGTTGTTACTGTCTTCATTGCCTTAAGCTGTCTTACGTCCTGATGAGGAGGTATGTGGAAGGTAGCCAGGATCATGGGAATACTGTGGACACCAAGGCTTCAGTTCTGTGTGGACTGCTGGTTTGCGGCTGGAGGAGAAGGCTGCAGGCCGTGGGCTCAGTCCTGGGTCCCTGAGGGCTCTGCTTGTGGAACTTTTGCTGTCTCTACGTATTAGGTAAGCACCACCTCAGAGAACTCCATTTGCGTCCAGAAGATAATCTGTCCTTCCTCCTTTCCACATCCTTCCTCCGTTGAGTTTTTTTGTTTTTTCTTTTTTTTTTTGTTACAAATGAAATAGCATAGAATAAAATACCAAAGAAAGTTATTTGTGCTGTTTTCTTATAATGCGAAGTAGGGGCCTCAACAGTGCTTCCGAAGGTGTACCGTGTCACAGGGCAGCATGTGGAGGCTAGGGGGCACACGGAGTGATATCGGACTCGGCTGTAGGTGTGACTAGAACCTGCCTGATTCTGTGGACACCCAGCACTACAGGTGGAGAGCGCACAGACTCTCTTTGCAGAAGGGTGGTACAGGTAGCACACAGGGAACAGAGAGCTCAGGTCCTGCCCAGCCTGGGAAACCTGCACTGTGAAGCTACACATTTCAGACCAGCCTATAGGAGACTCCCTTGAATCACCGAGAATTAGAAAAGTAAGTCGCTTTCACTATTTCTTAGTATAACCTCTCTGCCTTAAAAGCAGATAGTGTTTCACATCAGAATCAAATCTACTGTTTGGGCTGGGTTATGGCCCTGGGTATGGCGGGCTGTGTTAGGTAGGCTGTGGAGGAGGCTGCGTGAAGGGCCCAGGAATTAAAGTTTTTGTTAAATGTTTAGAATATCATGAAAGGGGACTGAAGAATTTCTACCTGTCTGAATCTAGTCAGCTGGCTTTCTACATATCTAGTCACAAAATGCATTTGGCAAGTACATTTGGAGTGCCATCCAGAGTTCTGCTGGTGAGCGGTATGTCTCTCTGTCATGTTCCTCCTGAGGTTTCTTGTATTGGTGAAGGTCTGGTTTTGGGCCCTAAAGCATCTTCCAGGAGCTTGGCTTCCTGTGGAGGAGAATGGCTGTCACAATGGCTGTTGACACCAGAGTTGAGAGTAGAGCCTTCTGTTAACAGCTCAGTGAAAGAGGTTAGCAGGTCAGCGGGATGCTGTGGGAGGAAGAGCTGCAGTCTCACCTGGGTCACTTTCCCTGCTGGATAGCGGAAAGCCAATGAGTGAGAAAAAAGGCTGAGCCAATGTTCCTCTTCTCACAGAAAAGAGGAAAGGGCCCGGATGCCTGGGGCGGACTCACAGGGTAGAAAGTGTTGTAGGGAGACTCACCAAGGCTCTCAGGCCTCAGCTCCTTACTCTCCCAGTTGAAGAGATTGGACCTGACATGCGTATGCTTCTCCAGTACCCTCTGTAGTGTTTGGGATGGAATGGGGGCAGGGGTAAATGACTCAAAAAAGTATATTCTTTTTGAGCTTTTATTGAGGTTTTATCTCATAGCATATGATGTCGAGTTGGGATATTGCCCCCTTCACTGTTATATGGTAATTCCACTTAAACATCATTCTTTTATGCATATATTTTAGGAATATCTACAGAAGTAGGTTTGTGGTTTTAGTTTTCTATATTGTTACATATTGGGGTCTAAATCCAGAGACTGGAATGTCATCTCTTGATGTCTGTCATGGAGCCATTGAAAGAAGCTGGGCCCCTCAGCCAGCTCCAGGGTGCTCATGTGTGTCCACTGGTCACACACAGAACCTTCTACTTTCTGCAGCTTGGATGCCCTGGGTCCTTTCTCTTCTCCACTGGCTTGGCATATGGTCAGTGTGCTGGCTAGTTTTTATGTCAACTTGGCACAAAGTAGAGTCCTGTGGGAAGAAGGTACCCCAGTGGAGAAAATGCTTCCCTAATACTGGCCTGTTGGCATAACTGTAGTGCCTTTTCCTAATTAGTGATTTATGTGGGAGGACCTAGGGGATTGTGGGTGGGGCCACTGGTGGGCTGATGTTCCTGGGTGCTTCAAGCACTCAGGCTGAGCAAACCTTGACCAACAAGCAGCACTTCTCCTCGGCCTCTGCATCAGTCTCTGCCTTCAGGTTCCTGCTTTGAGTTCCTGCCCTGACTTATCTGGATGATGGACTCCAAACTGTACGATGAAATTAACTCTTTTCTCCCCAAGTTTCTATTGGTCATAGTGTTTTATCCTAGCAGTAGAAAACCTAACTAGGAATAGGCAGAGAGTGTTTTAGCCAGATTTCTGACACAATAACAAATAATCAAGACAACTTGTAAGTAGAAAAGCTGCATTTTAGATTGCAGCTGTGAAGGTTTCAGTCTACAGTTGCTTGACCCTGCTGACTCTGGTCTGTGACAAGGAAGGAGACTGTGCGAAGAGAAAGTTTTCTCCTATGACCAGGGCATGAAAATGAGAAAGACTATGGGGCTGGGTTCCCTGACCCCAGCTGAGAACATGCCTCCATAACTGGAAGACAGTCCGCTCCACCCAACTCATGAGATTTCTATCTCCTAATAGCTTTCCATGAGCTATAAATAGGGGTCTTTGCAGGACAGTGAAGACCTAAAACATAGCAATAAACGTGGGGTTGGGTCTTTGGGCTTGATTCTCATTGATTTATACATGGCCAATCAGCTGGGAGCAGGCTAGGCTTATCCAGGCAGCTAAAGTAACCGTGCTGCTGGAGGGGAAAAGCAAATCCATCTTCCTCTATCTAACACAGAAGGAATTGGACCAGTCTCTTCTGAGTTTTCCCCTATACTAAGGGAAAGAAACTATAGGGAAGGAGGCTCAGAGGGTGCTGTCCCAGAGCCTTCTGGGAGGCCAGCTGGTTGCCTGTGGGACTGTGGTCAGCCATGTGCCTTCTTTGCCGGGAACGTGGGGTTCTAGGAGGAGAAGGAGCAGTGGTCGGCAAGCCCGCGTGAGCAGCTTTCCTTGATTCCTTCTTCCTCAAGGTTGGGCGGTGCTCTGTGTAAGTCAGTGGCATTATCCTTTGATATTCTCACCTTACATCTGCCTCAGAACCTTTGCTCTTTCTTTGTCCTATGAACATCCTCCTCCAAGGTCTTCATGGACCTGCTTTCCCCTTCTTAACATAGACTCTCGGTTCAAGTGTCACATTTGCGTCATCATATCTAAAATAATCCCAGCGGTCACTCATGGTTGACCTCGCCCTTGTTTTATAAAATTCATTGTTTTTCTTCCCTGAACTCTGACTTTCTCCCCACTCTTGCCATCTAGAACATAATTCATCATTGAATCCCAGCAGAGAGGTCAACACGCAGTAGGCACTTAATAGATGTCTGCTTAGTGGGAGAGAATGGTGTCTTAAAGTAAACATGGCATGCACTCTGCTTCTTGCCCCAGGAGACAACCAGCCGATTCATGGTGCTGACTGGCCAGCCCGCTGAGCTTTATATCTTTAACACTTAGCGCACAGTAGGCTCTACAGCAAGTGCTTAGTGGTAGAGTACAAGGTGGTGAATTGTGCTTCTATCAAAGATTGTTTGGTTCTCCCTGAGCCTTAGGAAGAGCAATGCAATATAGATGATGCTTTATACACAGTGATGGTAATTTGGAAACCTTCTGTTTATTTCAAAGGGTTATCATTACTAGGTGTTCATAAAACAGTTTCTGACCACAGAGGTTAAGTGGGTTAATTGTTACAGCACACACACACCCTAGGTATTATCACCCGTAGGAGTGTGCAGTGTTCGAGAGAGTCCAGATTACCTTACCTAACACATGAGATATGTGTGATTGGACAGAGAAGTCGAGGAGTCTCAGGTCTCAGTATCTGTCAAGGAGAATTCTCTGAAATTGGCTTTTCACTCAATATGGTGCCACACAACTAGCTGTCATCTCAATACTGTGGGCCCCGCCAGAATAATAGAGTTGTTATTTAGGAACAAGACTCAAATATAAAGCTTTTATGGAATCTTAAAACCTTAGTATTATCCCAATAGGAAACTGACAACTGCAGAGTGGCTCTTGTTGAGTGCAGTAAACAGACAGTGAGCAAAGTTCAGCCTTCACCCCTTACATTTAAAGTATCTCATTAATCCAGCAGGAACAGCCCCCGTGTCAGATGTTTCCAGAAGCACAATTTGAACAAAGACCTCAAGGTGTCCACCTGTGGAACTGAGAGAAAGGCGGTTGTCATTTGTGTGTGTCCTGAGAGGCACAACCTGTGCGAAGTCAGGTGTAGACGATGGATTTCTTCTTACCTTGATGTTGCATTTCCATTTACAAATATCCTAGTGTTTCTTACGCATGTGTCAACTTGAAGTGAACGAGCATAACCATAGAAAAGAATCTGCATTGTTCTTGCGCAAAGTGAAGAGAGGAACCCACAGGGTCCTTCCTCCCCTCTTTGAAGAATGGGCTTCTTTTGTTCGTGTACACGATTAGCTCAGTTAAGTATGAGGACCTTTGCCCCACACTGTCACCAGAAGTCTGAATGTTGCTTAGGTTCGTGGTGACTGAGCACTTGCAGCTGTTCTCTGCTAGAAAGGAGAAAGCCAGATGTTCAGTAATAATTCTTAACATCCTGCCAGGTACTCAGGAGTCTGTCCTACCAGGACCATCACTCCAGAAAAAGGACTCAAGCTGTGTCTTTGAGAAATACTGTTCCCTCTCATCACACATTTTCTTATTGATAAAATTACAAAATAATAACATTTGAATAAGTTGTATATATATGTATATATTAGGGAATAGATTGATCAATCAGTTTAATTTTATTGAATTGGTTCACATAATTGTGGGGACTAGCAGGTTTGTAACCCACAGGGTAGGCTGGCAGGCTGAGCACACAAGAAAAATTGCTGTTACAGTCTAATTTAAAAGACATCCTTTGGCAGACTTCCTTCTGCCTTGGGAGGCCCTAACCTGTTTTTACCAGAGGCCTTTTATTGATTAGATGAGACTTGTCCTCCTTATGAAGCACAACTGAAGTCTCAAAAACCTACTGATTTTGATGTTATTCTTGTAAAAAACAAGAAATCTTCACAAAGATGTCAAGACTCATAGTGGAGCAAATAACTAGAAAGTATGACCCAATGTAGTTGACACATGAATGACCACTTCTGGCCCCCCTTCTCTTTTCCCCACCAGTGTGTACTATGTGCCATGTGATGTTCCAAGCACGTCAAAGGGATGAAATCTTTGTATCTTCACTGTAGCTATACGAGTCTCTGGAACATGGCTTTCTATATTCATTTTTACCAACAACATCCTTGGGATCAGGAAGACAAGTAGTTCACCTGACTTGGTCTTACCCAAGTCTGTCTTGCCTGTGTGTTTCCCTCGAAGACAAAACAGATGTCTTCTGTCTGTGATTGATTAGTGACTTCGCTAAGTGAGAGATAACGGCTCCCATCTATCAAGCAGCTTCTGCATATAAGGGCAGGACTGGGCACTGTACTCCTCAAGCAGTGAACATATTTACCTAAGACAGTCCAGACACTCGAGCGTTATCCAGCCACAGGACCACTTTCCACCCACACGCTCCAGTTGTTAGGTCCTTGAGATCCGTGACTGTTCTCAGATCTTTTCATTAAAAATCTCTTCATGCAGCTCTTCTGTCTACTCTAGTGGCTCTTGTGAATGTCTGCTTTCTTTTTTTCTCCCAGGAAACCAGTCTTATGCCTGTCCATCAAAAAATACATGCACTTTTCTTACTGAATATAAATAATTTCAGAGTGTTATTTTCTGGAGTCCAGATGCAGGGGAAGGAATGATATCCTCAGACACTTGTGTCTGGGGATACATTTACTGTAGGTGTTGGTCATGGCAGTACCATGGTTATATCCAACCTGGGTGAGGCTGAGAGGAGGAAGTGCAAGCCGGTACTTCCTGGAGGAGTCTTCCCTTGATGGCCATCATCAATACTCTGAAGTGCCATGTGTTTCTAGCACATGGGATCCTGAGTTCTAACTCTAGGAATTTCTCCCAGAGAACCACAGCCAGCAAGCACAGTGAACACTAATCCTCTTTCCTTCCTGGGACTGAGTTTGAAGTTACACTTTGTTCCTTTACCACTGTGTGATTTCCTCTAAAAACTTGAATGAGTTCCAGCCCATAAACCCTATAAGCACACACGGCATTTCCTCCTCTGTGTGTTGGCTTGCATGTGGATTTGACAGATAAGGAGATGCCTTTATTCTGTAATCCTCCTCCATGCTTCTTGGCTGTCTCCCTGAAACTTAGCTGGCTTGTTTGTCCCTTCAGTCCCTGGGTGGTCTGATTACAGTAAACCCTACCTTCAAAGCAGGCCAGGTGATGATCCTCAGCTCAGAGAGCTGGTAGGCGGCCATCCTGTAGACTTCCTGGGAGCCCTAGCCAAAGGAAGACCTCTTCCAAGAAAGGATTAGCCAAGCACCACATGGATGCTGCTGCTAATCTTCCCATGCTGGCCAGTTTAGGTTCTCTAATTAATACCCAGTTTGTACCCAAACCGGCTTCCCCAAAGGCTCTGGATAAAGAAAGGAAGAAGGGGAAGGGCAGAACAGAGCAAATGAAAGGAAGCTTACGTGATGGGTTGGTTATGATCCTCTCTCTTCTCAGCGTTTCCTTGACTTACCTGCCCGTCTCTTCAGTCCTTATCTCCACAGGCTCCGCAGCCACCCATGGTGTGTCCATGTCTCTCCTCCTCTGATGTAGGGTGTGAATTCTTTGTTGTCTGGTTCCGTGTTCTTTCTTTCCACCTCCTCCATTTCTTCTGTTGCTTTTGCAGAGTGATAGATACTATTGCAACTCCCATGGCCTGAAAATGGCTGGTTACTGACTGGGACTCTGTGGAGTTTTGTAGCTAGGATAAGTCCTGTCAGCTCTTTCTCTGTCTCACTGCGCACTCAGATAACCTCATGAATATGGCATAGGGAGATGGACTAAGTACAAATGCATTCCGTTTGGTAGTGTGTTCAAGACAGGACTGGCGGTGTATAACATGGGGCTTTTGATACGGACACCTTTGGAGTCTTAGAAATACCGAAAGGTTTACAGCAGTCATATGGTACCCAAAGCTGTCACACTCCTTAACGGATGCATGGCCTGCCTTCTCTGGAGAACTTGGTGCTTTGAAATCTCTTTCCTTCCAAATAATGTAGCAAAACTGTCTCCTCAGAAGTGTCCATGGCTCTTTATTATTATTCTGAGAACTTTTTTATTTCAGAGAGAGTCTTTAACGAAGTGCTACCCCTTGCCCCTTTCCCCTTGAGAATTATAAGATGTTCATTAAATATTTGTGCAATGAATGAATGAGATTAATGATCGCAGATAAGTTGTCTGACTAAGGAAAGTCAGAAGGAGTTTTTTCAGAAGGTACTACAACCAGTGTCCAAGATGCAAAGGTTAGAGGTAAGAAATAGGAGATGCCTCATGTTGCTGTGGTGGTTTACTGGCGGCTGCTCTGCCAAAACTTAAGTTAAAAAGAGATTCAGGAGTGGGGGTGGTCTGTATAGATGGGAAGAAAGAGTTCCCACACAGGCTGGAGGTGGTAGCATTTGGTTACATCATTGCTGAGTGTCACTTAACCCACCCTCTTTACATTATAGAGGGGCCAGGTATTAGGGAGGCTCATAAACACACACCTGTCTTCCACTCATGAATTAAATAAACTGAAAGACAAGATAGAAATGACAGGCAGAGGAAGGTAGACATCTCAGTTGATAAAACAATTTAAAAATAAAAAAAAGAGTATCTTTCTTCTCCAAAGACTTGATCCAGTGTCCCTTTGCCCTGACTCCATCACACGTGTGAGTTTTGCGGGTTATTCCTACTGCTCCTTCCCCTGGTCTCCTCCTGTGGGGTTAGTTACCCTGGAGCATTCACTTCAGGACATGGGGGCAGTGTTGTGGAGGCCCTGAAAGCTGCCTGTTGCTTTCGGCAGTTACTTCTTACGGCTCTTTCTGCACTGCCTCCCGCCAAGAGAAGACTTATAATCAGACACTTTGATGCTGAGAACTTTATGAAAACTTACATCTCTTATCCATGTACTCTCTAAACCTGAGGGTGACTGCTTAGTGTCAAATGTAAGGCCACATGACCAGGCATGTTATGCCACGGGTCTAGAGGGACCTCGCACTTGATCTGAGAAGCGCTGTTTGTGTCACAACACCCAGTCCCATGGTGAAAAGAGCTATCAGTTGTCATCTTTCTGCCAGGGAAACTTTGAGCAAGCTTCTAGCTCCCGGCTTGCTGTGTTGTGTGGTTCAAGTCTCTTGCAATCCCCCATGCTGCCATTCTAAACCATTCTTGAGAAATGAATGGTTGCCCTGGAGCTATTGTGAATGCCTCCAAAGCTTGTGTTCCCCAGGTAAGATCAGAGATGGCCACCAGGACTTCAGTTGTGATGTTCCGGGGAGATTGACAGGGAGTCGTTGAAGCCTTCTTGAAATGCTCTGTCAGTTACTTCCAGTCACCTTAGTTTTTGTTTTTTGTTTTTGTTTTTTATCCAGTCTCTTATTTAAGAGAGTCTTTCAGATGATTAACTTAGAACCACACACTCAGTTGAAAGCCAGTTGCTTTTTTCGTGGACCTCAAACCTTGAGTGCAAAGTCTCCGGTTCTTAATTTTCAGAATGTTGCCTTTGTCTGACAGATCCCAGGCAGTTTTCATTACTGAAAGTACATGGCTCAAATTGCCACCACACCTTCTTCATTCCATCACGCACCTTCCTGGAAATATGAATCCATTCTCATTATGAACATAGATATTTATTATCTGACAAGCAAATCCAGTTTGCCTCTCTGTGAAATTACTTCATTGCTTTGTGACTTCCAGGAGCATAGTCAACATCACTAATAAAAAGACTTCGTCAGACATTGTGTCAGGAAGGGACCAGATAACAAAAGGACTCCGTTTGTACGTTATATCAGAAGCTGCCCCAGATCTCTAGAGCCTGGTGAACAAAGTGAATTAGAGTATGGTTGGCAACAGTCAGCTGTTTCCACAGGGTCATATGGAAACTGCTAACCTGCCTCCCTCTCTCAGTAGCCTTTTGACCTCCTGAATGTACCATCTGACCTTGAGTCTGGAACCCTCACTGAAGCACATTTTGAATATTAATCCAAAAGACCATTTCTGTCATCCCACTTTGAGAATGACTAGGCAGACAGGATGGACAGACAGCGTTGCCAGAATTGCATGGAGTTTGTAAGGACATGATGTAGCACCCAGGCTAGGCTGTCTGTGGGCAAGGAAAGTCAGCACTGTTGACCCGGCCCCTTGCAGACTCTGATGGTGGAATGATGTCTGTAGTGTGTAGTAGGCTTCTGTAGTAGAAGATTCTCTTGGTTGTGTCTGTAGTGTACCCTGAGTACCTAAAGGATTCTGTTTCCAAGGCTTGTTCTCTCTAATCAGCAGAAAATATAGAAGGGGGAGAAATGTCTTCTGAAACGTTCTTTCTCAAAAAGAAAACGAGCCAAGTCTACACTGGTTGAAGCATGAAATCAAGGAAGATAAATATTCATTCCTGACCTGTATAGGGCAATGAGAGTTGGACCCAGTCCCCTGCACTTGCTAAACAAGTGACTTAGCACTGAGCTACTTGCCTCGCCATAGTCTCTGACCTTTAGAGTAGGAATGACTGGCGCAAAGCTGCTCCACAGGACAGATAAGAGTACATGATTAAACATTATGATGTGAATTATTTCTGGGCAATGCCATAAATAGCTATTATTTTAAATATGTTAGTACCTTCTTGTACCACTTTCTGTAGTTTTAGCTACCCACAGTCAGCCATGGTTCTAAACCACTGAATAGAAAATTCTAGAAATAAATAATTCATGAGTTTTAAATTACTTTTATTACAGCATATGGGCATAATTGTTCCCTTTTATCATTAGTAATTGTTGTTAATCTCTTGCTATGCCTAATTTATAAATTAAACTATATCACAGGGGGAGTGTGTAGGGAGAAATACAGTAGATAGAGACTTGGTAGCATCCATGGTTTCAGGCATAGACTGGGGGTTTTGAAAGACAGCGTGTGCAGGGAAGGGGGCTTCCATATTTAGAGTAAGAAGGAAGAGAATTCACCAGCATCCTCCCAGCTCTCAACCAGCCCTCCAAGCTGGCCGCTTCCTTCTTTCTACAGAAAGCTCTGGTCTTTTCCTGGCCATGCAGATAAGTGTTTCTTTTCTCTCTAAAAAGGAACTCTCTGCTCTGGCTTTCCTGTGGTGGCCAGAGGCTGAGAGCTGCCTGGAGTGTATAAGTCACTTCTCTTGACATCTCCTGGAAGTGGTATGAACTGAATAATTACTCAATGAATTGATGACTCTTGGTCCTGATTTATCAGGTCCAGAGCTAATGGCAACCAAAAACAGTGATGTGGGAGCACTGTTCCATCCGTTTTACCATTCTGTTGATTTTGTTGTTAGACAAGCAGATCCTAGGGCCATAATAAACCATGATTGTTTTTCAACATCTTAAAACTGAACCAACTAAAAAATTGTGAGGGCAAAACGTACTGAGATTTATTCTGTGACTTTAAGCCTACTTCCAGATTGCAATTCTAAATCTTAAAGTTGTGGTTATTGGAAATTTAGAATGTGAATGTGTAACCAAATTTCTAATTTATACTCAAAGATAATGTGATTGTCATTATAGATGTGAGCTTTAAAGAATGCACAGTCTTAGACCTCTTTAAATCTCATAGAAATGGGACACAAGACTTTGGAAATTCTGGATCAAAAGTATGTACATCCTTGTGTTTGGGATCTGTCTTCTCTATTAGCCTCATGTACTAGCCTTCGATACTGGCTTTAGCGTATCAGTAGCTGTCACTTTAAAGAAATAAAAGCCTTTTGGCTTCCTTCCCTTCCTCCGCACACAGTTCCCAAGGATCTCTGTAACAGGTAAGATTATTAATCAAAGCATTGAATCCAAACCATCTTCGGATCAGAATCTCAATTTATGCAGGAATGTAGACATTGTGTGAAAGAGAAGGGGTACGGAGAGGTATAGAGAGATAAACAAGGAGTGAAGAGAGGGTACCTATTTCAGGTTTCAGGGGAATGTTTTCTCCAGCATCAGATCACACATTCAGATGCATGTGACACATATGACTGGTGTCCCTCAGGATTTAGGTTAAGGAGAGAACATCCCCGCAGCTCAGGCTCACAGTCAGGCATGCTGTCACAGGATCACCTGGTGCTTGTCACCCACATTCCCCCAGGCACCTTGAGGCCCTCTTTAAGGGGTCAGATGTGTGCTGCCCTGCCGGCCTATCTTTTTAACAGACAACAACCTTAAGGGAAGGAGTATTATTATTTTGTTATGATTTTACTCTGCAGATATGCAACGTTCTTTTATCATTTCTTGGCTGGAAGAAGCAGAGTTAGAGTAACAGTGTATCCCGTGGATCTTACCTATGCATTGAGTACTGTTGGCTCAGAAGTCATCATTTTAGGTTTAGAGAGATGTTGGCACAGAGACCTGTGATGGTATTTGCATATCAATGAATGCACTTTAACATCCAAATACCACTTTTTTGAGCTTGATGTAGAATTCAGCCATGAAGTTTTAAAAAAGATCGCGGTGTGTAACAGTGTGTTTAGTCCCCATTCTCCATCATGGGATGTGCAACGCTTCTCTTGAATGCTGTACTCATTGTCAGGGATTTGGTGGCAGTCCAGCCTTTTCAGTGGCTTAGGACTACTGTCGTAAAGCACTCTTTGATTGCAAAATATTGGGCATAAATCACATTTATTTTAAAAGTTCTGAATTGTCTTGTGGTTTATTGCATATGAACTTGAATCTAAATCAGATTTGAAGTCAGTGCAGTGGGGCATCTGAGGATGCTTTGTTTCAGGAGAACATTTGTCTTAGAGCAGTGTGTATTGAAGAAGATTGGAGGAGTTCTTTGGATGATTAATTTGAGAAACGTAGGAGAACAAGAAATCTGATTCATTGAAAAATAACCAATAGTCACATAAAGCAAAGGAGAGACTCATTCAGACTCTGTAATGAAAATGAGGTTCCGTGTCCCAGTTTGGTTTTGAGCTAAGCTGTTCTGTAAGTCAGCCTTCTGCCATTGTGGAAAAATGCCTGATGTGAAAAACCGGTAAGGAAGGCAAGGTTGTATTTTGGCTCACGGTTTCAATCTGTGGTTAGTTGGTTCCATCACGTAGGTATCTATGTGGTTGATGTGTGCATGATTCACTAGATCACTGTACACTAGTGTGGAGTGCTTTGTGATCAGGGTTCTCCTGATCAAAGGTTGTTGCAGCCATGCAAAGGCTTGGTATGAGTTTATGCCAGACTAATTCGGCAGGTCCCCGACAGTAGGGCTGATAGAATTCCCTACTCGTGTGAACTGAGGTCGGGGTGTCCTCAACTGAGCTGTCACTTTACCCAACAGATCGCCAGGGCCCTAGGAGCCGGATCCTGTTTTCTGGCATCTTCCTATGTCTCCCGCTGAAGAATGGGTGGGACTGGCCTTGTTCCCTGAAGTGATGTGATAAGAAGAGTCGCCTAACTTAGTGGGTACAGATTGAGTTACTGAGCTTGCGGAGGAAGGTTCTTTCAGGTTCTGACACCCAAGTTCAGCCTGCTGTAGACGGTTAAGCTTCGACAACACCAGCCCATGCTTGTCTGAATAGTACAATTAGGCGAGTGTAGCTGACCTATAAGAACAAGCCTTCCATTGCCCAGTGCCACTGAAGATGGGGAGCTTGCATTTAAGGAAGGATCACTGTCTTCCAGTGTGCATATCAAAGAGACTTAAAGAAAGTTCTTTGTCTACGACCTGGAGGCTCGGTTAGTCTTAAGCTTTAATTTCCTTTCTCAGTTAGTACATCTGTTCCACAATGGCTGATTCACAGACTCTGAAACAGGAAACCGCCTCCCGTGTGCTCTGGGGGCTAGGGTGCACACACTCTTGCTTTTCTGGTGGGGACACGTCAGGTTTTTAGGCTTTTTAAGCCACAGGGAGTCTGAGCTGGTGTGGTTTATGACTCAGCTGGAAACTTCTGGGAAACTATTCAATTGCTCATCTCCCAGCTTTTGGCTTTGAAGCAAACCTTAGCTTACCCAGGTAGGACACCAGTGGGGAAATGATGTGTGCGGCTTCTGTATCTTCCCCTTTAAGCAGGCAGGCAGCATGCGCTCCATGGTTCCAGGACCAGCGCAGATATTCAGGACACCCACTGCATGCATGTGATTGTAGGGCTGGGGAGGAAACTGCAGAAATTGACCAACATTGACACCATCTGACTAAGATGTTGCTGTGCATTTTTTGTTTGTTTGTTTGTTTTTTTTTTTTAGGGAATTTGTTGGAGGTGGGAGGGGTTCTCCCGTTTGACCTTACAGACTGTACTTTTAGGGGCTAGGTAAGATGACTCAGGTAAAGGCACTCAGTACTAAGGATGCCAACCCGAGTTCAACCCCTGGGTCCCACATGTTGTAAGGAAAGAACCAACTGCTACAAGTTGTTTTCCAGCCTACACAAACACACCACATAGCCACACTAGTACATACGTCCCACCCTCGAAATACACACACGCGTACGTGTACAAACAAAATAAAGTTTTTTTTAAATGAAATTGTATTTTTAAAATTATTTCATCTGTGAAATATGCAGAGAAAAGAAACCAGGTTTCTAGAAAGAGATGTTGGAAGCGCTATTGGATGTGTATGGTTTCTGAAGACATTGGTGATGGTAACATTGCTGTCCCACCCTAGCCCTCTTCACCCTGTGTGCTCAGCCGGTGTGTCCTTCCTGCCCGTGTTTCATAAGCCACATAAGTCAGAAAATCACACTCCGTCAAAGTGGTCCTTAGCATGGCCTCATTATCCCATAGAAAGCGGTCTGTGCATATTTTAGCATATGGCGTTGTGTGTGTAGGTATAGCATGTGTTTATGTCCATTAAAAATGGGTAGTTTAGGTTGAAGGACTTTATTGTATGGAAAACTTCTACCTTGAAGCGTTTAGGGACCTAAGAAGCGTAAACACCTCGTTCCACACAAGCTCCGGGGGTGCCTGTGCGCTGTAGACAGCGGCAGGTGGAATCACAGTCCCTGTGAGCTGCTTTTGTGCTCTGGCACATTTTCTGTCTTTTCCTTTCTGGTCTGTCTCTGGCCAGCTCCGTACCTTCTCCAGGCACGCTGCTACTGTACCTATTGGCTTATGTGACGATGGTGGCCCACTAGCTGAGAGTTCCAGGAAGACTCTGCTTTATTTCTTTTTGATCTCTAGCTCCTGGCACAGTTGAATTGGAGCTATGCACATGTTTGCCAAAAGTGTGAAGGGTGACTCATTTCATATGTGCAGCCTTTCCAGGTTACAATGGGAATATTTGTGAAGGCTGGACACTTGTATTCCCTGTAGCATGCAGTGGATATCAGCAGACATCCTAGCATTATTGGCTCCCGATCCATAGTAACGAGGCCTTGGCTTGTTCCCTCAAAATAGAGCAAGTCTTACGCCATGGAAGTCCAGTGTATGGGCTTTGGAGTAACGTAAGTGGCTTCTCTGAACACTTAATGTCTTCTCTGGACTAAGCCAGTGGTGTCAGAGCCTGGGTCTTCTCCCCACTTGTCCTTTACTTTTGAATTACAGTCTCTCCTGAACAACCTCATTCATGACAAGAACTTGACCCCCTGGAGAGCCTGGACAGACAGCTTTCCATGGACGTGGAAGGCTATTTCAGCGTACTGTTCTTCATCTTTGGGTTGTCCTTTCGCCTGTCTCAGACTAACTGTGGGGCATTCGTGCCACAGGCTTCCACTGAGCACCTTCTACGTGTCACATGGTGTGCTGAGTACTGAGAATGTAAAGACTTTACAGTAAGTACATCTTGAACTTCAGAGTCTCAAAAGCACCGGAGAAATTCCTAGTTTGAGATCTGTGGTAGTAAGAACCGTTTCTTAGGGGAGTTTGCATTCTCTATAGGCAAGCGTACATATAAACACATTTTATATGGGTGTATCATTAGTAAGCATGAAGAGATAAGGAGTGATTAACCATGCCATGCCTGATATGAATCTTAATAAGTTGGATGAGCAAAGGAAAACTGATAATGATAATCATTATAAAAGATTCAGTCATTTGCATTTGATGCTACAGCTCTAAAATAGAAGCTCCTTTTGGAGTCTGTATACATAGGAAAATTAAATTGACAAAATAGGATTTGGGGCTTTACGTGTCATATGAACAGTTTCCGAATCTGAAGTGTATGAGGTTGACTGTTTAACGTTGCTGTTGATTCATGGCAGTAAACAGAGCAGAGGGCAATTTGAGATTATAAACCAGACGATAGACAGAAGGCGGGTGCTGGAGCTTCAGCGCAAGACTTCCACTCCTTTGCCCTCCTCATGGCGACAGCCCTCTTACATATTCCAGACTTAACTGAAAAGGTTAGGAGTTCAGCTGTTGTTGAGTGAGCACAGACTGGGCTCAAAGTGCCGCGTAAGCACCGTGGGAAGAATTCAGAGAGGACTGGAGAGCGACTGGGTGCACACTCCATGTGTTTCAGTTGTGGGTTCGCAGTAAGAGATACAGCAATAATATAGTCTGCGATAGACCTGAAGAAGGCAATGCACAGTAGAGCCTTGATGGAGATGTAAGATCGATAGTCAGCTGAGAGGAAGTATATTGGCAGCGGAAGGGAGGGAGTATCCAGAAGAATCCAAACCTGTGCTGCAGAAGAAAAATCCCCTCCATCCTTTACAGTCTGTTGTAGAGAGGGTTGTTCAGTGACACTTACCGAAAATCATGGCGAGAGTGTTAATGCAAACATTTGGGGAATGGCTGGAATTAGTCAGCACTTCTTAGGAGAGTACTATCTATAGGACTTGTCCATTGCAAAGTTCATGCATGAAGTCATCAGCTCCGTTTCTCTCCTCTGTTACATAGCCAGGAAGCAGAGATGTTTCTTAAAGTGACATTTTATCTTCCATAAGTAATCATTAGTGATTTTATTTCACCTTTGTTTAATTTTATTAATGATAGTTGGAACATTAGAAGAGAATTCTATGCTGTCTTCTTGGAATGTTATCCTTAGTGACTCATGGACTCACAGTAGATGTGGTTCTGTGCACACAATCCCAGTGTAGATAGGATGATCTCCAGGCCGCACCGTTTAAGGAGGAGGCATTGGTAGTTGATGGTTACTCGGGGAGGAAGAGTCAATCACTCTCTTTGGGGCTATGGCCACTGTAGGGTTCCCGTGCGCTAGTTTACGGCCCTTCACCCATGCACATATGGCCAAATAACTGGACTAATTTCATGGTGTTGAGAGGGAAAATTGTTAAAGAAATATGGAGAAGAGTGTGGAAAATAGGCAGCAGACATGACCATATTTCATTGGATATATGTGAAATTCCTAAAGAATAAATATAAAGTTTCAAAAAGATTAAAAGGGCAAATGTATGGTATGCAGCTAGTATACACAAATGCTAAGTGTGTACAAGCACATAGATTATAATGTGCTCTCTCTCTCTTTGCTCTTTGTGTAACTGTCATAATGCAAGGACGTCAAAATTTTTCCACTTGGAGAGTATTTTTTCCAAAAGCAAAATTGAATTATTATTGCAAAAGCTCTATGGAGCAAGTGACTTACAAAGTCAGCATCACAGGCTTGGTCATATGCATTTTGAAAAACAACTGTCACTTTGTGCTTTACAATTTCTTGAATAAGCTCCTTAGATTTCACTTTCCATCCAGCTAGAACTCAGAAGTCATCTTTGCTTCTTTTACAAAATCATGACGTAGCTCTTTATAACTCGTAACCGCAGCTCCTGAGAGCACCTAGGTAGACTGTGAAATCAGGTTCTTGCTGATGCTTCAGCCCAAAGCACCTTTCTTTCCAACTCTCCATATGCTTTTCAGCATTGGAAGTTTGTATCTAGAAGCTGACAATCTGTTCTCTGCTAAGCATCACAGATGTGGTACAGACCGAAGTCCTTGTCAACACTTGCGCACGCAGCCCCGTGACTCTCGACAGAGCAGTTTAACTTTGAGGAACTTGGCATTTGGTGTGAAGAGATGACAGCTGTGAGAACATCCCGGCAGATGAGGGTCGAACAGAACCACAGTTGTGTCTTATCTTCAGATTGCCCTTGTGTTATCTTATCTGTACTGGAGCTCAGTTACTGCCATGCTTCCTGTGGTGAGGAACAGGGTGTTTTTGAAAAGTGTATTTAATTTGGCATGACGGTTTTACATTCTTTCAAAGGTGGGAAACTGAGGGAAAGGGGAATGTCTATCTTCTTTGAAACTGTGGAAAATAAGGACATTAATAATGTTGGTGTCCCAGCTGGCCATTGGCAATGAATGGTACACACATGACTATGGTATACAGGATTGAGGGGTATCTCAGAGACCTGCAGTAGAGCAGTAGCCTGCCCCGGGGAAGAGCCCCAAAAGGCTGGCTTACCAATCCATAGTATATATGCTCAACAGAGAAGTATGTTAGAGGTCTGGGACTATGGGCGTTGCTTTCACCTCAGAAGTGGGGAAGATGCTAAGTGCTAAGGAAAGGCATGTTAACTTGAAAAGATCTTGTAATGGTGCTTTGTTCTTAGGACTGGTACTGCTTTGTTCTTGGAATGTACTATCCACTATCCACACCAAAAAGAAAACAAAAACAAAAACAAAAAAAAAAAAACCCATCTCATTTATCAAGTATCTGTCAGTTGCAACACATGCATACATATCAAGATACAAATCGTACCCCTCCCTTTGTCTCTGTATGTCTCCCTGGCCTCCACACACAGGCGTTGGCCTGACTTCTGCCACCGAATGTTGGCTTTGCCTAATACGCTGTAATCCACAGGGATTCAACCATACTGTAGACTTTGGTTTCTCTTTATTCTGCATAACATTTCTGGGATTCAGTCGTATTGTTGTATGAATACAGTATAATTAGTGAGCCATTGATGAAGATATTTGGACTGTTTTTATTTTGGAGATATTGTTAATAAAGTGGATGTGGAAATTGTGCTACAAACCTTTAGCCAGACATGCAGTTGCTTTCTTTTTATAAATACCTAGTAGCATTAATGCTTATAGAATGTTCTTTTGAAGAAATTGTAAAAGGCATTTTCCAGTGGGTTTGCGATTTTAAGCCTTACCCGTAACTGACAAGACTTCCATCCACGCTAGAAGACTTCCATCCACTCTACATTTGGTATTGTCAGTTTTTTACACTTAATCGTTCTGTCGGGTTGGTATTGATGTCTTGTGCTCTGTTTCCTGAACAGAGGTGTTGGTGAATACCCTTTCACATTGCTCATTGGCCACTTGTTTACCTTCATTTGTAATTGGAATTTCAGGTTTTTATTTTTCTTGTTATTTATTTATTTATTTATTTATTTATTTATTTATTTATTTATTTTGGGTTTTTGAGACAGGGTCTCTCTGTTGTAACTCTGGCTGTCCTGGAACTCACTCTGGGGGCCAGGCTGGCCTCAAACTCACAGAGATCTGCCTGCCTCTGCCTCTGCCTCTGCCTCTGCCTCTGCCTCTGCCTCTGCCTCTGCCTCTGCCTCTGCCTCTGCTTCCCGAGTGCTGGGGTTAAAGGCATGTACCACCATTGCCTGGCTTTTTTTGTTATTTTTAAAAATTATGGAGTACTCCAATGTTTTTCCATTCTGAATAGAACACACACACACACACACACACACACATACACACACACACACACACACACACACACACACACACGTGTTCTGTCTTTTGTTAAACCCTTTTAATTTTGAAGTAACTTCTGAAAAATTACAAATTTAGTAAAGGTGTTCCTAAATGTACCGTGATTTCTGTCCCAGTAAAAGTATTGTAGGTTGAAAATATCGCAGGTTGAAATACTTAAAATGTATTTACTACATCAGACCCCCCCCCTGCGCGCATTGTAACACAGCACTATAGCCCGTATTGTCTGCCGCTGTCTCTGTCCCAAATGTGGCTAGTCCAAGAAAAGATCAAAATGCGAAGTACAGTTCCTATTGAATGCATATTGCTTCTGTATCATTGTAAAATCAAAGCATCACAAGTTGAATTGTAAGTACTTTGAGTGTCTGTTTACATTGGACACAACTTCTTCTGAGGTTGACATCTCACATGACCATGGTACAATTATCAAAGCTAAAACTTGTCGTCTCTACACACTGTTACGTAAACTACAGACTTTGTTTGGATTTCACCAGCTTCCCCTAATGCCGTCTTCAGGACACAGTCCAGGATAACACATGACATTTCACTTCCACAACTCCATAGCCTTCCCGATAGATATCAGAGACAGTTCCTCTTTTATTTATGTATTTAGCCTTTTATAATATTGACACTTTTGAAGACTGCTCTAAGAATTTTGTAAAAACAGCCTAGAATTTATGTTCATCCTAAAGCATTTCTCACCATTAAACTGTGATTATGGATTACTGGGTAGAATAAATGTTACAGAAGTGGTTTGTTCTTCTCATTATTTAATTGGGTTTTTTTTTTTGCCTTTATAGTTAGGTTTTTGTATTTTTTCTGTTGTGTTTTGACTGGTGTTACGCTGAATCTTTTGATCAGCTTAGGGATAATTGGTGTTTTGATACTATTGAGTGTTCCGAAGCATGCATTTATGTGGGTTTGTCCATTTAGCTAAGCATTCTTTGATATCCTAGTAACATTACAAAGTTTTAAGTATAAAGATCTTACATAGGTTTTCTTAAGTTTATTCTGGAATGTTTTACGTTTTTAAAATATTTCTGTAGAAAGTATTTTAACTTTTTATAGTGTTGTTTGATTGCATTTCACTGTCTTTGGTAGGTTTGAAATTATATTTTCTACTTTTTTTGAGGGTCAATTTTGGTAAATTGTATCTTTCAAGCAACTGGTTTCCTCTTTTTTTAGAGTCTGTTGTCATTCCCTTACACTTCTACCTTATTTCACGGTCTGTGGTGGTCCTCACTGTTTCACTCTGATATTGGCAGTATACACTTTTTCCTTTTTTAGCAGATCTTGATCAGTAACCTTGCTAGTTACCAAGGTTGTTAATATTCCCACATGACCGACTGGTGGCTTTGCTGGTTCTTCTCTATTGTTAATTCTCTACCGTGTTATGGTCTTGGCATTTTCTCTTTTTACCTGTTCTTGGGACCCTTCTGCCCCTGCTGGGTTGCCTAGTCCATCCTTGATGTAGGAATCAGCGTGATCCGTGTTCCATCTTGACTTGCCCTGTTTGAGTGGTAACCCTGGGAGGACTGCTCTTTTCTGAGGAGAAGGGGGTGGGCGATGGATCTGGGGGAGGGCAGAGACGAGAGGAGTTGGGGGAGTGGAGGAGGGGGTCAGAAAGTATTATATGAGAGAAGAAAAATAAAAATTTTTAAAAAGTTAAGGTTGAATTTGACCAGGGAAATACTGTGGGAGTTTGTGACTGTTTGGTTGCTTCTGCTGCCATGCAGGGCCACACACCTATAAAATAGAAACATTTTCTGCCTCTTAAAGCCCACATTAAAAATTCAGTGATATTTTACTTTCTATGCCATTCCCGATGAAAAGCACTGAGAACTAAAACTGACTCATGCCAAATGCAAAAACACAAACAAACAAACAAACAACAAAAAGCAAAAACAAAACAAAAAAACTCTTGGTATTTTCTTCTACGTGTTTGTATTAAGTTTGGGACACTGTATTTTAACCTTTTGTCCTAAAAGAACTACTGGCTAATTATTAAGAGGAGGATGTTTAATTAATATGAATTACTTTTAAAATATGGGATAGTTATAAAACCATTAGGTAAATTGAACTCAACGTCAGTTTTCTAAATATGAACAACAGTCAGCAGTCGTCTGAAAATCACCTCAACGAGTGTAGCCACTTGCTGTCGATGGTAACTGCCTGGAGGATTGGATGTGTTCATTGAAAGAATGATCCCACTTCTCACAATTCATTCTAGCATTGTCAAAGCAGCACCTCTGTCACTATGTATGCAAGAGGGCACACAACATATCCTCTTTACACAATTAGCTTTATTTGAGATGTGAAAATTACGCATCTAGTTTTACTTAATATGTCCATCCTGGGCACTGGTGTGAGTGGCGTGCTCATTATGTTTGAGATCAGCACTAGTAGTCTTGTGCTCACAGGTCATCCATACGAGGAAAACAAGACGCTACAGATTTTTTTTTGTTTGTTTCTTTTGTGAGGTAGAACAAAGTGGAAAGAAAGGATTCCAGGAGTACTATGGAACCTTGTCTCTCCACTATGCACTACCTGTACATGGAGTATCTCTGTGTACTCCTGGAGGAATGAATGATTGCCATCTGTATCCAGGAAGCTGAGACAGCAATCTGAGATGCATTGTGCACAGTAACGATAATGATTAGATGGACAGTACATCCTGCCATTCAAAGGACAGCAGTTAGGCATCTTTATGCTCCAAATGAAAATGGCTTTCTTCCCCTTGAGGCTTAGAGAGATATAGGGTCTTATAGTTGTAGGCTGCTGTGGGTGCTCAGCAAACAGGACAAGGAGGCATATTTATATCTATAAACCCTACCTGACCTCAGCAGAGGGAACCACCGTCCTGGCCAGTGCCTTACTCTATCAACCGTGGAACCCCAAGCATCTGAGCTCAGGTGTTTTATTGATTCAGAACTCCTTAGGTGTTCTACTGAGAGCACGTGCAGATCATAAGCAATTAAACCTTCCCCACAGAAATCCAACACCTGCAAACAATATAAAATGCCAAGGCCTGTGCATCTGTTTTTCTGGCAGTGCACAAAAACAATTATTTTAAACATAACTAAAAAGAAATTTCTACAACAGGTTCTTCTGCAAAAGTTGTTTGGGGTGACAGAGAAAACCCATGTTCAGTGTTCATATTAAACTTTTTTCCTACCGAATTAGCATTTCAGTTGGTTCTATTCTTTTGTACTTTCTGAAAATGAGATGGAAACATAGAAATTTGCTGTTGGAAGCTACTTCTGTGAAGATTTGATTTCAAATAGTTGCTTATGTTCATTCACACTTCATGGTGAGCTGAGACAGCAGTTCTGTGAGGTGCCTCTACAGTGACAGACACAGAATACTTGTGTCGTATTCTCTGTTTCACTTTATCAATATTTCTTTTCAGAATAAATGGATGAATGGATAAAACTTGTTAATGGAGTTTTAAAAATCGGAATAATTAATATCGTGCACAGGGCCACTAGGATAGATGGTATTCTGAAAGTGACTAGAACGTAAGAGCCCAAACATCATTATAGTGATTTGATCTGTTATTTTGCTTTTTAAGGTGCCAAAGAATTAGAAGTTGGGTAAATAGTCAGTAGTGGACACACTTACTGGTAGGGCTTTAAAAATATGAGAAGCAATGAAAAATGGTTTCATTTAAATTATTGCAGCTTAAGAGCTGAGGATGACTTTGAACTCCTGAACCCCCAGAACCTTCCAGGTACTAGGATTACATGTGTGGGGCACCAAAACAGCCTTACAAGTTGATTTAAATAGCTTAGAATAATTCAGATTTCAGCCTTTGTCACTGAAGCAAGATCGTGTGCACAACTTTTCCGTATGACCTCGAGTTGCCCTCCCTAACCAGGAGGTCTGCAGCAACGCCAGGACGCGCGGCGAGGAGCAGTGCTCTCGACTTTGTCCTGCGACAGCCACAGGACTTATTTTTAAAATAATAGGAGAGAATCGCTTGTTTGAAGGGACAGTGAATTATTTATTTCCCCTAGGAAACCACACTGGAGGAGAAAAGCTGTGCTTTCTCCCCCTCACCCAACTCCCTCTTACCAGAATTTATCGTGCTTCAGTATGGTGCCGTTTGTTTCTATAAGAATTTGTTAAGATTTTTTTCTTCTTCCTGGGATATTTATTTCTGTAATATTTTCATGTAACAGCCAAGTAATAAATATCCAACAGAAATTTGTGCATGCGTGTGTGCGTGTGTGTGTGTATCTGTGTCTGTGTGTATGAGTATCTCTGTGTGTGTATGTGTGTGTGTGTTTGTGTGTGCCTGCCCATGTGTGTGTGTATGTGTGTGTGCATGCACCCATGTGTATGTGTGTGTGTGTGTGTATGTGTGTGTGTGCACGCGTGTATGTATGTATATGTGTTGTGGGGCAGATAATGCAGTGTCCTGTCAAATAGCAAACTATTTCCCATCATTTACTCTTCTTGCTATATAACGCTGTGTCTAATGTAGTTGCTGTAGAATTCTTGTCACATTACCAGCACCTAGAGTCACAGTTAGGAACACTTTCTGGTCTCTTTTAATGTTGAAATATCAGATAATGTGTTTAGAAGGCCATCATATAATCACTAAATAACCTGAATAACCATATTAGAAGTTCTTAGGAGCTTAGACTCTAGGGCCAGGAGACAAGGTGGGCAGAGGGAGACAGTGTGGGACTGCGCAGAAGATGTCCGAGGAGGCTGTGACAGGTGCCTAGAGCAAGGAAGGATCATTGCGAGTGGGTAGAGTCTGCAATATTGCTCTTGCAGACACCTTCATTGCCATGGGAACCCTTCTATAAGAACCACCCAAATGCTGCCCTCTGCCATCGGTCTGAATTCAGATAACCACGGACATCCGTAGGTAAAGAAGGCACTAGGCCTTGTGGCAGAGAAGCCAAGGCAGGAAATTGGGATTTCAAAGCTGGCCTGGGTCATAGCAAGACACTGTCTCAAAACGAAAATGATGGGAAAGAGAACTGCACACACAGGGAAGGCTCCTCTCATCCCGTGCAGAATCTTGAGTTCTCCTGTGGTTTCTCACACCCTGCATCGTCATGTGGCACAATGCCCAAAAGCAGGTGTCATCAGCGCGGCCCAGGATTGGGTGATAGGAACATCACCGCTTGGTTAAGGTGGCACCTGCCAGTCTTCTCCACAGAAATTACTAGTAAGTGCTAGCAGCATGTGCATCTGAAACTGGTAGGCACTGTATTTCTCATCCCGCTTTCACTCACTCACTGATGGTCTTGCTGAGTCACTGTGAGTGCCAGAAGCTCATTTTGCTGAGTCACTGTGAGTGTCAGAAGCTCATTTTGTAACGGTGTCATTACTTCAGTGCTCACTAGTTGGCATTTCTCTTTAAGAAAGACTTGCTTCTACCTTTTAAATATACTTTATCAGTATGAACTCATGGATTTTTGCTTCATTAATTAGATTATGGTACTTAATCTGCATTTTAATTTTTTAATTTTTTATTTTTTATTTTGGGTTTTCAAGACAGTTTCTCTGTTATAACTCAAGCTATCCTGGAACTCACTCTGTAGACCAGGCTGGCCTCAAACTCACAGAGATCTGCCTACCTCTGCCTCCTGAGTGCAGGAATTAAACATGTGCACCACCATGGCCCAGCAATCCACATTATTTTAATGTTTACTAGATTTGGCCACAGCAGGATGCCCTTTGGGCTAGTGTCTTTCCATTAGACATGTCCTTATTATTCCTGTCTCTGGTACAACAAGATATTCTTGAATTATCTTGTAATTCAACAATTCTAGGTCTGAAAGGAGCCATTTCTCAAGGGAGTTCCTTTTTCTATTCAAATGAAATTCAGAGACTCAGGTTCTGAGTATTGTGTGTGCTCAGAACTTGAGGATTATTGTTTCCAGACTCTTTGATTAGGCAGAGCTACACCGCACATGTATTTCATATACTTCCACATGCATGTCCGCATACACACACACACACATCTATTGGTACTACAATGCCTATCATCCATCTCTCTGTCTGCCTAGCTATTTAATAGGGTCAGAGTTCATGCTGATGTCTCCAGTCCCAGCTCCTTCCACTGTCCCGTCCTGGTCATCCCTCCCTTCCGTGTTTCCAACTCTTTTTTTTTCTTTTTTCTGACAGCAAAAAACCTGTGTCCACACACAGTGTGCTTACTTCTTTGCTGAATATTAGAATATCCATTCAAAATTGCTCCTTCATTCTACGGAAAAAAGTCAAAACCTACTAGTTAGTGTTTGTTTAATAGAATTCTTTATAATCTGTGTAAGTTCACTGTGGCCTAGAGGTACAGTGGTAAGGGTGGCAGGATAAGACCTGTTCTTTCCATTAAATCACTTCCCCTCCCCAGTTTTCTGTTTCTCTGAACTGAAGGAGAAAGGAAACCTGGCTTCACTGGTGTCTCTAAGAACACAGTGGAGTCTGGAGAGATGGTTTGGTGGCTCAGAGCACTTGCTGCTCTTGCAGAGAACCCAGTTTGGGTTCCAGCATCTACATGTTTGCACACAACCACCTGTAAATCCAGTTCTAGGGAATCCACTGTCCTCTCCTGGCCTCCACAGGCAAGCACATGCTACACATGCATACATACCTGCAAAACACTCGTTAACAAAAAATAAAAATAAATAAAACTTTCTTAAAAAGATAACAGTGAAGAGCTCTGAGTCCAGGCTGTAACAGGGTTGGGCTTCATGGGGGGGTAAGATGTTGGAGTGGACGGAGGATTTTTTTGTCTCCTTTGTTTGTGTACACTTAGTCCTTGTCTCTGCGAAGAGGGCTGTCCTCTCATGGAATATTTGGGCTAGTTATTACTCTACCATAAACCACCCCCCAAAACATAACAGAAACGATAACCTGTTTTCATTGCCATGCAGTTTGGCCAGGGCAAAATGTAATCCCTAATACAGATGTGACCTGAGAATTTGTTTTCCCATGCTGTGGTTTGAAGAGTGCAGCACCCATCCTTGCATTTTCAGTCTCGTGATTGAATGTGTGACTTTGTGCCTCTCTCGTGCTGATCTCAAGGACTCATTTGGTTAGAAAAACAATTACATTTATTTGTATTAACAATCTGACCGCAGAAAGCTCTGTGTGATTGATTGGAAGGGACCCTGATAAAGAAAAGTCTTCAGTTAGTGCACACAATGTATTTATGGGGCTCTAATGGGACATGCAGCCTGTTTGTAAATTTGAGAATATGCTGTAACAAGCTATATCATATATGCTCCAACAGTGATCTTGATTAATTTTTATCAGCGCAATGACCAAGTGGCAGTTATGGACTGTGCTTGTCTTGATACGTAAAGCTTAAGCTGAAAGCCGATCTGTTGGTGGTTATCTGTGGGCAAATATGTTCCCATGGGCTACCATCGATTCTCCCCCTATACCTCTAATAATGCTGTGTTCTTATGTTAATAAATGGAGCCTTTTATGGGCCAGGCACTTGGGAAGTTAGAACTTAATCTTTCCCCAAGAATGTGAATGTAACCTTGATCTCTTTTGGGCTTAAAAACAATATATTACTTCCATTGATCTTAGAATCACTTGGAAGGAATCCTCTGCTGAGGCCCAGTGTCCAGACTGTGGATGCTCCTCTCCCTTTCACTTGAGTACTCTGCTCTTCCAGTCATAATTCTGCCACTCTTAACAAGACATCTTGATGAATCATCCGAGAAGTTAACCTTTACCATGTCAAGCTCATAAAATTTTAAACTGCTTTCAGATACCCAGTTCTTAGAATTCGACACCATAGTACAAGATCGCAGTTGTCTGACAACAACAGAGAGCCATAGGTTTTGTCCCCGTGCTACAGCTGGTTTGGGAACAAGCCTTCCCCTCTAGCCCCTTGGTGCTCATAACTCAGTTAGTTCGTAGCTCAGTCACTGGTGAGCATCCTTACAGAGGGATGGAGATGGCCACAGCAGCTTGAGTTCTGGAAGAAACATTATTTTGCAAATGATACATAACACCTACATTTACATGTGCTTCAACATTCAGTTTAAGTGTTGATCAGCAAAATTAGCAATGAATCCCAGAGCGCAGGTACCCCTCTAGAGGCTGTGGATTTTCCTACTTCAGATTTTGCCCCATCAAAGGGGTTAGCACCTGCCACAGCAGCCAGACCACACGCTTGGCCATTCCTGTCAGAATAAAAGCTATGCATCATTAAAAAGACAGAGGTAAACCTACCAGAAAGTTGGTCTGTGATTTCAAGTTGTTTGTATTATTTTCAGAGAAATCCATATGTGTGTGTGTGTGTGTGTGTGTGTGTGTGTGTATAGATGTATGTACATGTGTGTGGAGGCCAGAGGCTGATGGCAAGTGTCTCCCTCCATCATTATCTACTGCCTTTCTCAGAGTATGTTGACAGACTGGCTGGAAAACACGCCCTAAGGAGTCACCTGTGTCTGCTTTCCCATCACTTGCTACGAGTTAGGTCATATACAAACTAACATATATAAAAAAATAGATCAACCAACGGTTGAAAGAAGTTGGAGTGTGAGCTGCTACATTTGCCCAAATGCCTCCATATGCTGCACCTCCTACAGCACAAGTCAGTCCACTCTGAGCGGCAGAGTACCGGACAGATGGCTGGAGTAATGCCTCCACTCCAGGGAGTCATGGGCAGCCCTCCCCAAGACAGCATGATGGGTCTTCACGCTGCGTTCGCAAGTCAAAACCATCTTTATGTTGTCCTCTGCATGTAGGAAAGCTTTCTTTTCAGATTCATGAGTTGGTGCTGGAGAGATGGCTCAGCAGTCAAGAGCACTGGTAGCTTTTGCAGAGGTCCTGGTTTCAGCTCCCAGCATACTCATGGTGACTCACAACTATTTGTAACTCTAGTTCCAGAGGGTGCTCCCCTCAGCAGGCACTATATACGCATGTAGGCAAAACAACTCATACACATAACCTTTTAGTCTTAAAAAAGACTTGACACTGGGCAGTGGTGGTGCATGCCTTTAATCCCAGCACTTGGGAGAAGGCAGGCAGATCTCTGAGTTCGAAGCCAGCCTGGTCTACACAATGAGTTCTGGGAAAGCCACTTACAACAAAGAAACCCTGTGTGTGTGAGGGGGGTGGGGGGGTGCGGAGGAAAGGGCAGGGGGAGAAGAAGAGGAGGAGGAAGAGGATTAAGAAGATTAAACATCAGTTGTTACGCTAACCTCGGACATGGAAGAAGGAACTGTAGAGTCCTCACTTTATTATCATGAAAAGTCTGGGCCGATTGGTCTGATGAAGTGTTATGTCCATGCTAATAGCAAAGCAGTCAGAGCTCCTGAAATGGTCACTTTCAACTAGGTCTTCCAAATCAGCATGCTACTCACATGTCTCTTCCTCAGAGAAGGGTGCGAATGGACTTACCAACACTCACACACTGGTCACCACTAAGTGGAGGTAGCCTGCAGTCCGACTCTAAGCTTCCTAGTAACTGAAGTGAGAAAGGAAATTGGAGAAGCTCTGAGTATCATGGTTAAATGTTAACCTACCAGCCACTTAGGAGAAGTGAAAACCTTTTTTTTTTGTAGTATGTTTGGAAAGCCCTCACTCCTCTTTGGCAACGATGTTGAAGGCAAGATTGTATATAAGGTCCTGGCAGTGACTCGTAACTTTGGTCTAGAAGCTTTTGTTGTTCCCTGGATCCACACAGCAATCCAGTGTGAAAACTCAGTGCAATACAGAAGAGCTTGTCAGCGACCCCAAAGTCTGTCGTGCTTCCTTACAGTGTCCAAATGCTACTGCCTGGCTTAGTAGATTAAATTGCCAGACAGGTCTTTAAAAACCTGCGTGAGATTGAAGACATGAATCGTAAAGTGTTAACTGTCAGTTCTTAGTGGACGAGTAATGGGAGAATAGTGTTTTGTTTTTTAAATCTTGCCTTTCCAGAAGCAGGTTTGCCCCCGACAATACCGGAGACCCTCTGTATAAGCTGCTTATTTTGTATCATTCATGTTTGGCGAGTGGGTCTCCTTGGCAAAGCAGAATATTACATGGGCCTGCTCTCCAATCCAGCTCAACATGTGTTGTACTTCCAAACTGCCATATATGAAAACGTCATTTTAAAACATCTCTCGGTCCACAAAGATCTGAAAACTACTTGTGGTGGTGGCATATAACACGGCTGACTGGCTTAGACCAATAGGCAGCAGATAAACCAGTCAGCCAGACCTAAAATTGTGGGAAGAAAATGAGCAAAAATGGGTAAGCAGAGCCACCTAGAGAGAAACAAGCATGGGGGATGGGGAGTTTTGTTAAAGACAAGATAAGTTGTAGAGCCCCCCGCCAATCACAGACCAGCCTTTGTTCCCTGAATCAAGATTGACAGTACAGAAGGAAGCGTCCCTCATCGAGTATGAAGAGAAGGGAGGGCTGACACTCGTGGGCCTACACCTGGCCAGTGCACGAATATGTGGTTCTTACTAAGATCAACGTTCACCAAAAATTCAGCCTTTGACTCGGAGCTTAGGTCCAGTGTTCATTACTTAGAATGAGGGAAGATAAGCAAGGACCCTCCATCAGCAGGCAAGGAACGTCGCCCCAAGCCCAGAATGTGATTCACAGTGAATTGAAGGCAGTATGGGTTATTTAACCTGGAAAGAAGAATCGCTTCTTCAAACTAGTATCTAAGGAATGATATCTTGGCAACACTGGAAATACTTCACTTTAATCTTGCACGTAGAATGACTGAGTTTTGCATGAACTTGTTAATTATGTAAAATGGTAAAACTACACACAGTGCAACAGAATTGGGCTAATTTTAGTCAGGTTACACAGATTTGCATGTATGTTTACCGTCTTTTTACCAATGGCATGAAAGGCATGAAGGATAACTGACTTCAATGACACGAGGAAGAAGGGTTTTTTGGGGTTTTGTTTTTGTTTTTTGTTTTGTTTTGGCCTCTATTAAGGCTAGAGAAAGGCCTGAATTACAACAGGAGAAGCTGCTGGGCATGTCGTTAAACTTGAGATACCCTGAAGGGGCTAACGATGGTTGTTAGTGTATTAACATGGCAGCCGGGCATGATGGCGTACTTCTGTAATGCCAGCTCCCAGGAGGCTGACACAGAGATATTGAGCTTGAGGTCAGCCTCAGATGCATGGTGAGACCATGTTTTAAAAAAAAAAAACTAACACATATATTACTTGACAGATATGCACTGTGTGTGTAGATAGATTTGTTTAAATGGATAGGCCTGCATGGCTAGACCAGTATCAGCACATGACCCCTCTGTAGTCATCAGTACAGCTCTTCAGGCACAGATAGATGGACATAGAGATGGGAGGATAACAAGCCATTGCTCTGTATATGGTTATGAAGACTGGCCAAGCAAACCCACAGTGCGCTGGGCAGACTGTCTGGAGTACAAGTGCTCGCACCCATCCTAGGGTCGGACTCTACCAAGGGCATCCTCAGCTCTGTCTAAGGACCATTGAACCCCAGGCCCTCTGATCATCCAGAAACTGATGGTAGATTGTAGTATTTTCTGTAAAGTATCTTAAATGTAGCAACTGATTGCAATGGCAGTTCTCTTTGAATAACTGAGAACAGAAGCTTTGCCAAGTCTACATAAGCAGACATCTCAGATGGCCAGGGTCAGAGTTGTAGCTGTCTGACATGGAAGTCCTTAAGTGTCCAGTGGCAGTTGAGACACCTGAGTTTGAAGCCCACCTCACCTTTATCCTAATTCTATAGCAGGAGTATGTCTTAACCTTCTTGCCTGTGTTTCCTTCTCTGTGAAGAGGGTTAGGGATGCTGACTTCACGGGACTCTTAGGATGCCGACACCCTAACATCAGGCGTGGTGTTAGCATCCTAATCATGACTTCCCTCATAGCTGACATCACTGCGTTTAAAATCTGGCACGATCGTTAACTTTTCTGGCATGGAAAACGCGCAGAGGGTAGTTACCATGGTTTTGTATGTTTGAAGATGGAGGTTTTTATTTAGGTTTTTCTTTTTACTTTGTAATGGCTTCCAGAAATGTAAGAATGGCCTCAAATCAGCTGGCATGAGTGAGAGGGAAGAGGTACACGTTGAATAGCATCAGGACCTATGAGAGTCTCTCTCCTCTCTAATCTCCAGCTACACAGTAGTCAGGACCGGATTTAATGCTCTTTTATCATTCAGAGACGGTATCATCAGCTTATTTTTCAAATGCGAGAAATAACAACAGTAATAAAAATTGCATGGGACTGCTTCTCTAGTAGCAGAGGAGGGTGTGATACATGGCAACATCTGGACAGAAACAAGTGCAGCCATGAGGATCTGCACCACTGTATGAGCGCCAACTGAATGCCTAATGGCACGAGACTCTTAAAGTAACGTATGACGTAGGGTGTGAGGAAGTGCAGCGCTTAATTTTTCAGTTGGTTTATTGCAGCCCTTAGCAAGTGTGGCTGCTAGTAAATAGACAGTTAAATTAAACCCATGAATGTCAGTTACAGTTCTTAAAATAAAAACGGAAACAAAAGCCTGGTACTGCTGTTTGTACCAGTGTGTTGAAATGTACACAGCACCTCTTTCTGGCTCCAGGGCCAGGAATGAACACACTAGAGCAGAGGGAATAAGCAGGAGACTGGCGCAAGTCCTCCTCTGCTTGTTCCCGCATTAGGCATCTAAGATAAGTAAATCAATGGCAGGCAGTGCGCTCCTGATTTCTAAGCAGGAAGGAGGGAGTGCATGGAGCAGTTGACCTTGACCTTCGTGGCCAGTTGGTCACTGTGACGATCGGGACCATTGTGTAGAGTCCTGTGGGAAGCTTTTCTCAAAGCAAGCAAAATTAAGTTGGCATAAGTCTGAGCAGTGTCCTGGTGGCAGCTGTTAAGACATGGGCACCAGGGGTGAGGACAAGCGGCAGAGACCTTCTGGGATATGCACCACCGTCGACTCCCACAAGTTCCAGGAAGCTTAGTGTTGTAGGAGTTTATTTTTAGTTGTTTAAAATAATCATTTTTTTGAACTGTTGGGTGAGGGGCTACCTAGGCCTTGGCATTCATATTGTTGGATTTCTGTGGGGGATGTTTGATTGCTAATGATCTGCACGTGCTATCAGCAGAGCACCTGAGGAGTTCTGAATCAATAAAAACACCTGAACTGAGCTGCTCCTGGTTTCACTCTCGAGTACGGCATTGGCCATGACGGTGTTTCCCTCTGCTGAGGTCCGGTAGGGTTTGCACCAATGAATGTGCCTCCTGTCCTCCTTGGTGAGTGACACACCAGTGAACTGCTACAGCACAGTCTCATCATTTGGGTGCTGCCATGAGGGAGACAGGAGAGGTAGAAAGTGGAAGAGAAAAGTCAGGAGAGTGACAGGGAAGAAGGACCAGAGTTCTGGGGAAAAGGGGAAGAAGGCAGAGGTAGCAGCAGCATGGAGGCACGGAGAGGAAAGGGAGGTCAGGATGGTGGTCATTAGGTACTGTCCACCATGAGGAGGGATTGAGGCTTGACCTCTAGACTGCTGGAAAGAGGACCACATAGATCAAGTTAGTGTTGCAGAGTTTATAAAGGCTCCTGCGGCTGACCGGGCTCATGTGAGGTGTCTTCCACTTCCTATAAAGGAGAGGAATTCTGGGGTGGGATCCCAGGAAAGTGGTAAAAGCAAAAAAACCAATACTACCTGCATTGAAAACTAGATCAGTGGAAAGAGAGCTTTCTTGTAATTGACAACTGTACTAGGTGTCTAAATCTCGGAGCATTAGAATTGCAGGTTTCAGGGCCCGATATTTCTGAATCAACTGGCATTTGTCTCAGAAGATACTCGGAGTGAAGCGTGTACAATAAATTAACTCAAAACCACATGAAAAAAAGCCCTTAGCCAGAGTGTATTTTTGGATATGCTTTTTTCTCCCGCAGTCTAAATTTAGCCAAATAGAATGCATTTATTAGTGCCGTCCCTTTCAACCTTTAGAAATGAAGGGCTTGCCATTTCACAGGAGACATGCACATGATACAAGATGGGGCGTGATGTCCTGACTTAGTCACTCCTTGAGGATGCAAACTCATTTTGCAGTGTGTATTGAGCACAGAGGAAAGAGCTTGGTCTCAGACCAGACAGAGCCAGCATTTCTGTGTTGAAGATCAAGGTTTTTGGGGGAGCCCCGGTTTTCACTCCCAGTAGAGTACAGATGGAAAGCTATCCAAAATGATACAGGTGATTTCCACTGGCAAACTTAAGAGCCCAGGAAGGCAGAACAAGTGCAGGAGAAAAGGACAGCTCCCAGATGTGGGATGACATTAGTAAAGAAGTCGTGTGCAATTGATTACAACTTGGTGACTTTAAGCAAGGAACAGAGGCTACTGAATTCTTTCTCTGTATGGAGTAGGAATGGCTTCAAAGGATACCAGAAGATGTCAACTAAGAGAAATAGACTCATCAGAGGAGATCAACAAAATAGAAAGAACACTTATAATTGGCAGCATCATTAGTCCTTAGCAGTTACAAAGCAAGGCACCTTTCCATTCAGATGGGGCGTTCTTTCCATCAGATAAAATACTTCAGACCTGCAAGTTACACTCAATGCAAGTAAAGAGCTTAGCATTGAACTTGAAGATGCCGCTCTCTCAGGGCACATCAGAATAGCACCTTAGGATAAACCGTTCCAAGCTCTAGTTAATAGACAGATTTGATTGTGACTTTCCTTATGTGTCTTAAACTTCTTATGTACTTCATGGGAGCCTGTATGTAGTTTATTACTCTTACGTCCTAAGCCCCTGAGCTGTGATTTTAAAGGAGACATCACTTGGTCTGTCGATCAACTGTAGGTGAGCGTTCCTAATCTGAAAACCTGAAATCCAGAACTGCCACAGCATCTGAAACTTCTGGGCCTCCAACACAGTGCTTTAAGTCTGATAGTTCAGCATCCATGAGCCTTGCTTTGTGCATGAAATTAATAAAAATGTTGTGCAAAATTATATTCAGTGTGTATTATAAGGTCACGTGAAACATAAATGAATTTCAGATTCAAATTTCAGTCCTCTTCCCATGATACCTCATTATGCTTTAAGGAATATTCCTATTTCTGAAAAAAAAAAAAAACCAATCTGATATCCAAATACTTCCGGCCCAAAGAATTTTGAGTAAGGAAAACCCAGTCTACACCACCACAGCATTTTATTGGTAGATACAGTTTTCACAAATAAATGATATTTTTTTATGTTTCAAATACCCAAATCTTTTTTTCATGCACTCAACAAACACAGAGTTTTTGTATTGTTCAGCAGTTTTGTACTGTTTTGTATTGTCCATGTACAAGGATGAAGCAAAAAAAGAAAAAAAAAAAAAGCCTTATGTATGAAAAGCACTGATTTCAGGGAACGTGTTTTCTTACATTTGAATACTCATGTGCCGACTGTACCTCACAGTGTTACGAACCAATCACAAACTGTTCTGGGAACTTTGTGTTCTTAAATGGTACATACGGCTGTGGTGTGTGGTACCGGCCCCATCTAAGAATTGTTGAGATGGGATCTAAAGATGCAACTATAATAATCCTTGTGATGTGATGCTCAAGCACGTATTTCATACACTTGTATTTATTTATAAAAAGGAGATGGCACTTCTAAGACTCATTTTCATACCTGAGGGTGACGTGTGTGTGTGTGTGTGTGTGTGTGTGTGTATACAACGCTGTCTGTGTCCTTGGTAATTGTAAGTTAAGAATAAAGGTTAAAAAAGAAAAACATTGAATTAGTAGATCAAATGGGATTCCATAGAGTCCAAATGCTCAACTTTCCTGTATTTTCTCTATTATGCATAAGAGGCTTTCAGACAGCTTAATCATGTTGCTGTTTGTATTACAGAGGATGCTGGTAATGTGTAATGTGTGTGTACCTAGTTATATCACTGGTTTCTCTTTGGTTTTCATTTGGCGAGTGAAATCTATTTAATTACTTTATAATATTGCTTTAATTAAATCCAATTGTGAATGTCTGGTTTATTCAAGAAAGTTACATTTGGAGGTGATTATTCTTTTTAAGATAGAATTAACATGAAATTTGTTCAAATGGGATATCTTAAATCAACTTGATTCACAAAAAATTTGATTTGCATGAAGTTGTAATAGCATGCTTGTTATGTAAAATGAGGCACACCTGCATTATTGAGCCAGTCACTGAATTCAGCTAAACACACTCAGACCTGTACAAAGCTAAGTGTGCGTGTATGTGTTCAAAACATTATCTGCAAACCTTCCAGAGACGATTATGTTCATCATGCATGGATTTTAAACAATTTCTCAATATCTGAGCCCATAAAGGAGAAATTATAGTCCCTCCATTTATACATATACATCACATCATATACTATAATTACTGTGGCATGCAGCTTCCTTACTGTGAGAATTTACAGAGCTGCAAATTATACTGTTTACTGAAACTCATTCTAGGTCTTAGTGCATGAGCTTCCATTTTTAAGGCAGTGATGAGGAAGTATTCTTTCATGTATATCTGAATTCTGTATTTGGTGAACACCATTAATGGCTGCCACACGCAGGACTCAGTAGGAGCGGTAGGGGACCTGTTATGTCAGGATAGATGAATATTAAACCAAAGCAAAGCTCTAAAAGAAGCACAAAAACGAATGGGGAGCTTTGCGAAAATCTGCAGACGAAGGTGGAGACAGGAAGAGACTGGAACATGGCGGTGACTAGAATCGAAAGAGAGGACTCCGAGCCCTTACCATGAAGGGCGCTCTTAGCAGTGCCGAGCAGTTGCTGCCTTGTGTTTTAAGATGGATGCTCTAGAAAGATTGCTGTGGCTTCAGTGAGGAGAGTCAGTGTGTGCTAGCCAACTTCGTATCACTGTGATAAAATACATGAGGTACTTAACTTATAAAGAAGAAGTTGTGTTTTGGCTTACAGTTCTGGAGATTCTAATCTGAGATCATCAGCTAGAGCCACTGTTGTTTTTTTGGTTTTTTTTTTACCTGTGGAAAGAACAGCATATCACGGCTGAGGTGTGCAATAGAACAAGCCACATCAGTATTGCCAGCCGTGAAACAGACATGAAGAGCATGAACCAAGATGGACAGTTCCCTTTACAGGCACGGCCTCGAGATGATGTAAGAACCTAAGGTGTCCAGTCCCTAAACGTCCATGACAACTTCCAGTAGTGCCAGTGTGGAGACCAAAGCCTTTACCACATGTGCCTTTGAAGGATACACCCACATTCACAGCACAGCAACTGCAGGGAAGGATATACAGGGTTGGGAGTTGAGCTGCCAGATGGGAGTGACCAGGAGCAATAGCTAGAAACACTGCAGGACCAGAAGAGAGGCATCTCTGGAGAAGACAGGTCGTCAGGCAGAACGGGGGTTGAGCCGAAGCAAGGCGAGACCGTCCCCAGGTTCCTAGCTCAGGCAGACGCAAGGGTGGGCTAGAAGTTCCGTTCCCTGAAATGCTGAGCACAAGTGTAAGAGTATGTCTGTGTCTCGAGTTTCTGCATTGGGACTTGACTTCCCTTTGGCCATGAAGGGGAGCGGGGGCGGGGAGATAAAGGAGAGTGAGGGTTTAATCAAAGCCAGCATGGTTTGCAGAGCGTGTTAGAAAGCTGGGTGGAGACAGTTGAATCTGCAGCCTGCAGGCGAGGCTGTGATGCCCTCCGGCCTCTTTGGCTAGGTTGCTTCTGAGAGCCAGAGGACTGGGATCAGCAGCCGAAAGCACTGGGGGGGGGAGGACAGAGAGAATAAAAACAATCCCATCAAGGATCGCTTGCCTTCTTATTTTAAATAAAATATTTTTTTTTTTACTTCTGAGAATTGTATGTGAGTGTAACTCCCCCTAAATGTTGTGTACGTCCTCTTAAAAACAAAACAAGTTCAGTTTGCACTGCGCATGTACTGACGGTTGTGGGCATCCGCTGGACTGCTGTCTCATTGCTAGAGGCCACACACCATCAACTGTCAATCGCTCTCAGCTAAGCCCTCCAGCTCCTGGGTTCCTCCTCCTCTATGTTAGAATATTGACTGCCTTGCTCTTAGCTGTTCTTGTGAGGCTACCACAACTGCTAGGAGTTCATGAGTTCAAACCCAGAGGAAACCCTTTCAGTCTGGCCATCCCCAACCCCTGCCTCTTACAGTCATTGTGTCCCCTCTCCCATGGCGGTCTCTAGGCCTTATGGGAAGGGGTGGGATATACACATCCCATTTGTGGATGAGCATTCTACAGACACATCTCTATTATTCGATCAGCTATGAGATTTTGCTTTAACCACAAGGAAACCTCCCTGATGTGGTCTAAGAGCTACCAAGGCCTAAACTAATCTGTAGGTATAGAGATAGGGGTTTAGCGGGCAGTTCGGTACTGTCTAACCAAGAGTACCTGGCTGAGGAGCTCACACTTCAGGGAGTAGCCTTACTGCTGTTGTTCTGCTAAATAGACATAGTATCAAACTGCCCTCTCTAGTGCCAGAATATCAGGGAGACTTTCCACCGTAAATTCAATTTCAAATGTGTGTCCACACAAACACACATGCACACTGTTGTGCACACACTCATTGCTTCACACAGTGTGGAAGGACCCAGCCTATGAAGGGAATGCAGATTTTTCTGTGTCTGCAGCTAAGTTGCACTGGAGGCTCTCGAGGAGGAAGAGGAAAATGAGCAGCATTGTGCACTCTGTGGGCTCCTTCTAGCAGCCTGCTGTCACAAGAACGTGCCAGACCTACTTTGTGGAGATGGTCCAGATCTGCCAGACAGCCTTTCGTCATGGGCTTCTCCCCCTTTTGACTGTACCCATGGCTACCGCTCTGTCCCTAGCCAGCGCAGCTTTTGCAGCTGTTTAGAACCACATTGCCAACATCCTGTGACCTTCACAGAATCCCAGGCCCAGTCTGGCCACCCAAACTCTTCCAGTCAGTAAATGCCATTGTATCAAGTGCCCACTGTGTCCTGGTGGGCATTGCACCAACCTGCAGGAGATTCGAGTCTGTCCAAGTGCTGAGCAGGGTTTCCTCTCTAGTCCCTGAGATAGGCCTCCTTGGGCAGGGCTCTGTGGAGGCAGCAGTGGCCCAGGAGTCCCTGTGAAGGAAAGAAGAAAAAGAAGCTCTGACTGCACCCTTGGTAGTGACCAGGAGGAGGGGCAGGGGTTGGCGGAGATCTAAAGGCTCTGCCTTAGGGCTGGGAAAATTTTTTGAGTTTGAAAGCCCTTGAGGTCCAAACCAGATTTGCAGTCTGTTAGCAGTCTCTGCGTCCCGAAAGCAGGATGTCCCCCTGGGGTCTGGTAATTTCAACGCAACTGGTTATGGAGCTGAAATGGCAGTATCAGCCAGTGTGCGCTCATCAAGGCTTTGTTTCATCCCTGGATGGCAATGCTGTCTCCACACACTGTAGCCAACACTGCCGGTGTGATTTCTCATGCTAAGTCACAGCCTCTTCACGGGGTCTCCACTTCTCCCATACTTGAATTAAAATCCTTCTGGGGCCTTAATATCCTATTATAGGCGTGATGTTGTGAGTTTGCCAGCCTTGAAATCTTTACGGGATCATCATGGTGCAGTTAAATGGGAGCCCTAAAAAGGGAGCCCTAAAAAGCCACTTAAGGACATACCCCAGCCTGGAATCTAAAATCTTAATCGCTCTGCTGTTCCAAAACACACCTTGAAGATACCCACACACATTTGTCTATTTTGGAGACTCTGAATGGCGTCTTTCTGATTAAGCAGGGGTGACGATTACCCCCTTCCCCCTGGCCTTGTTGCTTCATTTCCCAAGGACTTGACTCCTGTCCCTGAGTGTCTTAGGCATGTGGGCCACAAAGACTCTGTAGAACCTTGAAGGGCTATTTGTATGTGAGGAGCTGCTAGCGAGCGTGCTAAAATGTTAAGCCAATTGTGTGGCTTTCGGGGCGTCAGAATCATCCGCTCTTTCTTCCTTCAAGCCCTTATGTCAGCAGTATTTCTGTCACGATAACATTTATTTATCAAAGTTTATGCTACTTTGACTTTTTATAAAATACCAGTGAAGATAAATGGATCGATTGACCCCAAGAGCAGCTTATTTATCCCTTTAGTCACACTTCAGTGGCCAAATCAATACCCTTCCGAAAGATCTGATATCACGGTGAGCCGGTAAATAGTGACGTCTCTGAGCTATGTGCAAGGGGAACTAAAATTTATTATCAACTTAGATTTTTTAGTACCTGTATTGATTTTCCTGGAGATGCTTGTGAATTTTTATTTATCTGTAGCTGAGCAAGTGACCTTTGTTTTCGGGGAACTGCAGTTTAAACTTGCTAAAGTTTGGAGTTGGGAGGACTATCGCTTATTTGTAGATGTGGGTCTGAAAGAAAGAAAAAGGTATTTATGTCCCCAGAAATGCTCTCCTCCTCCCCTTAGATATTCGGTATTTTGCATACTCTTGCGTATGTAGGCGTGTCAAATCCACACATACTTCCTAAAGACATTCGTGTGCCCCGCACTGTGAGGAGTTGTAGTTGTTGGGCTACTTGGCTGACTCAGAGAGACAGGGAGGCATATTTCATATGTGCAAACCCTGCCAGGCTTCAGCAGAGGGAACCACCATCATGGCCAGTGCCATACTTGATCAACAGGACCCTGAGCGTCTCAGCTCAGGTGTTGTATTGATTCAGAACTCCTTAGGTGTTCTACTGATACCATGTGCAGACCATAAACAATTAAACATCCTCCACAGAAATACAACACCTGCAAACAATACAAATCATGAGTGTTGCACATGCACAGGACCAAACGAAATCAAACCTCTATCACACTTCTCACAATGTCTTGAGTAGCAGAAAAACATTATCACTGTCCAGTTATCTGGAATTCACTCACGATCTTCTGGGTTCCTCCGAAGGGCTTGGGTCACTTCTCTGACTCTGCTTTCTGCAGCCACATGCAGCTTGTCCTTTAGGCTCCGGCTGGCTCCACTCCACTTCTGCTGCTGCTCTTGGTGGTCATCCGATGGTACTGGCATCTTCAGAACTGCTGGGGTCCCTTGCTGCAAATGGGCTGCACTTTCACAAGTAGCTACTCCCGGGCTCTCTTCATGGTGCCAAGCCTCAACTTCTTTATGTGACCCCTTAAATCTCGGCCTTCAACTACTACTGAGGCTGCACTTTCACTGATGGCTTCTCCTGGCCTCTCACAGTGCCAAACCTCAGCTGCTCTCCAAAGACCCCTTCATACCTTCAAAACCAGCAACCCCTGGGTAACTCTGATAGTACCAAGTTCAGCTCCCAGCATGAGATACAAACTCGGCCAGTTTTAGAAGACAGCTTCTATGTGCTGACCCTTTGGAAACACTTTCCAGATTTTAAGATAGAGTCCGGTTTTCTGGAAAAATAATTGATCACTTTGCCTGCAGTAAGGGTCCCGTCTTGGGATGGAGCTCTCATCACCACAGCATAGGTGTCTTATCAGGACCTCTTGTAGACAGGTTTGCAGAAAAAAAACCAAACTGTTCAGTTTAATTAAGTGGCTTTTTGGCTCTAAGCCTCGGGGCTTTCACAATAGCAGGGAGTCCTGGGCCAGTGGAAAGAATCTCCAGGTGAAAAGTTCTAGCAGTTTAGCAATTTTTTTATTTGACCACCAGTAAGGGGAAACAGACAATCTTCTTCATAGACCTCAAACACAAGATCCGGGGCTTCACACACACAAAAAGCCATCAACAAACTCAGTTTATACAACATACACTCTGGTTTCCGTTTCCCATGCCCTGGCTGCTGCCAGCTGCAGGACGGAGTGATCATGATCAGAAAAAGTGGTCAGAACCTTGCTTTTTCCCTGCTCCCAGCTGAACTCTGTTTTCACCACGAAAATGTCTTTCTCTAAAGGCCTCTCTTCTGTGACTCATTGAGCCTTCTTTCTCACTTAATTTTCACAATTTTCTCTTCATAGAGGCTTATTTCTCTTTCTCTCTCTCCTCTTCCTCCAGGAGCTCTCAATTCATACCTTAATCTCTGTCCTCTGGTCTTCTCTGAGCATACTTCACTGGACTTTCTGAGGTCTGGAATTGTTTCTTCTTCCTTGTCTCCACGTTGGATTAGCTGGCATGATATCAGTGCCCCACATTGGTATGCCATTTGTAGTTGTAGGCTGCTGCGGGGGCCACCAAGAGAGACAAGGAGGCATATTTCATAACAGCGTACCCTTCAACAGAGGGAACCACCGTCAGGCCAGTGCCATACTCGATCAACAGTGGAACCCCGAGTGTCTCAGCTCAGGTACTTTATTGATTCAGAACTCCTTAGGTGCAGATCATAAGCAATTAAACAACCCCCACAGAAATCCAACACCTGCAAACAATACAAAACTCCAAGACCTATGCATCCTCTTTCCAACACTGCACAAAAGTAATTATTTGATATATAAATAAAAATCACCTTCCCCAACAGAGTCCTCTAGAGGAGACAGTTTTGCACTCATCTTGAGTGAAGGTGAGATTAGCAGAAACAAGCTTGAGGGAAGAGAGGTGAGGGTGGGAAGCGGAATGGAGGTTGAGCTGATGCTGAAGGAGGGAAGGTACATTTCCCTGTTGGAGTAGCATGGCCACAGGAGTCTAGGTGGGAACACTGGTCATCAAGGTGCTAGATTCCAGGCTCCCTAGGTGACAGGAACTGTTAGAATTTTAAGCTGCAGTACAAGTGCAGTTTTGAAAAATTAGTAGAAGGTGCTGAGCAGAGAAGAAGCTCCCTGGGGAATGGGCTCACTCGGCAGCCAGGTACAAGGATGTTGGCCAGTGGCACCCCTGCAGCAGACCCAGGCGCTGTCCTGAAGAAAGGATGGACTAAGGACAAAGCGCAATGTGATTCTTGGTCAGCAAAAGAGGTGGTGATAACAGGGAAGGCTTCCAAGATCTGGTTGATTAATGTCACCTTCCGTTGGCTTTACCATACCTTATAATTCCATGTAACTTTGGTAGAAGAGCTGACCATTACTGAGCTTTTAATAAGCTTTCCCAAGATAATTGAAAAATAAATAAAAGGAATAGGCCAGCATGAATGCCTAAACATGAGCTGAACAGGACAACAGTCAACATGCCAAAATTATTAGAAGAGAACCCACACAGAGAACTACAGGCAACTAAGGAACGCTGAGAGTGGAAGAAATGGTCTTCCCCATGAAAGAGCACACCAATTGATTGTCCAATACCAAATGGCGAGCCCTGAAAATGTACATATAAGTAACATTATATAGACTGAACAGGTTATATTTAGAAATATATATGCATGTAACAATATTGATGAACAAGAGGACATGAATCTGAAAGATAGCCAGGAGGTGTATATGGGAGGGTTTGAAGGAGGGGAGGGAAGGGAAGGAAGAAATTATGTAATCATATTATAAATCACAAAAAAAATTAAAGGAAAAAAGTAATAGAAAGTAAACCTTTACAGTACACATTTTATAAGTGCAAATATCTGTAAAGAGATATACTTGACAAGTAACTCACATATACTTGGGAGAGAAGGATTGAAAAAGAATGTTTTTGGCCGAAGGGTGGGAGATTGGGGAATGAGTAGGGAATGATACTGCCCACGATGGTCTGGGCTCTCCTATATCAATCAATAGACAGTCCCTCACAGACGTGCCTGCAGACTAATCTGATCAAGACACTCTGTCAATACTCCCTTTCTATGTAATCTGTGCTGAGATGGGCAGTGTAATGACTGCTATTCTGGGAATGCCCGCAAGGTAGTAGCCAGGTGGCGGAAGTGTGGCCGGGGATCTGGCTGGGCTTTTGTTTCTAGACTTGAGGGATCCTTGTTGAGAAGTTAGATACGGAAGATCAGGAGCATCTGGTATTGATTTCTCATCATGAATGCTTGGCTTGCTCCATGCCCGCGGCGTCATACAAACTGACTCTAGTATAGGAAACCTGTTTGTTATACACCTGATGTTTCTTCAGAAACTTCAGGTAGACAGAGTTCCTTGTGCCAGATAATTTCTTAATTGAGGTAGAGGGAGAAACAAGAGGCAGGGAAGAATAGGCTCTGGGGAGGTGGCTTAGTGGATAAAGTACCTACTCTGCAAATGTGAGGACCTGAGTTAAGACACTCAGAACACACATAAATGGCAGGGCATGATGGCACATGTAGAAAAGGGAGGGAAGACACCGTAGGCCCCTGGATCTCATTGTTCAGCCAGTCTAGCCAAATCTGTGAGCTTCGGGTTCAGTGAAAGTCCTTTCCTCAAAGTAAGTAAGTAAGTAAATAAATGAATGAATAAATAAGTAAATAAATGGATAAATGGATAAATGTGCAGGGAGATCCAGGGAAGACACCCTAAGTTAATTAGTTCGCAATCATGAGTCACAACCCTTTTGGGTACCAAATTATCCTTTCACAGGGGTCACCTAAGATCATCTGCATATCAGATATTTACATTATGATTCATAACACTAGCAAAATTACAGCTATGAAGTAGCAACAAAAATAATTTTATGGTTGGGGGGGGTCACCACAACATGAGAAACTGTATTAAAGAATCACGCATTAGGAAGGTGGAGAACCACTGATCTAAGTCAACCTCTGGCTTTCAGATGCATGCATGCATACCCACTAATAAGTACATGTTGTGGAAATTTATTTTTGGTTATGTATAAAACATTTGTTCACTGGGAAAAGGGTTGCCTGTACCTGGCCATTTTGTATTGTCTGCAGGTGTTAGCTTTATGTGGGGGATGTTTGATTGCTCATGAGCTGCACGTGCTATCCGTGAAACACCCTGGAGAGTGTGGGCATCAATAAAAACCCCTGAGATTAAATGTTCAGGGTTCCACTGTCCAGTATGTTGCTTTCCATGATGGTGTTTCCCTCTGCTGATATCTGGCAGGGTTCACACCTATGATATGCCTCCTTGTCTCTCTTGGTGAGCCCACACAGTGTCTAACAGCTACAAGTTCATATAATAAACAAGTGTGCAGAGGGTGGGGGTGGCTGTAATCAGTTCACATTTAGTCACCCGGTATGTCCCTGCTATTCTGGACCTTATGTACTCTCAGCAAGTGTGTGGTGTACAGCCTAGCCCTAACAGAGGCCATGTGCTGATGGGTTTGCATGCAAAATCAGAGGTCAAACTTATGAATTGGGAGGATCCTCTCTGGGGTGAGCATGGTGGCCATTCTCTAAAACATACTTCAGAGAGTCAGATGACTAGACACAGTTCAGCCCTATGTGAACAATAGCTGTGCTCTGTATTCCCAATGAGTATCTCTGTGCATTAGCTCACGAGAAGTTCAACAAATCTCTCTAAAGCCACAGCCCTGAAGTTATTTAAATGCAGTTTGACTTCAGAAATGTGCAATGTCTTCCAATTGATTTTTATCTTAGTCTTCTTTTCCAGTCTGGGGAAGCAGTGAGTTAGTGGCACGGCCAACGGGCATTGTGCTTTCAGAGCACACTGTGGCAGTACACAAGCATGTTTGGAACAGGGGCCCTTGGAGCCCACAGCCTCACACACTGGTGCACAAGGAACTCCTACGAGAGAAGAACTGCTAACTGCCTCAATGAATGGTGTCTCGTAATAAGAATCCTTATAGGACGAGGTAGCACTGGGCTCACCCCATGGATTGGAGTAGCTGCTAACCTGACAATTATTTCTCATGTTACTGATCTTAAAAGATCACCTATGGACCACTGCAGTGGCCTATGTGAAGATCAGGAGGGGAGACGGGCTTGATGAATGCCCACTGGTTGAATAAAGGACAGAAATTGGCACCTTGTCCCACTGTCTCATTATTTTGACACCCATATGTTCGCTTAGTATGGCTTAGCCATGAGAATAGATGTCACTGGAAGAGGCTCCCAGAAGTGACACAAAATATAGAACTTAACTGTTTTTGGAAATTTACTGTCCGAAACCACTGATATATTTTTAAAATATTTACTTCAATGACAGCATCTAGACAAATGTACGATACCCTCTGTTTGTGTGAATTTCACAACATCAGCACCCGAGGCATAGTACGTTGGTAGTTAAAGCAAGTATCCAAGGGAAGTAAGAATAGATAAGAAATTTCAAATATGTTTGTAGAGCTGCTAAGATGGCACATTAAAAATAACCTGTTCAAGAAGAAAGCAACGGTAATCTTCAAGTAGATGATGTTGAAAGAAAATTGAAAGCAGTGAAGAAGACCACCCACAAGGGCCTAAATCATGTAGTGAGCTCAGACCTGTCCAATCTTCTCACATTGTCACAGAATGTTGTCATCCACAAAACAGCTCACATTAGGCATCTACACAGTTACCAGTTATCCTCCTTCCTCAAATCTGTCTCTCTCTCTCTCTCTCTCTCTCTCTGTGTCTTTATTCCTCTCGTCTCTCTCTTCCTCTCTGTCTCTATCTCTCATCTTTTATCATTTTCCGTTGAGCCACATTCTTTGCTGTCCTTGATTGTATGTGGGCTGCGCCTAACCTAGCCTAAATAACCACGATATTAAATCAGTAACTGAGGATGCCAGCCTCTCATATTGTTCAGGCTATTCTGTCAACAGAAGAGGAACACCGTACAGCAGGAGCCATGATGGGCTACATAGTAGATGTGTTTGGTTTCCATTTTGCCTCCATTGCAGATGTTCACCTCTGCCTGGAAGCAAGCTGCCACAGATACTATGCTAATGACTGAGCATGCTTGTGTGTCAGTAAAATCTTACTTAAAAAAAAGCAAGAAGCGGGCAGAACATGAACTATAAAAGAGTGGAATACTAGTATTTTTTTCTTAGCTCTTGTAGTGTAAACAGCACTATAAAATGTGGTCCGTGGTTTTACACTTAGCTTTTATGACTCCTGATAAGTAATAAGACATTGTTCTAAAAGTTATAAAGCAACACAGCACTTTAGAGACAGTTGCTGAATAGGAACAGAAAGTTTTAGTTTTCTAGTCATTTGTAATCTCAGAACCAATGCAGATACAAAACTGGAGATTCTGGAATGAAAGAAAGAAAAAAAGGACCCAACTGCTCCTGGGTATGCTAGAGGAGGTTTACTGTAGATATGCGGGGGAGCCCAGCCAGAGGCAGAGACATCTGGGAGAGTCCAGAGTGATCATGACCTTCAGCTGGGCCATGTGTGGAGAAGAGGGGTGGGGAGAGGAGAGAGGGGAACCAGGTGCAGCAGCCAGTAGGGAAAGATGAAAGGATGGGTAATGGAAATGGCTAGATTACACAGGGCAGAGTGGCTGGGCAAGGGCAGCCCAGGCTCTAGGCTGGAGAGCTCAGGGTAGGGGATCGGGTATGCCAGCCAATCCCTGTAACAGGTAGGGACTGATGCATGCTTGACATGTTAAATACACACCCCAGTTAGCCATTTGTCCCTAGTTTGAGACCTAACTATCTTTGATATAAGCTTTAATCTTAAGGAGTACTTTGTTTTGGTAAATGGAAAAGTGGATGGGTTCAGAATTTAACTTAGGAAAGTTTACAAGAATGTTAAAAACTCCAACCAGTCGCTACATTTGCTGAGAGCTTGCCGCTGGCCAGGCACTGTCACCAGCAGCTGTGTGTGATAGGAGATGCCATCCTGAGTAACAGATGAGGAAGGTAGTGTTCACTGAACCTCTCTCCAGGTTCTGGGAGTCAGATCTAGCCATCTTCCTTCATAACTCTTCTTCATGGCTACCTAATCTGCCTCTATTTTTATTGAGCCTCTAACACTTATTATTGGCTCACTAAAGTATACCATTTGGTTCTAAGTGTTACATCCTTTTGCAAAGAAACCTTATGTTTCTAGTATAGACTGAGACATTAAATGTCAGGGAACCAGGGCCTGGGAAGATAGCTCAATGGATAAAGTGCCTGCCGCACAAGCATAAGGACCAGTGTTTGTATCTCTAATACCCACATAAGCCTGGTATGACCACGCCCATCTCTATCCTGCACGGGGAGAGTGGGGAGAAGGAGACAGATCCTCAGAACTGGCTGGCAAACCATTCTAGCTGATCCATGAGTTCCAGATTCATTGAGAGGCCCTGTCTCAAAACAGTAGGATGGAGAATAATACAGGAAGACACTAGACATTGACCTCTGGTCTCTACACATATGTACATACATGTGCATGCATGGCCACACATGCAAACATTAATGTAATACACCCAGGAAAGGAGGGAGAGATAGAAACCTCAGGAAACCTTCAATACCTTTATCATAATAACAAGTCCTGTCATTCCTAAAGAAGAATAAAGGCCATCGTGACAGAAGTTTGTCCTGATAGCCAAGCTGTGGCAGTTCTCAAAGGAGAACCTGGGACTCCGTCCTCACAGACCTGGTGGTGCTGCTTCACTTAGCATCTGCCCTGCATGGGAACACCACCACCCTCTTTGCGAATGGTGCAGTCCATCTGCGCCCCACCCCAGTAGGTCTCAGGTGCTGCCCTGTCAAGGAAGCATCATGCTTGAGCCATTCCCTTTAGCCTATTCCCCAGGGCCTCTGACACAGAAGCAAAACTGAGAAGGAAGGGGAAGGAATTGGACTCTTGAGAACAGGTAAACTGAGGCCAGATCCTTCGAGACCTCTGAGACAGAAGACCCACTTCTTTTTGGAGACCCACCCTGTCATAGCCAAAAGATCAGAATATACCCATAGCCCATGTTAAATGTATTTCAAAGCCATTTGTTTACCTACAAGTCACTTAATTCATGCTTGATCTCATTGTAATAATTCTCAGGCAAATTTAAGAATGGTTGGGACAGTTACAGCCTGCATTCTTTTCAGGTATAAAGAACTTTTAGACGGGTAAGCGTAATGACATAAACAACCCTGTGTGTTTTTAGGAGTTCAGCTAGCCATTCATAAACGTGGATGTTACAACTTTCTCTTTTTATTTTGGAGCCCATAAAGTGTCTAAGAGACAAAATGACCTAGTCTCGGATATAATTCTGCCAGTGTCATGCAACATTGGGAAAAGTGCTTCCAAGGTCTTGTTTCCTGGAGAGCCTTTCTGTATATAAAACAGGGTTATGTAGCCTCCCCCAGGGAAGTGCTCTTGTAATGTTGGGGGAAACTCCATCTGCACCTCTCCCCCAAGTACCATAAGGACCTGTCCTCCAGGTACTGTAAGGAGTTGGGGGGTGGTGTTGGTAGCTCCTCCCTGACACCTGGAACAGAGTCCAGTGGAGTCCTTCCTCTGCCTTGCCTCAGCATCCAGTCACGATGGCGGACTTGTCCACCTCCTCTGTGTATCGTGCCAGCCTCACTTGCTTCCTGCTCCTCTCTCCTTGTTCTAAAGATGTTCTTTCATCCTGTATCTTTGGTGGTTTGATATCTCAGGGTCTTGCTGACCTTGGAGGACCTACCGTAGGTCCCTGCTAGGGCTTCCTAATTTCTAAAGCAGCAGAGCATATTTGTCCTGCCGAAAGCAACCGATGTGGAGCCCACAATCCAGCCCCTTCCTTTATTGGGCTTCTCCCTTCTGGGCCCCTGTCCCTGCCACCATCATTGAAGGGCAAGTGTCAGATGACTAGAGGTTACCCTTAGAGCCTCAACCCCTGAAATCGCCCAAGCTGCTTATCTAAGGCTGCCTGCCGGGCCTCACTGTTCCTACTGTCGTCTCCCTCTTCTCCTGGCCTCCTGCCCAATACTGGCGTTTCTCTGATGTGTCGTCTCCAGTGTGGCACGGCCCCCTCCTCTTGGGGACCTAGTGACGGATGCCCTTACCACGTTACCAGTGGTTGCCAGCTTTGTTGCTTTTAGAGAAAGCGATCTAAGATCCCTTCCTGCCCCCTCCCCAGCCTCACTATCAGGAGGACGATACCAGCTCTGGGAATGTTAGGCTCCAGTGAGCATGGAAGCTAACTCCCTGTCCGCTTGCATCCCAGGATGGAGGTGGGGAAGATCCAGCTGGCCAGCCAGAGATGCTGCACCTGGTGGGCCAGGGGCATATGGAGGTCACTTCTACCCAGACAGAATTAGAGCACACCAAAGGCTATTCTCTGACCTCCTGCTGTTTGAAGGACAGCTGGGCAGGGGAGCAGCAGTGTGGGGTTGCAGCACACAAGGGCATAGCTGTAAGAAAGGGCTGAACTCATAGAAGTAACAAAGTACCTCCTCCCTCCAACCAGGGCTTTCTCCTGCTCTGGGCCAGGAATATTTAATTTGCCTGGTGAGACATCATGTCTGTTCTAGTCAGGCCTTGTCTTGTTTCTGTCTTTATTGAAAATGAGACATCAGCACATCGTGACTTGATCAACATTGAAAGTCTCTGTGTTACTTCTTCTGACTTTTTCCTCTTTTCTTTTTAAATAATTCTGATTAATTTTCAATCAACGTTAATACTAAAAGTAATTTATTAGAAGCAAGAATGTACAGTCACCCTCATACCTGTAAGGAAATGGCTTCAGGACCTTACTGGGAACACACACAGCATAATCCCTTGTATAAAATTCTGTATATATAGTTGACACTCAAATGTACACACACTTTCTATATACTTTAAATATAATCTCTCATGGCTTATAAGACAACATTAACGTTATGTAAATGACTGAGGTAGGGTATTGTTTAGAGATTAATGATTAATTAAGTTTCAGGGCTTTTGGGCTGAAAGTTCTCTTCCAAAATCCTGTATCTAATTTTGTACTCATAATTTTGCTTTAGAACAAAAAACAAAAAGAGAAAGAAAAGATGCCATTATAGGCTTTAAGAGCCCTGAAAGTCTGCCTGTTGCCCTAGGGAAAGGTTATGTGCATGCTACATGATTTTTGTAGTCCTGCCTATAAATCTGTCATGGGGAGAGCACACGTTGAGACGACATGTGTCAACATCATTCAGAAACAATGGCACCGGCACCTCTGCTAATAAACCGATTTCAAATCTATTATTCGTGACGTCTTAGAGAACGGGTCTCCAAACCTTTTCCTTTCCTTCATAAGATACAGATTTTCTAGGGGTCGACCTGGGATAAGAGGAAGGGAGGAACTGATAAACCGGCCCCTTCATTTCGAGCTAGCACATCGGTCCCACTTTAGGACTTAAGCCTAAGAATGAATTCTTAGAGGTTTGGCGCAGGTGACTACACTGTTATTTTTACGACACTCAGATTCTCCCATCTCTCACTTCAAACCAGCGAGGATGGAAAGTCTGGTTTCTTACTTTAATGGTGTAAACCTCATTGAAAATGAAGACCTCTAGGGATGACAAATGGGGCAGTGGCAGCTATTGATTGAGGGGGCATTGGCTTCATTGTTCAGCTCTCTCTGGCCTCTTGGGCAGAAGGAGGCCCACGAGTAGCATTGCTGACATTTCCTTGAAAAGATGTAATGTTTGGACAAGACAGCTGCTCTCTTGAAAAAAAAAAAGCTACAGTTTGTATATGCATGTTTCAGACTTCTCAGAAATAGGGAGGATGGGTTAAATCCTTATGGAAGGAAAACTGGATTGCTGAAGTTAATGCCCTCTGAGAGGGGGAAGAGTAAAAGTCAGTGTGTGATAATGATTTCACTACCCACATAATTTAAAAGAGAAGTTGTTGAAGAAGGAAGTGGATATAATATAGGAGAAGGATAACACACACACGCACGCACGCACACACGCACACACACATGCGCACACACACGTGCACACACACGCACACACGCGCACACACATGCGCACACACACGCGCACACACGCACACACACATGCGCACACACACGCGCACACACGCACACACACGTGCGTGCACACACACATACACGCACGCACGCACACGCACACACATGCACACACACAAGCACACGCACTCACACACACACACACACACAGAGCACCAGAGTAATTATAGCATGTAACTTGAATAAACATTTGTAGTTTTCTACCTGTGAAACTTGAGTGGCTATACTTTGTTTTAATATGATACAAAAGGTGCAATACTATCGTAGGATGGCAACATTAAAAAATTACATGTTACAGCCTTTGACAACTTTTATTCATTTGGGAGGAGGCATAATCCTGCTCATGATATCTGTGTGTCATGGAGGAACCAACTCCAATTTATCCCAATGCTTTATTGTTTACTCTGTTCTCAAATTTACAATTAAGTTTTAAAATATCATATTTTTGGAATTAAGTTTCCAATATTTAATACTTTTTCCTCCCTTGCTTTGGAATTCTCTAACGTATTCTGAATGTTAGATCCATTCGTAAAACACAAGATACAAGATTTTGATCCTCCTTGGTGAAGTTCGTGAAATTACTCGTGTCTTACATACTGAATTAAAATGGTTACTAAATTTTTAGAGTAAAGGATGTTGGGAATGTTTGATGCAGCATTTAAGGACATACTTATTTGGAGTTAAGCCCCAGGTAGAAATCTGTATCCTCTCCTACAACTGGGTGAGTCACAGCTAGTCATTCTCCTACCTGTGAATGGAAGTAGTAATACCTGTCTCACAGGGACATGGTAAAGGATTGCATTGGATAATTATGGAAGGGGACTGCCACGGTGCCTTTTTCCATAAGAAGGTGATCAGTGACAATTACTAGAATAATAGGCACAATAGTAACATAAATGTTTACTGTTAATCATAGTGTACGTAACTAAATTAAAACTGGGATTTTAGTGTTTATATATGGCATAGAACTTACTATTTCTAGAAAAGGCACCTGTATTTAAGTGAGAATTATATTACAGTGTGATAACCAAATTTCTAGTAGCATTCACTGTCATTTTTATGAATAAGAGTGATGTTTTGTTTTAAAAAAATAGCATCATAAACTAAGAAGAGTCCGAATTAACACATATAGGAGTACAATTTGCCTGAATAATCAATTATTAAAAAGACTCAGAGTCCTGGAAATGTTATCTTTTCATACTGAAAGATGATTCAATTAACAGTGGTTTCCCAGTCTCAATAATTTCTCATTTCAAAAAAGAAACAGTGTAGTTTACCTCTTCTGGGCTCAGGGACAGGCTCTCTGTCTCGGGGCTGTATTTTATGGCTGCGATCTGCCTCAGCCCCTTAGGTTATGTTTCTGGAGCTTGAGGCTAAATTGGACAAGGAGGTGCAAGTACACAAATTATCTTAATTGTCTCCTGTCAGCATGCTGACTGCTTTCAGGAGGTCTGCCCCCGAGTTTCCAACGTGGGCAGGTCGTACACATTTGATGGTGTGATATAGTTCAGATGTCCTATTTACAGAAGCTAAGAAATGAGTGGGGAAATTTTAGAAATTGGAAGTAACTCAAAATTTAATTAAGGGAAGAGCATGATTTCCTATTGGCCCAGGTGTGTGTAGAAGCCAGTAGTTCAAAATGAGTTTTTCTAAATTGAAATAAAACAAATAAGGAAGACTCCCCAGCCTTAGTGTGGGACACAGGTTTCGTTAATACTCGTTGTTCTTTTGCCAGTCTATAAATCAGAAGGGATCATGGAACTCGCTGTGCAGCAGTCACGCTGATGTTATTTGTGCCTGCCTTGTTGTCTCTGAGTTCTTTTTCAGATTGGCCAATGAAGGATCTTTTATGTAGCATGTAGGCACACCCTTCGCATGGCCTTACTCCAGGGGACTTGACATCAAGGCAGTCCTCAAGGCAACCATATATTGTCCCAGTGGTGAACACACAGCTTTCCATTGTTCTGCCAAGGAAAGGAGGCAGCCATCAGGGAACAGGATTCTCTTAGCTCTGCTGCTAGTCTTGACTTCATGGAAATGCATCCAACTACTGGGGGAGGCTGTGTGGCTTTACTCAGGCTTCCTCTACCTCTAAAATAAATGATATTGTTGTGATGGCACCGATGTTTGAGTTAGCCGTGAGCATCACAGGGCATCCGTGGAATGGTAGTCTAGGGCCAGCGAAAAGGAAGGATTCCACAGCAAGTACTGACAAGTGCAACAACATAAGGACTTTGCTAGCTTGGAGTGTTCTGATGAGAAGCAAGGAGCAGACCTCTCCAGCAAGCAGCAAGTCCCTACAATTGGGTTCTTAAAAACCTCTCTGAAGGTAGAAAAGACTTAACTGGACAAAACGAGAGCAGGATTGTGTAGGCAGGTGTATGTAAGAGATATGTTTAAAGGAGCTTTCTTTTTGTTTGTGTAAAGGAGTCCAGCAAGTGTGCCCATGAGTCAGGTCTTGTTCCTCCTCGGTCCAGCCAATCATTTGGAGTAAACTAAACCAAAAACTTAACTGTCGACATGATCCTAGTTCTAGAAGGATGTACATTCCATAGTAAAGGAAGAAATCAAACAAGTTTCTAGCAGGTATCTCTGCCTCCATTTACTTGTAAGAGATGAAGAAGTCCTCTCGTGTGGTATATTTGATAACTTATCTTGTAAGTATGCTTTAACAGTAAACCTGCAGTTGGAATCCATACAAATGACTAGACGGATGGGCTGTCCAATCAGGATTACGACACAGTGCAGCAACAGACTGACCACACACTTGAGCATCTTATCCAGAAAAGGGCTCAAGGTCTTGTAGTACTTTGAAATTTTTGACCAGGCAAGTGATATAATCACGAGGGTTTGAAAGATCCAGCACCCTCTCCCGGAACAGCCCACCCTGGGAACCACTGACCGCAAACAGATCAGCAGCATGCTGATACCTCTGCATGGCATGCTTTTGGTTGAAGAAAAGAGTGTTTAGAGTGTTTAGATGCTACGGAATGTTCGATCCTGTAGTATGGGTCCCCCGTTGTGTCATACGCAGGATCTATGTATGAGGACACTAGAGGCAATTTCTGCTCTCAGGGAGACACTAGTACAGTCACCATGTGGAATATTAGTAGCTCAGAATGAATGCCAGGCACAAGGGCAGGGAGGTTGGGCTTTGAGGAGGAAGAAAAAGGAAAAGCCAGCCTAAACAAGATGGTAAAACTTCCATTTTAATGTTAACTCGGTAATTCAAGGTGAAGTTGCTTAGAGGTGGTAAATGGTTTTCAGGTTTTAAGGGAAGCATTTTAGGCTAGAGAACACCCCAAAATGTGGTAATCCACACAGATTGTTCCAGTAAATGTCCCAGATGGAAGAAGGACTCAGCTAGGCCAGGAGGTCAGTGGGAGAAGTGAAGACATGAGCACTCCCACCTATGACATGGAGCAAGCTCTTAGAGTCAGTTCAAGAGTAACTTGTAATCTGATAAAACTTTAACCGACGAAGAGTCTTCTTTTCCTCCAGAAATGTATAATAATAATTCTACCTAGCTCTGTTTTTTATTGTCGCACATTTCTAATGCTAAATTCTCATCCTTTCCCGACTTGGGAAATAGCTCTCTGCTGGCTTTCAGATTTAGGATGTTTCTGTGGAGAAGGGGAAAGAAAGCCACCCTGGGGGTGAAAGCAGGGAGGAGAATAAGGAGCTTGCTGTTTCCCTTCTCTCCATGAAGCTCTGGTTTGCCAAAAGAGAAAAAGACCTTTGAGAAACGTGGTGGTTCTCTTCCAAACAAAATTGAAGGGTCACTCCGAAGATTAATGATTCTGAGATGTTAATTCAGCAGAGAATTTATTTTTAAAGGCTGAGATTTATTCTGAGCCAGAGGATTCTGGGTTCAGCTGGGGGACTAATGAAGCGTGGATTTTGTTCGGTAGAGTCCCTAGTGGTACTGTCAGTCATTTAACAGGGGGCCTGTTGGGCAAGAATCATAGGTCTGGTTAAAAGTCTATAGTTTCTAACTGCTAGAGCCTTCTTCACTGGTAATGTTTTTCAGAAAACCTGTAGGGGTAGCTTATTTCTTTTATACTTGAAGGTTTTATGTGTGAGAGTTCTATGTTTTTACGAAGACACACTATTAGCGCAAATTCGTATTAATTATTGGCACATTGCAAAGGTTAAAATGCACATTTCTCACAGTAGGGTACTTTTCCTTCCCTGCTCTATATACTGCGTTTCCTGCTTGAAGTCAAATATAAGACAGTTTATTGATACCCTCACTGGTTCTCTTCCCAGACTCCACAAAAGGCTTCAGTTCCACTTTCAAACCTGTCTGTCATCACTCAGCTCTTCCTTCTTGTTCAGCCACACGCACAATAAAATTTTGCTCTCTTTTATCAGTAGTGACATTCATGTCATTGCTTAAAACACCCCCTGACCTGTGTTCATGTCCCCTTGTCACCCACACGTCTCATAAGCCCCATCGCCCCCTGACATTAGCTTTTCCCTCACTAGTCAGTGTAATTCTCGCATCAGAAATTAATTAATGTGCCTATCAAATGGCCTAATTAGGAATCAAGGGGGCCACTCCTAGTCTGGGACTGCCTGCCATTCTTCATGTGGCCAGCCCTCAGGGCTATTGTCTTGAGTTTTGCATTGATTTCAGCTCCATTGTATTGCGTGTAGCAATAGAGTCAATATATTAGAACACGGCGTCCAGAGGAATGTACAGACTTTGTGTACGCCCCTTGGCAAGATACATACTTCTATAAACAGAGGGATGCCAGGGGATGCTACACAGGGAGTGAATGTCCTCCTGATGCATGGGCCAGACTGTCCTTGGGGGTCTTATTCTAACCAAGTCTATGCTGGGTCTGCTCCTGGCAGGAAGCCAGGCCTCCACATACTGCTGCTCAGTAGGTGGTTTCTCTCACAGCTGGATGTTCTCAGCCTTCCCTTGGGGATATTGCCCCCTCATTTTGACCTCATAAAAATATAGTGTCTTTAGAATGCCTATCATTGCTTAATGATAATTCATTCTGCAGAATGGGATTTCCAAGGCCCCATTGCCCAGATTAATGACTGTTCCCTGGACATCAGGCAAACCTCAACAGCACAATTATTTGTCTCTTCATTTTATATACATTCACCCATACGGAGGATGAGCTGGAGAGAGACATGGGTGAGCCAAGCTCTCACACAAGCAGGGACAGCTAGAGATTGCAAAGAATGATTTATAGCCTGCAGCAAGAGAGGGTAGAGAGAGGGAGGGAAGGAGAGGCAAACGAGGACCAATCATGCTGAAATGAGGCTTGATTTGCTGCTCTTTTCCTTTCTCAGTCTGTTTTTCCTGGGTGTCCCCTCCCCAGCAGAGCTGCTCAGTCACTCCTGTGTGTGCTCATGCATAAATTCAGGTCAAGTAGAAAACCCTGATTTCTCTATTCATCATAGGGACGGGTAATGTTCTTATCGATACATAACAAGAAATCGCAACTAATTTGGCTCATGACCTTATTCTTTTATCATTAATGGTTGAAATGGTGTTTGCTTAGCCATTAATGCATTCAGTTCAGTAAACGAAAGCTGTTTGAAATTTCCACTAATCCTTTCCCATTGAGGGTTTCCTTGGACCAAATCACTTGCGAATAAAACTGAAGAGTAAATGCATGCACAGGTTTCTAAGATTTTCTGGGATCAAACGTAATTTACAGGGCACACCATTTTAAAATGAGATTTCTTTCTTTCTTTTCTTTATATTAAATCGCTAGTCCCAGAGTGCTGGAGAATGAATGAACTGTTTACTGAAAATATGAATTGCATGAACTTACAGCATGAAGTGTTCAAGTACTAAGGGTCTTTTTTTCAATGAAAGAAAATTGAACCAATACAAAAATAGAAAATAAAAGTAGAAAAATGTATAACACCTAGCTGGTTTTTTTTGTTTTTTTTTTTTTTTGAAAAGATGCTTTTTGAGTGAATCCGTCTCTGCTATTTAATTTACATTTCAAGGACTCATTAGGATGATGAATGACATGTCTGGAGAATAAAACATACTTCCTGAACAAAAGACAGTGTCGGAAGCCTAATAACATTTTACGCCAGCACTTACATCAGTCAGAAGTAGATGCTATTTATCCCTATGATTATTTAAAAATCATTTTTATTGTCCTTTGTGCTGTGTCCTCTTGTGGGAATTTTAATTCCGAGTCTGACACCTACTTATTAACTTGGATGAAGTGTTGAGCACAAAGGCCTATACTTTATAGAGCATTCTAAACAACCGTGTTTATATAGCCTGCAGCTGTACACAAATTAGCTCAGTTTGGATTTGTTTCGATCAGAAGTAGAAGGCACGTCAGGATAGCAAGTCACCCACCTCTGCTTTCTCAGCAAGGCAAGTGCTCTCTGCTGCCTGCCTTCATCTGAAGCAGCGGGACTTACCGAGTAGACAGAAGGGGAATTTTCCTAATGATGATAGAGCCTTTATGCATAAATACATTACTTCCATTTCCTTTGCTTCCTCCAACTGCTTGTCCCAAACAGCACTCCGTCATCTGTCACCGCACACTCACGCCCATCCTTTCTTCTCCGATCCCCTCTCCGGGCCCACATTTCTACTCCCACACCCTCGTTCCAGCTCCAGATTGCTTCTTCTCTAAGCCATCTGTCTCCCTGGCTGTGTATTTTCCCAGCTCCTATGTGGGCTTAATTCTTTTTTTTTTTTTTCTCCCAGGGTGGGTAGCACCCTTCTGAAATTGAGTGGGAGGCCTATATATGTGTGAAGAGGTGCAGACCAGGGATCCTGGGATGAGGGATTCTCCTGGTGGAGCTGGATAAGAGCCAGCCCATGTGGCCCAGTGCGTGTGCGTGTGCGTGTGCGTGTGTGCAAGCGCATGTGCATGGGGGAGGGGCTGGACGTGCTGTGTGCGTGTATGCAGTGTCATTCCACTCTTCGTGTGGCCACATTTGAAGCCCCTGTTTCCACCCACCACCTCAGGATGCCGGCACATGTCATGTGTGACTCATACTAGAGGTTTTCTGAAAGGCCAAATGTCTGTCTGGTCCTCCTCAAAGGAAAAACAGCTCTGGTACCGACTCAGAGAACCCTGTGAATCACATCCCCGGGAGATGTCTTGGCAAATCCCAGAGTGCAGGGGCCACTCTTCAGCGCGGGACCCCCGTGTGGTGGGGGTAACGTATTCACTGAGTTTAATGCGCACTCACATGTGTCAATCCATACTCGAACATTTTGTCCTCCAGCAATCTTGGTTGGTTGGTTGGTTTGTTTTTGTTTACTTGTTGTGTTCTTGTTGTATATAAAACTTCAGAAAGAACCCACCACCCACAAAACATCAGAGATGAATTCTTAGAAAGTCAAACGCTTGCTGCTACTCTTTTAAAACCCTCTCATCAGATGGTATTTGCCCCTGATACTTTCTGTAGAAATTCTGCAGAGGATTGAGTTTTGAATTCCCACCGATCTGGCTTCATAGCGATGGAATGAACATCAAAACATCTTCTTGCTTTCATTGTTATTTTAGATGGTATTCGTACTCATAGTTGGTCCTTAATGGCTTTTATGTTTTAATGAAAGTCGCAATGATTATTAAGGATAGCTCATACCTCTTAAGAAGAATATGCGGCCACTTACTTATTCCCATGGGCATTAAAAATAATTTAAAAGGACATAAAACTCAAGAGAGAGGTCACGGCATTAAGACAAGGGCTTTTTATACTCACAGAAGAACACTGTCCTTTGGCATGTTGGCAGGATCTAATGGCTTGAGAACCTGATCACATGCAAAATGCTGACCAGTGTCTTTTCCTTTCTTTGACAAAATATGAGTATAGAAAGATCAATTGTTTGTGCTCAGCTGACCCAAGTTAACCTATCCAAAAGGTCAGAATTCCTTGATGGGGCACCCTGTTGTCTACCCACGAGGTAACAGAGAAATTAGGTGAGGGTTGCCTGCTTCACCTCGAGGGATTGTAGGAGGCTGATGTGCATGGTGCAGTTTTTACACAGTGCTCTGCTAGTGCTGTTAATATCATTGTGATACACATTTATGGAACCACCAGGAAGCTGATGAGCGTGGCTCAGAAGATATAAACATGGTCCTGTTCGTAGTCTGAATTTCAATAAGCTGGAAGATGGATGGCAGAGACCTAACAGTTCAGGGAAAGGAAATTATTTCAAGAAAGGAATTCCATGAATCTGCAGAACTCATTATGGACCTCGTAGGGACATCACAGACTCTTTTCAAAAGCATAAATAATAGGTATCTTTGTTAAAGAATCCAGTCTGGAAAACAGTTTGAGAACTGTGTGCTTTATGTCTCTGTCACCATGACCAGCTCTGGAATTGTTTTCAGCCCTGTGAGTTATCACTTCATTGCTTCTTCCTAGCAGAGTCCTGGGCTGCCCCTGAGCACAGACTTTAATACATATAAAGACAACCTGGCAGGCCTCTAACGTGACCTAATTTTGCAGCCTTTTGGGCTGCCCGGGTTTTCTTTTCTTCTGTCTACATTTAATTCAGACAGACGTGCACCATATAATGATATTTGGTTCAAAAAGAACCATTTGAATCCAAGATGATCCCCTAAGATTATGAAAAGCTACAAAGGCCCTGTCCCCGAATGACGGCGCTGTGGCTGTCTTATGGTGGGTGTGGTGATGCTAGTGTAAATGTGATCTACTGAACTGTGGTCGTGTGACAGAAGAGCACTGGCAGTCATGTCAGTACACACACTTGATCATGATGGTACATAACTACGTTACTGGTATACATATTTGCTATATCTTAATCATCATCTTTAGCGTACTCCTAAAATTACTATAAAGTAGTATATTGTGTTGCACCAGCAGTAGTCTTGGGTATTTTGGGTTTACCTGCCTCTTGGTTGCATCACAGGAACACCAGGATGGGACTACCTGTGTCATCCAGATTGTACAAGAGTCCTCTGTGGTGGTTCTACAGTGATGAAATTGCCCGAAGACCAGACACAGCTCTCAGAGTGCTTTGCTGTCATTAAGCACTGTGTGATTGTGTTTAAAATATGCTCTATTCAAGATGTGTATAGCAGATTAGTGTTTAAGTCTTCACAGTTTATAGTACTCTAAATTAGAAACTCTAAGATAGATTTTGTTTGCAAGCTTTGGCTCTTTCTACTTACACTCTTTTGTCTTGGGAGATATCACATGTTCACACAAGAGTTTCGTGATGTTTACTTAGGTAACTGATGATTTTTACCTGTTCCTAAATTTTTCTTTTTGATTTTTACTAATTTTCAGAGTTCCAGATTCAAAAAAAGCATGATAACTGCAAACAGCGCAGAAAACACCAGAAAACATGTTTCCTTATTTTATACTGAAGTCTGTAATACTTGTTGCAAAGTAGTGGATTTCAGAAATCATGAGGCTTTGAACGACTTTAAAAGACGCTGTGTTTAACAACCCACCATCAGTGTGTTAAAACAGTTCTAATGTATTCCAGTAAGTGAGGATAGAGTAGAATTTTTCCCTAACTCAAGTTGTTTTTGTTTTTGCTTTGTTTAAATCTGATTAAATGTAATTGCACAGGGAGAACACTCCATTGTAAGAACTGTTGCTTCTTAAAGTTGTAACCCAGCTGAAAGCACTTTGTTCCTTAATCAAGCTGCCTTGCCTTCATCCTCCTCTACACGGGAGCAAAATCCATAATTGATCTGGAGAACATTGCCACAAGGTCACAAAACTTCCTCATCTTGTTTTTGCCTGCGACTCCACCACCACAAAGTCACATTTTAATGGCTGATTTTTTTAAAATCAGGACTTAATTGCTGGGTGCTTTCCATCATTCATTGGTAAATAACGAGGGCCACTCGACATGTAGTGGACTGAAGTGGTGGTGTGGAGCGTGACAGATGAAGAGTGACTTCATTTGAGTGGTCTATTCGTTATGAATGAACGCTTTCAGTTCATAACATGTGTGGTCTCCTTTCTCTATCTCCAACACCTAGAATAGGTTCTGACACACAGTGGGGCTCTATCAACATTTGCGGCATGAGTAAAGATTGTATTCTTGGGTAAATTTCTTTGGTTTAGAATGGAAGAAATTAGCCCCTAGTGTCTAAATAATGTGCCATCTCTCGGTTCTTCTCTCCGTTTAGCAAACTTCCCATTTGTGGGAGGTAAAGGTATATTTGTTGATAAACCAAGTAGGGCATTACACAGTGTTTTGTGCTTTCATTGGCTCTCTTCATTGTGTTCCAGGAGTAGCCTGGCTCTGTGTGTTTGTGAGCATGCTGTGAATTCTGGAATGGTACGGTCTTTAATAAAGTGCTGGTGACGGTCTCATCACGTTTCCATCTGTAATGTCATCAGCTGTAATGACTCCCACTAACCCACCCATGGGTCCTCGAGGCCTGTTTCCTCTTTCTTCTCATCAGCCCTTTTCATATTTCCCATATGTGCTCTCCATAGCCCATCACAGCAGGCGGTAGACATTGGTATTTGATGTCACACTGACACCCCCATATATGTGCTCCTAGGTGGGCCTATTCTTTTCCTCCCATCCTACATTGCAGCTGACTTCCTAGCTATCGCTTATCAAAACTAGAAACAAAGAGGGCCCATGCACATTTCCATTCTGGCCACGTACTAAGTCTCGTGATTGTCCTAAAAGATTTGTCAAAGATGAGTGGGAAGCAAGAGCTTCCTACAAGCCTGTCTTTTACTGCCTCAGAAATATTCTTAGATTATACTCTCTTGTTTTCCATATTTATTGTCTTACATTCTTATCTTCCACCCATTATCCACCCCAGACCTTAGTACCACGCCCCCCCCCCACCAGATTACTAGCCTGGTATATCTTTATACCATTAAAATTTTAAGCACTAATGAAATCTTGCTGTAAATATTCATTATTGCTGAGGGCCCATGGGTGACCTAGCTGAAAAGTGTGAGGAAGGACGTCCAGGCTGTCAGATAGCAGATTCAAATGCCTTAAGAGAGGCGCTACCTATATACTTTATGGAAAGTGAAGAAAGATCAGTGTGACTAAGGCTTAGTGTCCCAAGGCAGAGTACTTTGGAATGAGGGTGGTATAGATCTCACAGAGCCACCTGAGCTGTCCTCACCTCTGGTTTTTAATACCTTTGACCTTGGAAGGCTGTGGTCTTAAGCAGGAAAATAATTTCATGTCCCTTCTCCCTTACACATAATACTATGGGTTCTATGTAAAACATGAAGTAGAACAAGAATAGAATCTGAGAAATAAGTTAGAAGAGAGGAAGAGAGAAGTGATCAGATCTTAGGTCTTGAAAAGTCTCAGCATAGGCAGATGTATAATATCTTTTGGAGATGGAATCTTTTTGTCTTATGGAATAACCAAAGGTGATGGACCACAGGTGAGTGTAGAGGGCAGATCTCAGGCTAGCAGAGAATGGTAGATGTTCAGCAGATCAAGAGTTTTGTTATACATGTATAAGTTGAGATACTCAGGCGGATGTGGAAATCCATAGAGAAACAAGCCTAGCCTTCAGCAAGAAGTTGAAGATAACACAAGCAGGAGTCAAGTTTCAGGTGATATCTGAAGCCAGCAGGCCCAGGCAAACCTAGGGAATGAGAATGGAATTCAAAAATAAAGACAGTCCTGGACTGGGCCCTTTGTAACTTTGGATTGGAATGCTTGAAGGGAGAGTTAGCTGAGGCCAGAGCCAAACCAGAAGCCATTGATGTTACAGGAGCCTGGAAAACACTGGAACAAGAGGACCTGGTCTTCCAAACATTGTTCACAGCAATAAGGAAGATCAGGATCTAAACAGGCCCTGGTGCTCAACAACGTGTAGGTCCTGAGTGAATGTCTCATGAACTGCTTTGTGGAGTTACTGAACGGATGCCAGGCTAGGACTATTTAAAGAGTAAATGTCAGAGGGCATGGCTGACAAATGCAGGCAAAACCTGATGGTAGGAGATGCTAGTGTGCCTACTGCCCCATGTCCTGGGGATATCCACGTATTCCTCCATCAAGTACATGTGTAGTGAGCTCCTACTAAATGTTACAGGTCCTGCTTTCCGGGAAAGCATTGGTGATCCTGAACTGAAGTCCTCCATCTGGTGTTCATAAAGATACAGACATATAGGTAATTATAGCGATATATTCTCAGCGATAATAGTATTTGTAAGTAAAACAGAAAGAAAGAAAGAAATCTCTAAGTGAGCCCCTTCCCTTGGATAGGACGGTCAGGTTCATGGTCGAAGGGTGAGATCCAAGCAGGGCTGTGCTTTGGAGGAGGAACATCCCTGCAAAGAGAAGAGCCCTGGGCTCAGCAAAGTCAAGGGCAGTGTAAATAGTTGATGTAGTGTCTTGCTTTGGGAATAAGAAAAAAAGAGTGGACAGACTTGTATCAAAAATTTTATTTCTGTGGTTAGTTGAATCTGCAGACTGAAAACAAAACAAACAAAAACAAACAAAACCTGTAGCTGTGGAAGTGTGGAAGGCTGATATATTGAGTCACTTTCTTTGCCTGCACTTGCTTGTTCATGCTCACACTCACTCTTCTCTCTCTCTCCCTCGCTCTCTCTCTCTCTCTCATGTTTTTCCTAAAATATATTATGTATTAAGATTTCTCAAACTGTCTGAGCTAAAGGTCCTTGAAGCTCCCTGCTTCCCACTCACCAGCTCCACGATCCAGAGCACACACTTCAGCGAGTTGTGTTTCTCTGGTTACAAAAAATATCATCTTAAGTTTGTATTTTATTCCACAATATATCCATATTTGCTTTGATTGGAATGTTTTAAAATATTGCCAAGAAAGCAGGATTAACAAGAAAAAGAAATTCATGGTTTTCTTATCTCTCTAGCTAAAGAGATAGATGTTTCTGTCGCTAGTCACTGTTTCTGAAAACCATGCTGAGCAGGAGAGGGCTGATCGTGACTGTCAGGTTCAGGGCCTGGTGAATCTCATCCATGTCTTGGTGTCACATTTTGAGAGCCCAGATGCATTTTTCCTGGCCATGTAGATGCTATTTAAAATCTTTTGTTTCCCTTGAGAATGTGTTTGATGAAGCAACAAACTCTGTTGAGTTTATTCAGTGTTGATGGTTGGGAATACATCTTCCTCTTAGTTTATAAATGAGAGATGCACTTTTGGCACTGTTAACAGTCCAGTCCCCTAGCACAGTTGTCTTGAGAGTTGCTAGCTTTTTTTCCCTCCTCTGAATCACGATTTTCCTTTAGAGAGTGGCTGAGAGACAATCTGTGGTTTTTGAACTTGGGTATTTGGGAAACATTTCGTCAGAACCGCTTGGAGTGAAATGGCCACTTTGAGGGAAATAACTGACAGTGTTTTCTGCTAATGATAAAATTTGAGCAAATAAATGATAAAGGTTAGAGTTTTGGAAAACTTGTATTCACCAGCAGGAGATATTTTAACTTAAAAGTAGCGTACTTAAACACTTTCCTGGCCAAGTTCACTGGTGATATTCACAAATGTGTGTTGGGTTTTGTGTAGCGAAGATCGTTAACATACGGGAGAGCGATATAACTCAGTGATCCAAAGCTTCCACATGACCCGAGTGGCGGTGTAAAACTGTGCACATGCAAAATACACATTCCAAATATAAGATAGACTAGTGGGTTTTGATACGATTTCAAAAGTCACTTGAAAAGTACCCTGTATTATGTATTAATGTATTTATGTCTTAAAACATCTTTTCCACGCATAGGAAAGAAATATGCCCATTTGACTAATTGTTATGGAGGGTTAACCTTGAAGGAATGTCTGAAGGGCTCCTCCTTGCCATGGAGTTGGACAGAGGTTTGCATCGCTTACCAGCTCTTCAGTCTATTTACACGATGGGCCAGAGAGAGCTCAGCGCAGCAAGAAGCCACACAGCAACAGTAACAGCTGTAGATAGTTATAGTTAGTGCTCACTGTGTGCAGGGTGCTTTCTATCTAGAAAATCCATACAAAGAAGGGTTAGCGTGTGGCCACTGGAGTAGCACATAGGGAAAAACTGGAAGAACACGTGAAGGTTAGCATGGCCCCTATGCAAGGGTAACGCAGTGTGCGGAGTGTTCTTTATTTTTAAAAGAATATTAAATATTTTTTGAACACTAAGGCTTGGATGATATAACTTTCAAGTGTTGTGAAACATAATAAAGGCTGTTATCATAGTCTCTGTACAGTGAATAGACTGAATTACAAAAAAAAAAAATAGCTTAACTCATTATTAAGTGATAAAACTAGCATTGAAACAGAGTCTGATTCCAAAATCCAAATTTTTAAATAAATTTTAGGGAACTCAATACAATTTAAGGCATGTTTTACTTCTTTAGTTGATGAATCTGATGAATCTTGAAATATAGTTGGTTTTTTTTGTTTTTGTTTTTTTTTCAAAAGGTGCATTTTGATTGTGCTACAGTTTGAAAGACAGAACTCCAGGGCAGCCACAAAGGACCCTCAGGCTCTGGAGTCCTAGGCAGGCCTGAGGACTCACCTTTCTAACGGGATCTTGATTCTCCTATTTGATAGCTTGTAGTCTTCAGAAGGGTGTCAGATCATCACCCATCTACTTAATGAGCTTACCCCTTTGTCTCTAGTCCGTGAGGCTGCTGGGGAGGGGGTGGGGAGAGATCTGGCAGATCTCATCCAGGGTCTTCTCAGGACCAGGGAGTTCAGATGTGACCGCATTTGACTAATCTTGATTTTCCATAGTAGAAGAGGGTATATGACCTTCTCTTCTCTTCTGTCTACTGCAGGAGATGGACTGCACCCTGTAGTTGAAGGTCACTGACTCTGGTCTCAGCCTTGAAGGAATAAATCTTGTGATCAGCCAGCATGATGAACTTGAGCAGAACGTAACATAGAATGACTGGGGTGGTCCAACAAGGGCCACGGTTCCACTGGATCTGTTTAGGCCAGCACTACTGTTCAGATTGGAAGGATCATAGGGCCAGGCATATAATCTCATTCATTTGTTACAAGCTCATGAATGGGGTCCTGGCAGCAAGCACGCTCAGAAAGTCTTAAGTGTCACCTCTGCCAGCATGTTGGTCCTTATTTAGGGCAGGTCCTCCCTTATCTACTCCTTTATGGACATCAGCATATTCCAGGTCTCAGGAACAGCCTGTAGTCAGCTCCCAGAGAAGAGTTCATCCACCTTGACATCCAACTTCACCTTCAAATTATCCTGTAAACATCACCGCCCGGCTGAGGTTCTATTGGTGTACTTTGACTTTGATGTCTGGCACACACTGGGTGCTGGCCCCGGGGTACACTTGTGTCCCTTTGAAAGATCACACAGTTGTCGCCCTCCTAGCATGAAGTAAATGGGTGTGATTTAATGCTTCTTTCGTGCCATTTCTTAAAATAACTAAAGCTTAAGTCTGTCCCCAGGACAGTTACCGTACCTTCCAAGACAATGCCAGTGGTGTTTTGTTTTGTGGGCTTCTGTGCAGTAAGGAGTGAGTCCTAGTTATTGTCCATTCCCTCCTCCCAGCCCCCACCTTTTAACCCCTCTCCCAACCTGGCATATGACACTGCAGGTACTCAGGAAACAGTGCTTGAGGAAATGTCCCTTTTTAAATGAAGGTCCTTGGTAAAGTTTCAGAAGTACGTTATTATCAGCCGAAAATCATTATTAATATATTTTGTAAAGAATGTTCTAGGAAGGTTGTTAAACTTGTCCATCCCAAAGTGTGTATTTATAGATGTTTGCGTTTACTTAATGTCGTATCCATATTCTTAGTGAAATTTCTGAGGTGGACGAACTGATTGGTGTGGTAGATCTCACGTGAAAGTTTAGAATCCAGGACTTAAATTAAAAATGGCAGCCAACAAGATGGCTCAGAGGATTCTGTTCCCCAGACCCACACAGTAGAAAGAGGAAACTGAGTCCTGCAAGTTGTTCTCTGACCTCCACATGCATGCTACGACTCATGAACCACACACACACACATGCATGCTGCAACACATGACCACACACACACATGCATGCTGCAACACATGAACCACACACACACACACATGCGTGCTGCAACACATGAACTCCCCCAACACACATATGCATGTTGAGACTCATGAACTCCCACACACACATGCATGCTGCAACACATGAACCCCCCAACACACACATGCATGTAAATGAAATAAGCAGAAATGCAGTGGGATGAGATGATCCTGGCATACTCCCTTTCTCTTCTTTCATGAGACAGCTTCATATCAGGAGAACCCCAAGTTCACTGAGAGCGGGATATTTCTGTATAGCTCCTTTGTGTCTTTAACATTAGCCAGAGCATCATAGGTATTCTCATCTGTAGGTGGGCGAAGCCAGGGCAGTTCAAGAAAGACACCATCTGAGAGCTCTGCTCCATGTCTCATTGCCTTGTTTCTTTCGTTAAAAGGAAAATAAACAAAGAGGGGGTGGGGGCAAAACAATCAAACAAAAAGCAAGCCAACCCCTTGTCCATAACTTTTGAAATGAGATAAGATAGAGGGCCTCTCCCCTCCCCATGTCACTGCCTCCCAATTCTGGACACGACCCCTCCGGGCAACTCCTGTCAGCCCCTCCCCCCCACTCCCACCCTAGCTCCCCGCTGTCACCCTTTTCTGGCCTGATGTTGAGTTGAATGTGAGTGGGCCGCAGCTACCCTGGGATGGGCTTCAGATGTGGGCCTCTCTGGAAACTAGGAAGGCATGATTAGCAGAGACAATTAGCTGGGTTTGGATTAAAAAGGAGGAAAAAAAAAAAAAGAACCCAATTTAATTATTGCCCTATTAGCTATCAGCACTCGGAACGTTGGCTTCTGCAGAAGCTTCTTTGTAATTCAAGAAGAAGGTGGGAAGGGTTAGGAATTAGAATTTAGGTTTGTTTTTTTTTTTTTTACCCCCTTAAGGAAAGAAACCCAACACACTTTCCAAAGCTGTGAAAGCATTCGCATGATCTGGTGGATCCCATCTGTGCATTTTTCAGTGACATACTTGATGTACATGAGCTGTAGTCAAAGGACCTTACAGGAAAGAAAGAGTTCTGTGGGTGTTAATGAGAGGGCCCAGCTTGACAGCTGTGAGGTAAAGCTAAGCTAAGCACTCTCTCTCCTCCTGCCCACCTGTCCCGGGGGCATGATTAGCATGCTCACACTTCCTGAAGAAAATCTGGCTTTCTGAAGTGTCACCCAGAATCCAGAATGTGCTGTTGGCACATCATTTGTAGCAAGGGAGATGACCCTGACTCTGACCCCTGGACCATCCTTTGAAATCACAGTGGACCTGGTTAGAGGATGGTGAGCTCCTCTCTGTCTACACTGCTGGGGGAGGGGGGATATGGAGAATGAGCAAAATGGTATCAAAGAAGGTCCTAACATTTGCAGTTCTCCAATGTCTCAGGAGCTGAGCAAATGACCTTCTCTGAAGGCTAGCAGGGAAAGCGGATTGTCAGCCATCTTCCTGGTAAGTGAAGCTCTGGCAAGATGGACTGATAGGCTTCCTGACTCCTGGAGTTTTCTTCCAGGCCTGTGATTACCTGTAAGTTATTCTTGGTCACTAAGTTTACTACATAATTTTCAATACTATAAAATGTTTGTACAGATTCCCATGATCCAGGCCTGGTCACTTGGGTTCATCCTCTTGGGTTTATGCTAGAAGTGGAGTCCTACAAGGGTTGGATGAAGATGGTGATGGTGGACAGTATCTTCAGGTGCCCAGGCTACTGTTGACTACAGCATCATAGCTTATTGATAGTCATATAAGCTCCCTGCTTGCAGCAGAGGCATCTCACCCTGGCTAGCCCTACCAGGCATAGCTGTGTGTCTTCTTCTATGATGTCTTTATGCCTGGCTTTTCAAGTCTCCTGAACACGCTGACGCCCTTTTGAATAAGTGTTGCTTCTGTTTAAATCTTCCAGTGTTGGTTTCCTTTGTTCCTCTTAAACACTATATTGAGTCATACTGTGTTTTTCTTAATAGAACTGAAAGAGAGAAGTGTGTAGTATAACTTATGAATGCTCATGAGCTTTGCTGAGGTAAGGCGCTGAAGGCTCATCTCTCACAGCCTGTGTGATTGAAGGCTCAGCGCGTGCCTCAGTCTCCCCAGCAGTCAGGCCCCAGTGTCTCTGGCAGATCAGGACTTTAATTTCTAAAAACTATTAAGTGTTGGTGAAGTTGCCTTCCACTTGGAGTTCCACTGCTTCCCCAGTGCTGACAGACACGGCAGGACTTCAACAGATAGTTAAGATTGTGCTGTCCGATGTTGGCTCTAACTTTCCCTGTAATGTTTTTATAGAATTATTCTAATCTGTTATCCATAACACAACCCTTCGAGATCCAAGAGTGTTATGATATGCTTTAGTCCTCACATACTAGAGTGACTTTCATGGATTTTTTTTTCCACTATGCACCTTCCTAATACCTGGTGTATTAGTTATTTTTCTCATACTGTGGGAAAACACCGGACAGAAGTAACTTGAGGGGAAAACGATTTGTTTTGGCTTACAGTTAGGAGGGATACAGTCTCTCAAGGTGCAAAGGCATGGGGTGGGAGCATAAAGTGGCCTGTGGGATTATATCAGCGGTCTAGAAGCAGAGAGAGGTGAATTCTGTGCCTTTGACTTTCTTTCCCTTTTACATCCAGCCTGGAACTATCTCAGGGGATGGGGCCACCTACATTCCAGATGGGTCTTCCCTCCCCTTTTCTTGGGAACACTGTCACAGACATACCCCGAGGTGTGACTCCCAGGTGATTGTAAATTCAGTCAAGCTGATGGTGAAGTTTAACCATCCCAAGTCTAGCGCTTGTTAGCTGGGCACCCAGACCCTTTGCCTTTTAGCATAACAAATGACACTGAAAACCTAGGAAACTGCTTTGGTTCCTAAGTAGGCCTGCCCCCCTTCTTTTGTTCTGAATAATTGATCAAAAGTTCCATCAACTTTGCTTTACTGCCCTCTCCCAATCATATCGCCATGGGCTGCGAAGCTTCAACTCCTGAGTTCTTGGAATTGCATTGCTGAATCTAAAATCAAGACCCACTGGTATGCATTCTGTTTTATTTTGTTGGATTGGCCCATCAGCTTAGAGAGATCTTCCAGAGTTTCAGTCATCAAATATATAAACTATTTGTGGTTAACATTAGTAGTTTTTGTGCTCATGTAACTAACTGAGGATTCTTTTCCCACTCTCTTGCTAGGCCCCATTGCTCATTGGACAAAGGTGTCCATTGTTTTCCTTGCCGAGTTGGGAGCCCCTCCCCAGAGAGGCTGTCCCACTCCCAGTGGCTAGGATGTTCCACAGACATTCCCTTCCCCAGCATGTGATGGTTGGGCCACAGCAGCTGAGCTTTGCCCTTAGGCCCTAACGAGTTTTATTTACCCATCCTGTTCTGTTCACTTTCATTCACCATTTCACTTAGATGTTGCTTCACTGTTTGCTTCTAACCAACCTCAACAAGTTCTCTGCAGCATGGACCCCCAAGATACTGTCGTAATGTTTTAAAGCTGGATATGTTTCAAAGTCTCATTCCTTTGTATTTAATGCTTAAAGATCATTCATAGGAAAGACCAATTACAATGCCTAAGAAGTAACAGGTGACACTCAGGTCACCCATAAGTCTTCAGCTCCAGAAATATGCATGACTTCACCTATTTGTTCCATTTGGTGTTTCTTTGGTGATGCTGAATCTGGTCAGCCATACTCCCAAAGAATATGTTAGGCCTTGCATACTATTTCATGTTTCGTGAACACTGGGCTGAGAAGCAGAGTTCAGGCAGAGCCTGCGGTCTGTTTGCTTGATAACAGTACTTGCAGAATCGCTGCTAACTAATACTTAACTGGGTTTCTCAGCACTTACTTCTGGTTGGGTGGCTAACCCTTTGAAGCAGAGCGATTTTTAGAGTCTAGAATGTGAACTTCATGTAGAGCAGCTTTAAGTAAGCAACCTTGGAACCGTTGGTCATCGGGCCTTAACAAGTTGTCCATAGCGTTTCTCTTGAGTGATTCTCTCAGAGGAATAGATGCGTGGTTGTACCAGTCTGCAAGTCCGTTCTGTCCTCTGGAGTTTAGCAAGGTGGCAGCTCTCATGAAACTCAACCACAAGCACAATGGAGATAAAGTCGCTAAAACATTTTTACCGCCTCTGATATCATCTTTAGGGAATAAACTAGTAGAATGGGTGTGTGAACTTTTATCTGTTGACATACTTACCTGGAGCCCAGAATGGAACAGGCCTATTAATGGGACATCATTTAGCCCCTGCCAGTTTGCTATATGTTGTTCAGCAGTTATCAAGTTCTTTGTATCCTTAGGTGAAAAGAAGCTAAAGGAATAGTAATTGTAAAACCTCAGTGGGGGTGAGTAGGAAGTGATCCAGTCTGATGCCACCACTAGTGAGGAACTATTGGCCACAGCAAAGTCATTCTCTCTGCTCATTCTAGAAGCTGATTCCATAGAATTGAGGTACCCAGTAGACAGGCTGATAGTGTGCAAGTTCCTCATATTACATCTTGTGTCTTTCTTTGTCACTTCCAGCACAGAGAGTTTGCTCTGCTCCTCTGAAGATGTGGCAGCTTTGTAGCGTGTGGATTTCAAATGAACATGGAGCCTGAACCTGTCAAGTTCTTTAGTCCCTTGTGTTCATCCTAATCCGGCTCCAGGCTGCTCAGCTGAGTGCTGTCAACTGGCTATACACCGTCCCCATGCTCATCCCAGTTGCTTCTGCAGACCCTGCTTAATGAGGGTCTGCTATGTGTGCAGTCTCCACTAAATCATATTTATTGTGTCTGGAGATCAAAGTACAAGAAACACATCAATAGATAACTTTTTAGTGCTCCTTATTATTCTGTCTGCACTTAACATAAATCACCATTGGAATCCAAATATTTTTCAGCATGTCTAAGTCATACTTTACATTTATCTAAGATACTTTGATTAGTGGCTAAAGAATTAGAGTTGGGGTTATGTGAAATTTCTCTGACAATCAAGTTTTTAATTTAAGTTTAATTTAAGTTTAAGGTGCATAGGAAAATCTGACTCCTGAAGTTCGCGTACAGTAAGTCAGATCCCATCCGACTCCATAGCCCGCTAAAGGCGTTATACTTACAGCATGGAGCTGCCACTTCTACCTTGTGATAGTTATCCTTTTGGAGGGGAAAAAAATTAGTTTTTAGGCTTTTTTTTTCTCTCTGAAATAAACCATTGCAGAAACCCTGGGCAAGTACTGGAAACACTAGCCTTTCAGAAAGCTCGCAGTTCTCCTCCGCCTCCTCATATTATTGTAAAAATCAGTGGCTATCCAAGACGAACAGTGGAACCCTTACTGAGCAAGTGAGCCCCTGTCTGGGAGGAGAAGTTGCGTCTGAATTTCTGTAGTGCCTTCAGTGGAAAACATCTGCCCAATAATTTATTGAGTGTTCCATTTAAAACTGTATTTATTTTAATAAAAAGTCCTTGTGATACTGGTTTGCCAAAACAGGATCATTAAATTGAAAGAAGTGCTTACTTGGAGTGAAGTAGCGTAGAATGACCAAAAGGGTCTTTTTAATTGCCATGACAGCTATGTAAAGGAAGAAAGGAAGGGGAAACTTTTTGGTGTCTGGCACTAGATTTTAATTGAGAAGAGAAAATTGCATGAGTATAATCACAACCTCATTTGATCCCCTTTGTGATGTCTTAGCCTTCAATAGAAGGGATACATCAATGGGTTTGAAAAATCCACTCTGTGTTTATAAAACACTGTTTTACGCTCAGCTGTTACACCAAATAGCATGAAGATCAAGATAGGCTGTAAAATTCCTACCTGTGTCATTTGGCCAGCTTTAGGACTACCCTGGGGAACACTGTGACAGACTGATGGATTGGTGCTGGCTATGTCTAAACAGCCCTGAGAGCCTGAAAATTTAGGAAGGGCTGTGGAAGTGGGCCTTAGTGATCCAGGGCTTAAGAGGACGTTTTCTCACCCGGGGTGAGAGAGTTGAGATGGAACACATGATTGTTTTCTAAAACGTGAAGCATAGACCCTGTAAAGATACTTTGTGAAGTATTTTGGTCACAGCCAGAGGAATACCAGATAACCACACACACACTACTGTCTATGGGTGTGTGATACTGTACTGTAGAGAACACTTCCTGGGTAAAGTGTTCATTCAAGTAAGGTCCACGGAACCTCAGAGGTCTGCCACTTGATTCAGCAACTCAGAAAAGCAAATGCAGTCATATTCAGCTCTTAGGAAGGAAGTGAGAAGCACAGGCATTTTTTTTAGAAAAGGATTTTGAAGATTTTTAAATCATTTGTCATTAACGACCCAGGCTTGTAACAGTGGAGCACTGAGCAGGGTGACAGAAGCCCTCAAAGCACAGCCCGTGGAAGAGAAACAGCCTAACTGGTGCAGGGAACAAAACACCTTTCATGATCTCCCACCATCACCCAGTGGAGGAGACGATCCAAATAAGGGTGGCAGATGGAGACTGTTAGCAAGAAAATGGGTCATAGAATAATTTATGAGCGACTTAGGAAGTTATTTTGATAGTAATAAAAACATGTAGTAAACTCTGAAGGAAGCATGGGAATGTCGTGTTCTCCGACCGGGCGAGCGAATGGGAGAGGAGGTAAATGGAGCGCAGAGGACCTGACACTTATTGTTCGTCTCTAACTCTTTGGGCGCACAAACCTTTATTTCACTGTTCTTAATGTGTACCTATACCTCCTGGGCGATATATTCTGAACTGAAGCATTTAAGGAAGCGGGGAGCCACTAGTTAGAAGTCAAGAACACACTCAAAGATTAAAAATACAACCACTTGCAAATCTTGACTTCTACCGACTCAGGCACTACTTGGAGCACTTTGAAAGCTAATAGTCCACCTGGTTTACAGGTGCACAGAGTAGGTCAGCGTTCCCATCTGTGCAGAAGGGGAATCTAATATACAACACGGTCAGTTTAAGACAGTTGTTCTCAACCTGTGGGTCGTTACCCCTTTGGTCCTTTCACAGGGGTCACCTAAGACCATCTGCGCATCAGATACTTACATTACGATTCATAAGAGTAGCAAAAATTAAAGCTAAGCAGTAGCAACAGAAATCATTGTATGGCTGGGAGTCACCACACGAGGAACTGTGTTAAAGGGTCGCAGTGTTGGGAAGCTTGAGAACCACTGGTCTGAGGCCTACAATAATAACACTCCCTTTAGAAGCTACTGTTTTTAATTTATTTAGTTAACGTGAATAAGTGCTTTGCTGGCATGTGTGCCTTGTGCTCCTCCAAGGTCAAAAGAGAGCATTGAGAGATCAGAAGAGGCATCAGATCCCTTTGGCACTAGAGTTACAGATGGTTGTGAGCCACCATCTGTTGTGAGCACCATGTGGGTGCTGGGAACTGAGTCCAGGTCCTCTGCATGAGTAACAAGTGCTTTTAGCTACTGATCCATCTCTCAGACCCCTCTCTCCCCCAAGAGTATCTGCTTTTAATCAAACCTTTATATCATTAAAAGGAAAGGGAAGAAAAGGTAATGTGCTAAAGCAGATAGAAAACAACCATTAAAAAAAAAACCAAGATACAAACAAATACGAAGATGATGATGGGCGATTATTTGAATCCTCTGGGACTTGATTATAGGCTGGGGTGTGATGAGTTAGCACGTCCACATATCAGTGGTGTAACAAAAGAGTTTCTGTTAGTAAAAATGGAAATCGTCTATCCCTGTCCCAGAGACTCTGACTCAGTATTTCTGGAATAAGCCCAGCAATGGGTAATTTTAACAAGTCTCTGTAATTTGGATCACTCTCAGGTAAAGAGAAATTTGTATTAAAAACTCTCTGAATCTAGAGGAACGACGTGCTCGCAGACAAGCGAGCACGTGATTCTGAAGTGACAGGTACTCGTGTAGTTCTGAGGAGAACTATGGAAACCGAGTGAGCTGACCAGGGAAATGCTTAACTAGGCAAGTAGACGGGGGAGGAGAAGAGAGGGAACTCATCCAAATTTTCAAAAGCGTTCAGGACACAGAAAAGCAGAGCCATTTTTCTGTGAATGTGATAGTTATATTAAAGCACTACGCTACAAAATCATTTGATAATCAGCATAATTATTTTAGGGTTAAATATTATTCAGTCTTACAGACTAACCGTGACAATCACAATGAATGCAAATGAGGAGGGTGCAGTATTGTATCTGAGTCATTCAGTTACGCCTGTAAATGAATGACACAATTACAGCAACAGCTTGCAAAAGGCCCCCAAACATAGATACCAATTATGACTATTCATTTATTTAGACCGAATGATTGGTTTAACAGATTTTTCCCATTGAGAAAATAAACACTCAACTGAGCAAGTTTGAAACCTCTGTGCCTATATGAGTAGTTCCATAAGATGTACCTATATCAATAGTTCCATGTGGCGGTCTTTTTCTAGGAAAATAATAGAAAAATTTAGTAGTAGGAAGCAGCTTGCCCTCGCCCCCATTTGTGTTGTTGTTGTGATAATGATGATGATGATGGCGATGATGATTAGATTTGCTAGGATTTGCCAGTATGACCTTAGACCCCTGGCTTCAAGCGACCCTTCTGGATCTGACTTTCCGGTAGCTGGGACTACAGACACGTCCCATACCTAGCAGAATTTGTTCATTTCTACATGTCATTCTCGTGTCGGGGAAAGGAGAGTGTTTACCGGTGCTCTTCTGCATGCCCCTTTTCAGCACAACAACGGAATTATCATGTGGATATTTTTCCAAACGCCTACCCTTTCCTGGATATACCATCTTCAGAATCCTTTTGAGAACTGTTAACAGGGCCAAGACATACCTGTATATAATCTGACTCCCAGGTGATCAGAGGCCTCGTGTTATGGAATTGAGACGGGGTTCCAGCGGCGCCACAGCATCTAAAAGTGCTTGCTTGTTTTAAAAAGGATTAGGGAAAGATAATTTTGGAAGATGGCTGTTTAAAAATCTAAAACATAGTTCCTCAAATAATGATACATTGAAATAATCAATTCCCAAACGTGCCATAATATGGAATGCGTCTTAACATTATATACAAAATAATCTAAGAATAATACTTTAAATGTGTCTTGATCTCCATTAAGACTCTTGTTTTGATTTCTTTTGGGGACAGCATTTATGTATACAAGAATCCACTAATTTTATAATATTTATTTTTCGTCTGTGGGTGTCTTGGCTTTGTGCATGTCTATGTACCACATGAGTGCAGTGCTCAGGGAGGCCAGGAGGGGGTGTCCTAGCCCCCCGAGACTGGAGGTTCAGAAAGATCTTAAGAAGAGGAAAGACGGTAGAACACAGGTGTTAGGGATGGGGAAAGAGGAAGAAGAGAAATGGCGGTTTAAGTGGGATTTGGGGTGATACATGCAAGGGCAGCGCAGAGCAGAGGGTGGAGAGCGATAACTAAAACTGGGGATGTTCGAGCCGCATGGCAACCTATTTTATGAACTTTATATGAATATAATATATGTTTCATACAAAGGAATTCCGTTGTGGTTACCATAGAAAGAGGACATTGATCCTCTCAAAACCATGGTTGCCAAATAAAAAGTCTAGTACTGGGTGTGGGACACCTTCCCTCAAGTTGTTGGTCAGAAAAGTCCCAGAGACCACCCCCCCAAAGAATAAAAAGACTATTGTCATTGTTTTCTGTTGCCCAACAGTACATGATGCTAATACTTTATTGCTGAAGACACCATACACAGGACGTGGAGAAATCAAGTTGGTTCTGAGCACTAAGCCTCCTTGCTGCTGGCTAGCTTTTGAAGAACTGAAAAGTGCTATCTATATACATGCTGTGTTGGAGAAGAAGAGTCATCAACAGTCCTATCCAGATGTGAACCCCAAGAACTACAATAATGACTGGAATGGCAAGATAAGCCTGTGGCTGCAATAGTGCCATAACCTTACTGGAGTAACCAACTCCTTCCTAGTTGGATTTAAGGCCCTTGTACAGGAGGAGACGCATGCCTGCTACTGTAACCCCTGCCAAGAACTCATGGTTGGGGAGTTCATAGGCCCTTCTGTGAATCTACTGCTAGTATTTGGCTAAATTGACATAGTATCAGACTGTCCTCTAAATCTGCCTCTGTTCCCATAGATTAGTGCACCTCTCAGACCTCATCAGAAAAGTGACTTTCTGTAATAGAGGACCATTAATACAGAAACTCACAAGTTAGACAGTAAGTATCTGTGGAGTGGTCAGCTTCAAGTAAAACCGATTTTTAGTAAAATATACACACTGGCATCAGGTTGCTCTTCTATCACACTGCTTGAAATATTTACTGCAAGCTCCTTGTTTGATTTGTCAGGCTGACTGGCATCTGCTCGGTGCTGTTCTGATGGTGTGACAGGTGTAACTGGCCTGTCGGAACAGAAGCTACAACTTTGCTCCAACAGCAGCTCTGCATCTGGAACTGAATGGAGTTTCTTTCCCTGGTGTAGGTGCTGTAGGTTGTGTGGTGGGACATGTCATCTCTAATGACTGCCTAAACCGTAGTTTTGTAAATGTCCTTCGTGAGTGAGCCTCCACTACTTATAGTAACTAATTCACGGAACCAGCCTGAGTATCCAACAGCAAAGAAGTAGATACAGAAAATGTGGTATTGGAACACTGGGACTTCCTAATGAAGGAGGTCACATCATTTGTAGGAAAATGATTATAACCGGAAATAATTATTAATTACTTCTTAATTAAGAAAATTAAGCCAGCCTTAGTCATAGTAAGACAAATGTTTATCATTTGGGACTCCTAGATTATATACAGATATCTAAAATCATATATATATATATATATATATAATCAATCATACATGACATGGAAGTAAAAGAAAATTTGTCTGTGGGAACAAAGGGAACTAATGGGATGGGTAGGGCCTGGGAAGGAAGGCTGTGGGAGTGAGTGGGCGGAATATGTTTAATGTACAGTACGATTTGCAAGACAGTGTCCTTCTGTAACACAGTACCCCATGTAACAAATATATACAATGAAACAGAACTGTAAGATACTGTTAAAATTCTAACATAATTGGAAAAATCGGCCTGAGCTTCCAGGTTTCTGACTGACTATAAGGGAAGGATGAGGTTTTCTCTTTTTTTATAATTGAAAATAGATTTTTGTCCAATATATTCTGATTACCATTTCCCTCTCCCATTCCCTCTCCACTTTTGCACCCACCCATATCTACAACCTTTCCTTTCCTTTTTAATAATAATAATAATAATAACTGGGCAATGGTGGTGCACTCCTGTAATCCCAGCACTTGGGAAACAGACAGATAGATCTCTGTGAGTTCGAGGCCAGCCTGGTCTACAAAGTGAGTTCCAGGACAGCCAGAGCTACCCAGAAAAATCCTGTTTTAAACAAAAATGAGAGAGAGAAAATAAAAGACAAACAAATCAGAATAGGACAAAACAAACAACAAAGAAAAAAAGCTACAGAAAAAGCGCAGGAAACACACACGAACTCTAAGACACACCTTCGTACACACAGAAACCCCCCCCCCAAAAAATAAAATCGAAATTAGCAGCTAACATCCGTATGTAGGGCATACATACCATATTTGTCTTTTTGAGTCTAGGTTACCTCACTCACCATGATTTTTTTTTTCCCTAGCTTCATCCATTTTCCTGTGAATGATGCCATGTTTTTAATGGCTGAGTAATACTCCGTTGTGTAAATGTACCACGTTTTCTTTATACATTCATCCATTGATGGGCCTGTAGGTTGTTTCCAGTTTTTGCCTACTGTGAACAGAGCATCCGTTGAACACAGTTGAGCAAGTGTCTCTGGTAGGATGCAGTGTCCTTTGGGTATATGCCTCATAGTGGTGTGCTGGATCTTGAGGGTGGCTTCATTGCCATCTTCCTGAGGAGATGCCGCATAGATTTCCGCCGTGCCTGCACTCCCAGCGGCAATGGATGAGTGTCCCCTTGCTCCGCGTCCTCGCCAGCGTGAGCATGCTCACCATCATTCGTTTTATTGATCTTGGCCATTGTGAGCAGCATAAGATAGAATCTCAGAGTAGTTTTGATTTGCATTTCCCTGATGAGTAAGGCTGTTGAACGTTTCTTCAGGCGCTTCTCAGCCTTTTGTGACTCCGCTTTGCGGAACTCTGTTTCCGATCTTAGTCTTCTGCGGTCATGTCAGATGTTTGTGTCCTCCGTTGGCTGTTGGTCACTCTGTAACTCTTGGTTACAGAAAGAAAAAAAAAAAAAAGCCTCCTGTCTCCGGGAGGTTTTTCTTTTAGAAAAAAAAAAATGGTTCTTTGGAGTTGGACTAAAGGTACTTCTTTCTGATTTCTTTCTTGATGAGACAAGGGAGATAGCTCTACCCTGAGAAACTCATTGTGTTTTTAACCCTGAAAGTACTTTGAATCTTGAGACTTTTATTAACCTTGAAAACTCAGCACAAATCCGTTTCCACAACCATCTGAGCACCGATCGCTGACATTATAATTGGGGTTGAAGGCATAGATTCTGTCCGCGAGAATGGGTTCACACGGCTGCCCCCACCGCATGCTGCATGTATGACCTTGAGGAAGATGCTTACGTACAAAGATGGGTCACGATTGGACGTGCTTTACAGAAGTGCCATAACGTATGACGAATGACGAGGGCAAAGCACTTAGCACTGTGCCTGGAAAATTATACTCTCTAGTGGGATCAGCAGCTACAGCTGAGACTGTGTAGCCAGTCTCCTAAGTCAAAGGTAAAACAAGACGTGCTCAGCAGCTCTATCTGCCACCTACACACCTTGTCTTCTGAACAGCTGATCCACCCGCTCCCTGCATCGTCCCCTACTTCAGGAAAGGCGAGATGATTATCCTATTCAAATACAACTCAAGAAACTGTAAACACCAAGGAATGCAACAGGGGAGAGAGTGCTTGACTAGAAAAAAAGCATGCTTTAGAAACCATTGGGCTGAAGTAGAAATTACAAGCAGGGTTATTTTTTTGTAACCTGCTGGAGGGCCATATGGTTGCTGAATGTGTTGATGCTGGTTCTAAGATCCTTGAGTATTTTAAACTTGACATGTTATTTTTTTAATGATTTCAAACATCATTTCTTTCAGAGCCTTTCCCAACGTTGCCGTAATACTGAGCAGATGGCTCGGCAGCGTTTACATTTGCATTTTGCAATACTGCCATGTTATTTGCAAAATTTCTTTTCAAAAACCTGTGATCGGTTCTCTACCTTTTCAGAATGACTGCAATGAAATTATAAACAGGGTCTTGGGCATGTTTTAGAAATGGGGATTGCTTGCTGTGTCGCTTTTCCCTTTCTGATTGTTTTGTTTCGGGTTTCACACCCATTGTTATAGGTGCGTGCTCTTATGTTAGGATTTCACTCAGGGAGCCGGTCCTTATCGTCCTTTCTCATGAGAGGGACATCAGGGCCGCGAGGAACCGAAACAACTGTACCAGCACTTCCAGTCTGGTCCTCGCGTTCATATAGGCATATGGCATTTTTTAGAGTAGTTGTGTCTGTTTATTCACGGCCTGGCCACTGGATAGTGTCAGCTCCACGGAAGGCAGACTGCTGTGTTCAACCTTTAACCACCAGCAACGGCGAGCGCAGCACAGGGACCGATAGCCCTCTGCAAATCAGTGAGCATGGGAATTAGACATCATAGCCAACATTCTAGGAGCTAGAGCTTTTACAAGCCAGCTAGGCCTCTGGGCATGGCTACTTCCTTCCCTCCTTTGACTTTTATCTCCTTCTGGTGTGTCTTCAAGGGGGCTTTACCACCAGCTTTCGTCTGGTTGTCTTACTTTCTTGGTTTATTTTTTCTGCTGTTGTTGCATGTTGTTGTTCTAAAAACCAACAGTGTATTATTAAATAGACAGCCTCTTGGGGGATCTTTTTCTTCATTGGGGGCACAACGGGATTAGTGCCAACATCAAGGCATTTTCTTGCTTAACAGATTGAAAGCAGGAAGCAGGACAGGCTGTATTGATCAGCACTGACTCCGGGCCTTTCCTTTTAAAGGCATGTGATAATGAAACTAAGCCCACCAGTGTCCCTATTAAGAGGCTTTGGTTTCTTTCTTCTAAATGAGAACCGGGGACTGCTGAGATGCCTGCCCAGCTCCCAGGGTGGTTAATGTGGCAGGCCAGCTGTGTCTGGCTGCGGCCTCGCTGCCTCCTCTCGGTGTGGGCTGCCCTTGATCATGCCCGTGACTGGCATGAAACGCCTTGCATTAACTACCTTCGTGACTTCAGGGCAGAGTTGTTTGGTCTTAGACCTGAGCAAATGGGGGAGAGAAGTTAATACTGAATGTTACACTCTGCTGTCTCTAGAGAAGGGCCATTTGCTCTAATTGTTGGAAGCGTTGGCAGGTTGTTTATTTGCAGAATAACAAATTCTGTCTCTCAGCTCAGAAGTAGAGTGGGAGTTGAAGATAGCCGTTTATTGCTACCACCACGTGTCCAGAAATGTTCTAGGCCTCACCGGGTAGGTCTTTATAGCTGTTACAGTTTCCTGGGAGAGGAAAAGGGCCTCCTGCTCTGCTGAAGTCAAGATTAGCAATGCCGTGGACTCTAATGCTTGCTGCTTCCCGCTGGAAAACTGTACTCGTCTTGTGAGAGCCATGTTTACGGTGCGCTTTGAGACAAGGCTCCACTAATTTGGTCCTTTTTATTGTCATAATCAAATTCTCAAGATGTGGCACTTATAAAATAGAGGCTTTCTAAGATCTCATGATGGCTGGCGGGTACAAGTGTATGACTCTGGTGTCCTCAGAAGGGGCCCTTGGCAAAGAAGCAGAAAGAGACACGTCTGCTTTTGGAAGAGAGCAGACACACCAAAACTAAGTGACTCCACTAAAGCAGCAGGAACCTCTGGGTGGGCAGTGCTCACGCCACTGCTCAAAAGACCGCCCCCCCCAACACCGTACACAGACCAAGCCTCCAGCATCCAAACCTATAAGGAACGGACCTTCCAAACCACATGGATACCATAGGCACCAGGCAGGGATTGAGGAACATAATAAATTTTGTCTAAGTGACATTTTTTTTTCCTGAATATTGAGTTTAACCATTTGTTTGCTGCAAGTTGTTGCTGTGTTACTCCTCTCTGTGTGTAAGGAGGGAATATTATACTCCTATGGATAACATCTTTCATAAGTGGCTGAGCACGTAAGTGAAAAATACTCAGATTTAAAAACTGTAGGCAGGCTCATGATAGATTGCGTGATCATAATAATAAAACAATACACGCATCTAATCTCTCAAATCTCTCTGCGATTCAACTAATTAATTGAGCACTGTAATAATTCTTTGTACTCTCACATTGATACTGCCAGAATAGTCTCCGTATCCTCTTTAGGGGCTTTACAAATAACTCATCCCAATCTGTATGCAGTTTGCATTTCAACCTTTTATTAAACAAAAATAGTCAGAATTACATATTCTGGTTTTGTTCCAACATGGGCCTTGGCGTGCAGTAGTAGGTCCTCTACCCCTGAGCTGTGCCCCCAGCTCAGTGAGTGTGTCCTTAAAAGTAGAACAGATCTTACACTTAGAAGCGTGAGTTTGTAACTGATTTCCACTCATTCAACTTCTGATTGGAACCTGCAAGTCAGTCAGACAGATTCATTGTCTTTCTGGAAGATTCTAATTATGAAAAAGAACTTCCAGGAAGCCAAAATGACACCACCACCACCACCACCACCCCCACCCCCACCCCGTGTTGGCCCCACATAGGTTCAAACTCCTTTGCGATGCCCCTTGAATCCTTGTTTGTATCAATACCCTTTAAATATGTAAGACACGCGTTGTGGCTTTGTTCTTTTGTATGATAGGTATCTCCACGCTCTTGATCTGTCTCTCGGGTGCTCAGACCCTTTTTTAGCTGTGGCATCTTTCTGCACTTAATGCATTCTCAGAAGAGTAGTATAAGAGACCTAAAGGATCACTGGACAATGAGGTTTTTACAATGGAATGGGAGAAAGAGTTGGGAGCAAGAAGGGAAATGGGGGATGAGGCAGTTCAGGGTACACTGCATCTTAGACCTTATCTTACTTAGGGTTTCTATTGCTGTGATAAAACACCATGACCAAAAACAGCTTGGAGAGGAAAGAGTTTATGTCAGCTTACATGTCTCAATCACAGTCCCTCATGAAGGGAAGTCAGGAACTGAGACAGGGACCATGAGGGAACGCTGCCTACTGGCTTACTCCTTGTAGCTTGCTCAGTTTGCTTTCTTACCCGCCTCGGCCCACCTGCCCAGATTTGGCCCCACCCACAGTAGGCGTGGCCTGCTCATACAAATCACTAATCAAGAAAATGCCCCACAGGCTTGCCAACAAGTGTATCTAATGGCAGCATTTTCTTAGTTGAGGTTCCCTGCTCTCAGATGACCCTCGCTTGTGTCATGTTGACAATCTAGCAACATAAGTCTTATCTCGCGTGCCGGAAGCAGTGTGTCCCTCATGTGTCCTGTCACCCACACTGTTCTCGATACACCGCCGTGCCGTCTTGTAGTTTTTCCCCATAACATTTCACCTTCCACCATACTGCATAATTTTTGCTCATTACTTCTCTGGCTCCCATTATTAAAATATAAGATCTACAATGGCAGGGATTTTTGTCTTTTTAATTCACTTAAGAAATCTCTAACATCTAAATCATGCCAGATAGAAGTGTTAAGAGAAGGTTATTAATTAGCTACCAGTTCATCTAAGTATATGATTACCTAATTCAGACATTTCCATCTGCCCTCTGGGAGATCTCCAAGACCTTGACAGATGTTTTACAGAATCTAGGAGACCCATGGCATTTTAGAAGCAGGGAAATAGTAGAGTTAGCATCCTCCGGTCTTCATGCACTCGAGCTGCCTGCTGGTAACTGTTGCCTTCCTATGTGCTTGAAATGATGTCTGCGTAATTCTCAAATTAGTAATTACTCATATTCATTGATCAGCTGTCACATGGAAGGCACTGCTCAATGTTTTGTATTCAGTGCCTCATTTAATCCTCATGTATACTTGGTACTATCATCATCCTGGTTTTAAGAACGAGAAAGCAGGGCCAGTAAGGTCACTCAGCTGCTAAGTGCCCTTCTACGAAGCCTGATTCGTAGTAGACAAAAATGCAATTCCAAAATATGTGCCTTGCCGTGCCCATACCACATACTTACATACAGTCACAAAGTAGGTAAATAAACGCAGGGTTTCCCACAGTGTGGAGGCTAGAAAGACGGCTCAGTAATTGAGAGTGTTTGCTGCTCTTTCAGAGGACCGGTTTGGTTACCAGCATCCACATTTAATGGCTCGTTACCCCAGGGGATCTGACACCCTCTTCTGGCCTCCTCAGGCATCTGCACACACATGTGCATGCAGGCATGTACACCCACAGGCACATGCACACACATAAACACACTTTAAAATGTGTAACAGCTAAATTTTCAAAAACAGAATGAGAAAGTTAAGTATAGGCAAGTTAGGGATGGTCCCTGTGAGAATATTCAGTTTGCAAAATCCCTGTGTGCTAAACTATTCAGATTCCGGTGTGATTTTGGAATCCAGCAACAGACTTGGGTGTCTGTCATGTGGAGATGCACCTTCCTGATGCAGGGGTCCTGTGGTGGTTGTGCTACAACCACATCAAGAGGTACTTTTGATGCCATCCATGCTATTTTTTATAACATTGTTTTGGGGTTTTGGTTGGCAAAGGCTGCCATGTAAAGTGGCTAAAAGCATCGTCTTGGTATCTCTACCTGAGATGTGAATTCCATTTTAATTTGTTTTTCTTGTTTGAAGCAAGGAGCCAGCTAGAAGTTGAAGCATGCTTTGCTCTTTCTTCGCTCCTGGTTTAGTAGCATTTCGCTCTAACCTTTTCCTCAGCAGCAGCTGGCCTCTGCATTTTTACTCGGTAGACTACCCTGCAGGCTTCTGCAGTGTCTAGCGGGCCGTGAGCCACATGATGGTTAAGCCCTTGCCATTCACTCCTTCACTGGTGCTGAGCTTTCCGGTGTTCATAGTCAACCTTAGGGGAAACGTCCTTAAATTCAATGATTTTTCCCAGTGCTAGAAATCAAGTCTAAAAATCAAACATTTCATCTTATGCTTTGGTGTTTATTGGGTTGAGAGGAAGTTTGATAGATACCAGAATCATTTTCTTTTCTGTAAGCATTTAAGCCATGGTATTAGGGCGAGAAGGACCTTGACAATTTTCATTTACACTTTCTAAGTTAATTTGGCTGCTCTTGCTAATTTTGTCATAAGCCAGTCATTTCTTGTTAAGCCACTGCAATGTAACCTTTGGGGTGCAACAATTGGATTTCAAGCCTTTTGGGTTTCGGTAAATGTAGTTGCCGTTTTCCCTCCTGGAGACGGACATTTCTTGCTTCGGCGTACCTTATTACCTCATGAGACAGAGAAAGAAGCGAAAGGCTGGGGAGGGAAGATGACCTAAGCAAATGGCTTTCTTTCCAGATGTCCAAGGAGCTGAGCATATGGTATTGGGGATGATGGAGAGGGCGTGTTCACACTCTGCACACAGAAGCTGTGGTGGTATCAGCATATTATACATGCGATGTCTGTTTCTCTGCAAACTATTGGTTTGGTAAAGGTAACTTCCTTTCGTTGAATGAGAGTTGCAGGGAGATGGAGTCTAAGAGGAGAGAGGTACAGAGATTGCCTTCTTACAAGGCCTCGACCTGTCTGTTCTGGGCAGATGGGCTTGATGGAAAGCACTTTCTAGAGAGGACTACCAGGTAACTTGGCCCACTGACGTCCGTCATGGAAACCTGGTGATCAGCAGTCACTCCCAGGGGCTTTCTGAGGCCTGCCCAGATAGAAGAAACGAATCATCAGTGGCCAGCTTCGTTCCCAGCAGACCCCAGGTCCAGAAGCAAACAAGCTTAAGTTGCTTCATTACAGGACCCACATACTATTTCTCCAGGTATTGATACTGCACAGAAGTCAGGGAGACCATAAAAGCTTTTGTCTCCCTAAGAACTCTTACTAATACCTGCAAAACTTCCCCAAGTAAACATAAAACTATGCCAATGGAGTCAATAATCATGCTACCACAAAAGGCGGAAGATTAGAAAAAGTAGTATATTTAAATACTAACATTTAGATATAGGGAAGAAAAAAATGCCAAATTTGATTTCTGCCAAGTACTCACCTGCTAACAAAACTAGGTCTGAATTTCTCAGTCAAGGTGGGTCTCCAGTAATTCCTGCTTTCCCCTCTCAGACAGGTTTTCTCCTCTGCTCATATCAGCCGGGTTTAGTTTTTTGCGCATATTTCTGTCATGTTTCCTTGGAGAGCATTCATAGAAACAGTTATGTTGGCTGCAGAAAATGAGCCCTTCTGTGGGAGTCACACACACCCGAGGCATGTTGGGGAAGTTCAAAGGAAGTGGAGACAGAGACTCCTAACAGGCATAGCATACGAAAGGCTGCTTGTGAGTCTTATTTTTCTTAGATAAACAATTAAACAAAATTCATGGACTGCTCCAAAGAGAATATAGGTTGGCCTGTATTTATCCAGAGACCTGAAATTCAAAGTGCTTCAAAATCCTAAACTTTTTGAGAAATGGCATAATGCCTCAAGTGGAAGACTTCACAGTGTGCTTCCTGTGATAGTTCACAGTTAAGATGCACAAAATTATTAACTATGTAAGGGCTGGATAGATAGACTGCAAGTCAGAGGCTTACTGCACAAACATAAGGACCTGAGTTCAGTCTTGAGAACCTAGGAAAAATGCCAATCCTGGTGGTATGCTCTTGTAGTCCCGAAGCCAGGGAGTTGAAGACTGGAGGATCCCTGGGATGGACTGGCCAGACAGTCTAGCATAACTGGGGAGTTCCAGGCCAATGAGAGTTCCTGTCTCCAGTGCAGTGGACAGCACTCCTGAGAATGACACCCAAGGCTGTTCTCTATCCTGCACATACACTCCAGACACATGCACCCCACACACGAAGCACAGAAGTATACACACATGCACATAAGCACACACATTCAAAATCAATAAAATAAAAACAAAGCAATCAGAGGATTTTATGTTTAGTCTTGGGTTCCACTGCCAAGATCACGTAAATCATGGAAATATTTTTATGTTGGTTCGTGTTTTGTCAACATGGCCCAGGTAGGGTAATATAGACAGAGGGAATGCCAACAGAGGGGTTGTCTCCTTCAGATTGGCCCATTGGCAAGTCTGTGGAGCATTTTATTGAATAGTGGTCGATGCAGGAGGGCCCTGCACTGTGGATGGCGCTACCTCCAGGCACGTGGTCCTGGGTTGTATAATTAAACAAACTGAGCAAGTCATGACGTCCAGCCAATAAGCAGAGTTCCTGTGGGGTCCCTGCTTCAGTTCTGCCTCCAGGTTCCTGTTTCAAGTTCCTGCCTTGGGATCTCCTGATGATGGACTATAGCCTGGAAGCCAAATAAACCTTTCCTTCCCAAGTTGTTCATAGTCTTTTATCAAAAGAATAAAAAGCAAACTAGGGCAATATTTAAATCTGAAATTGGGAACATGGTTTAAAACATTTGGATAAGGGATTTCGGCCCGTACTGTCAAATGCATAACATTACGGTTCCATTTTCATTCTTGGTTGAAAGAGAATTGATTATATGTCTAACCTGGGGACACAATTAGAGTAGTCCTAAGTTTCTTTAATTGGTTAATCTCGTCAGCCACATTGGATTACTCTTTCCATCTTGCACGTCTCTGTGTTCAGAATTTCATGATTAGAACAGGAAAACACGTTCATGATGATACATGATAACCAAATGTGTTTTTCCTTTGTATTTTTCTTTACGAGGATGTGTTTTGAGGATATCCTATCAGCAAGCCTTCTGCCACACACAAAGGACATATTATTTGCTCTTTATTAGATTAGGAGGCAGATAGATAATCAGAGGCAAGATGGGATTCAGGAAGACATTAAAAAGGAAATGGTGCATTTCAGATGTCTCCCTGAAGGCTGGCCTGGCAAGTGAGTGTTGAACAACTTGGTCTTGTCACCCTCCTGAGCCTGCTTGTCCTCCTCTTGCTGGGAGGAGTGATTTGAGATGAAAGAACAAAGAGGTCTTGCCACGTTCTTGTCAATATCAATCACACGTGTTCATTTAGGACCACCTCGTGGTTTCTTTACCCCATGTTGACATGGCAGTGTGGAAGCTGACCCTGACTTCCAGCACTGGGTACTTCATTGAGACATGACCCCACAGAAGAGCACTCGATATCAATTAGGGACCAAGATGGAAAGTCACTGTCTCTGATTCTAATTTCTTCATGGCATCAATTGGCTTTTGACAAGGGCAGTGCACTGGTAGGCCACTAAGCTTGCTGACAGCCACATGCACTTTTAACTACGAGCTCTGATTGGGATCACTGGCTTTCATTATCAAAATATAACTGTTGCTAAGAATCTGAAAGGAACATTAAATCTATAATAGTCAATTTTCTATCTAAAAATTCCTTGGACTAAGTATTTCATAATTTGGATTTTAAAATATTTTGGAAATTTTCATATATATAACGAGGTTGCATGGGTTGAGACCAAAGTCTAAATGAAATTCATTTATGGACCATATGTACCTTACACATAAACTTCAGGAAGTATGTAGTGTGTTTGTGAACCTGCATTTCGACCATGACTCATCATTTGAGATGAGATGTGATCATGGTGATATTCTTTCCGTGCGCAAGGCGTTTCAACTTGAAGTTTTCAGAAGATGGCTGTGCAGGCAGCAAGCCTTCAATCATATTGCCTGCTCACGGAAGGCCTGATTTACAGGTGCCAGTGCGGGAATTGGGGAGTTAAGTGGCCTGTGAGTAATTTATGCACTAATAGGCATGAATGTAATTTTAATGAAGTAGATAAATGTTGGTGTTCTAAGAATCAGGCTTTAAGGCATCTATCATTTGTTACTTGTTTTAGGGAAAGCAAAGACGTCACTCGTGATGCAGATGCCTGACCTGGTTTCTTATGATATTCAGAACTTTGATCTTCAATTGTATATTTTGTTGTCTTATTGTGCTAGCATAGTGCTTGGCTGTTTGCATATTTGCGTGTGAATGCATATGTATGAACATACATAGAGACCCGAGGTTGACATCTGATAGCTTCTTCTGCCGCTCTCCAATTTACTTTTTAAGATGGGGTCACTAGCTGAGCCCAGAGCTCACTGCTGGGGCGACACTGTGATTAACCAGTGAATTTTTGTCCAGCTTGAAGAGTAACGTCAGCATAAGAGAAAACATTCAGTCCTTGTGTCTTTGGATCTGGGTTACCTCACTCAGAGTAGTTTCTAGCTGTATTCATTTACCCGCAAACTTCGTAATTTTATGTTTCTTAACAACTGAGTAATATTTCGTCGTGTCAATGCACCTCGCATCATTATCCGTTCATCAGCTGGTGGCTGTCTAGGCTGTTTCTAAGTTCTGGCTATTACGAATAGAGCAGCTGTGAGCATGGAGAAGTGTCACTGCCTTAAGGTGTTCAGTCCTTTGGGCATATGCCCAAGAATTATATAGTTGGGTCTTGTGGTAGAACAATCAGTTTCCCGCTTTTTGAGGAACCTCCACACTGATTCCCAATTGCCCTTTTTAAAACAGTAAAAGAAAAGTCATGTAGGTTTTACCAAGTATATGATAAAACATTCAGCAAGCTAAGCTTTCCAGTTTTACTTCTTTCTCCTGTGGTATAATACTTTCAAAGGTCCCCAAAACTGGATGTTAAACCACAATTGCATCCCTGGGATAAATTAATTCTGATATTTTATTGAGTGATATGTATTAATAATGTGTTAAGGATTTTGCACTTATTTTCATGTGGTATATTGATTGAAAATTCCTTTTTTTTTTTTTAACTAATTTAATAAAAGTGAATTCTAGTTTTCCATAAATTTCTATTATGAAAGAGAAAAGAGATGAGAATTACTTCTTCCTTAAACCTGTGAAACTTCACTTATCTGGCTAGAAGCTCTGTGTGAAGGTGCTTTTATGTTTCTTGTTGCCTCGGGGCTCTAAGACCAAGCTCTCATTTCATGACTCAGGTTTGGTTTGGTTTTGTTTTTCCAAAACATTGCCAATTTTGTGTGTTCTTATTTATTAACATTGTTCACTCTATCTTCCTATTTAGCTGTATGTAATTTTTGGTTCAAATATTCTATTTCCTTTCGGACTTATTCATTCATTCATTCATTCATTCATTCACTCATTTTATATATGGTTGCTAATACCCTTAGTTTGTTAGGGAAAATGGAAGTAAGGATCACTAACTCGACAGGCCTGCTTATTTCTCTCTTTCTTGGAATGTCTTATTCTGATGGTCTGCTCATGCCCTGCCTCTTCCTCATTCTGCAGTGTACCCCCTAACTTAGTAATCTGCTCCTCAGTTGGTGTTGATATTCCTACTGGTGCTCTCTTTTACCTGCTATGAGTGCCCTTTATGTCACATCTCCTTTATTTTGCCTTTCCTTTTTTCTCTCTGAGTGTCTGATGTCTTGATGCTGGTGACCCTGGGATTCCAGAGGCAGAGCTGGATGGGAATGGCAGAGCAGAAGGTACATGGGTCAGCAGAGCATGTAAGGTTGAGGGGCTGAGGAGCAGAGGTGAATGGGGCCTCCAGCTTCAGACAGGGGGAAGTAGAGTGCAGTCCCTGGAGGGTGGCATGTCAAGCCATGGAGAGAAGCAGAATTTGAGAGGTGAGAGTCTGCCTCACTGCTCCCAAGTCACCCTCACCCTCCAGGGTGAGGCTAGGACTTCCTGTCGAGTCGGAGCCTCCCACAGAGTTGTGGAAGCTCCTGGTGATAGCTTACATCTCCAGGCTGTGTTCATGACATTGACAGAATGCCTAATATCTTTGTCTCAGATTTTCTGTAAATGAAGACTAGTAAGATTTGTTTAAAAATAGTCCTGTAGGACTATTTCAGTGTGTGTGTGTTTGGGGGGGGGGGTAAATAGTTTATAAACGCTCAAGGATCTTTTGAGAATATGCTCACAGATGAAGGCGTTGTGTCTTTAGCATTGTTAGTGAATGAAAGTTCTTCTGGAATGTGTCTGATGAAGAGTTTAACTGTCTTCCAAAAGTGTCCTGTGTATTGCTCATCGCCTCTGCCACGAAATACCATTTCGCTCTGATTTGATGGGGCCTTTTTCTCCTCGAGCTTTGCTTCTTCCAGTGCACTGTGCTCAGCATGGTAATTAGGGACTTCGGCTGTCTGCTGTCGGCTGTTGGGGACACGGTGCTCCTGGCTGCTTCTTGAGCTGTCCTTTCCCAGAACTTCATTTCCCTGGCAGGCTGTGCCTGTGTGAGAGAGTGGTAGGATTTGGGGAAAGTGTGTAGCAACCAAGACTGTGGAAGGAGAATCATCCAGGGATGCTGGCTTTTAATCGAAGTTTAGTTGGGAGTTTCAGTGAGGTGAGACTGTTATGACAGATTTCAAAATGTAATGATAGAAAAACGAGGGGGGGTTCATTAAAGTCACAGTAAATACGGAGCAACAGCTCAGCGACTCAGCATGAGGCAACAGCCACAAACCCTCCAAATAATACTGAGTAATTAAAATTTACATGGTGCAGCCTCCTTCCCAGTGGGTACCTTTCCAAGCGAAGCAGCGATTTTATTGTGGAAAAATATAAACACAAATTTGGAGATGTAAATTGCATGCACGTTTTAATCTTACTCATAAACACAGAAAGTTTTCAAAGTGTAAATATAATCAAAGTACACAGCCACAGCAGAAATCAGAAAGATGGAGAAAGATTCCCCTAAAGGCAGAGAGCTCCCCTGCCCCCACAAGCCTACCCTTTCTGTGAATTTAGAAAAGACCAGGTGGGATTCTATGCTCCCACTTTGGAGGACATGTACCTTCTCTGTTTGTTTTATTAGTTAGAAAGAATAATGATTTTTGTTTCTCTCCTCTCCTATTTCCCTTTCTCTGTGAAGGATGTGGACCTTAGTTAACTGAGAGGCCATGGTGAAGTGATGGCGTACTGGGCAACATCTAAATCGTGAAGATACTCACCTGGATGTTATCAGGATCCTTTCATTTCCCATTTGGAACATGTTTGTCAACGCAACTAGAGACTGACAGCCCCCAAACTGAGCATAGGGAGTTCACCTGAAATAGAACAGTCACTAGAGGATGCTGAGAACATGTGCTCCTGCCTTGGCTGCCACTAAACTGCCCTGGTGGTTTTGGATAGAGTCCTTTACTTCTTTGTGCCACAAACTCCCTGTTTGTTAAACTCGTTGATTTTTTTTTTTTAACCTGAAAGAGCTCCTAGCTTCTGAATGAGACTTCCTTCAATATTGTGCCCCATGGATCTACCCAATGCCACTGGAGCCCTGGAGATTCAAACTAATATGGTACCCTTGAGTCCTCAGGAGATTTTGTTGCAGAGAGGACCCAAGGGGGGTCACTCCGCACGATGTATTCCAGCTCTAATTCAAGGGTGAGATTTCCTGAGACTGCTACTGGAAGCCCGTTGTAATGGGTTCATTTTGGTACCCTCTCTTGATGATCTGCTGTCTGGCCATCCTGGCCGGGCAAGACCATTTCTTCTGCGCTCAGCATTCCCTAGTTGCCTGTAGTTCTCCGTTCTAGAGTTGAGGCCCCTGAGATGTCCTCTTCCGAGTTCACACATCTATCAGTGTTGTCCTTGTTCAGGTCTTGTTTAGACAGCCACGTTGATAAGGCTTCATGGGCGTAGCTTCTCTGACATTTGTCGGAACTTCACAGCAAACGTCCTGCAACTCTGACCCTTACAGTGTTTCTGCCAGACAGAGAAGGCTTCTATAAGCATGAAAACCTGAAGTTTAACTGGAAGTGTTTTTAGTAAGTTGTTGGAAGCTGGTAATGTGGGGTTACATCTTTCTTTCTGATTGTTTCTAAGGTAGAGAACAGGAAGTCTATTAAGAGGTTAGTGTTGGCTTTGCCAGGCTCTCATCTCATAAGAATGGTTGGGGATTTCAAAGGAAGAGAAATGGTTGTGGGTTTGAAGATAAATTTTCCAACCGAGACCACTAATTCTTCCCAGCAAACACCAAAAGGGCCATTCCACAGGACCATGAAAACCTGGCCTGACTGAGACTTTCTGTGTAGCCTTTGGAACAACTGCCCCAGGCTTCTCTCACACAAATTAGGCCGTGCCTGCCATGAGAAAGGACAAATTTCACATACAGGGTTTATGGTTGGGAAACATCTGTGGATGATGAAATCTCTGCAGCTGGGCATCGGCACCAGTCCTTGCTGGTTGTTACATGGCTTCTTTCAAAGTCATGTCAACTTCTTGGGCCTCAGCTGGCAGAGGTAGATACTAATCCTATGACAGAGAGAGTTAGAGTCACAGGTGAGACGTTATCTCCCTTCATGCTGACCTATTAGTCAGGACGAGGAGTGAGGTGACACACATCTCTGGGAAGCCTCGGTCATTGTTGGAACAGCTAGAGTTGTTTCTCATCAGCTTCATGTACCTCAGAATACCAGGAAGTACCCCAGTGGGGTAATGTATATAGTCCCAGCACTTGGGAGGTTGAAGCAGGGGGATGATAGGTTTCGACGTAGCCCATGCTGTGTCATAAGGCCCTGTCCGAAACAGGCAAGCTGAAACGACAGGACTACAGAAAAGAAATGCATTTGTAACTTCGTCTGCCGTCAGCTGACATGCATGTTGTACTCAGTACACACAGTGTGGAGCACAGTGCAGAGCCTTTGCTCATGGACTGTGTTCTAAATGGAGGGATGGCTTTGGGTATTGAATTGCAGCTGTGGGGAGGCTCGGATGAGGAAGGGAATGCTACTGAGAACGCCAGGGTCAAGTATGGCCACTTCGAGGGAACTGCAGGCGAGCTGTGACCCAAAGAATGCCTTGGAATTAGCTAGAAAGCTACAGAAGGCACAGATGGCATTCCTGGAGGAAAGAAAGCTGTGAAGAGAGGGCAGTGGGTTTGATCAACAGAGCACAAAAGTGTCCCATTCTAGTACATCACACTGTGCTGTGGTCAGCACCCTTGAATTACAGGACCCACAGAATGGCTTCCCAGGGACCACAGGCAGCACACGCAACCATAGATGCTCATTGCTTTTATGTCCCCATAAAACCACATCCTCTGCTCTTGGCTGTGTAACCAGCAGTAACTAAACAGTGTCTGTGGAGCTTAACGTGGTCTCCAATCAGCTGTGACCCGAGGCCGCCACACCTCAGAGCTGCCTACAGTGCCAGGCAGCATGGCCGACAGCGGAACAAGTGAGTCTGGTAGGATCTGACACCAGCACACTCAGAGATGCCCAGAGCATCGTGGCTGCTCTTATTTGGTATTCAGTTTAGAATCATCCTGCCCGTCAGCACAGGACCTGAGGACAGCGAACCAGACTTTTATTTAAGCTTTGGTACCCACCATACCCATCTGGTCCACGGAACATATTTTTTGGGGTGACTGGACCTACTATGTGGTAAAGGCAGTGGCTTCCACACTTGAATGAAGCCCAAGGTGGATGGATCTCAGAACTGTGGGACTTTTTTCTGTGTTTCTAGGAACCTCCCCCACATAATTAACGTAGTGGGAAAGCTCTGGGCTGAGTCTGGGGGCTTGTGTATATATGTGACTCTGCAGGCCAGGACAAGGGCAAGAGCCATGATAAGAGAGAGCCAATAAGAGCTGTCCACCATGGGAAACCCCTCATCAGCACTCCCTGCCTTAAACATTCCCTTAGGCCAGTGATTCTCCACCTTCCTACTGCTGCAACCCTGTAATACATTTCCTCATGTTGTGGTGACCCCTCAACCATAAAATTATTTTCCTTGCTACTTTGTAACTGTAATTTTGCCACTGTTATGAATCATGATGTAAACATCTGATATGCAGGTGGTCTTTGGTGAATCCTGTGAAAGGGTCCTTTGACCCACAAAGAGGTCATGGCCCATAGGTTGAGAACCACTGCCGTAGGCCAGGATTTTTTTTATTCTCCCCCACTAGTTTATAAATTTGGTTGTCTTCCTCTCTCTGTACCCATAATTTCATTCCGTCAGTCGTAATTTATTGTTTTTTTCCCTTTGCTTTCAGGAGAGCAGATCTGGAGAGAGCAACAGCTGTGTTGAAGAAATAATTCGGGTAAGGATAGTCTTTGTAATCTTACGAATGACTTACGAATCTTACACGCAGACTTCCCAAAAGAAGGACGTCCAGTGGCCGCACTATTGAAGGGATGCCTCACGGTTTGTTATTTGATGTTTCGCTCTGCAGAGGATGGTCACCTAAGTCACAAAAGTGGCACTTCATAAAGCAGCCCTTCTTTCCAGGATTCTGGGAGTTCACCCAGTCCTGGTGCTTTGGGGCACACTGAGGTGACACTATTAGAGTGATCAGCTAGAAGACCAAGAAAACAGATGTTAGGTAAAAAAAAAAAATATAACGAGGCTCACACCTGTGTGCACCCATTTATCACCCGAGCATCCTTTAATGTGCTGCTCTCTGAGTCAGGCAGGGGCTGCCCTGTGATTTTTCATCTAAACTTAATTAGAATCAGAAGCACCTGACAGAGAGATAATGCAGGGGTCTGAAATTTATTTCTGTGCTGTGTTGCAGGTTATTAATTTCTCTCGTACTCTGATTGCCCATCCTTCCTACTGCTTTCCCTCCACAAGCCCGTTTCACACACACATGGACAAGGTGGGCTCTTGCTCTCCGTCTCTGTTAGTTAGTTCTTGAGTGTTCCGACTCAGAATCGAAGAAGTCACCCTCAGCCCATCGTTTCTTTCCTCACTCATATTTTTTTAAAAATATTTTTACAGTTCTCAGAAAACTGTTATTACCCCGGGCAGAGCACCAAAATAAATGAGACCAGATGGTCATTCCCTGTAAAGAGAAGAACATTATCGTGTTCTACCTTTGGGACATCCTGCATGTTTCGCTTTGTTTGTCTGTTTTCTTGTGAATTAGCAACGTGTTACAGCGGTATTGTACATTACCTGGCTTAAAAGTTTTCCTTCACAAGCATTTTTTTGAATGGGCAATGGTTCTTCCAGAAAAGTGTTATTTCACAAACAAATCTTCTAAAACTCACAAGTTGGTCAGAATAACTAGTGTTAGATTTTTTTTGAATTCGTGCTTTTTTTTTTTTCCTTCTAAAGAAAACTGTTCTCAAAGCGTGAAGCTGTATTTTGAGTGACCTTTAGCGATGTTGAGTCTATATCTCACTTAAGAAGATAAGTACTGTCTGCCTTGTTCCACATCAGACAATGGATAGTGTGTGACGCTGATGTGTGATGTAGTGTATGATTCTTTTTCAACATATTTTCCTGTTGGGAAATAAAACTCCGCTTTATGCCATTTCCTGAGAGTGGTTGTGGTTGTCCATGCTTGTATACCACTTCGTCTTCCTGCAACTAGACATGCCTCCTTACATCTTTTGTCCATTCTGAAGACACGTGTCATTTGGTATCCCTCCACCTTTGTCTTCCTAGGCTGGCCTGGAACCCACATTCTGCCCCAACTTCCCAACTGCTGGGATTCTGGGTATGTGACATCATGCCCAGCCCTGCCTCCTTCTTCTTTACTACAGACAGGGCTTGGCATTGAAACAAAGACTTGAATAATTTATACATCAAGAGGGTAGAGTTTAAGGAAATTGGAATTCATTTCAGTAAGGCAGGTTCCTCCAGTCAAGTTGAAAGCTTTTACTCTTTCTGAAGGGAACTAATGAGAGCCTCAAATGCCTGTCTACCCCCCTCTGCTAACTGTCCTACAGCACCGACTCACAACTTCTCACGTGGTGCCGCCTCTGCCACAGCACTCCACCAGGCAGGTGTGGCACAAAGAGAAAGACTAGAGCCGTGGAGTAGATGGCCTGGTGCCCATCTGAAGGTTCTAAGCATGTGCTAGCTGGCCCTGAGGGGACTGTGCAAGGAGATAGTGAACTCTGAGCTCTTCTCCTCTCAGAACCTTTAGGAAGTCCAGTACCAGAGCAGTGGCATCAGGCACACAGTAGGGCCTTTAACACCAACCCCGTCCCCCTCAGGTGTTGTTCATAGTAGTTGGGGATGCAGAGTTAGCGGAGGATGTGCCTTGTCCCTAGTGGTATCTTTTTTTTTTTCTGGCTATCCTTTGTCTCTCTCAATTGGTGATTCTCCATAGTCACCTTTCCCTCTCTCCCTCAATGCACCCTCTGCCCCAGACATAAGCACAAAGCTCTTGTCACTAACAGCCTACCGTACTTACTGTGTATCTGCCACACACAGCATCCCTCCAGGACTGTGGCTCCAATTTTAAGTCAGTGGCAAATGAGTGGGTAAGAGAAAGAGCCCTCCAAAAAATACCCAGTGGAAACCCCTCTGATGTGTTTGCTGTGAGGCGTGGGCGTGGTCGGCTGTCCTTTTGATGTCTGGTTTCTCTGGGCAGCCTTTGTAAAGCCCTTTTTTTCATAATTATTTTGCTTTGTGACTAACCGGGGGTCACTTGATGTGGTCAGGGTCCTCAGGAGTACTTGCTAAAAGCCATGCTGTTTAAGGGATGGCTCTCTCTTGTGAGGGAAGCAGAGGACCCTGAAACTGCCTCAGAATGATGAACATTGGGGTTCTCCTGTCCTCTCCGTGTGGGAAGGCAACTGGGGAAACAGCGGTGACCTCGACAGACGTGACCCGTCGCCCCTGTGGCGCTGTCGGCCTGGCAGCAGAGCCAGATACCAGTGTTTCAGAGATCCAGTTAGGAAATGCAGAATGCCGACGGTGACAGATTCTCGGAGATTTATGTGACCTTACCATATGCTGTATGACCTCTCTCGCGGTGAAGGCTGGTCTCTCTGAGGAAGTGACCGGTAGGTTGAAGATAAATAAGACGTCGACTGGGGAACCATGAGAGCCCCAAGCGAAGGAAATATGGCAGAGTCCAACCTGTCAGAGCCCTGTGAGGAAGGTGGAACAAAGTGACTAGAAAGCAGATGAATGGAGATGGGAGGGGCCGGATAGTGCTGCCCCACCTCCTACCCCCCAGGCCTGTCCTGTGGAAACTCCGTGGAATGGAGCCATGAGTTATATAGCCAGACTGGCAACGTCCGTTCCCTGTTCTGACAGCCATGGAGTGAGGAGGCGAGGGGAAGTAGCAAGGAAGACTGGGAACCTTTGAAAGCATGCCCTGGAGAGATGTTTGGAGGTGTGCTCTCAAATGTGAGCACTGCAGACACTTGGGATTGCTCCTGTTTTGGGGAGAGAGGACTAGGAATCCACATATAGACATGCTGAGTTGAAGAGCTTTTGTGGCATCCAGAGAACAGAGACCAGCACGTAGGTGTGCGTAGCGCACAGCAGACAACTGAGCTAATTGGTAATATTGCTACAAATACGGCCACATTTGCCAGGAGAGAGCGGGAAACCAGAAAGCAAGAGGTTAAAGGCCCACCTGTAACAGAAGCTAGACGTGGCGCAGAGCGTTTGGGTGGTAGGGTGTGAGGGTCCGTTCTCAGTACTGGGGATTGGGCATTCCGCTGTAACAGGGGTTCCCGTTTGCACGCGGTGGCAACGGGGAAGTGCCAGACCAGGCGTCTGCCTGTTAACACTCGCACAGGTTTATGGCCAACTGCATCTCTAAGTTCTGCTTCTTCTCCCCCTTCGATTTTTGCTGAGGTAACTGTTTTCAAGTCATTTGAATATTACAATGCATTCTAAAGTATAATTACTTTTTATTCTTACTCAGAGAATTTTAATCCTGGGACCTAATAAATCTGTGCGTAACTACAAAATTCTCTTATCCAAGGGCGAAATTATCACCGAGTTCTGTGGAGATGGGCCATGAGGGCTTGAGGCCCTCATGGCTGGCATATGCTTATAGTAGACACTTCTGCGAGCTGTACTGTATTTCACCCTCGAAGGCTCGAGTGGTATAATACCTTCGTGCCTTTCATAGCCTCATCCATTAACATATAATGGCATTAACATTTGCTCAGCCAGTAAAAGCCGTTTACAACATAATGGAAGGAGTGCAGGGCTGGGATCCAGGGTACACAAGTTTTATGCAAGAAGGTTTTAGATTACGCTTTGCTGAGAACACCCCACAAAGTGCTGTGCCTTTATAATAACAACCAAGGGGCCCGTGCTGAGACTCTGCTTTGGATTTAGAGACCATCTGAGTGGAGCATCTAAACAGATTCCCTTCCCGGCTATCATCTGTACTCACTAATTTGATTTTCTAGTGTGCTGTGAGGTATCCATCGTGAGCCATTTGCATAGAGCGCATACTTCTGTTCATATGAAAGGGTAAATGGTACTTGTTTAAATTCTACAGATCCATTTCCTGACATTATAATGGAACAGCCTTCAGGCGAGTACAGGGAAGTCGTTTTTTGTTGGTTTTTTTTCTCTCCCCTTAATTTTCCAAAAACTGAAGATCCTGCTACATAGCGTCTCCAGCTGTGGTCTGGAGAGGTTTGTGCGTGGTGAGCAGTGTCATATGGCTTGCACATCATTACAGCCTGTCACATGGCCAGGCCCTGGATGCTGGGACAAGAGAGGCCTTGTCCTCAAGCATCTACGTGCTCCTTGCCCCAGATGAGAACATATTAGCTACTCTGTGCCTCCTGGAACACGAGAAACAAAGAGATGACTTGTTTTCAGTGATTTGCTTGGGTCACTTGAAGAGCTGGCTCGGGTCACATCTCCTTCACTGCAGACCAGAGCGCCTTTTTATAAAAGTTCATACTGTTTCTTTTATAATTTTTTTCATTTGTTTCTAACACTAAAGATTTCATTCATGACAAATTGAAGCCCACCAGTGACAAAAATCAACCCAAGGAGAACTGTCAAAGAATAATATTAATATATTCCATTACTTATCATAGAAAACTAAGCCAAAAGAAGCCTGGTGTTAATACAGAGAGTGCACTAAACAAAACCTATAATCTTGCCCAAGGATAAATTAGGGCATCTCATAGCATTGTGTTTTATGTTTTCTTCTTCCTTTGGCCATCTGAATGTTAAGGGCAGAAATTGCACATGTTTGTAATTCACTTTAGATCTATAGATGATTTTTTTTTCCCCTTTGAGACAGGGTTTCTCTCTGTGGCCCTGGCTATCCTGGAACTCACTCTGTAGACCAGGCTGGCCTTGAACTCAGAGATCCACCTGCCTCTCTATCCTCAGTGCTGGGATTAAAGGCATGTGCTACCACCAACCAGCTAGATGGATTCCTAATAAAAATCACTGTTTAGTCCATTGGGTTGAAACCAGAAGCCTGGATAAAGGACTACATTCCTGCCTGCCAAAGGCATCCAGGTACCTCATTGGGCCATCTGGCCACACTCGACACACTATGCCATAAGTCTAAAGGCGTTCACTCTCTAAGAGAGGCGGGTCTGGCCCCAGAGGCTTTGGGGTGATGACTACAGGGACCCAGAAGTGCCTCCTGTGGATACTCTGTTTCAGCAATCAGTATTTTCCTTTCTTGTCTATTGCAGTCATTTGCAGGGTGGTAGAGTTAGACAGATAACCAGGAAATGTCAGCAGTGAGGCTTTAGTTCCTGTCCTGTCAGGGAAAGCCCCTCAGCCTGTTCATGAGTGTCTGTTAACATTTGCATTAATGTTGTGGGGTTTTTATGACTTAGTTGGGGAATTTCAGAGCTGCGATAATGACTGTACCATCAAAAGCTCTCCATCTTTATATGTGTTCTGTATTTGAGAGGCAGAAAATATCTGCAGAGATAGTCGATGTGCTGGGTGCCCTGGGTACTTGCTGCACTCAGGATAGGCCCGGTGGGTGGAGAAAGCAGTTTAGTGGGAGACATCCAGAGAGGAAACAAATAGAGATGTGTTCCTTCAGAACCCTCTCTCCTTGACAGCTAGGGCAGAGTCCAGCTCCAACCACACAGAACAGGGAGCAAGATCTGGAGTGAAGCTCCCAGGTGGCATTCTTGCTGGCCCCTCTGCCCAGGCCATGGACTGCAGGTTGCCATCCATATAACCATGCAAAATCTCGGGGTGTCTTCAGTATTTTACTTTCTCTGTGTTTAAGTGAGCAGTTTCGGAAAAGTAAGTGCTTAAATGCGAGCCATGTAGAACAAAAAGTGAGCGCTTTCATCTGTACCCACAAGCGAGATTTACCTTTACAGCGCTGTCTTATAGAGCAGGAAACATTAATGCATGCGAAATCACAGCAGGAAGACATACTTTCAAATGTAAAATCACCCTCAAAGATGTCAGTTATTTTTATTTATTTTTTAATTGACAGATTAAAAATTGTGTGTGTGTTTCAGGGGAACTAGATTCTGATGCTCTGTCACACAATAGGATGACACGTTGTATGTTTCAGAAAAATGAGAAAAGCAACTCCAAATGCTTTTCACAACAGAGAAATGATATTTAGAGGGGTTGTGTGTCCACACTGATTTATGCACTGTGCAATGTTTGCACAAAGTTTTATTTTCTTGCTAAGGAACCCAGGGTCTTGCACCTGCCATGTGCTGTGCCCCCCAACTGCACTCCTAACCCCACACAATTTGGTTTAGTGTGGGTTTCCCTTGAGTGCTCTTCTCTAGCGTGATCTTCAGGGTAACGAGGATGGAACCCAGGGCTTTGCGAGTGCTCGGCAAGCATATTACCACTGAGCCGTGCCCGCCCTTAGCTCCTAACTTTATTTTTAATTATTTCTCTATTCAATACAGAACATTTATATGTTTAATAACTATATAGGCCCATCAGACTTTGAAAATTGTATAACAGGGCCTGGAGAGACGGCTCAACGGTTAACGGCATTCATTGCTCTTCTAGAGGACCCGGGTTCAATTCCCAACCCTCACATGGCAGCTCACAACTATCTGAAACTCCAGTCCCAATGGATCAGATGCCCTCTTCTGGTCTCCATGGGTATCAGGCACACATGTACATACGTGCTGCAGGCAAAACACTCATACAGGTAAAATAAATAAATAAAACAGTTTCTTAAACTTAGAAAAATATCTTTAGAGTTATTGTGTTGTAAGGGATCCGGAAGGTTTAGGGTCCAAATGAAGATGCATCTAGACATAAAAATGTCTGCTGAAGTGATGTCAGCGCTTAAAATGTGAAGCCAGGTAAGACTGTACTTGCTTGCAGGAGGATCTGGGGAGTGTATGTGTCTGTATAAACTCAGTGTCAAACAGCCGCATCTGTGGCCCTCTTCGTCTCTGCCTGGCATTTTCAGGTCTCACTCTGACCTAGAAATCCCACCAAACAGATGGCCCTTGCTAATCGGTCCTCAAGTACAAGTCACCAAGCCCTACCCTTTACTGTCCCATTAGTGCCCAGAACCCCTAAGAGCATTGTGCTCTGCCTCCCCCGAATCCCAGCCTACATTAGCATGTGGACTGTGTGGCCATTTCAAGGTCACACCATCCTCTCAGACAGGTCCTCCCTGCTGCTAGCTGGACCACTGCACATGCTTGATCTTTATCCCCCTTTGGCCTTCACTGCCCTGGGTTACCTCTGGTCTATGGAATGGAGTGGTGGCATGTCTGGCAGGTGGTGGTGAAGGCTGCACTGTGCACTCCCCTTGCCGTGCAGCAGCAGGTGGAGCCCCCAGTTTATGCTGGACCTGCCTTCCAGGATGGGATCACAGCGGCCCTATAGTGCTTGCTGTCAGCATGGTGTTCACAGACAGAGCGTCTGGTGGTCTGACCTTGTCCCCAACAGTGTTTTCTCAACCTTGATCCTCAATTCCCTGCAGGATCTATTTTGGGGCCTAGTGTATTTGGGATAGAATCCAGGACCCTACACGGGCTAAATAGCAATCTCCTGCTTAATTTAACCCCAGTACCTAAGGAAGCTCTTTAGAAACATTTTTCTAACATCCCCTTTGTGAAATTCTATTAACCCCAGATGCTCTAAATCTCTTCAGCTGTTGCACTGTATCTGCTATGCTTTCTGCATAGACTAATCTTTCTATACTGAAGAAGGGTTCAGTGTGATCAGCATGGGAATGCCTGGTTGAGTTGGGCCATCTCTGCTTGCTGTGCCCCATGACCCCAGCATGACCTCATTTGCATAAGTGCTTCACATTCCCTGTACTTGGCAGACTGGTGTCTCCCATGGGTGTCCTGGAACTGACTGACTTTAGCTCCTCACACTTCTGGGTGCCAGGACAGCTGTGAATAAAATTGGCAGAGACTCCACCTTCCTGGAACTCTTGTAACCCAGGCTGCGGAAGCTAGACACTTCTGTTCATCCGTTTCACCCCTCCTTCCTTCTCTATACTCTCTTCTCACTTGGGACCAGCCCTCTCCTGTGCTTCCAAGTCCCGTCCTCTACCGAAGCTGACTCAAGAGCTAGCAAGTGTTTCCAGTACCTTGTAACCACTGCCTCTCTAGGAGCTTCCTGTACTCAGAGAATGCATAGGCATGTTCCAGTGGATTTTGATCTTCACAACAACAACAACAAAATCATTAGAAAGGAATCCTAGATGTGTCCTAGAACTACATTCCCTGGGGTTCTTCCCTCCCTCCAAGGTAACCCAGTCTCTCATTGGCTTTACTTCCATTTTGCCTTCACCCCTCTGTTGCTTGGCTTTTACCTACATCAGCTTATACTGAGAAGGTCATGACCCCCATCAGGAAGCACAGAAAGTAATCCTCACCTGAGTCTTTCTGAGCAGGGAATGATGTCCCTGTGGTACAGCCCTTGTCTAGCATCTCTCCCCGCTACACCCATCAAGGTTGTTCCTCGCTTTGTAGTCCTCCCTCCTCTATCTACTGCGATGTTGGTGTGTTGGAGAAGGTTATTTTTAGTTATGTTTGAAATTCGTTTTGTGCACTGTTGGAAAAAGGGGTGCACAGGCCTTGGCATTTTGTATTGGTTGCCGGTGTTGGATTTCTGTGTTGTTTGATGCTTATGATCTGTACCTAAGGAGCTCTGAATCAGTAAAAACACCTAAGTGGACACGCTCGGCATTCCACTGTCATCCAGGTTGGTACCGGCCAGGACGGGGTTCCCTCTGCCGAGGTCTGGAAGAGTCTCCACGTAGGAAAATGCATCTTTGCCGTCTCTCTCTTGCTGAGCTACCCCAGCAGCAGTGTGTTACTACATTGGTGTCTGTAGGTTCTCTCCCGACAGTCTTCTCTTAGGTCATCTCTTGCCTGCTACCATTCCTTGGCTTCTGATAAAAGCGCCCAAGTACGGGCAGGGCTCAGATGCGTTCCTGGAACACAGTCTGTTTCCAGAATTTCATGCTCACCTGCATAGCCACACCCATTTTGACACGTCCTGAATACCTCTACCTGAACCCTAACTCACACCAACACCACCCCTTCCTCCATTGTGTGCTACTGCTTCTCACAGTCCACTCAGTTCCTCCCCAAACCTCCAGCTCTCACCTCCTCACACAGGTCTACTCTCTCTCCCTCCACACTCCTGTCTAGGTCAAGGCATCACCCTTTCCTGCCCAGATTATTCCAGAAGGCTGCCCACTGACCTTTGGTATCTAGCCCGCCTCCATCCAGCTCTCCTGTATGGTGTTTGCAGAGTGCTGTGAGCTCCACCCCTGCATGTTGTTCCAGCCATGTTTTCCCAGCCCACATGCCACACTTTAACTCCTTTTCTGCAATGGTGTCACCACTGCTCATCCTACCCTTTGGTCCTGCCCTGCTCACATTAAGACCACAAATTCAGTTGACTAACTTTTTTTTTTTTTTCCAAGACAAGGTTTCTCTGTGTAGCTCTGGCTGTCCTAGAACTCACTCTATAGACCAGGCTGGCCTTGAACTCACAGAGATCTACCTGCCTCTGCCTCATGAGTGCTGGGATTAAAGGTGTGTGCCACCACCACCCTTTTTTACTTGACATAACACTCTCTGGGAACCTTTCTCTTTCCCCAGGTCTGAGGTAGAGGCTCCTAGTCTGTGTTCCCACTCGTACATGGTGGTCTTTCCTATCTCCTTGGTCCATCTATCTTGAAGGGTTGGCACAATGACCAGCACATAAGAGATGCTGAATTATTGCCAAGTTAGTGGATGGAGAGGAATGAATGAATGACTTCACCTTGGCCCATTACTTGTTCTTGTCCTTCACCCTGTTGTCTTCCAGCCCTACAGCAAAAAGATTGAGGTGGTTTCCCTTTGAAGCATTGCTTCTCCAAGGACAACCGGTACCTCTGTGTGTAGAAAGATCATCACACACCACACAACAGAAATGCAAGAGATGAATTTACCTACTAGTGATCAGTGGTCGGAAATGGAAGAGAATCCAAAGCCCAGGCCTTTGGTACCAGCCACTTGTGTCTTGATTGTCTTCTATGAGACTGGGTTTTTCATTTTGATAGACAATGAATTTTACAAGTTGAAGAAATCAAGATAATAACTTTGCAAGGATGATTTGGTTAATTAGCATGTTGCTACTGTGGGATCAAGGGCTGCAAGTCAAAGCGATTTCACAGCTAATGTGGTCTATGCAAAGCGTCTCTTGGAAAAATTAAAATATCCACCCAGAGCAATCGGCTCAAGGCACACATTTAAAACTTGTACTTATTATGAAAACCACACACTGAGTTCTCTGTTTTCTGTTGTTGTTGTTTTCAAATTGAGGTTATGGAATTACATTGATTTGCTGCAAATTACCATTGCATGTTCACAGATCTCTGAAAAAATAATTTCTGACAGAAAACAATAAGCTTGAAGGTAGAAGAGAATGAAGACTTGGAAAGTGAGAACACTTATCCGGATAACCATTATATATTTTAAGTAAGGCGTAATTCTTTACCTGTCCGTGTTATCTCATGGATATTTAGCTCATTTGAATCTAAAAACTTAGAAACATAATTTTCCTTTGTCCTTGAATTTGTGTGTTTTTAGTAAGTTCTACTGAATTTGACTTACAGATATTGGATTCTGTGACGTGTAAATATTGAGAAACCTATGATCGGAACTCAGACTCTTGCAGAACTTCTGGGACCTGCCTGGCACGTTTGCACATCCTTGTGTTCTGGTTTTCTAAGTAGCTGTTCTCACAGCACCTAATTTCCCTGCAAGCAGCACAGCGCTGGGTTTCTTTACCGTCCCACTTTAAATGCTTTTTTGAACATGAAGCTCTTTTGTGTGTGCGTGTGTGTTTGCTTTTGTTTTCATTTGTCCATGGCTCTATTTCTGGGCCCATTTGTACTTAGAACTGAGAGAAATGTTGTGCTCAGCCCTTCCATTTTCTGGCTAGTATCCCAGTAAGACTACCTTCCTCAAAGCCTTTAGTTTCTGAGGATCAGTCATCAAACCGGCCATTTCCTGTGCCTAAGGGAGCTGGTGTGGAAAGCACTGTCATATACTAACACCAGCTGATTGATGGTGTGACCAGGCTCCCCAGCCCTACACACCAATTACCAACCTTTTCTTTCCTGGGGATTCCCTGGGAGATGGGCAGATCCTTGTTTATTGTTACAGAATTTTTTATTAACAAAATTTTCATCTTAATGCTTTGGCTTTTTTATTCTTACTCTGAATGATTATACAGATTTGTGGTTCCATGAAATTGATATATAGAAGGCTTGATTTTCTCATGTTCAAGTGTCTGTCTATAAATATTGATAGCTTCTAAGATCCACCTGAAAATATTAAGATTAGAGGGTAGGGATACAATTGACTTCTTCCCTAACATGCACAAGGCCCTAGGTTTAAACATAAAATATATCAAGCTTATTATCAATCTATTATACAATAATTTAAAACTCTAGGGCACGACTACTTGTATGCATTTCCAAATAGAGATTTATTGTACATATAAAGTCCATACTTCAAATCACCCTGATGTTTAATCCTGTTGAACCTTTCATAATACTTGTACATGCGCAGCTACTCCCTATGAGTTTAGCTTTCTCATTTCTAGGAATGACTTGTATTTTGGGTCATTTCCTTCAGTAAGCATTTAAAATTAAGTGTTCCAGGATATATCCGTAAGAAGACAAAACAAATGTGCCTTTCAAAGTGACACCTTTAAAGTTAGCTGTGATTGCCATTGATCTCTTCTAAAGTGGCTAGCCCCCAAATCCTACGCCAGCTACTTCTCAGAAAACCAAATCGGAGGTTAAGAGCCTAGTGAGGCCAAGGCTCAAATGCAGACCCTCAGAAGACTACTGAATCTCACCAGAGGAAAAACGAAGAGAGAAAAGAAACCCATAGGCATCGTGCAACATGAGAATGATTTTGCCTAGGAAATGAGCAGCAACAGGTCCTCTTCGGTCAGGGAGATTTAAAAAAAAAAAGCCTCCCTTCTGCGCTGCAAAACAAGCTTTATCATCTTGACTTTTTAGCTTTCTGTTTCCTTGTTTGCTCATTGAAGTCATCACCCCCTACGTACACCGAGCCCTGAACTCTGGGAGGGGAGGAGACAAAGAGATGAAAATGGAGCTAGTTATTGTCGTATGAAAGCAGGAGCCCACTGCGCATGGATAAAGACCCCGGAGCAGGTTCCTAGAGCGTCAGAAACAAGCGCTGATGCTGGGGGTGGGGGGAGAGGTCATGGTAGCTGGAGTCATCTGGAAAGATTGTCAGCGGCCCTCGGACAGTGCAATGATTAATCGCTTCGGCACGGAAGAATACAAAGAGGGATTTGTTAGGAATAAGCAGGCGACAGAGTATCAGCTCCAGGGTCCATGGGGCTCCTCTATTTAATAATGTATCTTTAAAGTGTGTGCCACATCAAAAGCAAAAGCACATGCCAATGGAGGAAAGTCAACTGAAAAGGCAGAGGACAAAATACTCAGTAAATTAGAAGCAATATTTAGGAAACGAGATTACCAGTCATTTTGCTTTGGACATCCCTCCACCCCTTCCCAATGCATAGTGCCTTGCTGCCAGGAAAACCCACAGGCCCTCAGATGACATGTACTGGACCTTTTACCCTGAAACATGAAAGGAACCTGTCAAGTCAATATTTTTAAGTAACCTTCTTTTCCTTGAAATCTAAAGCTTTGGACTAGACAAGCTCCATGATCAGAAGCATAGACAGACCACTGGTACTGCAGCCTGGCTTAATGTGTTTCCTGAGCGGCCTTCACATCCGTTACCGTATTCCCTCACATAGTGTCGTCCCTGTCTTTCCAGTTGGAAAGAGAGAGGTAGAAAGGGTAGCACACCGAGGCAGGGTTTCAACTCAGGCGTTTCTATACCATGCAGAATACAGCCTATTCCCTGTTCCCACAAGCTCCACATGCATGCGGAGAATAGAAAGGGTTCAGAAGAGAAGCTCCACAAAGCAGAACTTGAATTCCCATGCACCAAGTGTTTCACTGAATGCGTGTAATTTGTGGGTGTGGCCCCCTGTGGCCCCCACCTTTTCACAGATCCTGGGCTCTCTCTGGTAATTGATGTTCGGCATCACCTGCTTCATGTCTCCATTGTAAGATGTAATGTTAGACCTAGTATGGCCACATCCGTACTTAACATGTATGGACCTGCTTCTTGTCATTATTCCCCCGAAGGTGTCAATATAATGATCTGATGCTGTGTTGGATATTACGAGTAAGCTAGAGATGGAATAAACTGTATAGGAGGATGTTTGTAGGTTTTGTACAAAACCATACCATGTTTTACAGAGGATTTGAGCATTTGCAGATCTGCATGTCTTCAGGGAACCAGTCCCCGATGGTTATAGAGGAAGAACTGTGTTAAAAACAAAAAACATATTTTGAAAACATCTGGCTGACTCTTGTGGAAGTACCTCAAGACCCGTGGATCTGGTCTGTCTCATTCCCTTCAGCCTAAAGACGATACATCATAGCTGTATTTGCTAGTTCAGCGAGGGGGGTGGCTGCTAACTGTTCATGAGGTATAGGACTGAGGCATTGGATTCATAAGCCATGAAAGGGCCTTGCAAGCATAAAGACACTTTTGATAGTCCCTATACATTGGCCTGGAATATACATAATTAGTTACTTAGCAACACACCCTGAAATGCCAAACTGTTTTTGCAATGGCCTGGGGAGTGCTACAGTCCGTGGAGCTCTGTGGTAAATGGTACCCACGTCACCCCCAGGAAGAGCAACATTGGATAGCACTCTCCTTTCCCAGGGAGAGGAGAAAATAAAGGCGGAGAGTAAGGACACACCGAGTGAGGTTGTGGTGCAGAAGCCTGGGCTCCCTTGGCTACCAGGGTAAGAATTTCCAACTGAGCTTGAGCTTTAAGCAGCTCTGCTGCTCACCAAACACGTGACTTTGAGCCAGGATAGATTTCAGTGTGATGCACATTATGCAAAGGAAAAGCTTGTTCTCATTCGCTGTTGCATATGGCGGTAACATCTCCTGCTGGATAAATTTGCAACTTCACTTGTCCCAGTGCATCAACATGTCTAACAGCGTGTTCTCATTCATTAGCCATGCTTCTGGAGGTGAGCCAATTTGTAAACCTGTGACTAAAATAGACGTTTTATTTTAGAACTGATGGCTATTAGCTGCTATCATTCTTACTGTTAAATTGACTGTCTTCAGATTTATTAGGGATACAGTTGGCTTAAAGAAATCTCAGCCTAGAAAATCCACTTGTATGATATTTATTAGATTGTGTCTATTTGCTAAAGTAATACTGATTATAGGAAAGACTTATCATTAATAGTGAACTTCTCCAAGGAATTTAAATACTTGTTTAGTTTCTTTACAACTTTGGCATTAATTTGTAAAACGAAGGTGTTAGGCATCATTTGAAATTGGTTGTCAAACAATAAGACATAAAGAATACCCTTCCTTGGAATTAAATGTAAAGCAGTAGGATGTTATAAGTCACTTTGCAAAGTAGTTTTTTGAACCACAGTTCAGGTCCATACACTAACTGCAGAAGATTTCAATGCAGACTACACCCCCTGCTGGACCATTTGTTTGATAGGTGGTTGACAGTTTTTTGTCTCTTAAGGAGGAGGTAGATCTTACATACAGAAAATTCATATCTTCATAAGGACTAGAGTGTCAAAAGTTACCAAATTTGACTATATCTTTGGTAGGAAGCCGCATCTGTGTGAATAGTTTCTAATGTTAACCTGTGTTTACTTTGAAAACAAAGCACAGGACATAAATACTCAGCATCGGAAGTAGTGTCTTCAGATTGGGTTTTTTTTTTTGTTTTGTTTTTTTCTAACACAACAGTGGTCAGCATGTCTCTGCCAGGGGTACAACTCAAAGGGAATTAACTGCACAGAACTTGATAAGTTCTCCCAAAACTACTAGTAATAGTCCAGCTTAGAGCCGACTGCCTGTGTCAGCCTGTATCACCAGTCCCACTGTGAGAAAAATGCCAGAGAACCAGAACATTAACGACTTGTACAAAACTCAGAAGAGAGCTGAAGTTGCAGAGCTATAGAGGGAAGTGTCTTCAGGACGGATCAGGACCTGAGCGTTGCTTACGTGGGACAATAGTCAACCATATTACCCATGAGAAGCCCGGCTAGAAACTCTGAAACACTTGCTAAAGGTCCAGTGTGGGCTCACAGTTGCTGGTCCTTCATGCTGGAAGGTTTGCCACTGTGGCAGGTTTCATCTCTACCCGGCACCTCTAAGGGAGACCTGGGAAAATCCAGAGACACCTCACCTGTGAACATCCATCCAGACCCATCTCCTCCATCTCTCCTCCTGACCAAGCCTCAACTCACAGGAAGGACACAGAAGGCCAGCCTGTAGAATTGCATCCTTCTACAGTGGAGGGAGGTGAAGAACAGTTTCCAGCCTCTGCCAAGATGCAGACTCATCTCCTCTGTCAATCCTAGGACACAATAGCAGGAGGAGTACCCGAAGTGCATTGTGGGGGACCCTGCTGGAAGGCTGCCTTACCAGGAGAGGACAGGAGGGAACTAAATGTGCTGCTCCGTGGGAAGGGGTGGCATATATGCAGTGCTCATTACCTCCCACCTGGAGACTGGGCTAGAATGTTTAAGAATGAACTCCTGTTAAGACCCAGGTCTCAGGGCCTGTGCACGCCTGAGTAGCCATCAGAGAATAGACACTACCTTCCCTCCCTGACTCCATCCACCCCGCTCTTGAACGCTGGCTCAAAGTAACAGTGAGGTGCAACTAAGCTGTGTAAAGGGAGGGTTCAGAGCCACAGGGGAGACTGATTACAAGTCCCAGAGGGAACTTACATGTAGCTCACTTCCTGGATACATGAACACAGACCTCCGTATAAAACAAAACAACTTCTGAGCATAGAATATATTTACTTCAGTATCTACTGACCTGGGCAATATGGCTGTCTGGTCTGGGAGGGTTATTATAGAGAGGCATCTGAAAAGGAAAAAGGAAAAAACAAAAAGTTTGAAGAGGCAAAGCAATAGTCCCCACCAGGATCAGATATGACACTGATAATAGAACTTTAAAACAGGCTACTTAAATGACTGCAATTCATACCCTGCTTTTACAGGAAAGGTAGATAGCATACAAGATACCACAGGTGATTTTACCAGCAAGATGAGAACCATAAGACAGAGCCAAATGAGAAGCTGGGAAACAGAAAGCAAAGACAGTCAAGAACTATGCCCCTGCCCTTCCCTGCAGATGGCAAAGGGAGAGTACCGTAGTACTCTGAAAACTTTCTCCTAAGAAACCACGCTTCCCTTCCTCTCATTTCATTACAAGGCTCACCCAGCCTAGGCTCGCTACCCACCTTTGGTCGTTGGCACCCACTGTCTGTTCTGTCGTAACATCACGCTCAGGGGCACTCATTTCTGGCTCATCCTCTGGACTCCTGTTCTGCAGCAAGGTAAATACGTGTTATGAAAGGTTTACCTTTCATGCGGGCTGCTATATAGTACCCATTATCCATCTGGGGAAGCCCAGGGATGTCTTGCTATGATTTCCTCTGTCTCAAGTTAACATCTTTGACGGAGACCAGGCGCTCTCCAAGTAGAAAGTGGCATGCCTCATCTCCTTTGGCCTCTTCATCCACAGCCAGCTTAATCCTTTCATATTTTTTCCCTTTGCTCTTTTATCTTTGCAGTAAATTTGGTTTCAGATGGGGTACACAGACCTCACTGAAATAATGAGCTAGCATCTGCATGGAGATCACAGTACCCAAGCCTTATTAAATAGTCAGGGTCAAAATCGGGTTTTATAACGTCAGTGAGATCAGCCAGCGGACACAATGAATCCTCATTAAGAGCTCGTTCTCTTTTAATTTAAGTAAATGTTTCTTGTCCTGGGCTTTTCGGTGCTGCTTAACTATTTTTGAAACACCATGTTAGCTTTTGAATAAAAACGGATCCACCAATCGACTACACAGATTGTAATTTTCTTTAAAGTGAGAGCGTGGTGTTGTTACAGCTAAGGTCACGGGCCTAATCTCTGTGATGTCTCCTGTGAGTAGCCCTCGGCTTCCTTCTTCCCTCGCCTCCAGCACGGGCGTTAGTACCTAGGGCTGCCCTTGGAAACCTTTGCGTAGAGCATGTCATCTCGCAGCTTGCAAACACTCAAGAGGAGACTCTCAGTCTTTAAAAATATGTCAGTTTTCCTGATTATCTTTTTTTTTCCTGGAGGTCAAGCTTTTCATTTTGACACTTAATGAATAAACTGCCTGTGTTGCAAGAAATGGGATAATGAATGGTAAGAAGACATAATCAGCAATGACTAAATAATTAAGGGAATTGAAATGCAGAGTCATCTGGGAATGCATTAATAATAACACGATTTGTTCCATATGCTAAAAAATTCTGTTTTTAGAAAATCAGTCATTACATATGCTCCATGGCAAAAAGGGGGGAAAATTAATGTTGACTAATAGGAACTGTAATTAGACATTCTGCTTCTAAACAGCTGCATAAGAGATGAAATCATATAGAAGGTATATTTAGATACAAGTCAGAAAGTAAACTGATTATTATTCATGGTGTTGTTAATGGGAACTGCGATTTATGCACGTAGTGGGAATTGTGTTAGGCAATTAAGAGAGGCACACTCCACTTCCCGTCATGTGTTTACACTTACACACTTCCTTTCGATCAGTGACTGTCTCCTTCCATGTCTTCTGCCAATGAGAGTCACGAAGGATGTGTACACTGAGCATCAGGGGATCCTGGGGCTTAACATTGAGAAGATGCCGTGCCTGGCCGGAGGCTGCCCACAGCTGAGTCCCATGTGGCTTTATCAGGAAGGGCCAGCAGGTGCACCTGACTCTTCAGCTTCTGCAGATGGTTCACATTCAGGGGCTGTGGACAGGAAAACAGTGAGGTGAGGCTCACCAGTGATCTCTTCTACGCAGAGGCCATTGTGGCAGCCCTTAAGTTACCTGCTTCTCGAAAGGAGTAACGAATGAGTAGCAACTGATCTCTCCACTGTCTGCACATCTTACCCGGTCATCAGGATGGTTGACGGTTTCACTAACCGTCATGGTGCCTCTGGGGATTGGTCTTCTCCTCCTTAGAGAAGACAGTAGGACAAGAGAAGACAGTAGGAGATCAAAGGTGAAGCAAACACATTTCTGATCATGGATTCTCCATATAAATGATGAAGCGTTATGGGGGAATAAAAGTGTGGCAGACGTAAGTGAAATGCTATAAGGAATAAGATTTCAGCTTACTGTGTGTACATGCCTTGTTACCATTTTTGTTCACCTAAGGTCAAAGCCACTCTGTAGCATCCTTCATGTAGGAATTCAAAGACTACGGAAACCTACAAGTATGCCTTTCTACATCTCCAGTTCTCGGCCATACAGTGACTCTGTCTTCATAAGCAGCCCTTCCCATCCTATCACTGCCCACTGGATTAGGGGTGATCCCTGAACTGACTGATGGAGAACCTGGTGCCTGGACCATCAGCCTCTGCAAGAAGCATGAATTATATGTTTAAGTTTCTGGACAACCTCATGTCTGTTATTTTCTGTTCATAAAAGGAAAAGAGGGTCTCTTCTTTCGGCAGTATAGTTGTTGGGACACATGCCATGAGGTCTTTGCAGAGTAGGGAGTGGAAAGAGCATTGGATCAGGTGTCTGCATCCCTGGGTTGGAATCTGCTGCTTTGGTGGCCTTCAGAAAAACCCCTCCTTACCCCGTTGTTCTCTTCTATAACTCAGTTGATCACGCCTTCTTTACCTGCCTTGCGAAGTCAGTCTAAGGTTCTCACAAGAAAGATGGATGGCAGAGTGCTTTGTAAACTGTAAATCATGTTATAGACGTAAGGCTGTTTTTGGTTACAGCCAGTGTTTTACATATTTATCACCTTCCTTTTAGAACATTAAGTCCTCACAGGAATAGACAGCCATATCAAGGTCCCAGATCATACCCATAGAATACATGGCCATTCATTCATCTAGGAGATAAATTCACACAGAGCGATGCCCTCCACATCTTAATCTCCAGAACAGGTGGATAAGTTCAGGCTACAAGGTGAGGAATGAAGGTTGCCAGTCGGCTTACCATGAATTAGAGATTGTCCTGGAATAGCTTCTGAATACAGTGTGGCCACAAACATCCTTAGAAGTAAAATAGGGTAGGAGTAAAAAAGACCAGCCAAGAGGCAGCCTGAGGAGGACTTGGCTTTAAAGATAGAGGATAGGCAATAAGCCACATGATGTGTGTCCTCTAGCAGCTCAAAGGGACAAGGAGTAAATTCTACCCTGGAGCCTCCAGGACTGACTGTCTGTGCCAACACCTGGATGTTCACCTGTGTGTTGCGTTAGCCCACTAGTTTGGAGGGGATCTGATCCTGCAGAGAGCCACACACACACACACACACACACAGCCAGACTGATGCAGACACAGTCTGTCACGTGCTACTTTAGAAATAGCCAAAGTCAAGACTCACCACAGTCAACTGGAGGATTAGCAGCCTAATGCCTCTACTTGGGCCTGGTTTGCCCAGGTATTCTGACTAATCCTCTGCTTTGCTGTCACTTTACTTCCTGACTTCAGTAAGCAATAAGCGCATTGCTCTGTGCCCTGCGGGTATTTCATAAATGCTTGGTAACTGCCTGACAGTGTAAGTGGTGAAATGATTTCCTAGGTGAGGAAACAGGTGTGGTGAGTTTAGAGGCCCCCTCCCGGGGGAAGGACTTTCTGGGGTTGCATAGCAACTAGGAGGATGCTCAGCTGCCTATGAGTTATCTTTGCCTCTAATCACCGGCCCTTCACACTGAGCATTCCACTTAAGATTAGCATCCAGTGACAGTAGCTTTGGCTTATTTAGCATCTGTGAGGTTGTTTTACAGGTACCAATATTGATTCAAATCCCAGGGGGCCTTAACCAAAAACCACTGGTCCATCAATATGTTCCATCAAGATCTTGGATTCTGAGCATATAAAGTTGACCTGGTCATACTTACTGAGCACTTACTATACACCATCAGATATTGAAGATAGTACAGTGGATGAGATAGATTTCTTTTTCCCTCTTGGGATTTTATTTTCTGGTTCTGTTAAATGAGCCTAAAGTCATAGAAAGATGAAATGAAGTCATCTTTGTGACCCCTCCATTCACCTGCACCTCCTCCTACCTGCCCACTGCGGGGTTTCAAGCTGCCTTAGAAACAGAAGCCTTCCCGTTCCCAACATGCTCTGTGACTATTGGGAACTGGACACATTAGCGCCCGCCCCCTTACCAGCTCTGCATCTCCTCTAAAGCCCTCTGCTCTTACTTTCCCTCTCTATCGTACCCCCACCCCCGCCATGTTCCAGGACACGCCTTGGAGTCTCAAAAGCTGTCTGCTTTCTAGAAACGTCCCTTGATTTAAACAAAAAGATCTTTGAGACGCACCATTTCCCACTCACCCTCAAAACACACAGAGCATACTTTTCCTTGTTGCCTCCTCTGTGATAGATTCCCACCCTTCATTGCCCATTGGCTTGTCCTGCCCGTAACTTTGATCTGCAGCAGCAAATAGAATAAAAGCCCCCTCTTTCTGTGGCCACAGCACCACGGGGTGGTCATTAAGTAAATCCAGTGTTTTAATGCAGTAACAAAATCACGTGATTGTTTAAGACAGTGTATTACGGAAATGGCAGCGCTGAGTCCCTGTGGAGTTCCAGTTGGGAGACAGTATATTATAGATCTGCTGAGGTGGGGCGGGGTGCTGTTTCTGTTTGGGAAGCTATGTTCCTGACATTACATATCGTTTTTATATCTTGTTGCTAAGCAACGTATAAGGATACAGTTATTGCAGTTGTGTACTTTCTTTCTTTCTTTCTTTTTTTTTTTTTTTCCTAAAGCCACTTCTTAATTCTGTTAAATTAGCCTCATTATTGATTCCGTGGTCTTTCCTGAGTGTATTGATTGAGGTTCTGCCATTAGCTTGTGCATGGGGCGGCAGTTTGCTTGTGAAACCGGCTCACATGCATCAGCCATCATCAGCTTTCTTGTTCTCCGCTCTTTGTTTCCTTACACACACAGGTGAGTTTTGGTACCCGTCACCTGATATCAAAACAAACATGGGAGTAAGATGTATGCCCCAGACTGAGCCTGCTGGTGAATCAGATAAATTGGGCCTGCTTTCTAGGATCAGTTTCCTGTTACCAGTGATCTTGACACCCCAAGGATGTCATTTCTTTGTTCTGAAGTGCATCCCGCTTCTGCCTCTGTTAACTTGTCCCTGTTTGCTGTGAGGTGACCTCGGGGCCATTCTTATAGGCACCCCGGGAGTGGTGCTGAGAAGAGATGGGAAGAGTGCAGGAGTGAGAGTCAACTCCTGGGAGCAGAGTTAAGGCCTCTTCCTCACAAGTGGTGTCTCAGTCCCTTGCTATTCACTCTGGGAGTGACAGAAAGGTTCCTACCCTAAGTTTGCCGAGACGGTCAGACACATAGCACATGTGCCGGACTACTTCCTGAGGGAGGAACACACAGGGCCCTGCAAGGGCAGCATTCCAGAACACTGATTCGGCAGGGCTACTGGGAATAGACTTCATAACAGCAGAAGACTGAGGGAGCCTCTACTTCTCCCATGAGGATGTGACCAGCTTGTCAGAAACATGGGATCTATGTTTGATCCCTTGATAAAGAAGGATGCATGCCTGGGGACATTATGCTTGGGGAGGAAGTGGAGGTGGACGAGAACCTGTGGCTTTACCAGAGCCAAGCAGCTTCCAGTGTTGACTCTTTTAGGACACACACTAACCTGCAGAGTGCTCTACCAGTTCTTTTGACCTCAGTGGAAAACAAGGCAGGAATAGAATTTACAGTTTGGGACTCAGTAGCCTAATCTGTGCCTTTCCACCAAACTGAATATCAGAAAAACCTATTGTCTGCTTAGGGACATAAGAGATCTCCATTCCAGGAAAAAAGCATACACAGTGGGTATATTATAGAAGCTGAACATCGGGGCCATGGCTAGTTTAGTCCTGGGCAAAGAACTACTGATATTTTATCAGACTTATCAAGAACCAGTAGGGGCTGAATCAGTAAAGTCCCTGCCATTCAATCTTGAGGACCCGAACTTTATTCCTAGAGCCCATGTTAAAAAGCTGAACATGGTACTGTGGTTGTAACCACAGTCACAGTGCAGGGGAGGAAGAAACGGGACCCTCTGAGGCTCATTGGCTAGCCAGTCTGGTATACTTGATGTGAGTTCCAGACCAGTGTGTGACTTGAGGACACCTATAAACGGACACCATTCACACAGGCACACAAGTACACACGTGTACTCCCTCACAGGTAAGCACATGCTCAGAACCAAAAGGTTGATTAGCAGCCCATGTACAGTAACATTTTCTCTACTTCCGCCCCCAGGTCCTGCTTGCTCGTTTCTAAGTGGACAGATAGCATTCGGGTGAACACCACACTGTACTTCATTAAAATGAGGAATTCTGTAGTTCATGTTAGATTAGGGTGAATAGAAGCAAATGTTTGAGGGCAGCATGGGACTCGTAAGACTAGAAGGGATGCTGCTTGTGCTCTGGGACCTACACGTTCTTTTAAGCTATTTTGGGCTTCAGCTGGGATTTCCCCTTTCGAGTCTAGACTAGTAAGTCCCCAGGACAGATCAGAAGCCAGATTCTTCCTGGGGCAACGCTTCAGATTTGTCAGGTTGTCGTTGTCCCACTCACTCCCGAGTCTTGAGATAGTCCCATCGCTGAACTAACCTTGTACATGGCTGTTCTTGTATGTGTGCTGGTCCCACTGTGTGCTGGAACATAACTCCACAGTGGAGGGGGCTGTTTTCTGCTTAGTGTGGTATCTTCTATACCAAGCATCCTGACTCACATAAACATACAGAAGCTCAGTACACATCGATGGGATTAATTAATTAGTGGCTTGGACATTAACCTACCAAAGGTAAATTCACAAAATGACCAGTGCAAGAGCAAGCGGCTGAAACAGGGTTACCTTGACTGCTGTTGGGATTGTTCCTGTCAACTGTATTCGCCATGGCCACTGGGAAGCAAGATGATAGGGTCTAGTCCAGGACTGACTACGGTTCCCCTCTGCTAATCCTGGGAGGCGTTTTCATTTGCTTTTTCTTGTTTTGTCTAGAATGGTTAAGTTTGATCTTGATGAACGTTTTAGGCTAAGCTGCTGAGTTTTGAAAGATCTGTGAGCTCTGTCTGTCTATGTCTCCCTGCCTCTGTGTGTGTGTGTGTGTGTGTGTGTGTGTGTATGTGTACCTGCATGCATGCATATACACACCTGAGGCATTCAGCATAGGTGACAAAACATTCTCTGCACTGAGCATCGGCTCCGCTGGAATCACATTCCACAAAAGCACCATATGCATGATTATGAGATAATGGGGTGAGTACTCTACTGTTAAGTATGTGCGAAGTGTTGCTGGCGGGCCTGCGGAGAAGGGATTCCATGCAGACAGTAATCGACCGTTTTGTTGATTGTGGTCAGGAAAATCAATAATTGATTACCGGTTTAGATGATAAGGATTATTTCCTTAGGCACCAAATTATAATGACTCATTACTGTATTTTCAAAACCAGCCACCGCTGCCCGTATCCTCTGAGTTTTGTTTATTGCTCTGGTGTCTGTTTGAACAACATACGCTTCATTCTATCTTTTTTTTTTTTCCCATTGACAGTTTCACTCCTGTATACAATGAATTTTTATATATAGCTGTTTTTTACCCCCCCTTCCCTCTCTCAGTGGCTCCCTGAGACTTTTCCCCTTCCCTTCTTCATCCTTGTTGGAAAAGAATAATCCTGGTGTTTCACAGAGCAAACAAAGAAATAATTCTGCAAGGTGATTTTTTTTTTTTTAATAAAATGGTGCTCCAGGACCCAAAGTAGGCGGGTGAAAAACTCTCAGTCAGAATAGCCTGTCTTTCCCCCTGACTGTAGTGCCTCATCCCGTTGATGGGGGCTCAACTGACAGGATTGGCTAGTGACACAAAGGTGAAGGCTCAGGAAATAAAGGACCGTTTTCAGGCTAACTACCTCTGATAGAAAGAAAAAGCAGCTTCTCACCCCCCCTTTTTTGACTTTCATGTCTTCTTTGTGTACATGACTCACCGAGCTTATTAGTGTTACTTCCTCGAGCATGGGTGGACGGTGCCTTCTGGAGCACGGAGACGGCATCCCTTCCTCAGCAAATGCTTTGGAGTCCTTCAAGGAGGCCCAGCCTGGTCCCATCTTCAACACACCGGAAACATTGCTACTTCCACCTTGAATGTAGTTTTACTCTAATTTTAAATGAATAAAGTCAGGCTATTTTCTTACTATGAAGGTGATACATAGCCTGCATTTTTTAAAAGTAACATTGTCCCTTTGAAACCAAGCATGGTCTTTGAGGGGCAGAAGGTACTGACATTTGTACTAATCACCTCCACTCAGTGTGTGACATTAGGAAAGCTATTACTACGTGTAGGAAAAGACCCCATGTATACATGATAAAAGATGTAGCAGTAGGCTACTGTGTCAGTCCACAATAAACTCAAGGAGACATTTTCATAGATGCAAAGTCTGCCAGACTTCAGCAAAGGGAACCACCTGTCTTGGCAAGTGTCATCCTGAATGCAGGAACCCTGATTGTCTGATCTCAGGTGTTTTTATTGATACAGAAGCTCCTGAGGTGTTCCGTTGAGACACAGACTCTGCCTTCTCATCCAAAGGCCTGGCTCTGCCAGAGAGCAGTGGGCAGATGCAGATCATGAGCAATCAAACATCCTTTACACAAAGCCAACACCTGCAGTTAACACAAACTGTCAAGGCTTAGGCAACCCTTTCCCCAACAATGTACAAACATTATAAACATAACTAGAAATAAACTTCTCCAACGAAAAGATGCTTTCCTGTGCCTGTTTTTAAAATCCAGTAGTATTTTTTAAAGATTTTCAACATATCCTATAAAATAAGGTTTACTAGATTTTTTAAAATATGTATATATTTACTATATGTGTATATGTGTATGTGTGTATGTTTATGTGACTTCTTATATACTTCATGCATGCAGCTGCCCATGGAGACCAGAGGGCACTGGATCCCCTGGAACTAGAATTATAGGTAGTTGATGTGGGTGCTGGTAACCAAACCTGGGTCCTCTGCAAGAGCAGTAAGCACTCTTAACTGCTGAGCCATCTCTCCTGCTCCTTTACTGGATTTCTAATTGTGTTTCCAGTTAAAATTATTTTTCCAAGGCCTGGGTAGCAAATTTTAAAAGTTGCCTATTCATACATGCATTATTCATTTAAAAATAATTTCCATAACTTTTTAAACTTGGTAATTACATGTTTTAATTATATAATTACACATTCTAATTATGCCGTTAAATCCGATTACAGTAATTATGTAATTATATGATAATTGGTACATAATACACATGTGAAAACCTGCATAAGCATGTATTTAACAAAGGAAATGGTTCTGCAGAAGATGGCTGTGGGAAGAGTGGCAAAGGAATTGTCTTAGAGGAAATAAAGCAATTGCACTAATTAGTGACGTGGAGTGGGAGGGAGACCCATGTACCGTCATAAGGAACTCAGGCTTCAGCCCTGGGTTCCTCTTCCCACTTTTCTTGTCAGAAGTAAATGATGACCAGAGGAACGGGGGCTTGGGGAGGTGAATAAGGAGGGGCTCTTCTAGAAGCAGATGAGTAGCAATGGCAGCTGGTGAGAACTCTGAGCCAGCTTCTCCAGCCAGACTCTCCTGGAGGAAATGAGATAAATCCTTCAGAGATAGGAACCTGCAGCCTCTCAGAAAGGAGAGGTGTCTGCAGTGTAATTGGCTTTTTTTATCCTCTCTCTATAAATATCTCTAATGACCAAAAAAATAAACCATATTAACAGAAACACAAGAAAATACTGTTCAGTACGTTTGGACAAAGGTCACCGAAGAAAATTATCCCTAAAATAACGTGTTGAAGTTAGCATGCTTTCAAACGATATTCTCAAGATTACGTAGCTGATTTTTTGACGAGTGTGAATTGCTGGAGGTTTTCAGAAAGTGTTCCATGCATGAACTCTGTGTTACAGAGAATCATGCTAAAGTAGGAGATATTTTTGCCTTTGTTGAGGTAGAATTGACATTTAATCAACTACCCATATTTAGACAGACATGGCGTGCTCTCCCTTGATATTTCCCTGAGGATATTGACCACAGTCAATCTAAAGAACATGTCCATCATTTTGAGCTCTTCCCCCCTGAGTTCCCCTTGTGATTTTTCTCGTGTCCACGGTACGTACCCACTGACCTGCTTGCTGCAGATCTAATGCTGGATTCTAGGGCTTCATGAAGATGGAACCGTACAGCGCATATGCTCTTCTTTGATTTGGTTTCTTTCATGCCAATTAAATATTATGCTCTCTACCCAAACTGTTACATGTATCAATAGTAATTATTTTTTATATAACTAACAATTTTATTTTCCAACAGGTAATTTTTCTACTACTTCAGACAAGAGCACAATTTTAGAACTGAATCACTTATCCTTTCTCTTCTTGTCTCTTCACAATTCAAAATACGTATATCTTGCATCTCTTGAAGGTCAGAGTCCTCTGATACCTGCAGTTGGACCCAACATATTCAAATAGGAACACAAGCATAGTGGTATGGGCCTTGTCTCAGAAGGTGGGCTGTGCCTGTCCAGCATAGCCCCTCTCTTTCTGGTCACAGCACCACTGTCCTTGTGTGTGCTAGGTCATTTTGTGAGCCTGATGCTTGCCATACTTCTTTTGGAAAGTCCTTGAGGTTTTGGTACTCTGACCATCTTTGCAGTAGAGGTATTTCTGCAATAAAATGGGGAGAGCAGGCATCTGTAAATGCCATGTGAAGACACTCAGGCTAAACAGAAAAGAATAACAGGACTTCCTATCACTAAGCAGTGTTCCGTGTGTGTGTGTGTGTGTGTGTGTGTGTATGTGTGTGTGTGTACACATATATATGTATATTAATATATATATATATACTTACATAGGCAATGGGATACATACACACACACATACAATATATATACTTACCCAGGGAATGGGATAAACACGCACACACGTGTCTCTATCCCATTGTCTATGTAAGGACATTTGGATTGTTTCTGTTTGAGAGCTATTACAAATAAAACTATTATAAATGTGTGCACATGGTTTACAGGACACAGAAGCCTCTGTGTGGACATATGCTTTCTTTTCTGTAGGGTAGATAACCAAGTGGGATTAAACTTAATACTTTTTAAAACTATCAAACTGTTATGCAAAGTCTTACGGCATTTCTACCAGCAGGGTAAGAAAATTCACTTCTCCATATCTTTGCAAGCACTTGGTCTTTATTTATATTTTGAAATTTAACGTTTTTCCTTTTTTATGTTTTTTGGCAGTTTTTAATGTTTTGTCTTTATCACTAGCTCTGAGTAACTTTACTATGTCTGCATGCAGCTTTCTTCATATTTTATATGCTTAGAACTCTTGAGTTTTTAATGAACCTCTTGGTTTATAATTTTCATCAAAATCAGAAGGTTTTCCTTTCATCATTTCTTAAAATACATATCTCTGCCTCCCCTCCTTTATGGAGACCAGTTTCACGCCCCTTAGGACATACACAAAATCATTCCACAGTTTATTGGCACTTTTTATAACTATTTTTGCTGTTTTATTTTGCTTCGTTTCTGTTGCTATGTCTTTAAGTTCACTGGTCCTTCTGCAGTCTCTGTTCTTCCATTAATTGCATTTCAATGCTTTTTTTCATTTGGTCTGTTATGCTGGATTGGAGTCTTCTTTATATATTCAATCCTATTTGTCTCTGTTTAGCTTGTGTAGATGTATAGATCTTACACATCTTGTGATAGCCACTGAGCATCTGTGTCTAATAATGCAGGCCTCTGCATTCGTTCTAGGTTGGATTGTTCATGTGACTCATTTTTTTTTTTTAACATGTCTGGTAACTTTGGTTGGATGCTAAATAGAACTTGGCTTTTTCTTATTCCTACAAACCGTAAGCTGTGTTCTGAGATGCAATTATAAGTTACATGGAAATGGTTTGGTCCTTCTGAATCTTGTTTCCAGAGGTTGCTAGGTGCGAGAGGGCCTAATTTCATCTAAGGCTAGTTATTGGCTGAGCCACGGTTCTCGTTTTCTTTCTGTTGTGCTTTTTTCTTGTTATCACGTATTGGTTGCAGGTAGCTTTGAGTTTCAGAGAAACAATTTTCTTTAAGTAGATCATGGACTTCGGCCAATTCACCTTCCCATTCCTTTTCTTTAGTTACACTCACTCCTTTTATTAATCCAACTTATCTCTTCCCTTCCCCTCGTCTCTCCCCTCTATATATGTGTATCTGTGTTATATATTATATATAACTAATTTCTAAAGAATTTTATAGACTCCAAATGTGATCTTCATCTCTCTCTGCTTGGCCTGATTTACTTAGCGTGATGTACAGTTGCATCCACCCGGCCGTTCCTTCTCTGCATGGTCTCATAAACTCCACTGTGTGTCTCGTGTTTTCACACCCATCTGTTGATGGACACGCAGGCTGACCCCATACCTCGATGTTATGAATGTTACTGCACTCTACAGAGACGTACAAGTGTGTCTCTGTTATCTCTTGTGAATTTTCTGTCCGTTGCTCCATTAATTAGGAAGTATTCCTGTCTTGGTGAGAGTAATTAACTGCTCCTGGCCTGTGTGAGCACCTGCTGCTTTATTTATCTCTGGTTTTTTTTTTTTTAACTGATTTTCCTTTCGTTCACACACTTGTCTATTCAGGACTTGAGGATCCCTTCTGCAGATTCGCAATTTTAACTGTGCAGAACTCTCTTCCTGCTGATCTGTTTCGCAAACTTCAGTTAGCTTCTTCTTCCTAGATCTTCAGCTCAGAGTACCCAAGGGGTTCCACCTCCTTGTGCCTTGGCTTAGATTCCCTTCATGCTAGAAACTGGGACAGTAGCACAGCTTGGCCCATTTGTCTTCCATTTCTCAGAAATCAATGCCATTGATTGCCTTGTGTCTAGTGCCCCAAAAGCCTTTGCTGCATAGCAATTTTTTTCCAAATAGCGAAATTTTTAATCATATTCTGTTCCTCAAATACAAAAACATATTTATGCTGTGATGTGATGTGGTAAATTCTAGACAACTCTGCATTTTGAATGTGATTCTCTGTAGTATCCTTCATTTGTTGCAAAGAGACGCTTCCTTGATGAGGGATGAAAGCTACATTTATCTGTAGGTAAAAGGATAAATGCTTATATTTTGTTGGGAGGGATTATGCTGTAAATTAGGGATTGTAGATTTTCCTCCAATAACCATGACTCCACTAGCACTGAGTAGCTAGTGAGGAGTCCAGTATCAGGCATGGCCTTCCTCTTGTTGAGAGGGCGTTGAGTCCAATTAGAGAGGTATTTGTTACCACTGATGTATGTGTTACACCCTTAGGGTTATGTGCAGTGCTGGCAGTTGATGTGGTTCATAGGTGTCACTGCTGGGTGTGACTGTTGGTTGCCCCTTTCCTTCGGAAGCTTGCATGGTGCCCTTTGGTGCCGTGAAAGCTAGTCCTCGGGGAGGAGGTATTTAGTCCATTTCCAGCTCAATGGTCTTTAGGCCCCGTTTTTGAAGTTCATGATGTCTTCCACAATAGGGACTCTCAGATCATAAAGCTTAGCATTTTAAAATTATGATTTTCTAAATAGGTTTGGGGTAGGGTTGAGAATGTAAAAGAAAGAAGCCAGTGTATTGGACAGCAGTCAGTACAGACTCTTGATCTCCTGAGGGGAGTGGACTCCAACAATCTCCTTAGCTAGGCTTCTTGCATTGAAGGTTGACATTAAACAAGAGCATAGGTACTGAACAGTCTCCTGAGTAGCCCCTTTCTTATTTTATCAATTCCACAAATATTCCTTCTAGATTACATTTTCTAAATACATATCTTGGTTGTTGTTTTTTTTCCTTAGTTGCTCACAAATGCAAACAAATCAATAAGCTCACAGAATCCTCTGAGATACAAACACGACATGGACAATATGATATTCCTAGTACCTGGAGGGCAAAGGGAGGTAGGGGCTCCCGCCAGGAGCTAATGGAGTGGCGTTGTAGAGGCATTAGAATTGAAGGACTAAAGTTTGGTGGGGAACGAGGCGAGAGAGAGAGAGGCCTCTCCAGGCATTCATTCTTCTTAGCATTTTAGCATCTTTGAAACAATCTCTATGCAGACAGTAAAATATAGAGCCGCTTAGATGAATTTTAAGCTGGGAATGGCATCATCAGCTTTACACTACTGAGTAATTACTCTGGTTCCTCTGACAAAGTAATGGATGGCAAAGGACTTACCCTTCTGCCACAAGGAGGAAATTGTGAGAAACCTTGAAATAACTGGTTTTAGGAATTGGGCAGCAGTCAGTGCAGACTCAGGATCGTGGGCAGGGAAGTGAACTAGCTGGCTCCAGCAATCCAGGTGAGCTAGCTGACTCCAGCAATCACGTTAGATGTATCTGGAATGCAGCGCACAGAGGCAGATTCAAGACTTTAAGACTGTCTGAATTGACAGGACATGGAACAGAGTTTGGAGAGTCCCAGTAGCTGGAATCGATGACAGAAGACAAAAGTGACAGCGTTCGTGGGGAAGTCTGAAAATCCGTAGGGGGATGGGCTCCTCCAGTCTTTGTCTGAATGCTAATCCTTGCATGCATAATGTAAAACTCCATAGGCCCTGAAAATAAAAATTGCCACGAAGCTGTGAGCTAAGCAGTCCCCAGTACTCAAATACAGCAGAGGTATATTTGAATTTTCACAAAAATCTCATTAAAAACCTATAGCACGGACGCCAAAGAACCATGCCTTCATGGCAAAGCCAAACACCTCAGCATAAAGGGATGGACCCACCCTAACGAACTAGTATAAGCTCTCAGATAACAACCCGAGCTGTGTATGTATGGAAATTACATAACAAGACCATTATTTTGTATGCTACAAAAATTCATCCAAAATGTAAAAAGAATAGCCAGCCTATTACACAAATGGACCAATTTTCTCACAGAACCAACTTCATCGTTACCTAAAGAAAGGAAGAAAGAAAAAAAAAAAAAGAAAAGGTAAAGAATTTACCAATATGTTAGTAAGTGCCCAATCTAAACGCTGGCAAACAAGAAAGCCAGGCATGTGACCCATGGCAAGGAGAGAACTGGCCAATGAGAACATTAATGGAAATGAAAAATGATAGGTACACCCTCACAGTGGGCTAGAATCGCCCCGGGGATATCAAGGGATCGATGAATACAACTGTAAAAGATATTAAATGTGTACAAATTAGATCTCTCAGAAAACACACAATTTGGCTTTCTAAATTTACTTCCTGAACATACTAATAAACTGACATCTGTCAGTACCATTGGGCTAAGCGGGAAGAGGAAACGGGTTTGGAGACTCAACAAATGTGACATCCGTATACAATATGCCAATCTGTCCGGGTCCTTACACTCACAGACAAGCTACCAAACAATAACTCTGGGGCTGGAGAGATGGCTCAGTGATTAAGAACACTGGCTGCTCTTCCAGAGGACCCAGGTTCAATTCCCAGCACCCACATGGAAGCTCACAACTGTCTTTGACTCCTGTTCATGAGATTCAACCCTCCGTACAAAAAATAAAAATAAATAAGATTTAAAAACAACAACAACTTTGATGTAGATGGGAAAATTCAATTATGATGAATAAATAAACGATACCAAGAAATTAGTACGGAGGAAGGAAGGAAGAAAAGCCAGCAAAGATAAAGACATAGTTACGAAAACTATTCTAATGGAAACAGAAAAAAATATATATATATATGGGGCAAGGTACATTATCAGTTTCTCAGTGACCTGCTATCCTTAACAGCCAGGGGTTTCTCAAATGCGTCATCAGACTCCTGAGGGAAAAGAGGGAGGAAAATTTGAAAATCTGGAGAAATAGAGGCTTCAGTAGTTGATGCAAACCGTAAATCTACAGACCCAGAAAGTTCAATAAAACCAAAGCATGCTGGCCACAAAATGCAATTACTGCCTGTTGAAAATTTCAAGAGTCAAAACACTACTAACGGGGAAATGGACAGAAACAGTCTTTTGTTGGGAATGACATCAACAATGATGCAGTGGGCGGTATGTTTGAAGCATGAGACAGAAGCCCTGTCCCCTAGACGTGTATACCCAACAGAAATAGATTTCAGAAATGAATGCAGATTAGTTACTCAAATGATGAGAAAATTCACTGAAGCAAATTGAACTAAACAAAAATTCACGAAGGGTCTTACGCTTACAGAACCCAGTGGTGGGTGGAACCTTTAGCTACTTAAAGTAGCAAAGAACTTCAGAAATGGTGAATACAATTTGTTTCTAGTTTTAACTTTATTTTAAATAACTGACAGTCTAAAGCAAAAAAAAAAAAAAAGACAGCAATTCTTTGAGGGGTTTATAGCATACTTTGAAATAAAATGATTTCTTCTTCAGTGAGTATCAGGGATGGGAGGAGAAAATGGAAGTCACAAAGCTCTTACAGCGGCTGATGCTTCCTCTTGATGGCAGACAGAATGCGGGAAGTTGAAGATTTCGCTGTAAACAGAACACCTAGGTAAATTAAACCGAGGACAGCAAATCAGTCAGCGATCTCGGAAAAAAGTAAAAGAAAGAACAATTCAGTTCATCCTAAAAGAAGGAATAGGATATAGAATGGGCAGAGGAAATAGAAAACAACCATCAAGGAAGTAAACAAATTTTATATAACTTTTATAATTACTTTAAAAAAGATCTAAACGCTACTTAAAAGTTGAAGGATATTAAAGTGGATATAGCAAAGCAGAGGTCACCAGCATGCTGCTTACATGCCTTGGAAATAAATCAAGATAGCCAAAGTAAAAGATTTAAAATTTTATGCACATACTAATCTAAAGAAAACAGGGTGGGAAGCCTTGTTTTTATAATAGAATCCAAGACAAATACTGTCAGGCTTTTAGAGGCCAACTTTAAAATAATAAAAATTGTGTAACTGATGGTTGAAGTTATATAACAGCCTTTATAATGCTTGCCTTTGATAAAAAGAAACTTTCCATTACATGGCACAAGCCCTGTAGAAGTATCAGAAGAAACAATGTGACAAATTTGTTGGAGATTTCGGTATTCTTTTCTCATTACTGGCAGAAAAGCATAAACAGAAAATTAGCAAGATCACAGAAGACCTCAAAACTAGAGCAGACAAGTAGACGTGGTGGGCCTGTACCCAGTAGCAACAGGCGAGTGGCTCCATCGGGTGACTTAGCATGTCCCATTCTCCAGCTCCGCACCCAGTGGTCTTTGTCAAGTGCACACAGCACAGTTTGTAAAATAGAATGTGTCTGGACTGTAAAACACATCTCCATAGATTAAAAGTTCTGAAGACCAGAAAATATGCCTCTGCTCCAAATGAAATTAATTTAGAAATAAAAAGGAAAAAGATACCTGGAACATTTCCGATACTAGAAGATCCAACCCCACGATTCTGTATCACTCAAAACAAGAAACCACAGGAGAAATCGGAGGGCATGTGGCACTTGCTGGAAACATACCTGTCACATGCAGGTTACAGTGGGGTTAGTAGGCGGTGTGTAGCCTCGGGTGTTCAGGACAGGAAAGAAAGTTTGACTAAAGGAACCTCGTTCTTTCCGGCCCTGTCCCCTCATCAACAAGGTCAGTGTCTTATGCTCTGTCACCACAGGTAAGTTTTGCCTGGCAGATCCTAGAAAGTCACCTGTCTAGGCTCAAGCAAGTTGTAATTTTTGTGTCTTGCTTCTTTGGCTTATCAAAATGTTTTTGAGTTTCATCCACGTTTCATGCGTCTTGATTCATTTTTTTTTTCTATATTGGGAAATATTCCACTGAATGGGTCTACCTTAATGGGTTTCTGCATTATTCATTTGTCCGTGGATATTTTGAGTTTCCAGTTTGGGGCTTTGTAAGTAAATCTGCTGTCACATACCAGTCTCTGTGTAGTTGTATGTGTTCATTTATCTAAGCCAACTAGAACTGGTGGTTTCTGTGACTGCCAGGGTTTCAGCCTTGACACTCTTGGCATTTTGAGCTAGGTAATTTCTTGCTGAAGGGACACTTTCAGGCACTGTAAGGTTATAGCCCCGCCTTTAACCTTTACCCACAAGATGCCAGTAGTATCTCTTTAACTGCAGCTACTAAAACGTTTTCCTGCAAGCCCCCGGTTGATACACTCCATCAAATTCAGTACCTGCCTAATGGATATCCTTGCCAGAATCGTGAAGGCCAACGGTGCTGTGTAAAGGAAGCATCGCATCCTCAGATTGTGGATATGTCTTTGAATTTCTCGACTAGGCAGAGGGAAATCAGATTTCATTCATCACAGGGATTTTATTTATTTCATTCAAAACTTCGAAGCCCTACATACCCGTGTGAGGTGTCGGGTAGCAGAAGATAACATGGTGGCTGGGCAGAGGTGGCGCATGCCTTTAATCCCAGCACTCAAGAGGCAGAGACAGGCGGATCTCTTTGAGTTTGAGGCCAGCCTGGTCTATAGAGTGAGTTCTAGGGCAGTCAGAGGTACAACAGAGAAACCCTGTCTCAAAAAAGCAAACACAAAAAACAAAGATAGCCTGGTTAACAAATCGGTCACTTTGATGCGGATGCTGCTGTTGTGACATTGTAACAGTGTTTTTATCATGCTACTCTAGTTCTCCATTGTGTTTTTAAAGTTCCTGAGGCCCTGACTTCACGGCATGAGCTTTTCAGAGAATTCAAGACTCGGATGTTGCTGTAAAATTTCTTCCCTTATCTGTGCTGTGTACACATTTTCAGATGAGAAACATTAACTTGCAGTATTTCGAGGGCAGTTGGTAAATGCTTGAGTAGTCATTTTGATGGAAGAATTTATCACAGGCAGGAGAGGTTCGCACGGGAACGTATGGGTTTTCTGATGAGCAATCACTTTGCATTTATTTTCGCAGGAGCTGCCATCCACAGTCTAATTTTAGGTATCATCACCAGAGTCCATGCATGTGTAATTTTGACTGGCGCTACATTGCTTTCATTGTTGGGAGTAGTTGAAAGATTCTGTAATCTACTTTAAAATGCAAAGAACATCATTTTGTAGCTCTCTCCTAATTTGCTTCTGCCATGGATGTTTATTTTCCCAACAAGACTTTAGCAAGTGTGGAAGGGACTCTGTTAGCTCTGGAATGTGGCATGGGAGCAGCAGTGGCCTCCCTGAACAGTGTGAACAGCAGCTTCCCCTGACGTGACCTGCCCACGCTCACTGTCAGATTTCAAAGGTAAAGTCTCTCCTGATGCCAGAGGAAGAGGCTGGGCTGCACACATGCAGGTTTCTGGTTCTGGGAGAGGATAGGCATTTTATTCTGGTGACATTTTCGTGGTTTCTCAGGTCTGTAGAAACAAAGGCAGGCCCAGTGGCCCAATTGTCAACAACTTCTTATAGAAATTATGACAAGCCTTTGCTAAGACATTTCATGAATGAGATCTAGTCTTGCTTTGTTTTCTAATTACAAAAGAACCGGCTGAGTCCAGAAGGCAGTTTACAGTTAAGGGAATGAATCCAGGGGCTGGCAGGAGCTCGGCCACAGAGCTGGTCCGTAACCGAGCAAACAGGCTGCCCTGCCTCCCACTGAATTCCAAGGTTGTTCTCCGCTCTGCCAAGACAGTCTCCATTCAGCTTTGAAACCCAGCCTAATGGTGTCCAATCAGAACCGTGTAGTCTTCCTCTGCAGGTTGCACATCACAGGAGATTACTAAGTAGGCAGCTAAATGATGTGTTTCTGAAACAGAAATGTGTGACCTGCCCGCGGACAGCAAGGGAGCGGAGGAGCTGTGTGCGCAGAACACGTGGTCTTCAGAGCCCTATAAGCCGAACAGCAAAGCCGCAGGCTTTCTCTGCAGACAGGACATAATGCTTCCTTCTGGCCACGTGTTCGGGTGCAGCCTGGTGTCAGTGTTCTGTGATGGGGATGACTGTCTGGACAAGGCAGCCCCGAGAGAGCGCGCATCATCATTTTCCCTTGTTTTCTACCCTCCGTCCTTCGGCCTGGCACTTGCTGGTCTCTGATTTAAAGGGTTGAGTTTGCAAGCATTTTGCTAATTATGACCCAACAAAGCACTTCTGGCTCCGGTCGGAGTGAGCGGAGTGTGAGCCGGCACATGGCCATGGCCTCTCATTGCCATCTGTGATTTAGAGCAAAATCTTTGAGAGAAATATAACTGCCTGGATTACTGCTCTTTTATATGTTTTTAAATGAGAATGTAAAGGCCAAGGGCATTTTTTTCCTCATTTAATACTATTAAATCATCATTAAATCTCACACTGAACACTGGCTGATTTTAATGATGCCCTCAAGTACCCATCCTGGTGCTTGACTGTGTTAATATTGTTGTATATATGGATACAATAAATAATGCCTAGCTAAGATGGTACGAGGAGCATTACTGCGTGTATCAATAAAAGCAGTCACACTAATGAGACCAAGTGTCAGGAACAGATGGCGTGGCGGGAACCCAGCCATCGCAGTTCAAGTTCGAGTTCCACGGCCAGTTGAGGCCAACCCTAAAACCAGCCCTAGTCCTAAATATTTTACAACAAATTGGCATGGAAGGATTAATTTGAAGTTCTGGTTTACTCTTTCATTATCTGACTTTATAGCACCACGGAATAAAAGCCAGGACAGCAGTTCAGTATCTAGTCTGTGTAGTAGTCGCATGCCTCTGGCATCTGTGCAGCCACAGCTCTCGGCTGCCAAATTCCTCACTACAGTGTTCGGGTGAACTTGCCTCTTCATCATACAGAACAAAGAGACTGTGGGAAATACAGATCTGAGAAACCTTTGGTCACATTAAAGGTGGCCTGTTACTTTACCTGAATTCTCAGTATTCTGTTCTCTGCTTTAGGATTTTTGTCAACCTAATCATTGAAATAATCACAACTAACATTTAAGGAGCTACTGCAGTCCCCCACCCCCTTATTCATGGGGAATATCTTCTAAGACTTTGCCTAAAAGCTTCAAACCCTGGACAGTATCAAACCCCGGATACACTGAGGTTTTTTTCTAGAAATACATACCTACAATAGAATGTGGTTTATAAGTTAGGTGCAGCAAGAGATTAACAATATTGATGGTAAAATAGAACAATTATACTATAATAAAATGTATGTAGAACTTATGAATCATTTATTTTTAGGATTTTCTATTGATGTGTTCAGACTACGGTTGATTGTGGATAACAGACATCAAGGGGAAGGGTGGTCCTGCTGAGCAGTGAGTTGGTGTTCTGCAGGAGGCTTTAGGACAGACATCTTATGTGACCTTCAGTCCTGTGAATCATACAAAAGCTACACAATTAGCAAAGTCTGATCCCATATCGGGAGGACTCCATCACTACAGTCTCTGTTAGCAGTCCCCATTTGCACATGAGGAAACGGAGCCTAGGACGTGAGATAACTTTCCCGTATGGCACAGGGCAAAACTGACGTAAAGGATTCTAAACCCAGTCGGTCAGTGAAAGAGCTCAGGTTCCATCCGTCTGCTCACCTTCCACATACACCGGCGTTGTGCGGAGAGTGGAAAACTGGAATGGAAGTCCCTGAGGGGTATCTGTGAGGTGCTGGCTGAGACTATGCAAATGGGGTACTAGAACAAAGTGAGTTCTTCACAAACAACCCTGAAGCTTGAGTACGTTCAGTCCCCAGGAATCGTGGAGCACATGGGAAGACTTGGGAGTCTCCGTGGGGTTGAGGTTTTCCATGGATTTAGGGGAAGAAGAAAGCAGAAAAACCTGTCATCCACAGTGCTTCGTGTAACTTTTAAATATCTGCTGGAAACCAGAAGAGAATTAAAAACATCTCCATTTTATTGCCCCGAGGGTTTCTGATGGGATTCCATTGTAAAAAGCAGAGGAATAAGAATGGAGTATGGGCTGCGATCGTCCCTGTCTAGGAATAATACCTTTACAAGCTAATTTTTGGAGGTTTGGAGAGAATGTTTGAACCAGTGCTATCCCTATAAATGCAGCCTGGATCCACCCTGATGCTCTGTTTTTAAAATTAGAGTTGGCCACTTAATTTGAACGTGATACCAGCATATACGTGTGAAATCGCCTTGTGACTCCATTCTGCAATTCCCTATTACACGGGCTTCTTACTACTGAGCCTTTTGTAGGTTAGAAATAGGATTGGCATAGACTCAGGCTGATGGAAAGCAGTAAGCCACTACAAGGCCTTCAGTCACCTAACTTAATCTGTCCCTGTTCTTTACACTGCCCTGCACATGTTAGTGTTTTCCCGGACACGCATACATATGACAAAGTGTAATGTACAAATCAGGCACCACATTAGCAGCAGTATTGGCTGTCATGGAGCAAGCCAGGTGCATAAATGAGAATGAGATACTTAAGCCTCTGAAGGGTCCCAGTGTCACCACTGTGCATAAACACTCAAGATACAGCTCAGGAAACTACATTATGGGCTGCCTTAGTACATCACTGCAGACCTGAGTTGAGGAGTGGAGAAAGTATAAGGAGACAGCAAGAGCGTGCATGCAGAGAAGAAAATTAATGCATCTCCCTTGTTGCATTAATGCAGATTTTTAAACTCTGGCGCCTCGGACTTGACTATGACAGGACGTACTCCAGAAAAGAACAGTTTGAAGAACACAGACTATGTTTTAGGACAGTTACATCTGTCTTATGCTCATACTCTAGATTCTCAAACGAAAAGTGGCCAAGAACATTGAAGCCCGCATTATTCAGTAGAAGAAAATGGCTCCAGTGTTGAAAATCCTTGTACGGCGTGTTCCCCAGCTCGCCGATCACATGAGACGGCTGAGAAAGCTCTTCTTCACGATACTCAAACTTCACTATTCCAGAAATCACACTCATATGCAATATGCAGTGATAAGTGAACATATACTGTTTTCCTTGCCAGCTTCTTGACCTTTGGCTCACCCTTTGCTCAGGTCTGTTACTGGTTCCTGCGGAGGTAATTCCCAGGCCTGTGCTTATCATCTCCTTTCAGTATTCTGATTTTGCAGGCACTTCCCATGGCCTCCTAGGTATGCTTCACAAGATCTAGAGTCTGCATGAGTCTCACAGGGTCTTGCTATTCAAGAGTAGACACATGTACATCTTAAGAACCCAAAGAATGCTCTAGCGTGGCCTGGGGGCACTGGAGAATGCGGCCCACTCGCCTTATTTCTGCTGGGGGAATGTCTACGGAGATAAAGCCTTGGGAATTATGAGTCATGTGGGCTTGATTCAAATTGGCAGATGCTGTGTCCAGTTCTCTAAGGATCTTGGAGCTTGAATAATCATCTAAACCAGGGCAGCTGGTGAGACAACAGTTTCTTCTCTACTTAGGCACCTGCAACAGTCTCTGGGTGTCTTTCTTGAGTCCCTTTAAGGATCCGTAGGTGCACCCAAGTTTGCCAAGATTGCAGCTTCCAAAACTGGATGACACACGGTTAAGAAGTACAGTGTCTGGGTTTGAAACATAGTAAGTACTCAAACTTGAGTGTTGATTTCCAGGCCCCAGCAGCCGTGCGAGACCTTGTTAAATCATTCTCCTTTTCTATGAGGGTCCCATGGTGTGCTACCAGAGCAAGAATAGAAGAGTGGAGAAAAGTGGCAGGACTTCTGATCACTCTTTCCTTTCCTGGCTGTCTGTCTAAGCATCAGATAGCCTCACGGAACGAATTATGCCTGCATTTAGACCGGCAGAATAGATGGCTAACTACCGATGATTTCAACAGTGATTCTTGCTGCTGAGAGATCTTGACCTGATCCTCAGAAAGAGGCCCGGATTATGCATTCTGGGAGAGGGTGAGTTTGCTCACGTCCCAAGGAAGCTGTACGAAGAAAGCAATGCAGCTGACACCTCTACCCTCCCCTGGGCGTTGTCTGATACTCTCATCATGCGTCTGAGAAGGAGGTTAGAAACAGCTATCCCATGTTCCCACAGTCAGAGTTAAGGATGGAGGGATTTCCATCCCTTCAGATTGAGAGAAGACTGTCAAGAGCACCTGGGAGGTGAGATGAGCAGTGCTCAGCATGGAGAAAAGCTTTTGTTGCCATTTTGTAGTGGGATAAACTCGTCTTGGTTTCCACTCCTGGCCTTGCCAGCCTGGGCTTGAGTGCCAAGCAGCCGCTCCCTATCTTGTTTCTCATTGAATTCCCCGAATCTCTAGGAATGTCTCTAAACAGGAAGGCGAGAAAGACTGAGGATGTTTAAAGTTACATGTCTGGAAGCTATCCAAGCTAGGGACATAGACCCTCTATCTACTCATGGGCCAAAGGAAGGGTTTGTTCCACCTTTTGTTCTGGGTCTCTAAATGCTGTTTAGGGTTAGACAGAGGCAGGCTCATTACACCAGTAGTACCAACGAAGACAGTGTTGAGTGGGGAGACTGAGAGGGGCGGAGACCAAGTTGACAACATTCAGGATAAGAAGTAAGGCGGAGAGGAGACAGCTCTTCTAAGCAGTTCCATTATCAAGAGGAGTAGGAAATGGGACATTTAGTCAAGTGTGCTGTCATGAGAGAGCGTCTGATGGTGGGCAATAAATCTCGCTGCTCCTATAGCAATAAAAATGATGCACAGAAGGAGATGGTGACCAGGTGGCCATGTAATGCTTCTGAAGCTTCGCAGGGGTTGAAGGTTTGATGAGATCATATGTGATGTGGTCTGTGCTACAATTCACCACATATAAGGCTGTTTTCTGTGTATATGTCTGAATGTATAGCCTGCAAGTGGGAGTCCTGAATTTTGACTTTGGCCTTTCCATTGACTAATGTTCACTCTTTGGGAAAGTTTCTGGGCTTTAGCAATAGAAATTAATAGTTGTAACTCTATTTGCAATCTCTCAGGGCTCTGATACTGCAAAACTTCTCTAAAAAGTGTATGTAAAAATTCTCCGAAACACTATACTGACCTGTGATACTGCTAGCATATTGGCTGTCTTCCTGTTAAGAATTACTTTTACCATTTCTATCTCCTGATTCAGTTTGTAAGTTCATTCTCGAGTAGTAATTTTACATAATAATGAGGTACAGTGTGATAATTCAGTATATGCATGCAATGCGAAGGGTGCCCACGGGAGGCCGTGTAGCGCTCGTCTCTAAAGGGGACAACTTCATCACACTCTGTCCCCACAAGACTCAGCATCAGTTCACACAAGGGGGTGGAAAGACTGCAGGCGCCAGAGGTACCGAATGTCAGCAGTGAAACTCTTTGCTAGGCAGAACAGGGCTGCCGCGCACACCAGCTCACGAAGGCTGTGACTGCGTGCAGAAGACCCGCACAGGCTTGAGCCAGCCAAAACCCTAGCGTCGATGGGGAGAGGGGCTCATGGAGTCCCACCTGAGCTGAGGAGCCGTTGGCAATGGATGGTTGCCGGGGGTGGGAGAGAGTCGATTCTCTCCAGGATGTGGCCCCTAAGCAGCCACCCGTGCTCTAGTAAGTGGTTTACCCCCATGCACACGCAGGCAGAGCTAAGTGGACTCGGTACAGCTTCATCAAAAATCAAATGAAATTGGGAGGGGAAGTGGTTGGGGGATGGGAAGTCGTAGGGGAGGGAATAGGGGAGTAAGTTCAGTCAAAATATATGTGCGTATGGCATTCCCAAACATAAGTAATTGTTTCTTAAATTGTATTTCATGTGTTTGGGTATGTTGCCTGTATGTATGTCTGCGTACTGCTTGCATGCCTGGTGTTTGCCAAGGCCACAGAGGACATTGGATCCCCTGGAACTGGATTTGCAGACAGTTGTAAACATCATATGGGTTCTGGAATAGAGCCCGGGTCCGCTGGAAAAGCAGTCAGTGCTCTTAACTGCTGAGCCAAATCTCCAGCCCCTCAATCAAACTTTTTTTTTTTTTTGTGGACAGAATGAAGGATAAGGGAAAGAGTAGAAATGGAGTCCCCAGGGACCTGTAGGCAGGGTCCATAGATGCAGCTCCAAGCAGTGGTCTTTCTGTTTTCCCACTTCAGATACTGCTTGGCCTTTGGACTCTTAAGCCTGGAACCAATCAACTGAAGCCTGTCTTTACCACCCGCTTTGACCAGGCCAGGTAGACATGCGTTTTACCAGTTGGAGCTAGATAGACTGACATAGATGAATTTCCTAGGCTTTGTTTTGTTGTTTTTATACCCAGAAGCCTACTTCAGTACCGTGATGCAAGGTGAGCTTGTGTTTCCACAGCCAGACTGAGCAGGACACAGCCTACAGGCATAGCTGCACTGTGAGGACACCAGAGCTAGTACATGGTGCTGGAGCCACGTGCTTGCATCTAGTTAGAGACTTCAGGGAAGTCACCTGGCCAGCACCTGCTCTCAGACAATTTTCATGGTTGCATAAAACAGAACTAAGGGAAAGCCTGACAGAGGATGAATGAAGGTGCAAGGTAAAAAGTTGCGGATGAAGAGTCTTGAGGGGAGAAGTGTCCAAGGCCAGGTAGATGTGATTGCTTATACCAGTGTGGCAGTTCAGGTCATGAGTATCGAGACAGGATCTTTCCTTCTTGGACAAAAACCAGAAGACCCCCCACTCCCCAGGATGTCACAGTGCAGCCCACTGGTGTCCACGGGGTAGGGGCTCTAGGCCTCAGGACAGCCAGCCTTTGCACATGCACTGTCTGCTGCCAGCTGGTTTGGAGCCGGAGTAGGTAGGACAGCATGGCACTTTCCAGGAATAGAAGCTTTGCTCTGTGTAGAAAGCACTGGCAGCTCCTAGTGGCATTCTCTTGGGATGTTCCTGGGTCACGGGCAGGTGAAGAGAAGACCCGCACAAGAACTCAGCACCAAGTCCTAGTCTGTATTTCCAACCCGCTTCTCTCCTGTGTTCCTGATGTGTTCCTGACAAGCTCCAGTGCCACTCCTTTCCACGAAGAGCCACCCTCTGTGGCATTTGAATTTGCAGTTTGTGACTAAGGGCCTCTCATCCACACATGCTTTTGTAGGTTCCTGTGTGCCCGCCTGCTATGTAAGCTTGTTCAGAAAAGAGCCTATTATTTGTATTTCCTGTGCCCTGTGACACACTTAGCATGTCGCCCTGCATAAAACCAGCTGGTGCTGCTGCTGGTGCTGATGCTGGTCTCACCCCTCCCTCAGGCAGGGCCACCATTATACACCTCAGAGCTGAGCCCACTCAAATGTTGGCTGGAAGCAACCACTAAACAGCTGGAGCTGTTTGTGGTACAGACTAGAACGATAAAGGATGATTTTAGCAGATTTTTATTGTTGTTGTTATACCAACAGCCCTTTGTCTGTGAGTCCAGAGCCCAGAGTGGGGGTAGTGGGAAGGACCCGTTTCCTCTAGCCAGTTCCCTCCACTATAATTAGGAAGTCAGTTTGAAATGCAGCTTCACAGGTGCGGGATTCATCCTCGACAGGTGACTATATTTTGATTTTTATCATTGCTTGTAAAACAGAAGGGGGTGGGGGGTGGATTTCATCAGACCGTGAAGCATACTCTACTACAAATGAGATATTAGAGTTAAAAATTATTGCATGTTGCTAAATATTTACCCAATACAGAGTTTCTTCCTTCTGCCAACCTGAAGCAGTTTCTTGGCAAATGTGTCTCATCTGGAACTCTGGAATCCCTCTGCATCTCTCCTCTGAGTACATAAACACAACCATCTGTCCACACTAGGTAAACAGACTGACCCCTATTCTTTGAAGAAAAAAAAATCCTTTGTTTTAAGTTTCTTGAAATTTCCCCCAAAATAATCTTGACTCTGCTGGCTGTTTGCAGCCAAAGCGAACAATTATGAGGGATTCCAGGGACATGGGTGTGTTCCTTTCTCTCCTAGTGTGATTAGAAGTCCCTCTGAGAATTGTATTTCCAAAGCCCCTGCTTCGCTTCCTCCTGGGCATCATGCTTTTTCTCATATCTCCTGCTGATGCATTGTTTTATTGCCCTTCTGTAGGAGCTTGATATTTTTAAAGCATCAAATTCCTTTGAACTTAATGCTGCAAAGAACTAGACTAGTGTCAGCCAGCTGTAAATAAAATCAAATTGGATCAGTAGGTATTGATTGAATTCCTTCTAGGTGTTAGCTGGTAGATTCATTTTAGGGGGGAAATATATTTGGGGTGTTTTAATGCCTTCAAGGATTTGCTTGCAGTCCTTTGAAATAGTCATATTGAGAAACTAAATACTCTGATGTAGCCTCCTATCTCAAAAATCCTCAGATGGTTTTCACAACCTGAGAGAAGGAAGATGGGCAGTCAGGAACCAGCTCACTCAGCACTGTATTCTTATCCAGAACAGCTTGCTCTCTCTCTCTCTCTCTCTCTCTCTCTCTCTCTCTCTCTCTCTCTCATTTCATTGGCCACTTTAATTAAGGGACTTTTAATTCTGAGTTCAGTCCCACTGTGATCATTGAGATCTCCCACACCTCCACCCATCCCTGTCTACACAAAAAAAGAATTCGAGAAACATTGTGAGAGGAACAAGCAGTGTTGAAATCAAGTGCTCATCTGTTTACTAGACAAGTTCATTCCATGAGTTTCCCTTCTTCTTTTTTTTTTTTTTTTTTTTTTTTTTTGTTTTTGTTTTGGGAGTTTTGTTTTTCAAGACAAGGTTTGTCTATTCTGACTCTGGCTGTCCTGGAACTCACTCTGTAGACCAGGCTGGCCTCGAACTCACAGAGATCCGCCTGCCTCTGCCACCCGGGTGCTGGGATTAAAGGTATGTACCACCACCGTCCAGCCATTCCATGATTTTCTAGGGGGCATAGCACTAAGCTAGATACTGGGGATAGGACCATGAAAAAACGGGGAGTTCTTTTCCCTCAGAGAGCTTTTACTGTGTTCCCACTCAATGGAAAGAGTGCTGCAAACTATAAGTGCTCTAGACCCTGAAAAGGGGGCTCCTGAAGCCATGCTACCCCAGATACTCCTGGTCTGTACTTGGGTGTCAGGAAAGAGAGGTAGAGGGGAGGTGTTTCCTGAGTAGTGTGGTTCTCAAGGTAAGATTCGAAGGGGAGCTTGCCAGGTGGGCATATGTCTGGGTAAAGCCTGCAGGTGGGATTCACAGAGCCTCCTCCTCCCCATGAGTCTTCTGTGAGGAGCAGCCGGAGGCCACAAAGCTGAGCACTTGGACCCTTTGATTCAGGGGTTCCTTCAGATTAAACTGACCCAGGTTAGCAGGCTGGCATCCTAGGAAAGTGAGCTGTGGAAGTTTAACATGCTCAGGACGGATGGTCTTCCCCTTTGCTCGAGTATACTCCGCTGTGCTTGTGTGCAGCACCTCTTGTGACAGCTGATTCAAGAATGACTTGGAGACTGAGATCTTAGTTTTTTGCAGGCAGAGAAGAATTTAAAAATTAAGGCAGGAGGTTCGACTCTGAAGTTAGATGGCATGGACTTAGCCACATCACTTCAGGCCTATTAGAATACGTTTTTTATTGCTACCATGCCCTAAACCAAGAAGAAAGAACAAGTTTCAAAGAGAGAAGAAGACATGACAAATCTGGGAACGAGAGGGCCTCAGTATGTAGCACGCGAGTCTCCAGAGTGCCTCGCCCAATCTGCTCCTCTGTTGTAAACATACTGACTCCTGGGTTCTCTTCTCATGGACCTCACAGACAAGGAGTCAGGTATCTAATAAGCCAAGTTCATAGTCAGGCCAAGGACAGAGCAGGCTGTCCTGGCTCCGTTCGTACATTCATTCTCCTGATACCAGGCCCACAGCACCTAGACTCTACTCCTGTCTTTTTCTTTTACCCTAGTCGTGTCTCCTGAGGGGTCAGAGGGGTCAGAGCCTAGAGTACCTGTGAGAGGATCCGAATGTTTCTTATACAGATGCTTATGTTCCCAAAAAACCTATGAGATGTTCTTAAGAATCTTTTACAAACTGAAGGTAGATGAAATGGTCCACATGCAGATGTGCTGCAAAGAGACTCCATGGCTGAGGTGGCCAACTAAGTCTTCTACAAGCAGGCATCCTTGTATAAAAAGTTGGAAACACGTCACTTCCCTTGAAACCCCTAAGTCCCATGGTTCTTTGTATCTCTGTATTCTTTGGACCAGAATAAAGGTGTCCTTGTTCCAAACCCAGTGTTTTCTCTACTTGTTTATGTGGCATGGTTCTTTCTCTGAGGCCTGTGAAGTATTTGGGAGAGCCACAATTTTAAGACGTAAATATCATATGAACCAGATAAAAGTTATCTTGATTCCTTGGAGATTTGACCACTCTAGAGTTTGTTGGTGAACTTCACCTGGACCAACCATCTTCCCTTTCAGAGGTGCTGTGGCCAGGACAGCAGACCTGAGGCATCTTGCTCACCACTACTTCTGGATTGCTGGTTCTCAGCCTGCCTACGACCTGGGTACTCCTTTTCTAGTCCTGTTTTATCTGGGCCTCACAGTGTCCACAGTGTGTCCTGCAACCCCACCATAGGCAGGGTCATAGGGTCACAGCGCAGATTCTCAACCTCCTCCTGCTGCACCTTCTCTGCCTGCTGCCTGCCCAGGTTTTCTCTCACCACTCTGCTCTTGTCTGCAGTGCAGAATTCTACTGCAGCTGATCATTCCCTTCTCAGTTCTCTGCCAAAACAGCAGCCTGTTTCCAACATGTGACTTACTGATACCAGAAGATACATTTTTCATGTTTTTGCTTGAGGAATACATTGGGAATTTAGAAAATTAATGATATATTTTGCCAATTGGATCATTGTGTATTTTCCATATACTGCATAGACAGAAGGAACTCATGGTGTAAAAAATTAAACAAGAAAGTTTCATGAAGAAAATAATAAAATAGTCAACATGATAAATGCGCAGTATCGTGAAACCATTACCGTGCTCGGGTTGTAGAACACTTTGGCACACGGCAAGATCAATCAGATGCGCTCCGTGTGGGTATGTGAGAGACTTCAAAAAAGACAAACAGCAATAAGCCCAACAAAATAGTTGTCAGGGTCAAAAGACAAACAGAATGGCATCTTATTTCAGACGTGATCTTTTGAGAGGAATCATTTGAGTCTCTTCTCCGTTTTAAGAATGTTGACCTCATGAAGAAAGAAAGAAAAGAAGGAAGGAAGGGAAGGAAGGAGGGAAGGGGAGAGATGGGAGAGGAGGAAGGGAGGGAGGGAAGAAGGAGGGAAGGAAAGGAAAGGAAAGGAAAGGAAAGGAAAGGAAAGGAAAGGAAAGGAAAGGAAAGGAAAGGAAAGGAAAGGAAAGGAAAGGAAAGGAAAGGAAAGGAAAGGAAAGGAAAGGAAAGGAAAGGAAAAGTAACCTAACATCATGGACCTTGTAGGACTAAACAGCTGCCCCCTGGAGGTTGGATGGCTGCTGGTGCTTGATGCATCATTTCTGGTGACATTTCCTATTTCCTATGAAGTCACACTTCACTATTCATGCTTGAGAGTGACAGGCATTCCTGTTGAACTGGCCACCTGTGCTGCTCAGTGCTACAGTCACCTCTCCACCTAGTGTTCGGACAAAGTTACCAGTGAGTCACCCCCGCCCCCTCTGAAGTTTTGTCTCTGGTAGTTTCACCAGGATCCAAAAATGTGAAATGAGCAACCCAGATAAACTGAATCGTGTCGCATACAGAGTCATATAATCTCTCGCTGCCCTGCTCCATGCCACCTAGGACACGACTCTTCCCTTTGTCCAGCGTGCTCATCCTGCGTGTGCTACCTGCCTGTTGATTACTTAGTGACCCTGTTCGTTATCATAACCCACCATCATCCTATCGAAGGGACTGTGTTCAAGTAATTGCTTAGTAATGCCCTGGAGCACAGCTAAGATAGAGAAACTATTAAATCTGTGGTTGCGCACCTAGGAATGAACAGTTATATGTAAGATTTCGGGAATGCCCTGGAGTCTCGAAATGCATACCCTGCGGTTAATGGAGTCTCCTGCAGACAGAAGCCAGGATAGTCAAAGAGAACCTAGCTGGAGAACATTTGGAAGGAGATGGGCATGTGCCCTGGGTGGGACTAGCCTCATCTGTACTCTTTGAGTGAGAAGTCCACCATCCCTGGGGCTTTTCTCCTGGCCCCAGTGACTCACGATTGTTTTTGTCCAGTCTTGCCTGCCCTGCTCTGTCTAGGTCACCTGCCCTGCCACTACAGCAAAGCAGCCTTCTGCCTCTGTGCTCACAGCTTGTCCCTAGATCCCCTGCACTTCACCGAAGAGAGCTTAGACCGGCGTCCCTCCTCACAGCCACTCGGTGCTCTGCCGGGGTTGCCCTTAGCCCTAAAGGTGATGCTTCTGAGCTTCTTAACACCATCAACCAAAGATGGAGGAGCCTGCCTACTCACTTGCCCCTTTGCAAAAGCATCGCAGACACAAAGGCACAGTCTCCCTCCATCTGTACACAGGAGACTTTAGTGGCAAGGGAGCAGGGAAGCAAATTATTGTTTAATAAGCATACTTTTATTATGCCTTTTATTTGACTATGAATAATTTACCAGTTAAATATTAAATAATTAACTGAGTAAAATAGATTAAAAAACAAACTCATAAATGCCTTCTTTATTTATCCTCTTCCCCTCACAAGGCCCGAGCCGAAAGCAGCCAACAGTAATTATAAAGTTGGTATTATAGCAATAAATCTTATTGACTGAGTGCCTACTATGTGCAAGACATTCTAGATGTTTTGTATACTTATCACTATGTCTATTAATCCTTTAGCTATAGTCGATATCATTTCGTAGATGACAACAGTAATAGTTGGAAAAACTATCTGTGCAAGTTCACTCTGCCGTTCGTGGCAGGGCTGGTGTTACACGAGGTTCCCCATACACCAGCCTGGTCCTGTTCTGTCCCACCATTCTGCTTCTCTGTGACTGATTGACACAGGAGTTTGTCAAATGCATTTTCCCAGCATGCCTAGGGAAAGGGGTTTGGGATTAGATAACGTGGAAAACATGGCCCAAAATGTACTTACCACCCTCTTCCCCCTTCTGCCCCCATGATCTTCCTCTCTGTTCAAAGTAATGCCATCTTTTCCTTTAGCTGTGTGTGAAAGATCAATTTGATGGTTGCAAACCACAGTTCAAAGATTAATCATAAGCTCTGTGCCTATCAGGAAGGCTAACTCCTGGGTGACTGTGCTACTACAGAAAGGTATCATGTGAGTCAGAAACACGGCCATAGCAGTACAGTTAATACCGTGACCTTTACCCTCACGATTGCCAAGCTACATCTAATGCGAATGGCACAGAAATGGCACAGGGAAGAACCAACCCAGTCTCAGAATCTGGGGGAGGGGGGACCCAATGCTTTTTAAATCCTTGTTCTTTTCACTTAAAAAGAAATTAGGCCAATTACCACACCTCCTCTGGAGTACAGATCGGAGACCGCCAGGCATGCGGGGTGCAGCCCAGGGATGGAGTTATTGTCACCTGGCTTTAAGAGTCATGCATCCCAGCAGCTGTGCGCTTCATGGCAAACCAGGCTGCTTTAAATTCTGAGAACCCAATTTAAATTCTTCTACTTTAACGTTTTAACCCACTGAGAGTTATAAAACAACCCCTGGGCTGAGTACTGGGTATCCCGGTGTGTTTTAAACAGAAGTGGTAAAATGACACAGAAAGCCAGGTGAATTTTAAAACAAAGTTTAAAAAATGTATTGGGTGGTTTTTAATTGTTGCAGAATGTTCTGAGAAAGTGTAATAAAGGTTCCCTTAACACAAGAGGAATAGAGTCAAAGGGGCCTCTCCTGTGTTCCTACCCCACAAAGACACAACTGCACCTGCGGCAGGGAATCTTCTAAGAAGTCCAAAATTGGGTATCTAACATGAAAATAAAAATCGGAGGGCCGTGTCTGGACTTTCTTCTCTATGGAGAATCCTGAGTTTCCAGCGACGGCTCAAGTCCCAGAAACGAAAAGCGGGGTTTCCCACTGCGTGAGACAAAAGTCCTGCCGTCAGCTGCAGTTTAGACGGTACAGATAAGATAAAGCCTGCATGCTTGTGGCCTCAGCTCTGTTTACAAGTAGGACTCCGACAAGCTAAGAGACAGGCATGCTGTGCCGCTCTAAGCGACCCTCGGTGTTTCCTGTTTGCAGGTCTCCTGTGCTTTGCATTTGTCCATCTGTGAAGATTGCATGGCATGCTCTTTTTGCAACCTGTTCCATCGATCTATCCTGAGTTTTATCCCTTGATGAGTCACTGCTTTGAGGGCAGAGCCCTGGCATTGCATTTAATTGGTTGAATTAGCATCCCACTCTGAGACCTCCCCGTCCAAGGAATCCACATGAAACCGAGAAACACATATGACGCGGGACCTCCACGTCACTGGGTTTTCCATCCACGAATCCAACCATCCAGTGATCAAAACCTTCCAGAGGAAGGATCGCATCTGTAATGAGCATGTACAAATGCTATTTCTTCGGCAGTATGCTCTAACAGTTTTCACACGGCATTTACGTTGTATGGGGTTCTGTAAGTCGCCTGCAGACTATGCACAGTGTCTGAGAAGATGCGCACAGATTTTGATGCAACTACTACAGTGTTTAAGGAAGATCCTGCAGCTCTTGGCATCTGTAGGGTCTTGAAACTTTTCCCCACTGATACAAAGGATGTAAGTGCAGCCCGTGGGGATCCCCTTCCAGTTATTTTTGGTACACACTGGCTTTAAGTTTAAAGAAATAATTATTCACTATGATTTTTTTGCTAATTCTGACTCGATTGTCCGTCACCTGCCTATTCATATCCACATATGAACCAGTCGCCGTTGTGGCTTCTGGCATCTTAGCAGCCATAGAACTTTTTAAGCAAATGTTTTTAGAAGCTACATTTTTCCCCGGCATATACTGTGTTTTGTCCAAGAGCCTTCTATGAGTAGTTTTTCCATTAAAAACATAGTGTCTTTATCACTTTGGTCAGTCTTTGAGGTTTGAGTTAAATGCTGTTTCTCAGGCTGATCCTGCTGGGTCGCCCCATTTTGCCCCCCCCCGATGTCCAACCAACTCCACTGTAGACAGAGCCTGCAGCGAGTTCAAACGCCCTGGCATTCTCTGTGTTTCTTGTTTGCCAACCTTTAGGCCTTTCTATCATAGAGCAGCAGGTTAAGGATGTCTTTGAATTTCTGCTCTTGGCTCTGACTTTCTTGCCTTGAGCAAAGCCAGCTAGCTTTCTTGCCTGGCCCTGGGGTCTTTATGTGCAGGCCAATGGCCTTTTCCTCAGGCACCTCGTGTGGGTTTGTTAGGACACACTCTTCAGATCCACCAGGGAAGGAGCATTTCTTTTCTTTTTCTCTTGTTTCCAGACTGGCACTAGGCCCTCCAAGCCCAAGAATTGTAGAAACCCTGTCCCTTTCCCCAGAGGGCAGTGCCCTTGTGAGCTGCCTGCATAGGGGAGACTGACAGGGTAAGGACAGTCACCATGTTCTGTTGGTCGTGACAGTTACCTGACAGGAGCATCGTAACATGAATGATGCCTGTGAGATAACTGAAAATCTTGGTGGCTGTTCTGGTATGGAAACTGAAGATGAAATTCTGCTCTGATCTATAACCATCAGGACCACGCGTGAATAGCAGCTTCAGTATTTAACCTTTTTATTCCCAAGTGACAGAGTCAATCCATGGTCCAACTTAGAAAACAGTATGTTTCCGAGAACAAAGCTGTAATCAGTTGTGCACCCTGTGAAGATGGCCACCTCTTGCCAACAGACCTCTCCCTCCTACATTCCCTTTTCAATGTCTATATCTTTTTGTTTGGTGACCATGCTGCTTTAACCAAGGTTGTCTGAGTGACCGTGGGTGTAAAACTAGCCACGGGAGCCTGGTGGGGTCACCATGGGGTATACATCTGAAGATAAAGGCTCTCCCATCAATAGCCATCATTTTTGGCAGGGAGAGATAGGACTCCCTGAGCCCCTTCCCTATTCATGGCTGGCTCTTGGCCGGTCTTGAGTTGTGCAGTTCCAAGTGGACACCTACAGCTCCTATGCATCTACAGTCGTAGTGGCTATGTCATAAAAAGGTTTGATCACAGGTTTGTATGTACAAGAAAAGGCATAGTACTATAGGATTCTTCATGATCCAAGTTTGGGTTCCCCTGTGGGGTCCAGGAATATATCACCTGTGGATAAGGAGAATTTATCCACTGCAAATCAAGAAAAGCACTGGAGAAGGGCTGATTCAACATGAGAAGTGTGGATGGGGCTGGAGACATTGGATACAGGGGGTGAGAATCCCTGTCCTTGCCATGAAACTACATTCTTATCTATAAAGAAGATAGTACAAGACAAACCGAGGGGAAATTGGACCAGAATGAGAAATCTTGCCTTTGCTCATACTTTATTATTTATTATTTTATTTCTTAATTTTTATACAATTTATTTCGATCATATTGTTTTCCACCCCAAACTCCTCCCACCCACAGACCCACCCATCTTCATGTTCTTTCTCTCTCTTAAAAACAACAAACAAAAAGGAGCACACACAAATAAAATCCATGTACTTCATTTTGTGGACTACATGCTCATTTCCTGAGCATGAGTGGAGGCCTGGAGTGTGGTTGATAAAAACCAGTTTACTCCATTGAAGAAAACTGATTGTTCTGTCTCTCACCAGCCTCTTCTACTTCTTGGTTTCTACTTCTACTACTTCTTCTACTCTCGCAAGTAGCTTCTTGGTTAGAGGTGAAACTTTGCACTCACTTCCCCTTTGCCATGCTGGGATTTTGTCTTATTTGAACTTGTACTGGTCTTTTGTATGCTGCCACAGTTTCTGAGTTCACCTATGTATTAGCCATATTGTGTCTGGAAAACACTGTTACCTTGAAATTGTACACCACCTCTGGTCCTTACAGTATTTCTGCCTCTCTTTCCGCATAGATCCCCGAGCTTGAGGGAATGGGTTTGGTAAGGATACCCCTCATTAAGGGCCAAGTGCTCCAAAGTCTCTCACTCTCAGCACATTGTCCAGTTGTTTGCTTCTGCGTTAACTAGCATTTCCTCCAAGAAGAAGTGTCTCTGATTATGGTTCATTAATGCACCAATCTATGGGTATAGCAATATGTCAGTAGGAATCATTTTATCATTTTATCCCCTAGGGCCTGTGGCCTATGTACTCTCAGATTCTTGACTTCATCCACAGTGTCAGGTATGGGTCCATTTTATGGAGCAGGCCTTAAATCCAATCAAAAGGTTGGTTACCTCTATGATGTTTGTGCCACTATTGTGCCAGTGGATATATCTGGCAGGTCGCTGTTATAGGTTACACAGTTTGTAGCTGGATATTGATGCTTTCTTTTTCTCCTCTGATCATTTGTAGAAGAACCTTCTAGCACCATAAATGCTAGTCAGTAAGGGTGAAACTTCTGCTTGAGCACCAACTTAATTTCTCCATGTTCAAGGATGTATGTGGTATCTTCAGCCATAGAGTCTTTAACACATCAGGTTATGGAGAATAAAATAGCAGTAAAAATATCTTATGTTATGGGAAGTTCTTTGCTCACACTTTAAATCAGTACCAGGAATAAGTTTCAAATCAAAGCTTTTCTATCAGGTCTTACTACTTCATTAGCTGCTATTATTTTGTCACAAATCCATTCATTTCAGACGACCTAGGGGCCTTTTTCCTAAAATAAAGTGCAAATAACCTTTAGAAGTCATAATTCTTGAACTTCAGTTCTAGTGGCATATAATTTGTATAAATAATTACTAACTGTAGATTACATATGAATGATACCTTATTTTGTTATTTTTAAAATATACATTCTTATGTCTCATATTACCAACAACTAAGGTTGATAAATAATATTTCTCATCTTTAGAGACAAGAATTTGGAAACAGCATGATATTGATCAGCGCTATCTTCGATGAAGGCTTAGATACGGGGGCACTGTGCTGTGTTATCTTGTGCATTAGCTCATTCAATCTTTGTGCCTGACTCGTGGAATAATGTTCCCACTCCCTCTGCTTCTGAGATATCACATGCTGAGATCCAACTGAGACTAATCTTCAAAGCTTGAAATTACCATGATATACCGAGCTGTAACTTACCTACCTATGCTGGCTGAGCTAGTAAGTTACAAGAGAAAAAGAGATGCCTGTTAGCCCCTGATTTCCCTATAGAACCCGAGTAAGGAATTTCAATAAAATGCATGGTGTTATCTCATAAAGCCCTTGTACATTAAACATACATCACATTTTATATTTCCATTACATTAGGAACTTATTTAATGGTTCACTTAAAATCGTGTTTTTGAGAATTATTACATACTTGGGCGTTTCCTGCACCTGTCAGCCTTACTTCTCATTTGTGTATTTGATAGGCTTCGTTAGGGAGAAAAATCTGATTTAAATGCTTAGCAGTACTTAAATCAATGTTAACAAGTATGTTTGCGCTGACAGGTTGTAACTGTTCCCCTCAATTCACTGAGTTTCTGTGGAGCACTACGTAAAATGTTCTAGACTCCAGAAGCATAAGTAGCCCCTTTGCCACAGAGGAACTTAGAGCCCTTCTTTAAGGGATTGAGTTTAGTATGGCTAAGTACCCTTGTGAGAGGATTTTAGGATTCCCATTTGCTAATTCTGTTGAGTAAGACTGGATGCTCTTGAAAGAAGATATTAGTGTCTCCTGAGTATGATTTTTATTCAGCATGGGTGAAAAGCATCAGAAGAGGGGAAGCCCGGGTGTGTACTTATAAAAATATAGCAGATCCTGGGAGTTGAAGGAAGAAAAGGTGACTGCTCTGAAAGAGGCTAGGAAAGGAACTCTCCTGTAATATTGGAATAGAGGGCGTGTCAGCAGAGGCAGGTAACTGTAACGGACGGCGAGAAGGGCAGCAGCACGCGGGCATGGGTGTTCACCCAAAACAAGCACTTCATAAGCAAAGAGAGACTCACTTTTCTGTATATATTATAGGATAGAAAGCGGGATGGGACTGGCACGGGTCCCTTTGTGTAGTGCTCCCGTATGAGGGTAAAGGCTAGTCAGCTAGAATGGAAGTAAACTTCTGGGATGGAAGCAGGGAGCCACGGGGCCACGCTTCAGCTGTGGTATTTACGAGCCGACTGGACTGATACATCTCGAAGCCCTACTTCCCCCACTAATTTCTTTTCTTCTCTCTTAAAATACATCCCAACCCCAGTATCCCCTGCCTCCACTCCCTCCCATCCCCCCCCACCTGCTTCCTCCCTTCTAATGTGAAATAATATTTGCATCAGATGAATAAGCCTAAGACAGCGTGCATGGAATTATTATGAAACTGTTATCATGAAAGTTTGTGAGGAGGAGACCATCAGTGACATATATGGTGAGTTTGGATTGACTGTAGAGCACCTGTGTTAAGGGATTCAGTAGGCAGTGGGCAGTTGACTGCCTGCTATATATTTTTTGGGCGTTGTACGCATCGATAGTTTCTAAAGCCACAGGATTACCCAGGGAACAGAAAATAGTAACAAGAAGGTGGAACAGGAAACTTTTAAGGACTAGTCAGGGAGAAGGGTCAGCAAGAATGAGTGGGGGAGGAAAGAAACTAGACAGTAAAAGAAATGGACACTTGGGAGAATCCGAAGAACTCGGCCATTGGAAGGAACTTCAGCTTGTTCTGTTGAAAGGTGGGTTATAAGGTCTTGGAAATAGGAAGGCGAGTTGTGAGCTCATCGTATCTATTTCATTATCAAGCTGCATACACCCAATATTATGTACGTGTGTGTGTGATTTGCAGCAGAATATGATTAAATGATACTTTTTTTGAGGGAGGAGCTTCAAGATAGGTTTCTCTGTCGTATCTCTGGCTGTCCTGGAACTCACTCTGCAGACCAGGTTGGCTTTGAACTCACAGAGATCCGCTTGCCTCCTGAGTGCTGGGATTAAAGGCGTGTGCCAGCATTGCCTGGCTTAGATGATACTTTTTAAAAAAGGCAACAAAGGTGGCAAAACATCAAGAAAAGTGGCTACTGATATGAAATATAGAAATAAAGGCCGGAGGAAAGATCGAGGTTGTTCATCAGTCTTAAGGGAAGAAGCCAAGGAAGAAGAAAAGATTAAAGGTAAAAGGCAGATGGCAGGCTCTAGATCCCAGGAAGAGGAGAAGACAAGATAGACAGGGTTCACAAATGAGGAAGGGGGTGACGCTTGCCTGTCATGAGGACCCGTGGATTTGTCTTAAAGAACACTGGCGCCATACTGCCTGGTTCTTTCAAAGACGTAACAGAGAGGAGAGGGCCTGGACTAGGAAGTCAGTCTGGTCTGCATTGCCACACAGCGCCTTTACCTTATCAGCCACTCGGATCAGAGAAGCCAGAATGAAGGTTTATCCAAAGCAGCGGTTATAGGGGATGGGACAGTGGGCCCAAGAGTGGTTCTGAGAGAAGTCAGCTAAGGTGTCTGTTAGCTGCTTAGTGTTAGGTATTGAATTTAAAGAAAAATTGACTGTATTGACTTTTAGATGGGAGAAAGTGTCTACTCTGAATCTGCTCAGATTAGAACTGGAACCAAGAGTCTCACTCTTCAGAAAGTTTGATTTTCAGAGTTAAAGTCAAAGGTATGGAGCCAAAAAAAAAAAAAAAAAAGAAAGAAAGAAAGAAAAATGTAGCATAGGTATGAACTCGGATCATGTCAGGAAGGTGAGATGAAACGTTCGGAGGTTTCTACAAGATCCTAAAAGCCAGCAGGATCTCATAAAAGTAGACAGGGAAGAGACCACAGTTCAGGAGGGAGCCACTGGGCTGGCTCAAAGGAGAGGGTAGAAGGAATGATGGAACTTCCCTCTAATGGAGAAAAGAGTTGAGAGTGGAAAGCCTCAACGGAGAAACAGAATGCAGACCAGGACAGCAAGCCACGCAGAAGGGCCACCTGCCTCCTGTGGCTGCTGTTTGTGAGGTTGGATAGATGATGGATGGAGAGTGGGTGGATGGATAGGTAGGATAGAGGTGTGGGGTGAAAAAAGGGGGAGCCCAGCAAGCCTACCTGGGGTGGGGGAAGAAATACTGATTATAAATACTATCGAGGCTGATACACTAACTTTATAACTCGGTAAACTGAGCCCTGTGCCTGCCCACAGGAACTCTTTGGTAAATGTTGAGCAGAGAATGAATGGCTGGCCAGGAATCACGATGCAAGTATCAGGACACCATTCCTCCCCTTAGGGATCACAGCTTAGCACTTTCTTAAAGCTTATTTGCTAACTCTGTCTTGGATAAAGTGCGTAATGAATTCATTCCTGAAAGTGTGACCTGCGAGAAGCTATTTGTAGGACAGGTCCTTATGAAGGCTCAGTCCCTTACAGTTCACTAACCTCTTATGTCACTTCCTTCTGAATAGCTGTAAGGACACACAAGAGTTCATCTTTGGTGTTTTCATAACAGTCAAACACAAAACTTACATACATATATATGACATGCTGATGTATAAACAGAGCATACAATAATTGGTAGGAAGTTAGTGCGGACATGTTGGGAGCATATGTACAAGTCTGATATTTATTATAAGTAATTACTTCATATTGTATATCTATTTACTTCATATTGTATATCTATTTTGACCCCTAAAGATTACACAATCTAAACTGTGTGAATAAAAAACTGATTGCAAAGAAAGCTACCGAGGAACTAGACTGGCTTTAAGGACATATCAGACAGTCATAATGGAGAAAAAGAAAAACAGGTGTTTGTAATTGATGACTAACTCCCTCTATAAAAGATTTGACACCGCTTTATCCCAGCCAGTGATTTAAATGAAAGAGAAACCCTGTGAAGAAAAAGGGAGAGATTGTACTGTGGAAGAGCCAGGTAGAAGAAAGAGCTCGTTAGGCGGAATGAAGAAAACCTGCTTGGTTCTTTATAGCTTTCTTACTTGGGAGCAGAAGTCTAGATGAGATCCGATCACATCCCAATCAAGTAGCCCCCTCATGAACGTGATGAGCTAATCCTTCATCCCAGGGACAGTCAGATCCACTCTGAATACAAAGCCTGCAGGCTTGTTTCCTCAGAGGGGAGGAGGGAGGAGGTTAGGACATAGGGTCACTGGGCCCTTCCTTGTTGAGTGCAAACTGGAGAAGGGCCTCTTGGGAAGCTTACTGCTAAACCCTCCCACCTGGGGCGCTGATGTGGGGGGAGGTAGCAGAGGCCCATTCAATCCTTCCAGAGTGGTCTCGAGTTCTCACCCTCCCTCAACTCTGCCTCATATGGGGTTCTGTAGAAGAGAATTGCTCAGGAAAAAAAGACACAGACCATCATTGGATATCCCAAACGCCGAAGGACCCTTTCTTAGCACCTTACCTACCAATGGGTGCTGTGAACACGGCCTCCCTCCAATAAAGCAAATGTCCTACTTTTTTCCTTTAAAAAAAAAAAAATCAACTGTGTTTCATATTTGCTTAAGCCTGAAAGTGCAGGCCCATTAAACAGCAGGGTTCAGAACCTGTTTACAAACTACACTGAGTCTCTTGGTCATCAGGAGTCAATTTAACCCCTTAATAAGTTGTCGATGGCAGCTGTCTTCTGAGAGGCGCTACTGAAGGAAAGCACTGGGGCCAGCACACCCCCCTTCCTCTCCCATAGCTCAGGGAGCAATGTCTGTCGAAAAGCTTGCGGCAGATTACTGCACACGGAGCTCAAGTTGTGTTCTCAGTCCTGACTTGTAAAAGTTGACACCGTTTCTCTCTTTACTGCATGTACAGCTTGTTTCTCTCGTTCCCCCCTCATTTCTTATGAAGGCTGCAATGATGTATGGAACTGGTTGGGAATTCCATCTTCATCTCTAATAGTGTAAACAGTTCATCCAGTAAAGAGCACTAGAATTTCAAATGCCTTAAGCACGCCTTCAGAAACAATCTGTGAATTTTGTGCAATAATTCGAACCTCTCTTTGTATGGCATGAAAATAGAGACAGCCCTTTTTCTTCAAAGGTGATGAGGAGGTAGCCTGGGATTGCCTTTGAGTCAAGAAATAGTCACTTTAGGAAAACAGGTCACCAGAAAATGAGTTTCAAGTCTCTTTCAAAAAAAAACAAAAAAAAAAACCCTTAGCCTATATTTATTCCTGTCGTCTGCACGCCCTCTGGAAGCATGCCGTACACGCCCCACATGCTACTGACACTGAATACTCTGAAAATACTGTTACCCAACTTGAGTGTAACATGCTCTACATGCTGTCCGTGTTGAGTGTAACATGCTCTACATGCTGTCGGTGTTGAGTGTAACATGCTCTACATGCTGTCCGTGTTGAGTGTAACATGCTCTACATGCTGTCGGTGTTGAGTGTAACATGCTCTACATGCTGTCCGTGTTGAGTGTAACATGCTCTACATGCTGTCCGTGTTGAGTGTAACATGCTCTACATGCTGTCCGTGTTGAGTGTAACATGCTCTACATGCTGTCGGTGTTGAGTGTAACATGCTCTACATGCTGTCCGTGTTGAGTGTAACGTGCTCTACATGCTGTCGGTGTTGAGTGTAACATGCTCTACATGCTGTCTTGAGTGTAACATGCTCTACATGCTGTCTTGAGTGTAACATGCTCTACATGCTGTCCGTGTTGAGTGTAACATGCTCTACATGCTGTCGGTGTTGAGTGTAACATGCTCTACATGCTGTCGGTGTTGAGTGTAACATGCTCTACATGCTGTCCGTGTTGAGTGTAACATGCTCTACATGCTGTCGGTGTTGAGTGTAACATGCTCTACATGCTGTCAGGTGTTGAGTGTAACATGCTCTACATGCTGTCCGTGTTGAGTGTAACATGCTCTACATGCTGTCGGTGTTGAGTGTAACATGCTCTACATGCTGTCCGTGTTGAGTGTAACGTGCTCTACATGCTGTCGGTGTTGAGTGTAACATGCTCTACATGCTGTCTTGAGTGTAACATGCTCTACATGCTGTCTTGAGTGTAACATGCTCTACATGCTGTCTTGAGTGTAACATGCTCTACATGCTGTCCGTGTTGAGTGTAACATGCTCTACATGCTGTCGGTGTTGAGTGTAACGTGCTCTACATGCTGTCGGTGTTGAGTGTAACATGCTCTACATGCTGTCTTGAGTGTAACATGCTCTACATGCTGTCTTGAGTGTAACATGCTCTACATGCTGTCTTGAGTGTAACATGCTCTACATGCTGTCCGTGTTGAGTGTAACATGCTCTACATGCTGTCGGTGTTGAGTGTAACATGCTCTACATGCTGTCGGTGTTGAGTGTAACATGCTCTACATGCTGTCTTGAGTGTAACATGCTCTACATGCTGTCTTGAGTGTAACATGCTCTACATGCTGTCTTGAGTGTAACATGCTCTACATGCTGTCCGTGTTGAGTGTAACATGCTCTACATGCTGTCGGTGTTGAGTGTAACATGCTCTACATGCTGTCGGTGTTGAGTGTAACATGCTCTACATGCTGTCCGTGTTGAGTGTAACATGCTCTACATGCTGTCTTGAGTGTAACATGCTCTACATGCTGTCTTGAGTGTAACATGCTCTACATGCTGTCTTGAGTGTAACATGCTCTACATGCTGTCCGTGTTGAGTGTAACATGCTCTACATGCTGTCGGTGTTGAGTGTAACATGCTCTACATGCTGTCGGTGTTGAGTGTAACATGCTCTACATGCTGTCCGTGTTGAGTGTAACATGCTCTACATGCTGTCGGTGTTGAGTGTAACATGCTCTACATGCTGTCCGTGTTGAGTGTAACATGCTCTACATGCTGTCCGTGTTGAGTGTAACATGCTCTACATGCTGTCGGTGTTGAGTGTAACATGCTCTACATGCTGTCGGTGTTGAGTGTTGTGTTTGAAATGCTGTTTCTGTCCCACCCGTAGGAGATGACCTGGCTTCCTCCACTTTCTGCTATCCAAGCTCCGGGCAAAGCGGAACAGAGCAAGTTTCCATTCCCAAATAAGGTGAGCGCCTGTAGCACTGTGGAGAAGCCCTGTGCTTGTGTTGCCGCTTGTGGCTGGAGGACGGTATATCGCCCATTCGTGGTCGCCTGGAGGACGGTATATCGCCCATTCGTCGCCTTTTCCCGTAAACATTTCTGCCAGAGGCGTGTGACTCTGGCTTTCTGTAGTTTGTAAACACGCATGTGTTCGCTGAGTGGACATCAAGCTTGTGTCCTTATACTTCCATATTCTGCAAATGATTGTCTCATCTAAGTGTTAGTGAGCTTGAAAATTATCTTCTGCAGTCATCTCATGCATTCAGTGAGTTGCTGTGCCCCCCACAGCACACCCCAGAAAAATGACTTCAATGATTAATCCTAAAATGAATGCCTTAGAATTGGAGGCATGTTGTATTTAACTTCTGGGTATCCTTTTACAGCATACAATTTTCTAAGTTTTAAGAAAGATGTCTATGTCTTCTAAAGAAACTCGGCCGGAAGATACGCTTAGAGTATACCTGAGTCCAGTAAGCTTTGTGTGACTTTCCTAGCCATGTAACTGACATGATGACGAAGGATTCACTGTCAAAGATCAATTATACAGGTGGAAAGAAAAGAAAATGGGAGACTTGCTGACGTCCCCAGGCAGGCCGTTTCTACAGAAACATCACAGCCTTCCAGAGTGAGTCATTGAAATAATTGTTCATTGCATTACCAAAATGATAAATTCCACCCTAAGAGTTAAGCTTTTGCTACTGTCTCTTTTTTCCTTCTCTCCCTTTCCCTCTCCTTCCTTCTTCCCTCCCTCCCTCCCAAACTTCCTTCTTCCAAACAATTAAAACTAGGGCCTCACCCTTGCTAGGCAAGCACTCTCTCACTGAGCCACAAACCCAGCCTCTTAAGAGTTGATTGTATTTCCCTTAACTAAGTGTACTTAGAAGACCTTCTGGGTGACTGGACAGTAGCATAATATTGAGTACAGTGGACTAGCCTTGATGTATTTACTCCACTCGTAGTGGAGCACAGATTGTTTATGATCTGTTCCTACAAACACCAGGACTTGCAGCACTCTGTGAATGTCCCTTTGTGTGCCTGCCATCGACTGTCCCCAGTAAAGGCAGAAATTACGACATGGAGCCACTGGAGACCACATTTACGCTTGGCTGTGTTTCAGGAGCTCTTTTTGTGTATCCTAGCCAATGATGAGTACTACCTAAGGCTTTATCGTCGTGCCGGTATGATGGATGAAACGCTGATATCTCATTGTTTTAATTGCGTTTCCCCAATTACTTCTGGCTTGAGCTGTGACTGCTTTTCCTTTGCGGATTGCCCATTCGTATCCATTGCCACGTCATAAAGATGATTTGTTGTAACTTCTTTTATCTTGTTCATTTGTCGAGGGTATACAACGGAATCATTTTGTAACCTTATTTGTGTGCCTTTCGTCTGGAAACGTGTTTAATTTTTCTGTCAGAGGGAAGAATATCTTCCCTTTCCCAACATTCTAACAATGGTCTCTACTCTAATTTTAACGTGTTTTTCAGTTTTTAAAAATGTGGATGATGGGAGTCAGGACCATAGCTTTTGTCTTTGTAGCAGTTGGTAACTTGTTGTAGCACTGTTAACATGGCCCATTTTTTTCCCTCCAGGAATTTAAAATGCTCTATGTGGCAAGTTCAAATTTTTTTTAGGCCTCGCTATTCAGATATACATGCACACATATATACATGCATACATATTTCTCAATGACTTATGTAAATCAGGCCAAATAAGCTGGCCATGGTAAGACACCTGTCATCCCAGCTACTTGAAAGGATGAGGCAGAGGGTCTCCTGCCCCCAGGACTTCAAAGACTAGTTTTAACAATATAGCAAGACCCTGTCTCAAAAGAAGACAGGATGGGGTGGGGAGGAAGAGGAGGAAGAGAGAGAGAAAAATCAGGTTTATGGAATTTTTCAGTCAAGGATCACACAGTGAACCGTCCAGGCTTCACTGACAACCCTTAATAAAGAGGCGTGGCATGCCATGGGTGGTGTCTGAGCCAGACCCCTTTGAAATACTCAGACTTCAAGCTAGACAATCTTTGTAATATATGTTTCTAGTGTCATTTTACCACTCTTAGAGCAAAGTGAAAAACTGTCACAGTCTGCATGTAATCTGACCTGAATCTGTTACTACCCAAAATACAATCAGACAAGCCTTTGTCCCTCCTTCCCTCCCTTCCTTCCTCCCTTCTTTCCTTTTTCTGGCTGTTTGAGACAGGGTTTCTCTGTTATAACTCTCCCTGTCGTGGAACTCTCTCTGTAGACCAGGCTAGTCTCAAACTCAGAGATTCAGTCACCTGCCTCTGCCTCCTGAGTGCTGGGATGAAAGGTGTGTGCCGCCACCACCCAGCTCTAGACAAGCCTTTCTTAAATACACACATCTAAATGTAAGTTGTGATATTAGTGGACATGTCCCAAAGCATATTTTGTTGTTACTGTCTCAAACTGTGTTCTGTTTTGTTTCACATAAATAGTTAGATAGGAATTTTTAACTCCTGAGGTGAAACTGGGATTTTAAACTACTAAAGCAAAAATTTAATTTTGAAAGCATTACTGAATTATAATTAATAAATGAGAATATAATGAAGGGGCCAGTAAATGGCTTAACTTGTAAAGGCGCTTGCTGACCAGGCCCGATTCCCTGAGAGCATTTCCTGGGATCCACATGGAAGAAGTAGAGAACTGTCTCTTGAAAGTTGTCTTCTGATCTCCAAAGACACACCGTGACATGCATGGGCACACATGTGTGCCCATGAAGATCTGCCTTCTTAGCAAATTTTAAGTGTATGATACAGTTAGTATAATATTAACTACAGTTTTATATTTCTGATAAATTATGCTACACATCATTCATACACATCACATATATGACACGTATACCTGCATGTCATGTATATAAGATACGTGGTACATTTATATGAGGTGTACCGCATATACGTGCATGTGTGTATATAAGTGTGTGTGTGTGTTAAATGAAACAAGCCAAAACTGAAAGACAAATACTGTCTCCTCAGTTATGAGTCTACTTCTCTGTAGAAGCTAATGCAGTCAGACTTCAGAAGCTGAGGATAAAATGGCAGTTTCTAGGGCCTGGGGTGGTCATGGAAGCGTGAGACAGTGCATTTCTGTTAACAACGTGAACATGCCCAGTGATCTGACATACAACGATACACCTGTGAAAAATCCAGATTTTAAAACAAATAGTTAAATTATATCTTTTTTTTTTTTTTTTCCTGAAAAAAATACTACTATTTACCGAAAGGGCAGAGAATTTCAAATGTGAATGAAAACTGTCTTATTTAGGACCAGCATAAGGGTTGCATGGGATGCACTTCACTTCCAGGTTGTTTGTTTGTTTGAGTTCCTGATAAAGAACATGTAAGTGATTTCCCAGTGCAGGAGCGTGGGCGGTCGTAGTAACTCCCTCTCTCAAAAGCTCCGCTGAGACTTCTGACCATGCCTTGTACAGATGGAAGGAGGCTGTCTCACCTGCTCCTGCTGTGACACTGCCCCACACATTTATTGTCTCACCTAGGGGTGTTGGGGTTGGTTGCTGGCAGAGCCTCAAGGTCAGGTTCACTGACTGAAATCAGGCTCTGGGCAGGGCTGTGCTCTTTAGGGAGTCTCCAAGTACAACTTTGTTTCTTCCTTTGCCTGTTTCTAGAAGATTCCATGCTAAAGTAGTGATACTCTTGACTTCTGCTCGTCTTGACTTCTCTGACTCCCTCTAACCTCCTCCTTCGTCCTATCGGGAATCTTGAAATTATATTAGGCTTCCCTGAATAAGCTCCTACTTCAGAATCGCTAACAGAGTTACATAGATAACAGCCATCTTCCCGCGTGAGGTGGCATATTCTCTGGTTCTTGGAATTAACAGCAGCAGCATCTTTGAGGATCCTGCTTATCACAAAGGTGGCTATTAGTGTTTGCCATAGAGTGCACCGCCCCCGTGTACGATGCTGGAGTAGGGTCCACAGCCTCGCATACAGAGGCAGGTGCTTTCCCACTGGCTGCGCTGAGGGCCAGCCCTTGAGTGCTTCTCCCGGTGTCCTTACCTCAGCTAATGAATGTGCTGACAGCCGGGCAGCGCCGCTGATTGATTGGACTATTAATGTTTAGATTATTGAGCTAGAACTGTTTATGGAATTTGAGGGGCAAAAATCTTCAGAATGACTAATAAATAATGGAATTAAGACCTTATTAAGATTAAGGGTGTCATTTGCTCTCAGAAAAAGAAAAAGTCGATTTTACTGCGCATTCTGAGTTTCCAGTGTCACTAATTTAATTAGCCAAACGCTTCTGAGAATTTCTGCAATCTGTCTAAGTAGTAGAAGATACATAGTAAAGCAAAGTCAGTTGATAATGAGCTCGGCTTTTGTTTCTGTCTTCCGAAAACTTGATCTGGAGTCACAGTTCCCTAGACAAACATGGCCCGGCATTACTGCCCCGTTCTTCAAATCTCAAAAGTAATTGGCTTTGGTAAAGAAAACAATGCATGACTCCTGTAAATTGGCTGCCATTTATTACCAGGTATTTCAGCCAAGAGGGAAGAGAATGAATTTGCCTTCCCCCTTCCCCCCTCATTTTGCAGCAGTCTTATAAGTTTTGAAATGCAAATAAAGAACTGACAAGTGCAGAATGCTTCCCATTCTGAATAGGGGCACCCCTCTAACTGGGGGAGCGGGGGTTCACATGGCCAGGAGTGGTGAATCTGGCCAATCGGCCCTCATCTGGAACTATTCTCGCAGAGTGGTTTTCAAAGCCTTATGCGGAATCCCAACATCGTTACAGAAATGCGAATTGACTGCCTTTCTCTTAATTCACCAGGAGAATGAGAGCTAGCAAGTATGAAGGGAAGCACCTGCAGTTGCAGAGTTTCACGTCTCTGTGTTGCTGGCGTGCCTCGCAACTGCAAAAGAACATTCGCACTAACGCTTCATGATTCACATTGCCACAAAGAGAAACGTTAAAATTAACTATAAATTATATTTTGTCAACTTGGGCCTTAAAGTCGCAGACTGCTGGAGGCCAGCATGGATGCATCAGCAGGCCAAGGTGCCTGCTGCCAAGCCTGAGGACCTGAGTTCTATCCCCGGGACTCACACTGTAGGAGAGCTGATTCGAAGTTATCCTCTGACCTCCGCACGTGTGCCCTGGCAATGTTCCCAAACACACATACAAAATAAATAGATAATAATTTTTAAATGACAATAATTGTTGAGTGAAAAGAAACCTACCGAAATCAGGCAGTTGTATTTCCTGTGGTAATTAGTTCCAGGAGTCACCTGAAAATTTTAAGTTTTTCCATCTCTAGCTTTTGGTAAGTCTGGCGATGCACAAGCAAGGAGAAATGTGATTGTAGAGATCTTTAGAGAGTTCAACAAAGCCATTGTTTTTAAGAAATGCCTGCACCGTGCCTAGAGAGCTGGGCTGCGGTACACTTGCTGCTCTTGCAGCAACAAGACTTCCCACCTCAGGCAGCCTGTGGCTCCAGGGCAGCCGATCCCTCCTGTCTCTGTTGGCACCTGCACTTACCTACACAACCCACACACATATGCACTTCGTTTTAAAAATTAATAAAAAAATAAAATATTTTAAAAAGAAATGCCCTTACCAGTATGAGTACTACCTTCTTCCAAAAATATGCCTGAAAAGCTGCATATTTTATTGATCTACAGCTCATTTTAAGAGGCCTAAAGTTGGCTAATTACAGCTAGTGACAGTAGTTTCCTTCAATGGTTGCTAATTAGTTCCTTCTCTCACTACTGTAACCACAACACCAGGAAGAAGTTAAGAAGGAGGGCTCATTTAGGCTCACAGTTTCAGAGGGTTCAGTCCATCATAGAGGGAAGGGCCTAGTGAGCAGAGCAGTTCATGTCATAGTGACCAGGAAGCAGAGGAAAGAGGCTACAAGGAAAGACATAGTCCAAAAGACACGCCCAGTGACCTACTTCCTCCAACTAGACCCCACCTCCTACCCTTCACTATTCCTAGTAATTCCACCATGTTATCTGTCAAGGAATTAACCCCTTCATAAGTCAGAGCCTCCTGGTCTAAATACCCCTGGAATACCTTAAAGATGCAGCCAGCAGTGTGTTTTTCTAGCCTCTTTAGGTGCTTCTCAGTCCAATCAGGCTGATAATTAAGATTGTATCATCAGTACCATGTACCGTCTCATGAACCATTACAATGGTAGAGATGGTGTAGCCTCCTTTGATTTGGTTGACATGGTACATTTTAAGAAATGTGGCATTTATTACAGTACTTCGTGAAAGGCTCTCTTGGACACCAGTGTGCCTAGTTACTTCTATCATCAGCAAAATGACTTATACTTTTTTTTTTTTAATTTCTGAGTTAAATACCACATTTAAGGGGTTTCAAGGTTTCAGGACTTCCAAGATGCCAAGTAATAGTTGAGGTGTTGGAGCTTCAAAATTAGTTCCCTGCTGTTGTCCCTCCTCTAAAGTTGCAAGGGCTGATTCTCCCCATTGTGCACTTGCCCAGCAGAAGAACACATTCGAGGTGTGACCCTGACCAGCTAGAAACAACTCATAATCTTATGGAATGTCCCGATAGGAGACGACTGTGATTTGTTTTTTTCTGATTCTCTGAACTTTCTGTATTAATTATTACAGAGACATGCTTGGATTAAAACAGTCATAAAAATAAGATATTTTTATGACATTATTATCAGTTGTCTTTTTGTATATGTACATACCTCAATATAGTTTTTTTTTTCCCTAAAATTCTCATCCTTGAAAATAGAACAATTATGACAGTGGCATACAGCACAGCACAGTTAAACAAAGAAGCAACCAAGTCTCCCTGAGAGTCATAAAGATTCAGAAAGCAAGTCACCCTTGAATTACAGACACCAGAAACAGTTGGGGCATACGTCTTAAGAAGGAACTTAGACAGAACACGTAGACGGAAGCACACGTAGCCTCTTGAAGTCATTTTCAGCCGGAGTTAGAGTCATCTGAACATACCCTTCACTCCTAACATGCTGGGCTCACTGGCATAGCCCGTAAGCAGCCTAACGAGAAAGGTCAGAGAGGAGGTAAATTACAATGTACAGCAAGGACTGGCCGCTCCCAGGAATCTGCTAGCCCAGTGCTCCTCAGCCTTCTGAATGCTGCAACCCTTTAACATAGTCCCTCACGTTGCGGTGACCCCCAACCATACAATGATTTTCGTTGTTCATAACTTTACTTTTGCTACTGTTATGAATCGATGTAAATATCTGATATGCAGATGGTTTTAGGCGACCTTTAGGTGAAAGGGCCATTTGACCCCCAAAGGAGTGGAGACCCACAGGTTGAGAACCACCGTGCTAACAGGAGATACTCACAAGGGGAGCGATGCCCTTTGGGGTAGAAGCTACAAGCACGCTGGTGTCTGAATAGTTGGCATGGCTACAAAAATGGAAAGGACTTCCGCTTCTGGGCCCTTTGGAGGAAGTGGTTTTCTCCCTCGGCTATGACCCAGCTTGGCCCTGGCTTCCTGAAGAAGGAAGCCTCTGCACGCTGTGGGGGCCTCTGGGCTTTCACAGCTGTTGGCACAGAGAATGGTGGCAGATTCTTTATCAGGGTTAAGACAAAATGCCTTGTATCTTCTTAAAGAAACGAACGCCTCTAAGAGCAGACTGATGACACTCTGGGCCAGCTATCATTAAGAATGATGTTGAGGGCCAGCGAGATGACCCTAGGTAGACTACGTGCCTGCTGTACAATCCGATGCCCTGAGTTTACATCTCTAGACCCCACACAAAAGGGCAGATCAATAGCAAACATCTGTAACCCCAGCATTTCTAACCATGAGATAGGAAGTCTCTGGCACTCCTACAGTGAGACAGAATGTAGACATGAGGACAGTCAGCTAGAAGCTCACGGGCCAGCTCGCCTGAAGTGTGTAGTATAGTGAAGAGGTACAGCGAAGAGAAAGCCTGCCTCCAACAAGGCAGATGGTGAGAATAGACCGGCAGAAATTGTCGTCTGACCCCCCTCACCACCATGTACACACATGCACGCACGCATGCACGCACACACACACTGAATAAAAAAAGAAAGAATAATAAGATATCAATTCTACCCATGGAATGACAATCTGGGGATACTGGAGTTTAACGAGTTAGTATTTTTTGACTAACATCTGTGCTCAGTGCACCACCCAGAAGACACCAGCACAGTCGGAATTAAGTCTATCCGTATCTTTTCTGCAGATTTCTGATTTTTTTTTTTTACTAGCAATTATTTTGACCATATTCTGCTTCTGTGGTTCTCCGCACGCAGAATAATAAGTCACTAATCCGATGAGCGTTTCAGCTAAAATTTGATCTCCTAGGACGTGGGAATGATGACTCGGGTCAACTGTGAGCTCATGTGTTTCTCTACTCAAGAAGAGTAACCACCAGTAGCTATTACACGAGTTGTAGGGTGCATCTGCAAACTAGCGATCTGTCCCATTAGTGTGGGCGGACAATCAGAAGTCTGACTGCCCTGTTTCCAGGAGAATGAGCCGAGTGCTGAAATCCATGCCAGTTTCTACCCTTGTCCACTGACAAGGAGTCTCCCCCGCCTAGAGCCACAGCCTACACACCGCGTGAAGAAGCAGACAGGGGCCCTACATGTTTCCTACCAATTAAAGCTAAAACAAACTTGTGTCCATGTATAAACGCTAAAGTAACACCAACCCATCTGGAGTCTTTTTTAACTGTGGACATTTCTCCATTAGAGAATCTGTCCAAAGTAGGCCAAAGCCGTTTTGCCCATAGCTTTCAGCCCATTGCTTTAGGAGTGACAGGTTTATTTCATCAACATAACTGTTTTCCACAAGCTGAGCTTGAGTCAGAGCTCAACTTGTTCCCCTCCCGAAGGTGAATAGCTCCTTCTTATAAGAAAGATTCCTGGGGTTTCTCTGTATGACTCGGGCTACCCAGCTCTTCCCCAGCAGCTGGCTCGTTTTATACTGTTACAGAGTGAGCCCTCTGTAAAAGAGACATTATTACCTGGATTTGAAGGTCACCGGTCCTATTAAATGACTCCCCCTGCCCCATAGCAACTGCATTCCTAGAGCAAAATTCTGTAGAAACACGTCGAGTCGTATAATAATAATAATATAATATATTATTATATATAATATAATAATATTATATATATAATAATAGTAGTTAATTCCATTTCACTACATTTTTATACAACATATCAAAATCATATAGGAGTTTTAGATTTTATGTACTGCTACATATCTTACTTAGATTCTTACCATGTCAGTTCATTCTTCCATAACTCACCCTTATATTTTATGTGAATATTCAAGAATTTTTCGTTGTGGTTGTTTTTCTTTGAGGCAGGGCTTCTCTGTTGTAGCTCTGGCTGTCCTGCAACTCACTCTGTAGACCAGGCTGGCCTCGAACTCACAGAGATCCGCCTGCCTCTGCCTCCCGAGGGCTGGGATTAAAGGCGTGCGCCACTGTAGTTGTATGTCTCTATCTCGCTCACCAAGAGGTGTAGACTCTGCCAGACTTCAGCAGAGAGAACCCCCATCCTGGCCAGTGCCAGACTCCATAATGGAACCCACGAGCGTCTCAGCTCAGGTGTTTTTATTCTTTCAGAACTCCTCAGATATTCTACCGATAGCACATGCAGATCATTAGCAATTAAAGATCCCCCACAGAAGTCCATCACCTGCAGACAATACAAAAAGCCCTAGACCTAGGATAGCTCCTCATCCAACAGTGCATAAAATAATTTCAAACATAACTAAAAATAAGCTTCCTGAACCTTTCCCCTTTTCTGTATAAGCCAATCAAAAAATTGCTTTTTATCTCTACAACACTACATCAGCAAAACTATTTCCAAGAGGAACAGTCACGAGTATTGCTGATGCGCAGGACCAAATGAAACCAAACCTCTACCAAGCTTTTCACAATGTCCTTGGACAGCAGAAAAACATTATCAATGTCCAATTATCTGGAATTCACTCACGATCTTCTGAGCTCCTCCAAAGGGCTTGGGTCGCTTCTCTGGCTCTGCAGCACACACAGCTTGTCCTCCAGGCTCTGGCTGGCTCCCCTCCACGGCTGCTGCTGTTCTTGGTGGTCATCCCATGGTACTGACATTTTCAGAATATTGCTGGGATCCCTTGCTGCAACTGGGCTGCACTTTCACCAATAGCCTCTCCTGGGCTCTCTTCATGGCGCCAAGCCTCAACTTCTCTGCATGACCCCTTCGTGCCTTCAAAACCAGCAGCGGCTGGGTGACTCTAACAGGACCAAGTTCAGCTGCCAACATGAGATACAACTTCACCCGATTCTGGAAGACAGTTTCCGTGTGCTGACCCTGAGGAAACACTTTCCAGATTTTAGGATAGAGTCTGGCTTGCTGGAAAAATAACTGGTCACTTTGTCTGCAGGGGAAAAAAAAAAAAAAAAAACAAAACTTTGTCTGCCAGAAGAGTTCCCTCATGGTGTGGAGTTACTGCTTGTAAACAGATTTGCAGGAAAAATTACTTCAGTTTAACTAAGCAGATTTTAGGACCCAAGGCCTTACTTCCACGACAGGAGGTCCTGGACCAGTGGGAAGAGTATCCAGTGAAGTCTTGGCAGTTTGGCATTCCTTCTCACCACCGCTATTGGGAAACACACAACCCCTTCCACTGATCTCAAACACAACATCTTGAGCTTCACATACATACAACGCAGCTATCAGAAAAATCAATTTGTGAAACAACATGCTACCTCCTTCAGCAAGAGGGAGCATCAGCTCCATGTTCAGGAAAGCAGTAAAACTTGCTTTTTCCTGCTCCCAGCTGAATTCTTTATCTCTGAGGGCCTCCATCCGTGGCTCTCACCTCAGAGCTTCTTTCCTCATTTATTTATTAATTTCACAGCCTTTTCTCTTCGTAGAGGCTTATTTCCTTTCTCTCTCGCCTCTTCCTTCAGGAGCCTTCAGTTAATACCGTAATCTCTATCTTCTGGTAGCTTCCCCGAGCATACTTTACCAGACTCTCCAAGGTCTGGAATTTCTTCCTCCTCTTCCTTGTCTCCACGCTGGATTAGCTGGTGTGATGTCCTGCCCCACATTAGTGAGCCATTTGTAGCAGTCAGCTGCTGTGGCAGCTCACCAAGGGGAGACATGGAGGCATATTCACTGGTGCATAAAACAATTTCAAACACAACTAAAAATAAGCCTCCCCAACACACCACTGCTGCCCATCATATTTTATGTTTAAAAAAAAAAAAACAATTTTGCAAAGAAAGAAAATGTAAATTCTCAAGGCAGAATTTCACCCTTTATTTTAATATAACTAAAATCCGATTCAATCTGTATTTATATGAGTAGTAACTAAATCTGATTACAAAGTAATTCTGGATTTCTGTCCCTGGAGGCAAATGGTTATGCATAATGCTCTTTGTGCCCATCACAGTGAGACGACCACAGTTGCCCAGCAGAGGTGTGTCCAATCAGTACGAGGCTGGCAGCCCCATCTGTAGAGGTGTTAGAAGTAGAGCCAGTGAGTTAGACTCAGCAGTGCAACAGTGACCAGATCTGGGAACTAAAATCATAAGCTTCGTGGAAGAAAACACAAGGCTAAATCTCCGTAACCATGGATTAGGTGATACAGTTCCCAAAGTATGAGCAGCAAAAGAAAAATCAAATAAATATAAAAAAACGTAAAAGTTTTGTCTGTCAGGGAGTGTTATCAGTAGCAGGGAGAAGACTAGAAAATGGGTGAAATTATTAGAAGACCATATATCTGATAAGGGTATAGTATGGGCTGTATAAAGAACTCTTTCAACTCAACCACAAACGAGAAATAACTACATTGAAATGACGAATTACTTGAATAGGTACTTCTTCAAAAAAGAAAGCAGCCATCAACTGTGTGAAGAAATGCCCAACATCTTCGGGTTTCAGGCAAATACAAATAAAAAGCACGGTGAGATATCACTCTGCCAACACAAGGATAACGACAAAAAAAAAAAAAATTGACAGTAACAAGTGCCAGCAAGGATGTTGTGAGATTGGAGCCTTTATACACTTTCGACAGGAATGAAATGGTCTGCCACCAGAGGAAAGAACTTCTCAAAACGTTTACCATAGAGTTACGTACGACCCCAAATCCTACCTCTCGGTGTATGTTCAGAAAACCATTCAAAACAGGAGCTGTTCATGTTGCAGTATATCCATGTCAGAGGCAGCACTGCTCACAAGATACAGACGCCACACATGGCTGTCGGCAAGTGCATGCATAAAGTACCATTTTATATAGCCAGTAGTATTTATTCATGCTTAAAAATGAACAGGAGCACATACCTATAATCCTTGCACTCCGAAGCCTGAGGCGGGAGGGTTGTGAGTTCTGGGCCAGAGTAGATTGTATAGTGGGAGCTTGCCAAAAGAACAAGAAGAAGAAAGGAAGATGGGGAGGGCGGGGTGGAGAAGGGGAGCAAAGAGATGGATACTGGTACCAAGGAGAACGGACCACCAATGCTGCGTTCTACCTGAAGAAGCCAGACTCAGAAGGTCACGCATTGTGTGATTCTGTGTAGATGAGACACCCAGAATAGAAAAGTCCGAAAACACAGATGGAAACTAGTGGTTACTAGGGGAGGGGGGCAGGGGAGAGGGCTTGAGGAGGTGCCGATCGAAGCGCAAGGGGCTTTGTGTTTGAGTGATGGGGATGGGCTGCGCGTAGAAAGTACTGTGAGTGGCTGATTTTTTTCGTTTCCAAATGTTTTGTATCGTGTGAATTACCGCCTCAGTGGAACAAAACAGAACTTCAGTAATGAAAAGCAACCACTATGGTCAACTATGTTCCTAGAACTTCCTAACGGGCACGTTCGTGTAAACGTTTCTCGTGACGGTAGCTGGTAGAATTGTGAGTAGAGACTTGATTCCGAATAATGAGTGACGTGTCCTGTATTCAGCTTTGGTTTGGAAAACGAAAATTCAAGAATTCATTGCTATTTCTTGTTTGTCTTGCAGGACTCTCAACTTGTATCCTCTGGACACAATAATCCAAGTAAGAAAGTCTCTTTAAGGCTTTATATGGAGGGGTGGAGGGAAAGATGAACGGCAGGTTTCAAAGAAGCCACCAGAAAACAAAGTGAGAAAAAGAGAGCCTTGTGTTCAGGCACCACCTAATGCGCATGGTAAGGCTCATGATGAACCTGCGTGTGGATATTCAAGGGGGAGGAAGCCAAAGCAGAGCGTAGTGCATTTCAGAGGGGTTCTAAAAGAAAAGACCATCATGAAGGAAACAAATTAAAAGGCAATAAAAGATACCTAAATTAAAATAAAGTAAATAGGCAAAGAAATCCTATCAGAAGGCATCACAATAAATGGCCTTAGAGTCTCTGAGGAAACTCACACTTTATAAAAATGCTGCGCCTTCTTCCAGACATAGACAGGCTAGGCTGGACAGGAAGCGGTTTCCTTATTGAATCAGTGGCTAATGAAACACATGAGCTCTGTCATCAAAGAGGGAAGCACTCTGTAAAGAAGAGTTTTAATCCTCTTCCTTGGCCCTACAAATTAGCATTAATGTTGTCTGGAGCATTAAAAATGCATAAACGGCCATGTTCGTGTCCTAAAAGCTAACTCGTAAAGACTAGGCTTTGTAGGTTTCACGAGCAGCCAGTGAGCTGGGAACAGCCTTTGCTAGTTACAAAGCTCTGTTGGAAGATGACATTCACTCTGAACTGGTAGATGTGTCTGTGGTCCTGAGACTCATTTACTGGACATCTGTGAGGCAAGGGAGTTGGGGAGAAAATATGTCCATACAATGTACTGGGAAGCTCCATAAAATTCTTGCACAGATAAATTTCAGTTGGGAGAACAATCACACCATAGCGAAGGGTATTACTACCATACCCTCTGTATGGCTTTCTGGGGAACAGGTACCAGTGAGGAGTCTCCATAAGACTTCTTCTGTGACAACGTTAAAAAGCTTCTATTTTATATTATTAAGATATTAAATATGCCATTACATGTTCACATATGAAAACAGATGGTATATGTCTGTATTTTGTGAGTTGTGAAAACGCCTGCTCAGGCGTTGCTCTCCCACATGGAATCCTCACACAGTGACTGTGGTGCTGTAGACACAGGACTAAATCAGCAGCGGCCCTGAGTACAGGAAAGAATGATTTATGGCAAACCGAAGGATGCCCCCCACTGATAACAACCCTGAGCAGCAGTTATAACTCAGACAGAAAGAGAACCAACAATGAATATCTGTTAGTATGGGAAAGGGCCTTCAGGAACCCCAGGGCAACCACTGAACCCCAGAAAAACTGGAATGGATTGCCATAGGATGGACAATAGGACCACATTTGTCACCCTAAGTCCCCATCCGGAATGATGCACACACAAAACTTTTCATTCGTTTGCCTTTTTCAAAGCGAGAACAAATCAAAACCAGAGAGAAGCAGAATAGGCTCTAAGACGGTGCCACATCTGAAAACTGAACATAATTCAATGATGGCAACAGGATTTTTCTCAACAAGATGACTAGCCAGAAATTCCGCACAACCCACTTTTGTTAGGGAACAAAAAGAAGTGTTAGGCTCACAACTCACCTGGAGGCCCCTCCTGCCTTCTTGCAAATCAGAACTTCCCCACAAAGCACAGGTGTTCTAGACAGCTTCATCAGTCCACAGGTCACTTTAGCTAACCAGCCTGTTGCTCAGACCTGTGAATGGCGATGAGCACTAAGAGGAGGTTCAGCCCCAGAGGACGTCTGTCATTCAAGGAGAAGATCGCAGGAGTCTGACAGTCTGCAGAAAGACCTGCAACTGTGCTAAGTGAAAAGAGCAAACAGATTGCTGTAAACACAAGTGGCTGCTGAATGGATGAACTTGAGAATTAAAAATATGACCAGTAAAGTAAAAAATTAGCAGACTTTCATAAAAGCACCAAGCAATAGTTGAAGCCCCAAATCTGGCATATACAATTGAAAAGCCTTTGTGCTTTCTGACCCAGGGATGGGAACATCAAAGGAAGCCAAGGTAAACAGAAGTCAGGATGCCATCATCAAAGGCCAGTGATAGAAATACCAGGGGGGAGAAAAAGTCAAAGAAGAAACAAGCCTGAAAGTAAACAGCATCCCCAAGAAAATGAGCAACTCACAGTATTACTTTATGTAAAAGGAAAAAAAGAGGCTGTACACAAGATGGAGTAAAAGCAGAATTCTGATGTTAGAATTCTGAAGCCTAGATGTGAGTTTTTAACTTACAGGAGTAAAAGGAAGTAGAAAGGAGTAGAAGTGGGAAATACGGTAGAGCAAGAAAATTTGAAGAAATGCTAAGAGACATTTCTATAAATAAAAAAAATAGAAATTAAATTTTCCTTGAGCAGGTTTAAGATCACGTTCGACATTGTCGAGGGGGGGGGGGAACAAACACACACACACACAAAAAAAAAAAAAAAAAAAAACTTCACTTAAGAAATTGTGAACAGCACAGCATGGGAAGACCAAAGCAGAAAATAGAATGTGGGAGTTAAGAAACACAGGGGCGGATGAGGCTGGAACTGCTAACGTTAAGTTTGAGGCAGGAGAGTCTACCATGCACCTGACTGGAGTTCCCCAAACAGGTGGGAGGCGGGGACAGTGAAGGACGTGGCAGCTGAGAATACCCAAAGGGAACCAAAGGTACACGGTACCCAGGAAATACTAAATGGAAAGAAGCTCACATGTATACTCTACTGCAAGACATGGAGGAGGAGAACACTTTCAAACGTCCTTTAATAAATTTTTGTTTATAAGAAGGAAAGGAAAGAACTCTCCACCTGATCCTGTTACAGTAGCAGGAGAAGTCAACAGACACTGGAATTATAACTGCAGTTAGCTGAGGGAATGTAGCTATCAATGGAGAATTCTGAGCCCTTCAAAATAAAGGAAGGAAGGAAGGAAGGAAGGAAGGAAGGAAGGAAGGAAGGATGGATGGATGGATTAAGGAAGTATGACATTTTCACAGAAAAATTAGGAGAGCTTGCTATCAGTAGACCCTAAGGAAAAAACATTCTAAAAATCATACTTTTTTGAGAAAAAAAATATGAGGTACCAACAGAGTAAGAAGAAAAGAAATTAAATGGAAAAATCTTAGACAACATTGAGAATATAAAAAATGATATTTTTAAAGTGATAAAAAGTCAAAGAATGGGACCAGCAAGATGGCTCAGGGGGTCGGCGTGACTGCACCAAGCCTGGCTGTCTGAATTTGATCCCTGAGAACCACACGGTTGAAGGAAGAAACCAACTCCTACAAAATAAATAAATGTAATAAAGATTAATAAAAAAATAAAATTATGATTGGAGGATTAAAAAAGCTATAATTAAAAAAATATCTAGGGACTGGAGACATGACTTTGCAGGTCCTGCTCTTGCAGAGGACCAGAATTCAGTCCTAGGTTGGGCAGCTCACGACCTTGTTGGATCCCAGATCCAGGGAATTCATCACCCTCTTCTGGCTTCCGTACAGAGACTCACATGCACACAATTAAAAATTAATTTTTTTATTTTAAAAGTAGTTAATTTGAGGCAAAATTAGATGAGATTATTGTTATTACATTATATGCTTATATTATGATTGACTAATTTTAGAAATTGTATATTTTATATAAAAATTTCACATATGTAACCTGAATAATCCTATAACCATTTATTTTTAAAATGGCTCAGTCGTTTTAATAGTAAAATCATTTTGCACTGTGGCAAAGCTTGTTGTGTTTCCCCAAGCATGGAAGAAATAATTTTGAGCTGGAGAATCAGTAGGAAGGGCAGCAACTCCCCCTCCTCCCCCGCCCTTCTTCACTCCAGCAAGCAAAACCTTGATATCAAAACCTGACAAGAACTATACAAGAAAGAAAAGTTGAAAAGCAATTTCATTAATGATCCCAGTGCACAAGCACCCAAGAAAATATTTGCTACCTAAATGTAGCAAAGTATAAAATACATTTCAAAGTGTAATCATTGAGAAATCCTATTTATTCTAGTAATTCAAAATCAGATTCTGTTCAAATATTAATGTAATTCAACCATAGTAATTATGAAAGGAGAAAATGTTTAGTCAAAAAAAAAATGGAGAAAATACTTGATAAAGTTCAATATATGTAATTCAGAAAGGAAAATGTCTTAGCGAGTTGGAAATGCAAGACTAACTCATTTCCACAAGCAGTTAGCCGTGTCTGAAAAGAGGCAGCCCTACAGGGGGCATGCTGCTTCGTGTTCAAGTGTTTCTCACACCTTCTAAGGCTTAGGCAAAGGCACCAGTTCAAGACCTAACCCAGCAGACTGGAACCCTTTGTCACAGCTGTAAACTAAGAAAAAGGAAAACCTAGTGGTCATTAGGGTGGAAATGTCAGAACTAATTTCCTCCAAATGATGTCAACATCAATATATTGATAATACTGAGAAACCCTCCAGATGAATTATTAGAATTAATAAGAAAATTTAACAATGCTGTATTCACAATCAATGGCATTCTCCTGATTAAAAACTAAAGGGAAATCACAGCTAAAAATATCTGTCGTTGACATAAAAAAATATAACTTACTAAGCAATGACTCTGACAAAAATATACAAGAAATTGATGGAGAAATTTGCAAACTATCAGGAAATGTTACAGACCACCTAAATAAATAGAGTGACTAGTATCAGGTGCGGCGTAGTTAGAATTCACGGTTTCCACACACTGGATGACAGATGCAATACAATGCCAGTTCAAGTTCAAACTTTTGTATATTTGGAAGTTGGCAAGCTGGGCCTCTAATTACATGATAGATCAAAACATGAGAATAGCACGTACTTACATGAAGAAAAACAAAGTTCGAGCCTCGTCTTAACCAGTACTGAAAACCACCAAGCTATGGAATGGAGGCAGCAGGAGGCAAGCGGAGTGGTGCACCATGACCACAGGGAACCTGGAGCCCCGTGAAGCTGTGGGTCACTGTCGAGACACTGTGGGTCAGCGTGGAGAAGCAGGTGTCCTGTGCTGGAATACTTGGGGGTAGGGACGACAGTGAAGTCCCATCTCACATTGTACCATGCACTAAAACTACCTCAAGTATTTTTAAGAGACTAGTAAAGCTATATGCTTTTAGAGGGTTATGATGGAGTGTCTTGTTGTGTCTGCAGTAAATATGAAGATGTCAAATTACAAATATCATTGCATTAAAGCTAAAAACACAGTTCGGTAAAATACCAGGGGAAAAAATTAAAAAGCTAGCAGGGGGATATTTCATCCTATTATTTAGGCTTATAATTTGTGGTTTAAAAGTCACTATTTGTACTGAGATAATAAACCACTGCACTGAATAAAAACTGGATTTTAAGAAAGGACACAAAAGAGCCAGTAAAAAGTCTGTATCTCATTAGTTCTCAGAGACATGTAGACATCACGGTGAAATTTCATTCCACACTTCAGTATCCCCTGAAGGACTGTAAATTTGAATTTGCCAGTTTGGAACACAGGAAAGTCCTGCAGTCCAGAGCTTCTCGTGTTCTGTGAGGAAAGGTGTTCGTGGATGTTTGTAAATCATCATTCCTATCGATAAAGTTTAAATGTCCATCACAAGCAGTCCAATCAGAAGCTCACAGTATACTTCTGTAGCAAGATGCTGCCAGCAACAAGGCTGAACAAAAGCAGAGAGAGCATGCATCCTGACGGCTGAGTCTGAAAAGCCTGCTTTTGAGTGTCAGAAATAAGTATCCAAAGACCAATTAGCAGTACAACTCCATTCATATGAACTGTGGGCACAGCAGCGACTAAGGACTATATATACCTGGGTGGTAAAATCTATCCAGAAATGAAAGGCAGGGTTTAACTGGAATTCTCTTTCTAGCTAGCTGGCTAGCTAGCTGGCCAGTAAGGAGGATGCAGTCCAGTGGGACCACCTGAGAGGGACTAGATTAGTTGTTAATGTTTATTTCCTGCCTGGAAGGTGTTTGCACATGGGTTTGTTTTAATTTTTTAAAACATCTATACACATCAATTACATATGCATTTTATGTGTATTAAATGTACACACCGTTGAGCAATCTTTTAGGAAAGGCCTGGCCTTCACTTAAGAAAAACTAACCCATGGAGTGAGGGAGTGTGAGGGTGAAAACCATTTGACGGAAATGCCAGGAGCATTTGCTCCATTCAGCATGAGTGTGCCCTTCTGCGCAAGCCACCTCTTTAACTCCCTTGTTCTTTATTATCTGATACTTGTATTATACTGTAAGTCCTCACTATTGGTTTATGATTTCTCTAATTGACCAATAAGCAAATCCAATGATTAATTCATTAACTAAATTAATACTAATAATGATGTTTCATTAATAATTATGATTGACCAGAATATAGCTAGTGTAAAAGGAAAGACACAGCTGCTCGAAGTTGAGAGAGAAAGGATGGGAGGGAAGGATATGAGGGTGAGCCTCCTTTCTACGTCATACAAGAAAGGAAGCTGAGGAGCTGCAGAGATGTCTCAGCAATTTAGAGCACTTACTCTGTTCCCAGCACCCAACAACTGTCTTTACTCCAGTTCCAAGGGATCCGATGCCCTCTTCTGCTCTCCACAGGCACTGCGCTAGTGTGGTGCACAGATATACAAGCAGGCAAAACATCCATACACATTAAATAAAAATACGTAATTTTTTAAAGAAGCTGGTTAATCAAAAAATAAGAGATTATGCTCTGTTCTTCAGAGCATATAAATCTTTCACTTGTTTTTTTTTTAAATGTGAGAAATAAAAGATTTAATATGCTTAAAGTTATAAATACAAACCAGAAACACTAAAAGTAACAGTTGAACCAGTGAAATTATAGAAGGACAGTTTATTACATTAATGAAAATAGAAAACATCTAAAGTAGGTACATCTGGAAAAAAAACATTAGTATTGTTTAGAGTGATAGTTGAAGGGTATCAGAATTAAAATCAAAAGCAGATGAAGTTATTGCTTTTCTCTGTGAAGACATCAAGCAATAACAACATCAGGACACAAAAAGCCATGGAATCCACATGTCTGTTTTGATTCCCTTTTCCAAACCCTTCTCTGTTAGAAAGATGGCTACTATGACACCAGCAAAGCACTCGGCATCTTTAAAGAGATGTGAATTAGACTTTTCTTTAAGTCTTTACCCCCACCAGGCAGAATTCCAGCCACACAGGAGCCCCCAGTCCATGTAATCAGTTAGAAAAGAAGCTAGTGTAATGTTTTAAGTGGCCTGTTGAGTGATCGAGCTGTTTCATGTCTCAAACTATCTCAATGGTGACTGTACCTTAAGAATTCTACCCTCATTACTTTCCATATTAGTGACTGGACATCAGAAGATACGCATGAAACTGAAAAACACATTTATTATACACATACACACAAACAATGGGTGGGTACATCAATGGATAGATGGAGGGAGGAAGGATGGAAGGAAGGAAGGTTGAGTGGATGGAAAGAAAGAAGGAAAGTTTGGATGGATGGATGGGTGGATGATTGGATGGATGGATGAGTGGGTGGATGGTTAGATGGGTGGATGGATGGATGGATGGATGGATGGGTGGGTGGATGGTTAGATGGATGGATGGATGGGTGGATGGATGGATGGATGGATGGGTGGGTGGATGGTTAGATGGATGGATGGATGGGTGGATGGATGGATGGATGGATGGGTGGGTGGATGGTTAGATGGATGGATGGATGGATGGGTGGGTGGGTACGGGTGGATGGATGGATGGATGGGTGGATGGATGGATGGGTGGGTACAGGTGGATGTATGGATGGATGGGTGGATGAATGGATGGGTGGATGGATGGATGAGTGGATGGTTGGATGACCCAATGAATAAATGAGCTTGTTACCCAACCTGATGACCTGTGCTCAATCCCTGGGATCTATCGTAGAACCCACGTGGTAGAAGGAAAGAACAGACTCCCACAGATTGTCTTCTGACATTCCTGTATGGTGTGTAGCTCCTCTCTCTTCCCCCCCCCAACACACACTAAACTGAATGTGAAACCGTATAGACTAATACTCTTAAACATTTTGCATACATGTGTATACATTTTCACAGATGTCCGTATGATCCCTTCTGTGGTTCATTTCCCCCTTTCTCTCTATAATTCTATCTCCATATGCAAATGACCACCCTGTCCCTCTTCTGCCTTGCTTATTAGTAAGCAAAGCAGATTTCCTCCCAAAGAGGCCAGAGTGATGGCATCCTAGAGCTAAGTCTAGAGTGACTCCCAGTGGCTCCCTCTGTGGGGTGCAAGCACCCACCTGCAGACTCTTGGTCCTCAGACTCCGCTACTGTACCTTCATCACATTCCCTTGGGGCCTGGTGAAGTGGTGACGATTCTCAGCAGCTCATGCCCTTGAACATTTCAAATTAACTTCAGAAATTGCATCACCTACATTTTCAGAGATGTTAGAGATTTAATTTGCCTGTATTTTCTTCCAAAAAGACAAAAAAAAAACCACACCAAAAAACAAAAAACCACCAGATTGTAACCTTTGTCGCAACCCTGGCCTTGCTTCTCCCCCAGAAAGGATTACTCCCTGTCTGTCAGCACCGAGGTTGCTGAGAGCACCCGATATCGACTGCTCCTGTGAGGATCCCATTCGGCCCCATGTTCTCTCTCCTCTTCGCCAGACCTATTCTGTTTTCCCTGTTGCCACAACATAAGTGCTGCTAAGAGCAGAGATAATCAGCTGCAGCTTTGTTCCCATGCGGAAGCCAGCCCACAGCGCTTGTAGCCCCTCGATCCCATGTGCAATCCAGCCTGGGTCCTCTCAGCCTGTGGGCTACTCGGCAGCCCTTGTTGGTCGAGGTAAAACATTTACTCAGACATCCAAACGAGGTGCTCCTTTATCTTACAACGATCCCTTGTTCTCTGACATGAATCGTTGGAAATGTTTACTGTCTGGTACTGCTGAGCCTGTTGGACATCCTCCATTGCAACGGTGCCTTGTCGTAACTGCTGACAGCTGTATCCTGGGAAAAGTAACCCATTTTTCCAAACTCCAGGGAGGGAAGAGTCAATATATATGAGAGAAATTAAGCCTTCGTTTAGTCCTGTCTTACGTAATACAGATGCTATGCCTCTGTTTGGGGATTGTGGCAGGAACGGTGGTTGTTCTGGGGAAATGATTTGGGAAAGTACTAAATTAGATTATTTTCCAGCATGCGGGCCACTTAACCAGACCTTACATATCTCCTAAATGAGCTCTGCCCAGAAGACTCAATCTAATACGAAATTCAGGGCATTAGAGCACGCATCAGGCATTGTGTTTGCTTCTATCTGAACACAGTTTCACCTGGTCAGGCACCAACTGGTTGGATTGGTATCAACATAGATGTTGTGGCTTTTTCACCCTCTCTCCTTACTGAATGGGTTTTGGACTGAGTGGCTGTCTCTCATGAGTGTTCTGGCACAATATAGACTCACAGTACAGAGTTACACGTGAGACAGATGTTTGCAGCTGCCTGCCCTTCTTCACAATTGTTCCATCTACTGCAAGAAAATACAAGTGGGTTTCTGAGCTCAGTTTGGGCAGTTTCTTCAGGATGTGTTCGCTGTGTGATCCGGGAGGCCATTCCCAAACCGACATGCCCACAAGCCAGTGTTTGAAGAGGACAAAGGAAATGTCCTGCCATATTCCAGAGTTTTGGGTAGAAGGGGCAGAGTAGAAGCAGAGGGTCCTGGAATGTGTCGGTTCTGACTTGAAAGCACAGCAAAGAAAGTTAGCTGCTGTCACTGGGCCCATCCCCTGCAACTCAGAACTTTCTATTGGATTTGTTCGGCTGTTGGCGCTGAAGAGCTATCAGCACAAATAAGCTTTTCCTTCCATCACCCGAAAATCCACTGGAGCTCCTTACGAAATGATGGTGCACATATCAAACCACCAGTTGGTCCAGTATTAAGTATTACCTTATGCCTGTTGCGAAAAGAATTTGGACTGCTTCCAAACTCCTCTAAAACTAAATCTCCAATGGCCGCATCCCATAGAAATGTTCTTTTACTTGCCTCTCAGATGGTCAGAAAAGACTTCTGGTTTATGTCTTATTCTGCTTTTATTGGGAGCCCCAAAATCTGCCGTCAGAGTTCTCCATGGGGTGAAATCCTTGGACATCTCATGACGATGGCTTCAGTGTTCTGTGAAATTCTCTCCAAGTCTCCATTCAGCCTGACCCCATTTGGCTTGCGTTAGCAGAAGGGATCGAGGTTCAGAGTGCCTTGGGCGTACGATGCTAATGAGTTTATTTCCTTAAACTTTCTGTAAAATGTAGCAGAGTGAAACTGATCCCATCTGTAAGATACTCATCTTCTGGCAAGGTCTCTGCTTCATGTCTCTGCTTGTTTGCAAATAGCTCCTTGGTACCTTCGCAGAGCGCTGTGCCTGGGCAATTGTATTGCCAAAGCGAAATTATTTTTCACATTCGGTTCTCAAACAATAAAAGATGTTTTAAAAGCCTCCCGCTGCACATTTTCAAAGCTTGTTAATAGGAGCATAGAAATATGTTTAATCTTAAATCTTAAGGACTGGGAGACTGATGTTGGTATTTTTTTTTTCCTCCACTTCCTTTTTAAGAGAAAGGTGATGCGGAGCCGGAGAGCCCGGACAATGGCACATCGAATACATCGTAAGTGTCTTTCATGTTTCTCTCTGAGATGACTGTTCTTTAATATGCCTTATAAAACGAGATGGTGCAAATATCTTGTAATAGTGATCATAGTGGAAGGAGGCCCGTGGTTCTCTTTTTTCATGATAATGTCTTTTTTAAATGCTTTCGGGTGCAGACACAGTTTGAGGTTTTACGCTTTGGCATAGAAAAAGGGATCTTGAAAATGCAAATGTTCTTCTTTATGAAGTAGAAATATAATTAGACTAGAGTGTGTACTGAGGGAGAATGGAGATAAGCCCTTTAAAATTTGGCTGGAGACTTTTAACACTGACATAAGGTTTGCAGAACTTTCCACGCGTACTGGGAGACATTCTGTCCCACATGCCCACAAAGTACCCAAGTCATTCTAAAAAGCCTGCCATCTGCAGTCCCACCTCTGAGATAAGTGACAAACGCAACTATAGATATCTCTGAGATCTCAAGAGTTCACTGATGTTTTTAAAGGAAGCGTTTTTTAAAGATGAGAGAAGACACTTAGAAGGCATGCGCTCACTCTTATGATTTATCTTTTCCTCCTCGTTACTGAAAGAATATAAGTCTGTGTTTAATGATTGATCTGCTGTCGAATCGAGGGAGCAGGGCTGGGGAAAGAGTTTCGTTGGTGAAGTGTTTGTCTACACTTGTAATCCCAGCACGGAGGAGGCGTCATAGGCAGATCCTTGGGGCTCAACAGCCAGCCAGTCTAATCTGCTCGGTGAGCCCAGGCCAATGGATGGCCATCTGTAAAAGAATAATAACTACTGCTACTATTATTGACGTTGTTGTTGTTACCACCTAATATACCAACCCTTCGTTACAATGACGCAGAAGCTAACAAACGACTGTTTTTGCCTCACAAGCACCATTACCGGCTTCCTCCTTAAAGATGTTCATTTTCATCCCCCTTTGGGAAGTGCAGCGTGTTCATTACAGAAGTGACTTAGGGCTCTCCTTGCTAAGCGCCTGACATGCTCTCCATTAGCAATCGCAGACCGTGGTGCGGCACTGCGTTCTGTCTGTTCAAGATCCGTTTCCGTAGCTCCTCTGTCTCCCAGAGAGTGGCCGAGTGTTCTGTGGCGGATGTGACTCTAGGTTGTGTTTCTCGAGTTCTGATGACTCTCCTCGTTGTATTTCCTCATGAGATAACAAATATGACAGTCCTGAATGGTTAGAATGCTGCTCATTTTTAAATCGTGCTATAAAATATAATGGGGGAAGAGTTTTAATGCCATCTGGAGGCATTTGAGAGAACTGAGAAGGGCAGCTGCTGAAAAACGTAGTCACTTTGAGTACTGTTTGGACCAGATAAAATGTGTGCAGCTTGAGTGTAAGCTGTCTGTAGGTTAGTTGTGTTTTATTTGTTATTTAATACTATGTTGTTTGTGGTTAATAATAATATAATTGATTATTATGACAGCAACAGTCTTTTAGGAAACTGTCGGCACATTATACTTAACTTCGCATATTTTAAAATCTCATTCACCAGACCCCAGTTTGACTCATGAGCTGCGATGTGCTGTTAACGGTCCCCTTCATCCTCCATTTATGCATTTCTATAGCACCGCCCCTGTAACCTGTTGGATTCCAGTCCCCGGTGCCTTACTTCTTCTAGTGTGAAAAATACAGGTTATGCAAGGAGTTACGCTCAAGCCCTCTGGCGATCTCAGATCCTCAGCCCGCCTCCTGCCTCCTCACTCAGAGCAGTTCCTCAGTCACCTGCGTCATGACCGAATCACAGGGAACAGAAACAAATCTGAGGTGTTGCAAGGATCTCTTAAAAGTGGAGCATTGTGGACTTGGAGTCTCTCAGAGCCCTCCAGCAGTCCTTGTGTTACACAAAGGCAAGAGGAACAGTGTGATGAATGGCCTAAGGATGCCTCAGACATGGGTGGCACTGATATTCTTACAGGTGATATTGTGTACACCTGTGCACACATATATGCGTATACTCACCTGCAGAAGCACATACATGCAAGTATATATCCCTCATCTGAGTTCATATAGTGGAGACACTCTACCCACATTACACATGAGGAGTCTGGGCATCAGAAGAGCTGTCCAGTTTAAAGGATAAACCAGGGCATGCATGTACACACTTACTGTAGTTAGGAATATATAGATCTGAGACAAAGTCAGGCCATGAATTGGAAGCAACTTTTTTCAAAGTTGAACTACTATTCATTAGGGGAGGGTCTGCTGTTACAAAGAATCACAGGCTAGATGACTTAAGCAACAGATATGGATTTCCCACAGCTTTGGAGACAGCCAGTCCCAAATCAGAAGGTCAGGAGGTCAGTTCTTTCTCGCTGTTGGGAGGGAGGGCAACATGTTACATTAGCTTACATTAGCACACGGCCGCCCTCTCTCTGCATCTCCTCCTTGCCCCTCCTTATAAATAGAGGGGCATCTTTCTCGGTGCCCCTCTATTTATAAGAACACCAGCCATGTCGATTAAGGCCTGCCCCAGGGGCTTCATTTTACCATGATTCCCTCCATGAAGAGCCTAACTCAAAATGAGGTAACGTGCTGAGATAGTGGTTACGCTCTGAAGAGGAAATGTCCCTCACAGGTTCCGGTTTCGAATACTTGCTTACCTTCAGCCGCTAACAAAGGAAAGGTTTTAGAGACATCAACACTGGGACTTAGCTGGAAGAAGAGGCTCGGGGATGTATGTGTGTGTGTGGCGGGGGTGGGGGGGCGGAGTGTCTTTGAGAGTGTCTTGTTCTTTGTCCCCTCTTCCCCTGTCTGTACTTCACATCCGTCATGAGCTGATGATAATCACTGCCACTTGTCACCGCTGTCGTGATGCCCTGCCGAAGCTCCCCGGGGCTGAGCAGCTGTGGGCTGAACCCTCCGAAGTTGCACACCAGCATAAGCGTTTTCTTCCTTTAAATTGTTTCTGCAAAGTACCGAAGTTAGAACTTCAGCGTATGGATTTGTCCGGGAGAGGGCATTCCCACCCGTTACGCTGAAGGTCAGACTTGGGGAAGAGAGCGCTTGGGGACTCAGAATTTAACAGAATGTGAGGGCAAGGGATTCAGAGGGTGGGGTGGGGGAAGGAGGAGCTTGAAGAAGACAGATGAGAAGCTGTGGACTCCATTGAGGCTGAGTAGACTTAATCTGTGGTCTACAATTGGGCAAGGAGTGTCCTGCAGTCCCAGCACTTGGGAAGCACCAACAAGAGGAATACTGCAAATTCACGGCCAATTCTGGCCCACATGGAGTGCCAGGACTGCTGGAAGCCACCAGCACAAAGCAAATCCTGGCTCAATAAATAACTAACGTTGGGAGTCAGAGCACATTTTCTAAAGAAGCATCTTTCCGCCTTGTTAATTACGACGAGCTTCATACTTGCATTGCATGGCAGGACAGAGGAACTGGGGAAACACTTGAGATTTCCTTCAGGATTAACTCTCCAAGGATTCAAGAAGATGAAAGGAACAATTTAATATTTAGACACAGACAAAACCATAAATATCTGTGAGAGAGTTCCGGTTACATTAATGATGGAAAAATTCACGTTACGAATTCCCCTGCCTCTAAGTATTTGCAAGGCTGTTTGAAATCTTAACTTTTAAGGGCAAAGTATAGAAAAATCTGATCCTGGAAAGAAGTGAAGTGGTTTGAGTGAGAACTACATTTGTATAGACCCTTCCCTGGCACTCAGCCATCCACCAGGAGCAGCAAGAACTCAGGGAGGAAAACCACACTTGCAGTGGCCTGAGAAGACTTAGGATAAAGTCCCCAGATAGGAGAGCATGTGGTTTTTAGGGGAAGACATTACATAAAAGAGAAAGCCATGAGAAAGAGACTCATGAGAAAGAGATATAAGTCCCCTAATTTGCATAGATGTGGGGAAGAGACTTCAGCCACTTCCTAGAGTTGAGAGTTCAAATCTCACCCAAGATAGGGTGTTGGGTAAAATTTCAATTTTCCTAAGACCAGAAGAACCATGCTTTGAGAGTGAAGTCACCCTTGAGACTGGAGAGATAGTTCCATGGTAAAAGTTCATACTGCTCTTGCAGAAGACCTGGGGTTGGTTCCCAGGACTCAGGTCAGGCACGGCACAGCTGCCTGTAACTCAGCTCCAGTTAATCCAATGCTGTGCTCCATAGTTTTATGTCAGCTTGACACAAGCTAGAATCATTGGCGTGGAGGGAGCCCCAATTAAGAAACTGCCTCCATAAGACCAGACTGCAGGCAAACCTATAGAGTGTTTTTTTTAATTAGTGATTGATGGGGGACCCATTGTGAGTGGTGCCATCCCAGGGCTGGTGGTCCTGGGTTCTATAAGAAAGCAGGCTAAGCAAGCTATGAGAAACAAGCCAGTAAATAACACCCCCCATGGCCCCTGCATCAGCTCCTGCCTTAAGGTTCCTGCCTGTTGAATTCCTGTCCTGACTTCCTTCAGTGATATGCAGTGATGTATGTAAAGGATGCATAATACAATAAATTAAATGACTTTTTGTAATTCGTATGTATGCAAAAGTAAAATATATGGCAAAAGCAGCATAAAGGATGAGAGTCTTATATTTCATGTGAAACAGTGTAGTATTGAATCTAAGTACATTGAGTATAAGATAAAGATTCATAATGCAATGCCCAGGGGGATCACCAGAAAGGAATACTAAACAGAGTTTAGCTAAAAAGTAATTGTAGAAATTTTTTTTAAAAAAATAATAGATTAACACAAATGGCGGTAGAACAAAAAGAACAGAAGCAAAAGACAGAAGAGACCCATAGAAAACTGGCTACGGCGACTGTATTAAATGTAAATGCATTAAAATCTCTAATTTAAAGGGGAAATGTCATGCTCTCTATAAATTCAAGACTGCTTATTGTCTACAGGCCCCATGCTTCAAGCATAAGAATACAAGTATATTGAAGCCTTAAGCAAGAGAATAACAAAACCAAAACTGAACTGTGTAAATAACAGATGCAAGAAAACTGGAGCAAACATCTTAGTACTACTGCTAAATAGCTCCTAAGACAAAGCAGTTATAAGGCATTGAAACAAAGAAGTTTTCCAGTGCTAATGAGGAAGATAAGATATTCATAAATATGTATGTACTGACAGACTCAAAAGTCATGACAAAAACTGACTAGACCAGCATCATAGTTAAATTTTTAACGCATCTTTCTATAGTAATTGGGAGAAAAAAAAAAACCAGTAAAATACTAGAATCTGTGGAATGTCTGGACATTGGCAGCCAGTCTGCCTGAAGTGTGCATACAAGACTACACACCCAAGAAGTGCAAATACAGAATCTTTCCAGAGGCACAGACAGATCCATCCAACTGGCCTGATGGCGAGCAGTGGACGTGAAGTTCCAATAAGCTTCGGAGTATGAAGATGTACTTCATGCTCCATAATCACACAAAGTAATTGTATTGTAAGTCAATAGCAATGAGGTACAGTTTAGGTTTCAATATTGAGAAGTTAAATAGCATTTCTAAATAATTTTTGCATTAAAGAATACATCACAGTGAAATTAGAATGTAATCTTAACTCACTGGGATGAAAGTGCAGCTGATGAAAAATATATGAAACTTCTTCAAAGAGTGTGCACAGTAAGGAATTTAGAGCTTTGCTCCTTTATACGGAGAAAAGCCAAGGTTGACGATAGTGACTTATGTGTCTGTGCTCAGAAGTTAGAAAAACAGGAATGATGAAGAACACATACTGCTCTTTCAGAGGACCCAGGTTCAGTTCCTAGCACCTGCATCAGATGACTCACGGCCTCCTGTAACTCAAGCTCTGGTGGGAATGCAGCACCTCTGGCCCCCGAGGGCACCTGTACTCATGTGCATGTACCCACTCACAGGCACTCCTGCGTATACATATATCTAAAAATAATTGTTTAAAAAATGAAGATAGAAAAATAAATACATTAATTAACTTATATGCTAACCAAAACAGTGATAAAAATTCAAAAAAAAAGAAACTAAACCTAACATAGATAGTAAAACATATATAATAAAAACAATAGAAATTACCAAACAATGGGGGTAACCAATAGAAAGTTTTCTAAGGGTTAGCAAAAGTAATGTATTGGCAAGACTGATCTAGCAAAACAAGAAAAACACACAAATTGCCAACCCAAGCCATGAGAGAAGATAGCTTCCCATCCCCCATGAATCTTTAATTAGTAATAAGCAGATACTATGAGCCACCTCTTAGCTATTTATTTGACAGCTTAGATCAAATAGTCTTTGTGAGAAGGAAATAGGATTATCATAATTGTCTCAAGAATCTGAATGCTATATTGGTATTAGTACATAATTGAACTCACAATCAAACCTTTGTAAACAAAAAGTTCCTCCAGCATCAGATTGTTCCATTACTAATTGTCATATTTTATAAATAAAAAAAATGTTTATCACGGGTGAAACACATCAATGAAATATCAGTATTCCACAGACTCAAGAAATAAAAGAGAGAGGAAAATCCTGTTCCTTGTATGGGGCCAGCGTAACCCTGTCACCAAAACCAGACTTAAACCTTGTAAGAAAAGAAAGCTATAAATCCAATATGCCTCATAAAAGATTTATGCAAAAAATCTTTAAAGGATTATCATACCCAAGCTAATGTTTATGAAAAGGATATAGTTTAGTATGACTAGGTAAGATTTACTGCAAAAATGTATGGTTGCTCTAACATTAAAAATGAGTTAATAGCAGGGCGGTGGTAGCACATACATTTAACCCCAGCACTCAGGAGACAGAGGCAGGTGGAGCTCTGTGAGTTCGAGACCATCCTGGACTACAGAGTGAGTTCCAGGACAGCCAGAGTTACAGCAGAGAAACCCTTTGTGGGGGAAAAAAAAAATCAATAGTTGAATTTTTATTTAAAAAATGAGTGAACTAAGACTAATGGAAACCATTTAAGCTGATGATAGGGAACTATAAAAATTTAAGACTTGCTGCTAGAAGCACATTTAAAAGCAGTGGTCCATCCTGAGTAGCGCTTGGACAGACTGTTCATTAACGCCAGCATGGATCCGCTTCCCTTTGTGTGGAAATGTGAGGAGGCAGCATCAGCCCACGAGAAGTTAACATTGTCAGATGAATCTTCTACAGAAGTATTTTGATTTTACCTTCGGTATTTAGTGATGAAATCATTGCATCAATACGTTTCCGGTTTAGTGTAAATTAAGGACGCTCTCTAGTTTGCATGGATGCTGGCAACTTCGTCAGTCTGACGGTTGTGTAAATGCGTAATGTTCGACTTAGTTGTTTTTTGTTTTTTTTTAAGCTGGTTATTTGGACCTTTGTCATTTGCTTTAAAAAAGAAAAGAAAAGTGAATGTGTTTGGTACAAAAAAAAAAAAAAAGTAGTGGTGTAAACATTTTCCTCCTAAAATCAGAAATACAGCAATGCTGTCTGTAGCTGGTCCCTCTGTCCAGCGTCCTAGAGATCCTAGCCACTACCTTAAGGCAAGCAAAGGAAATAAAGGGCATAAATATTAAGGGGGAAATAACACAAAAGCAGAGAACCTGGATAGGTAACTATAAAAGCCTTGATGAAGAGCGAGGGCATCAGCTTGTGATTACCCGATTTCAAAACTTAATCATACAATATCTGAGGAACTCTGAAAAACCTCACGATAAAATAACAAACATTTTAAGTGGGCCAAGTCCTCCATGATACCAGAGAAGATGTGCAGAGGACCACTAAGCACATGAAAGGGGACACTTCGCTAATACTAGAGAAATACAGATTAAAGCCACGATGAAACAGGACTACATCCTCATTATTAGGGGCTGAACTAAAATGACTGACAGCATCAAACAAGCAGTGATGAAGACAGGGAGCAGAGAAACTGTCTTACTTGCCTGTGAATAAATAAAGTGGTCAAGGCAGGGCTTGAACCCAAGACGCCAATCCTAGGAGCAGAGTCCTTAGCCAGCGGTCCGTGGCTGCTGTCTCACAACTGTGTGCTCCTAAGGAGATGCTAACTGTTCTTCACAGAACAAGTCTTAGTGAGATGCCTGAGAAGGACTAGGTCAAAGTGCCGCTAGACAGTCATCCCAGCTAGAACACTTCAAGGCATAATGACCAGATGGAGATTTCCAGGACCCTATAAAACCGGGTTAGGCAGATTGCTGAGCCGGCTCTTATGGAGGCCTGCAAGCCATGAAGATTGTACTCTCAAGTCAAAGGCTGTGGCTCAGGCGTGCAGGCAAAACCCTAAGGGAATGCCCTTTGACATCTGTGGATGTCCCTCGATTGGCCAAAGTAAGTGAGCCTTAAAAGAATGCAGGTGATGAATGACCTTCATAAATCAAGATGATAGGATTAAACAAAAGGGTTAAACTCCTAAGAGGGAAAAAAAGAACGAAAATGAGGCAGAAGGAAATGCCCATCCAGGTGCCTACATTGTATAGTAAAAGAGTTGGAAGTTATTATAAGCTCAGACTAAATTGCAGAGACCCACGAAATGTTCCTTCTTCAAAAGGTAATATATGGAAAGTGCCCATTACCAAGCCGGCACCCGATAACTCATTGTTACTGCCATTATTACAGTATTTACGGTGTATAAAAGCTTGAAAACAGCCCTGTCTCTGTGGCTGTTCAGAGCTTTATTAGAAGCTTACTTTGTTCTTAAAAACAAGTGAAGAACTTAGAAAGCACGAAAGGGTATTAAAGACAAACTAGTAGTAAGTTTTTTAAAGGGCTTCTGGTGAGGCCAGGGCTGAGAAAAGAAGGATCCAGCCTCAGTCTGCTCCAGAAATGGCAACCAGAGCAAACTCCTCCCCAATCCTTCACAGAGCAGGACCACACACAAAAAGCCTGTGGCTCTGCCTCTCTCCCCAGAGAGAATGCATGGCCAGAAGGGGGCTGAAGACCAACTCTACCACTGGCTCCCCTTTAAAACGTCTTGCCAGGCATAGGCATCGCTGACGTGGGGAGGAGCGAGTCCGGACGTGCCTGCCCTGCCGTGCGACGTGCTATAGAGCCGTAATGGACAGCATGTCCGTGGGAATGGAAAATTGACGTTTTCATGCTAACAGCAAAATTACCTTAAATATGGAGAAAATGGTCGCTAAACATATAAAGAAACATGCCATCTACACATGTGCCTTTAATAATAAGGTTACACAGACTGGCCAGCTAATAGAATCTGGAAGTGGAGAGATCAAAGTCTATTGGCGAACGGTTCTCCCTCAAAATAAAAAAAAACCCAGGATTTTTTGTTCCTGAGAAACGTGAAACCATGCTGATATTTATTTTGGCTCTGGCAATCTGTGTGTAAAATGATGAATTGTGACTGATCTTTCAGCTTATTAGGTGTCTGTCCCTGGAGACCTCCTTTCTGTATCTGTTTAAGTGATTTGCCAGGATCCTGTTAGCTAGAAAGCCAAGAAAGCTAACAAAACAGCCCTTGCTGGAGAAGGTTGGCCAGATCCTGTTTCTCCCACTCTCAGACACCAAGGATGAAAAATGAGCAGAAGGCCCCACGGGCCCCTCAGACCCCCTCAGATGCCCTCAGACTACTCATTATATAGATGCAGGTCTGTGAAGGAGCATGGCTCACCCAGTGGCCACCGTGAGCAGCCTGCATGCACCAGAGTCAACAGGCCGAGCACACACTGGAGGAGAAGAGATGCCAAAGTTGTCCATTTTGCCTAAGAGGAGGTTGGGTGCTAAGTCGTCTTGGTTAGCTCTCATACAATACTATAAGAATGCCAGTTATAAAATGTGCCGTCTCTGAACAAGACTAGAAACTTTGTCTTCTGTGATCTCATGCCTGGCTGGAGACTTGGACCTGAGGGTCAGTAGACAGAAGCTCCTAGCAAAATTGGGACTCTGTTCCCCAATCCCTTGTGTGATTCTCCAGGGACTCATGTGTCTCTGACAAGGCCCCATCAAAACATGCTTCTTTTCAGGGAGTATTTATGTTACTCAAGGTTTTTTGTTGTCTTCTGGGTTTTGTAATGTAATTTTTAAAAAACGTTGTGGCAAAATCCTACATAAGATCTATTGTCCTCACTGGTCTTACGGTTTAGTAGCATGAAGTGTGTTCTAGGGGCTTATTCATCATCTTAACAAAGGACTGAACACCCACACTGGCTAGCCTGCAGCTCCCCATCTTACTGCTCCTGGTAAGCGTTATTCTACCTATAGCTCTGTATTTGCCTGTTCTGGATACTTTAGATAAGTAGAAAAATACAGGTGTGTGTGTGTGTGGTGTTTTCCTGGCTGATATCCTCAAGTTTCATTTGTATTATGCATGTGGAAGAATTTCCTTACTCCTCAAGCCTAAATTCAATTTCATTGTCTGTTATAGATTATCCCTGACTTTAAATTACAATTTTTATTTTTTAATCTTGGTGGGAACGGCAGCATGCACACGCCATGCTGCGCATGTCAGAAGACAGCTTCTGGTGCCTGGTCCCACCTTTCACCTTGTCTGACACAGTCTTTGGTTGTTCACTAGGCTGGCCATCCATTAAAGACTTCCAGGGATTCTCCTGCATCTGCCTCCCACTGTCTGCTAGTCACACTGGGATTACAGAGTGCATGCTACTGCAGCCAGCTTTGCCCGAGTTCTGGGGATCACACTTATCTCTCACACTTGCACAGCAAGTATTCTCTGGACCGTCTCCCAAGCCCTCTCTCTATGCTACACAGCAGGGACAGGACTGGCCCATACACACCCCTCTAGCACCTTCCAGGGTACCCAAGATCACCCTGGTATGACTAAGAAAAGTTTTAGCTAAGAGAACTAGAACCCAGGAAATTTTAAGACCTAGTCTCAGGTTTATGATGGAGCTGCTAGGGCTCTACGTGATGGGAGAAAGTTTCTAGAGGCTCCCTAAAGAGACCTCCCAGGCAGCTGGTGGTGGGGTTATGACTGCAGTGGACGGTCTCTAGTGGAGGGTGTGACACCTTTACAGTCAGCCTTTTCCGTCCACAGAGACTGCCCTGGCAGTGTTGCTCTGAGTTCTCAAGGACGTTAGCAGATGATACCTTTCGTTTTGTCTTGTTTTGTTTGAGACACTTGGCTGTGGAAGAGAGTGTTTCTTGCGATCACGTTTATTGACTTGTAGACAATAAATGTTGCCCAGCGTGAATGGATTGGTCCTCTTCCCCCCAGCACCGTCTTTCCAGCAGCTTCCTCTTCGTGCTCTGTCACAGGAGCATCCCAGCACGGGAAGCACAGGACTCACTCAGAGTCCAAGTGCCGGGCTGAGTAAATGAATTGATACAGAGAGCACGGAGAACACAGAGCTCCTTCCTTCTCCCTCTTCTACTTAGTCTAAGATGGAAACCTCTGCCTAAGCCATTGCAAGCTGAGTTCCTCCTTGTCCCAGATTGCAAACCTCTCTGTACACCTGGTACCTAGGGCATTTCCCACGGATCCCGTTTGTACCTGGCACTCAACCGGACACATTGTTTTGTTTGATCCGCAAGACAGTCCGATGAGGTGTAGTGTGACATGGTTACATCTTTTATGACAGAAGAGGAAAACGGGGTCTCTAAGCAGTGAGCTGGCTCCCCAAGGCTTCACAGTTGGAGGCAGCAGAGCCAGGAATCTGGCTGGTTGCCTGACTCCAGAACTGCTGACGGGCACTGTTTTCTGTCTGTGGCCCGGCCTCTGAGGGGGCCTCTGAGGTAGAAGAGCAGTTATTAAGGAAGAAATCCCATTTCTATAAAAAGAGCTGATAGTTCCCTAAAAAGCTCTTCCAGCCCGCCTCTCCCACCTGCTGACAAGAGAGCGGCCTCCCAGAGGGCCTGTGAGGGTACAGGGAAAGCCAGCTCCCCAGGGAGGTGCCTGCGGTAGTCTGCACAGTGGTTGAAATAGCTAAGCAGAAGTCTGGAATTCTCCCAGCAGGAAGAAAGTGGGTTCCCAGCCTCAGCCCACCTGCTCACCTCAGAGGGCCTCTGCTGCTGGCAGAGGGTGCCTCAGTGAAGCTATGCCCACGGGATCTCACCAGAATGGAAAATGTTTGCCTCTGCCCCTGAGGTTCTGCCGCCAAGAATTACCCCCTTCTGCCTTTAGTTCCAATTAAAGTGCCCACAGAATAAAAAATACAGGGTTGGGACCAATGACCAAAATTTTACAGGATGCCTACACCTTTGTATTTAAAAAAGAATAGCCAGCTTTGAGATTTTAAAAATAAGGATCCTAGAATTTCAAGCATTTAAACACTAAAAGTAAGGATATCATGAGCACAAGGTAGCATGGTGTATACTAAGTGGACACTGTGCTGTGGACGAGATGCCTTTTTTCTAACGATGTGCTTGTGCAATAGGGACAGCACTGTGAACAGAAGCATAGAGTCTCCCTTTAGGTGAGTCAGCTCAGAATCTTTGTAGCAGCTCAAAGTAGAGAACAGCCCTCCCATTGTATAGAGAAGAAATAGAGGCCCATGGAGTGCATGTACACAGGTGCAATAGTCAGCCCAGTGTTGTTGGGGTTGGTTTTGTTTTGTTGTGTTCTTTTATTATCTGTATGGGTGTTTAGCCTGTCTGTATGGCTGTGCTGTGCACCGCGTGCATGCAGTGCTGGAGGAGGTCAGAAGAGGGCGTCAGACCTCCTGGAACTGGAGTTACATGTGGTTGTAAGCCACAGTATGTGTGCTGGGAATGGGACCTCTGGAATAGCAGCATCCCATTGAGCCATCCCTGGCCCCAGATCAGGGATTTAACATTCGAAAGTACTTTGTCTACAGATACTGAATTACGTTAAAAATACAAACAAGTGTCACCCCCACGTGGACACAAGGCATGTGCAGTGGTGCAGGTGTGGTTCTTGCCCCACGGGCTCAGATACTGGGAGCTGGGTCTTGTGTGATGATCTGGAAGTGAGTGAAGGAACACTTAACATGAGAGGTGGAGCCTGGCAGAGTCTTTGGGGTTGGGTCTTTAGAAGGGAACGTTGGGTTCTTGGGCATTGTAAACCCTGAGCCTGACCTCTGAGTCTCCCTGGGTTTTAGTTTTGTACGTTCCTGCTGTTACCATCTGCCTCAAGGTCCCAACAGAACCAAGCTGCTGCCAGAGCCCTCCAGAACGTGGAGCAAAACAAGGCTCTTAGCTTCGAAAAGTTACCCAGCCTAGGGTATTTTGTTATAGTAACAGAAAATGAAGATACAGGAGGAAGCCCAGTCACTGGGTGATTTCATTTGAAAAACTTGTTTGACATAAAAATTGAAGGGTTGATTAAATCTATTAGGTTGATTATATTTAAGGGATATAAGAGAGGAATGTTGGGCTTTGGTTTTGGTTTTTTTTTTTAATGTATTTATTTGTTTTAAGTTTCCAGGAGTAAATAGAATAATAAAAGTAAGACAAGAAAAAAATAGCTAATAATTGGGTAGAACTAATAATAATACAGCTTTACTTCTTAGGGCAATATAATGAAAATTTTGGAAGCTATATACTCTGAAAATAAAGATTTTTCAAATGAGTATATGCAGAAAGTATGTACAGATTTGGAAAAATGCGTTTGACTACAATACAAAATTGCTTTTTATGAGCTATTTGTGAAAATGGCCACTTTTTCTGATTTTGTGCATTTTATCTCCTTTTTTAAAGTGTAAGTTAGATCCTCTAACCTCACCCCACGGTGCAGATCACTGTGTTCCTAGCATTTTACCATGTGTTCCTAAGCTCCTGGGCAGAAGGTCCTTCTTATCAGACAAGGTGTCCTTTCGTGAGAGGTTTCTGATACAGCCAAGCTTTGAACCTAGATGCCTGGGCCCATGCTTTTCAGGGCACTTCTGAAGATCTTCTGTTCCCACTAGACTTCAACATATTTCCAAGGCAAGAACACTGCTTGATGTGTCTCCAACGATCCCAATAGAATTTCTCAGTTCTGTGCCACTCAAGATTTTCTCAAATGTTCAAGCATATGCATCAATTAATGACAAATTTAAGGTATCTAAACTCTCATATTTTATCTTTGTTTTAAATGCCTGAAACATGCCAATATTTTATCTTCTTTTTCAAATACCTGGTAAGTGGTCATTTTATAACGTTTTGTGGGATGTTTTAACTCTGCTGTGCTTTCTGATCGTCACCGTCACTGAGTTTGCTAACTGCCTCTGAGCAAACACTGGGCAGAGAAAATGGGCGCATTGCCCTTAAAAACACTTGATTGATGTTTAGGGTTTGAAGAAAAATAATCAGCTCAGACACAGGCCTGCATGGGTCAGGAGCTGCGTGGAGGCCCATTGTTGCCTGGCGGGGACACTGGTGTTGACCTGGGAGGCACTGAGAGACCCTCACACTACACTGGACTTTGTCCACCATCAGGGTGAGCTCTGCTCTGAGGCACTTTCACCATAGTGTGGCAGGTCACAGTTAAAATGAAGGGATCTGCGGAGAGCTTCTGCGTCCAAGGGCACTCCCCAGGACGGGAGGGAGAAGTTTTCCTCCAGGGGCTGGGAATGGATGCCTTTGTTGTTGGGGTTTTTTGGGTTTGTTTGTTTGTTTTTGTTTTCATTTGTGTTTCATCTCTCTCTCTCTCTTCAACCTCTAAATAAAGATGCCAGATAAAATATAAAAAGACACCCAGCTCAATTTGAATTTCAGATAAAACAAGGAATGATTTCAGCGTGTGTCCCGTGCAAAATTTGGGGCATACATATGCAAAAATATTATTTGTTGTTTGCATAAAATTCAAATTTAGTGGTGAATCCCATTAGTTGCACTTATGAATTCTAATACCCTGCAGACACCACATAGGCTCTAGACCCAAATGTCTTCAACTATTAATGAATAAAGAATGCAGGATAAGTGGAAAAGGGAGGAGAGAGAAAGAAAAGAGGCAGAAGGAAAGAATGAATGTTGGATGTTTGCCAAGTAAAATAACTAAATTTTGAAGAAGAAAAAAAAATCTTAAAACTGAGGTCATAGGATGGAAAATGGACTCTTGAGCCTGAATATTGCCTCAGAGGGGGGTGGGGGGGACCCTGTTCACATCTGGGCCGCACTGCTCATCCAGGAAGGGAAGATTTGGAACGTGAAGATCCCTAGCTTGGGACTTGGAAGACCGAAACCATTTATTAATTGCAGGTTTTGTTTTTCCTGTGAGATGCTCTGGCAATTGGGTAGAGAGGAAAGGTACCTAACTTGAGCTCTTGTTTCTAAGATGCCCTTGAAACTTCATGGGTAAACTTCTGTCTGTCTTGTGCTACAAACCAGAAAATGATCCAACGCCTGATGAGGAGAGGGCTTTGCCCTGCTTGAAAAAGAAAATACAGATTGGCTGTGAGCATGAAGATGGTTTTGTTCTTTCTTTCAAGTTAGAAATATTACCTCCCAGCTCAAGGCTGTTTATTTTTCCCTTTATCTCTAACCAGACAAACTACTCTTAACTAAGAATCCTCTTGCCTTCACCCGGGACACGCCACACGTGTGACACTGTTCCTAGGATAGATGGATTTTAACTGTGCATGAGGAATGACGAAACTTGGAGTGTGTGGCATGTGTTATTTCTGTCACATGTGCTAGGTTTTGTCCTGCTGAACCACAGCTGGATCAAGCCTTACTGGGTAAGAGTCATCTCGTGTCACTGGTTTATCTTCAGCACTGCAAGGGTGAGTGGCTGTGGGGGCAGCTCAGCCTGCAGGTTGGACTGACTGGCTGCTGAGTGGGGGAAGGCGGATGCTTTCCATCTGCGAGGTGAACTACAGTCTAATGCACGATGGTCTTGGGACTGTGACATTGGCACTGGATCACACTTTCATTTGGTGTGGAAGGAGACATTCTGCATTTTTGAGATGTCTTTCTCTTAAAGCCAAGCAACTGTGTAGAAGCCTCTTGCTTCTAAAAGCTGGTTTTTACATCTTCACAAAAAGAAAGAAAAAAAAAATGAATGATACAAGAGATTTCTTGACCAGATCTTACAGATCATTACAGATCTTCCTGATAACAGTTTTTCAGTTTTCTTAAAGTAAAGGCCATCGTATCTTTCCTGCCTTTCTTCCCTTGGATGTCTGTTTCGCCTGGCACCTTGCTGGCTCTTTTATAACGTACACGGTGTGGTTGGTTCAGATGAAGAACAGTGGCATTCTGCCTGTTTTCCATTTAAAGGGCTTCAAAGACGGGGGAAGAGGCTTTAAAGAGGATGTGGAGAAGCTGGGTGATGGTAGCATAAACCTTTAATCCCAGCACTGGAGAGGCAGAGGCAGGCGGACCTCTGTGAGTTCAAGGCCAGCCTGGTCTAGAGTGAGTTCCTGGACAGCCAGAGTTAGGACAGAGAAACACTGTCTTGGCGGGGGTGGGGGAGGGGAAGAAAAGAAGAAAAAAGACGTGGCGAGTAGGAGGTGATAAAACACACGTGATACAAAAATGGGAAAGGCAGGTGGGAGGAGGATCAACCAAAAGAAAGTGTGCAAGAAAAAGTGACACTGCTGACAGGAGGAGGCGGAGGGGGAGGGAGAAAGAAGAAAGGAAAGGTAGCTGGGGATCCGTAGCTCCGTGGTGGAGGACCTGCCTGGGCTTTATTCTTCAGAGGGGAAGGGAAGAGGAAGGGGTGCTGTTCTAGCGGGAGGCTCTAAACCCGATTTAATTACCGTAACCACTGCAGATCTTTAACATGCAGGGACAGGCGGTCTCCACTATAGTCTCATTCAGTCTGACTGAGCTTGGGCCCAGGAGTCTGTGGTTCTTAACTTTCCCAGTCGCTTTTGATGATTAGGTAGATTCAGAATCCACCACCTTCCTAACTGAATCGCATTCGTCTCCACAACAGGGTGTTTTGCTTTTCGTTCCCTATGGTACATTTGGGGCCACACTCTGAACTTCTGTTTCCATCAGCTTCTGCTTCTCCTTCCTTGACCCATCTTCCTTCCCATCCCAAAAAAAAAAAAAACAAGGCACGTCTGCTGACCTCTGGTGTTCTTGACCTCATCTCGTTTCCCTGGAAGTGTTCTGTCCTGAGAGATAGCTAAAGCAGGCTAACTTCATACAAGACAAGGTGTAATTAGCTATAGGTCCAGGATGGAGGGGCATGCTCCCCACAACCCCCCAGCTCTGGGGAGTGCTTCAGGGCAGATCACTGCAGCAAGAGTACAGGATGGAGGAGAGGAAGCAGGAAACACGGGGATATCCCAGGATCCTGCTCACTCTGTGGAGCTCACGCCCAGGGACCAGCACTCCATTCTAGAGGCAGCATCACCCCCACAGGCCTACAATCTTCTGTCCACACCTCACTTCTTAAAATGTTCCGCTGTTTCCCAATTCTGGGACAGGATCTTCGACACGTGAACCATGGTGGGGGAGGGCGCAGCAGCCCATCCACGCTATAACTATAATCATCCTCCGTATCTTCAGGGATGTGCTCCAGGAGTCTTGGTGGATGCCTGAAGCCACAGGTCAGACAACACTCTATGTGTGTTATGTCTTATCTGGACCTTCCTAATTTGAAGAAAAAAAAATGGCACAGTAAGAGATTAACAGCAATAGCTAATAACAATGTGTTGTAAGTTACTCGAATGTTAACAGTCCCCTCTACCACCAAATACTTCACTGAGCTGTGCTTTGTGCTTCTCTTACTGTACTGCGTCTGGTAACCAAGACGGCTGTGCAAGGGCTAAAGGGCAAGCAACTGGTACAGCCTGGAGGCTCAGAGCAAAAGGAGAGTTCACGCCCAAGTAAGGCAGAGCAGAACACAATTTAAGATCCGTGGATTATAGCTGAAGCTTTCTGTTTTACGTTTTTGGACTTTGACTAACCACGAGCAACTGACACTGTGGGACATCAAACCATGGGAGAGGGGACACTGCAGTGAGACCCTGTCCTGACCTCTTGCTTGCTCTTTGTCTTCCAGTCCTTCGGGTCATCCCCTTGCAGAATGGGGCCTCCTTTAAAGATTGGCCAGGCCTCTTTACCATCCGATCTTCAGTCACCATCTTATTTCGTTTCCTTGACATTCTTGCAAAAGTTCCATCTGTTCTTTTTTCTCCTCACAGTGATCTCAGCCAATCCTGTTCCTCTAACTCTTTGTTCAGATGTTGTCTGTACCAAGATCTCTACGCTGGGGATCTTCCAGCCATCCACTCAGACTTCGCACGCACGTTCATCTCCATGCTGTCCACTCACTTAGCCCCCAGCTCCGTTCACATTGCCTGCATTGTCTCCTGGAACCCCCTGTGGTGGTTTGAATTAGAATGGCCCCCATAGGCTCATATACTTGAATGCTTACTCACCAGGGAATGGACTCTTTGGTAGGATTAGAAGGACTAGGAGGTGTGGCCGTGTTGGAGGAAGTGTGTCACTAGGGGTGGGCTTTGAGATTTTAAAAGCCCATGCCAGTCCCAGCGTCTCTCTCTGTCTCTGACTGTGGATCCGGATGTAGTGCTCAGCTGCCCCTCCAGCACCACACCTTCCTGCTGCTGTGCCCCCTGCCACCATGCTCTCCTCCTTAACACTGATGAACTAATTCCCTGAGACTGTGAGCAAGCTCCCCGTTAAATATTCCCTTTTTTGAGAATAGCCTTGGTCATGGTGTTTCTTCACAGCAATATAACAGTGACTTAACCACCACCCCAGGAGAAAGCTGTATACTCAATGGCTAGTTCTGTTCCAGTGGTTTCTGTGTATATGGCTTCTCTCCACAATTCTGTCCCTTTTGGTTTCCTTGGCCATTGGTCAGGGTATGCCTTTTCTGTTTCATCCTTTGCCCTCCATGAAAACCTGACCTCCCACCAGCAGCTTCTTAATTCCTAATATCCTCTGTGTAACTAACATACATCAGACAAGATTGGGTGCACTCTGTGGTAAGGCCGTAGACCCAGATTCACTTGCATAAAGGGCAGTTCTGATTGTACTGTGTCTCTGCTCTATAATGTTTGATAACTGTACTCCTGACATTCATGTTCAGACTTCTGGCCTGGCCTTTAGGATCTTTTACGCTCTTTTCTCAGTTATTTATTTCATTACTTTTGTTTTCACAGTGCTGGGAATTTTGATCCTGGAATTTAGCTGCACCCCTACTTTTTCTGACCTCATTTCCCACTTCCTGCCCTTACCCCAATCCCACACACAAAGCTCCGAACACATTCATAAGCTTGCTATTACGCCTAATATACCCCAAATACACCTTCTCTGCTCCTTTGTGTGAACCATTTTCTGTATCCAGAGTGATGGCTCTTGATTTTTCTTTGACATTTTCTTTTGGTTCTTACAAGACATCCTATGCCGTTTCCCAAAGTAATGCTTATCTGGGTTCCGCAGGCCAGCTCAGTCTTCCACCATTATATGAAGTCGAGGGGGTACCTGATCTTCCTTAATGTATTTACTCAACACAAAATGAAGATACAGTCACCCCTTGGGTTGGGGGGGGGGTGTTGGTTGCAAGAAGCGTATCAGAATTAAACAGCACAGTATTTGTGAATAACTTTTGCACATTCTCCCAAATACCCTATGCTACCCAGGAAAGTTATGTGTACCTAATATACACAAAGAACTCTCAGATACTTTCGCATTAAAGGAAGAAACTTGCAAGTTACACAAATAGTCAAAAGGCATGCAAACACTTGACTAAGACAGATATGCAGATAACAGAGAAGCATGGGGAAAGACTGGGAGCTTCCTGAGAAAAGCACAACTTAAAACCTCAATAAGATATTATTACACCCATCACATTGGCTAAGCTAAAGAAAAGACCACCCACAAGGATGGAGAGAAACAGACTCTAAGCACAGTACTGCTGCAGATGTAAAATGCTATAGCCACTCCAAAAGTTAGTTTGGCAATTCTTTGCATAGCTAACAATGGGCCAGAAGTCACACTCTTGGGCATGCATCCCAGAGAAATGAAATTTTATTTTCACACAACTTGCACAGGAAGGTTCATAGCAGTTTTACCTGTAAAAATTCCGAACCGGAAACGAACTCAGTGTTCACAGCATCATATATTACTCAGCAGTAAAAAGTCTGAACTGTTGGAACACACAATAAGTTGGACGTGTCTCGAGGAGCTTGGGCTGAGTGGGGTAATAGACAGCTTCTGAAGAATTACTCTGTTCTCTGTGTGTACAGATAGCATTCTCCATACAGTGTGGAGACTGAGAAAGGATCTTGCTCACCATTGGTTAGGGAGGAGGAGCGGGTGCCAAGTGTGGCCAGAAGGACCTTGTAGAGATGGCGAGGACAAATGTTTTAGGAGTGTGGAAAATTGCACAATACCACGTGTGTGATCATCCACACACATGCATAACTGCTGGAACCTGAATGAGCACTATCTAGGGTCCCAGTGGCAGTTTCCTGGTCTCCACGTTGTCCTACAGTCATGACTGATGCTGACTTCAGGTGCCATAAATGTAGCTCAGCGATAGAGCACATCAGTAGTGTAACTGAGGCCCAGGTCCAATACTGAGCGCCAAAACCAAAGGCATTCACTCTGTAGAGTCTGGAGAAGAATGTTCGGGACATCGCTGTGCATCCTGTGGCAGCTTCTTATGGATCTGTCTAAAAACACACCAGTGAACCCAAAGAAGTAGCTGTTCTGTCTCTGCAGGTTTTCTTCCAGTCTCTGTCTATGTAATAAAGAAGCAAGTGACAATATAGCAGAACCCTCCAGTCTCCCCAACATATCAGGCTGAAGAGAGTCGTTCAGTTTTAAGGGGTTTCCTTTTGTTTCCTGGGCACGGGCAGACCCTTGACCATCTGTCCGCATGACCACGTGTCCCTTTGCATGTTCTCTGTCATCTGTGGACTAAGCGGAAAATGCAGTAGAGCACCCAGTGAACATTTGACACCCCGGTCCCCCATTAGCGTGAGTGCACACCCACATCTGGCACATTCAGACACGTATCCTGTCTTTGCCGTCTATTTCAGCTCTTCTTCTCCCAGTCATTCTACAAGGCCAGGGAACCCTGAGTCCCGTGGAACCCTAGGCAGGCTGTCAGTCAGCATCTGCTGTCCCTGCGTCCTTGCTGTAGCTGTGAAATGGTCCTGGGCTCCTCAGGCTCTGAAGGCAACTGGCTGCCTTTGTTAAAGTCACCTTCCTATTGCCCAAATCAAGGCTAGCCCCCACTCAGCAGAAAGACTGTCTTTGGTCTTTCCGTCCTTCCTGCTCCCATCCTTATCCCCCACCAACAGGAGATGAGTTGACTTTTGGCAGCACAACTCAAAGTATCCTTTAGAACATTACTTTAGGTCCTGGAATACCCAAGTCCTGACACTTTATTCTCTCTTCCTCGTATTCTCTTCAGTCAGGATACTTCTTCTTAAACCAAGCTGACAAATCTATTTGAACTGAGGTTTTAATGACTAATAAAAAAAAAAACAAAGCAATTTTTATCTGTAGGGGATAGAAAGATGACTCGGTTAAGAATGCTTACTGCTCTTCCAGAGGACCCGAGTTTGGCTCCCGAGTGAGATGTCTCACAACCGTAATTCCAGCTCCGAGAGATCTGATACCTTCTCTGGCCTCTGACCTCTGATGATGCCTGCGCTCACACATGCACTTACTTACACATAAATACACGTAATTAAAAATAATATAATAATAATAATAATATATTGTTTAATTTAAAATACATTTTTACATATCATACAATATATATTTATATGTTGATTATTGTTTTATGTGTTTATTATATAATTATCCTTATAGAATTATTTTATAATTGTATTATGTTAATTAATTAAAATGATCAAATTAGTTTAAATAACTATATATTTCAATTATTTATTAAATATATAATTATTTAATTCAAGTAATTAGATGTGTGTGTGTGTGTGTGTGTGTGTGTGTGTGTGTGTGTGTGTGATCTCTGTCTCGCTTTTTCTCCACACTTTCATCTTGCTATCATTGCCACCCTCACTGGAGGTTTTGTTTGAATGAGCGCCTTCATTTTAAATGCACCAAGGATGAGGCAGTAGGAGAGATTTTGAAGCGAGACAGCCTGCTTGGTGGTTGCTATGGATATGTGCTCACTGTCTGTGTAGTCAGGGTGGGTACTGGTTTGGAAGCCATGAAGGTTACTTGTAAAAGCCTGCTGCTTCCGTATCAAATTAAAGCAGGAGCTCCATGCAGGAAAGCCCCGGGTCTTAGGAGTCCTGTGAGGAGCAAAGTGGAGGGGATTAGAACCCTGGACATCCTGTTGACTGTTTCTCATCTGTTGCCTGTGAGCAGTCCCAAACAGAAAGAAGGCACTGTGGTGAGTCCAAAGAGGGACTCCACACAGGTCAGCACTGCTGCAGATGGCAATCCCACTCCCTGTGGCCACGACCCTAACTAACAAACCTGTGTTAATGTGGTAAGGGACAGAGAGGAGAGCAGAGTCCATTTTAACACAGAACTCAAGAATGGAAGACTCATTGTCACCCACTACTATGGGTCTTGTGACCTCAGACACAAGCTTAATCTCAATTTAAAGCCTCTCAGAGACTTTTTTTTCCCCTAAAAGCTGACTTGATGATTGCTGTAGACCTAGGGAAAAGACCGTTAACATTCTTTAGAAAGTGACATACTTTTTCTTCTCACTTTTAATAACCTATGTAATAGGGTGCATTTCTAATGCTGTTACTAAACACGCTTTGTTTAAGACAGGGGGCCCATTTCTTATGTGTCCGTGTTTTGTCTACGACTTGGTAGCCTAACAAAGAAGCATTTATAGTTTATAGTCCAAATTCAAATGTTATGTTTAGGTTCTTTTGATTGACTAATACAATAGTAAGTTATCACCTAGTTGAAAGCATATTACCAGGTTTCTCCAAGTTCAGAATCAAAATTAAGTTATGCCTACAGTGCTCCTACTTGGAACTGCTAATATGAGTCTGTCAGCAGTACAGAGCAATCTCTCCTTGGAAGCTATGTTAAATGAGCTGTGGGAGCTATAAACTGCTGGGTAAATATGTAAAGGATCAGGTACCGAAGTGGATAAAAAATTGTTGGCAGCCCCCACACCGACACAAAAGACTTCCACTGTCTCATTATCAGATGACACCCAAGCATGCCAGATCTCTCAGATGAGTCAAAGGCCTTGGATCGGTTTTTCGCTAGAGTGATTAGCCAGAATCAACACCCTGGAGTCAAACTTGAGGAGGAATTTCCAAACTCTTGTTTCCAAACGTTACCAGTGTTATGGCAACAATACTTCAGCGCCCTGACACCTGGTTTTCCAAAGCGTGAGTCAGACAGACTCTCAGTCAGTGTTCTGCAGACACCCTGCTTGGTCCCAAGACTCTGTTAGGGAAAGGAGATGGGTAGCCATCCTGCAGGCTGGGGAATGAACATTCACAACACACAAGCCTCTGGAGAGCAGTGCAAAAGGATGCTGCGAGATGGTAGGCTAGAGAGTGGTGTTGCACGGATGAGATGAGAGTCTTCATGCTGAGATGAAGTGTGCCAGTGGTCCAGTTCTTGGAACTTCCAGTCAGGGTCAGGAGAGGCATAGCACCTCGTCATTGCCCTGTCCTCAGAAGACACACACACTTAAAAATTGGGTTTCTGTGACAGTTTATAATGCAGGCAATCCATTTATTGACAGCATGGAAATCCACAGAGTAATATTTCTTTTTTTAAAAATGTACTGATATCCATACAAGAATCTTCTTGAAAACTCCTCCAGTTCTATTATGTGTCTCTCACAACACCCTGGGAGGTGGAGCTTGTTTTATAGTTCATATTGGAAAGAATCCACAGGGAAGTATGTGGTTCTCTAGTTAAGGGAACTCAGAGAACACAGATCCACTGACTGCACTGTAACACCTGTCAGGACTAAGAGGTGCTAAAAGATGTCCCTAGGACCTGCATCTTTAGCAGTGCCCAGGTTCCTCTTGTTCTGATCCCCAGAACCTTTCTAAAAACACAATAGGTTGCCTGTTTTAAATAAACAGTTAGGGCCAGGGAGAGGGCTTAGTCAGTGAAGTGCTTGCCTTGCAAAGGTGCGCTCCTGAGTTAAACCCTCGAACCCATGTAAAGAAGCCAGATACGGTAGCTTGCACTTACAATCTATAGTCTCGGTGCTGGGGAGGTGGAGACAGGTAGATCCCTGGGGCTCGCTGGTCAACCAGCCTACTACTTGGTGAGTTCTAGGCCAGCAAGAGACCCTGTCTCAAAGAGAGGTGGGGGAGGGAGGGAGAGAGAGAGAGAGAGAGGGAGGAAAGGAGAGAAATGAAAGGAAGGAGGCAATTCAGGATGTATGAATGGATGGAAAGAAAGAAGAAAGAGAAGAGAAAGAAAAGGGAGGAAAGTGGGCACCATCTAAAGAACACCACCAGAGATTGTCCTTACACACACGTACACAAGCATACACCCCAAAGAGTGCGGGGTAGGGAGAGGAGAAGACGAATATGGGCACCACTTAGCATTAACCTTAGAGGTACATACAGAAGTCCAAGCTGATATTTTATTTTCTAGCTCTGAAACTTGCTTTTTTTTCTTTTCTTTCTCTGTGAAACCTCTAGGCGTTTAGTAGTGGAGTTTGGGTTAGAAAATCGTGTTCATAGCAGGGAATCTGCAGCCTCAGTCATAGATGTGTACCCTCACTCACAACCCCCAAGGCAGACGGTGACAGGATCCATCTCATCTACCTGCTGGTAGCACCCAGCTGCGTAGGTGGCAGGACTCCATGTGGTATTTAAAACGCTCAAATCTGGGGATGGAGAGACGGCTCAGCGATTACAAGCAAATGTTACTATTGCAGACAGGAGTTCAGTTCCCAATACCCACATCAGATGGCTCACAGCCATAAGTAAAGCCAGCGCCAAGGGATCCGGTGTATCCTTCTGGCACACATATGCTTATACCCACACACTGACACACACTGAAAATTAAGATGAGCCTTTATAAAATTCTCATATGTGTCTTCTCCAGCTTCTCCTACTTCCTCTCTTCTCTACTTATCAAGGGACAGATGGACAAATCCGTGTGGTGGGAAATGTTGGGCAGAGACATCTGGTGCCTTCAAAGCTTCTAAGCCTCAAAAGAAATGCATGGCAAAGCCAAGAGCAAGGGGAACGAGCTATATGCTGGCCCATACCCCATGGCTGCTGGGATTGATTGTACCATGGCATAGCTAGAAGTCACACAGCATGCTTTGTGATGTGCTGAGCTTTCCAGAGTCCAAATCCTGCCTTCCAGAGACCACATGTGGTCTTCTAGTTACACCAGCTCATTGGCCAGCCAGCCTAGCAGAATTGATGAGCTGCTGGCTCAATGAAAGACCCTGTCTTAAAATATAAATTGGGAGAGATCAAGAAAAACAGCTAATGTGAACCCATGGCCTCCACAGGCATGTACACGTTCAGTCACACACATCTGCACATATTAATACACATGCAAATGCAATGTAAAGATCTGTAGCAGACTTGAAGGATAGATAACCCTCCAAAATTGCATCCTGTCCATCGAAGTTGCAGTGAATGCATTTCCTGCGAATGGAAGCTGCAACCATCACAGCCTTTGAGGAGCTCGATGGGAACGAAGCATTGTGTCATGAAACTGTCACCAGTTCTTCTAAGCTGCATAGACTTTATGAGCCGTTCTGTCAGACTAACATTATAGGCAATTCATTTAGGATCCCATCTGCACCCTTAACCAGGAAAGGGTTTGAACAGCTGACTGCTGTCTAAGGCTGTCAGGCTGAGGAGTGACCATCATCCCTGGCAAAGGGGTGACTAGTAGTTACTAAAGCTTTGCTGGGTAGCTCGAGGTGCTCCTCCAAGTCATTGTCTGAGAGTTCTCTGGGGTAGTTCTCGGGGGGGTAGGGGGGATGTCTGATCATCTTTATTCTTAGAGATACTTTATATCGCTGTCTTTGTTCTCCCATCCTTGGATGACATTAAAATGCCCATGAATGCCGGAAAATCCTCGCATGTGACATTACATACGATGACAAGGGAAGCATAAATGTAGTGCTGGGCTCTGAGTTTAAGAAATCTGTCTATTAATGCATTTGGGAATGTCCATGTTTTACAACGGAGAAAGGTGGGTGCAGAGACATCCCTGCCTCCTGCATGTGCTATGGCAGCCTCACGGGGTAGCTGGCAGCTGCAAGCACACATATAAAATCAGAAAGACATTCCCAAGGTTGTTTTTCCTTGCGGTTTAAGAGCACACATCCAGGCTCTCTCCTCAAGAGACCTGATTAAGAAGGATGTGTTCCTGCACATAGATAGAGGTCCCTGACAGGACTTGCCTGGCCGCTGGAAAGCTAATGAAGGAAATGAATCAAGCTGTCAACAACTAAAGGCATTAGTGTGAATACTCGCCAAGTGAAGAGAGGAGTTTGGGACCTGAGAACCCAACATAGGAAAGCCTGTTCTACCTGAGTACACAGAGCTGTGCTGTCCAATAAGGAGCCGCCAAGTACAGGTGGCTGTTGAGAACCCGTAATATGCTGCCTACAGATGGCGTTCGGTTGGTAGATAGCCAGCCCAATATGCAGTAAGCCCTGGGTTCCTTCTTCATCACCTGGGCCATTGGCACATAGAAATTGGCGTGTGAGATTTCTGGAATCCCAGAAATCCAGATAGAAGCAGGGGGAACAGAAGTTCAGTGTCACCCTAAGAGCCAGCCAGTTCCTGGCCAACCTGGCTTACCGAAGATCCTGTTTCAAAATAGACAGTCTGAGATGAGCTATGAGATGTAAAGCTTGTCATATAAAAGAAAATATATGAACAATAACATGAAACTTATTACATGTTAGAATGATAATATGTGCTATATGAGGTTAAATAAAATATACAGGCATCCTTATTATCAAGAGTAATTGGCTCCAGGGTACCAAAACCCACAGATGCCCAAGTCTTCTGTAGAAAATGGTGTTGTGTTTGCAAGAGTCTATGTGCATCCTCCTGTATACTTCAAGTTGAGTGCTTATAACTCCTGACGCAATGTAAACACTGTATAAACAGTTGTATAGTAAGCACTGTATAGGGGAAGTTGACATGGGGGGAAAACCTGTCTGTGTTCAGTATAGATGGATTTTTTTAAAAATTTTCTGTCCATGGGAGATTGAATCTTCAGATCTAGAACCCATAGACTCAGATGGCTGTCTTCAAATTAATATCATTTCTTTTTTTTAACATGCCTGCTAGAATTTTAAAGCTATGTAGGAAGCCCACATTATACTTCTGCTAGACATCATTGTTCTCAAAAATTGATCAGCATGTGAATGGACAGAGAAGGCGCTCTCTTCCCTTCTACTGTGTGTGAAAACAGCACATATTACTTCAAAGCGATTCCCAGGCATCCCTGGGGATTTTTGTTTGTTCATTTTGTCACAGTATCCCAAGCTGGCCCTAGAACCCCATATGTAGCCAGGGATGACCTTAATCATCCTGCCTCTGCCTCCCGAGGGCTGGGACTGCATGTGTGTACAGCCGTGTCTACTTTGCGTGGTGCTAGGGATAGAACCAAGGGCTTCATGCACACTAGGCAAGGACTTACCAACAGGATTGCATGACTGCCCGCTCCCTGTTCTTAAGGGGCTCACAGCCTTTCCACCAGGGGCTTCTCCTGGCTTCTTTTGATGAGCTCCAGGCTCATCATGCACCCAGCATACTAAATCCCTCTGGCTACTACGGTAGCTTACTCTCATGACACATCAAATGTGTCCCCTGCTTTACATCTGCTGTCCAATTAGTGGAGAAAGCATTCCTTTTAGTTAAGAATTTTATTTTGAGTCCATAAAGTCCTTTGAAAGTCCAAAATATCCCTCTATAATTTCTTGGCTAAATTGTTATAACAAACTGTTCTGGAGTGAAAATGTAGACTTAACGTGCAAAGGACTGGGTTTTTATAGATGGTGATTTAGCCAGAGCTGCAATGCACGGGAACTAAAGAGACCATCTAGGTACTTTTCTTCTTTGCCAGCTTATGAGCATAAATTACCAACACAAAATAAATTTTCATCTTTTTTTATTCCCTAAAATGTTTTTTAATAATGTGAGGTTTTTTGTTTTTTGGGGTTTTTTTTGTTTTTGCTTTTGGCAATAAGGAAAGATAAAGGGCCTCGAGTCACAGGATAGGGTCATGGCTGGGAACGTGAGTTAGCCCTTTGCCTGGATTTCACAGTTATCAATGGGGTTGGGGCTCAAGGAGATGGGCCCTGCACCCCGCATGAGGACTTCCAGTGAGCCATGTGCCAGTCCTCCATCCCTGTTCCTGCGGAGCCAGGGAGATTGGTGTGTGTGTGATGTAAGCAGTAACACTACTTCTGTCATACCTACTCTTTCAATTTTCCTTCATTAAAATCATATTGACTTCTAAAAAAGAAACAGAGTTGCTATAAGTAGTAAGTTGATTAAATGTTAATGTGCAAACCATTTCCATGTGACAATTAGATTTGGCCACATACTGCTTTTTTTTTTTTTGATACCTCACCGTTATTATCTTTCAATGCACAGATATAGAAAATTAAATCCAACTGGAACACACACAAAGAAAAGTACTTGTCTTGCACTAGCACATTTAAGGTTCCACACTTAGGGTGATGGCGCTAGTCTGTCTTTGTGCTGGCTGTGTCAGCGTTAATCATGGAATCCTCTTCTCTGCTGTTGTCTCTTATTTCACCCAGCTCCTCTCCAAGTGGATTCACAGCAGTCCGTGAATTTCCATTGATTTGGTTGGGAATTTGCCCAGTTGTTGAGTTCCTGCTCTGTCTGGGGCCCATGCTAAACCCTGGAGGAAAAAAAAAAAAAACAAATAAGAAGAAGCTGACATACATGTGCCTGCTTAAAGGAGATGTATCCTGCAGAGGATGAGGTTGATGCATGACTGATGGGTTCGGTATTAGGTGACAGGAGGTAAAGACATATTCATTGAAATGGGCTCAGGGCTTGCCAGAGCCACTGTCTAAAGCCTGGAGTAGCTTGAAGCATTTACATTGAGTCTCCTCATTGACCTGGTACCTGAAACCCCGCTGTCACTCTAAAGGATTTGTTTTAATATGTGATCTCAATCCTGAGGGAGTTTAGGGAAGCAGGGAAATGTATTAGGGACCAGCCTGATGGGTTTGGAGCAGAGGGAAAGCTGGAGATGGAGGTGTCTGATGTACATGCAGCAAAGAAGAGAGGTATATGGGCCAGGCTCTTGAGGTGTATCATCAGACTGGAGTCTGCAGAGAAAAGAGGCAGGCCTTGCGGAGAAGACACTGCACACGGGACTATGGAATGGGGCTCCTTCTCTCTCCTTTTCTGGAGAACTCCCCAAACTCTTCTTGAGCTCATCCTGTGTACATCACTCATGGATCCCAGACACAGCCCCCATTTACTAACCCCCGCAAACCAGTAACCTCTTCTAACTCTGCCATTAAGGGTATTCAAGTATGAGAATAAAGATCATACTGCCAGGTAAAGGGGCAAGGGCAAGAAACAAGGAGAATGTACCACCCTGTGTCGCTGCACATAGTAGGGCACCATGCCCATGGTAGAGCTCAGTAAGGATGAGAACCAAGCTTAGCAGCTAAAGCTGGGCCCTGGGAGTGGGTCCTTCAGGAGAGCAGTTAATAGTCCTTGTTAGATGTGAGCAAGAGGAGGCTTCACTCCAAGAAGAGGGAGGATGCAAGCCAGGGCAGCCAAGGTAGCCACTCCTGGCTGTGATAGAGCCAAGCTGCTCTGATTTCACCACACCTGTGGGCACCACTGCTGGCTCTTGAGGCTGAGTACCAGGCACTGCTTCCAGGGCTTTCTTGATAGGAGCCCTGAGCACGGAATTGAGAAATGTCCTTAAAGCTTTCCATATTGCAGATACCATCAGGCAGTGGCAGGAACATAGTCTTCCCTGAACACGAGGCATGAATTAAATATCCTTGTGAAACAGTTGTTCCCCTGCAGTGAATCTCCTCTCTCTCCCAACACTACTAAAAAAGTGGAGAGAAGGAAACTCCACCATATATAACAAAAGACAAACTTCTTTCTATAAAATCTTGTGTTGTAGGAAGAGAGTTTTAATCAAGATATGCTTTATTAAAGTCAAATTTGTCTACACGCCCAATTGTTTCTGCAGTACACTCTCACAGTGATGCACAGCTGTACAGTCTTGGGGAATGTTACTCTATAAGCACGGCAGAGTCCGCGGAGGCATGGGGTTCTCAGCAGTTTCTGAAAAAGTCTTCCTGTTATTGCCATGATTCCCCCATGGACAGATTTGTCCAACCACTGATTGTTTTTAAAGCTGATATAGCTGATAAGTTTCTACTTAGTAACAATCAATAAAATTATCCTTGTGAAACAGTTCGACAGCCTTTTAGATAGGCTTTTACAATTTACTTTTATAATTTTTAGCTTGCTGTGATGGATTTTAATTATATTCCATTCCATTTGGAATCCTGGATCAAGACCCATTAGAGGTCTTGTCTGCTAGTCTTATGATACATGATGCAGTGGAGAGGGCTACAAAAGAATACATAGTATACATGTATGGATTTCAAAAGAATAAATAAATATTATGTCTTTTAAAATGCTAATGCCCTGTCAAAGTCAAACACCAATAAGAGTCGCATCTATGATGAAGGTATTTGTATTCAGGAATAAAGACTGGAATGCAATCTGGGATATACAGACAAAGGCCAGGATATGTCTAGGGAATTTTATTATGACAGAGAAATCTACAGTAGTTACGTTGAAAATTCATCGGCCTTCTGGGTGCTTCAGGGAACTGACCCTCTCTGATTGGTGAGTGGTGGCTGTTACTACATAAATCTAATCTTAAGGCCACAGTTGGCAATTTTATTGATAGTTACTAAGTAGAAATAGCCTCAAAGTTGAGCAGGCTGTTCCATGGAGTTAGTTCCAAGAGTTGGTTCCTGAAGTGGGTGTCTGAGACTGAGTGGTCTCCTTTCTCTCGCCTGGCTCCTCAGCTCCATTTTACTGGAGTGTGACCGTGTAAATCTCCAAGCTCCCAAGCACCAGAGATACAGAAAGGAGGAAGTCACAGGCAGCTGTGGCTCAGCTGACTGGAAGACAAATAATTACAATATAGGGTGGCAAGTGCACTAACAGACATGTGTACAGCAGAGGGAGATTAATTCAGGTCACCAAGCAGGAAGATGTGCCATTTGGGCATCTTCTGAATAACAGAGAAGGAGATGGCAAATGATGCCAGACAGGAGGAGCATCTGATCAGATCCAGAGGAGGGGAGCCGTGCAAAGCTTACGAGGGTTCCAGCGTGAGGTTTGAGGGTGGAGACGGGGCTGCAGTGAGCGGAGGCCTTCAGGAGCTAGTGGTCCTTCAGAGGACAGGTGCTGTGTACTCACTTTTCATGTGGAGTCTGGGAAGGTGAGAAATAGAACCCAAAGGAAGGACTGGAAGCTGGAAGCAAGAGAAAGTGAGCTATCACAGCAAGAGCTGTGCTGCTGTGTCACATGGAGAAGGGGAGGGGTTCCAGGGAGAGCTGGAGGAATGGGACAGACACCACTAGGGGTCGTGCTGTCTGCAGGGAGGAGGGGGGTACCTCCCTCGGGTGTAGATGGCCAGGTAGGCAGCCATGCTGCTGAATACAGCGCTCAGCAGGGGTGACGGATGAATTTTAAGTGAGCAGGGAATGGATTCCAGTTTTAGGAAAATCTAGGTGGAGACATATCCAAGTAGAGGCTAATTCTTCAGTCAACAGATATTGAGTCTCTGAAGACATCCATAATATAAAACAGGGGCGTTAGCCTCCAGAAACCAAAGTCTAGAGATGCCAGTGTAGTTGGCCCTGTGGGGCTGTACTTTAGAGGAAGTAGTCACACATGTCACAGCAAGGAGCAGACATGGAGACATGAAAGCACAGAAGAGATGAGAAGTGACAGCGAAGTCCCTAGGTGATGGGAACCTCTGGGAGTGGCCCGAAGGGGTAGACGCGCTGAGGGAAATGGAAAGTTGCAGGAAAGGAGAATGAGGAGAGTCCCAGAAACCAAGGAGCGTGACAGGTAAAGAATGCCCAGTGACCAAGCGAGACAAGCACATGTGTGCGTTTGATCTGACGACCGAATGAATGTCCTTGACAGCCTGAGTGTGCACACATAGTCATGTGGATAACTATAATTAGAAAAAAAAAATCTGCTTTTATATCTAATATCTGAAGGCTTTGCTAGGTCCATCTGGCTATAATTTTTAGCACTTTCGTACAGATAACAACAGTCCTTTGATCTGTGCCTGTAGTATAACTGTTGATCACACACGCCAGCTCTTTTCCTCCATGAGCCTTCCCTGAGTCCACCCCAGGAAAGACTAACTGATCTGGTGATTTATAAAATGATTTTTTTGTTGTTGTTTTTTCAAGACAGAGTTTCTCTGTTGTAACTCTGCCTGTCCTGGAATTCGCTCTGTAGACCAGAGATCAGCCTGCCTCTGCCTCCTGAGTGTTGGGATTAAAGGCATGTGCCACCACCGCCCGGCATAAAATAATATTTTTATCAATTCTCTGAAAATGTCATACAGTCAATCTTTATTATATTCACCCACTCAGCTCCTCCTATACATACCCTCCCTCCATACCCACCCAACTTTGAATTTTCTTCTTCTTTTTTTTTTTCCATTGAGTCCAGTTTGTGCTGCACACCTCTTCTCGTGAGTGGAGTCTGCCCTGGTGTGTTGGCTACCTGGCAGGGCTCACATCCTTAAAGATGTCCTTCTCCCCCCGACAGCTATAAAATGCTCCTCCGCTAATGGTGGGTTTTTGTGGCACCTCCTCTCCTTCTCCATCACTGGGATTTTGTCCGACTCGAGCTTGCAAGGTCTCGTGCATACTTCCACTCTGTCTGTGAGTCCAAACATGCAGCTGCCCTGTCCTGTCTGGAAAACACTGTGCCCTTGAAGTTATCTACCACCTCTGGCGTGTACAATCTTTCCCCTCCCTTTTCTGGAAAGATCCGTGTGCCTTTGGTCTCTGGAGAGGTGCGATAGGTGCACCCCATTTAGACTGAGTACCCCAATCTCTTATTCTCTGCATATTGACTAGTTCACAGATCTGGAAGTTTCTTAGTATGGTTTTCTTGGAAACAATTGACTAGTGTTGTTTTCAAAGCTGTCACGGAAATGAAATATGTAAGAGGCTGGGGGGATGGGATCGGGGCGAGCACTTACTGGGAATGCATGATGCCCTGGGTTCCATACTCACCACCAGAAAACCAAACAGAAATAAACATCCAGGAGGCTATGTTGGTGTAGGGTGGGAACAGGAAGAGTGTGGAAACAGACAAATATCCCGTATGGAAGAACTGGAAATAATGTATGTAGGTGCTGCCCCTCAAGGAGGTAGCACGTTATTCTCTCCTTCTGTGCGAATCTCGCTCAGGATCTTCCACGTGTGGTCTGAGGAAAGGAGTAAAAGCATAGCTTTAAGGTGGTGAATAGACCTGGCAGACATCAACTCAGCCATGTGCTGAAGCTTAACATCAATGCTAAGCCATGCTGACAACATGCACCCTTGATAGGGTGAGGGAAGCATGGCAGTTTCTCTCCGGGGTCCTCCTCTCAACCTATCAGCTAAATGTAACTGGGAGAAAAACTGCACATCTGTCAAATACGGGGCATTTTATAAGACACAGGGCCAGCTCTCCTCACAATGGTCACAAACAAAAAGTCGGCTAAGTCCAAGAAGCTGTCACAGTGAAGAGGACCCTACCCAGACATGATGACTGACTATTACATTCTATCTGGACAAGAGCCTGGGACAGAAAGGGAGCATTAGAGCCACGAGTCACAGCTTACACGTATAACCTCAGCATTTAGGCAAGCTGAGGCAGGATGTGTTTGAGGTCAGCTCAGTTAAAGAGAGACATTGTTCACCCTTCTCCTAACAGGGATAAGAGCAGAAAGGGACCATTAGGTGGCAAGTAAATAAATTGGAATTAAGTATCGACTTAAGTCAGTATATCAGTATTCCTTATTTGTACCAAGTGTATCATCAACATTAGATCTTAACACGGATGAAAATCAGATACTGAGTCTAGATAGTCCTCAACTGACGATGGGATGTGCCCGCAGTGAATCCATCACAGGTCAAAAATACCATACGTCAGAAATGTAAATAATGCACCTATGTTAACTGCCCATCTTAGTTTAGCTTTTTCAACCTTTTTTTTAAAGGTTTATTTATTTATGTATATAAGTGCTCTATCTGCATGTTTATTTGTATGCCAGAAGAGGGCATCAGACCCCATTATAAATGGTTGTGAGTCACCACGTGGTTGCTGGGAATTGAACTCAGGACCTCTGGAAGAGCAGCTAGTGCTCTTAACCACTGAGCCATCTCTCTAGTCCAACTTAATGCTCAAAGCACATTAACCTGTAGCTTGGGCAAATCACCTCACACAAAGCTTGCTAATAAAGTGTTGATTAGTACCTCATCTGTTGAACACCACTGCCAGTGAAAAGCAGCCGTTGCTTCTGTGAACTCTCATGCTGTCCTAAAGCCAGAACATATAACGAAAATCATTGTAGTCACAGGACAGTCTGTGTTTAAGAAGTCTGTATTATCTGGAAAAGGTCCCTAGAAATCTAAAACTTGCAAAAGTGTGTTTTAAAATGACAGCAGTAGCCCCACTAGTTTCTTGCCTGAGATTTTTCCTTAAGCCCCCATATATCCATGCTGTTTAGACCCTCACTTCAGAAAGTCTTGACCCCTGTCCATCATGGAGGAAGGCTCCCACAGCCTCTCCCATGGGTCACAGTGCTGACAGCTCAGCCTTGAGACTCCTGGCCACACACTGAGAGCAGGGACCATCCCCTCTGGGCTCCTTGACTTGAAGTGCCATATCAGTCCTCTGCTCACCTAGTTCATCAGACAAACCGAGTTCTCAGGGTTTCATTCATTTGTATTTTGGGCAGTTGTGGGCTTAGTTCTTATAAACCCATTAGAACAGTGTAGAATCTGAGTAGCACCTCAAGCTGTCATATGGTGTCTCATAGCCAGCGCCAACAGTGTAGGGTGCAGAGAAACATGTTCAGTGGGCAGGAAGGAGACCATGCCATGCCACAGGAGGGCCTCTATGCACTCACTCACAAAGGGGTAAGCTAGCTGGGGCCCTAAGTCCCAGGGTAAGAAGTGTGCCTGAAAAGGAAAGGGTTTTCAAAGACAAGCTCTACCCATAGATATTACTTAGCATTGACCTGAAAGCAGTTGATTTTCTGCTGTTTTAATCAAAACATATTCCCCAAGTGCCTTGACTCACCAAAAACAAGAACATGAGCATTCTGAGCGGGATCCTGTCTATTTTCACTCCTTGCCTCCTGCTCTCCATCAGTGAACAGACTCACTTAGGCAGGGTTTGCGGCACACCTTCCGGGGTAATCACTGTATCCATCAAGAACGCCCTGATTACTTTCCTCCGCAGCGAATAGAAGCAGCGTTATTCCACAGTCAGAATCCGTCTCAAAGACCCACGTGCCCACTTAAAATGTTCTATTTTCCTGGCACTCAAGATTCTTTTCTGCACTCTGGAAGTCCAGCAGATGGATATGTGAAAATGTGGGGTAGTCAACCAGTGACTGCTGCAGCTGCCTAAACCCCAGATATAGCTGGTGCAAGACCTTGAGGAGCAGCCTAAGGAGGTTCCAACTGGTCCGAGGGACCCTGCTTCCAATCTTGTAATAAAACTTTGTCTGTAACAGATGTGACAGGGCTTAATTTACACAGATTATTTGATGTGTTCTCTTTTACCGTAAGCTTACACCCCCCAAAAAATGCTGGAGAATGATTCATATTGACTGAGCAATCAAGCTTCCCTTGGCAAAAGCTGGTTGTACATATCTGATAATGGGTTTAGGACATTTAATATACCTGACCTAATTTTCAAGTCTATTCATTTTTTTTTAAGCGCTGAATTAGCCCTTCCATATATGAGATTTTTTTTTTCAAATTGTAGTTTTATATATTCAGGCCACCTGGATTACTTTTATAATGAAAAATTCTGGAAGTATCAGACAAAATATGCAACACATTACGAAAGTGTTAGCATTAAAGCCAAATTCATAAGAATGCCTTAGTTAGAGGATCGTATACCAATCTCCAAGTCCAATGAATGGCTAATAGGATGCATTTTCTTTAATACGGGGCATGAAAGTCTTTTTCTCCTCTTTACATTTAAATGACAAGCTTATTACATTTGCAGCAGAGAGGATTAGTGGATCAGTGTAAAAGCTTCCCAGTCACAAGAAGCAGAAAGTGCTAAGGGCCTGTATTCTGGGCCCCAGACACTTGGTGGGTGTGTCTCGGCAAAAGGCAGTTCCAGACTGGTTGCCCATCACAGGCTCCTCACAGCATAGGGAAAACTGTTACACTGCTTCAGTGAATCTTGGTTGTTGTGGTTGGTTGATTGGTTGGTTGTTAGGGGTTAGATGGTTCTTGAGACAGTATCTCTTATAGGCCAAGCTGGCCTACAACTATTTATGTATCAAAGGATGTCTTACAACTCCAGATCCTCCTGCCCTTGACCCTCTGGCCCCTCTGCCCCCTGCCCCTCTGCCCCCCTGCCCTCTGCCCCCTGCCCCTCTGCCTCCTGCCCCTTCTCCTCTGCCCCTCTGCCCCCTGCTCCCCTGCCCCTCTGTCCCCCTGCCCCTCTGCCCCTCTGCCTCTGCCCCAAATGCTGTGATTACAGGTCTATGTCACCACACTGAGCTCTTTGGCAAATTTCAAGTGGCTTCATGGATGTCCAAAGCAAGGAGGTAGATATCTTTTTGTCCTCAAGGTATAGCTGGGGAAGGTACAAATTAAGTGGGTTCGGGTGTAGAAAGCCTTAATTAGATAATCTTTTGCCTCAGTTATCACAATTTTCCTCATTAACGCAGGTGTATTCATTATTTCCCTGCTGCTATGACAAAGAAAAAAAAATGCCTGACAGAAGCAACTTCAGGGATAAAGGTTGTATTTTTATTCATGGTTTCAGGAAGTGCAGTCCATCAGCGTAGGGAAGGTACGGTGAACGGCATGGTCTGGGGCAGTGGAAGCTTGATGCTGCTGCTCATTCACATCTCGAAGATCAAGAAGCAGAGAGGGGATCAGAAGCAGGCCAGGCTAACAATCCCCAGGGCCTGCTCTAAAAGCCTTCTTGTCCCAAAAGTTCCACAGCCTCCCCTAGACCACCAGCCAAGGACCAAGTATTTCCATACACCACCTACAGGGGGCATTTCTGATCCAAACCATTGCAGCTGGTAATTCTCCCATAGGAGCTAATAATGGAATAGCCCGTGTTGTAAATGGACTGTGCCCTACTGTGACTCTACAGAGGCAGGAGGGTCAGGAGTTCAAGGATATCCTTTGCCGCATAGCTGGTTTAAGGCCAGCTTGGAAATAACACCAAAGGATTTGTAGCAAACACAGAAGAGAATTGCAGAGCACTGGACGGTTACAAGCCAGAGGATAAGCCTGCAAGGAAAGGTAACAAGGCCATTATTGCCTGCTAAGGGGGAAACATAGGCCCTGTGCCGTCATATCTCTTACCTACAAGGTTTCTTTTCTGCCCGTCCCCAGTCAACAGTGAACTGTTTGAAGACAGTGACTTTTGCAACTTCGTGTTCCCAGCTTCTGAAATGTGCTCTTTGGGAATGGTAAAGAAATTAGCAATCTTTGATCTGTGCTAGAAACAATAAAATGGACCTAAACTGGAGCACAGCTATGGTGACAAGACGGAATGGCTAATAGAATACCTGTCGTGGTGTCGAATGCTTATGAGTGGTTACTGTGTGCCAAGCACTGTGTAACGTACCTCATTTGTTTCCCCGTGTTATTCTCACAGCATTCCTAGAAGGCAGATGTGGTTTTTTGTTTGGTTGGGTTGGTTTTGGTTTTCTATGTTACAGATCAGGAAACTGAGGCAGAGCAACTTCACATTCTCTGGACAATGACACATAAGTAGTGTGAGATAGAGTGGGGGTATGAGTAGTCCAAGCCTCTTGCTGTGTGTTATATATGTGGGGCCGAGTTTAATGAAGATATTTCAAGTAGAAAGACACTAACATAAAAAAATCAGTGGTTTCCAAACTCATCAGGAGGGCTAGGGTCCCAACGGGGCGAAGTTGGTAATCAGGAAGTCACTTCAGAGAAGCAATAAATACAAGGACTGCAGAGAACCACTCCCAATAAGCTCAGATGCCTGCCGCGCCTGCAAGTGTTTTTCACGGAGCGATGCTGGGAACGGCTGCAGAAGTCACCACAGCCGTCTGCTGAGACTGGTGCAGCTGCCTCTCTGCCCTGGGAGCAACAGTGGCTGTTACCCTCTGACCTTGCCAGAGTCTCAGTGTCTCAGTGGTGACACCTAAATAAAAACTGTGTTGATGGGGGCTTTTTGGAAATGTAGTCCCGGGGCCTCCAGCCCTTGTGTGACTGGAGGAATGGCGTTGCGTCTTCACAAGCCTGAAATGCCATATGCTCCACTGTGTGGTCCTGAAGAAACTTTGAGGAATTCTCCAGCAAGACTGAAAGGCATGATGTTCCAGATAATCTCTGTGTTCTCCCAGAAGCTCAAAAACAGACCAGAAAAATGACATTCTCAGATTCTCCTTCACTACCCGTGGTTTCTAAAAACAACGCCTATAATTCTAAACGGCATCACAGCCCCTAACCCAATTAATCAATAATGATGAGGCTGTGCCTTATCCTAGGCACTGAGAAAACACGCTGCTCTCCTTAAAGCATGGTCTTTTTTTTTTCTTACTTTTTAAGTTGCAAGAGGGATAAAGCTGAAGGGCTGTGCTTACTGAGCAAATTCCCCACCACTAAGCCTACACCCCACACCCTAGCACACTCTTACTGGAATAGATGATGAGGGGAAGGTGAAGCCAGGTGAGTCAGCACACAGTTCTAGCCTGGTGTGCTAATTACACATAAAACCAGGGGCAGAGTGAGTCATTTTATACTGTCTGTGGATTACTGATGGCTTCTACAGAAGGGAGATGGTCATCCAGTGGGAACTGAGGCAGTGAGTCTCAGTCCCTGTCCAGTTATCTGGGATGTGTATGCCTCAGTCCATTTCAGCTTTTATAACAAAGTATCTTAAAAAGTATCGCGGACTGGATAGCTCGTAAACAGCAGAGGCTAGGAAGTCAAAGGTCAAGGCACTAGATTGAACCTCTGATGAGGGTCCACTTTCTAGTTCATAGGCAGCACCTATTCGTTGAGTCTCCATGGGGTAGATCTCTTTGGGCTCTTTGCTTGTTGGTCTTGTGCTGCTGAGAACTGGAGATTGAACCTGAGGCCTTGAACATGATACACAAGCAATCAACTACTGTGTGGCATGCCCAGCTCTGGGATCTTTTATAAGGTCAATAATCCCATTCATGACAGCCCTGTTCTCATAACCTGACCCTCTCCCAGTGGTCCTACGTCTTCACACTACAGCGCTGGTGATCAGGTTTCAACAAATGGGTTGACCACTGTAGTTTATCAAAAATATTGATGCCTGTGGTTCAGTGCGGTGAAACCAGAACCTCTAGGGCCGTGACCCTCCAATCAGAGGTTTAGAAGCACCGAGGATGATGCTAAACTTCATTGAGTACCCTGCGAGGCTGTGGAGTTGACATGCATTTTTCCCTAAACTGTCTCTGTGGAGTCTTGATTGTCATCCATCCCATTTTATTAATGGACCAACTAAACCTTAGAGGCAAGGATTTTAGCCAAGGTCAGGAGCTGTCCTTTATCTCTCCCCTGCAGTCCATCCCATCCCGTTGATAATGGTTCTTAACCCTTGTTACAGTTTAGAATCACCAAGGGAACTTTAAAAAGTCTGGACACCCAGATTGCACTCCAGATCTATTAACTCAGAATATGCAGGAAGAGTGGAAGCCAGCGTCAATATTTTTAAAGATTCCCAAGTGATTCCAATGTGCAGTAAAGCTTAGTGATGACTGTAATATGGCATTCTCAAGCACCGTGATAGAGCTTACAGTGCATGAATTTGTTAATTGAGAGATTATGTTTTGTCCTCTTTCCTAATTCTAACAGCTTACCTGTTCTAACAAGTCCCTTCATTAGGGACTCTCTTCACAATTAACGTGTCAGTAACAACAGCTACGAAAACACAGAAGCTGGTATTTCAAACCCAAAGAATATATGACCCTCCTACCATAAATGCACACTTACCATCAAGAGTTACCAATTAAACAGATCATTAGTTAGCAAGCAGAACAGGTACCAAGCTTATTAATTAACTGATGGTAGTTAATATTCAACATCACAGACTTGAGCTAGATGAATATGTATGGATACTCCTCTGACTAAGTACAGTTTCCCCTTCAGGAAAAGAAATGTCCATCTGTACAGCCAAGAGCACTTTATGTCCCTAGCCTGGACCCTCTGAACTCGCCTCTGTTATCTGCCCAGGAGAGGATCATATTCTTATACTTACTGTGTTTGCATTCACTTGTCCTTAGAAACACAATCCTTTAATGCCAGGAACACCAAGCTCAGAGACTCATTTCTAGAAGTCAGTGTAATGAAGAGAGGAATTTAAAAACCATCTTACAGAGAAAGCATTTCCTGTTAAAAGTGCAGTTTCTAAGCCTCTGTTGTCTTTTGATTGAAATGATGGAATGCATACAGACATCTCTTCCTGTAATTCCTTCAGGAAGAAGCAATTTTAAAGTCTAATGTGTTCAGGGGGATACAGCCTCATCACCATGGTCTGCATTGCCCTAAATGGAAAAGATGGAATGTCTTCATGCTTTCAGAAGCACACAAGCACCATGTGGCACTTGTGGGGGTTTTTTTTAAGGTAGAAGAACTTTGGGGTGCTCAGGTAAAGGGGGTCCCATGTTCCTGTCCTCTTTTCAAACTGATCCTTTTCAGGCTGCCAGCTCCAGCGACTAGAACTCTAATTCCAAGTGAAAAGAACAACTAATGCTCTTGAAAATACACAGTAAAGAAAGCTAAGAATCTCAGATCATCTCAGTGCTTCACCATGTTACTATTGTGTCCAAGAGACGTAATAGGCAATGGATCAGGCACAGGTAACCACTGTGCAGACTCCCCTTGCCACGTGGTCAGAATTTTACAAGCTGTGTTTAAAAGGTCACCTATTGTTCTGTTTTCCTCCATCATAGCCTCTAAATCCGTTGTCCGGAACCTGCCCCTCTTGTGGGCCACTTGTAGGTATCGTCTGTCCCTGGCGCCTCTGTGATGACAGAGGTTACGGTACCTTGTGCTGTGTCATGCATAGACTTATTGAAACTAATAGCAAGAAGAGAGTGACACATTTGCCTCAGACATCATGACTCCCCAGGGTGCCGACAACCGAAGGGAAAGTCAGTGGAAATGTGCCTTCTGCACCTCTCTCAGCCAGCACACACTTCTGAAGTTGTTACCTCCACAGGCTTGTTGCATGCACCCTACCGGGCAGTAGGGTGGTGAAAGAGGCAAAAAGACCTAGGACATTCTGGCGCCCTCACCATCCAACAAAAGGAAATTTGAACCTGTTACCTGATAGCCGCCATCCTGTTTAAGCACTTAAAGTATGCGTGTTGTGGTACAGAAACACCGTACTGACACAAATAAAATGCATTAATCTCGCCTTATTTTTGATATCACTATTATTGTCTCTTCTGTTGGATGACTTGAATGATGGCTACCAAGGTTCACCTCAAGGTCAACGGGGGCAAGAAGAGACACACTAAATATTTGCTACTGTCTGCTAATATACCAGTCATTTTTGGTTTTTTTTTTGTTTTTATTTTTGTTTTTTGATGCTTAACAAATCACCCCTCAACTTAATAGCTCAAGACAACATCCATTATGTTATCGCTTCATGGGTGAAGAACCGGAAGGTGGCTTAGCTGGGTCCTCCGGCTCAGTGTCTGTCATGGGCTGCAAACAATCCCAGCCAGGACTGAGGTCATCTCAAGGCTTGACTGGAGAAAGATCTACCTCTAAACTCCCCACTGTGGATACTGGCAGGATGCAGTTTCTTACAGGCCGTTGGGCTCAGCGCCTTGGTGGCTTGTTGGCATCAACCAGACAGAGGCAGCGATCCTCCATAGAACAGTTGCACCACGGAAGCTCTTTTCATCGGAGCAAGCAATGAGATGAGCAGAGCAGCGTGCACTGCAGCCAGCAGAAGGCACCAAGCGCTTCCCTATCCCTGTTATCCTATGCTGTTCAATAAAGCAGGTCACTGAGCCAGCACACTCAGGAGAAGGCGCTGTGCAAGCGGAGAAGCAGAAGGAGGCAAGGATCATAGGAGTTGCTTCGTGGCGTGCAGCCTATGAGACTCCAGCTAGCATTATGGTCATTACACAGGCTGCTTGGGTAACCCAGTGTTCTCCATCTACACTGACTTGCTAGTATCTGGAGAACCACAAACAGTGGTGACTGGGGGTCCATGAGTGGGAAGTGAGAAGGTCAGGCAAGGACAGAAGGGAGAGATTTGACTAAACACATTTTCCTATGTGCCTATGTGGAGAGTTTTAAGGTGTGTGTGTGTGTGTGTGTACGTACATACATGTATAAAAACCAGGGTCTCGCAAATGCTACAGGTGTACTCTACCACTGATCTACACCTGGGCCGACATATACAGAGAGAAGGAGTGGAAAGAGAATGTGGGAAAGAGGGAAGTAGAATATCCCAATTCCCTCTAAGGCTGGGAGTCTAGGCCCTCCATGTTTAGCTGTTGCCCTCTGCTTGGGTAGTAGTGGTAGCCTCTGTGGGCAGCTGTCTTTCCCGGACCCCATTAGTCAGGCATGTGCTCCTCCGGTAACCTCGGCTGAGCACTCTGGCCTCCGAGAATTCTTTTCTAACAGTAAAGCCTCAGCTTCAGAGCCACTGGACCGCCGTTTCTGTCTCCTGCTGACTAGATGCTCTCTTTCTCCAATAGTCTGCCTGGACTTTGATAAAGAGAAGGGGCCAGTGGATTCAGAGCAGTAAGAGGAGAGAGGCCATCTCATCCAGCTGTTTCTTTAGCGCCATGGCAACTGTATCCTGAGAGGGTAAATGGCTTTTCAGCGCTCAGGGAGCTAGTCAATGATAGAAATCAAACTGGAGTGCAGGCCAGCCTGACAGCTGCCCTAAGACCGAATCCTTCACCCTCAACGCGGTGTCTCTGATTGCCTCCTGTGCTGTTTGGTTCTCATCTCCTTAGATTTCTCTTCATTGATGACGTGTAGATAGATATGCTATCAGGAAAGGCAGTCGGCTGAATTATGGGTACATACTCAAATCCTGTATCTTAGCAGAGATTGGCAAATTTTCTAAGTGAGATCGGCCTTTATGGATCATGTAAGGGTAAGAACGGGATGCAGTTCCTGAGAAAGACAAGGCCTTTGTAGCAGGTGCACCCAGTAAGTAAGGAAAGAGGCTGTCGGACACTGTTGTCTCTAGTTAAAAACAGACTTCTGAGCAAAAGAGACACAGTTACTTTTTCACTCCGGGATGGGCATGGCAGGAGCAGATCATGGTGATTTTATTGGCAGCCAGAGCAGGTCCTGGAAGGAGATACACGTAAGCAAACAGCACCTCCACTATGAACCAACTTGCTTCAAGCAACATAGAGATCCCTGGAACAGAACACGTTCCAGTTGGACGCTGCTAGGTTATCCAGTCTACCTGTCTTGATCCCTCAGTTCTCCATGTAGTCACCAACCCCCAGCAACAGTTTCTCAAGCCTTCTCAGTTCCCAGTTTCCCGGGATGCTATAGGCAAAGTTGTTCTCAATAACTGCAAATAGGGAGGTGGTCACTTGTTAATGAAAATTACCCAGGCAGGTGGTAACAACACTTCAGAGGGGATGAGATGAGATGCATGATATTCCCTCCAGTGTACTAAGGCACGGAGTGAACTGCTTAGGGATGCCTGCCAAGGCGTGGGCCTGTCTGACAAAGAGGCTGTGTGGTTAGTTTTATTCTGTTTTGTTTTTCATATATTCAGGTAATATTATTTCCCCTCCCCCACTTCCCTACCTGCCCAACTCCGCCCCCCTCCCACTAACAAAAAAAGGGGAAATCAATCAAAACCTGTAAGATAAAACCATAACAAAACAAAACAAAAAGCATAAACTCACAAATGGAGTTCTTTCTCGACTACTCTCAGGCCCAGGGTTTACCCTGGAATATGTTGATACACCAAGTGATATTTCATTAGAGAAAACTGATTTTCCTTTTCCCAGCAAATATCAATTGCAAATTGTGCTAGCTAGTTTTATGTTAGAGTCGTTTGAGAAGAAGGCATCTCCATTGAGAAAACGCCCCCACCAGATTGCCCGGGGCAAGCCTATTGAGCATTTTCTTGACGGATGGATTGATATGGGAGGGTCTAATCACTGTAGGCGGTACCACTCCTGGGTTGATCATCCTAGATGGTATTTGAAAGTACACTGAGCCCGCCATGGGGAGCAAGCCAGGAAGCAACACTCTTTCATGGCCTAAGCATCAGCTTTGCCTCTAGCTTCCTACCTTGAGTTCCTGCCTTGACCTCTCTGGATGATGGACTGTAAGCTGTAAAATGAAATTAACCCTCTCCTCCCCAAGTTGCTTTTGGTCATGATGTTTTATCACCACCGTCAAAAGCCCAAGACTCAGGCCTTTGTGAAATGCTAATTACTAGAGTGGATATTTGTATATATGAACATGTTTGATGAAGATTCATAGACATTGTCTCTGGCTTTAAATCTCAGATAAGTGGAAACAGTCTCGGTGTCTGCTGTAGGAACAAATCTGAAAATCAAACAGCTCAGTTAAAACTCAGATGTGCTTTAAAGCCATTAAGATGGAGCAAAATGGAATGAACTTTAGATAATGGGCTAAAGGATCTTCTAAGAGCCTCAAATAAGAAGCAACTCAAGGGAATCCATTCAGTTAAAAGCCCCACCCCATGGAGCAGCTTCTCTACCCCTCAGGTAGAGGTGTTTCCTGAGCAGGGTGAAGCTAAGCCGTGGAGCAGAAGTACACAGCTGCTACAGGCTGTTGGTTATGCGCCAGGAGACACCCGAGGTCCCAGGAAAGTAGGCACCAGCCACGGTGAAGCTGTTTCTTACGCTCCTTAAAGAATTTAATACTTGTGGGAGGTTAGCCAGATGTTAAGTTGCAAAGTTTGTAACCAAGTTCTTCTTACGAGAGCACTGAATTTGCCTAAAAAGAATGCAGTTGACCATGCTAGGATTATGCAGCCGGAGCATAGAGGTTCTGCGGCACTGAGACATGGATATGTTGGCGGTGCCGACTTGAATGCCATGTGGAGCAGAGCCAGCCCTGGAGGTGGTGCATGTTATGTGATGGAGGGTATTCTGCTCAGAGAACACAGGAGTCGGGTGTCAGCGCTGGCTCTGCTTTTTCCCTCACTTCCAGAAAGGGAACAGTCCCTGTGAGGAAATGTGTGGCCAACACCAGACAGATCTGCCTCTGCTGAGCGCCCTCTCCCTATGTGGAAGGAGGAGAGCATTCGGCCAGTGACTTAGAACCTTCTGACTCCTGCACTTAGTATCAGTGATGTGTTACAGTGTGCTAGGATAATAACAAGATATTGTCTTGGCCTGGCTTAGAGAGGGGTGTGTGTGTGTGTGTGTGTGTGTGTGTGTGTGTGTGTGCGTGTGTTTGAGACAGGGTTTCTCTGTTGTAACTCTGGCTATCCAGACTGGCCTGGAACTCACAGAAACCTGCCTACCTCTGCCTCCCAAGTGCTGGGATTAAAAGTGTGCGCCACCATCATCTGGCAAGTAAATATTTTTAAAAGAGAAACTTGCCTTAACAGATACCAAGTAAAGGGTGTGTAAAGTCCTAGTCACTTCAGTTGCATATTAAGATGTCCTCCCTGCATCTGATAAGTGTCACAGTCTCGGTCACCTGCATCTGACCCTACGAGAAACCACCGTGTGGTGGCTCACAGCAGCCTGCAACTCTTTAGTTGTCAAAACAGTTAACTCCAGATTCTCAACACCTCTGGTTAGACTTCTCTGGCCTTGATTTTTTAAAGTTTAATTTTATTGTATATTTTATATCAACGTCTTTGCTGTCATTAAAGTCTGCCTTAGTGACTTCTGCCTGTGTGACCAACCACTGACTTCCCAGGGCAGACCTCCCTAGATAACTGTGCCAGCAGTTTGTTTCCTGTCCTCTGCCGACCTAAGTCAACCATGGAAGTTTTAGAACCTTAAACATATCCCTCCACTGTAGTCACTGGGTGACATCATTCGAGAAAGGCCTTTGAAGAGAGGCACATGGCCTCATTTGCAGGCATTAATGTGACATCTTTGTTTCTCAGCTTGTTTGCGCATGAGTTTCTTAAATGTTCGGGAGCTTTGTGCCTCATCATCAAAAATAAATATAGTTGTCCTTTGATATCCTGGAGGATTGGTTCCAGGACCTTCCTCTGATACCAAAATCTGTGGGAACTCTAGTCCCTCCTATAAAAGAGTGTTGGGTTTGCATGTAACCAACTCACATCTTCCCATAGCTTTAAATCTTGCCCAGAGCACTTAGAACACCTAATAGAACATAAATGCTATGTTCTGCTCTGTAGTCTAGGAAATAGTAACCCTAAAGTGTACATGTTCAATTGCAGTTGTCTTTCCAAATGATTTTGATCAATTAGAAAGGTTTGTTTTTCTATACTGTGAGATGGAAGAAATAAATTTATTTCTTAGACTCATCGAATCTAAAGCAGGATCTCCAGGCATAAATAACTTTCACCTTCCACAAGGTGAATGATTGTGCAATAAGTCACCTACCCCCAAAGCTCAGATATTTCAGGGAGAACTGAGTTTGTGCCCTGACAGCCCCTTGTCCCGGTTTACCCCCAAGGTCACTGAAATAACATTAAAAGAGGTATCTGCCTTTGATAGGCCTATAACTGACCTTTAAGATCATAGGCACATTCGATGGCAGTCTCTAGAAGTTGACTTCAAGGAAGACATTGAGGTCTTTAAACAAATACAAGAGCTTAACTCAGTTTCCAGACCAGTGAGTGTCTGGAGCCCTGGACTCTGCACCAGTGGACTCGTCCTGTGCCTAGGTGCAACAGCTCTGCATACACAGAGCACATTTTAGAGAGTGCATCTCTCAGTAAGGTCCCTTTGGCAATGGACAGACCTGAAAACAGCTGCACTATAAAGAACTGTCCGCAGTAACACTGAGAAGAAGAACACTTCAGCACGAAGAACATTGGGCTCTGCAGTTACATCTCTGTGTCTGCCGTTGGCCTCTATGAACTGGCTGCTTGTGTCAGGACTCATGAGGTGGCTGGTGTCCTGTGGAAAGGGTCTCCTAGGCTCTTCTTCCTGCTATTCATTGTCTCGTACTCAGCAGATCCTGGAGTAAATATGTCTTCTCCAGCCCTTAGGCCATCTGGGGGCTACATAAATGTCACTTATGACTCAAGACTTATGGCCACATGATTCTCAGCAGAGTTTAGCTTGCTTGTCCACTTTCCTTACCATGAGCATCCTCCATCCAGGCCTGAGGACACTGCCCAACTCATAAGCCTGGAAAACGTTGAACAAACAATTGTGAAATTGAAACTTCCCAGGGAGCAGCTCCTGTTTGGTTCTGTTTTTTTAAAACAGCCAACTCTGAAAGAGCTCCTTCTCACCCTGTGATTGTCGTGAGGGTTAATCTCCATGATGTGACTATCTTTTCTTTCCTCAGTGCATCAGAAGAAAAACGCAGGAAAGGGGAAAATAAGAATCAAATGCACATTACTGAAGGGTGATGTTTCAGTATTGAAAGACTTTGAGTCTAAGTCTCTGTCTCTCTCTGTTTCTTCTTTCCAGAATGCTAGAAGATGACCTTAAGCTAAGTAGTGACGACGAAGAGAGTGAGCAGGTAAGAGTTTCTTGTGTGTTGCTGGGTAAACTGAGTCATAGAGTCACTGAACCAAACTGTTCTATGATCCTGGACATTGTGCCACCTCTTGTGAATGTCTGTGAAGCTGGGCTAGTTTATTGAAATGTCTTGAGCTGAGTTGTTTTGTTTTTTTAATGGCAGAGACCAACAACAGTGTTTCTAACAAAGCTGATGGAATCAAGCTTTCCTAGGAAATACAGATCCCCTCCACTACCACCCCCTTTTTTTCTTCTTTTGGCAAAGATAACTGGGCTTCTTGAAATCAAACATGTGACCTTACGCTCATCAGCATGCAGCAGGGAGGCTGTCCCATTAAATATTGAGAAGCCTCATGCAGATATTACTAACAGTGAGAAGGAGCCAACGCAGAGGTGAGCAAAGATGATGAATAAAAAATAATCAGGCGCAGCCTCGGCTGTTTATTTTAAAGGATAAATGTGCTTGAAATAGTCTCCCTTGCTGTTGATTTATCAGCTTGAGGCACCAGTCAGGGGGCCTATAAATAGCCTTCTGATCAGTCAGTTAAGGTGAAAAAAATCCCCACTTAGCACCCATCACATCCACTTCCGCATCTCAGGAAACATGTTTATTTTAAAGCGGATCTCAAAACACCAGACAGGTTTCCCTACAACGCTTTCATTTGCTCCGATCGCCTACATTGCATTTTGTCACATCTGGATGAGCGGGGTAGGTTAGGGAGACAGCTCAGAGAGTCCCCTCTTTATGCCGTCTTTATATGTTGGGCTAATGCATGTGCCACTGGATCAATATTGAAATAGTGAACTTGATCCAAAGGTATCGTGCAGTGTTGTGCACGCGATTTGCTGTCTAGACATGCAAATACAAATGATTTTTATAGAGTGTAAGCAAATGAGAGGCAGAAGTCAGAGGAGCATCGCTCCGAGGTATGCCTGAACAGAGCATGGACATGGGGTCAGGGAAGGCTTGTTCCTCTTCTGTGAGACAAACTAAGGTACAGGGGAGTGAGAGGGCTCCGTGAATCTGGAATCCAGGTTGGCAAGCAGAGAGCATCCAGAAGAGAGAGGCTAGCTGGACAGGAAGGGTCTCTCAGGCTTTGAGAACTTTAGAGATGGGATGGTTCATTTCTAGACGTCTATAACAGGCAGTCACATACTCGCAGCTCAGCTGTCACGTAAAAATATAAAACAGATTTACTTCTAATTTTGTGTTCTCGTCTGTGTGGCTAAAAGAAAATCATTTCATCTGTCTCTATTTTATATCACTGAGAGGTTCAGCTAGGTGCCAAAGGGTTAAGCCTTGCCAGACACGCCGTTTGTGTATAGTTTATGTTAGAAAAAGGATTCGCAGGCTAAACAGTTTCTAGAACTATTTACAGGAAATACTTACAGGGAAAGTGGCAATTTCAGAAACTCCTTATTAATGTTGTACTGTCACATAGTGTAAAGTCAGCCGAATCGTTTGCTTCATCGTCTGCTTTCCAGCATACAGCGTTGGTTACGCTGGATTGTGAATATACAGGTCAGGCCCTTTAATCTTGCATTCTGCTCCTTGTGTATATTTTACTGTTTTTGCAAAAGGAAGCACTCAGAATGAATGGCTTTTATACAGTAATCCCTAACTTATCAACAAGATTCCAGACAGTGTTTTTGCATGTGATAATTTAAGTTTAAAATTTCACATTAATTATACTAAAATTGTCCTATCTGGGTCTAAAGTACACTCTTGTATAATCATAAAATCATAACTCTCCCACTGTTTTTACTGATTAAATTCATTTGATAACCCTATACATGTATATAGTGCATTCTGTCTATTCGGCTATAGAGGCTGGTGGGCTCACTCTTTGGTACACATCTGAACACAATGACCGTCTCCCCTGCCCCACTCCCGACTCCATCAGTTGCTAGTAGTTCAGCAGGAAAACAGTAGGGGGCCCCATGAGTTTTTTCTGATCCGTGATTGGCTGTTGGTGGGCCTATTCTTGTGCCTTCCCAGTTTAGGCTGCTGTGGCTGCTGTGAGATCATGTTTTTATGCCTGTCCTGAAGAAATCACTTCACACCTCTTCTCCGCGTCTTCCAGTTCTTAAATTCTTCCCCCTCCCTCTTCCACAGTGCTCCCTGAACCTGGAGGCGTTTCCCTACTTAAAAAAAAAAAAATGAATGATAAGATTTCCCAAAAAAAAAAAACTATGTAGCCTATACATACATGAAACATGTGCACATGTTTATTTCTCTGACACTGCAAGATGATGACATTTGTTTTCAATGATTGTTCCGGGCAGAATCCTCTGCCTGCCACATCCTGTTCTGATCTGCCTCCTGCTGTCAACCTCCTTCTCTCCCAGTGCTGCCCAGTCCTATCAGAAGTTTGTCCCCTTTCCTCTGCTTCTATGGAACTTGTTCTTAGCCCCTCCCTCCCCTCTAAGGATAACTCTCCTCCAGCACAGCTGCTCCTCTGGAACCACAACCGACCCAAATACCTGTCTCTTTTCATCCCTTGTCTTACCAGAAAAGTGGCATTGTTGACCACTCCTCCCTGCTTCCTTGAGGGGTCTAAAACCATACACTTCTCGCCTATGCCCTTCCTCTCTGCCTGACCTTTCTCATAATGCTTTGCTGATGCTAATTCTCCACACAGTGCTGGAGCTGATAGTATTCATTTCTTCTTTTCCTTTCTATTTCTACCCTCTTTGGGGCATCCTTCTTCCTCCTCGTGACCTTCAGTTTTTATACAATGGAAACTTGTGCGCAGCCTCAACTCAGAACACCCCTCCGAACCACAGACATCCTTGACTGTTCTATTTGATTGTCTCACACGCATTCCAGAACTTAAGCCTTGCCAAACTGAACTTCTGGCTTTTGCTACCCCCTCTACCCAAATATGTTTGTCTTGTGATTGTTCCCAGTTCCAGAGCTAGCATTTCCAGGTGCCCACTGTCCAAGCCTAAAAGCACAGGACTTGATAAATCCTTGTTCCTCACACAGGTACTCCTTTTTTCCCTAACTTCTATAAACGCAACTTCCAAAATTAAGTATTAGTCTGCCCACCTCTTTGCATCCTGGCTAGTTTAAACATCACTGTCTGAACCGTCATCTTGCATTTTCCGACTTCTATAAAACAGTTTGTCCTCAGTGATCTTTTTAAAAGAAAGCATACCAGATCAAATCATTTCTTTGTAAAGGTTTTATTTTTGTTTGTGTGTGTGTCTTGGTGTCTGTATGTGCACTATGTGCATGCAGTACCCATGGAGACCAGGAGAGGGCATCAGATTCCCCTAGAACTGGAGTTAACAGGCACTGGTGTGCTGCCCAATGTGCTGGAGCAGCAAATGCTCTAACTCAGCCAGCTCTCTGGCTTCCAAATTTTGTTGTTGTTGTTGTTTTTAATCTAAAATCTGAAATGTATTTCCTACCCCACCTGGAGAGAATGCAATACTCTTAGCTTGGCCTCCACTAACCAGCCCAGTCAGCTGCCTCGGACTTCCACAGGCCTCTGCTCTGTGTTTTGCCTGGTTGACGCCTGTGCATACAGAAGGTAGAACATAGTTTTACTTCCTCAGGGGAGACCCTATCATGTCCTTCTCTCAGTAATACTACTTTCCCCTGGACCTCATCCTAATTTTAGTCATACTGTGTGTGTTTACTTTCGTTAGTAACTGTTTCTAGTAACTAACTGGAAGATACCTGAGCACAAAGACTGGCTCAGTAGAGGTGCTGTCCATTCAGTGGATGCATGAATAAGCACAGAGTGCTGCATCAAATCGGAATTCTTTCCTCAGGAATTGTGTCCAGAAGCAAAGATAACCTTATTCTTCCTTTATTTCTCTTACTAAACACCTAGTGTTGTTTTTTTTACAAATTCCAGGCACTAAATAAACCTGGTAAGTGATAGAAGAAAGATATAAGATCCAATTTAGCCAATTGCTACTGTGTGTAGCTCCACAAGAAAGACAGGGAGACATTCTCATAGATAACAAACTGCCAGATCTTAGCAGAGGAAACATGTCATGGCACGTGCCATCCTGGACAGTGGCACCCTGACATCTGATCTCAGGTGTTTTTATTGATATAAAACCTCCTCACTTATTTTACTCATACAGAAACTCTGCCACCCATCCAGAGGCCTAATTGCATAATGAAAGAAACTTGTAGCTTAATCTGATCCCACAATCCTTTAGCAGCCAAGCTATGTCACCTTTTTGGTGGAGGAGCTCAAAGCCCAAGGGGAGTGTTCCCTTTGTTGCCTGAGACTGTGGGAGAGGAACTACAAGAATTCTTCCACAGCAACTTTGCTCTTCACCTGGAGATCTCAGAGTGTAAGCTACCTGAACCGCAATGGCTCTGCCAGAGAGCCATGAGGAGGTGCAGGTCATGAGGAAGCAAACATCTGAATCACAGGTTTTCATCAAGCCAACACAGGCAGATGGAAGCAAACTGCCAAGGCTTAGGCAGCCCTTCCCCCCAACAAGGTACAAAACAATTGTTTTAAAGTTACATGAGCATAACTGGAAATAAATTTCACTAACAACCCAGGATTATGAATCAGCCATACATGAATGCACAAATAATTTGTTTACGTGAGAGAGAAATGTCTATCCAATCTGCATGGAAATTCTATCCCTATTTCTGACACACACTTATCATACGTCAAGCAATATTAAGCTTCCAAGTTTTTGTAAGTCATGTCAAGCTGGAGCCCCAAAGCCAAGAGGATGGTGTTCCTCATTGTCCCTCTCAACGGTAACAGAATTTTAGTTGTGGCCTCAGTTGTGGCAAGGTTTGCTTGACAAGTTGTCTGTGACACCATTGAAATGAAAGTGTGCTGTCATGTCCTGTGCTCTCAGACTTCTTACACTTGGTGAGGCATGAGCAGATCTGAGAATCAGATTTCCTGTTTGGATGTATATGTAACAGATTGCAAAGGTTAATTGCCCCCTGGAAAATATGAAGGAATAAGAATATTCTTTCTTATACTCATCATGTGTCCTACCATTTGGTCAAAATGATGATCTGCCTCTTGAGTCTGGGAAGGCTTAGCAAGTGAGATTGATCAAATCCTAGACAGGATCATTGCAGCTGAGGCGTGAGGAAAGGACACAGGATTGAGACTTTTGGCAGGCAGAAGCTGAGACAGCATCAGCTGCAGGCCAAGATGACAGATCCACAGCTCAGGGAGAGTGAGTCCTCACGGAATGGCAGCGTCTGTGCCTGCAGCTCCAAGTAATCACATTATCCACACAGATCGGGCAGTCTTACCATTTTAATTATATAAGTGCATTTTTCTCTTTAAACGAGTGTAGTTTATCCACTTAAACTGACTGTTTTAATTTTACAGGCAGCGATCATTGGATTTAATCTGTAGAAGGGAATTTCTCTATTGGCCTAATTGATTTCTCAACACAGTGAAGGAAAGTTACCTTTTAATCCCCAATCAATATTTGGAGAGCATACAATTAATTTAATAGATATCTATGTCATTAACATAAATCTGCAAGCTAAAGAGGCAATTATTTTCTTATTTATAATACAGAGAGTAATAATCTTGTCTGTCAGGAAGAATATGATGCCTTTGTACCTGGCATGTCCAGACTGCAGGTGAGGCCTGGCTGAACCTTCCAGCTAAGAGTGCCTTGTGTTTCTTGTTGGTCTCTTAAGGAGTGGCAAAGAAATAGTTCAATCTCAGTTCTCAGCTCTGCCCCGCAGAGGCCACTGATGACTCAGACCAGTTTGGGGTAAAAGAGCAGATTTCTGCTCTTCATTCCCCCCACCTTGCTTCTTGTTAATATGGCATACTGCATAACAGAAAGCAGAGCTCTGAAAATGTTGGAAAACTTTCAAGGCACTGACAGCGCGTGCCAATCAGAGAGCGCACGATGAGGTAACCCAGTGGAAGGCGGCTGGGAAGTCGAAGTCTCCACAGCCCGACTCCACTAGGTGCATTTTTCTTCTCTGGCCCTGCTTGGTTGATGTGCAGGTTCTTGGCCTGTGAAAATTTATTACACACAGAGTCAATCTGCATTCAGGCAGCCAAGTCTGAATAAATAGAGTCATTGTGCTTGTCTGGGATTTGTGGCCAGAGTTCATCCAGTCAGTGTGACATTCACATCCCAGGAGATTCATAAAAGCCAACACCCTGGTATGTGCTCTTGAATACTGCCAAAACTGTGTAGAATTATATAAACAGGAGTTGAAGCAGTAATCAGGACCAGGTTTGGGGGCACAACTCCAAAATCAAGTTTCTCTTCCATGAGAAATGAAGTGTGTTAGAGATGTTATTTGTATCCAAACAAGAGCTAGACAATTTTTGTATAAATCATCCCAAGGTTAGACTTAAACGCCTACTAAACTCCACCTATCCATGCAGACTGCTGGCTTGTTGCTTAAGATGGATTATACATTAGTAATATTTGTTATGATAATTTAGCCACAAAAACTTTAAGTAAATTTGCAATGCCAGAAAATACCGTGCTCTAAAGGGCTATGCAGGAGAATGCATATTACATTTTAAACCCAGTAGGAACACAGGAAAAGGAGTGGCTTGCATTTGGTTTTGTTTCTAGCTTTGTAATCATGTACCTGAGTAACCCCCGATTTGATAGCATTTCTGAGTTAGTCGCCCTTCTGTGTGGAAATGCAGTAACCACAGTTGGAGACACCTGCCTGTCAGATCTCTGTCATGCCTGTTTAGGACACATCTGAACTGTCAATCTCAATCAAGGAAGCAAACACAAGTGCTCAGCGGGAGGTGGGGGGGCTTGTTTATCAGCCCTGACGCTCAATTAGGTAATTCCATTTTATAAACAAAATTTCACTGTCATCCAAAATAAATGAAAATTTCTTTTTATCAAATCGTGGAGACCTGTGTGAGCATTTGTGAAAGCCACACATGGCCGGGGTGAGGGGTGGGGGTGGGGGGGTCATGTTCTTCTCTTTCCATTCTAATCAGCTGTAATTTCCAAAATTGAAATAGTTAACTTAAATGCCACTGTCCACAAATGTGCAGAGGCCTATATGTTGTTCCCTAAAATGTTTTAGAGACCTCCTCTTTGGGGCTCAGGTGAGATTTATGTAAGCCCAGTGCCTTATTTCAACCTCAACACCATGAATGCAAATCTGAAAAAAATGAGAAAATTATATAAAAATTAAAAGACAATCCAATGAATGTAGGAAAGCAGATGATTAGCGCAAAGACAGGAAATCTTGGTCTTTGCTAAAATTGTAGAATTCACACAAGGAGCTCCTTTTTTTTTTTTTTTTTTTTTTTTTTGACACTAAGGCAAGGTTTTGTCAAAGACAGGAGTCAGCACCATCCACAGGGATCCCTCATTCTGGAAGCCAAGCCTCCAGAGCTGATGGACCATTCTTCAGTGGCCTAGCTTCCAACAGGACTGTGGGTTGGCAATGAAAATGGAATTCTCCCTCCAGAGCACATTCCTTTAACTGGGAGGAGTGACCCTTTGTCCTGTGTTTTGGGAGTGTGGAGCTTTTGGGGTTTTGGTTGCCTTCCTTCATTAGCTTGCTGGGAAGCGTCTGCATTCAGAGTCTGTGATCCTTCTGTGCTATCGCATCTCTCCAGGTGTGGATGGCGTCCTGCAGCAGAGGATTTATCTCCAGTCAGGGGTTCAGGTGTTTGGTCCAGATAAGCATTGGGAAAGTTTTGCTTTCGTTTCTGTTGTCCTAATTTCTCTCCTCGTGTGGGGCTGATTATCTCCTAAGCACAGCTCTTCTCAGGAGACTCTTATCCTGGAGAAGCATAGAGACAAACCATTTTCTGGGCACTTTCCAGTTCTATCCAGACCAGTCTGCAGCCCACAGGTTGTGTTGGATGGAAGAGAATCATCTCTGAGAAGCAGATCAGACAGTTGTTAAAGCTGCGTCCAAGGCCTTCCCTCGGGTAAGCTAGGTTCCCAGGCAGAGCCCCCAGATTGTTAGCAGTGTGTTTGGGGTGGCAAAGAACGAGGCCACCATTCCAGCTGAAATGTCTGGGCATGACAAACTTAACCATTGATCAAGAGGTTTGTGCTCCAAAGAGTGAATACACTCTGAAACAGGAAATGCATTTGATTTTATTCTAACTCAGTTAGTGGCTATGTATTCTCCCCATTGGCTGGGGTCAGACTTCACAATCGTATTCAGCTGGTTAATCCAAACAGAAGTGGCCACTAAGAAATGACGGAGGAAGGGAAAAGGGGCTCCCACCCCAAGGAGAAAAGGCTCCATGCCATCCAATTTCTATAGAGCATTGGGCCTTTGTGGAAACAAGTGTCTTATTGGACTGGGAGGATTAAAACATTTGCATAAAAGTCTTAACAGGAGGATAAAAAAAAATTTTAAGATGCCATGTGGTGGTGGTCCACGTCCTTAATTCCAGCACTTGGAAGGCAGAGGAGCCTGGTCTGTAGAGTAAGTTCCAGGACATCCAAGTCCTTGCCCTAAACCCAAGTTTTATAATATTTGATAGAAAAGCTCATAATTCTTATAGTCATAACCACAACTGAAACATGGGAGAAGACAAGTTAGCCAGGATTTCTCCCTGGGCGGCTGGACAGGCACTAGGTCTCTGGGTTTATCTTCCTTCAACCCAGACTTTGCTCTTAAAAGCCCTAGGGAGAGTGTGCGCACTTCCACACAGCGGCTGCAGAGCTGGGTTCGTACGGGACGTGGAGACCCAACTCCAACAGCAAGCGTGGAATCATTTCCGCTTCCACTTGCGTAATTGGTTTGGAAAGTACAGTTGGGATAATCTTCCTGTTCCTGACCCTTACGAACCTATTTTTACTTTCAAACGTAGCGTAGTTTTTACCAGAAAAGTTAGAATGAAATGTAAATCTAGACTTAGATATGCGTTCTTCAATCACAGATTGCAGTTATAACAAAACTACCAAGATGTAGATTGCGGTTATAACGAAGCTACCAGAAAATGTATTCCACCTTCCTGTGTGGTCTTCATAGAAAAACAAACTCTATTCGCATTCGCAGCTATTGACCACCCCAAGACCAGTGGGACCTTAAGGGACTTCCACCAAAGCATCGTTCTAAGGAAGCGAAAGGGACGTTTATAAAGGCTCCAGAGGCATTTGGAAACTCAGAGTGAGAGATGACTCCTCCTACCACCCAACTGCTAGGGCAGAGAGACCTCAGAGAAATGACAGCAGAAGCAGAGCCCAGCAGGAAGCCTGTGGGGAGGATGGAGAGATGATGATGAATAGGGTGCATTTGGACAATTGGGATAATTTCAGTGCTCTGTAACACGATAAGGTAACTATGGTTAACAATAGTTATTCACGTATTTCAAAATAACCAGTAGAGAAGATTTTTAATATTCCTGACACAGATGATAAGCGTTTGAGATCATGAAGATGCCAGTTACCCCAATCTGATCATTAAATAACATGATACACATGTGTTGGCACGTCACAATGGGTCCTATGAATATTTATAATTATCAAGTGTCGATTAAGGTTTTGGATATATATTTAAATGACAGTTATCAATAAGCCATCACCATTTGGACCTTGCTCAAGTTGTGACTGCATTCAAATCGCCATGTGGAACAGGTTCTAGGAGCACAGAATGACCAAAGCTCAGAAGAGTAGGTCACAGAGCTGTGGTGGGATCTGCAGGATTTAGACACTGCTCTCATCTGGCAGAGCGCTTGGAATATCAATAATTCCTGCACACAAAAGTCTCCATGGGGACAGGAGACACTTGATCTGTCCCCAACCCAAGTCTAAATAACCACCTAATCCATAGCTTAAAAAAGATACATCAGCCTTTTGTATGTCTTCTCGGTGTTACCTTCATGCAGAAATTCAACACAGTGAACCCAGAGATCCCACACATAGCCCAAATCTAACCCAAGCTACAACGGTCCAGAATAACTCGGCCAGCTTTAGGTGTCAGTACTCTCGTATGATTGCTCTCCTTTTGAATTTGTAAACACACAGATGGGTATGTGCTTGCGTGTGTATCCTCTCTCCCTCTAAGAAGACACACGTGTCTTGCCAGTGCTTTGTCCCAGAATATAAACGTTTCTGCTACCCTCACAAGAGCCCCTTTCAGTTCTACGGACAGGTGAGTTTGGTTCTCCATGATCCAGAAGCAGCATGCGTCAATTAGGTTAACCCTAGTGACTCTTCAGTGGCCTTTGGTCCTACCCACACCTAACCTAGCCAGACTGTCCTTTATCTAGTCCTGTTACGATGCCCTAGGGTTGTTGGTGAGCTCATGGAGAGGTAAAATTCTCTCTTGATTGAACAGCAGACCCTAAGTCTGTAAGGGAAATGGCCTCCAGAACATAGACGAGCTCCAGTAGTTCAGGATGTGTCTCCAAGGAGTAAAATAACAAAAAACAAAATAACAAAAGCAAATGTACCTTTTTAAACTCCTCAGAAGACTTAGTCATGCCCAGCAGTACCCTGTTCGCATCCCCTAACCGTAAGGAAGCACTTTTCTGATGAAAGAAGAATTCACTCAAGTTCTCTGCCTTATGTCATCTTTAAGGGAGCTTAGGAAGCCAACATTAAAATTCCGGATGGCGAGAGCTCCAGAGTTGAATAGCACGCAACTCCTGCTACTGACCCAGAGTTCAGAGAAGAGGGTACCGAGGAAAGTTGAAGAAAAACAATTAGTTTTCTTAAAAAAATGAGCTCAGGGGAGCTGTGCTTGGAAAGAACTAGAAAACCTTACAAATGGTGGCTTGCCTCTGACTTCAAGAGCAACAGCGGTTTGTCCTCTGCTGCCCCCGTTCAGCCATTGGCTTTCTTTATTGATGAGTTCTGCCACCTCTGAAATTCTGCCTTGTCCTTACGCGCCTACTCAATGTGGGTTTTGTAAAGAGCAAGCAGTGTTCACACAGAGCAGCCTTTATTAGAACAACCAGACAGCTCAGGGTACTCAGCCAAGGAGAGATGTCTCCTCCTCCTTCCCACTGCCATCTGGCTAACATCCCTTGTCGCTCTCTAAGTGTTCCTGCGCAGAGGTTAAGTTATATTGTCCTCAGTGGCTCTGCCTGACCACAGAACAGAGCAGGGAGAGGAGAAAGCCTACTGAACAGAAGGCTTCTTAGCGTTTCTAGGAACCTGTAAATGAAGAGAACTGATGCAAACACAAAGAGGGCTTCCTTCGGAACAACAGCAAAATGTTGGTCCAGAACGCTAAGCCATATGTGTCAATTTCATGACTTACGGGTACTTCGCAGAGAGGGGTGGGCGTGTGTGCATGCATATTCATGTGTATGTGCAAATGCATATGCGTGAGGCCAGAGATCTGCTTCAGGCGTCATTCGCCTTTTCTTGTGTTTTCTTTCTTTCTTTCTTTTTTTTTTTTTTTTTTTAGTTTTTTTGAAACAGTGTCTCACCTTAACAGGATCTTGCAGATTAGGATAGGCTAGATAAATAGTAAACCCTGGGATCTGCCTTCCCCTCCCCCTCCTCATTCCCTGGCTGGGATTATATATGCATGCCACTATACCTCCTCCTCCTGCTCATCCTCTTCCTCCTTGTATAACATGGGCTGGAGAGGTCAAATATAGGTCCTCATGTTACACCAACTGAGCTGTCACCCTACTCTGTTATAGGTGTCTTTGTTTGGTTTGTGTTTAACAACTTCAGTCTAATATTTCCGCTTATCACCCACATCTATACTTAAACACCCACAGGAACTTGAACTTCACAGCACAAGACCTCCTCTACTTTTACTCATACTCCTGCACCCCGAGTCCCACATCTGCACCAGCGGTCTCATCCACATCAGGTGCTCAGGCATGAAACCCGGTGTTGAGGCATCCCAGCCCTGACTTGCCTTATTCTGCCAGAGACAGTTTCCTCAGTTAGAGCTGCAAAGTGTAAGGATGCTCTCAACGTCTTCAGGGTCGATTATTCCTCTTACCTGATCATTGTAGTAACCTCGAGTGTAGTCCTCTCTGACCTAAACTCATTCACCACACAAAACAGAGGCCAGCATGGTTTGGAAAACATATGCTATATCTCCAATCCTCAGTTACTTTTATTATAGATTCACAGACAGTTACACAGAATGTATGAGCATGTTTTGCCCGGCTTCTGTCCATATAAATCCTTTAATGAATTCCTATTGTCCTACACTTACCCTGTAGCCCTTGAAATTGGCCTCATCTTGCTCTGCCATGGTCCCACTGCCCTGCTGAGCTGCCCTGAGCCAGGATCTAGGCATGCTAGGGCTGTTTATTCAAGCTGCTTCCTTACATCTAGCCCTTCCTCCTCACCCACCCCATTCTTCTGGTCTAATGGCTCTCCTTCCCCTCTCCCATTCCTCTGTTCTAATGGCTCTCCTTCCCCTCCCCCATTCCTCTGTTCTAATGGCTCTCCTTCCCCTCCCCCATTCCTCTGTTCTAATGTCTCTCCTTCCCCTCCCCCATTCCTCTGTTCTAATGGCTCTCCTTCCCCTCTCCCATTCCTCTGGTCTAATGGCTCTCCTTCCCCTCCCCCATTCCTCTGGTCTAATGGCTCTCCTTTCCCCCCTTCCGTTCCTCTGGTCTCTACTCCTTTTTCTTTTCAGGCCTTGTCACTCCACACTGACCATTTGTCACTTTGATGCTACATTTCCTAGCATGCTGTCCTCCTCCGCTGTAGCCGTTGTAATCCAGACTGTTGTGTGTCTGTGAACCTTTTCGTGTCTGCCCCACCTCCAGACTCAAAGAGATATAATCAAGGCTTTAATCTACTTTTCCTGTTGCCTAAACCAAGCCCAGTGCCTACACATAGTAGGTAGTTCAGATTAAATTATGTATCTATCCAGGCATGAATTCTATTTCCACATAGAAATTGGATGACTCCGGGCTGCCTGTGCTTCAGCCGTTTCCTTCTTTGGCTTGACTCCCCGACCCAGTGTCTATGGACTTGCCCTGTGCTAGACCCAATTACAAAAGGGCATTTAATTTCCTCTTTGATTTCCCTTCAATAACAGATTGTGACTTGTAATTCATTTAGCATACATTGGAACCAAAAGTATCTGCTGATTATGTTTCCGAGCACCAGCTTTGTTAAAATAAAGACAGAGAAAAGATGTCATCTCTTGAGAGGAGCCTGGAAAATGACTGTTTCTGGCAGAAAACTTGTTTTGTCTTAGAGACTTGAGCTTCAGAGTCATTCATGAATGAGTAATGCACTCAGGAAAGATCAGTGAAGCGTTCTCTCAACCCTCTCAAGTGACTTTGCTGAAACTGAATCAAAGGAAAGCTACAAGGAAAAGCTGATGAGAGATTGAGGAGGGAAAATGTGGTCAGTGTGATACGAGTCTTGAAGGAATGGAACTGGGCAATTCATCTAGTTTACAACTAGGTTTTTTGGAGGTTTCAATCATGAGTCACCTAAGTAATCTTTTTCTTGACTGTTTAATCCTGATGTTTATTTCTTTTATTATTTTCCAGCTGTGAAATAGGATAGTGTGCAAAAACTGTCAGTTTTTTTTAAGGAGAGTAGGCAGCAAAATCTCTTAGTAGCCAGTCCTTGCCTAGGTATATGACATAGCATCTTAAAATGGACTTTTTTTTTTTTTTTTTGGTGAAGGAGTGATTTAAATTAAAGACACTCTCATTGCCTTTCTTAATGAATGATGATTGTCCTCTGCAGAGTAGTTCATAATAAAGAATAATTACAATGAGAAGCTCAGTCAAAAATCAAGCATTAAAAAAAAGGAAGTAGTGCGGGCAGTTGTGCTGAGCCCCACAGCGTTGACTGTGGTGACATTCATCACATTGGCAGACTGGAAGAGTGGCGAGTGACAGGCACTGACTAATGGGCGGCGGGTGCCCGTCTCTTAAGTCCAGCATCATGTGGGTTTGCGAAAGGAAAGCCACCCTTGTCCCTAGGCTTCCCACTCAGAACTGGCCAACATAGTGCTGCAAGGTCATTAGCAGGCGCCTTGTGTGGGGTGCACTGACTCACAAGCACCTCCGTGGTGAACAGCCATTTCTTGCTTCTTGTCTTCCTTTGCTCTCCAAATCGTTTTCCAGCCAGCTGTTCATCAGTACTCGCCACATCCCAGTCTTAGAAGTCAGCAAGGGATCTTTGGAAGCAGGGGGCAAAAGAGTTAATCAGCCTTACGTTCAGACTGGATCTTCCGTTCCTTCCCTCACGGTTCGTGTGGGGTGTGTACATGGTACTCGTGTTTGTGCAGGTGAAGGTCAGAGGTCAGCATCCGGTGTCTTCCCCGGTCGCTCTCCATGTTATTATTCCGTTGCCTTTCCGCAGTGTCAGAACTTACTGGGTAGCCGGAAATTTACAAAGTACAGCGGTTTCATTGGCTGCAGTTTATTCTTAGTTTTGCTTGATAGGCAATCTCAAGTTCCTTTATTCTAGTCTCAACTACTAATATCAACTCTCAGATCACACATTATACCTCCCAGTAATGTACAAACATGCCAGTTACAGAGCAGCTGAGACAGGACTTAGCGGAGGCTACAGTTGAGAGAAGCTGTCCTGCAGTCAGAGCCAAGAACCTATACAGAGCCAAGGGAGAGTCTGGAGGGAGCGCACGGCAAGCTTTATTTACCACAGGACACAGAGATGTCAAATGCAGGTCCTTATGGAATCCCACTTGAGGGTCAGTTTGAAGTGAGCTAAGTGTCACCAACAGGAGGAATTGCATTTGAGATAAGGCTCCTGACTGGTGACTAGTCAGCATGCTTGCTATATTTCAGTCTTGGGTGCTTTTTTTCCTCCTTGTTTTCTTTGAGACAGTGTCTCTCACTGAGCCCAGAGCTCATCGATTGGGCTAGGCTAGCTGAATAAGCTCACCTCTGCCGCAGTGCTGGGACACGGTGCGCATGTGTGTGTGTTTTCCCATGGGTGCTGGGGGTCCAAACACTAGTGCTTACCCCTACACAGCAAGCACTCGATCAAACAAGCCCTCTCTCCCTGGGTCCCTAAAAAGCTCTTAAACAAACAAACCAAACCATTGTCACAGCATCATTATGGGCATCATCAATAAGCACATAATGTCATGTAACTGCCCAGTCAGTGATCCAGTTTCTAAATGTGGAGATGTTTAGTAAATCTGAAATTAAAAACAAACAAACACAAAAAAAAGCCAAAATGACACCTTCAATGGCTATAATGTGGCTCCCTGGTAATCGTGCATGCTGTGCAAGCTTGGGACCCTGAATTCCAGCCTCTCACACCCATGCAAGAAAACAAACAACAAAAGCCAAGCATGGCCACATAGGCCTACAAGGTCAGCATTAGAGTTGCGGCAGAAACAAGTAGATCCTGGGAGTTTAGTGGCCAGCCAACCTGCCCTAAACGGAGAGCTTCGAGTTCAGTGAGGGAACTTGGCTCAAAGGAATAAGACAGAGAGCAGCAGAGCAAGACACTCTGCATGCACAAGTGCAGGTGTGCCCAGCCATGCTCACACGTGCACTTCCGCAGACACACCAACACACATCTACTCCTTCATTGGTAAAGAAGTTACTTTCTTTTTCTTACAGGAAATGAGGATAAAGCAATGGAAAAGTAATTTCAGGTGGTAGAAAGAAAATCGCTCAGGTCTTTGCCATACATATTTCCTGAGGCCTGCCCCGACACTGCCTGGGGACAGTACTTAGCTCTGCCCCCATGTTCACCCCCTACTGGCAAGTGTGTCTTACTGCAGTACTAGTTAACTGCAAGAACCTTCATTTCATAGCATAGTAGGGCTTTCTACTATATCGACAACAGTATAAATTTTGTTACCTGACCAAAATGTGTGTGTGTGTGTGTGTGTGTGTGTGTTCTCACAACACAGTTTTTTAAAAGTGTTGATTGAGCGCATAATTTAAAAGTCAGAATATTAAATAAACATCTCTGCCCTTTCTTCCAGCAGGCAGCCCAGAGAACAGCTCTCCGCGCTTTATCTGACAGGTACATTTTGTCATTTTTATGAACTATAAATTGCTCTATGAAACATTGAGCCCTATTTATTGTGGCATATAATTCATAATTGGATTTTGTCCCTAAAGAATCTGTGAACTGGGATGTTAAACATTCCGCGTGCTTGGATTTGTCATGCATGCATGGAGTTTATTACTGCAAAAAAAATCGCCTTGTTGTATTTCACATAAAGTATGAAGAATCCCTTGTTGTGCCATGAAACTAGAGACAAGAAACTTGGGGGGTAGGGGGGATGCCTGAGTGTTGCAGTAAATTCTGAACTTTGGAACTGGTGGAGAGCCAAGCTCATTTTTCAGCACTAAGTACTTCATTTATTTTGAGGTGTTTTCTTCACTCTTTCCAAATCTTTTCACCCAGAGGATGCTGTCTTCTGATAGGTTCTTCTTTTGAGCTGTATGTATATAAGCTAGCCACCCGTGGTCTCCTGCCTGACTTATTAGGCCTTGGCTTGCTTCTCCTGCCTTGTGTTGCTGAATGGAAAGCATAAACCTGAAGAAAAAGCACAGGCTGGAATCCAGGTCCCGCTTCTTCTGAAAGGTTGCATAGTACCAAATGGGGAGATACTGATACAGAATTGCTTTCTAGAGCAAGGTGCTCTTTGAATCTGATTTAGTTTATGTATTCCAACAGTGTGTGTGTGTGTGTGTGAGAGAGAGAGAGAGAGAGAGAGAGAGAAGTACGTCAGGAAGGAAGACAGAGCTCCTACATCTCTCCACAGGGAGAGTAGGACACAGTGGGAGACACCTCTTAGCTGGCCAGCATACACCTCAGGACTGTCCCCCCTTCCTTCTGGAGTCTGTTACTGTCCCTCCCTTCCTTCTGACTTCCTTTCTTGCAGAATGAGCAATTACTGACTGAACCAGGTCCAACGCTCCTCCCAGGTACAGCTCCTCACTTAGAGGCCCTGGATCCAAACTCATCATGTGACACAGTCAAGCTCTTCCTAGAAATATTTCTTTCTTCTTTTTGTCTTCTCTTTGAATATAAGAGTCTGTCTGTCAATCAGATGCCCTGAAAAACAAGGGAAATCCTGGTTCTCAGAACAACCTTGACTAATACATTCATCGATTTTTGGAGGACAATGAAAAGCTTGTGATACTATATTCTATCGATGTTCTTAACCCTCTTGGTACACCACGAACTACTGACTCACGCCCTTTGCATGGATCAAGTTCATAAAATATAAAATATATATTTGGTAAAACTACATATATATGCCAAGAGTTGTCATGTGTCAGAATAAACCAAACCATATTTTAGCAAAATAGGGATTCTCTCTAAAATCATATAAGGTGCATCAGAAAGTAGGACTGACACATTCTAAGGTTTCTTCTCAAATGACTTAGCCCTGAGAAGCCAATGTGGGTAGATCTTAATGAGAAGTCCTTTGATCTCTTTCTAATATTCTCACTAAAATTCCTTGTCAAGCAGGTGCCCTGCCCAGAAGCAGAGGTTCCATTCTCACCGTCCCGCTAGTCCCCAGTATAATAGACTCATTCCCTCTTCGATCCACAAGCTTTTTATTTAAAATTAGAGGAACTAGCCACTTAGTGATGGTACACACCTTTAATCCCAGCACTCAGGAGGCAGAGGCAGGTGGATCTCTGTGAGTTCAAGGCCAGCCTGGTCTATAGAGTGAATTCTAAGACAGCCAGCGTTAACAACAGAGAAACTCTATCTTGAAAAACCAAGGTGGGGGGAGGCAGGGAGGGGAGGGAAGGAGAGGAGAGGAGAGGAGAGGAGAGGAGAGGAGAGGAGAGGAGAGGAGAGGAGAGGAGAGGAGAGGAGAGAGAGAAAGACACATTAGAGGAACTAGGCTCACTTCCGGGTGATGGCTTGGGTTAGTGCACTGCCCTGGTGATGCAGTTGTGGGAAGCAACTTCTCTGTATTTCTCTGCTTCTGCATTTGGTCATTCAAGGCTGAGCCACTCGAGAGCCTGCAGATGTGTCCAGCCTTTGACACTGTGACACCACATTATGACAAAAGTGTATAGGGTTTTGCGTTAGATTGCTTAGTAGCCATCTTTAGGCACATGCAGCTCGTGGCCGCAGCTGCACCCTCTTTGAGGTGTGCGTAACTAAGGGTAAGAGTGCACTGGGCAAACTGAGATCTTGTGTCAGCTTGCTCAGCTCATTAAGAATTTCACCACTTCCTCCTGCTCCAGTCACCTTCTGTTTTTGCTATCTGGGACATACATGAGAACATTTGAAATCATTTAGAGCAGTAGTTCTCAACCTGTGGGTCATGACCTTTTGGGGGTTGAATGACCCTTTCACAGGGGTCGCCTAAGACCATCTGAATATTAGATATTTACATTATGATTCACAACAGTAGGAAAATTATAGTTATGAAGTAGCAGTGAAAATATTTTTATGATTTGGGGTCACCACAACATGAGGAACTGTATTAAAGGGTCTCTGCATTAGGAAGGTTGAAAAATCTCTGATTTAGAAACATGATTCACTATGTAGCCCTGGCTGACCTGGATCTTGCTGTGTAGACCAGGCTGGTCTTGAACTCCTGCTCCTATCTCCCAAGTGCTGGGATTGAAGTCATGTGCCACCCCACCCAGCTCTTACATCGTGTTCTAGGCTAGCCAGGGCTACATAGTGAGAACCTGTTTTCTTTAAAAAAAAAAAAAAGAATTATAATTCAAAACTCTTCTTCAAAACCAGGACTTTAAAACACATACTGAATTCTTTGGATTTATATTTCTACTGTTTTTTTTTAATTAGAAAATAGTAATTGATCATATGGAAAATATCTTTTTCTATCATATTATTTAATATGTTTAATAAACCAGTATTTTAGGGAAAAAGTATCATGTTAAGTTGGGGCCACATTATTCTATGACTTGCCTAATGTTTTGTATGTCAGAATAACTACGTTCGGAAAGGAACTGATCACACCGGATCACTCAGACCCAATCAGGTGTCTTACCCAGTAGCCAAAGGTAGCCACTGAGAGCACAAAGTAACCTATGCAGTAATGACTTGTTGCTCTGATAAAATGTCTTATTGAAGCAGTTTAAGGAAGGAAGGGTTAATTTGGGCTCATAGTTACGTTGCACATGGGAGGGAAGTCGTCGTGGCAGGAACTTGGGACAGCTAGTCACATTATCCCCTCTATCAGGAAGCAGGTAGCAGTGAATCATTATTCACTTTCTCCATTTTATCTGGGCTGGGTCTGTGGCCTGTGGGATTCCGCTACCCATGATGAAGCTGGGTCTTCCCACCTCCACTAACCTAAGTTCGGCAGTCCCTCAAGGCACACCCAGAAGCTCATCCTCCAAGTCGTTCTTGGCCATGTTGAGTTGACACTGTAAACAATCACAGTCATCATACGTCAGATTACAGAACCCCCCTGACTTCCCAAACGATAGTTTTAGCCTATTGCCACTTCTTTCTATAAAATTCCATAATGATCACACAGCACTTCTACTTTCATCCAAAAGTCAGAGCACTTTTCAGACCTAACGTGTTTTCTAGTTCTTTGATCCTGGAGTTGGGCAGAGAGGCCCATTTGGCTCCAACCGTGCTACTGTGGGCTCCTTGCCCTTCTCTAGAGACTCCGTGCATAACACGTTTGCTCTGCCATTTGCCCTGGCTCTGGATAGCCCATGGATACACTGATGTTTACCAAGGGTGACATCATTGTCCTGATGAAGAAATGGGGGTTTGCCAATAAGGTTGGAAGGAGGACCTAGGTTTACATTGTAAGGTCAGCCAGAAGGACGCCTACCTTCAATGCTCTGACAGGTGATCCAACAAGGCCTGTTCTCTTCTTGAGACTGGGTGGGGTTCTCATGCCCCTTGGGTATTAGTGGTTATGATGATATCCAGGTACTTTCTGAGGGTTTTTCCTTTCCATCCTTTCAAGTCCCCACAGTTTCCCAGTTTGTTTTCTGAATTGGCACCCTAGTACACACTCATTATGTAATAGTATAGACTGCAAGCTTTTTAAAATGAAGTTTGTCTTTTAACTGTACATAATCATAGGGTATTACATGATATGTTGATACATGAATACTTAGTGTGATGTTTTAGATATTAAAAAAAATATCCTGGAGACTAGAGATATGTCTCAGTGGTTAAGAGCGTTTGTTGATCTTGCAGACGACCTGCCTTTGATTCCTAGTACCTGTGGCTCACAAACATCTGCAACCCCAGCTCAGGGAATTTAACAGGCATGTAAGCAGTGCACATACATGCATGCCGGCAAGACGTTCATACAAATAAAAGTAAAATAAATATGTATTTTTAAATTTTAAAGCATCAATTGCTTCAAACATAATCTCTTTGTTGAAAACATTCAAAACACTCTCTTGTGTCTTTTTAATAAGAATTTCTTTTTACATTGTGTGTGTGTGTGTGTGTGTGTGTGTGTGTGTGTGTGTTCTCATGCACACAGTTCATGTATGCAAGCTTGTATGTGTGAAGATCAGAGGACAACTCGCAGGCATCGGTCCTCTCCTGCCGCCTCGGTCTCAGAGATCAAATTCAGGTCATCAGGCTTGGCGACAAGACCCTTTACCCACTGAGCCATCTCACTGGCTCTCAAATACACACAGTTTGTTGTCATTTTCCTTAGTCACTGTACTGTGCGCTAGCACTCTGGAGCTTAGTACCCAGGTCATGTGCTCCAAAGAGTGGAGAGTCTCATAATCAATAGACAGTCTTAGAAAGTTAAAGCTGTAATATATCCATTGCCTGACTTTTTAAAACCACCTCAGATATCGACCCTAGCAATGGGCTTCATTTAAAGTTCAATCCACATAGTCATAGAAGAGTACACCAGGCAGATCGAGAAGCTGGACCCCAAGCCACTAGACCCCACCTGGGATGATAGGACACGTTTTCAGGAAATGCGATTGTGTGGGTTTTTGTTTCGTGTTGTTTTTTGCTTTGCTCTTTTATACTTTTGAGATGTATGAGGCCCACTGGTGTTGCCCAAACAATGAAAACAACAGGCAACCTGAGCAGGAAGAGGTGGTAGAGTTCTTGAGGAGATAAATAAGCCAATTAGCAGGTATTAGTTTGCACAGGGCTCTGTCCTCATAATCTCAAGTGCTTTTTCTTCTGCTGGGTCATTGCACTTGATGGGTACGGGGGACAGATGAGAGGAAGAGGGATGGATGGGTACGCGGTTCCTTTATAAAGGTGCAGGCTCTGCCCTGCAAAGGCTACCTCATCGTGGGCAACATGGAGAGTATGCAAAGGGCTGTTAGAAGGGAAGTGTGTGTGGCGTATGAAGAGTCTTGAATATGATTAACTTCTCTCTCTAAGTGGTAAATAGCAGACAACTCTGATCAGAAGAGGGATTCGTGTGATTTATCAATCCGAGCGACTGTTCATTTGCAGAGAAGCTGGAGGTCAGTTGGGAAGTCTACGGCCAGAGGAGCGTGAGGAAATTGCCAGGACTAAGAAGTTAATCATACCCTGGGACTGCTTCCATCTGTCTCGGGGCGACAGAGCCTCTGCACGGAGAGCAGGCATGCTTTATAGCGGCAGATCAGGAATTAATATTTTCTGCGGAACCTCGGGCATCATTTGCAGCAACTTGGGTTTTATAAAAATGGAGCATAATTTTGTATGGATAAATCACACTCTACTAGAAATATGAGGGGCTGAGAAAAAAATTTGCTTGACTCAAAAGAGAGAGAGGGAGGGAGAGAAAGAGAAAGAAAGATCAAGAAAGCTGGTATCAATGCAGCTGTTGAAGCAGCGGCACTTGGAGGGCAGTAATGGCCATGTGCTTAAATTGTGCATATAATCATTTTCTGAAATGTCAGTGTGCAACTCCAGCCACGGCTACATTTTTATAGCTTTGGAGACATATCACCAGACTGTAACCTGTCAGCCCATCTGGCAGATCCTCAGGTCCGAGGTCCATTTATATTGAAATCCAAATAACTGCCATGCATTTATGCATTCATCCCACAGATTCTCACTGGGCACATGCAGCGTGCTCGGTGGGGTGCAGTGCTAGGACTGGGGTGCACTAGTTGAGAAGTGCTTCTGCTCAGGGCTTTGCCAGCCAGAGGTGGGGTGTTGCATTTTAAAGGAGAGATGCCTGGTCCTGCTCATGTGCTTCCTGCTGTCCATTTTCCCCTTCTCACGCATGGAGTCCTGTCTTCCATGGAGAAGAATAGAAGGAGATGAAGGAAATGACAAACAGTCTACAATTAAGGGACTTCACCTGCACCCAGAGAGTGGAATGTGAAATAATCTGTGCCCAGAAATAAGACCAAACATGGCCCTTTGTTGCAGGAAGGGAGGAAGGACAGGCACTGGCTGTCTGGGCAGGGGCTTCTACTCCAGTTTCCTCTTGCTGCCCCGCTCCAAGTCGAGGGTGCCAGCCTCAGCTGAGCTAAGGGAACATAGCGTGTTGGAGAGGGTAACCAGCTCCCAAGAGTACCTCTAGGTTCCGTTCTGATCTGTCCTTGGCAACATGAGCGGAGAGTCAGGGCTGCTGTCCACGGCTGCTAATTGATCTCTTCTCTAACAATCGTTTCACAGTTATTTACTTATTGTGGGTGGCACTCCTACCACTGGGTGCCTATGGAGGTCAGAGGGCACTCCCAAGGAGTCGGCTCTCTCCTCCCCCCTTGCTGATCCTGGAGAGCCAACTCTAGTCATCATGGGCAAACACCTTTACCTGCTGAGCTATCATGCTGGTCCAATTAATCTCTTCTTTAAGTGTCCAAAGGAAGAGGGGGCACTTTTGTGGACGTTTAAACTTACCGCTTTGACAGTGTTAAAATGGCAGGTCCCTTATCAACCGTGCCTATGGGGCCCATGTTCTCTAGTCTCCAAAGCAAGGGATACCTCATCGTGAAGACTTTGGTATGCCACACGCATCATAAGTTTTTAAAGATGGTGACTGTTCAGAAGCTCTGTCCCATTTACTATATCATTTTATAATCTTTAGGAAAGTCCTGAGAGATAGATGGGACCTCAAAAAAAAAGGATGGGGCATAAACTGAACCACAGGCAGATGGGCAGATGATGTGACTCACCCAAGGGTCATGGAGGCAAGTGGTCCAGCTGTGCCTGGAAGCCAAGACTCAGCAGTGCGATTCTGCCATCCTCTGGACAATAACAAAGCAGGCTTGGGACTGGACAGAGACTTCTGCTGTTGGCTTGGCCACTTTTTGCATCTATGTTATTTCTGGCTTAGTCATCTGTTTATCCCTAGCTACTTTATACCTAGCAATTAGGGGAGAAATTGTTGAATGGATGGATGGATGGATGGATGGGTGGATGGATGGATGGATGGGTGGATGAACTAAGCCACTGGTTTGTGGTTACAGAGGCAACTCTGGGCTTCAAGTAGAAAATAATTTTCTGAATCTGGTCTTTACCTCATCAGGAGCCTGGGAAGGGAGGGGGTTGATGCACAGGGGCTCATCATCCAGGGGTTCAGGCAGGTACCAGCTTGCTTTAGAGTCAAGCAACACGATCAGCTATTACATGGATAGAACAAGAGAAAATTAGTGAATGATTTTTTTTTAATGGGTCCGAGGGTAGGCAAGACAGTCTCAGATGTAAACTGCCCAGTGCGTTTAAGTTAGAGTGGAATAGCTTAGAACCTAATGAGAACTCTGCAGTACCATCAGGAGGAGGTTTCTGGTACCAAGTGGGGGTCAGGCTGGGTGACTTCTGTACCAACCTCCCACCCCTCATTCCAATGCTCTGTATCATGACAGGACTAAAACTGTCCCCTTCTAATCTCTACCAATTCATTCAATGAACATTTACAGTTCTGAACCTGTACACTGGGCAAGGCACTAGTCTAGTGTCTATGGAAGACACCAGAGCCCACTGGTGTCCATGGCTCCCACTCCCGGGGTGTATAGAGTATGGCAGAGAACGGATGGTTGTGTGTGCACGCTAAGCACAGCGTTCCTCTCAGAACGGCTGTGTGTCGGCATGCTAAGGGCTTCACTGGTACTATTCATTTAATCCTCGTCACGGCCACCTCAGCAAGGAAGAAAGGGTTCAATGTCAGGGCTATAAAGAGAGGCCGTTGTCAATAGGATTTCATCTCCCTCCGTGTTCTAAACTGCTTTCCCTAAAATCCTACTGTGTCTGGGTTTCTATTAATAGACTCAGGCAACTTCCTCCACACCCCAGAGCCCCAGAACAATATGATCCCGGAGTTGATACCTTCAGTAAACAAGGCCCCACCCCCTTCGAGCCATGTATGTGGAAAACAGAGACCTTGGAAGGACATGTGAAGCAATGGAGTGCTTTCAGAGCACAGAAAAGGGGACCCGGTGGGCGTTTTAAGTGTGACCTGAAGGGAAAATGTATCAGTGACTATGACCAGGAAGAGAGCAGAACCTAGAGTGAGGAAGGGTCAGAGAGAACAGGACTGGGCTGCGGGGTAGCCAGAGAGTACTGGATTCGCCCTATGTCGAGGGAGGGGCTGGAGCCGGCTCCACATAGCTGGAGGAGAAGAAACAGCCTTGCAACACTTCCTTCGAGGGCCTTGTTGTCCAAAGAGACCTTAGCCAGCCGTCTGATCAGCCCAGAGCGCTGTTGACATGATGTATTTATGACCAGCCCCAGCAGCTACTAAGAACGGGAGCCACATCTTAAAGAGTCCGTGGTCGTGGTGCTCTACACAAATCCTCGTGTAATCCTGACTTAACCGCGTGCCTTTTTAATTTCTTTCATTTGTGTGTGTCTGTGATGTCTGTGTGTGAATACAGCATACACATGCAAAGGTGTGTGATTGGGGGTCATAGTGAGTGGGTAGGGTCCAGGGTCAAACTCAGGTCCTAAGGTTTGCACCGGAAGTGTCTTCGCTTGCTGAGCCATCTCCACAGCTCCTGCCTGCCTTTTAAAACAAAACAGTCCAAGAACATCCTGTTGCTCATATCTGCTCCCACGGTGAGAAGAAGAGGCCTCCCGGCACTCCTTGATTGTCTTCGTTCGTAGACAGCACAGAGCAAGCAAGTCTTGTGAATTTGTAAAGCACTCTACATCCCAGTCTAAACCTTCCCAGTTGCAGGAGGCGGGGCAGTGATGGTGGTCTCCCTCTAGGCTCGTGGATAAACTGCATGAACCAGTTGAGAACAGGACTTTGTTCCTCTCTGCACAAGCTGATAATCTACTACCACAGCACTCAGAAACTCCTGTCACCAGGCGCCAGGTGATGCTCTTTGCCTTAGGTCTTCCTAGAGGCTTGGCACCCAGGAGAGAGTGGTAGAACATGGGTCTTTGGGAAACGGTAACCGGCAGTGGCGGCTTGTCTGTACATCAGAGGAGAGCTGTGTCGGCTAGTCCCCACAATCAGCCCTGGCTCGTTCCCACTCATTCTTTTGTAGCATGTTCTAATCTAGACTGTTCTCCCCTAAAACACCAAAGCCAGGGTCCTGAGGTCCACGTGTGCCACAGTTTGTCTCTACTGTTGTCTTCTCGTTTCTTTTCTTGTAGAAGACTCCTGTGGGTCATTTACTAGCATGCTTCCGGGTGATTGCTACGGAACTGGCCTGGTTTTCTTACTGCAGAGCAAAGAACTGTTATTATTTCAAGATCAAGCTATTCTCAGAGTACTGCGTGGGGCTGTGTACAGAGCCATATGTGCCAAGTCTCTCTGGTCTGTAACAGTCTCTCTGGCCCTGTGATATCCATCAGCACTCACGAGCAGAGCCCCTCCACCCCTCTGCTTCTACAGGGAAGCCTCATAATTGTCCCTCACAGCCCTTGGGTGGCCGTTAGCCCAGTCGGCTGCATTAACAAGGAGAGCACACGCGGGCTGGAGGGTCTAAAGCTCAGCTTTAAACCTCCCCAACCCTGTTCTAATTTCTACAATAAAACTAAATGGTTCCAGAGAAGCCATTGAGTCCTATCAGGTAAATAATACACAGTTTAAAAGGTCCCAGACATGCATTTCACACAACAGAAGAGAGTCAAGAAGAAGTTACGGTCTTTTGAGTAAATAAATAACGAGTTGTATAAAGCCACTAATTGCCCTTTAAAATGGTTTAGTGGTTTTGAGAGTGCTTGAGGATTAATACAGACTTGCCACCTGATGTCTGGCCAGGGAGGAGACAGCAGGAGGGTCCTCTGGGCGAAAGTGCTTTAACCCTTTTAGTCAATGCCTGCAATTGCCCTGAGCCCCAGCTCATGGGTGACATAAGCTGAAGCGTCATTAGAAGAGCTTTGGCTTCTTTAAAAACAGTGATAGGAGTGATGTCTATGTGACAGCATGAATTTTCTTAATCCCGCTGAAGTGTACAAGCCGAATGGTTAAAATATGTGATATATAATTCACACAGTAAAAAAATTACACTTTGAAAAAAAGAAATGAATAGCTCTGCAGATACAGACTGAGATCCCTAATCCACAAATCTCAGATCCTAAATGCTCCAAAATCCTGAACTCTTGGAGCACCTACTTAACACTGTAAGTGAAAGAGTCTCTAATGTCAGGAATTTGTGGCAAGGGTTGGCGTTCCAAGAGCATCAAGGCGGCCTTCTCTCATACATAAAGTAGATCAGTGTTCTCCTGTGGGTTTGAGGTGCTGGGGTTCCCCTGAAGCACCCTTCCTTCCTTCTCAGACCAGGTTAGAAGTGACCCTGGCCTTCTGGAGTGGGGACAGCTGAGCAGAGCCTCATTCACCACCCCTCTCCTGCTCCCCCAGCCACTATGAGAGAGCACAGCTAATTGACACATTGCTGTTCAGGACCAGAGGGTGTCAGATGCTCACACTCCAGCGACGGGCCAGTTGAACATGCTGCCATTGGCTCATTTTTACCCATTGTCATCCCACACTGTGTTCCCTCTGTACTGTTGATAAAGTTACCAGAGGCAAGATATTTAAATCGCGGGCCTATACATTATTTTTTGCTTAGTTTTTGTTACTCTGCCAGTTAGCCCCGTCTGTGCCTTTGAACACCTACGTAGTTGTCCCTTCTAAATCAAAGGTAGTGGGTGCTCTGTGTGTCCAATGTTTGTAGCTCATTTAGTTTTTATTTAAATTTATATAAAAGAGTACATGTGACATTTCAGTGTGAGAGCTAAGTAAAAAGCTGTTGTGTAGTTAGCATATTTTCTGTGTCACATCTACTAAAAAGAAGAGTTTTTACAACTATATACTTCTGAGAGAGACACTTACCTGTACGTTTCTGGCAAACTGCTCCGATTACAGACGTGCTGTTCTGCAGGGAATGCGTTACTGATTGGTAATGACTGGCCGGTTACTTTAGAGTGTTTAAACTGACCCCCAGCGAGGATGCAACGTATAGTCCACACCTCCTTAGAGCTTCAGCACATGACATACAGCTGTCATTCTCAGTGACCCTGGTCCCGGAAATTGAGCTGAACCCGAAGGAGACCCCAGGGTAACAAATTATAAGGGGTGTGTGTGTGTGTGTGTGTGTGTGTGTGTAGTGGGGGGGTGTTCATGTGTGTGTGGAGGTCAGAGGACAACCTCAGGTGTCATCCTCAGGAGCTGCCTACCTCATGTTTTGAGACAGTCTCTCACCAGTCTGGGGTTCTCCTATTTGTCTGGGCTGGCTGGCCAGTGACCCCGGATGATCCTCTGTCTCCTGAGTCATGAAATAACAGCTACACCTGACTTTCGCATGGGTGTGGGGGTCGAACTCAGGTCCTTGTGCTTGCAGGCAAGTACTTTGCCAACTAAGCTATCTCCTTAGCCCACCAATAATGTATTTGGCAAGAGAAGCTTTAAAACCTTTGCATCTTTAGTGTACATGTGGTTTTCTGAACACTCTCGTCTTGTCAGTGCCACAGGAAGCCACTGAGGGCAGCATTTGTTAAGCCATTTGATAGGCTGGAGTTGTTGTTTTGCTTAAAACTCAAACCACTTAGCTGTTTTTAATGGGAGTTTACTTAAACTGTGGTAACAGTTCCTTTTGGTTTGGTTTGGTTTGGTGTAAAATCTCCGAGCCCACAGAGACCTCCTTATGAGCCTTGTAGACAGGACCTCCCTCTCCCTTCCTCTCCTTCCCTCCCAAAACTGTCCCATTGGCCATGTGGCTCCCTAAACTTGGAGTCACGCAAACAGAGCTGACTGCCAACCAGCTGCTAACTCTTTCTCAGGGCCTGCCCCCTCTCCAGAAGCCCTCCCCTCCCACCGTCCTGCTCCTTAACACCCTTGGACCTGTGCTGGCTGCTCACACTGGCTAGCTGGCTTCTGGTGACTGTGATTTGGAGCCACTGCTGTCCCTTGCTGCCAGAGAAGGTTAATGTGCTCCCACTGGTTGGAGCAGCCTGACCTTTCTCACTCTGTCCAGCTTCCTGCCCTGTGCCTGCTCCTAGGCCAGTGTCTGGCAGCTACCCCATGTCCTCCGTCTGACAGGCAGCACGCAGTGCCCACCTCTGCTGTCCCTGGGCAGGTCAAACTCCTGCTCAGTGTATCCCAGATGTTTCGGGACAGCCATCCAATCTACCAAACAGCAAGTGGATTTCTCAGACTCGCGGAGCCCCTCCCCCACCGCGATTTTCCAGTTTCCTTTCGAATGGGTTTTCTGCTCATTATTCGTCTCATCCTGAGAGATGGCGTCCAGGGTGATTGTGCTCACTATAGTCAGTTCAGCTAAAATGTCAGAGCAAGCTTGTGGAGGCCAAGGCCATGGCCCCTCTTGTGTATCACAGGCCAGGTGGGGCTGCTGGTGTAGCAGATGGAATAGGGCTTTCTGAAGCCCTGGCTGAGGGTCTGAGGCCCTGCAACTCCCTACACGGCCCCTTCCTGGCTGTGCTCACCCTGTTCACAGCCAGTGAGTCAGTAAGCCACGTAAGGTCACAGCTCTTCACCTTACAATGGAGACACTCACCCCTGCTCAGCTTGCCTAACCCTGGAGCTCAGAGAAGCCAAGGCAAATACCAGTAGACGCTGCGCAAGCATGGCAAACCGAGGTGTTAGTCATCTGAAAGAGCGTCTGAAAGAAGGCTGGGCTTTCTTGGAGTCATTGTCCCAGCTAGTTAATGTAATCGTAAAAGGGCGAGCATTCCTCAGTGTGGTTGGGAGGCAAACATAAAGCAAATTGTTAGCTCTCCCTCTCTGACAAAGGCACAATCTTCTGGATGTCAGGTGACCTCTGTCCTCCTGGTGTAGCATGAGGGCTGGTTCAGGCCCTGCGCTGGTCTCCCGTGCTGTCACCAACCCATATCATCCCCAGACAGCCTCCTGGGACAGGTATTATTAACCTCATCTTACACGTGGGAAACTCAAGTTTCAAACTGTTGAGTCACCTCCACCCAAGGTTAATGGGCACAGTAAGGTGTGGTGTTTTTTGCAGGGTTTGAAGGGGCCATGTGGCCTTGGGCAGGGAAGACTTGGCAGGCCACAGGCTGGTTGCCTGGGGCCTTGTTCCCCTCCACCCTACTCAGACCCTTAAAACAGGACACACTTCATCCCTCCCTGTCAAACACAGCACGCACATGAGTGCTATGCCAGGGCCCAGGGCTGCTCTATCCTCCTTTCCAGAAGACAGATTCAGCTGGAGATTTCTGTGGTACAACATGCTTCAACTCACCTTGTCCCACCCAAGTAAGCAGATCCCAGGATTTTAGCCATCTTTTCATGCTTACCCTTAAAATAGGAGATGACAAAGCATTTGAAAAGTGCATTAAATGAAGAGGAAAGAAGATTCAAACCAATACTGGTTCCTAAGGTTTCTATTTCCTGAAATATTTTCCCCTTTCAACTGGCTGGAGATCTAGTATCTATTTTCTAGTACATTGAGATGAAAGACAAATCATATTAAAAGATACGGCAGGTTTTCAAAATGCGCACCCCACCCATGTATTATTGCTTTGGAGACTCAAGCATCAGCCATGGCAACTTTCCTTCCCTAGTGAAATGAGGCAACGCTCTAGTACAGTGGAGACCACACAGCTCCCTGGATGCTGTGGGGTCTGTAATAACAGGAGCTCAGCCAACATGGCTTCCCAGGAAAGCCTTGGCTCTATCACAGGCTCCTTTTGTGATTTCAGCCAGAGAACTATTCACTCTTTCATACATAGACATACACACACAGATACACACATAGACGCACACACCTAGCACACACACACACTATTCTTTCAGCCTGGAACCCTTTCCCTTGCCCCGCTCCCTTTTCCTGCTTCCCTCCAACTTGGACACCTTCAGGTCGCAGCTTAGTTACCCCTTTCCATAGTCAGCCCTCCTCCTCTGGCCATCTGCCCTCACTTGTCCCTTGGTGGTACCCACCTCCGTGGGGTCAAGCAGCTTCCCACGGATGCTAGGTTTCAGGAAATACTTGTCAGATCCGGGCATGTCAGACACAGCCGAACATGTACCCGAATACTGACAGGTTGACTTGATTTCCCTGTGGCTTTTTCCTATCCATCAAAAGAAAAGAGTAATAGCTACCTCAGTGCACCTTGCAGCCGTGTTGTCAGACCTGAGGAGATTATCTGGGGAGAGGAGCTTCGTAAACCCAAAAGCTGATCTTAGTAATACAGTCGCTACTAAACAGTGCGACTTAAACAGCTGTTAATCCTGGTTAGCGAGAAGGCAGACTCAAGCACCCTGTTCTTCTCTATTCTTAATTCTTTACCTCCAACCAGGACCACTCTAACAGTAACTAATGAGATCAGGTTCACAGTAGCAGTCTTAGTAAATATTGTCATGTAAAAGCAATTACTAAAGTGGCTATTTCTGTCCATAATTATTTTAATTACATGCAGCTCCAGCTTATTTAAAGTCCCGTCTCCACAGAGGCTTCTTTAATCTTCCTGGTTACTTGGAGGCCATCCAACACATCTTCCTCACCTTTAAAACTCTGCTAGCAGCAGTCCAGCAGATCAGTAGCTGGTAGATTACAGAGACCTGGATCCCTCAGAAGACTCCTCTGTCATAAATCTCAGCACCCTCGACTCTGTGGCCCTGCTTTCAGTGGATCTGAAAGCCATTGTAGCCTCATGCGATTCCATGCACCCCAGTTCATGGCTCTGGTCTCCTGTAAGTGTAGACTGTCTCTCCTTCAGTGGGTTAATGAGATCACACATCATGAGGAAAGGTTGCGTTTTAAAAGCATGCACCAACTGTTGGCAAGACCGTAGAGGAATCATCTGGAACCCTTCTGCGTGGTTCATGGCATTCCCAATGGTTTAGCTGCTGAAGTATGGTGGCGCCTCAAATTTTCAAAATCTCCCTTCTTGTACTGTGTTTCACTTCTTGAGGGAACAATGAAGACCGTGTCCTAAACTTTTCGTGACTAAGACAGGTCTTCGATGGCTCCTACAGAGGGGTTTTAGTGAGTAACCGACCTTCCTGTATTAGCCTTCCCTTTGCCAGCTTCTCGGTGACTCCCTGCTGTACTTCAGCAGGCGCTTACCTTCACCTGGTGAGTATGCTGATGAAGACCCTCTACTGGGGGTCTCTGGGGTGCTGGGTCACTGGCCTTCATGAGTAGCCTCCAGAGGAGAATCAGCAGTGACACCTGGTCCAGTCAGCCGTACAGGTCACTACATCTGCTGTGAGCTGAGTGCCCGTGTGCCCCTGCAACCCTACAGATCCTCCCACAGTCTCATAGTGTTAGGGGGGTGAGAACTTCGGAAGGTAAATAGATTTAAATAAGCTCTCAGGCTCCCGAGATGCTCAGGGAAGAAGCGATGCACACACAGCAGTGAGATGGCGACCCTTGTGCCAGAAGGAGCTGTCGCCAACAGCTGGTCGTGTTAGCACCTTGACCTTGGACTTCCCCAGACTTCCGAACTGTGAGAAATGAGGATCTTATTTAAGCCAATCTGAGCAGACCAAGACACCACCCTAGGCACCGTTTTGTTTCTTAGTAAACATACAAAGTCACGAGCGTCCCTGTGGCACTTTCCTACAGACCTAACCCAGCAGCAGAGCGCTCGCCTACGCACCGCCTTCTTAAAGGCGAGCCGCATCTAGAGCAGCAGGAGGCTGTGGCGTAGGGGTATAGCTCAGCCGTGAAGCACTCCTGCCTGGTCTGCACAGGGCCTGGGTTCAAGGCTCAGCAAATAAACGCATGTGGTCTAAAGAAGGAGTCCCTTCCAGAGGGATGATCTACCTTGTATGTGGATAAAATACTGCAAGAGGCATGAGCTTGGAAGGTGGAGCCTAGATTTGTGGAAGCAGCTTGCTTTTCAGTAAAATACCGAGGTGGGGGGTCTCATGAGATTCCGACCTCCTTGCCAATAAGGCTTACTGCCCCACACTGCAGCTTGGGGTGGGTGGGGCTGAGCCGGTCCCTATGCACTGTGGACCCCGCGGTGACAGTATTCCGTGCACCTGGGCTGGGCCACAGCTCTTTCGTCTCTGTTTTACAAACACGCCAGCCTCTTCTCTTCCTATGACCACTTCAGAATTCAAAAGTAGCCAGAGGGCGTTTCGGTAATCAAACCGTGAACAGGTTTTATTTCGGTAGCAAAGTGGTCATCTAAGGCTCTCTGCTCATCCAGAAGCCCTAAAGGGAAACACATGAACCCTGAGTTTTGTGGCTTTGGCGTAGACTTGTGATTTTTTTACCACTGTGCTACTCTCATCTCCTAACTGTTCCCCCATCCCCCACGTTGTTGTGTTAAATTGCTTTTAAAATACAGCAACAGCAACTCAAAGGATGAATCCCTAGGTCCCCAAATTTTCCTTGTCTGTGATTAACAGTAATTAATCTTCTCACCCATCATTCAGTCTAGGATCCTGCCACAAAACCCAGAGGACATGTCCGAAAAACACAAGCAGGAAATCTCATGCCTGGTAGTTAGTTAGTCTGGATGCAGCTTCTGGGTGTCATCCCCCTGCATCATTCATCCTTGTTCCCTGCTCTCTGCTGCCTGTGCTCAACTCCATGTGCTTATACATAGGATGGGCAAGAAAGGCCGTAAACCTAAGGTTGCCAATTTAGCCCATCCAAACCCAGGAACAATGGATAATTTCATGGCATAAGCATCTCCTTAATAGTATCTACTATTTAGTATGTAGCTATCGAATCTCAACAGGAATCCTGCATTTCATCCAGCAATCCCATACAAACCATGTTCAATTCAAAGACCATCAGAAAGGAAATGTTCCATAGAACTATTTGATCGTTGCTGGAAATCACATAGGAAACAGTCAGGGAGACTAGAGAGATGGCTCAGCAGTTGAGAGCACATACTGTTCTTCCAGAGGTATGTGCTGAGCTCAGTCCCTAGCACCAACACTGGATGGCCCACAACTCCCTGTGACTCTCTGGCTTCAAGGGCTCCAGTAGCCTATATGGCATCTGCACTCACACGTGCATACCCACGTACATACGTTTGTTTTCTAGATATAAAGTAAAATAATAAATGTTTAACTTTTTAAAAAACAAAGAAAAAAAAAAAAAGAGTTGCGATCCTGAGAGACGCATAACAAAGCATACATGCAACTTCAGACTGTCTTGCTCTTCCATCGTTTCCCTTATAAACTTAATCTCCCTTTTCAGAGAAAAAGAGTGTGTCTCCATGTTAGACTGCATATTTGGTGTATGCAAGGCTCTGGGTTCCATCTCTAGCCCCAGTCGAAAGAGAGCTGAAGAACTAATAAAATAAGCAATGTAGGGCTGGCGTATCCACTGATTCTCTCCCCCGCCCCGTCCTCCCACTACTGAATATGTGGTACACGTGCTGCTCCCCTGTACACCAAATAGGTGATGGACCTATTTGGAAACCTGACTGGAGGTTGCAGGGTGAGGCACCTGGCCAGCCTCCTCTTCTCTCCCCTCCTACAGCACATGCTCTGATAGGAAACATCAGACTCCCACTTTCTTTGAAGTGTAGGCCTCTGCCCCAGTGCCATGTTCATTGTGAGCGCTGTTCTAATTTGTATCTTCGCCAGGTTAGCCATGCAAAAGACCGCCTGCTTTTGAGGAAGCAGAAGCTACCGAGAATTTCAGGTCTGTTTCCAGTCGTGTTCAAGCTAAAGAGATTTTTCTGTTGACCTCTAATCACAGCAGGTTATGAACAGACGGTCTTAACTCCCAAGTTGTGGTCTTGGTCCTGGAGGTTCTCATTGCTAGGGCTGTATGTGTGATGCTTTCTTTCAAATTCTGTTTCTTAAGCACTATTACTCCCTTGGATAGCACATCATATTAATTATTCATTGGCTAACTTTTTTCCAGCAGTAATTAATGAGATAAGTTACACAATGGAAATGGTAGTAAATATAATATAAAGCAATTACTGAAGTAGTAATTTTCATTCATAATTATTTTAATTACATGGGAGCCAGCTTATTTCAAGCCCTGTCTCCACAGAGCTTCTTTTGAGCTTCTAAAACTGTCTCCAACTTGGAGAGAGTCTGGGAAATTTTCTCACATCTCTGCATTAATGACCGGGCAGGGCATCGGGCAGATGAGTAGCTGGAAGGTGCTAGACAGGAGCTGGACCCTTTGGAATGCTACTATCTCAGGAGCCTGGATGGTCACCTGTGCACAGGGCATTTGCTTTTAAAGAAAGACAAAGACAGAAGAAACCTATGGCTCCCAGCAGGAACGGACAGATACCTGTGCAGTCTCACAGGGCCCTGCACTTAGATATCAACCAACCCCACCACCCTACCTCATACATGCACACAGCTGACTAGTGCTCTGTGGTTGCCATCTTGAAACTCTTAGTAATTTGCCTTTGATTTGTAAGTGAGGTCCAGCGCAACAATGGAGCGCGTTCCAGAGCATTTACCCGCTTTTGTCATAACATCCCTCTCAGCCACCAAGTCCCCTGCCCATCCCTTGACCCCACCCAGCCTTCCCCTGCCCCCCACACAGTGACTGCTGCAGTCCTGGACCACTTTCATAACAGCGTGAGTGCAAGGCAGGGCCCTCCAGCACACCTGTGCCTAGGTGTGGCAGCCGTGTCTGCTGCAAGCTGTGGACATACTGGCATATCTAGTGGCTGGCTGGCTAGGACTGACTCTTCCCCACCCTGATCTAGAAGCCTAGCAATCCCCAGTGTGAAGGTCACAGTACCTCTAGGGTACCCAGAGAGCACAACGTGAAACAGCAGATACAAATGCCATACCTGACTGAGAGACCAGCGGGAAGCAGCCTTAGCTGGTGCAATATGGCTTAGCATGTGCAATGCCTCTTTCACGCTGCTGCTGGAACCAGCGGCTCTCGTTTGCATTTTGTTCTGAGTAGTGGTGGCCGTTCTTACTCTAGGGATGAGGAAGATGGTGGTGGTCTTGACTGGCCATCAGAAACAGCCTATCTTCCAAGTTTTTAAAATCTTAATGAAGTATTTCTTTAAAATTCCTATCTCTTGTCATTCCAAGGTCCCAAATACATTTGGTTCCTAGAAGCTGACCCAGGCACAGACTGTTCTATGTGCTAATGTCTAATTGATGATGAGTCTCTTAGGAGGCTCTAACTTACCGTTCCTTCATTGAGAAAGAGGGATCCTCCCTTTGAAGAGAGAAATTCTGATCAGAATGACATAGCAAAATTTCCCATAGGGTACTCCGTGTCCACAAGGACCAGCTCACTTGCCTACCCGTGACCTAGTGCTTCCTACCTCTGACTGCATGCTCAGAACGAGAAACGAGGCCTCTGCCTAGACCTGGTGCATGGGCTCAGCATGGAAAGGTTCCATCAGAGCAGTGGAGCTAGGCTAAGAGCTTTGACTCTCGTGGGTAACTCATTTCTGAGAGCCATGTTGCTCACGTTCTCTGTGACGGTAAAGCTGAGAGTCACAAAACCCAGCCTCATGGGCATAATGTTCAGGATAAAATGACACTGGCTGGTTAAGACAATTTAGTCACCCCTTCGTTTCCTACCACCCCATCGCCTCCCCTGAGGTGCAGCCTCCTAGATCGAGTACAGAGGGAAGGAAGGAATTTCAGGAAAGCCTCCGCTCTACCAGTGACTGTCAGCAATCCCAGTCAGTGTGGTCTTACTGAAATGACACAAGATGGCCCTCTTCGTGTCAGGTTCAGCGTCTATGAGTCAGCCAAGGGGAAATATGTAGAAGAAGAAAATTGTATCTGAGCTGACTTGTGAACATGCTTCCTCTTGTCATCGTTCCCTACGCGGTACAGAATAGCAGGCATTTACGAGCCACTGATGATGCACCAGTGCCAGTAGTCAGCTAGAGATGAGTTAAGATACATAGAAGGGCATGGGAGAAGGCCCAGCAGGTAGAGGTGCTTGCTACCAAGCCTGACCTCTGTTTGATCCCCAGACCCCTAGTGGTGAAAGGGGAGAACCAGCTCCCGCGGTCGATCTCTGACCACCACACATGCTCCGTAGCACACAACAAATAAATGAAAAATAAATCGACAAATGAATGAATGAATGAATGAATGAATGAAGTATATGAGTGGGTTTTGTGCAACTATCATGGTGATTTATAGAAGGATCGGAGTATTCACGGGATCCTGAAATTGGTACATGTGGATACCACTCGCTTATAGAATCTCTGTTTCACCCGATGTCAAAAGCTAGTCAGTCCCTCTCCCCTGTCACTGGTGTGTCCCACCCACTGGCCTGAGCCAGTTTGATTTCTCCCTGAACAGCTGTCCTTATGATCAGAGCCTCCCAGTCTCCGCCATCAGCTGTCCCTATAATCACAACCTCCGGTCACCGCCATTGTACCCACTTTGGCCCAAGCTTCTCATGTAGGTTGGGATTGCTCCACTTGGAGTTGGGGCCCCTGCTCAGGGCCCCGGGGTTCCCTCCTACTAACCTTGCCCGTCCTCTCCCCACCTCCCCCCTACCCTCACCTCCTCGCCCCTCCCACCCCACCCCTGCTTCAGTTAGATTTACGGATTATATTTCACAGCTTGAGACTCAACACTGCCCGCCCCTTCTGGCCCCACAACGATGAGGGCGTGGTTTCACTTTGTGCTTCCTGTGCCTTCAGCTCTTAGATCTGTGCCAGGTATGAGGACATGAAAGCAGCACCGGAATTGTGATGGCAGGAAAGTCCTTATGGACCCAGCACTGAAAGCGCCAGTTCTCCAGTCAAGCCTGGCTTCAGGCAAATCCTAAAAATCACTTTTCCTACATCCTGGAGGCAGAGCACAGCCATCCATTGGCACCCACAGGGGCTGGCTCCAGATACCCTCTGCAGGGTATACCCTACACCTACTAATCAAATCCCTCAGGTCTAACAGCAGAGTATGTGATAGAACGATCCACATCCTCCCATGCACCACTTCACATCTTCTAGGTTATGTGTGACCCGCATCAGTCACAGTGTCAAGTAGCTACCATACTGTGCTCATTGGGGAGTAACAAGAAGACTCTCCCTGCATGCTCAGTACACATGCAGGGTTTGGGTGAATTTTTTTGATCACTGATTGATTGAATCTGTGTATGTGGAGTCCCCTGTGATTAGTTGGATCTGTGGATGTGGAGTCCCCTGTGATTGGTTGGATCTGTGAATGTGGAGTCCCCAGTGATTAGTTGGATCTGTGGATGTGGAGTCCCTGTAATTGGTTGGAGCTGTGGCTGTTGCGTCCCCTGTGATTGGTTGGATCTGTGGATTGTTGAGTCCCTGTAATTGGTTGGAGCTGTGGCTGTTGCGTCCCCTGTGATTGGTTGGAGCTGTGGCTGTTGAGTCCCCTGTGATTGGTTGGAGCTGTGGCTGTTGCGTCCCCTGTGATTAGTTGGATCTGTGGATGTTGAGTCCCCTGTGATTGGTTGGAGCTGTGGCTGTTGCATCCCCTGTGATTGGTTGAGACTGTGGATGTGGAAGAAAACACAAGGAAGCATGTTATAGACATATCCTATTAACTGTTGGTGCTGAGTGGTTCACAACCCTACAGTGGTCTCTGGCCTTTTCTTGTCCCCCAGCTACTCATCAGCCTGCATGGGAAATAGGAAATGATTAAAAATGTAAGCTAACCTTAACCTCTAGATAGAAATTCTAGTATCCATCAGCTTTAGGAAGAAGTGACTAACATGAAGCTTGTCTGGCTTTGTTTTGAATTAACTATGTATCGCTTAAAGTCTATTAGAAGAAAGAAGGACCTTAGAAATCACATACTTCAAGTCCTTCTCTTAACAGATAAGGAAGTTGAGACCCACCATGAAGCTATTATTAGAACAACAGGCTCTAGAACCCAGGCGTGCAGGCTCGTGGCTGAATGGCTTTGCTGGAACTTTAGCCAGGGTGGTCTCTTGGGCTCACCTTCTCAGTTGTTGTGTTAATATGTCTGCTGTTGTTATAACAGAATTCCTGAAGAGGTTTGTGTGGCTCATGATTCCAGTCATTGGAAATTCCAAACAGCATGGCGCTAGCATCTCGCAGATACCCTCCAAACTATATTGCAACACAGTAGATGGAGAAGAAAGGGCATGTGTGTTAACAAGGAACCAAGAGACCAGAGAGGGGCTTCATTTGCTGTGAAACACAGGAGAGACACGGAATTGGTTTGTTCACAGAGCTCAAGTGAGAGGGGCGTTTCCAGCTGCCAAACTTGATTTCAGAGAGAGATCCAGGCACTGCTGTTGCTCTGGGCTCTCAGACCCTCCTTCACCCTGGATCAGAGTTGTCACGCTTTGCATGGAAACATCCAGGTCCCCTGAATTAAAAGAGGAGGCCTTGAAAAGACTCTGTAGCAGGCATTGCGAACATTCACACTGTGCTAGTCATTCTTGTGGATCCCTTCCTGAGCAAGCATGTTGGAATTCCATGAAATAACCAGATATATAGTATGGGTAAGAACCAGGTCAACTCAGGCTGGGGATGGAGCCCATTGATAGAGCACATTTTTATTAGCTCTAGAAGCCCTTGATCCAATCCCTAATACCAAAACAATCAAAATGAAAACAAAATTTTATAAAAGAATTCAGGTAAACTATAGAAAGACCTACTTGATTAGGCTACCCTGATGAAAGAATACTATCATCTTTATTTAAAGCTAAAGAATACCATTAACTGTATGTCAGGCACCAAGCTAAGAACACTCAGAGCATTTTCTCATTTGGGCTACCTAACAACCCTATGGGGCTTATTCAGTTACTATCCCTTTCACACTCGTGAAGAATCTGGCTCAGAGAGATAAGTAAACTTCCCCAAAGTCACAACAGCCATTAAGCAGAGTAGGCAAAATGTTCATCCGGGTCTGATTCTAAAGCCTGTATACCAATCCTCTGTACATGACAAAATTATCTAAATATCCCTGACCGGACCCAGAGAAACTACTGACTTACTCTTATTTGCAGGGAAAGTTCCCCTCATCAGATAGCACAGGTGCTTGAAGCCCAAGGCCGGGAACCCAGCCCGTCTTCTGCTAACCTGGAGCAGGCCCTTGAGCCTCCACTCCGTCCTAGCTGGCTTTCCTACTTAAGTCATAGGTTTCTTGAGAGAGTGGAGAGAAGGGCTTGCAAGCACTCCTACATAACCACACACATGTAAGCACGCTCGCTATTAGAAGTAGTCGAAAATAAGTTTGCAACGTAGCAAGCGGGTGATACGGTCCGCAGCAGTGTTGTGTCCCAGTGAAGCTATTTCTTAAAATGTAGTCCAAGAACTTGGGTAAATTTTTACTGTTGCATGGATTTCTAGAGTTCCCATGCGGCCGTAGTCTGGGGCTGCCCTGTCTCCAGAGCTGAAAATCTACAGAAATAAATTTCAGAACTCTATAAATAAGTCAGGAGTGGCAGGATATCAAATGGGACATGGCTGTAAATGCTGTCGTTGCTGGAAGGCCCTGGAGCTGCTCCTCAAGGGACAGCCCCTCTCTTCGTGGCCTATTCTAGAAGGAATGGGACTGACAGGACCCAGGGCTCTTGCAGATGACCTTCAGCATGACGTTTCTACTACGGTACAATCCAGAGGACAGTCAGAGAAAAGCTCAGGACAGCACTGAGTTACCACAGCCCAGAATCTCTCCGCACTTCACTGTCTGCAGGTGGCTGAGGAGCAATGGCCCGGAGACGTTCTGTGCCCACATCTAAGAGCTGCCAGATCAGGGACAAATGGGCGGATGAAGGCAGACAGCCATGTTGTTCTTACGAGTGGTTCAAATGAAACATGATAAGGTCGTCTGTCCATGTGGGACAGTCACTGGCTCTGAGCAACTGGACGGTGACCCCGCCCAGACCCTCAGCATGCCCCTTGCATCCATGCTAGTATGGCCTCTCATCTGCACAGCTGGCTATCCCACACATCTTCAGCTTTCTCCGCCGGGGCAGTTGTCCTATCAGGTCCCAGCTCCCTGACACCACATCACAGCTCTGGCCACCACTGTCAGAAAGAAAAATACTAAGTTTCCCTCTTGAAGTGCTCACTAGACCAAGAAGTGCTTTTCAACACACCGCCCCCTAATGCAAGGGCTGCAAATTTGTCTTACTGCTGCTTCTTGGCCCCGTCTCTCAGCTAGCAGGAGGACAGGAGGAGAAGGCAGCAGCCCTAGCCTTGTTCAGCTATGTCACGAAGAGGCGCCCTGGCCTTTTCAGTCAGGGTGCTCAGAGATACGGTCTAAAGGAGCCAACCCAGCATCCTCCAGGGTCCTCCCCTATCTTGAATCCCAGTCTGAAGTATGTCTGTCATGCTCTGCTCCCCAGTACAAGAACAGGAATCCCTTCCGAGGTCACACTCTTCTGAAGGCAGGTCCAGAGGGCCCAAAGCATTCACAGAAAATGGTTACATGGAAACGGGGCTTCCTTACTAAAAGAGTAAATATTTCTTTATATGTATTTTATTGTAGGGTATTTACATATTATTCATAAAATCTGTCAACAAGCCCAGGAATATTTGAGGAGAGAGCTAAGGAATGTTTGCTTATTATTGTATTTCCCTTATTTATTTATGAAGTACACTTCTTCTTGACTGGACTACATATGGGCCTTTATCCAAATAAAAGTAAATATATACTTTAAATATAACTCGGAGTGCTGGGCAGTGGTGACGCATGCTTTTAATCCCAAAACTTGGGAGGCAGAGGCAGGCAGATCTCTGTGAGTTCAAGGCCAGCCTGGTCTACAGAGTGAGTTCCAGGACAGCCAGAGTTACAACAATGAAACCCTGTCTTGGAAAACTGACATATATATACATATATACATATACATATACATATACATATACATATACATATACATATACATATACATATACATATACATATACATACACGCACACACCAGAGCACCAAACAATAGTTTTTTTGTTCTTGGTCCATCAGGATGACAACATCCCTCACAATACTCTAAAGAGAAAATGAGAAAATCCCATGAATCCAACTGCAGGGCTATCCCAGAACAGCAGAGATGTATATTTCTTAACAACCATTAGCAGTGAAAGAGTGATACCATAACTCAAGAATGTGTTGGTTCTGTTGAGGCAGATTCCCCTGCCCTGGTATCCCTCTCGTCTTGAAGAGCAGAGCATTGGAAAGGATACAAACCCAGAAAGTGACTATGACTGGGAACTCCCACAGGTGACATCTCTGCTCCCTGATACCTGAAATGTGTTCACACTTCATGCTCCCAAGCTCTTCTCACACTGCCTCCCATTCTCGGCAGGACTGTGTGCGTGTCTCAGTGGCCTGAGCCACATCTCTGGACTCTTGTCTGTAGTTTGTGTCCAAAAAAAAAAAAAAAAAAAAAAATTCCGTGCTACAATAGCATCAGCAGTGAAAGAGACAAAATTTATGTCCAAGTTTATGGACTTTCTGTATTACTGAATTTCTCTCCTGCCAAATGTGGCAGGTCCTATCAACTTTTGCCCTTCCCCCGGGGCAGCAGAAGGTGCTGGGGCCCTTTAGAATATGCACAGTGCTACATAAGTCTTCTTTATGGCCTTCACCTCACCATATCCAGCTCCCGTTCTACTAGTTCAGAGTGCAGGAGCCACGCTGCCTGCCCCTCCACATCACCTCTCCATCTCAGTGTAGCATCATCCTGTAACAAAAAAGCAGTCGAGATAAGTCTTTGACCAGAGAAGGCTTTAAAAGCTGTAACGACCATCTGTTTAAAAGCAAAGCAAATGAAAACTCTGCCAATGGCCTGAAGCGTGAGTGTGGCAGGTTAAGAGGACTTCCAACACAGGAGGTGGCGTGCACAAAGCCCTGCACAGCCCACCGAGATGGTGAGAGATGGACAGTGGTCAAGGTACAGGGACAGAACCATTGAAATGAAGCGGAGGCATGCCAGGGACCCAACCGTGAGGAGCATCAGAAGCCGTGTTAAATAGAGAAACTGCTCCTGGAGGAGGAGGAACAGACAAAAGAATTTTGTATAAAACCGACAGTGGCATCAGTTCGGATAGGGAGGGGAACCCTGTTCACAGTGAAGCGTCTCAGCCCTGTTTGCACCGCCTTCACTTCTCACGTGTGGTCCATTCTAGATCAGCTGCTACAGTGGAGAAGCTACCAGTAAAGGACTGCCATCACCTAGGCCCTGGTGGTGGCTTGGAAATGGTGTATTTGTTGAGTTGTTACAGAGTGTCCTTTACTAGCCTTCAGGCCTATAGCATGCATGGCCCCATCTCTACCCACCCACCCCACCTCCACCCGCGCCAGTCATTTGTCACTGGGAAGCTGTGACAGTGTGAGACCTTGACTCTTAACTATGAGATCTAGGCGTGTCATTTCCATTCTGCATCTTTTCTTTCGTGGTCTGGATTTAGACTCAGCCTGGCCAGATTCTCGAAGGGGTGTGTCAATATCGACTAAGGCAGGGGCTCAGCCCCCACATCCCCTAGAATAAAGCTGGACATCTCTCAAAGGTATATTGGAAACATTTGAGTTCAGACACTCACAACACCAGCAGACCAGATCATGAAATCACAATAAAAGTGGAAACAAACTCTTCACAAGGAAGCCTGCATACGTTATAGCAAATGGAACTTAAAATACACTTAAAGATATACTCTCTGAAAGAAAGAAGTGTTGAAAATCATAAGAGAGCAAGAGTCACTGAAGCACTGCATGTTTTTGTTATAGAACCAGGAGGCTATAACTTTGTGAAAAGTGAGATCTCTTCTGTTCACGTCTATTAAGTCACTGATGGACTTTTCCCATTTAGTTATTCATTCTGTAATCGCATATGGATACCCATCGTGCCCAGCTATGCTAAGGTTTGCTGACCCAAAGACTTTGCCTTTAATTTTGAGGGGTTTTGTTTTGTTTGGGCTTTTTTTTTAAGAGAGGAGGCTGTTTCAGTTTGAGACCCAAGCCAGCCCAACTTGTGATCCTCCTGCCTCTACCTCCTGAGTATTGGAGTTACAGGTATGTACCACCCATCCAGCTAATACAAAGATGATTCCATGATATCAGATACATTTTCATATATTCAGAGTCAGTGGCTCCATAGTATTGAAGCAGTATAGGGTCCAGACCTTGGTAAGTTGTATAGTAAGAGTCATCTAGAGTTGTGTCGTCATGCCAACCAGTCTGCGTGATCATTTCAGGAAAACTTCTGAGTCAAACTTTTTTCATGTTTATAATATGTGTTTACATATATGTGGGCACACATAAGATGTGTGTGTGTGTGTGTGTGTGTGTGTGCATGCTTGTGGAGGCCAACATTGACATCAAGTAGCTTTCTTGATAGCTTCTTATTTACTGAGTCGGGATCTTTCCCTGAACCTAGAGCTTGCTAGTTTGCCTGATCTAGCTAACTAGCTTGCTAGAGGATGCCAGCTCTGCCTCACAAGTTCTGAGACTACAGGTAGACAATCACACACACCTGCTCAGCTTTTATATGGATGCTTGGAGATCCAAACTTGGGTCTTGGGGCTTGTGCCGCAAATGTTTTATCTACCCAGACCCTTCAGCCTACTTTTCAAAGTACCCCTGATAAACATAACAACCAGTTGTGAACTGGCATTTTCCTTTTCTGAGTTGAAGTGTACCAAGCCTATAGTTGCCTTCCAAGAAGGCTTTTCTGGTGTCTTTTTGCAGCTCCTAAATTCTATGACTCCACCTGGCTTCTCTGAGCCAGTACTTCTCTGAGTGTTCATCGGTAGGAGTGACTGTCACTTGTTCTGTCACCCTGGCTTTCACCCAAGCAGAGGCAAAGCAGCTGCGTGCACTCAGGGCCAGAGAAGTCACTGGCAGCTGGCCAGGGGGACCAGTTGTTTCCACATGAATCCTTGCAAAGATCCACTTTGCAGAGCTCTCTGTGGGATAGATGGATGATCTCTCAACCTGACAGCCAGGTAGCTGAGTCCTTCCAAGCCCTGCCCTAGACAGAGTGTTTTCTGGCTATATGTTCTCTACCCAGATCACAGGAACATGGATAAATACCCTTTTGCAACCTCTGGGGTTACAGATGGATAAACTCTTCATAATTGTTAATGTATTATTAATGTATTAATTCTACTAACACTACCAAACTATAGAGCCTTGGTTGTCTCCCCTTGGGACAGTATCACTGCTGGTCCCCAGCATCACAAGAGGACAAATCACAGGCCCAGAGAAAGATTCAAATCCAACATTCACAGGCAGTTTCTACTGAGTGCATGCTGCTGTCACACACCACCATTAAATCCAAACTCTGAAGTCAAATGCCGGTCATTAGGGCTGTCTATGCATTTGCTCCTGATTCCAGAGGTATTGTGAGCCTCTGGGCTCTTACAGGCAAAGCATGAAAGAAAATCCTTGGTTCTCCCAGAAGTTAAAAGAACAAATAATAGTTGCACCAGTAAAATTGCCATTTTAAATCAGTTTCCTAATTTAAGGTAGGAAGACGTAGATGTTCTAGGCTATTCTGCCAACCTATTTCAGATCAGTGGTTGTATTACCATCGTAGTGGGCTGGCATGTCTCATCCTCAAAGAAGAGTGGGGATTCAGGAAGCCACATGTGACTGGACATGTCCCCAGCACAAAGACAGCCATTCAACTCTGTGGTACAGGCCACAGGGAGCTCCACCCACATCAAGGCCTCTGCTGCTCATTTGCACAACCTATGTGATGCACATTCAAACAAGTAGCATGTACTGATCAAGGGCACTGACCATAATTTTATGAAGCCGATCAAAATAATCTTTGTTCATCTTTATTTCCTGGCCTTCTGCAAATGTCGCCCTAGAGTACGGCGGGGAGACCCATCTCTTTGATTGCCGTCTGTTCCCACCATCTTCTTAATGAGGAAAAAAGCTTCTGGGCTATGTGTAGCTTTGCTTTGCTTGTGTTCTTGTTTTTTGGTGGTGGGGGGGGTGTCAGTGTTTTAGGGGCCAACTAAAAAACTACTACTGTGAATCCCAGATGTTCGTGTTCAGCTGAAAACAAGCCCCCACACTCCTCAATAATTCTAGTGGTAGTAGCCATCACCATTCGGCCATCTTGAAGGTGGATTTCCATTCATGAGGAAAAAGATATGTTTTAGACCCTGGAGCAGACCTATTATCCCTTCTCTCCATCTCAAGATCCCAGATTTCTTCCTCACTGCCAGACACCAGTGGCAGGCTGGGAACAAAGTCACCACAGCTGAGACAAGCCACGAAGCTGCAGGTGTTTGATGCTGAGGAATTCAGGCAGAGAATACTCATGGACCTTGGCACTGGCAGGAGAAAGGGAAAACCAATAGGGTGTTTATGCTCAAACTCCAGTTTCCCCCAACTCCACTATTCAGAAACATACTTTTTATTGTTTGGGTCTCTGAAATGGTTTATTTCTTGTGGCTTCTATAAAAGAAGGAGAGATTCCAGTATTTTCCTCCTCCCAGCCCCCACGAAGGGGGATTTATGAGATTTCCCTTAGGCAAAGCATTATGAGATTTAAGGGATGAGTGTAAGGGGCCCTTTGCCGTGTCCAGGCTCCTTGGCCCTTGAGACCATAAACCTGTGGAGCTCCCAAGTCCCATCCTTCACTGAAGTTCAGTCCCATTAAAATCGTGGTGGCAAGCAGACTGTAGCTAATTCAACACTTCAAAAGTGACCAGTACTTTCTGAGTTTAGAGTTTGACCTCAGAAGGACTATCCAAGAATGTTTCGGTTCAGTTTCATAGACGGCCTGGATAAGGTTAAATATTATGTGAACACTGACATTTTCTTTGTGACTTAAGCACTCCTTTGTGGATACAGGACATCTGAATTTTTGCGGTTAATGAATTACTATTTTGAAAGTACGGATGGAATTTTCCTGCTGCCTTTGAGCATATAGGGATGATGTGGCAAATCCCAGCATGTATGTAACTATCAGGTGTTAGCTGAAGATGCCGTTTCTCCAAACCATTGCTCTGGATTAATTTTTTAAATGTAGAATATATAAACATGTTTGGGAAGGATCATCCTTTCTTTTGGGAAGGTCAAAGGCTACTGTTCACACACCCTGCCAGCATCCATAATGACTACAGCCCTGGACTCTAGGATGGAAAAAGAGAGAGAAGCAAGATGCTCAACTTTTGACAGTCCCAAATTCTGTGGAACCTTCCAGCAGGGCTTGAAGAACCCTGTGGCCTTCCTGGCAGCCTTTTTCCTAATCCTTGCCATCAGACATTTTCTTCTAAAGCAAAGATAAAGCTATTCTTGACAGTTTTCAAAATATTTTGAGGTTTTTGAATTTTCTTGATTCTGTGTGTTTAGAGTCAGGGATGCATTTGCAAAACTGTTCTCAGAAGAGCAGCAGCGCTGAGATGACCGCTAGGCTAGCACACCGCCTTCCGTCCAAAGTAGCCACACATCTAACTAGTCCCCAGTGACCAAGGGGCACCGTTTGCTGTCAGTTTATTTCTGGGTCTAATTTTGTCTGCTTTGGGCCTCGGTGGTTGTCCTGCGAGTCCAGGTCGTGGTTGACAGATGTGTGCAGTCTGTGTCTCTCCTCTCTTTTGCCAGGATGGCAGCCTGCTGGTGTGTCCTGTTTGCTCATTGCTCACTTGGCTTTCTTTCCTGTTCCTTCCTCGGGGGCCTGGTGGACTGGCAGCTCTGTGGTCCAGCAGACCAACTGCAGAGGTTCCGTACCGTCCAGCAAAGGCAGCAGCAGTGGCGGCAGCGGCAGCAGCAGCAGCAGCTCCTCCAGTGACTCAGAAAGCAGCTCCGGCTCCGACTCCGAGACAGAGAGCAGCTCCAGCGAGAGCGAGGGCAGCAAGCCTCCACACTGCTCCAGCCCTGAGGTAGGCAGCAGCTGCTGGCTGTAGCTCAGAGTCCAGCAAGTCCCCAGCCCTGGCTTTCATCCTGCCTGCCTACCCACCCTCCTGCTGTCCCCCAACCTGGAACAAGCTGTTGGGCTTTGGAACGCCTTTCTATCCCCACTGTGTCCCCTCCTCCCTAATTCTTGGTGACACTGCTTCCTTTCAAATAATCATCAGCTTTTATTGTCTAAAAGTCTCTGTTCAGCTTCCAGAAATTTCCACATATGCTGTAAGCATCACAGGCAGGAAATAACCTATGGCTGGGGTCTCCCCGTCAGGGTCATCCAAGGCAGTAACCAGACAGAGAAGTTTGTCACAGGGGAGGTGTGACCACCCGTAAATCACAGGCCAAAGAGATTTATGCATGGGGCATGCTTAGAATCTACCTTTCTGCAGTTTGTCATGGATCAGAAGAACAAGGGCTATAAATATTAATAAAACCTCCCTTACTGTGTTTTCTTTGTGAAAATAAAGAGGGAAAAATTAGCATCCACCTACAGATAACAATGAAACCTTTTACATCTGTGATCGGTATCTAAGGGGAAGATTTAGGTGCCTCATATAAAAACATTATAAAGTACCAATAAAAACCATTGCCGTTTCTACTTTCAGTGAAAAGGGGAAAATTGAACAGTGATTCAGAGCCCAGATATTCTTGGGTGAGGGCCGAGAAGCAGGTCCTCAGGCCTGTGGAGCCAGAAGGGCAGGCTTTGCTTTCTAAATAATGAATAAACCAGTTCCCTCCTGAGAACATAGATGGTTGACACCACTGTGCGGTGCGGTGAAAGGCTTTGCTTGCAGTGCTCTGTGCCTAAGTAGGCTCTGGCACAAAGGCAGACCCGCTCATGAAAAGCCCGTCTGTGAGAAGCAAGCGCCTCGCAGAGCGTCCACGCCCAGCCACACCTGTGCCGCACCTGGAAGTGGTGACATCCCCATTCCAAGTTCACGGGGGGCTCCTCGCACTCCTGCGGGCTTTTGTTTTATGTTCTACAGCCCTTCTTTCTCCTTCAGCACCTTTCTGCTTCATGGCAAAGCTCTCCATTCATCCTACAATAAGCCTTCTCGCCAGCGTTTTCTCTCCTTTCCACGAATCTCCCGCCTGGCTGCCCAGCTATCTGTGTGTCTGTATCTGCCTCCATCCGTACACATGAGATCAAAGTTCTTAGCAACACTGACCTCTTTATTTTAACCCGACTATTCCCAGAAACTAAGCCACTGTCCCTCTCTTATTATTCATCCATTCAGTATTCATTCAGTAAATATTAGTTGGTGTTTGGCTTGGGAATGTAGTAGTTACATGACAGAAAATGCCGTCTGCCCAGAGCTAACATTCCACTGGGGGGTCTATTGAAATATAAAAAAGTATAGGAAATAAAGAGAATAAAATACAGGAGGTAATTGAGCTTTATTAGTGTCTACCTTTATAATTTGTTGAGAAACTCCAGAATACTGAATTGTAAGCAATAACAGACCTTGGCTTATAGTCCATGCTGGAGTACTTGCCCAGCATGTGCAAAGCCCTGGGTTCAATCCCCATTACCAGAAAGGAAAAAGGAGAGAAGAGAAGGAGAGAAAGGGGAGCCGGTTAAAGTCACATGTAACGAGTCTTGTTTTCATAATGAAACACCGATATTAGGGCTCCTGAGTTGCCTAGAGTTTCTGCTTGAGAGCACTTCCCAAAAGCATCAAGCCTGGAATTCCAGGTGACAGATGGAGGCTCTTGTCATTTCTTTCTGAAAATCTCAGGGGTCCCTGGCTGAAGAGGGGTGACCTCTGAAGCTTAAGTTCTTAAAGAGCATATGAGGTTTCTACTTCCTTCCTTCTATATGCGCAGGGAAGGCAGAAGCTGAGTGATGTGTTGACCACACTACCCAGTGTTTCTTTCGGCTGGCAAGGGACATTTGTACTTGTTGGAATAAAAGTCAGATTCTTTGAACCTCTTTCCCCAAGGTTAACAGTCACATAGCCTGTAGGGATGGACAGTTTGTAGACAGATGAGGACCACAGTGCTAGGTGGCAGCAAGACTCTACTTCTCTTTGAAGTGGCTGACCTAGGCTGCCTGGCAGACAGCAGTGATCCCTGCGTTACAAGCCTCACATGACAGGCCAGCTCCTGACAGCCACATGCAGCCCACCACTCAGACTCACTTACGCTGCCTTGAATCAAATAGTCTCGGCCCTCACGTCTCCTCTAGACAGTCCTTTCAGGGGAGTAGAGAAAGACGAAGCATGTATGCTCTGATTTATTTACACCCTTCCTCCACTAAGCCAGTGCTTGAAACCACCCCCCCCCCCCGTGTTTCACTGAGACTCCTAGGAATGGTTCTTTATGGATAGCTAGCTTGGAAAGGTGCCGCCACCGAGCACACAGCTGTGAGTCCCCTCTGGGCTGTTCTGTGCTGGACTCTTCTCAGCCTCATTTTTTTTTTTCGCTTGGGTTTTCTCTCAGATATTCCTGGCATTGGGCATATGCTCTCTCCTGCCTGAACTTCTCAGGGGTGGAAGCTGCCTTTCTGTGCAGCTACCAAACTGACAGCATACAAGGTTTCCTGGCCCAGAGTTGCCAGAGTCCCTACAGGAAGACCCTGGTCAAATCATATGACTTCATAGGTAAAACAGGTTAATTCCATATCCTTATATTGGGTACCTCCCGACCCTAAATGTTGCTCTTGTAAACCACATTTTCCTTTGTGGCCATTCCCTAGTGGATCTGATTGTGGAAGAGCTTCATGGGATACCTGAACAGAAAATACATTTTAGAAAAGACCACTACAGTTTTCTTCTTTATAATCAATGAAAATATAAAGCAAGCTACTCACGATAACAGCCTCTGGTTAATCAGGCTCCTCTGGGGCACATGGCCGGGTGTGCTGTAAAGGAGTAGGTGAAGGGGGGTTGTGTGGGTGGAGAGCTGGTACACAAGTCAGGGGGAAGACTAATCAGGGAAGAGAGCTGTGGCCGTATGTAGCACGAAATGAGCATCCAGGAAACAAATACCAAACCCTGGGCAGAAGCCTCGGTGATGCAGGAGGTGGGGTGTCACCAGCGCGTGGTGCTGGGCTAGAATCTGAAGTCTCTGGTTTTCCCTCCACATGATCACGCAGCCATCTTGAGCTTCCATGGCCACATTGGCCTTCCCCGGACTCCACCATGGCAGCTACAGCTACAGCGCTCCTCCCTTACCTGGGAGGAAGAAAGGACACAGATTGAATGATAGCTCTTTCATTGAGAGCAGAAGCACAGCCATCAAAATCCCAGACCTCACATGGCTGTTGCCAGTCAGTCAAAAGAAAGAAAAAAAAAAACAGAAACCTGGCCCTAGCCTGAAAGAAGTGTGGACTATGCTAAAGTCACGTTAGTCACCCATGAAACAAACACCACAGGCCTATGCTGTTGCGAGTAATAAAGGCCGGCAGACATTGTTTGCAAGGGTCCTGTTTTCTCTGAAAAGCATATCTAATACTCTCGCTTTGGGTTTAGGACTGGCATTTCTCTGAAGGATAAGATCCCTTTTATAAGGCTACTTAAAGAGTCCTGGGGGTGGGGGTGGGGCGCTAATGCAGAGACCTGGGTCTGTACACCTGGTAGGCAAGTACAAGTTTAGTCCCACCGGAGCCTGGGAACCGTGAAGCCGTGGCAGACCGCTTAGCCTTTCTGAGCCTCATCTACAAATTAGAGATAACGTTCCTTATATGTGAAGATTAAATTGGATGGTACATGCAAAGTGAGAGGCATATTGTAGGTGCTCCAGCAATGATAAATGGTTCCAAGATGATGGCTCTTGAATGCCAGTCTGGGATTTGGATTTTGTCTAAGAGGCAATAGGAGGTTATTGTAGACCCTTGAGGAAGGGAATGTGATTTAGTGGTGTGTTGAAGATGATACTTCAGACTGATTCATTCAGCTGCGAAGGAGAGAAGGGAAAAATGGCCCTAGAGCACATCTGGCAATGAGCCAATCCTAACTGTATGACGTTCTACAATTCGCCGTGAATGGTCCTACTCTGAAGTTCCGGTGAGACTCTCCCTGTGCACAGCTGTGTTTGGGCTACAAACCGACTTCTGTGTTCTCTCACATGAGAGCTGGGAGCTGTGGAAGCCTCAGGTGGGTGGAGAACCTAGTGTGGAACACAGTGGCAGTGAGTTCTGTACTCCGTGCAGTGGGTGAATCTTCTCTGTTACACACATTTATTCTTTTTTGAGGCCCCTTCTGCTTCTACATATCACTTCCTAGGAGCACTGAGGCACGACACAAAGCATTTAGGGGAAATAAACTCTGAAGCCATAGATGTTTGTCACCATCTTAACTTTCAGAGGTCTGTAGCTGCAGCTCAGTCAGTCTGTTTGCCTAGTACACATGAGGCCTTGGGTTCAATCCCCGGGACTATATAAACCAGGTGTGGTAGTGCATGCTTGCAACCCCAACCCTTGAGAGGTAGAAGAAAGAGGCGCAGAAGTTAACGGCCATTCAAGGCTGCTTACTCAAGTTCAAGGCTAGCCAGATTCTGTCCCCAAAAGGAAAATTAAAAAATAGCCTTCAGATACTCACAGCTGACCTCTGGAAGGTGTAGGAACCCCCTTGGCAAGAAGCTGTTCTGTGTCTTTACCTTCCAACTGGCTGCCATTGCAGCCTGAGCCAGGCATGCTCTGCAGGCTTCCCTTCTTCCCTTTCTCTGGAAAAGCCACAATAAGGCAGAAAATCACACATACCACTTAGAGGTACAACCACGTAACAGCTTGGGACCACTAATCCAAATGCTCTAAAATCTGCAACCCGTCATGAGGCTACAGGTGTAAAAGTCCACACCAGAAGACTTTGTTCCATGTACAAAGTTACTTTTAAAACTGTATAAAATTAGCACCAAGGGGCTGGGCGATAGCTCTGCATGTTAAGTGCTGACTGCACAAGGGTGAGGAGCTGCGTATGTTCCTCAGAACCCTCATAAAGCCAGGCATGGTAGCTTGAGTCTGTAATCCTGGGCCTTCTGCAGGGAGATGGGAGGCCTGCACAGGAAAATCCGAGGAAGGAAGCTGGTAAGGCAGCTAGCTAGCCATGGGCAGCAGCAAGCAACAGAGAGGCCCTGCCTCAAATAAGGCAGAAGATAAGTACAGACAACCAAGATTATCTCTGACCTCCACACGCGTTCTGTGGCATGTACTCACACACTTATGCATGTACACACATTACACACACCACCACCACCAAATATGTATGACTTTCACACTTAGACTTTGGTTCTATCTCTAAATGACCTCATAACTGTATGCAAATATTTCAAAATCCAAAAATAACGTAATGACTTTTACCATTTAGACTTGGGTCCATCGCTAAATGATCTCCTAAGTACATACAAATATTCTAAAATCCAAAAGTAACATAAAACCCAAAGAGTTCCTGGCCCTCAAGCATTTGGAATAAGGGAAACTCAGCTGACCCCATCTGCCAAGAGTGACCAGCAGTATGTCCCTGCTCCCACACAGCTGTGGTTGGTGGACACACACACTAGGTAGCCAGTGCCTGCTGGCTCCTCCCCCTGAGGACTATCAGAGGCTTCCTATCTCCCTGAGCTGTGCCCTCAATTCCTGCAGGCCTGACTAGCAACCCAGTGTCTCAGATGCAGCCCTCTCACCCATGTAGATCTGGAACCACACCCAGAGCCTTAAGCGCTGCTCCCAACATGCACCTCCTCGCTGTCGAAAAGTCAATCTCCATGCACCAAGACATATTTTAGAATTTCTTTTTTGCTGTCGTTTTTTGTTTTTCATTTTTTCGAAACAGAGTTTCTCTGCTGTACCTCTGGCTGTCCCAGAACTCACTCTGTAGACCAGGCTGGCCTCGAACTCACAGAGCTCCGCCTGCCTCTGCTCCTGAGTGCTAGGATCAAAGGTGGGTGCTACCACTGCCAGGCAAGAATTTTTCTTTTTTTTTTTTTAAATTTTTTAAAAAAATTTATTTCATTTTAGTCTATGTGCATTGGTGTGAAGGTGTCAGATCTCCCGGAACTGCAGCTACAGACAATTGTGAGCAGTCACGTGGGTGCTGGGAATCCAACCCAGGTCCTCTGGAAGAACAGCCAGTGCTCTTAACCACTGAGCCGTCTCTCCAGCCCCAAGAATTTCTTGTGTTAAAAACCATTTTTTTTCCTCACATAGGAAAACCTGAACGACTCTGCCTCTAGACTTTTAACTGACAAGTTTGAAACACAAAGCTAAGAGGCTGGCGGTGAAGATCAGGGGTGTCGTTTGCCTGGCATGTGCAGGGCCCAGTGGCCAACATAATGATAGGTAATTGATCAATGGATGGAATGATGACAGATAAGTGATAGGTCAGTAAGTAGGAAGGTGATAGATAGATAGATAGATAGATACATACATACATATATACACAGAAGAGATAAATGATGAGCAGAATGGTAGGTAGGTAGATAGATACATACATACATACATACATATATACACAGAAGAGATAAATGATGAGCAGAATGGTAGATAGATAGATAGATAGATAGATAGATAGATAGATAGATAGGAGGGGTAAATGATGAGCAGGGGTAGATGATAGACCTGACTCAGATAGACGCTCTTGTTCTAGGCTAGTGTCTAGCCCCTGAAGCAGTGGGTGCTGTGGATTCAGAGAGAAGAGACCATACAGAAGGAAAATAATTAGTCTGATTCTTCATATGTTTGTCCCATGCCATTCGCAGTCACAAAGTGGAAATATTCTGCTAAAGTTCCATGCCTCTCAAAAGACATCTTTTCTATTTATTTCATCAAATCCTCGAATTATGTAACGTAAGTGAAGTTTTATTAGAAGAAGCCAACATTCTCTGTAAAATCTTTATTTTTAACAGACTCAACTCAAAGCTCTAGACCTCTTGTGGACCGGGGCAGTGTTCCTCTTCTGTTCGGGGCATTCCCTGTACTCTCCACATGGGCTGATCTGTGGGTCAGAGTTTTAAAACTGTGACACCCATGATTTGCTCTAAGTTAGCAAAACTGCCTCCGGGAATGGTTTCTGAAGTCACCTGTGTCCAGACATCTCTGTCAGAGCATGGCAGAAGCAGGCTGACGGTGGGCTGAGTAGGACTGCCAAGGTATACAGGGCACACCGGGTCCCTTTGAAAACAGCGTTCTCTGCTGCCAGTGAGTCATCCTCCCAACAAGGCTGTGTTTGTCATTAAACACCTGTGGCCTACTTGCGTTTTCCAAATAAATGATATGCATAAGGGGCTGGGGGGTTCTAGGTTCACAGATTTCCCCAAAGGTGACAAGTAAAATAAATGAATAAATAAATAAATAGTTGTAATGCTCAGGGTTCCCCCCAACTATTATCTCCCAATTAAGCTCACAGAATCTCAAGTTCAGGTGTGTACGTACAAACATACGTGGATTGATGGATCTGCACACACACGACTGTTCAATACCCAGAAGTCCTAGGAGTGTGTTGGAGAGGTGCAGCACTGTCCTGTTGTTTTAGACGTGAAACTTCTTCCTGGTTGCTGAGGTCCCAGAGACCAGCTGGGCGCCCTCTGTGCCAGCGGAGGGTTGCCCCGCATACCTGAGCTTCTGTTTAATGTTTGATGCCAGCCCATTCCATTTTCGTTCACTTAGCGGGAGAATGTCAAGATCAAAACAGCCAGGGCCCCTTTTAAGTGAGCCCTTTCTTTGGGGAGGGGAAAAAAAAAGCTGTTTTGTTTGTCCCGGTTTTCTGTTTCCAGGCCGAACCTGCGTCCTCTAACAAGTGGCAGCTGGATAAATGGCTAAACAAAGTTAATCCTCACAAGCCGCCTATTCTGATCCAAAATGAAAGCCACGGCCTGGAGAGCAATCAGTACTACACGCCAGTGAAAGATGAAGGGCAGGACTGCGGAAAACTTCCTGAGATCTGCCAAGCCAGCCTGAGGGACAAGGAGCTCAAGGCTGCCTGCAAGGAGGAGCAGAGGCCGAGGACCGCAAACAAGGCCCCAGGCAGCAAGGCTGTGAAGCAGAAGTCCCCGCCCGCCGCGGTGGCTGTGGCCGCGGCGGCCCCGCCAGCGGTGCCCAGTGCGCCCTCGGAGAGCGCGCCTGCACCCACCCGCAGGTCAGCAGGCAAGAAGCCCACCCGGCGCACTGAGAGGACCTCAGCCGCCGCCGACAGTGGCAACTGCCACCGGCCGGAGGAGCCCGTGGCCGCGGATGTGCTGGGGGCGAGCGTAGTAGCCCCCCCAGAGCCCCCCAAAACCAGGCCCTGCGGTAACAGCAGGACAAGCCACCGCAAGGAGCTGCGCTCCTCAGTGACTTGTGAGAAACGGCGCACGCGGGGGCTGAGCAGAATCGTCCCTAAATCGAAAGAGTTTATTGAGACAGAATCTTCATCTTCCTCCTCCTCCTCGGACTCAGACCTGGAGTCGGAGCAAGAGGAATACGTCCTGTCCAAAGCCCAGACCACCACTGGGAGCGAACAGCGGCTAAAGGAGGCCGCCAGCAACAGCAGCAGCACCACCTCCCGGGCCCCTGTGGGCTCTATCAACGCCAGGACCACCAGTGACATTGCCAAGGAGCTAGAGGAACAGTTCTACACACTGGTCCCCTTTGGCAGGAATGAACTGCTCTCTCCACTCAAGGACAACGATGAGGTCAGGTCTCTCTGGGTCAAAATCGACCTGACTCTCCTGTCCCGGATCCCAGAACACCTGTCCCAGGAGCCTGGGGTCTTGAGCGCTCCTGCAGCCAAGGACACTGATGGTGCCCCAACCAGCCATGCGCTAGACACACCTGCTGAAAAGACTCTGCCAAAATCCAAGAGGAAACGCAAGGTAGGCGTAGAGTTGGGAGACCTTGGGAGGACCGATCTTTCTCTTCGCACTTGAGGGCAAGGGGTGGACCACAGATAGGCTGCTGGTCTGGACCACAGATGGCTGCAGTTGTGTCCTCAACAGGTGATATACATAGGTAATGATGTATAGAAGTACTGCCACATCTTTTAGGGGGGATCCTGCCCCTGACCTGAAGAAATTATTATGTAGGCAACATTTACTGAGTGTCCAGGTGTAAGCTGAATGCCGGGCACAGGGGAGACTTAACAGATGGCGAACCCCATTCTTAGCTGAGATGGTCCAGGTAAAGTCAGTGGTGGGGTTACACATCCACTAAAAGGCCTCAGAATTTAAGGCTGTGGCTGAGGTAGAAGATAAATACCAATGTCCCTGAGGTCATCAGCCAGTGGGGTCAGAGTTGGCAGTCGTTTCTTCCAGTGTGATGAGGAAGAGCTTCATGGTAGAAAAGGGCTGGGATCAGACTCTAGGAGAAAGGATATGTGTAGGCACAGAGGTCTTTGGATTAAGCAGCACTTGAGGATTGGATAGGCTGGTCCATCGAGGCATGGATTGAGAGAGCCAGCTCTAGAACGGGGGAGCCAGGGCATTCTCTGGCAGTAACTCGGGTACACATCCAGTTTTGAAGGTATCTAAGAAGGAAAAATACCTTTTTCATAAAGCCAGGTTTGAAGACTTGTATCCCTCATATTGCTGTCTTCAAAACTAGTTCAGAGAGCTGGAGAGATAGCAGCACCGGCAAAGCACTTGGGGAGCAAACGGGAGGACCTGAGTTTGATCCCCAGGACTCTTGTAAAAAGCTGGGCAGGGTGGTGCATGCTTATCATCCCAGTGCTAGGGAGGTGGCAGACCCCTGGGGCTTGCTGGCCTGCCAGCCCATTCTCCAGTGTACCCTAGTTCCCAGTAAGAGATCATGTTTCCTAACTAACACAAGATGGAAAGCACCTGAAGTCAAACTCTGGCCTCTACATGTGCGTGCGCGTGTGTACACACACACACACACACACACACACACACACATGATTAATCTGGACCACAGAGCAAAAGCACAGTTAGTAACAAACCAAAGGCTGCAGTGCTCAGGGCTGGTTTGAAATGTCATATTATTATGACAGTTACCACATCAGATGTCCCTGAGAGGGATGCTGTCCAATACTTTATACACGTTGGAGCATTTAGTCCGGCGGTTCTCAACCTGGGGATTGAATGACCCTTTCACAGGGGTCACCCAAGACCATCTGCATTTCAGGAATTTACATTATGATTCATAACAGTAACAAGATTTCAGTTATGAAGTAGCAATGAAAATAGTTCTATGGTTGGGGGTCATCACGACATGGGGAACCATGTTAAAGGACAGCATCATGCAGGGTGAGTGCTGGCAGTGGTGCAGGAACCACTGATTGAGTCTTCACAGCTTCCTTTTGTCAGGCACATTTTAAGGGTGAGGGAAGTAAAGCGGAGAGAGCCCAAAAGGACTTGCCAAGATTACATCAGTCAAAAAGGACCCAGCATCTTCCAATTTCCGAAGGGTGAACTGTTCTATCAATAAAAGAGGGACTCTGCACCCATGGGCTTTACAGCTGTTTCAAAACCTTGATTAATAGTTGTTTTTTTTTGGGGGGGGTGGGGTGGGGGTTGCCATTCAGATGACCTAAGTTCAATCCCAGACTCACCATGGAAGGAGCGAGCAAACTCCAAACTCCTCAAAGTCGTCCTCTGACCTACACACAGAGACACACACACACAAAATGAATAAGTAAGGTTACTTGAAGTAATGTTTAATAGGCAGTTTTTCTGGCCAAGATGAAGATAATTCCTCCTTTTGGAAGAGTATATGTCAAAGGCATCATCCTCTCCTGGTGACGGGCATCTTTATCACCAGCAAGGAAATTTATTATACAGGCGCAGAATGCGTTTCTTCATATAGTAACATTAAACAGCTTATCCCTATAAAGTAGAATTTGAACCTTGGAAAAGGACCACCAAAGAGCAGCTACTTCTCTTGTTCTTGATACATATGCAAAAGCTCTTCTCCCCCACTGTGTGTGTGTGTGTATGTGTGTGTGTGTGTGTGCGCGCGCTCACGAATATGCCACAGTGCACATGTAGAGGTCAGAGGACAAACGTGTGACAGTCAGTTCTCTCCCCCCACCATGTGGGTCCTAGGAATTGAACTCAGGTCATCTGGCTTGGCAGCAAGTGCCTTTACCTTGTGGAGCCAGTTGTGCCAATTGCCCGTGTGCCAAGAACAAAGGAACTACCTTCCCATTCAGTAGAGGATATTGCAGTGTCCTGTGCCACCCGTTCAACACGAGAGTGTTAGCAAGGGCAAACAACTGATCCTCACACACACCACACAGCTGGGTCTGGGTCTCACCCTGCTGAAGCCCCATAACTGGGAACCAAGGGCTTAAAGTTTGCTTTGGACCCTTCATGGGGCCACTATAGCAACAGGAGCTTCTAAGATCCCCTGTGACAGAGGCTATGTGACACAATCCTAGCTAAACAGAGTCAGGTTCTCTCTGTCTTTGGTGCTTGCTTCTTCTCCTGGAGAACGCCCCATATGACCCTGAGGATACCACACCGCACCAGGCTCTTGTATCCCTGGGAGTAGTAGCACTTTGGGGAGTATATTTCCATTGGATACTTTTGTCATCCCATTTGTGCATCAAGAACCTGACCCAAGTCCTATCTTATCAAAAGGAACTTTAAGATAGTATGGGCTGAAAATTGCAAGCTAGAAGTAAAGCACACCAGGCGACAGCCGCCGTTAGCCTCTCACTAAAGGCATGGCTTTCAGAGAGGCAAAGCTGGGGTTTCTCACCGTTGTTACTCTTGGACAAAGCACACTTCCCGTGCTTTATTCTGCTACCAAGAATGCGGGGATGAGCGATAGGGATGCTTCAGTAATTCAGACCAGATCTCCTTTGCAAAGCTAAACACCAAGCAGCTTTCACGATCCAAGTTTCTGTCATGACACAGTGTCTTTTTCTTCATTAAGCCATCATATTAAACCCAACACATGTCCTCCTTGTTCACTGAGTGCCCTGGAACCTGTGTCAGGGGCCTTGTTGTTCCCTCATCCTCTAGAGGAGCGAGGTGAGGACACTTCCCAAGGGGCCTTGCTGTGTGAAGGGCAGTGCCCTGCAGCTCCCTGGCACCCTCAGAGTCCAAAGCTGATCGGCTTCTGCTCATTACCACCCAGTGTGACAACGAAGATGACTACAGGGAGATAAAGAAGGCCCAAGGAGAGAAGGAGAGTGCTTCACGCCTGGCCACCTCCACTAATAATGCCTTGTCCGGGAGCCACTGCAACATGAACATCAACAGGTAAGCCTGTTCCCCGGAAGGTAGAGGTATACAGGGTCTGAAAGTCACGTGCTATGTTGAGAAATAGAAGATCCTTTTGAGTGCTCTAATCTGAGTCTGCAAGTTTGCCTCCCTCGAATTATCCAAAAGCTTATAATTATGTCTAATGTGAGCCTTGTGCTCTGCTTCCGATAGCTGTGCCAGGTCCTTATCTGTAACCAGAGGCCAGTAACCAGGCACACACAGCTCTGAGCTCTATACCCCCCCCAAAATGCTATCTCCCTGCAAACTTGATAACCAAACCTTACAAGCTAGTATTTGTAATAGTAGCTGCTAAACTCATAAGAACATAAAATTGCAAGGAATTAGGAAATATGACTTAGAGTCTGCAGGTGATAGACCTAAGCTCTTGGGTATAGACGAATTGTGAACTTAAAAAGGATCTGTGCTTCCAAGGTCAAACCACCACCCAGTGACTCTAAAGGAGCAGCACAGGGCCACCGTATGGCACCTCCCTCCATGATAAATGGTCCTCCAGCCAGGCAAGGTCCCAGGTATTCATTAAAGCAAGTAGCTTAGCATCAGTCATGGAGGCTTTTCCATTTAGAAGCACCTCAGCGCAGACCCCACTTTTCCTCTGCTGAGACACTTCTCACTCTCCCCGACTATACACAGAGGGTTTTTAAGGGGAGATTAATGGTTCCGCACAGCACATAAAAATGTAAACTGAAAGGTTGGGGAAAGATGTAGAGCAGCTCTGAAAGTCGAAGAGGATATTGGAGAGCAGGGGCACACGGGCCCACCGTGCTGTGGGGATCACCTTGAGGATGCTGACACCTCGCTCAGGAGGGAGCAGATGCTCAGGGCTCCCCCAGCCCTCCATGCATTCCCGAGGACTAGGGAAATGAAGGGCCCTCGCCCCCCAAATATTTCTCTTTAATGTGCAGTGTGTTTTATGTGCATTCATCAGTGCATTAAATAACCTTCCTATCTAGTGACAGTTGTAACTGCTGCATAGTGATGAACACAAATGATCCTTCAGGGTTTCTGGAGCAACTGTTGTATGACAAGAGAATACCCCTGGTTTCTGCTGAGACACGAGCATGGGTATCGCAAAGATGGCTTCAGCTTAACCATTCTTCTGACTCCAGCCCTTGCTTGTAACTGGAGGAAATGCTCCCATGAGAAACAAGAAGGGGCGACAGGGAAGATGAACTTTTTTTTTTTGCCATCCAAATTCATGGACCTCAAAATAAAACTCTCGTTCTCTCATATGCCCCAGAAGAGCCGCCCAGATCTGGTTGTTTTACTGACACCAAGTAATGACACTGTGTGGATGAAAGCGTGCAGAGCTCTTTCTGGGGAAGGTGGTCCGGAAACCTCTGGAGTTGGGATTCTGCTGCCAGGTTTTACCACCACAGGAGAACGCAGAACTGATTGACCAGCTAGGAGGCTCTCCGCGGAGTTTGTTTTTGGTCCACTTGAATATGTAAACTTGCAGCGATGGAGAAGAAACAATCGCAGACACCCCTGACTATAGAGAATAGCATAATTTGTTTTTCATTACACATAAGGATGTAAAGTAACAGACACTTAGAAGCAGGGTTGTTTGGGGTTTTTTTTGGGGGGGGTTTGGTTTGTTTTTTTCACTTACATGTCGAGCAGTGATTACTTTCAGGCTCGTCACATCCACCCTTAACATCAGCACCCTTCCCTTCAGCAGACACAGCTCTGTAGTCGTCCAGAAGAGCTGTCCTGTGCCACGCCACTCTGTGCTCTTGGAACCGGAAGTCCTTTCTCCACGTGTATCGATCCGCACGCTGTTTGTTCTAGAGGCCAGTGTTTGAGATTCCCACTGTGACTACCAGCTAAGGAGATTGCTTTTTGAAGTGACTTTAATGACGTGTTTGCTCTGATAACCAACCCATACAACGATTAACCCATCATAGCCCCAGGAGTCATGACTAAATCTTCGTTAGTTTTCCCATTTAAGGAAAAAAAAAAAAAAGCTGTATTAGGTGACTCTAATTAGGTGCATCTTTAGTTAGCAGTGATTGACTCTATTTCAGGATAACATATCCTCCACAAGCAATACCTTTTCCTAATTCAAATCACATAGATCTCCAGGAATAAGCACCGCTATAGACACTGCAAGACTTCAGTGTAAGTGAATCTGTCTTCTCTGATGGTTAGTGTCAGAGAAATTCTGTTTAAGACTAGACAGTAGTCTTTAAGGGGAAGAGCTAAGGATCAGGTACCAGTTGCTCTGTTCTGTGTTTGTTCTAATCAATGCCTGGTGAATTCAGAAACTCAGCTGTTGGAAGTCAGCTGACTTCAGACCTTGGAGTCACCCGGCCCTTTTGTGACTGTACCCTACGAGCTCAGACGCTAGCCGGTGCTCTTCTAAGAAACTAAGAGCTCAGTTAATGCTGTTGATTGTTGATTGACTTTCTTAAGCTGCTCCTACATATAAGAAAAAAACTTATTTATTCAGTATTTGGAGATACCTAGATGAAGAACTCAGAGCCTGGACCAATTGCTTTTTTTAATCTTGCGTTGGCACGAACTCAGGATTACTGTATATCCTGATAAAGAACAATGCATGAGATTTGTTTATTGTTTACTATAGTAACCCTAATGCCATAAAGTCACTTCTGCCATAATAATTCTCAAGAAACTTCTTCCTGCCACCAGATTTTAAATGGGAGGTTGGGTCGTACAAGAAGCAAGGCCCTTTTCTCCTGGGCAGGCTGTGACGCTCCATTGCTATTTCTCTTTTCAGCTTGGCAATACCAATAAACAAAAATGAAAAAATACTCCGATCACCCACTTCGCCACTCTCTGATGCATGTAAACACAAGCACTCCGGCGAGGACTTGACATCTTCCAGCCGACCGCATGGAAATGGGGTGTCGGCTTCTGCCTCTTCCAGCAGAAAGCCCAAGGTTGACAGCCAACACACTGGAGACCTCACGGTTTGTCAATGTCCTTCTTCTGTAAGGAAACTCAGAGCAAAACTGAGAACCTGCCACTCTGTCCCCAGCCTAGCACACTTTACACTAGTGCTACAAGTCCCATGGTGAACCCCTGAAGGCTTCTTTTGGGGAGATCTGGTGGAAGAAAGGTACTCCTTCGCCTCTTCCCATGGAATATAAAGAAAGAAGCTTGTCCTTGGAAACTCCAAGTCCTTTCTGTTTATGAAGCCTCTTGGCACTAATTTCAGACTCCAAAGTAACAACATCCTCAGACAAAGCAAATTAGGAGTCTTGAACCAGCCAATTTCTGTGCTGGGAAAAAGTCCTACCCATACATGACTTGCTTATATATCCTAACATTGCAGAGCTCACAGCCCACCCTTGTCTACCAGTGGAACGGCCAAAGTGGGAAATTTCTAATGCTATCCTTTACCATCCCTCCCAGGGTGACTCTAACACGCCCCTGGGATTAGAGTAGAGAGGTGTTTTAGCTGCAGTATGTGATCTTGAGCTAGTTGCTCAATCTCTCCGAGCCATTTCTCTACCCCAGTCCCTATGGATACCACAGACATCCATTTATTTCTTCCACGTTACCTCACTGGCCTCTAAGAGCAGTATCTCCTTGGGGTATTCTGTAATTCCAGACCCTCTGCCTGAGTTCTCCCGGGTTACCGAGCCTGTCATAACCAGCAGGGCTCCGTGAGGCAGAGACTGAAGAATAGGACTATGCAGGGGAAGATCCAAGGCGGGGGCCAGCACTGAACATTTTTCCCATGGATTTAAGATGCAAGAAAGTTGGCAGAAGGCTCTGTCGGAGCCTAAGCCTTAGCACATCTCTGCACCCACATTTGGAAGCAATTATCTCTAGTCCTAGGTGGGAAGAATTCAGAAAAACTCTATGAGAGAAACACAGAACGAAAAGCTATCTATCCAGGTTTTAAAACAAAACAAGCTTTCTTTGCCTTCATATCCTTCTGTCATGGTCATCTGTGGTGCTGAGAATGGTAACCATTTGCTCATTTTACTTATTCATTCACCAAGTAGATTCGTCCTCAGCAGGTACTTGTCATATGCCAGGCACTGTGCCAAAGCCCCAGAGGTACGGTGGTCCTTCGGCAGATTCCCCTCTGCATCACCAGGGACCTGTGAACCCAGCTAGGGAGAGAGCCTAGAACAGGGAATCCCACACATCCCTAATCACTGCCAAACGGGCAAAGAGGATGCTCACAGGGAACTAGGTGTTCACAGCACAGAGAGGTCTGATTGGTACCAGGAGCAGCAAACCTCTGAGAAGCAGGACTTCTTGGAGCTGCTGACACACTGTGTAACCACTCAGTCAGGGCAGTCCTGTGCACTGCAGGATCCCAAGCAGTACCTCCTGCCTCCACCCCTTGCCAGCACAAAAGGTCAGATAGTGAAGTGAAGACTCCACGGTCCCCACCAGCTCTGTCGCATCTGGCGGTTCTGATATTATATGAGAACCCAGTTGTGGACATTATGTAAAGACGCAGGCACAACTGTTTTCCAGCAAAAATTTATTCACAGAAAGGATCAGATTCGACCCACAAGCCATAGGTCACCCTAGTGTATGATCCCTAAAAGGCAGGGCAGGTCACAGTGACATTCTGGGCCAAGGAAACATGATATCAAAGGTCCTGAGGAAGTCAGCACTGGCTCATGAGTCTGAGTGACAGTATGGGAAGATGACTGTTAGGTAGAGAGAAGCCCAGCCCTCAAGGCTACCATGGCCTCTCTTCTGATTTCTCCCCTTTTATAGAGAGTTGAGTGCACGTTACTTAAGTACTTCAAGCATAGTTCAAGCCAGGAGGTGGTGGCTCACATCTCTAATTCCAGCACTCAGAAGGCAGAGGCAGGCAGATCTCTGTGAGTTGGAGGCCAGCCTGGTCTACAGAGCGAGTTCCAGGACAGCCAGAGTTATGACAGAGAAACTCTGTCTCGAAAAAAACAGTTTATAAATTAAGAATCTGGCCTTCAGTCTCTAACCCTTAAAGTATTGTATTTGAAACTGGCCCACACTTAGAAAAGCATCTGTGTATATGTTCAGTTGCTTCAGAGGGAATAGTTTGTGTTTTGTGACCAGACACATGCTTCTCTGGCCCATGTGTCAACACACAGTGGGTGCTTTGTAAACGTTTGTGATCTCAGGTAGTAGGGCTTTTTTTTCACATATTTTTCTCAGACAGTGCCCAAGAAGCAGTCCCTTTCTAACACCATTGGCAGCTTCTGGGAGGGACAGTTACAGTGAGGGGGTGGTGAAGGCTTGGCTTTGGGGTACCATGTGATAGAAATACAATCCTCACAGGGAGTGGGAGAGTATACACCTGTAATCCTAGCATTCAGGAGGCTGAGACAGTGCAAAATCAACCTGAGTTACATATCAAAACCTTATCTGAAAGCAGGGAGGGAGAGATGCAGATCCCTAAGCTCTACCTCAGATCTACTAAAACAGAAACTAAGCTGGAAGTCTGTGTTTTAATAGGCTTCCAGACGATTCTGATATATGTCTTAGGTTGGGAAGAATAAAAGCCCAAACCCTCCCTCCACACCTCCACCCACGGTTACTACTTGAACTTGAGAAAGTTGCCTAACCTGCCCAGTCTGTGCAAGGAGCATAAGCAATACCCTTCAGTATCGCTGTGAGAACAGCCTTTGGCAACAGGCGTAGATGTCCTCGGCTTGAGACGTGGATACGCACAGGGTGGGCCTCCCTAATCGACAGGGTTCCAAAATATGACACTTGTCAAACACCACCAAACGTGATTCTGCAGATGGAGAATTCCACACCTGATCTCGTATGATAGGCCAGAGTCAAAAAGAATTACAAAACTGCCTTAAAATATACTACATATAATTGTTTCAGTGTGTATATATGGAAAACACAGACTTCGTAATTAGTTTTATACTTAGACCCAAGTCCTGGCTCCCAAATACTTGTGCCCCAGTACTTTGGATAAAGAAGACACAGCCTATATCACTTGTTCTTTGTTGAAACACGATCACCATCGTTTCTAGTATAGAACAGAGCAGTATTCTGTAGATGAGCGGGTGTTCTGTTTAATGGCTCTTTCAGCCAGGTGGCCGGCGTCTCAGACTTCTGTGCTATTTGTTATTTAGAAAGCAGCTCACAACGGTTCCGAAAACAGCATCCTCCATAACAAGTCACGGCCACAGACCGAGCCATGGTCTCCAGGTTCCAACGGCCACAGGGACTGCAAGAGACAGAAACTCATCTTCGATGACATGTAAGTTTGAACCTTCTTAATATGGTGAGGAAAGAGAAGGTAGGAAGGAAGATCATTTCCTCTTATTTGCAGTATGGCTGCTTGCCCCTGCCTGATGTGGTGATTTAAATGTCCCTCACAAGGAAGCTCTGGCTCTGTGTGCATCACTGGGTAAACAGGATCAGCACAGCTAAAGGAGTTGGCACCCAAGACCTCAGAAGACTGAGGCAAACTGTGCTAATGAGTCCTATTTTTTTGTCTTTCTTTCTTTTCTTGTTTCTTTTTTAATTGTGTGTGTATCTGTCTGGGTACATACACATGAATGTGGGTGCTCATAGATTCCCCTATAGCTACAGGCAGTTAGCTGCCCAGTGTGGGTACTAGAACCAAACTCAAGTCCTCTGCAAGAGCAGAGAATGCTCTTAACTGCTAAGCTGTCTCTCCAGCCCCTCCAGTGAGTCTTGTTTCTAAGGACATGTATTGCAGGACACTAGTGATTTTTATGCTATCAGAAAGAAGCACTTTTGGTTTTGTAAATTACAATGGCCAAAGAAAAATAGTGATTTGCTCCTGAAGGCTGTTTTCTTCTGCGATGTAAGTTCTTTCTAACAGTGTAAACAGGCCTTGTGTAGAAAAAAACAGCCCAGCGTCCTTTGTTCGTTTCTGCTAAACCCTGAATGCATCTTCTGTACCCACCATCAACTGAAAAGGAGAAAGGAGAGGAAGATGAATAAGAAGAATGTCCAGCCATGCTCTTGTGAAGCTAAGATAATGCCAAGGATAATTTAGTCTCCCAGGGAGAAGGTGTTAAGGAATACCTAGAAGGCAGAAGACAGGGTTTCATGAGTTCAGCCTGAATTCTGCTTTCAGTTGTTAGCTGGCCCACAAACGTGCAATGCACGGCCACATGAAGCAAGATAAATGAAGTCTTCAGGGAAAGTGTGCAGGAGATTCCTGCCCTCTGGTGGCAGAGACAGACTCCAAGCTATAAGCCCCCTGGAAATTAAAATACAAACTGGTCTCAACATCTCCCAGCCCATTCTCGGGGAGTGGGAGGGGGAGATAATAATATCACATCACTGGCAACTTCTATGCCTCCCTCCTGGGAGGTATCACATGAGCAGCAGCATCTGGGGGAGGGGCATTGGCAGGAGTGATCTCTCCCTCCTCCCTACTCTTTAACAGCCCTAACCCTCACCCACGTATAGACATGTGTGGTTTGCTTCTCTGTCAGCTTCAAATACTGAGTCTTCAGACATTAACCAGGGCACAGAGTTTAGGGGTTGGAAGAAATCTGAATCTTTGTGCCACTTAAGAAACATATGCCAAGGTGTCTGAATTTGGGGAACTGTATGGACGGCCAGAAGGCCTGCCTAGGTCACCTCCTCCTGTGGTTACCGCAGCTGCATCTTGACTCCATGTATGTGAGCCTCCCCTCCCTTCAGCTGCTCTGCCATCTACCTCCCTCGCTTTCCCTTTGCTGAGAAGAATGGTAGGTGCTCATTTGCCCTCAGGAGGACAGTCAGGTGGTCAACCATGGTTTCCTTAGGACTTTGTGGTAGAAATCATCCCTGTGAACTTTCACCATCTTTTTTTTAAAGCAGAGGCAGTTAGAGTGATATTTAAGGTCATTGTGGATTTGTGTTTTGAAGTCTTAGCTAGTAACAGAAGCATTAGACATGGAGGCACTCAAAATATCAAGTATTTCCAGTATATGGTTTGGGGAGGATTATACAGATATGAAAGAAACAATTATTTGTGAGAAAATAAATTCAGTGACGTCTCCAGTGTTCAGAACAGAAGGCTGAGACAGAAAGAACAGTAACCCGAAGATTGTAGCTGATCTGAAGTTTCTTAAACTTCTTATAGGGGGAATTGTTTCTCCTCGTTCTGTTCCCTGTCTGTACCAATGGAGAGGTTCTGTCCATTTGTGATATGCGTAATTCTGGTTGTTGACTGTGCTGGGACTGTTTGTTCTGTTAGCGTTGTGGTGCAGTGATATGGAAAAGCACTCTTATGCCCCAACTGATTTGAAATCTCTAACAATAAAATGAACTCACAACCGAAATAGCCACTGATCTATGAGATCCGTGGAAAGATTCTTAAAGCCCAAAAGGCAAAGAACCAACATTGTCCCTTGCTTTAAACCATGAAAGTAGCTGTCCCTCTAAAGACCAGAGTCACCTGAAGTATGCGAAATGTCTTACATGTCGGGTTGCTATACAGTAGGCACTTGCTAAGTTTCAGGTACCAGGCGACAGCTAGATGGGACGATGAGTTCGTTCTCAGCTATTCTACAGAGTCAGGAGAGAGAAGCACATAACTAGGACCACTGAAGCCCACCACTACTGTGACTGCTGTGGCCACGCCTCCTCCTCTTCCCCCTCCTCCTCCTCCTCCCTCTTCAGTCCTTTCTCTCTTCACTCTTTGCCTCTTCTTCCTCCTTCCCGTCCTCTTCCTCCTGTCCCACCTTTCTCCCTTCTCTTCTGTCATAATGAGCTTCCACTTGACACACCTGGAAAGAGGAAACCTCGTTTAAGCAGTTGTGTCCGTGAGAGTGGCTTGTGGCTATGTCTATGGGGCATTTTCTCAAGGCCCAGGTGTGATAGGAACCCAATCCCCTGTGGGTGGCACCATCCCTAGGCAGGTAATGCAAACAAACCCTTTCCTCCTACAAGTGGCTTTCCCCCTCCTCTTTTCCTTCCTTCCCCTCTTCTCTCACCCTGGCAACTTCTGCCCTGACAGCTTCCTTGACCAACAAAGTCCTCAGCTCCTGCCTCTTTCTTGGCTGGTCTTCACTGAGGGTGTCGACAAGCACTGAGATGAGCAGAGAAGCTGCCAGGAGAAGAAGGGAAAGAGCCAAATCATTAGGACGGGAGCAATTGGGAAGCTGATGGAAAGCCAGTTAGAATGATCCAAAAAGTAACAGATGCCAGGTTGCCATTCAGTTTTTAAAGCTGCATCATGTAGCTTTAAAAAAAAAAAAAAAGAAAGAAAAGAAAACTCATCCCTTTGTATTATAAATACTTGTTAATGGTTGGATAAACATGCAATTCAGACAACAACTGAATCCGCCAGGCTGTCAGGAATGAGTACTGAATAAATACAGCTGAATTATAAATACCCTTCCCAGGGGAGGGTTTGGATTTTTCTATTTTTTCTTTTCTCCCCCCCTATAAACCTGCATGAAAATGCATTGAAATTCATGGTCTTCCACATACTGTTTCCTATGTTTCTTACCAATTAAGCGCCCGTTAGTGCTTCGGGGATGCAAACGAACTGAAGGGGATCGTGCTTATCTTAAAACTGGGATCAAGGTCTGCTTGTTCTTGGTAAGCTGCACTCGCAGACTAGCGGCAGTGTGACCACCCCTCCTCCCCTGACATTCAGCAAAAGCATGAAAATCGTGACAGTTACTACTCCACCGCCTCGGAAGGAAGGTGGCACTGGCATGATTAACAGACTTTTCCTTTAAAAGACAAAAATCTGTGAGAATTTATGTCAAGGAGTGACAGCACTTGGCTCAACTCGCAGCTTAGACGCGGGTCTTATTAGTGCAAAGCCGGGAGCCGTATATTATTTGGTGTCATAATTAGTGACAGGGAAGCTTTGGCCAGGGAAAGTTGAGAGAGAGCTGGGATGGGAAGCCTCAGTCCAGAAGCCCTAAATTCATGGAGCTATAGTGAAAGCCTTGGCTAGAAATAAAGCGCCTGACTCCTGCCAGCCATACTGCGGTGTCGGAAGCCAGGGGCTGGAGGCCAGCACTGCCTGCTGCTCGCTGAAGGATGTGCTGTCCCCTGCCCATATTTCACATGCAAGAGGCAGTCACGACCAGAGCACTCAGCCAATCCACCAAATGTCCCATCTGTCCCCACGACGCCAATAATAGGAGCAGAGCTACGTAACCCTCCGGCACTGAGCGAAGCCTCAGTGGGACACACAGTCCTGAGGGCCATGGGCATGTAGAATGTGAGTCGGAGGAAGAGACGGGGACTTGACATTTGTAACATAATTATGTGCAGCAGTCTCCTAGCTAAAAGGGCTTTAATTTCATAGAAGATGGGAAGAGTCCTGTATATGAGAGGTCAAATCTCCCGCAGCATGATTTAATCAGAGGAAACCAACTAGGATTTTTGCATAGACCATGTAACAGCCAGGCAGAACACTCCAGGGACCTTTCCACGTCACTGTTGTCCTGAGAGAGACCCTTCCCTCGATGCAAAGCTGGACCCCACCTTTTTGTTCTTAGGGAGCTGTTTCCATTATGAGTCCCCTTTCTCGGGTTGGGTCCTTACTTCATTCTGACCGATGGAAAAGCAAAAAGAGGAACCTCAGATGGAAGGAAGAGGACATATCTCTCTTATTGAACTCTTCGGGCTTGGCTAAGACCAGTCATTTCAAATGTCCAACCCAGAGAGGAACAACAATGATATTGATGATTTTCCATTTCGATAAAAACTGCTTAAATGATTTAAAAAAAAAAAAAAAACAAAAACCTTTAGCCATCACAACATGGAAAATGCACTGAGTCCTGTAAGGAACAGGTGGAAGGGCGCTCACCCCCTTGAGAAGCCCATTTCCAGGCACTCTAGGGTTCCAGTCAGTACCAAGGTTCAGAAACAAAGGCTACAGGCGAGTCCTTGCTGCCTAAACACCACCAAGCTACATCCACAGGACTGTGTGCAGACAGCCAACAGCAGCACCTGGGATCCGCAGTCTCCCAGCCCCCACCCCCACCCCGCCAGTGGTGACTGCCAGCAGGGGGCAGGTGGTAGAATACTTGCCCTGCATGCAGGAAACCCTGAGTTTGTCGACAGTTCTGCAAAGCTAGCACTACCAAACAGTTGACGTGTAGAAAGGAAGCATTTAACCTCTTCCATGGTTGGTCTCCTTTTGGAGCAAGCACCTCAAGGCTGAGGATACAGAAACTCCTCTGGGACGCATCAGATGACACTGGGAGTATCAGATGAGAAATTTCGTTCTATATACCGTTGTTGCTCCTCCGTCTGATGTGGATTTCAGTTTCTCCAAGCAAGCCATCCAGATTTCTCCATACCCAGGAATCTGTTTGTTCAAACACAGTGAGCCCCCATCCCTGCCAGTTTGCACAAAACAGGCTTGCTGTATGGAGGGGCGGCCTTTCAAAGAGGTAGAAATTACAGAAAGCAGTGTGCCAGCCTCTCCGTGGGAGACCATTCATCTCGCTGTCTCCCTCAGCCACGAAGGAGAACAAAAAGCAAAGGCTGCTCTAAAGCTAGATGTGTCAGGTCACCCGCACCCTGCGGCGGCTCAGAGCCAAGGCCGTGTGTGTGTGTAGGGTGGTGGTGGAAGACACGAGAAAAGAAAACGTACCGTTTGGATCAAGCACGCCGATGGCTTTTGTTACCAAGAACTCTCTGAACAAAGATGCACATGGCTGTGCTCTGGCTCTGCCGTCAGCCGGTCTTGAATTCTGTGGAGCACTGGACGCAGGTCCATTCGCGACGTCTGATTGCACTTTCGTTGGTGTGCTCATGACTGTCGTAAAAATAGTGTGGAAAAGAACGTGAAGGATATTTATCATGGAAGTTTCAAAAACTCTATAGAGTCTCCACTTAAAAAGACATTCAGTGAAGAATCTGAGATGATCAGGTTGTATCTCAGAAGCTTTGGGATATTAGATTCTGTACCTGTGAGGATGGTTACGGCAATTTCATTTGTGCCTATTGATTTGTCCATGGCTTTTAAAAGCAGTGCCTGCAGGTTGGTGTGCATCCGTAGCCACGCCGGACAGTCTGAGTGACGTCCCATTGGTCCTGATGACTCTCTAATGGCCTGATTTAAGAGCATAGCAGTAGAAATCACCTGAGAAGAGAAAATGGGCCAATCTAAAGGCAATTTTCAGTACTCAGTATAGTGAGCCCTCCATTATATGCAAAAAGGATTCTAACAAGTGTGTTTGTAAATGGCCCATAGATGGAACCAGGTTTGCTTCTAGCATGGCAGGTTACTGTTGTAGCTGCCAGGATCCGGTCAGAAAATTGGATGTGTTACTTACCCACAGGCACTGCTGCGTATCTGTGATTCAGCCTCCATACCAAGTTTGAAAAATGCCTTCATGTGCTGCAGATAAAAACAGCATTGATTGAAGAACCCACATTAGGGGCTATCAGCTACTGCCATCTCTGAGGGTAACTTTGAAAGCCTGTGAAATCTAAGATGCCATAGCTTATGACCAAGAGAGTTTTTTCATGGGAACAAAATGCATTGGAAATGGCAATCTTTTAGCGGCGAGGTCTACAAAACAGGACAGAAAGAAAATGACCAAACTTAAGAGACTAGAGTGTAGAGCAGATAATGATGTGGAGAATCTCAAGTTGCCATGGAGACACTCTCCGGCTCACTGGCTGTGATGCTGCACCCTCTCAGAAGGCACCACTCTTCCCTAAGCCCAGAAGAGATTCAGTACAATTCAAGGATTACTGTAGGCTGGGGGGGACTACAAAGGTCAACAGCATGATTCCTGCTGAAATGCACCAGTGGCCAAGCTGCACGTGTGCAGTAACTGCAGCCCTGTAAACATGGAAGTGATTAATTACCCGTGAAGTATAGTGTAGACAAGTTCTCTGTGACAGTGGGAAAATCCGTGAGAAGCATGGATGACTCTGTTAGGAATAGTTCCTGGCAGTGGTCAGACTCCAGGGGGAGTCAAGTTTGTTTCACGATAGGATCCTGTGAACACTCAGTGAATGAGCAAAAAGCAGAATATTCCTAGCAGGGAAGTGGAAAGCAGAGCTTCAGGACGGGGTGGCTTGTCACCAGAGCTGATGGCACCTGCCTGGACTTACTCAAAGTCCCTGGTGAGTAACTAACCTGAACTAGGATTTGACCTAAGAGGCCCCAAAGATTGGTTTTAGGATTTGAAACAAGACAGTTGTGACTTGACAGAAGTCAAGGAGTGAGGCTCCAGACTGACTCTAAGGGAGTTGAACTGTAGACCCCAGATCCAGAGACTATAAAAAGCAGCATGGGTAGTCTGTCTTTAAGAAAAGAGGAATGCTAAATAGGAAGCCTGGATACATCTAGTGAGAACCGGGAACTCTCCTCAAACTGTTGGCCCTGGGATCTGAAGCTCAGGACGCCGTCTAGGCTTGGACCGGAGTTGAGTTCTTATTGTCTGTGTTGGGATGTGAAACCAAAGACAAAATCAAAACGCTGTTCCTTCTGATACTGTAATGGCAGATATGTGTCATGACACAGCGGGCCAAACCCGCAGGATTTAAGCCATCCAGAAATGATCCCAATGGCTTCAGACTGTCACTACTGGCTTGCCACTTGTAACCGATACACTCACTTTACTTCAAGGAGTTGGTAATGGAGGAGGTTGTACATGCGTGGGGCAGAGAGTCCATGGAAACTACACAATTTCTACTCGGTTTTACTGTGAACTTAAAAATGCTCTGAAGACAGTTTGCCTGAAAGCAGAAGCAAACAAGTAGTAGCAACAAAAATTGCCAAACTTCAAATCAGTCAGTAGGTAGCCAAAGGAGTAGAGGCACTCTGTTAAGGCGGCTGAAAAGCGGTTCACATGGAGGTGTGGCTCGGTGGGACATGAACTAGAAAAGCAGAGGTGTGGGGAGCAGACCCTTTCTACTGAGGAGACCTTCGGCAACACTGGAGACTCATCAAGAGGAATAGAAGGCTTCAGCCCTGGATGGGAGTGCGAATGGTGAAGGGGTATTGCCCGAAGACTGACAGTTGCACTCAGTAAATCCTGCAGCTGTGTTGTCACTTCTCCATGGTAACCAACATGCCGGTCCCAATATATTGCCACAATCCTGACAATATTTGTAGAGAAATAAGAGACAGGAAATTAGGCCCTTTTCTTGTTCCCATGGTTTTTGACCCGAAAATTGTTTGCTTTGATTCAAGTTTTGTTTCTTAGTTTGATTAATTAAACGTCGTGTTTTAATCAGCCCATATTCTTTGTCGTGGCACATACTGTGTTTTCTAAGCACGCTGATCTCTTTGAATAAAGGAATGTTCTGACTGCCTGGTATTACAATGAGGTAAAAGACCCATTTGAATCTAAAACAAGACAGTTTAAAATAAGCATATCATAATAGTTAAACAGTCCATGACTAATGTCTCTGCTGACATCATATCCCCTGGCTGGTATCTGCTTTTCATAAATGGGTCAAGTTTATTGATCTCATAACACACAGAATACAAAGAAGTTTATGCTGATGGCATCTAAAAGATGTAAAGTCTTTTGTTTTGTTCTGTTTTTTATTAATCTATTAGACTAAGCATTTTAAAGGTACCATCCAATGAGTAGCTCCGTGTGAGTAGCTTAGGGTCGTCACGCACATTCAGATCAGCCTCAGGACAAATTACCTTTATCTCCCAGAAGACTTGGCGCTGGCCAGGGTTATTGCTTTAATAATACACATGTCTACGGTTCCTGTTTACCAGCTAGCTAATCAGCACTCCAGAGGATACATGCCGTGTTTGCTCTGTTGCGAGGTAGACATCATTTTACAATTAACTTCATTACAACAAGAACATAATCACACTGCATCACAGTTTTCCATTTTTCATTGTGAGGCTTTAGGATAATTAAATATGTGTGTATACAACCCTAGGTACCATTTGTGCATGTAAATGGCACACTCATAAGAACAAATAAATACCCATGCATAGCTGTGAAATTATTATCGTATGTATATTTACAGTTTTTAAGTTAAGGGGGGGAGGGTTCTGTAGAGACTATGAAAAATAAGATTTTTTTTTACTTTTTCCTTATCTATACAGTAAAAAAAAAAAAAGAAACTTATTCACAAATTAGGCACTGAGGGACCACTGCTGGGAGCGGTGCAGGGGGAACAGCAGCCAGCATTGGAGCTTCAGAAGTTCAGCCTACTGTTTAGCAAGGGGACAGTAGGTTTTTAACCTTGGCCTTCCAGGGAATTGTCTCCTGGGAGCAATGCAGGGGAACAGCAGACCACGTTAAAGCAACTATAAATATAGGCTATCTGCACGTATTAAGTGGGTCATGAATTGCTAACTTAGGAGAAAAATAACATATTTTATGTACAGGCTACAATTTGAAAGTGCAAAAAGTATATGTGATTCCACATTAAGCCGAGTTTTTAAATTGTGCTTTATGTTTGAATGAAAGAAAAGCATACTTTCAACAGATCTTGCAGTTAAGCAATAATGGCATCTACTATTCTCTCCTTGTAGGCCACGTAGTGCAGATTATTTTATGCAAGAAGCTAAACGGATGAAGCATAAAGCAGATGCGATGGTGAGACCCTTTTCTTTCCAGATTTGTTCATCTAAATTGTGTTTGTACTGTGGTTTCATCACTGGGGCAATATAGCCAGGGTAATTATAAAATCTATTACAAGGATGGCTGGGCCTGCTAAATGGGAAAATGTTTATATAATCAAAGGCTCTTAGCCCAATAAATTATGACTTCACTCAGTAATATCTAACTGGAAGAAAGCCCTGGATAAATGAATATTTCAATTTAGTCTTAAGGCTTGAATAGTAACTAGAGCCGATGGAGTCATGGGCGGAGCTATTAGAAAAAAATCAAATTTGCATTTTGCTCTCTGGCTAGTTCAGCTGACTCTGCCTTGGCTCGGTCCCACAATCAAATCTCTCTTCAGGAAGACTCGTGTTCCTCATGTGTATCAGCCAAAAAGGAATGCATCTCTTGAAGTGTACTACATTGAAACTGTCACCTGCATTTAAAACCTTAAAGTCTCCATACTTTAATCTTTGTTAAACGTTTCTGCATTGGATGATCTCCTATCTTAAAGACATTAAAGCTCTAGGGCAAGAAATAGAAAGACTTTCGGTCTGTTTGTTTAGGTCACAGGATACTTCCACCCGAAGGCCTCTTCCAAAAGGTTGTCTTTCTACCTAGAAATTCTAGTTTTCTTCCCCTCCAGAGTTCATAACTAAGACCAGTCAGGGGACTGGAGACGAAGGAGGCATCTCACATACCTCTCAGAACCTCATTCCAGTGGGGAAGATATGTGAATCCTAACAGCTGTTCTCCCAGTGTGCCTGACATGCCCCCCCCCAGTTATTATCTGATGTCCACTGCCAAGGGACGCTGGGGTGACGTGGAAATAACCAGTGACTATCAGCAAACAGAGAAGCTTGCAAGGGGCGGTTCATGTCCACTGAGCCCTACAGTCGCAGGGTCCGGTTTAGAGTTTAGATCATCCGACAAAACTGATGTGTGGGTCTCCCTTTCTCCGGTACCTTGTTTTAAAAAGAGAGAGAAGGAGGGAAAGAAGAAAATCGATGGATGCGTGGCCACTACTGCGCAAAAACATCACACCTTTAAACATGGTGAGATTTGCCACCCGCGGCCATCATCCAAGACTTCTAGGCTCCATTCACCTGGCAGCATCCTGCCTGGCTCTTCCTGCCCTACCCCCTGGCAGCCCCTCAGCACGGCTTGCTCATGCTAGCCCACATGCCTTTCTACTGGCAGAGCTTCATGCTCAACAGTCTCTCCCAGGCACACTCACACCCTCAGAGCCCTCCCCAAATCCAGCCAAGTCAGGCAATTCCTTCCCATTACCATTTTTGGGCTCCCCGCCCCAAACCGTCCCCAACTCTCTGCGGCCCCTCCCCTACTCTCTCCTGGCCATCTTCTTGCTTTAGACTCTCCCCTTTGTATTCTGTCAGTTACAGACTGCGTTGCATATTGGACTATGTTGCGATACACAGTTTTCTTTCTCCAAATGTCCCACGTGTCCCCGGAAGGAGCGTTTGCATTTCAAGTACTCACACACCCTCACGATTAAGTGCTTTAGAATGAAATCGACTCTTTAATTTGAAAATATTGCTGTATAGCCTTGTTTGACTTATAATGTGTTACAGTTTTTGATTTATTAATGAATATGAGTTTCGCTCTGTATCTGTTTTTGAAGGTATCGTTGTTAATGGAAGTTGGGGTTTTTTTGTTGTTGTTGTTCTGGTTTTTAGTGGTAGGACTGAGAGTAGCTAAAACTATGTATGCAGATTTTCTTTTGATTAATAAATCATGGGAAAACAGAAGTAAATTTTCAAGGTGAGAGTATGTGATTTTCTAGAGCAACAGAGTCTAGAGGCAGAGCCTCAGTGCATAGGTCTAGGCGTGGGAGAGCCCGGGGTACAAAGCTGGCTCGTGGCTGCTGCAGCTGCAGTAGCCACATCCTGTTCTTTCCAGCTGTGTTCAGCTGAACTGTCTGCTATAGCTCCGTGCTGGTTGGCATAAATTGAGACGATTGGGACAACCCCAAAAGTTGTTCCTGTGGTTGGTTTTCAGCTTCGGGTCTCATTTTGTAACAGTGAAATAGAACCTTGAGTGTACCCCGCCCCCTTCTCCTCGTTCCCTTTAGTGAGGCCCTGTTAACATGAGGCATAAGAGGGGGAACATATAGGGGATATAAAGTTGCAAATAACCCACAGGACAGTAATCAAGGCCCTGAACTCTCATTGTTGAAGCTGAAAAAACGGGCATGAAAAGCCATGAAACAGGCCTGTGAACTAAGCACGTGTGTAGCACCGTGTGGGAAGACAGAGTGGTCTCCCCAGATCTCTGGGGAGAAGGAAACAGAAATATACAGAGTCGAAGATTTGCGCGGCATTGGCAGCTTTCACGTGAATCCCGCTCGTAAACGCTCACTTGGACCAAAACCGTGGCAATCTGAAAAAAACAACTAGAGAGGACTTGTCCTGGGTCACTTTTATCCAAGGGAGATGAGCTCCGAGCTCCAACCTCCTACGCCGTGCCTTGAAGCTTCGGGTCGTTCTTAGTTTTATATACACTGTTTTTCATATATATATACATGCAGTTCTCAACCTGTGGGTCGTGACCCCTTTGGTCCTTTCACGGGGTCACCTAAGACCATTGGAAAGCACATATGTTTTCATTAGGATTCATAACAGCAGCAACATTACAGTTATGAAGTGGCGGCGAAGATAATTTTATGGTTGGGGGTCACCACGACATGGAACTGTGTTACAGGCCCGCAGCGTTGGGAAGGCTGGGAGCCACTGATCCACATACACGTCTTTGATGTATGATTAGGCACAGAAAGACATTAATTAATAAAAGATATTAGTAACTAATGATGATGTAGGGTGAGTATAATAGAAAGCTACGATACAGTGTAGAAGCTCGCGAATTGCTTATTTCTGGAATTTTCCTCGTAACATTTTCAAACCATGTTGACCACAGGTACCTGAAGAAAATAGAAAACGAGCTGTAGAAACTGGGGGGTTGGGGATGGGTGGGAGGGGGGCTGTTTATCTATTTCTCTTTTTCTCTCAGGTCATTTCACAGGATTTTAGAGCTCAAAAGTTGAGTTTCTCAGAGCATATAAACTATACAGTGATGCTCCTTTTAAAAAAAAGCTCTTATTAAGGAAGACACTGTTGATTCTGTTGGTCAGGTGGAGAAGTTCGGGAAGGCCTTGAACTATGCCGAAGCAGCCCTGTCTTTCATTGAGTGTGGAAACGCGATGGAACAAGGCCCAATGGAATCCAAGTCCCCGTACACCATGTACTCAGAGACCGTGGAGCTCATCAGGTAAGCTCTGCTTCCGGTGGGGGTGGGGAGCTGGGAAGAGGTATCCATCAGCACATATGGGAATCCTGAGAAAGGAATGGCAGCCTGTGCTGTCCACCACTGGGAACCAGAATAAGAATGGGGCGAAAGATCATGGCTTGCCTCTCAGCTTGCCTTCCTGTTGTCCTGCACAGGCCTTCCTGAGTATCTGAGGGGGAGGCAGTGTCAGAGTGAGCTGGGACAGGCCCCGGGTCCCTCAGCTAGGAAGAAGAAGGTGTCCAAGTCTTTTCACCTCTAAGCTGCTTTAAAATAAAAAGCCAATACAGGAAACAAATGGAGATGTGAGTCTGTGGCTGCCCGCACAGCAAAGCGCTGGATGCGGTCACCGTTGTTCGCATGGATAAATGTGTTCATTCGTTGTGCTCCTCAAAAGTGGTGAGGAAAAGTAACAGTGATAACCTCGTTTTAAAATGTGTCGTGCACCTAAGTAGACATTTTTCAGCAGAAAACATGAGTGGGCAATCAGTGTATCACTAAGCAACAAAACCACAGAGTCGGGCAGCTGTGGCGCACGCCTCTAATCCCAGCACTCAGGAGGCAGAGGCAGGCGGATCTCTGTTCAAGGCCAGCCTGGTCTACAGGGAGAGGTCCAGGGCAGCCAGAGCTACAGCAGAGAAGCCCTGTCTTGGAAAAAAAAAAAAAAAAAGGGAGGAGGGAGGGAGAAAGAAAAGAAAAAAAAGAAAACACAGGTACAGGCAAACCCTGGTATGTAGTTTGTGCTTGTTTAATATTTGAGGCTAGGCTAAGTAACCAAGCCATGGGTCCTACAGTGAACTTCAGTGTCATGTTCTACTTAAAGACATCCGTGCTAAAAAACGAATAAGTGATAACCACAGCAAAAGCCCATCGGACACTTGGGATGGGGGTGTGCCATGCCCCACACCCACACTGATGGCAGGCCACCTTGCCCAGAGAGAGAGCACAGTTCAGAAGAAGTAGCACCCACATATACACTACCCAGAAAATGGAGACAAGGGAGCTTTTCTTACCTGCAGGATGACTGCAGTTAATGATAAGGTATGTTTCAGAGCAGCTTCAAGAGAGATTTGATTTATTTATTTTTTTAACATTCTCACCAAAAATAAAACGAACCAAAAGACAAATGAATGTGAAGATGCTGACCACCCGGCTTCGTCAGAATACAGTGTGAATATGTAGTGCAATGTCAGATTGAACCCTATAAAATATAACTAGCTATGAATTGTGGGTAAGAAAAAGAAAACTGTATGATTACGGGTTCTATAAAATAATGCTGATTGTTTTGATTGTTTTGCCACTTAAACCTGTGCCTTACCAGCCAGACCTGGCTCTCCTCTCCCTAAGAGACACTAAGGAGCCAGGGGCAGGGGCAGGGGTATGGCTCTACAAGTGAGGAAATTCCCACCTCCCCAGGGCTTCACAGAGCAAAGGACCATTCATGAGGACAAAGCCACCTTGAAATTCTCACCCCCGCGCCCTGGCCAGGTCACATTCAAACTACAGCGAACATAATCACAAAAGATCCAACTTTTTTTTTTTTTTTTTTTTTTTTTTTTTTTTTTGGTATCACTAGAGCCCCAGAATGAGGGGGAAATGGGGCAGAAAAAAAATATTGGATGACACAGTGGCTGGAAATCACTGAACTTGTCAAACCCAGATTCAAAAAGCAAAAAAAAAAAAAAACCCAAATAGGATAAGCCTAAAGACATATATGCCAGGACACACCACAATAACATGTAAAACCAAAGCTCAAAGCCTTGAAAACTGCAGAGAAGAAAGGCCAGGGTCAATATCGAGACCAGCAAACAGCAGCAGTGGTCTCCTCTCGGCTGGGGCAGCGGCGGGGGAGCTCATTTTCAAGTCAGGAAGAAGGAACTGCCCAGTGTTAGAGCTGGAGCCGGAGAAAGAGAAATGGGGGCTTTTGTCTCTAGCTGATCCGCAAGGGAAGAGGGAGAACGCATCTCCTGTTTCCTTCTCGTGAGCTCAGAGCACGAGGGAGGCTTCGAAGGGAGAAACCACAAAAACAGATTTTATTTGAAAAATGCAATGATTCGACTTCATCGTTTGTAAACTAATAAAAACAACTAAAATAAAAATATATTTGAAGGTGGAAGGAGCTTCCTCGATAAAAAGGAAACGGTGGGAAATGGAATCTTGGCGTGTCGGGGAAAGAACAGAAGTATGGCTGTTGTGTACTATAGACTGTTCCTTCCAGGGAGTTTTGTAAATCGTATTTGCTGGCTGAAACAAAATGTACGCCCCCATCTGGTACACGAGATAGCGTTACATAAAAGAAGGGAAGGTGAAGACTCCCGGGCTTCAGTGAAAAATGTGGATTCCATCAAGCTGTGGGTCACTCAGGCGGCGTTTTGAGAAAGCTGCGGAGGGCTGCTCTGGGAACCTACAAACCCACAGCGGGAGGATAGCATTACTGTTCCTGTCCGCAGCAAACCACTTGCTACGCCGAGAGCTTTACAAGCTACCTGGGTTATCTCCACGTGCTGCGTGACTGATGTGTTAGTTTCAGTTTACAGTCGAGGAAATAGGCACTTGGAGATGTGAATACGTTCGTCCCAACTCTAACGAGTCTCTGAGATGGGCGTTTACCCTGGAACCTTCTCACCATGCACACACTGCCTCATCTCTCAAAGATTCTGGGCAGGGGACCAGGTACTTTCTTGAGAGAAGGCAATGGCCATGTCCTCCTACTCCAGAGAAGATGAAGTAAGAGTTCATGAGAGACACTTGCTTCTCATAATACTTGTCAGCAGACAGAAAAAAAGACAATAAGATGTATTCCGGACAGCTACACTGTCTTTGGGGAAGAGTTACGTAACAAAGATAAAGGGTGAATTAAGCATCCATTTAAGTACCAACTTCTCCTCCATTCCCAGTGACTCAGGTTGAAATGGAGACAAATGGACACTTTGCCATATGTGTGAATGGTTCTTGAGCTTGCAGCAGCCCTGAGGGTCTGTCCTGTAACATTTGAGCTTGTGTCAAGAAAGAGCAGTAAGTGGCATATCACAGCAGTCAGCTCCTCCTAGTCGGCACAGTAACGCCATCAGCCAGCGTCCAAGGCAGGACTGTCAGCACTATGAACCACTGTGTATGGGGCTGGAGAGACGGCTCAGTGGTGAGGACACCTGCTGCTGTGCGGAGGACCCAGGTTCGAGTCTCAGAACTCACACTGAATGGCTCAGAACCACTTGTGACTTGAGCTCCAGGGGACCCAGCGCCCATTTCTGACCTCCATGGCCATCCACACCCACACATACCCGTACATCCACTGTATGTGGATGCAGACACACAGACACGCATAAATTTATAATAAAAATTAGAAAGAAAAGAAAAGAAAAGAGAAGGAAGGAAGGAAGGAAGGAAGGAAGGAAGGAAGGAAGGAAACCTAAGACTGGCACGGAAAAGGTTCTGTTGATAAACACAAAGTGCATTTTAATTTCCTTGCTTTTTTTATTCTGTCTTTTTTAAAGGTATGCTATGAGACTAAAAACCCACTCAGGCCCCAATGCCACACCAGAAGACAAGCAACTAGCTGCGCTTTGGTAAGTGTAACATCAGTCCTGCAAATGGAGTACCTGTCTGCCTTATGACTCCTGATACCCCTAACCCACTGATCCCATGCTGCTCCAGCAGCCAAGTGTCCAGAGCACTTTTCACTATGATACCCTGAATTCGAGGTGGCCAGAAGGTCACAGCGGTAAGAGTGCTGTCTCTAGCCAGTCAGGGTAATCAAACACAGCAAACTTCTTGTCTCAGAGAAATAAGGTGCAGAACAACAGGCACCCAGTGTTGACCTCTGGCCTCTACACATGCAGGGGCAGGCACATGCACTCGCATATACCGCGTATGTGCACGCGCCCACACATAAAAACAAAATAAAAGTAAAACCAAATAGGTTCTGCCTCGGTCGTTTGGATGCGAATTGTGCTCAGTGGAATTCTTCCTGTGTTTAACACTTCAGATACAGTCAGAAGCATTGACGAGTTACTTTGCATGCCAAATCCGTGTGCATGGATGCCCACAATCCATTAGAGTTATCAATACACTGAACAGAGGGGCAGCTCGTTATACCCGGATAATAAAATCATTTCTTTCATACTAGCTAATGTGCAATCGATCTTCCTGCACTCGGGATTGCAGTAATAAGGGCTGAGAGATGATAACACTTCCCCGCAGCATCCGCTCTGAATGTCTCACCCACGCCTCCTCGCAAGACCCCTCTCTGGGTCTCGTCTGTCCTTACACCATGTATCCAAAGTGTTTTGGTCTCAGCAGGTTCGCTGAGCTCTAGATCTAATCTGTGAGATAGAAAATCAAACGGAGCCTCAGACAGCACAGCAGCAGCACCAACAGTCTCGAGCTGTTTGACATAATTTCATCCGGAGTCTGAAGTGCTGGAGAGCTGTATCAAGTTGTGCTGGGCGTATTGGGCTTCTAGCAGGTCGATACCTGATCTTAGCTGGGAAGGAATTACGAGTGGAAAGCACCAGGGAAGAGAGAACTAGTCTCAGGAAATGCTAAATATGTCCTTTTCTTTATTGGAGTGCCATGATGGGATTAATAAATTGATGGTGATTAAAAATTAATGTTGGAATAGACGTGGGATACGGATAATTATACAAAACACTGCAGAAAACAAGCAAGTGTAACTAGCCTCAGCATAGTATTTCTGTTGTTTGGAATGCACTTTATTTGAACTCATTACAATCTAGTAAAGTGTTAACAAGCAGAGGTAATAAAAATCTGTGAAATTGCTGTCCTGTCTGCAAAGCCAAGAGCTCACCCAATAAAGCACGGGCTGCGTGCTGTGCTCCCTCAGCCTCTGGTGGGGAGAGACTGCCCTCTGGTGGTGGGAGAAGGAAGCAGCCTGACCTGTTCCCAACAAAGAGCTGTTAAAGTTGTTACTATGTATCATCTGGTGTTAAATGCATATATGAAATGCCTCCTTGGAATTTTGAATTATGTTTTTTTGGACAAAAGGAACTTCATATACTAATACACACACACACACACACACACAAGTATAAATGTGATCAAAATATTGATTTGGAAATCTGTTCTGGTTTCTCTTCTTCTACTGTAGTTACCGATGCCTGGCTCTCCTATACTGGCGGATGTTTCGACTCAAAAGGGACCACGCCGTAAAGTATTCGAAAGCACTGATCGACTATTTCAAGGTACCGTCCAGCAAATAAGCCCCGTGGCTCCTTGTGCTGAGCCATCTATCTGACAGAGGCACTTCTGAGAGGCCTCTTCCAGCCCATGCCCTGGAGGCCACACCTATCATCCCTGTCCTTCCCCATTTATGATCTGCTTCTGGCTTGCAGGACTCAGAGAGTGGGCCTCAAGTGCCCAGCTGATTTGCCCTCCTGCCTTCATGTCCTTATTTTTCCGGCTTCTAGACAAAGGATGTCCAATCAATTCACGCCCAGTGTCCTGGGAGATTGGTCTTTGGAGCAAACATAAACTGCTATGCCCCTAAAGCGTTCTCGGAAGTAACTACTTAGACCCACTCCCCATAGTTTCTAGTAGCTGAGTTAATCCTTGGTGGGAATGCTGTTTTTAAAGATAGGAAATGGCTCGTTATAGCTCAGAGACCCTTGACAGCAGCGTGCGGTGGTGGGGATCGAGCTGCAGCCATGGCAACTTTTATCTCAGGGAATTTAATTATTTTCACTAGAAGGATACAAAACTAGGGAAGCGAACGTACAAGAAGCATGACTTTGGTGTACCGTTGCAAAGCGGACCTGAGGTTAATCGTGTGTTCAGAATCTCTGGGCATCTTCTCTGTTTGTCTGAAACCGCGCCATCATTGTCTCCTGTACCTGCACTTCGTAGAGACCCGCTGGGTGGCCGCCCCGTGTTGAAGCTTCCCTGGGCTGTGTCTAGTGAAGTACCTGATTGTGCCTATGGAGCAACTGCTATTGAGCCAGTGATGTAGCCTTCCTGCCCCACTGATCCCTGGGGTCAAGAGAGCTGGCGTAAAGATTTGCCTTCACAAAATTGGTCCTTTTGCAAGGTTTGGTAGGCTTGCCTGTGATCTCAGCACTCAGGAGGCAGAGGCAGGAGAATCACTGCAAGTTCCAGGCCAGTCAGATATATATAGTGAGATCTCAAATACACATACATATGGGGGAGGGTGTATTTCAGAAAAGCAGAGTTTAAGAGATGGATTATTATAGCAAAACAGAGACACTTAAATAAAGAAGTAAGCTGAATTCTGTGATCCCAAGGAGTTTCGACAAACTTTTAAGGAATTAAAAATAATCTAATGCTTGTATCCAGTCCAAAAATATTAACAAACTGGGTAGAGAGCAGAACAGGAAATCAGTTTCTCTTCCAGGAGTTATTGGCATTTGCTTTCCATCGATTCTACGTTTTTAAGTATATTTTAAGTAGCAGTTTGCATTATTAATAGTGTGCAATATGATGCTTTGATCTGTACACTGTGGACCTGGTAACTGCTGCCGGCTAGCATGTTTGTCACCCCACAACCAACCATCTTTGTGACTGGAACATCTCAGATCTGTCCCTTCCTCCCAGTTCTGGCCACAGGCTTTCAGTGCTTCTCTAAAACTTAGCCTTCCCACTGAAGCTTTGTACCTAATAGGTGCCCTATGTACCAAACTTCAAGGACCGTTTAGATACAGTTTGGGGCCTGAAGCTTTCAGGTTACAGTGATAATTTGGAGAATATGCTTTAGCAGTACATAGATGTCTCTGAGAAGGAGACATTGTTCCTACCAGTGTGTTTTAGTCAGGCTACTTACAGGTAGGGGGAGAGCCTGGAGACTTCCATCCCACTCCAAATCCTTCCTTGAACTATTTCTACAACCCCTAGACCTCTTTCCCTCCTTCACATGGTGTTCTCTGTCCAGAACGTTGGTTAGAAGAAACCCAGGGATGAGTTTTACACAGGACAGGTGTTTCAGTGCCATTCAGGCAGGAAAGGGAAGAGGACCCCTGGGATGGCCTTCTCTTTCCAGTTCTCTCTGTGAGACAGTTTGTGATTCCATCTTGTGTCTTTACTTGCTGAGAGCCCCAAAGGTCAGTCCGTGCCATCTTGATAGCTCCTGCACGGAAACTGGAAAGCAAGTCATTTCGTGAAGCTTGTTCTGCAAGAACCACATTGTCTTAAGAATGTCTGAGAGTGATTTCTTGTCCCTGGAAGGAAGAGATGGCATGAGCTTTGTAGACTGTAACTTCCCCCAGTAGTCCTTAGAGAAGACCAGGCCCTGAGACAGGAAACCTGTCTGCACTTGGCAACTTCCCTTGCTTAAGAGAAAACTTTTAAACTTCTCTGTTTGGGCTAGCATGCTGCCTCAATGGATAAAGGCACTTGGCCTCAAGCCTGCCTGGTGACTTGAGTTCGCTATCCAGGACCCACACGGTAGAAGGAGGGAACTAACTCCCACAAGTTGTCCTCTGACCTCTGCCCATGGCATGGCATACTCATGCACAGGTGCACAGACACACACATTCAGACATTCAGACATATGTAAAAGATTAAAAATGGTGGGGTTTTACTTGTTTTTATTAGTTTATTTATTGCTGATTTGTTTCTGTTTTGTTTTGGTGTCTGGGATTAAAGCCAGGAGCTTCCCATACCAGTGGAGAACCCTGTGTCTGAGCCACAGCCCCAGTCAGGAAAACTTTCAAATGCTAATGCAGAGGTTTGACACAAGACGCCCTAAATCAAGCTACCTAAGTAAACCAAGGGCTAGCGACAGAGCTGAGTGGAAGAGTGATTTCCTGTAACACCTTGGGTTCAATACCCAACACCACGAAAAAATAAAAATGAAAAAGAACGTATATTTTAATGAAACCTCTCGGTACAATTAATTATGCTAATATTTATGTTAATAAGATATCAATAAGTGTCGGCATTTTTAAATTTTCTGTTTGGACATATATTTGAAGCTATCACTTTAAGAATATTTTCTTGCTGGGCTGTGGTGGTGCACGCCTTTAATCCCAGCGCTTGGGAGACAGAGGCAGGTGCATCTCTGAGTTCGAGGCCAGCCTGGTCTACAGAGTGAGTTCCAGGACAGCCAGAGTTACAACAAAGAAACCCTGTCTCTAAAAAAAGACCAAAAAAATTTTTTTTCTTAGTCCTTTAAGTGGAATAATTTATTGTTGTTGCTGTTTTTTTGTTTGTTTGTTTGTTTTTTGAGACAGGGTTTCTCTGTATAGTCCTGGCTGTCTTGGTATGCACTCTTTAGATCAGGCTAGCCTCAAACTCAGAGATCTGCCTGCCTCTGCCTTTCAAGTGCTGGTATTAAAAAACGATAGGATTTGATAACACACTTCTTTCAAAAGTCTCTGTAAATAACCCCTAAATTTGTTTCTTTTTTGAGAAAGAACTTAAAGCTGGGTGGGTAGGGAGGAGACGATCTGGAGGGAAATGGGGAGGAAAAAAAACATGGAACAAAGAATGGAATGGGAAGCAGAACTGTGGCTAGAAAATCATGGATACATATACATACATATATGTGTGTATATGTGTGTAAAAAATATATATATATATATATATCTTACATACTTACTTATATATGTGTGTGTGTGGGAAAGATTTCCCACTCTTTCCATAAAATTTAGACTAATTTCCAATGAAAAACTCTGGATCGGTTCAGCATTCAATAGATCCTTGCAATTACGGATAATTTGGTGTCTAAAATTTGTGAGTCAAAGCCTACTCCAGTGGGTAAGACACACGTGCACACACGTGCTCACACACACACACCATGTGCACACTCATTCGTGTACACGAGCTTCCTTGGTGGGGGAAACAGCCCTGTGACTGTAACTGCCCAGATCCAGTTTCTGTGAGTCGGTACCCACCCATCATGATTGTCATCACAATCTGAAAATACGCTGCTTTCCACTGGTTCGCCTTAGCCAATGGCACTCACTGTCCATATTTATTTCCCTGCAGAATTCATCGAAAGCTGCCCAAGCTCCATCGCCCTGGGGGTCCAGTGGCAAGTAAGTTCACTTTTCCCAAATGCGACGAGCCATGCATTGCACAGTGCACGGCCCTGGGGCCCGCCCGCCTTGCCTGCTCCCAACCTCTCCACTCTGGCTTTTCTACCTCTCTTCTTCCAGGAGCACTGGAAGCCCATCCCCCATGTCTCCCACCCCTTCTCCCACCAGCTCCGTGGGGTCTCAGGGCAGCCTCTCCAGCTCCAGCGCCCTGTCCCCATCCACCATCGTCAGCATCCCCCAGCGCATTCACCAGATGGCAGCCAATCACGTCAGCATCACCAACAGCATCCTCCACAGCTATGACTACTGGGAGATGGCTGACAACCTGGCCAAGGAAAACAGAGGTGTGTGCTGCCCGTGGGGAGTGGGAACCCACCTAGGTATGGGGAAATCTGCCCCACTAGGGGCATCAGTGATCAAATTTCATGCTTTGTGAAAGGAGGAAGAAAAGGCTGGCAGCTGCTGCCTGCCTGAAGCTACTTCCACCCTTGCTATGGAAGAGCCTATGCAAGCAGTTAGGTGCAGATACACGCAGATGCAGATACATGCAGATGTTGGTACAGGCATGAGGAGAGATGCAGATGCAGATGGGGTAGATGTGCACATGTGGGATTTCCCAGTTTAGACCATGAGCTTCTTTCACATAGACTACATCTCCTTTAAATTTATGCACCCCCACCCCAAGACCTAGCCTGGTTCCTACAACACAGCCGGGGCTCCAAGAAAAAAATCACAGTTTTACCTGAGTTGAGTATTACCAGCTTTTTACTGCGAAGCTGCTAGCCAGGCTTGGAGGTATGTGCTTGGAGCCCAGGTACTCAGGATGTTGAGGCAGGAAGATTTCCAAATTCAAGTCCAGCTTGAGCTACAAAGAGAGTTTCAAGCTAGCCTGGGCTCCATAAATAAGACCTTGCCCTCCCCCCCCAACACACACAAAGTGTTATTTGCTTACATCTCAGAAGAGATTTCTTACATGTGGTAGTGAATTGTTACTTTTAAAACAACGCTTGTTTTGCTAATAGTAGACGTAATAGGGGTCAATGAGATGGCTCAGAAGATGTGAGCCTGACAGCCGGAGTTCATTCCCTAGAACCCACAGCAGAAGGAGAGAACCAGCTCCCAAAAGCTGTCCTCTGATGTCCACCTGCACACATAAGCACCCCACCCCTCATACATTCTCTCTCTCCCTCGTACACTAATTAAACTTTAATGCAGTAAGGGGTGCTTTCTGTGGCTGCATTTGTGGAACATAGGAAGATACAGAGGAAAAGTTTTTAGGTCAGCAGTAGGTAGACAGTAGCCTTACCACTGGGAGCGAACTGCCGTTGATGTCCTGGGTTTCTCCTGGTCTTTCTTCCCCAAATGTTCACGGTTCCCACCAAAGCAATTCGATACTGTGAGCGCAGTCTCGGAGTCTGTGTTCTCACTACGTTGTACCAGGCGTTTTCTCACGTCACCGATTCCAGAAACGCCCTTCATGGTGTGTATGTGATAATCCTGATGCTGTGCTCATGGAACTCGTGGAGTAGGGTGATTTCTTAACCCATCCCTGTTGTCAGTCACTTAAGTTACTTCTGCTTTCTTTCTGCGGTGACAAATAGCGTTGCTGTCAATATGTCTTCCGTAAGACACATGTTTCCCCATTACATTCTTGAGGGGGAGTTATAGATGTTAAATTTGGGGGGGGTCAGTGGGTAAAGATTCTTTTTTTGTTGTTTTATTTTGTTTCTGTTTGGTTTTTGAGACAAGGTCTCACTCTATAGCCTAAGCTGGCCTGGAACTCACTGGGCAGCCAAAGATGGCCATTAGCCCAGGCTGGCCTCAAACTCATGATGATCCCCTTGCCTCAGCTTTTGGAATGCTGGAATTCCGGGCGTGAGCCACTTCATTCCATTATATCTTGATTTTTTTTTTTTTCTCTTGAAAAATTGAATTTACTCCTTTCCCTCCAGCAACGTATAAGAATGCCGATCAAGCTCGTTTTCTGACAATGAGGTTGTAGCTATAATCCTATGGAAATATCAACCTACAAGGACAAGGGCAGAGAGAGTGTCCGTAGAGAGATGAGGAACAGATGGCCCAGGCGAATCCTGAGCACAGGAAATGGTTGATACGTGTTCCAAGATGGTGTACCCTGAAAGCCCAGTGGGAATGACCAGCGTCCTCTGGCCACCAGGAGAAACTCACTAGAGGCACCAGTGTGGAAGAGGGTTTTGAGAAATACGTAGTTCAGTGAAGCGAGGCAAGGCTCATGTCTCAGGTGGGTTAAGCAAAGCAAATGTGTAGAGATAGTCCCGCCTGGTCCGAGAGACCCACGGGTGAGCTAGGCTCCAGATAGCGCTGTCCGCTACCTGCTAGATGCCTCCTACCCAGAGGTCTCAGTGACACGTAGGGCACAAAATGGGTTCTGGTCACCCACCCTGGCCTGTCCCTTTTCCGTCCTGTGCCTGGATTCCTTCTCCCGAGAGCACTCCGGTGACCTGTTTATGACTGCAGAGCAGCTGGGAGAATGTGTCTGTGTTCACCACACAAGTGACTCACCAGGCTTGTCGTTCTCTCCTTCTACCCACCATTGCCAGAAAGTACCTAGGTACAAGAGACAGCAAACGCAGAGAATGTCCTGACGGAAGGTCGCTTTAGCAGAGACGGTTGCTCTGTCCTGACCTCTGACCGACCCTCCGTCCTGGAGTCCCACGCCTTGGGTGGATGGACTCTTCCGGGCTCAGCCCATGGTAGTTGACAGCAGAATACTGGAGAGCAGAGTCACACTGACACCGAGTGGGAAGCATTTTTCTACCAGGAGAATGTAGCTGGAACAGTCCAGCTATCCCTTTGTTATCTGGGTCCGTAAACACAGCAAATAACAGTCATTTAGTTGGATGGAGGGTTTTATTCTGTTCCAGGGAAGTGCTAAGCCACATTACAATGGAGAATGCTTGAGACCAAGAGGGTATTCTTTCTGAAGTCACTCAGGCCCTGACTCCTGGGTAGCACCCCTCACACATCTCTCTGTCTCCTAGAGTTCTTCAATGACCTGGATTTGCTCATGGGGCCTGTCACCCTGCACAGCAGCATGGAACACCTGGTCCAGTACTCCCAGCAAGGCCTGCACTGGCTGCGGAGCAGCGCGCACCTGTCCTAGGGACCACGCCTTTGAGCCAGACTGTGCTTTCCTCCCTTCGGTGGCTCAATGTTTCTGGACACTGTGCTGCTGACATTCCCTGCCCACGGCATTTCCCACACCTCGGTGAACAGCTCCTCAGCATTCAACAACAGTCTTTTTCTCGGGTGTGTGTGTTTAGATGTGGGTTTGTACGCAGCTGCCTGTGTATGTGTGTAAGACCGACAGCTCTTCGTAACACATTTCCTTTGTCTAGTTTCTATAATCCCGGGCTAGACAAGTGATTGTTCCTCGTCAGAGGAGACCCACACAGCACACGTGTGCTCACACACTCACAGACACGTCCTACCCCCCTCCCCCCCAGTGCTAAGCCATTGCCTTCTTAGAAAGTTCCACCAAAATCTCACGTATTGCTGAACCTGGTGCGATCCAGCACACCGAATGCTAAACTGCCGGATGAGTTGAGCCTAGCTCTTATATTATTGATTACTTTCAGTATTATATACAATTCCCCAGTTACTTTTGTTGTTGTATATTGAGTAATTGAATAATGAAAACAAGTCAGTTATTTTTGTGCCAGAAGTTCGCTAGATTGCATGTTACCAGATGCCTTGCCCCACCCCCCAGCCCTCCTTATCTACTGAACACATTGTAAGCCAATGGACTCCCACAGACTTCCCTCGCCATGTCCACACAGAGTGTAAAAATGGCGCCAGGATTCGGTAAAAGCTCAGCAACCACAAAAGCAGCAGACTGTTCAGGTTCAGGATTCAAGTCCGCACCTGCGGCCATAAGCCCTCCAGGCACATGCATTTCCTCTTCCGGCCACTGCGACTCTGCGGCCCTCGAGCCACCTGGCTGTTGTCAGCCGATGTGTTCCAAGTCTTTCCTTTCTACAGTAGCTTTCTAGCAGCTTCTCTTGGCCAAATGAAGACATTCTCTAGAGTGTGCCACCCCGGAAGCTGGCCGTTGCACACCAGACTGAGAGCTGCTTGGTATCGTAATGCCACCCGATTCTCGCTCTTTGCGCAGAATGTGCCACCGCAGGCCTTGAGCGCGTTTTGATTTGGGGGATATTTTTCAAGCTTTCAAGAACAAGTTGCTTACAGTGCAGGGAAGGTTAACCCCGCGGTGACCGCAGCTCTGTTTGGAGTAGCCACAACCAGATTATCTTGCTTATATCTTGCGCATCTGGCGTGTTTATGTCTCCACCACGGTTCTTTTCTCCTTTTTTTCTTTTTTTAATTGAATTTGTGATTTAGTTTTCCAGCATCGTGTTTACAGTTTTTGTCTGAAGTTTGTCTTCTTGTGTTTTGTCGTACCTTAGACTTAGCCTTCTTGTTAAATATATGTGGATCTGAACTATTAGTACAAAGAAACAAGCCCTGCAAACAAGGTGTGTCTTGCCACGCTTTTAAAACAAACTAATGTCCTTGATACAACTGCACCAAGTCAGCCAGAGGGCGATAGGTAAGACCACCACAGCGCGGTCCATCATTCAGGATGGCTGGCGTCACAAGTGCATGTCCAAGGCACTGAGAAGTCTCTCCTGGCTCCCTGGGAGTTTGGTTATGTTCACGTGACCATTTCCTCAGCCTGTCAGTAGGTGGCAAATAAGACTGTTCTTATCCCCCAGCTCCACGTGCAGATTAAAACTGTACAAACAGCTGAGCACAGTTTGGTGACTTCCACCCTACTGATTTGTGGAATTTGCATTTGGCTTTGACCCTCAAGTACTTGAAATTTTTAGCAGTACATTGACTTCAGGTGTTTGGGACCAGAAATTATTTTTTTTTTTTTTAAGATTTTGGGATATTTGTGAATACATAATGAGGCATCTTGGGAGAGACGACTCAAATGAATCTGAAATTCATTTATGTTTCATATACACCTTGTGCACATGAAGGTAATGTCTGCAATGTTGATTGGAAGCCATCCCATGAGATCAGGTGTGGGACTTACCACTGACGTCATACCACTGCTCAAGAAGTTTTAGCTGCTAGAGCAGTTTAGGTTTCAGGTCCTTGAAATGAGAACGCTCCACCTCCATTTCCACATTTGTATTTATCTATACAATGCGACCCTTGCATTCCTCTCACTAACTGTTGGCAGGTTTGTGATCCCATCATGTGTTTAAAGTCTGAATATAAGAAATTTTGAATCACCTTTTGTGCAGGAGTGAGACTTTGTTCTAGTTACTCTTGGTGAATTCTGATGAGAAGTTTAAACTCAAACTCAGAAGGATACCCCTGAGGGCCTCCGTGCAGCCCTGGGGAGCTTTTTTGATCCTGCCTTTCCTTAAAGTTGTCACCTTATTTGTCATATCCATGCAACCCACATTCCTGGGAAGCCCCATCAAGTTGTAACCTTGGCCCCTGACTAGCTGTGCCAGCGCAGGTTTGATGAACACATCTGTTTCTCAATGAAACTTAAAAGAATCGCAGTCAGAGCATGCAGGTTCTATCCATGTCTCTTGCCTCATCCATGGAACATGTGTCAGGATCAGTGATTTTTTTTTAAGAAACCATCTTCTACTTGATAGGGCTCAGTGCTGATAATTCTGGTAAGGAGCCATCTTCCACTTGATGTCATGAAAGTCATCTGTAACGTGTTCCTTGTCTTAAGTTGGGTTTCAAGTTGAAGCATCTTTCTTGTGTTTCATGATGCTAAAAGTCCTACATGTTCATTATCGGAATTCAAATAATGCTGAAATGGAGAAGATGTACGTCTGGTTGCCTCACCCCGTACATACACAGATGACCCCAGCTCAGTGATCTCCTTCCAGAGAGTTTTACATTTCAGCATAACATTTACCACTTGTTTCTATCTGAAGACATACTCGGTCCTCAGATGTTCCACCAAAGTCCAACTGGTCTTATCTCCTGTGACCTGAGTAGATGTGACCTTTTGTCACAATGTTAGAATTACCTTTGAAAGGGGTAACCTAAAGCTATTCCTGATCAGACTTCGGCATTAGTTATTAATCTGTGCACATCGGTCTCCTGTGCAGATGGGCCTAGAGAGAGGGGTTAGGCTAAAGCAGATGCTTCTGAAAACGTTCCAATTGCAAATGGAAACTTGGACCCACTCTCTAAAGAAGACTGTACTAGAAAAAATATGCTGAACAGTTGACAAATGGTGTGCTAGATTGAACACATGGAATTCGATGCAATGGGATTCTCTGCACTAAAACTTAGCCTGGTGTGTTGAACAATGGCTTGTGTGCTGTAAGACAGTAATGTGTACATCTCTGACACCTGTACGGAACAGACAGTTTGTATAAATGCATACATTTAAAAATATACGTGTACAATACAGCTAACATGAAACTGTAGTACGCCTGACAGATATTACTAGTGCCTAACATTGAGTATAAGCCACTGCGTGTTCACATCACCCTGGAAGTGTGCAGTCATTGTTATAAAACTAATCAATGCAGCAACATTATTTATGAATCACATCTTTAAAACTGTGCAGTAGCATATGCATATATATTTTTAAATAACATTTTTCACAGTTTTCCAGAGTTACTGTTGAAATCTGTATCGCCAAAAAAAAAAAAAAATACAAGTTTTGTTTTTTTTTTTTAATGATGTAGACACTCTTCAGACCCAGTGATCTACGTGTGATTTTCCTGTTTGTAGATACTCAAGAGACTTTAGCAGTCACCAGCCTTAATGCATGTACAGGATATTATTGTGACTTAATTTATCTGCAGTTTTTAATCCATACAAAATTGGAATTTATAAACGGACTTGGATTAAATATGTCTGCCTTTCTAAGGTTGCAAACGATCCATTAAATGATTTATGTTGTATGTGAGAGAAATTGAGTTGTACGTTTAAAAAAAAAGTTCACCAGTTTCTGCTAATATTTTGCAAGGAGACATTAGAATTGAAATATTTTCAAAGCAGTATTCTGGTTCCCAGCTTGGAATCTCTTTAGAGGCAACCTTGTTTCATGAATGTTTCCTTTCCCTTCCTTCTTTCTCTCTTTGTTTTGTTCCTTTCTATTTTTTCTATTCTAGGCTTTGAACTCAGGGCCCTGCACATGCTAAGCAAGCTCTCTACCACTGAGCTACGTCCCCAGCCCTCGCCAATGTTTTCAATATCACTCCCATGGGTTATCATTGCTAAGTCTAATTTTTCCCCCTCCTCTCTCTCCCTCTCTCTCTCCCTCTCTCTCTCTCTCTCTCACACACACACACACACACACACACACACACACACACACACACACACACACTTTCATATTCCAAAGAATGCTGCTGAGGAGACTGGAGAGGTTCCTGTTGATGACTGCATGGATGGATGCCTGCTCAAGTAGTAGTCCTGAGACTTTGCTCTAATCAACATTAGTAGCACAAGTCAGCTCCCTGCCTGCTTGGGCCAGGCTATTCCAACTTAAAACAACATGGTGGAATCATGTTTGCAATACTCCTTGAGAAAATCAAAAGAATTCTGAATTGAAGGGCTGAAATATTAGACCAGTGGCTAGGACGTGACCTAGTGCCTATGTAGGTGAGGGTCTGTCTGTTAACCTCGTTTTCAGTCTCATCTCCCTCCCTCTTCCTTCTCTTCTTCCCCGAGATGAAAAAGCAGAAATTACAGAAACAAAATGACTTGCTGACCTGATCCAGTCAGGATCCTCGAGTTCAGATAGCTCCCCGACTGTGCCATCTGACACAGTCCACATAGTCTAGAGAGAAGACACAGAAAAAGTCGGACAGCTCCGTTCTCATCAGCCAAGCAGAGATACACAACAGAATCTGGATTGATAAGGAGCCCAAATGGGCCCCAAAGGAGGCTACGATGGGGGAGTGGGGGCAGGGGATGGGGAACTTGGCTTTACTAGCTCCAGGGATTACTGAGAGTGATAATCTGTCAAAAGTGGGCCTAGAAATACCCAGCAGCCTTCCCAACAAGAGCTGTCTTCCTGTTGGATAACTTAGTAACACTAAGTTATCTCATATTATATATGAGATACATATATATATATATATATGTATATATATATAAACTCATATTCCTATGAGAATCCTTTTTTAAAAATATACCCCATTTTCAATAAAGCCTAGACCAACTGCAGTCTTGAAAGACACTTGTAATGTAATCGGGGAGCTGACCACACAAACTTCGTCATCAACCACTGGAGCCAGAATTGTCTCCTCAGTTTCCTGTTCGCAGAACACAAACCTGACAAACAGGGCAGAGACACTCCAATCTGAGAACTCTGCTCTCTTTGTCCAAATCATTGTGTGTATGTCATCAGAAGGGTTAACTTGTTTGCATGGCATGAGGCGTGTTATAAAACTCTATTCTCAAGCTAATTAGATATGACCACGGCTTTGGTTTTTATTATTTAATTGGCACTTTCAACGCCAAGGGGTAAATTTGGGGTCAGCTGCAGAGGGATTTACAGTCACAGCTCCTGGCAGTAATGGGAATCAAGGGATTAAACCTCCACGTGTTATTTGGAAAGCTCATCTCTTAGAGCCAGTTTTAAAGACAGTGATCTGAAGAATGAATCTAAGGCCTTGACCCCAAATCAAATCAGAAAACCAAGCATCCAAACTATAGATGGGGCCCACAGAGCGTCAGAAGTATTGATGAGGCCCAAGAACCGGAATCAAGCTCTTGTCACCTACTTGCTTTCAAAATGCTCATGGAAGCTCATGGAAGGTGGTTCGTATCCAGACACGTATGCGCTCCGTGCTTGGGATTTTCAAACCGTGCTGTTGCTAATGAAAATCATTATGGCATTCTACTTCTTTGTTATAACCCCAGTGCTTTCAGTTTTTCATAAAACTAAACTTTTCACCAATATTTATGAACTCTTTATTTCAAGATGCCCAAATGAGCAAAGAGAAAATCCTCAGCGCAGGAATATTGCGGCCCGATGGAACAGCATTCCGTCCACAGTAGGTGGACGTACTCAGTGTATGAAGTAATAGTCCTCTGTTACCTTTACTTGAGAGTGCCACAAATGTGGCCGTCTGTTTGAGAGATCAGTGACTCTAAACATAGAACCTGATGCTTTTTTTTCAGCACACACACACACACCAGCCGTTGCTGAGTCCAGCAGTCACAGGAGCATTAACACTTTGAGTGATATCAAAATGATCATTTGGCCCCCAGAGTTCAGGGCTTCCAGTACAATTCCAAAATGCCCCTGAGAACTGGATTGATTTTGTTGTTATTCTTTGGGTGTAAATTCTGTAAATCAGATTTAGTATCTTGTCTCTTTAGTTCACAACCGTCCTAAGTCTGCGATCTTTCCATAAGCTCCTCATGTTGTGGTGACCCCCCAACCATTAAATTACTTCCATTGCTACTTCATGACTGTGATTTTGCTACTGTTGTGCCTTGTGATCTAGATATCTGATATGCAGATGATCTTAGACCACCCCTAGAAAGGGTCGTTCGACCCTCCACGAAGGGGGCGTGACCCACAGGTTGAAAACCCGCTGCTTTAGTAGAACAGTTCCAAGAGACAGCGAGGTTTAAAGAAACAAAACTGCAAAGCAGGGGTCAGTGATGCTGGGTCCACAGAGGAGCAGTAACTGGGTGTCTGAGCACCTTCCTCCAGCGACACCAGCTACCCCTAACCCTTGAAGAAAGCTGCCTCTCTCGCCTCACTGGCCTCTTTTAAGTGTGGCTCAACACATCAACTACCCCACTGAGTGAGCATGAGGAGCAACAAGTTGGGTGCACGCGTTGAGGTTCTCTGTTGTCACTCAGCAGTGTTCAAGCATTTCCAGAAATGGTGGCATATCCCTGTAATCCCAGCGCTGGAGAAGCTAAAGCAAGAGAATTGTGAGTTCAAAGCCAGCTTGGGCTCCACCATGAATTCAGTGTCACCTCAGATACATAGCAAATGCATTGTTGTAAGCAGAGGCAAAAGGAGTACAGTATAGGCATCAGGTGTGTGATGTGGAAGACAGGACTTTCTTGTGGAATCTAGAGCTGACAGCAGAGTAGCCACGACCCCACCGTCAAGCCCATAAGAGAATAGCAAGGACATCCAGGGAAGACATCTGCTATGGAACTCCCCATGTGTGTAGTCAGGATTAGGAATCCTTCCTGGTTGAGGCAGTGCTCTGTCAGGACAGTAAGGGATGTCACAGCCGGGTTCTCACCCTCTTCACCACCCAGCTCTGGCCTTAGAAATCAGTGGAATCCAGGTGGAGAAGCAAAGAAACAACTCTGGCTTCACGATCTGACATCTCCCATGAGAAACTACCACAACCACTCAGTGCTTCAGCTCAGGAGTGGAACCCGAGATCAACAGCCCTGCGTCATTCCCCGTGCTCTTGGGCTTTTCCCTGGAGATGGGCAGATTGAGTTCTCTTTGTGTGTATCTTAGGCCTCTAGTGCTTGTTATGGCGGGGGTTGGGGGGGTGGACAGATGCTCTGGGAGGCTTGTCCCCCAGAAAGAAGATCTGTCATAGGGGACTTGGAAAGAAGAAACCCCTTGCGGGAAAGGGGGATGGTTTTCTCTAGTGGGTTAGGTGGCTGCTCAACATAATCACTTAATTGCAGGTGGAACCTTAGTCGGAGCCAGGAAAGAGAAGAACGTCAACATACATGAAAACTCACTGTTTTTTATGTTATCCAACTAGACAAATATTCTGACCCCAGCATCTGGACATTCACTGCAGATCCAACTGATACTTTATACACTAGGGTCAAAGTCCTACACATACAGATTTTTAGTTCTTATCTAATATGATTCATGCATCTCTAAACCAATGCTTTGAGCTTAACCAAAATAAGCATGAAATGCAAAAAAAAAAAAAAAGCTAATTTTCACACTCTCTAGAAACCCTTCCCCCATCTCTCCCCAGTGAGAACGACTGGAGCTGCTGGAAGACCTAGCCTGATTTAAGTTCAAATAAACACTGCATTTTTCCCACAAGAGCCCAAGATGTCACCCCATGTGAATTTCAGACATTGGCTGGGCCGGGGCCATCCTAGGTTTCAGTACATTCTCATTAGGAGGAGCTGTACCAGCTGGACACTGTTGGCTCTGGCCTTTTCTGAGGCAGGATATGGGGAACTAGTCCTGTGAGGGTAGCAGTTACTTGTTTTCATGGTTCCGTAGAAGTTTAAGTTACACCCTTGAAGTTGGCCTGAGTCAGTGAAGGAATTTGAAACTCAGCTGTCTCCCTCTTATGGAGGTGTCTGCTTATCTTGGAGAAACATTTATTCATGCTTATTCCTGGAGCCTGCAACTTGGATTCGGTATTCCAAAAACCAAAGGACTGTACTGTCAGGCCAGAACCCATCTCCAGTTCTGCATCTCAGGCCTGGGAAAGCTGTCTGTAGTCGGCTGTGTTTACATCCCAACAGACTTCACCAGAGATCCAGCTTTAACCACCACGAAAGCAAGTTATAGGGGCCACATCTGTGCCTCTGCTGAGATCCACTCTGAAGATGGCTTAAGGAACTGAAGAGAATTTTAAACAGGTCAATTCCACACAGTGATGAGACTTGTGAAAATGTTCCTAGAACAGCAATAAAAAAATGTTGTTTATAGAGTCCAATATCTCTGTATTTTGTCCAGTTGCTCTAAATTCATCTGTGCTGTGTGACATTCATTTGGGCTGCTTGTTAGTGCCTTTGGGTATTGTTATGTAAACTCCAGATTCTGCATCGACTGTCACTATTTTGATCCAAGTAGTGGTTCTGTTAAACATCAACCTTACAGACACTACTGATGAAGTTATGTGCAGTTTCCAGTGTCGGAATGCGTGACAAGAATCTTAACATAAGAAATTAATAAAGACTGGTGGCTTCAATAAGGAGCACTTCCCGAAATCCGTGAATATTTTTTTCTAAGAACATTCTAGTGAATCCTGAGTCCTGCAAACCTGTAAGGGCTCTCTCATCCGGCAGGCTGCCTTTCAGATGTCCACATGCCTGGGGTCTAATGTCTTCATTTGGTGGTTACTCACACCTGCATAAACCTGGTGAAATGTTAAACCTTTTTGATTTCTCCTTCTCATAGACTAAATGTTGCTCCCATATAGAGGAAACAATCCCACCTCAAATCATGAATGACTCGATAGTGAATGGAGGACTAGTAGGCATGTGTAATAATACTCAGACTCTCTAGTGGGAACTTGCCTTTTGTCTGAGTCCAAATTCCCAGGTACAAAGATGATGGAGCCTCGACATTTGTTACTGTTTTGAAGTACATTGTTTTGAACTACATACTATATTACTGTTCCTGTAATTCACAAGACACCCAAACAGTATGATTTCTGGAATGAATATGCCTCTTACTGTAATGTAACAGAATGGGCCTTAGGATTGGTAAAGTTTTTATATTTAAAGGCAAATATTATCTCATCAAAATTCCTTTTTTGATGTCTTAATAAACCTTGAAGTTGGTGTTCTGTCTCAAAGAGAACCTAGTGTGTTGAACTTCTTTCAAGTAAAATGTTTTTTCTCATGTGGCACAGCATTTTGTTTTAAATATAATCAACCAGCCGAATAAATTACCTCCTTACCAGAAAAAAAGTATGAAAATCCATGTAAACTTCTTTAGCAGGTGCCAGTTTTTGTTTGGTTTTGTTTTTGTTGGGTTTGGTTTTTCGATACAGGGTTTCTCTGTTGTAACTCTGGCTGTCCTGGAACTCACTCTGTAGACCATGCTGGCCTCAAACTCACAGAGATCCGCCTGCCTCTGCCTCCTGAGTTCTGGGATTAAAGGTGTGTGCCACTACTGTCCTGCAGGTGCCAGATTTTTAAAGAAATGCATACCAGTCTCTGAGGATGTTCTTTGCTAGAAACAGTGTCACTTAGAATGAAAATGAAATGAAGAACATTTGGAGAGCTGGGACATTCTTGCTAAGAGATGTTTTGTTTCTTTGCATGTCAGGGCTTTGCTTACAGAATGCAATACTTAAGTGTAAACCGTTGCTATTCCACAGTGCAAACACTGGACAGATACTTAAAATATTCCATACAGAGGGCTCATCAGCCACTGATGTTATTTTCCTTTCCTGTTGCTGTAATAAAACACCCTGATAAAAACCAACTTAAAGGAGAAAGGCTTACTTTGGCTCACAGTTCATGGGGATACAGGTCATCATGGTGGGAAAGTCACATCAGCAGGAGCATGAGGCAGCGGGTCACACTGTGTCCACAGTCAGGAAGCACTGAGAGATGAATGCTGGTGCTCAGCTCACTTTCTCCTTCTCATGCAGCCTGGAGCTTCAGCCCATGAGATGCTAACACCCATACTCAGGATGAGTCAGCGGCCTCAACCTAAACGATCCCTCAGAGACATCCCCAGAGGCTAGCTAGGCAACCCTCCATCACCCCTCACAGGTGAGCCTAGCAGCTAACCAACTCGAGACCGTCCCTCCCAGGTGTGCCAGAGCCCGTCTCCTGAATGATTCTCAGTGCTGGCAGGCTTAAAAGCAATATTAACCATAACTGCCTTTTTCTTTTTTAAAAAATGTTTTAATGAAATCTTTTTTTTTAAATAGGCATATACAACTAGATAGATAAGACTTTTCCTTAATTCCCACTCAGTTTTACCCAAAAATAGCTGTCTTGTCAACTAAGGCCTGTCTGTGTTCACCGTATGTGTGTGTAGCAAGCATTTTTAACTGTCATGAAGTCCATTTGAAGTTTTATCTCCTGTATTTTTGTGCCACATCTAAGAATGCTTTTTAAAGTCAGGATAGTGGGCTTGCTCTAATACTGTCTTGATGGGCTTAGAAAGCTTTGTCCCTGAGTTTTAGATTTATCATTCAAGTCGATTTTGTGTGAGGCTATCCACCCTCTTGCATGGATGTCCACTTGTCTCAACGTCATTTCTAGAAAACTCTTCCTTTCCTCTTTGAATTGTCCTAGTGCCCTTGTCCAAATCAGTTTAGACTTGATTTTTTTTAAAAAATTTTTTGTTCTGGGGATTAAACCTAGAACATTCCACAAGCACTCTCCCTCTGAGCTTTACCCCAAGACTTATTTTCCTTTTTCCTTTTCTTATTTGGGGACTGGATCTCGCTAAGCTGCCTAGGCTAGCCTTGAACTCACACTGGAGCCCAGGCAGGCCTCAAACTTGCTATATAGCTAAGAATAACCTTTGAATGTCTGACTCCTGTTTCCACCTCCTGAGTGCTGGGATGTCAGGTGTGCACAAACACACCTGGTTTATGTGGTGCTGGGGACCAAATCCAGAGCTTTCTGCATGCCAGACCAAACACTGTACTAACTGAGCCACATCCTAGCTCCCTTCTTCTGGTTTTGCGTTTAGAGAGTTTGGTTTTAACTAACTACCCATTATCTATTAAATTTCCTATAAACTTTTCCTATGAACTTTTGCAAGCAAATGTCTCTCCATCTTTGTTTAGAAAACAGTGCTGTGTGTCTTTATAGTGTGACTAGAAGAATTATGGAAAGAGCAGAATGACATCATGAACTTTTTACTGCCAGCTGAGTCCCTTCTCATCTCACTGTGTTGGAGAGACCAGGCTCATGCCAGAGTGACTGGCCTAGTGCTCAAGTGCCCCTTCCCCTACTGATAACCTGGAACATCTTAAATATGCGGTTTCACTGCCATGGCAGCCTGAGCATAAATGGTACACAAAGCTATTCCAGGAGTTTGGAGCTCCACACTCTACCAGCTTCGACTTGCCGTCCTTCTCATGTTTCTTTTTCCAGCTCAGATAAGAGCCGCACTCAGCCTATACCTGGTACTTTGGAACCACCCGGCCCTCTGTATAAAGTACCACCTGGGTCAGGTCTGCTTGAGGCTGTTAAGTTTTCCTGTATTTGATGAAGACTGAACCCCACTCCTTCTTGGAACATCTGCCCTTTTGACTGTTATAATTTTCTTTTCAGATTTTTCTAGAATATAATGGAGTCTTTTATCATCAACAAGGATATATATGTTACCTCATTGCTGGTATGTGGATACACTGAGTGGACAGAATAATAACTCGGTCCATAAAGAATAGTGAGAAAACTACCTCGTACTTCCAGATATTGTCCCCATCCATCACTGTCCATTCAGAGTCCCTCTAGGTCAGTTCCGATTCCTTTGGATGAAATCTGGGGTGACCTCATAACTTTCTTGGCACTTCATACAATAAAGAGAAGTCTTTCGGTCTTTTATACCCAAGAAGCATCTCATGTTGTTCATTAAAGCTGAGCCAAGATGAATTCAAACTCTGGAGGAGCTGGCTCCTCCCTAAGAGGGGTGTTTGGCCTTTTTAGTGTTACTCTAACTGATATTCTTCGAGGATTCCCAAGTCTTCCAGCCTGAGGCAAAGGGAGAGCTGGGGGGATGCTTCCTTCCCTGCCTGAATGTGCCTGGGATCGATCCCCTTGCCTGGTCTCTCCTCATTCTGCCTCCTCCACTCCCAACATGGGATCTCTCGCTCATGGTCCCCCTACTGACAAAAGAGGTGAGTTTGGTAACGTGTACGAGTTGGAGTATGCCCCCACCAAGTTCAACATGGAAATCCTAGTGCCTGGTACCGCAGAACAGGACTGTGTTGGGGGATGGAGCGTTTGAAGGGTACATGTAAAGGAGACAATTGGAATGGCCTCTAACCCAAACTTTTATTGTAGGAGGGGTATGTGTGCAATGCAGGTGCACACACCTGCGCATGCGCTTGTTAAGTGCGAAAGACATCAGGTGCCTTCCTTTGTCACTCTCCACCTTATTCCCTTGAGGCAGGATCTCTCGCTGAACTTAATCTTGCTGTTTTAGGTTAGGCTGACTGGCTGATGAGCTCCTGAGACCTGCCCCTCTCTGTCCACCCAATACTAGGGTTACAAGCATGCGTGGCCGTGTCTAGCTTTTACGTGAGTTCTAGGTGTTTGAACTCTGGTCCTCAGGATTGCATAGCAACCACTCCTATCCAGTAAGCCCTCTCCCCAGCATAGAATCTTTTATAATATATATTTAAAGACAATTATTTCTCACAGTCCTAGTCTATCTGAGAAGTCCGAGGTTGTAGGGCTGGCCTCTGGTGAGGTCCTCTTCCTGCATCTTAACATGGTAAAGGCCCTCATGTGCCTGGTGTCCTTTCAAGAAAAGAAAATTAGGACACACACACATGCAGAGAGAGAGAGAGAGAGGGAGAGAGAGAGCGCTGAGTGGAAGTGCACAGAGGGCATGTGAGAAGAAGACAAGCAGCCATCTGCAAGCCAAGGAGAGGCCTGGAGCAGGCCTTTCCCTCAGCCCTTGAAAAGATGCTGTTGCTACCTTCAACTTCTTGGTCTTACAACTTCCAGATCTCTGAGGCAGCAAATTTGAGGAATTTAGACCTCTAGCCTGTGGTCTTTATTACGACAGCCCTAGAAAATGAATATGCAGCTCTTCTCACCATCTGGACATCCAGGGGATCCCAGCTCCCCTCTACTGAGGTCCTTCCAAGCGATACCTTTGGTAGGGCCAGAGGTCATGGGAGGACAAGCTCAGATCAAGAGTCTCTTGCACAGAGCCTCCTGTGATCCGTGGGAGAGCTGTCTTTGACCAGGACATAGGAGAGCAATGGTTACCTCCCAAACATGGCCCTGCCCCTGCTGCCATAAGGAACATCGACAGGAACTTCCTGACATACATACACCTGCAGGCTTGAGAAACTGTTATGCTTCCCAATGCAGAAACACAGTCAAGTTTGCTTTATGCCCCTCCCTCGTGAGCTTTAAGCTACTGCAGAAATTGCTGCAGTGAGGGTTAGTACATTCTAACTCTTCCTGTTCTGAACTCCGGTCTCCTCTCCAGCTTCCTCTGCAAGCTTCAGAAGATAAACATCTCAGAACCAGAAAAGAGAGAAGCAATCCTATTTCAATCTCCTGTAAATAGGAATTAAGACCTGGATGATTTTGACCAAGATGTCATTTGAGTGTGACCAGCAAGATAGCTATCCTTCAATCAGAGAATGGGCCACTGTCAGGCATGCAAGATGGCATAACTTCTGGGAAAATAGTTTCTTGGGTCCTCAAAAGGTAAACATAGAGTTTCCATGTGCCCCAGAAATTCCACACTTAAGCTTATAACTGAGAGAATTGGAAAATAATCCACATAAAAACATATACATGAATGTTCACAGTTAATAGACAAGAATCACATAATGCAAATGTCCAGTAACTGATAAATAGATAAACAAATCTTACATGCCTCTACCCATGGACAAAAAAAAATCTTAACTCATGCCACAGTATAGATAGACCTTGACAGCTTGTATTCAATGCAGGAAGCCAGACACAAGACCATGCATTGTAGAATTCCTTTTGTAGTAAATGCCCACAATGGGTAATCCCATAGAGAGAGAATGGGTGTGTCTGCTCAGAGCTAAGACGAAGTTCTGTTTTTGATGTGTAATGCTTCTTGGTAGTTTTTCTTTCAGATCAGATCCCAGAATGTAAAAATTTTGAACCCCATGTGTGTGAAAATACATCATTTGCATTTTCACAAATGACAGATGCTTTTGCATCAGAATTCCACTTGCTGTGGATTTTTTTAAATTTAAACAATAGTCTCACTATATTGTCCAGGCTAGTCTCAATTTCCTGGGACCAAGTAATCCTCCTGCCTCGATCTCTCAAGCACTTGGGACTATATACACAGCCACCACCACACTTGGCTTGGAATTCTAACTTAGGAAGGTTTTCCCCAGAAGCTGTAAGGGACGCCCTTTCTCCTCGCTGCTCATGTTATCTCTGGAGCAATGCAGTCCCTCTCCCTCCTTTCCACACTTTTATTTGGAGTTTCCTTCTTATCCTTTATAGGCTCGTTAACTTTGTCAACTTGATTAGATTAAGAAATGCCTGAGAAATTAGTAAAGACCACTCTGAGTGTGTCTGTAGGGGGAGTGGGGTGTCCAGAGGCGATTAGATCCTGAGGGCTCTGTCTAATGGATGGATTAATCCCTGGGTGGATCCATAATATGATATTATTATTTCTAGCTGGTGGAAGTAGTCTGTCAGGCTCTATCTTGTTCTGGTTCTTTCCTGTGGGTTCATTTCCTCTATTTCCTGTTCACTGTGAGGTGAAGAAACTCCTCCACCACACACTTCCACCACCATGGTGTTCTGCCCCACCACACGCCTAGAGACAAGAGAGCTCACTATAATGAACTAAAACTCAGAAGCCATAAGCTAAAATAAAATTCTCTTCCTATAAGCTGTTTTCTGCTTTGATCCCAGCAATTCAAAGAGTATGAAAACACATCCTTGAGGTCTGAAATATCATTGTGTCATAGTAAGAGTGTTTGGTTGGCTGAGCTTGTCCTTGGTTTTACTCAGCCGTCAATGGGCACTTTCTCTGTGGGGCTCAGACTGGTGAGCCTTGTGGGGCCCTGTCTTCTCCTGCAGCTGTCCGTGAGCTGTCCTCTACTTCTTTCATGGCTCGCTTTCTAAAGCTCTGTGGAACAAAGTTGAGGACTTGGAGGCTTAGCTTCTGGTTCTCTTAACTTCTAACTTTTGCTGTTCAGAAGGTTCCTTGACTCAGCCTTGGACTCAGCCCTTGACCTTCTCAGCTTCAGTGCTTTGACTGTTTATAGAGATCTTTATTTCAGTCATCAAATTTTTCATTTCCAAGCTCTCTCAAAACCTCCCTTTTTATAGGGGTAATATCATTTTATTTTTCTCTAAGGAGTCTAATTATACATGAGCCAAATTCTTGTTGTCTGCTCTATTAACTCTGCTCCTTTGGTGTAAGCTTTCCTATTAGTTGAGGTTGGTGATTCTCTTTCATGGCTGTCTTCATATGTTTGGGGTTATTGGCTTTGGTGGTTCATCTTCATTGCCAACTTGAGTGGATTTGAAATTACACAGAAGACACACCCCTGGGCTTGCCTGTGAGGGTGTATTTAGAGAAGTTTGGTCAATGTGGGAAAACCACCCTGAATGTGATTGGTGCGATCCCATAAGCCGGGGCCCCAGGCTGGTAAAATAGAAAAAAGAAGGAAGGCAGCTCAGTGCCCATGTTCCCTCTTCTCTGGTTGCTGGTCTGCCCAGATGTGAAGAGTCCCAGCTACACACTCCTGCTACCTTGAGTTCTACTGCACCTTCCCCTCCACGATGGACTCTACTTCTCAAGCAGTAAGCTAAAATAAATCCTCTTCCCTATAGGGTGACTTTTGCCATGGATTCAGTCACACTAACGTGAAAAATAAGAATACATTGTCTTGGTGCTCAACTCTGCCTTTGGGTACCCACTGTGGCCACTGATGACTCTTTGCATTTCCTATCTCTACATCTACTCCCTTAGATGCAGTGGCCACACCAGCTCTTTGGATGTTGCCCAGGCCTCCCAGCCACATAAGATGGAGCATTCACACCTTTGACATGCTTCCGGTCCTGAGGGTGAAGAGCTGGCTATGTCCGCTTGTTTATAAATGTCATCACTTCCCAGGTTCCTCCCCAATAGTCTTGATCCTCAAACTTGTCACTTCCTGGAACATTTCTGTCCTAGTCTCTTCTGTCTTGCTACAACAGAGTACCACAGACTTGCTAGCTATGAAAGTTTAGCTGGCTAAACTTTCTGGATAATACAAAATTGAATATCGAAGGCCACCTCTGGTTAAGGCCTTCTCACTGCATCCTAACATGAAAGGGGGCGTCACAAGGTGAGACACGGTGAGCAGGGCCAAGGGAGAGGAATCCAAACTCATCGTTTTATGAGGAAAACCCTCCACAATTAGAGCACTAATCTCAGTAACCTCACAAGGTTACTATCTCTTAAGGTACCACCTCTCAACACTGTTTTGAGGTTGTTTTGATTGCTTTGGGATTGTTTCCAAAATGGGAATGCTGGAAAGCACACTAAAGGGGTAAAAGTCTCCCATCTTCCCCATTCTGCATACCCTCTGGACTGGATTTTGCTTCTTCATAATGTTCCCAGTCTTTGCCCATTTTTCAGACATGCCTCTGCATTCCTGGACTGTTTATGGCAAGGTACACTTTCTTCTTGTTTAATGTAACATAGGTATCTGTAGGGGAATAGCCCTGTGTGAAAGCTAAGGTCTACATTCCAGGGACTACATTCAGAGGCCTGAGTGGTCCGAATGGAATACAGACACACCTTTAATCCAAGTATCCATAAGGCGATGCTGGTTCACACCTTTAATCCCTAGAAAAAAACGGTGGAAGCAGACACAGGAAGCAGAACTCAGAAGGAGTCAGTGTCACACAGAAAGTGACATCTGAGATGAGTCAGAGTGAATGGCAGACTAAGTGACTAATCAGAGGAAGAGTTAGCAGAATGAGGACATGCTCAACTCTCACGAGAAAAGGTGGGCTCTCAGTTCAGTTAAAGAAAGTTACATTGGAGTTAAGAGTCAGCAGAAGCAGACAGACAAGTCAGTAAGAAGACTTAGTCGAATAGCGGTTACAGAAGTCAGTTGAAGAGTCAGTTACAGAGAAGGAGTTACAGAAGCTGAGGCTGGAGTGACTTATAGCACAGTCAATTACAGAGGCAGGATGGAGCAGTGGGAGCTCAGGGAGAGACACAGAGACACAGCAGAGCTCTGCAGAAAAAACCCAGAACAGAGAATGAGTTGAACCAGAAGAGTAGGAGTTCAGAAGGAGCTAGTCACAGTGACTCAGTCAGCAGCAGGTCTCAGAAGGCTAAGGCTGAAGCCTTCTAGGTCCCGCTAGCAGTTTAAATGTTCTAGATTGTACAAAGGCTGAAGCCTCCCAGTTCAAGGATTAAGACTAGACTGTAAAGAGGACAAAATGCTCTAGGGCTCCAGGCAAGAACCTGGATTTATATTGTGATCTATTTAGACAAAAGAATAAACTGTCCTCTGCCCTGAACCAGTGGCTACATAGGGTGAATCCACACCTACATCCGTGTCTACAACTACAGGTATCGTTGCTGCTGCTGCTGCTATTTTCTTCTCAACTTCTTTGAGTTAAGATCTTGCTGTATCAGACTCATGAGGTCAATCAAGCCTCCCTTCCCAGTAGCTGGGACTATAGGCACATTCCCTGTACATAGCTTGCTATGGTATGGCTGTCTCCATGAACTTTCTCCCCCTTAAAAATACTACATCCTGCTGTTTGCCTATGGCAGAAGAATCTCCATATAAGGCTCTGGCTAGAAGCAGATGAGATGTGTCACATCTCGGGGGCCTGTACTTCTCCCCATTCCACCAAATTCCCTTTCTGAAATTTTCCACGTTGCTGGATTCCTCACTGGGGCAGCTCATTGGCTGCCAGTTCTGGTTGGCCTGCTCTTCCCCATATCCTCTGCCATTCGTTCTCACTGGCTATTAGCAAGTCTCTCTATTTAGTACATCCACTGGGGACCCAGGGAGGTCTCCCATCTCTGCTAGCAACTTTTATCCCTCTGTTGGCTCAGCCATATCTGTGAGCTTAGTGATGTTGTGGTTTTGGTGCATCCATCTCTGATTTAGCTTGTAAAATACCCTCTTGGAGGGCTGGTGGGATGAGCCAGTGGGTAAAGCACCTGCCCAGCAAACATCAAAACCAGAGTTTGGAGTCCCATGTTGAGCAAAAATGGCAACCCACTTGTAATCCTGGTTCTGGGGAAGCAAAGTCCCAGGAAACCCCTGGAATAAGCTGGCTAGCTAGGCTACCCAAGTCAGCAAGCTCTTGGTTAAGGGTAGGAGACCCTGTCTCAATATACAGGGTGAAGAATTATTTAGAAAGACAACCAATGTCAATCTCCAACTTAAACACACACACACACACATACACACACACGCAGAAATGGCATTGATAGTAGTGACAGACCGTATTGATGCAATTTCTATCATAGCTTTGAAAGGAAAAAAAAAAGTCAGTTTAGACTATTCCAGCCAGTGCTAGCAACACAGTATAAATTAAAAAGCCTGACCTGGGATCTGGACAAAGAGAAGCCAGCTGCTAATGCACAAGACTGGAACACCTCAGGGGACACCAATAGGAGTTGCCTGGTCTAAGATATGGCCTCTGACTTGGGCTGAGCAGTAGAGAGCAGGTAAAGGGTAATAGTCCCCTCTACCTCCCATTTCGTTGAACCCACTGAGTAGGAAGGCGGTCTTACACTGACTGAGTCATCGTGGTCCTTGGGGGGCAGCTGTCTATTCTACGGCATTGCAAATGTAGGACTTAGAGACATCTCCGTGCTCTCAGCTGCTAGCTGGAGTCATCTCAAGGCAATAAGGGCTATATGTGGCAAATAGGCAAGGTCTATGGGAAGACTCTGTAGTGCTGAGTGTCTGAGTGACAGGTGGGAGTAGCCACGGTGTCAGTCTCAGGGGATGGGGGCTGTGGCAGGAAGTGGCTCGAGCATCCCGGACCTATCACGGAGAGACAGGGAAGGCCCAGCAGACAAGGAATCCTGCGGTGGAATCTGCAGTTGTCCCATACAGATCACCTATGCAAAGCTGCATGACTATAAAACGGAACCCGGATCCCTGAGATGGTGAACTTAATGTGCATACTCCTTGTTCATTTTCCTTCTTCAGGTAAAGATGGAATCATAGTGGAAACTCCCCAGTGAGTAAGCATCGCAGCCTCCCCGGGAGAGTTAGTTCACTATGTAGACCTTGGGCTTGAGGTTGTAATTATGATTTAATGGAATGCCACTTCGTGATGTCTTTTTCTTCATTTCATGTAAATTAAGTGGGAATGCATGTGTCTCTATTCCTAGAGGGGGTTGGAGAACTCGTTAGTTATTGTCTGGAAAGAGTATTGCAATAAAAAGATCTCCAGAAATACAAGGTATTATTATCAGGTGGCTGCAATTTGTAAATCTTATTGAATGGGTTGTTTTGCTTTTCTTTGGTGGGGGAGGGGTGCAAAAATGGTAGCTTCAAAACCTGAATTCAGCAATGGCTAACGCACATAACACAGAAAACGAATGAGCCACAGATGGAGCGTTTCCGTGATTTTTATTTATTCACTCCCCTTCTCCCCAAATTTTGGAGGTGTTTAGGATTCCAAAGAATCTGATATCCCAGAGATGGTGCCACTCGGTAATATTTGTGACCTTGGACAGGCACACTGACCTCTCCAGTTTACAGTCTCTGCACCCTGAAAGCTGGACAGTTGGACTTTTTCATTTCATAGATTCATGCACGTACCTACCATTCACAAGCCCTCACAGCACAATGGGTCACAAGCCTGAGGGCTCCCTGTGTCTTGCCAGAGGTGACTTACACATAAGGAAACCAGAGCTGTGCAATTTCTCCAGATTCTCCACACCTACACAGCTAAGGGGCAGCAGGGACAGTGCTTCTGCCCCTCTCCTCCACTTCATTCATGGTGCCTTCAAACACATGGCGGTGGGGGGAGAGGGAAGGGGAGCCTATGAGAAAATGGCTTGTGGGTTATTCCCCATTCCCTTTGCTGGTTTTCTGTAGCCACAGAAGCCAGCCTCCAACTGGCCAGGGAAGCTAAGGACTGCCGGAAGACTTTGTCAGTTCTGTTCCCTTTGGTGAATTGGAGGCTCTTTCTCTGCAGTTTGAGGATAGAAATAGAGTCCTGCAGGATCACCCTCTTGTACACCTGAACCCCAGAGGGAGGGAAGAGAGAAAAGACAAGGCAGCTAGGAGAGGAAGCACAGCTGAATAGTTTACATCTATCTGTCTGATAGATTACATTTATCTTTCATGCATATGGAGAGGGACATCAGATTCTTTGGCTGGAATTCTCAACACCTCCCAAATTTGGGGGTAGGGGATGGGCACCTACAAATCACTGAAACGCCTGCATTTGTGACTTACACATTTTCTGTGTTATGTATGGGGGCCACTGCTGAACTCAGGATTTGAAGCTACCAGACCAGTGAGATAGTTCAGTGGAATTCTAATTGAAGTTCAGTGCCTAGAACCCATGATGGAAGGAAAGAACCAACACCCTAAAGTTGCTTTCTGACCTCTGCATCCATACCATGTACACACATGAGATTATAATAATATCTTAGTTGATGTCTTATTGCTGTAAAGAGATACCATGACCACAGCAACTCTCATAAAGGAAAACATTTAATTGGGGCTGGCAATTCAGAGGTTCAGTCTATTATCGCCGTGGTGCAGGCAGACGTGGTACTGGAGGGGCTGAGAGTTCATCAGGCAGCAGGAAGAGAGAGACACTAGGCCTGGATTGAGCATTTGAAACCTCAAAGTCAAGCGACACACCTTCTCCAAGGCCACACCTCCTAATAGTGCCACTCCCTGGTGACCAAGCATTCAAATCTATGAACCTATGGGGCTGTTCCTATTCAAACTAACAGAGTATCACTAGAAACGGTAAGCTGAATGTCTGTCATATAGAAGAAAGCCATTCCCCACTTTGGACAGGCCCCTCCCATCTGGTCCTATAGAGGCCCCAGGGATCAGTCAAGACGTTTGCTCCTCATGCCTTTCTCACAGGTTGACTATGAGAGACTCGTTCTGAAAATGGATGGGTTTGATCAGAGAGACTCTATGTAGCTGCTATACCCTGAAACGGCTGCATTGAAGTTAACAGGAAGTAGAAGGGGCAGGAGCTCGAGGTTTGGAAGATGCAAGAGGCAAAGATGCAGGAGAGCTCCGGACAGGCAGAGGGCCAGACATAATGCACATGCACACTTATGAGCCTTTGCATGGAGAACTGATTCCTCACTCTCCCTGATTTTGTTCTGAAAAGGGAATACATTTTTTTGTGTTGTTGTTGAGTCAACAGATAAATGAACAAAGGAATGTGTTGGTTATTCCTGTTCTACAAATCCTTAATATTTAGAAAACATTTTTTCTTATTACAGAGATCTGCTCTAGAATTGCGGCTTTTAGGTCCAATACCGAGAAAGAAGCCTTTTGCCATGTGCAGAACTTAACAAAGGGAGAATGTACTCAGGAGCAAAGGAGCCTGATCATGCTACATCAAAAGCCACCTCCAGTCCCTTGAGATCCTGATACACATTTTTCTGTTCGAATCCTTTTCTCACGAAGCTGTCATTGTCAAGAATGGTTTGGGGTTCACAGCAAGCCAAGAGGGACGTTAAGATATTTCCGATAGAGTCTCTGTCCACTGGCTGCCAGAGCCTCCTTGTTAGCAGCAGGCTCCACCACAGCCTGCATGGGCGTGATCAAGGAACCTACAGTGACACATTTGCTCACAGGAACCACTCTAGGTGCTGTTTAATCTGTGTGCCCCCATCATAGTGTGGTGTGGAGCACCATAGTCCCCCCACAAACCCCCCCCCCAATCCTGGTTCTGCTTTCCAAAGTTCCAGTTACCTGAGATCCACTGCACAGATGTGACCCAGTGAACCTCCTCCTTATAGATGATAAGGTGATGGCAGCCTAACACGGTGTCACAACGCCCGTGTTATGCATCTCGAAGCTCTTGTCGCATAGCCATCACAGGACATCACGTCATCGCAAGAAGAGAGGTGAACACAGTCCGGGAAGGTATTTTGAGAACTGGGTGACAGCTCAGTTGGCAAAGTGCTTGCTACACAAGCATGGAGACCTGAGTTTGAATTGCCAGCACCCACATAAAGACCAAGCATGGCAATGTGCAACGTCTGTAGTCCTAGTGCTGGGGAGGCAGAGGCAGGGGGATGCTTAAGTTTGCTGGCCATCTGGTCGAGCTGAATTGACAAGCTGCAGGTTACTGAGAGACCATGACTCCTAAGTAGAGAGCGATTGAGAAAGACACCAGTGTGTCAACCTGTGGCTTCCACGTATACAAACACACAAATACCTGCACCCTCCTGTACATAGTAACCCACAAATACACATACAGCACAGGCACACACAAAGATATTTTGAGAGGCACCACAAACGCACACCATTTTATCATAGTATGTTAATTCTATTTTTATTAGTTATTATTAAGTTCTTACTATGCATAGATCTTAAATTCAATTGTATCAGAGGTATAAGGAGAAAGTATGACATATACTAATGAGATCTACTACCACCTGCAGGCTCAGGCCACCCCCCCAAAAAAAAACATAGTGCCCAAGGATGAACTACTATATATTCACTACCATAAGAATCCTCTGCTCTGCTGTTTGTCCTGCATCCCAGGCCCCCAGCCCACTAATACTGCACACACCACTGGGTGATCAATTAGGAGGACAAGAAGCCATATCCATTTACTTACAGAACAGTCTTAGACAAAGAAAGGGCTCAAGGCCTGGGAGCATACTCAGCTTCGCCTGTCAACTCAGTACAAACCTAAAGTCACCTGGAAAACGGGAAGTGCAACCAAAACAACCCCTCAGATTGGCTGAGCACATCTGTGAGGCATTTTCTTAATCGCTAATTGACGTAGGAGGATCCATCCCACTGTGGGAGGAGCTACCTGTGGGCAGGGAGTCCTGAGTTGTGTGAGAAAGCAAGCTGAGCAAGCCACGAGGAGCCAGCCAATAAGAAGCATTCCTCTCTGGTCTCTGCTTCAGTTCCTGCCTCCAGATTCCTGCTCTGAGTTTTTGCCCTGCCTTCCCTTCATGATGGACTGAAATGGAGCCACATAAGCCATGGAATTCCATTCCTTTTTGTATTTAGCTTAGGAACAGGAAAGCTAACCAGAACACCTGTTTCACAGCATGCACGTCTGGCCCGGACTCTTAGGTAGAGTACGTCAGAAGTCTTTCGGACACAGTATGACTTCTGATGTAGGGTTTGCCACTTAGAAGACCATTGGCTAGAGCAGGACAATTTTTTTCATTGTCATCTTTCTGTGGGCCCCTGGGTGTGTGTGTGGGGGGGCTTTGTGTATAAGGGCTACGTGTGCCTGTTAACAAAGCAAACTTCTGACAGCTTATGACTTTCACACCTGTTTCTAATTGAGCGTGGAGAAATCCCAGGACTTGCAGGTAAAGACGATCTTCTAAAACCCAAATGAGTATCACAACCAGACAAGTTTTTAAGAATCTTTTGCTGCTCTTTTGTATGTGTGGGAGGCACCTTACCTCTCCTGAAACCATCAGTTGTAACCTTATAAAAGGGATCTTGGAACAGGGTGCCAAACATATCCCTCGAGCCAAATCATCCTCAGCTTCCGCCTGACATACACTCGAATATCTGCATGCTTGGGTTCGTCTACCTCCCGAGTTCCTAATTAAAAACCACTTAAGGGGTTACTAGCTGACACCTTAATGGACTATATCAGGCTGCTAATTCTAGCTAATGAATTACTGTAAGAAAAAGGGTTTAAACTAGCACCCCTTAATCATCTCGTGGTTCCGTGGGTGAGAAGTCCATAGAGAAGACTGGGTTCTCTACTTATGATCTGAAATCCACATGTCAGCCGGGCAAGGCCAGGGAGGGAGCCACTTCTAAGTCGTTTCTGGTTGTTGACAGCACTCTGTTTCATGCAGCTTTAAGGCAGAGGCCTCATGTCCTTGAGGGCCGTTGATCAGGGGTCACCCTCAGCGAGGAGAGGCGTCTCTCAAGCTCTTGTTTGTAGCTCATCATCTTCAAAGTCAGCAAGGGTGCTTCAAATCCTTCTCATGCTCTGAATCTCTTTGATCTCTCCGTCTGCCGCCAGCCTTAAAGAACGCTTGGCTTTTAAAGGAATGTGGTGAGGTTGAGCTCACCTGTATAATCTCCCCTCTGATTATCTCAAAGTCAAGTCATTATTACTTTTAATTACATTTTCAAAATTTCCCTTGACAGTAACATAATATGATCAGGGTTGAAAAATCTTATCAAAGTCCCAGGCCTAAGGAAACGTGATTCTCACCAGGCAGAAAACCTTGGGGGCACTGGTTGTTAGCCTGATATGAACAAAACAGAAACTAGAAGAGAGACAACTTCAAAAGGAGGATGGAGGCATTCTGACTATTCAGGTCAGACCATATCCAGAGCTTGCGGTGGTCCACTATGCAAAACCTTCCAGCATCCCAACCATCAGAATCCTTACTTCTCCGTGAGTCTTAAGGGTCGTTGGTTCTCCAGATACAGTAATACCACCTCAGCATAACTTCAGCCTCTCATATATGAATGTGGGTAAGCCATAAACACCTGACACACACAGTACATGTAGTCAGCATTATAGCTCCAAAGACAGCTGCAGTGTGCATCAGCTGAAACTGGCAAGCCATGCCCTTTCCCAGTGTCTAATACTGTGTTCTCTCTGTTCCTTATCAAAACTGCCACAGCTTTCCTTTGCATACAGTTAAGTCAGTCTTTCAGTGAGATACCTTTGGTTGAGAATATGAGAAAACTTAATTCAGGTGACTTAAAAATGGGAAGAAACCATAAAGCAACAAGGAATGCATCGGAGAGAGGTTTTAGACATAATTGTGCCAGTGACATGGCTCCGTTTATCTGCGGTTCTCTCAGCTCTGACTTCCTTCTGGTGTTGGCTTTTTTACGCAGGATGACTTCTCTCGTGGTGACAGTATGGCTGCTTGTAGCAACGAGGCCTCCCTATGTACACAGAAGAGGAAAAAGAGCACGTGGTAGTACACCTACGGGGTGGCTCAGCACAGAAGACAAGGAGGCATTTTCATAAACTCAGCAGAGGGAACCACCAGCATGGCAAGCACCAACCTGGACAGTGGAACCCTGGGCATCTCAGCTCAGCTGTTTTTATTGATTCAGAACTCCTCAGGTGTTCTACTGATACCACGTGCATATGGTAAGCAATCGAACCTCCCCCACAGAAATCCAACACCTGCGAACAATATAAAATGCCAAGGCCTGTGCATCCCTTTTTCCAACAGTGCACAAAAACAATTATTTTAAATATAACTAAAAATAAATTTCCACAACAAGAGCACTGAACAGAAATTCGAGTTTCAAATCCTCTGGCCGTGAGGCTATCACTGTTTATTGCTTAGGCCTGAGCTACCTAAATAGCTGAGATTAACCTTGCTGGCTTAGGCTAATGAGCTGGCGTCTCTGGGGCTGGAGTTGGGGTCAATTCCTCAAGCAACACAGCTGCTATCTTGAGGGAGAAGAGTTGATGGATGTTAGTACAGCAGCCTAAATGTCACTACAGTGAGCACCCAGCTTGGGAGAACCTTGATAACAGAGACAAGACTGCGCTTTTCTCAGTCAGTCTCGGTGTCTGTGGGTTACTATGGTGTGGCCATCTCCCCATACTGAATACTATTCCAGTACTTAAACATTTCCCATGCAACACAGATGCTGAACGCAAGCCGCCAACTTCATCGCATACCATCTCAACTGAAAAGAGAACAACCTTGGTCTGACACAAAGGAAGGCGAAATGACTGTGCCACCCAGCACCTTCTCAGGCAGTCATACGCAGCTGTTTCAATCTGCACCTATTTTTTTTTTATATTCAATTTCCACTAAGCTATACTTCTAAAGTTTCCTACTTGGACCAAATTCTATGCTTTCCATTAGAGATTCTTCTGCGGTACAGTCTGCTCATACTGCCTCTCTCCAGCTTCCATTTTCCGGTGTTTAGAATCCTTCAGGCTCCCTATTTCCCTTAGAGCAGGACTTCTCAAGCTTAACACTATTGGCATGTGTGACCAGATGTAGGGCCATGTCCTGGGCATGTGACTTATGCATTCCCACAAGGCATTGCACTCAGAGGAGACCCTGACACTTCCCTGTAGGCTCCATTGTCACCGTCTTGAAGTTCTTAATGTTCTTTAAACTTGAAGATGCAATGCAGGGGGGCAGAAGAAGAAGAAGGGCAGAAGTGCCTGCTCACAGACACACTCTTCTGCCTGATAGTCATGGCCATGGTCCTTGATGCCCTGTTTGCAGACTGGTGAGAGTTTCAATGCCCCAGAAGCACAGAATTCTAGTGGACCATGATGCATGGAAGTTCAGTGACAATCAGAGTAAGCACAAAAGAAATGTGCTACACTTGTGACTGAGTAAGCAGAGCCCTTTGTAGCTGCAAGATGCTTTCCAAACAGAAATTTGCTGTGAACGCAGAAAGAAGGCGCTGGCCACCAAGAAATGCAAATGATCAAGAAAGTGACATATCTCCTCTCATTCGCGTTCTGTGCCTGAACTTGACAGCTACTGAAAACGACGATACAGAAGTAGAGTTTTACATCTGGTGGAGTTGGGGAGGCTCAGCAGTAGAACGTTGGCCTAGAACATACAAAGCCCTGGATTTGACATCCAGGATTGTAAGAAGAGTAGAGGGGGTCTTGCTAGTAAATGTAGGTAGCTACCTGTTAAAATTTGAATTTCAGATAAGCAACATGGAATGTGCTTAATCTAAAAGTTTTTATATTGTTTTCAAAATTCAAATTAACCAGGTTATCTTGTCTTTTATCTTATGACCTGACCTGGCAAGGAAGGGAAAAACGGGACAGCTCACAACTCCCTTTCTTTAACTCTCTCTCTCCGAGGTGGCTGCTGGGACAGGAGCTCCGTGCAGCATTTCTACTCTCCTAGAAAACCAAACCCGTACGCACAGACCACCTATGAGACATGAAGAGTGTGAGTCCAGGGGTTCTGCATGTGTTTAACTTCTATTTAGAACAACACTACGTAGCAAAAACAAAACAACAACAAAAACAATACCATGACAAATAATTAGAACTCGACAAAAAGGAAAAGACTTTACATTGTATTTTTACTTTTTTGTTTGATTAGTTGGATGGTTTGGTTTGGGTAGACTGGGTCTTGTTACCTAACCCAAGCTGGCCTCAAACTTGCCATCTTCCTGCCTTAGCCTCCCAGGTGCGGGGTGGGCTGGTTATAGGCACGCATTTCAGTAATTGTAATGACAATGTTGTTCTACTTTCTGAACAAGGAGACCCACTGTTTGATTCTGTGCTACATCTCACAAGCTCAGCAGCCAACCCTGAGCTGTCCACTGTAGAATATTCAGCAACAACCTTGACTGGTGTGCCCCACCCACCCAAGGAGAACTTCTGCTTCAGAAGAAAACTCTAAACTTCACTGATGTGTGGGACTCCTGGCAACCAAGCCCTTATCCATATATTTCATTCTACTCCTCCCAAAACAGTGCAAAAATTATGATGCGCCTGCTTGGGGTTCCTTAAACAAGCTACACTTGGATACTGCCTTGCCTTCAGACACCCTCTCCCTACTGCCTAGACCACGTTTCTCCAGCTTCACCCAGTGAGTTTATCACCCATATCTACCCTCAACCCAACTTCCTTAACCGCTGTATACAATCTGTGTGTGTGTTAGTTCCAGTTCTCATTGCTGAGACAAAATACCTAACAAAGTCAACAGTGTGTGTGTGTGTGTGTGTGTGTTCGTGTGCAGGTGCCCACAAGGCCAAAAGAGGGTTTCGGATCCCCTGGAGCTAGAGTTGCCAGTGGTTATAAACTGTCTGATGTGAGTGCTAGGAACTGAACTTGGGTTCTCTGCGAGAGCAGGAAGCATTTTAGTTGCTGAACCATCTGCAGTCCCTGGAAGGCTTTACTTTGCATTGTAGTGTAAGAAGAGGTGCAGTTTGTGTTGTATGCCAAAACATTTTTGCAGAGACACTAAACATCCCAGACTCATCCCAGATAGAGAGTCCATGACAGACCAAGGAATGGATACCATCAAAGTCCAATTTGGTACAACAATGAATTTTACTGGAGTTCCTTACAGGAACACCAAAGCCCACCACAGCATGGGTGACAACTCGCAAAAGCTGGGAACCTGGAGAACACTGCAGAGCCTACGGGCAGCTCAACAGGTTGGAAAGTATCCCACGTGACTCAGTAACTCTCTTCCAGGCAGCTCAGCTGGCTTCTGATCTGGTCTCAGAGTCTACTTTGCAGCTTGGCTAGTCTGAGAGTGACCCCAGACCCTTCTTTATTGCTTACTCTGGCAGGGAGGGACCTAGTGAATCTTGTCAGTTTCAGGGACTTCCTGCAGCTATTTTGAGCTATTCACCTCCCTGTTTAAAGAGCTTCCCTGGTGGAGTGTTTCAATCTGGGGGATTGTTGCACAAAAGCCCATCCTGCTGAGGAGGAAGTCACAGCAGCAGGACAAGGAGGCAGCTGGTCACATTGCATCCACAGTGAGGGAGGAGGAGACAGAAGACAGCTACCTTGCCGCTTTTATTCAGTTTATAATTCCAGATCATCGGGAAGTGCCACCCACGCTCAGGGTGGGTCGTGCCTTCTCAGCTGAACCTCAGAGGCATGCTCTCAGAGGCATGCTTTCTGGATGGTTCTAAACCTGGCGAGGTTGGAAAAGATTAACCATCGCACTGGTAAGGTACTGCACTCACAGCTTCATCTGTCCTGCTCCCGCGCTTCCTGAGTGCAAAATTTGAATGCTACAGGGCTGAGCTAGATTTGGAGGGCAAGAGGGACTTTCTCTCTGGTTAATTTGCATTTCTAGCCCAGTGTCTAGATGGTCAGTAAATGAAGGGGACTAAAGATGGAAGGACCAAAGATGAGAGAAAGGAGGAGAAAAGCAGCTAGGGACTTTAATAATGTTGCAAGAGTAGTAAGCGTTGGTCTCTGTATTCCGTTTTTATTTCTAGAAGCCCGTTTATTAAGCCCTGTGGATACATGCCAGTGCCTCGTGGGAACAACGTGTGTCAATAGGATGTTGTCTTTAGTGTGTAGACGAGTTGCTGAGCTGGGCTGAGATTACTGCATATTTCATTTGTGCACACACTGGGCTTTCCAAAATGTCCCCTTCTCTCTCTTTCTTTCTTCCTTTCTTTCTTTCTTTTTACATTTTTAAAAATTTTTTTCTTCTCTTATATAATACAACCCCCCAAGCCCTATCCTCCCCTCCCTCCACTCCTCCCCTCTGCTCCCATCTCCCCTCCCCCACACAGGTCCACCTCCCCAAGCCCCACCCCCCACTTCCCCTCAGAACAGAGCAGACCTCCCAGGGTTACCTCAGAGACAACCCCACATACACTCAAAATTATAAAAGTTCTACAAGAACACCAAGCCAGACAACCATGAGATACACGCTCCTAGCAGTGGCAGCTTGTGAGTGTGTAGGAAGGAACTCAGTAGCAACTGACCAAGGCCGTCAGAGCTCCCCTCTCCGGCACCACCTTCTGACTGCAGACTTGGGCTTTGCCCTCAGACTGGTCCATTTCTTCACCACCCTCTGAGCTGCATCAGCAGTCCGCTGTCTCCACCAGTTGAGTGGATGCTACAGTAGAGTTCTCTTCCTTCAAGGGAGCTGTCCACAACTCTCCTGGGAGGACTGAACTGAACAGAAAAGAGACACCTAACCCCTTGCTTCCTTGAGCTGGAGTCACCTTCCTATTAAATGTGAAGTAGATTAAAAACACAGGATGGAACTGAGGGGTTGAGTGTTTGCCTAATATGCATAAGGCCCTAGATGCGATCCTCGACATCACAAGGATGCATAGACAAAGAGTGTGCAGAAAATCAACCATGCAGTAAATATAATCATCCCCCCATTCTCCATCCATTGACTCAGCCAACCATGGATCAAAAACGATTCAAAAAGATAGAGCTGGAGGGATGGCTCAGTGGTAAGAGCACTCGGTGCACAGGCACGAGGACCTGAGTTCAGGTTCCAGCACCCACGTAAAGCCAAGCATGGCCTTGTATGCCTGTAACCCCACACCGGGGTGAGGCAGAGTGAAGGCTAATGGCATCTTCTGGCTGGCCAGCTTAGCCAAGCAATAGCAAGATCCAGGTTCAGTGAATAAGAGGGCAGAGGATGACAGGGCAGGGCACCCAGCATGCGTACTGCAGATGGACACTCACTGGCAACCAGCTGCAGACCAGAGCCTCCGCCCACATGCAGCCCAGACAAGCATGTAGGAGCCCAGAGCAGGGGGCAGCTATTCTCTCCTCCCCACCCGCAAGCCTAGAGCAGAAAGGTGCGAGAGTGTCTAGACACAGCCATGACTCGGATAGAGATGGGGCCCAGTGGGTAACGACCAAGTCAGCTTTAAAAAATGGGTGCTCTCTAAAGTGCCTGGGTCCCAATGGTGGCCCCCAAACGGAAAGTAACCAATACGGATGGTGTCTGGGTGCTCTTGCTTTCCATGAACTCTGGCGTATCCATCCAGTGTTGCAGCAAGCCACAGACTGGGCACGAAGCAGAGGGCAACTGAGGGCGAAGCCTCTGTCTGGAGCTGGGATTGCAGGCCCTCACTTAACAGAATCTTGGGAGTCTGGTACAACCCTAGGAGGGAAGAGGGGTCACACCAATGACCAAGGAGGAATTTTCCCATAAGCCCTCCCGTCCCAAATGGGCAGTTGGAGACAAATGTAATTTCATTTAGCAGACAGAAGAGCAATGATGAGTTCTCCTTAGTGAATGATGTCCCCTCTTCCAGGGCATTGCCTACTCAAATAATGTCTGACAAAGACATAAAGGCTGTTCAATAAGAGAGAGTTGGCTTTAGCAACGGCAGTACAGGGGCAACTAGCTGTCCAAAACAAAGCAGGATGTCTCAAGCTCATCTTTGTTCTTCTCTGAGAAGGAATCCTGAACAGACCAGGAACGCAAATAAATTACATAACAATAACTCTTCAGAAGCAAATATGGGATCTTTGGAATCTGTGTATGAAGAGGCGAACAATAGAGGAAATGTTTATATGTTGAGCTCCATCACTGTGAAAAATTCCCCGTAAAAGACTCTGGTCAGGGGTTAGAGAGGTAGCTCAGAGGTTAAGAGAGCACACTGCTCTTGTGGAGCTGATTGCACTTCCCAGCACCCTCACCCAGTGACTCATGATTGCCTGTAACTCCAGCTCCAGGGAGACCCCCATGCCTCTGGTCTCTGAATGCACCGTGCTGCTGTGCACACACTCATGCACACACACATACACATAATTGAAAACAAATCTGTGAAAAAGAAAGACCCCGATTAGATGGTTACAGACTGGAAGAGAATACCTGAAAGATTCGACAGAAGTCTACAACCTAGATACACACACACACACACACACACACACACACACACACCCCACATATACACATACATACCACACGTACACACATAGAACACACACATATCATACACACACATCACATATGCACACATATGCCACAACATATACACATCACACACACGTGTACACACACACCATATACACATACACCACACACACATGCACACCACTGAGTCAATCAAGATTTGACCCAGCAAGATGGCTCAGCAGCTAAAGGCGTTTGCTGCCATACCTGAAATTCTGAGCCAAGTCCTTGGAACGCAGATGGGGGAAGAGAGAACCAACTCCTGCAAGTTGCCCCCTGACTTCCATATATATCCTGTGACATGCACATGCTGCCCCCTAAAAAAATAATTTTCTTTCAAATCTTAGCAAAATATAGGAATAGACATGTCCTAAAGAGCAATATCAGCTTAGGAAAGAAAATGAAAAGTTTGGCTTGATTTCAAGAGCTTAGGAATAAAGGAATGCTTAATATATGTCCAGCGGTCTCCTGAAAAAAAATCAAAATCACAATGACATACAACTGCACACAAATCAAACAACTAAAATGAACACCAAATCTGGACACAAACGTGAGGGAACATTACACACACAGCGCTGATGGCGACAGAAAACGGCACAGAAAAGTCAGGAAAATAACTTGACTGTCGGGAGGGGAGGTGGCTCAGTGGGTAAAGGCTCCATCCCTGGAATCTATGTAAAGGCGAAGGAAAGAACCGATGCACGAGGTTGTCCTCTAACCTCTGCATACGCTCTGTGGCATGCATGCTCCCGAGAGTGCGAGTGCACGTGCACACACACACACCCACCAATTAGTTCACTTAAAAACTAGACATGTAACTGCTTCATGATTCTACAATTGCACCCTTGGGCATTGTTCTAGTTACGTGAAAACATGTTTACATGAGGATCTATGTATGGTTGTTCGAATTCATTTTTTTTTAGTGATAGCAAGTAACTGGAAACAGCCTAGATATCCTTCAATAATGAATGAGTAACCCCTGAAAATTAGGTCTCAACCCTAGACAGAGAACTACAGGCAACTAAGGGATGCTGAGAGCAGGAGAAATTGTCTTCCCCGGGGAAGAGCACACCAACTGATTGTCCAATACCAAATGGCCAGCCCTGAAAACATACATACAAGAAACATTATACAGACTAGCAGGTTGTCTTATATACTTAGGAATACATACATATATATATATATATATATATATATATATATATATACACACATATATATGTGTCATATTTGTGTTTTTGTGTGTGTGTATAACAACAGTTAAAAAAAAAGAGGCCTTGAATTTGAAAGAGGGTGCTGTGTGACAAAACTTTCCCTGGGGAGACAGAACGCACATGTCTACTCACCCCAGATAAGGAACCCGTGACAGACCAAAGTGTGAATACCACCAAAGCCCAACTTGATGGACCAATGAGCTTTATTGGTGTTACTTACAGGAATACAGTTGAGGAGTTACTTATAGAGGCAGAAATGACTCCCAGACAGCTGCACGGCCAAAGCCCACCCCAGCACGGGGGACAGCTCGCAAGAGCTGGGAACCTGGAGCACACTGCACAGCCCACGGGCAGCTCGGCAGCTTCCTTCTCCTTATTCCAAAGCAGAATGAAGAGGAGACCCTGAGGTTTGTTTCCAGAAAATCCCTCAACTTAACCAGGAGAATGACTTCGACAGCTGAGCAACTAACAGAAGCAAACCTTCCTGGTAGGTGCAAGCGCTGCTCTGCTTTCAATTCTGCCCGGATCTCCACCCACCGATCTCCACCCATTTTCCTTGGAGCCGTTAAAATGTTCAGGGATTTCAAACAGCGTTCAGACCCTCCCCTCTCCTCCTATATGGCGGTAACTCCTGACCTCTGCCAGTCAACACAAACTTCTCTATGATACCACACTACTAAACTTCATTAGCTGGGACCCTTCATGGCTACGTCACGGCTATGAATGGCTATGTCATGTGCTTACAGATGGACGATTTCTGAAACCAGCTGGGAACTCTCCCATGCATGGTCCTTCAACAGAGCAATTTATTTTCTGTCTTGTTTATTTATTTATGAATTTGCTTATGCATTTGGCAGTGCTGAGTCCAAAGCCAGATGCTCGTATATGCTGGGCAAGTCTCTAACACCAAGCCACACCCCCCCACACCAGTCTCTCTAGTAATGTGATTTAGTTATCAGTGCTGAAGGTGGAACCCGGGACTTCACGTATACTAGGCAAGTGCTTCTCTCAGAGCCAGGTCCTCACTCTCTTGATAATAGAATGTACGTGGTAGCGGAGAAAAGTTTAACCAGTCTCAATTTGAGGACTTACACCAGGCTCTTGATTACCTCTGCACAAGGGTTCTACTGATAAAGAGCTCTGAAGGACCAAACCCTTGGCTTTCCTAAGCCCTCACCTGTTTCTGTTCAGTAACCTTTAAAACAGAGTTCAGGAAGGGCTGCAGCCCACTTTGGATTTTATAAACTCATCCTCATTTTATAAACTCATTGTTCCTTGTACCAGCCCATGGAATACTCTGGCGTTGTCTAGTACGGGGAAAAGCCTCTTGGGCATAGATATTGATGCAAAGCCGAGTGCCATGAATAAGGGTGTGATTCCTTTTTTCCAATGATCCTTAATCCAAATTCCTTTTTGTCTTCAATACTACCCGAAGCCACTCTCTTCCTGCCGTGGGTTTATGTCTGTTAGCGCCCTGTTAGATCCAGGGAGTCAATATTTATTTCCCTTCTCATAGGAAAATCAACAATGCACCTGGCCTGTTTGGCTCAGGCATTTATTAGAGTTCCTCTCGTGTTGTGTTTCTCTCAGGTTCTTAATTGGGAACCCAAGGAGTTGAGATTTCCTCATGAGTCTGTTCTAGTATGTGTAGGTGATGTTTTGCTATTTAAAAAAGGAGTAAAGGTTTAAGACTGATTGTGTATATTTATTAAAGACCTTAGTCCAGGAGAGATATAAACCTTCAAAGAGAAACTAAAATTCTGCTGCAACAACAACAAAGGCCTTTTGTCTATGGCATGTGCTGCTACAAGAAGACGAATATCATGATGCAAAAAGGACAAACGTTCAGAATTTTCCCAGATTGACAAAATTACTTTGAGAATTCCTAAGCTGGGACTCTATGCCACAGGAAATTGATACTAACCTTTTCTCAGATCAATTGTCCTTTCTGTGAATTATGTCCTTAGTTCCTGGACATAGTTCCTCTACCATAGGAAGATAAACATGAAGCCTTCTGGGACCTAAATACAGCTCTGCCATGGCACCCCAACAGGAGTGCCCAATTAACATAAGCCCTTTTCCCTTGTTGTTCGTGAATGATCTGAATTCAGGGAGTATTGATTACTTATATGAGACTCATCTGAGGCCCATTTGCTATTTTTTTTTTAGTTTGTTTTTAATTGGCACAGTTATAGATATTAATGGTGTGCAGAGTGACATTTGCATATCACATTGTGAAATGATCATGACTGAGTATCTAGCATACGCAGCACCTCAAACATTAACCATCTCTTTTTTAAAAAGATTTGTTTTATTTTTAATTACATGTATGTGTGTGGGAGAGGGTATGTGCACCTGACTGCAGGTAGCCTGGAAAACCCCAGGAAGGTATCAGACCTCCTGGAGCTGAAGTTACAGAAGTCATGAGCGACCCAATGTGAGTGCTGGGAACCAACCTCGTACCCTTTGCAAGAGCAATGCGGTGCATGGTCTTAACTACTCAGTCATCTCTCCAGCCCCCATTAATCGTTTCTCAGTGCTGGGAACATTGGAAATCTACTCTTCTTGTTATTTTGAAATTTGGATTACAGTTTTGTCATCTATTCTATTTGTGCAACTGTGGTAGAACCCCAGAACTTAACTTCTCTGAACTATACTTTGTATGCATTGGTCATTCTGTCCCCATCCTTTTCCCGTGTCCTCCCCAGCTTCTGACACCTCTATTGCACTCCTGTGAAACCAGCTTTTTCTCAAAGGACCATTGCAATGTTTAGTCTTTCCTTTGGTTCAGTGACTAAGGCACAGTAGTCTCATTTAAGAACTAGGAGGCAGGGCAGTAACAGCAGCACACTTCTGGGGGCCTCGGCTGCTGATCCCATCTTCTCCACTCAGTTGAATGGGACCTTGTGTTCAGACTCTGCTGGCAGACGAAACGGAGCATTTCCTAACCAGCTGCCTGACATTCCATGCTACAGTTTGATTTTTCTATCAAATATCATTGTCCCTGCAATACACCAAACCCAGCTCTCCTCCTTCCTTTACCCAGAGGGACTGCACAATTGCTTAAGTCTGTGTTATAGTCACCTATGACCTACATCTTATGCAGATGTGTTTCCATGTCCCTAGACAAACCTGACCTAATTACATCTGTGAATAGTTTCCTTTTAAAAATAGAAATTGGGAGTTATCAGGCAGGTTATGCTGATAGAAACTTGAATTTACCTTTGCAATACATTTCTAGAACTCCAGTTAATTCAGGTGGCTAAATTAATTGGGCATGCCTAGATATACCAACTAAGAAGAAAAGAACAAAGATTTAAACTGAGTTGATTTTTTTATTTTTTGGTTGTTTTTTTTAGACGGGGTCTTTTATGCAGGCGATGTTAATCCGGAGCTTAACAGTCCCACCTCCTGTGTGCTAGAATTACAGAGATGAGTCACCACACCAAACTTGAATTCATGTTTTTCAGGAAGCCAGTGACTTTGGAAACAAAGAGGTTTTCTTACATCAGCGGTGTTCTTTAGTCAGCAAACTCGAACGACAAGTTAAGACCTTGTATGTGTATGTGTGAATGCACGTATGTGGGAGTACAAGTATGTGTCCACGTCTGTGGAAACCAAAGACATCCTTGGGTGTTACTCATCAAATACCACCCACATTGTGTCTCACTGGCCTGAAATCCACCAAGCAGTCTAGTGGGCCAGTGGGCAGTTCTCTGGTGCTGGGATTAGAAGCTGTTGGATTAGAGAATCACCCCCACAAAGACTGAGACCATCTATACAAAAATCAAGAGCACTTTTATTCTGCGGAGCAAACCTGCATGCAGAAGTCAACCACTTTACAAAATGGCGACCCCCAAATGCAGGTGTGCGGCTTTTTAAAGGAAACAGGCAGTGCCTAGGGGATCTTTCTGATTGATCAGGACCTAAACACTGGATTGGCTCTTTAAATCAGGAAGGGAGGGGGGTTTTGGGGAGGATAACAAGGTGCTTCCAGAAAAGTGAGGACAGAAAGTGGAGAGCTGAGGTCAGTGCCGCCCACCACTAGGGGCGCTGGTCCTCACGAAGCGTATACCACCATGTGGGTTCTGGGTAACAATCTCACGTCCTTGTGTTTACAAGCTAAGGCCTTTTGTTGCCTTGTTTTTACCTAAGGAAAAACCTACTGTAAGGGGCTGGAGAAATGGCTCAGTAATTAAAGAGCACATACTGCTCTTACAGAGGACTGGAGTTCAGTTCCCAGCACTCACGTCAGCTGGCTCCCAACTGCCTGTAACTCCACTTCCAGGGATCCACCCCGCTTTTCTGACTCCATAGGCACCTGCATCAGCATGTGAGCAGATTCCCATACAAACACATACATGCACACATTACTAAAACATAACAAAATAAATCCATTTTTAAGGGGGGAAAAAACTACCACAAAAGTAGAAAATTAGCCCAGTGAGATGATTCAGTGGCTAAAGATACCTTGCTGCCAATTCACCAACCTGAGTTCAGTCCCCAGGACCTACATGGTAGGAGAGAACCAATTGCCACACGTTGTCCACTGACCTCTGCACACCCACAAATAAGTATAATTTTTAAATGTTTTAAGTGGAAGGACATTCAAGATACAAAGACCCTGAAAAAAAAATCTCAGGAAACACTTTAGCTGACCATTATTGTCAAAAAAAAAAAAAAAAGCCACACTAACCAAGTTAAGTGTCCCTATAATAATACAGAAAAAAGAACTCAAAGAGGGTATTTTTAACTGTCACAGACAGTCTCCTGATTTGAAATAAAAAAAACAAATGGGGAAAAAACAGTATGCTCGTTGCACACAAATATTTGGCTCTTTTGGAGATAATTAACTGATAATGCCAAAAAGCTGAATATGGAATTTAGCAAAAAAAACAAAACAAAACAAAACAAAAACAAAGAACGTTTCTCTTGACATTATACATAATGGCAGAAATCAATCGGCAATAGTATTTAGACTAACATGAACAGGCTAATTTTAGAAGCATTGCTGAAGATGCTTCCAAATCATGTCAAACCCGCTAGTGACACAATCCTGGTGAAACCATTCAGACCAGACACATGAGCGCTCTTCCACGGGCTTAGGAACACACTCTGGTCCCTGTCCGTCTATTCTCAGAGCAGACTGAATCCTCTCTGACAGAAAACGTACCAGTTAGACTAGGGGTGGGGTGGGGGTGGGGGAGATAAAATGAAAACGTAATTCTTTCAAATTGTGAAATGAAAACGAAGTGATAGAAATAAAAAGATAAATTCCCATGCGTCTGCGGGGCGTGAGCACACACGTGTAGGTGCTTCTGTCTCTATGCAGGCAGGCTAGAGGGGGACATCGGGCACCCCACTGCATCATTCTCTGCCTTAGTCCCTTAAGACACGGCCTCTTGCTGAACCTGAAGCTAGGCTGGGGGCCAGCCAACAAGCCCCAGAGATCATCCCGCCTTCCCTCCCTCCCGAAGCGCTGGGGTTACACAACTATGCCTGGATTTGTATGTGGCTTCTAGAGGCTCAAGCCCAGGTCCCGCCTGCTTGAGCAGGAGTCCTTTTACCCACTGAGCAAAACCCTCCCCAGAGTCTAATTTTTGTTTTTTTTTAAAGCTTTGGAAATCCCAAACTGAAAGGGACATTCGTTTGACTAGTAATTTTAATAGTGAACTTAAAACTTTGTCTTTTACTCAGAAATATATCAGCTACAGTCCTCAGGAGGGCAAAACAGGAGAGCTGTCAGAACCCAAAGGTGTAATCAGCAGAGCTGTCACACCCTTATCTCCTACACCTTGAAGTATTACCATCACCTCTAATGTGTGTGGGCACCCCACCCCCAATAGAGCAACCCTTTATTAATCAGCAACAAAGTGCTCTGTGTTTGGAAATTGTATTCCTAATCTTATATCCTACCTGTTCCAAGTTGAATTGCTTCTCCTAAAATGACGTGTTAAAGTCCAAACTGCCAATGTGGCCTTATTAGGAACAGCAGGGCCATTAACTCAACCACAGGTGTCCTTACACATTTGTACATCAAAGCATAAATCGGAAGTAAGAAGACCCTGTGACAGGGAGAGGACCAAGGAACGTCAGTGGCTGCCAGGAACCACAGGAAGTTAGGAAGAGGCAAGGGCAGATTCTTCTTTACAGCCTTCAGACATCACGTGGCTCTGTGGCACTGTGATTTCAGGCTTCCCTGTAAGAAAACAACCTTCTGTTGTTTTAAGTCACCCAGCCTGTGGCGCTCTGTGATAAAAACTCCAAAAAACTAATAACTATCTTCTTGAAAGCAGATATAATCAGTTACTGCGAGGAACTCACATATCAAAATATTGCATGGGAATTTCACCAGAGAACACACAGAAAGTCTGTATTGCTGGCTGGCAGGATTTGCCCAAATGACACAGCCCCCAAGCTTCACCATTCTTTGTCTTTTATGCACAAAACCCAGATCCTGATTGACACACTTTGGTTAGCTAGAACAGTTAGTTATCAAGAAGCAAAACTACAGAAGCCAAAAAGCAAGGTTAGTACATTGAGGGACTTTCCTAGATCTTGGAACCACAGACTAGGCCTCTGATGGATTAGGTCTTTGTTCCACTATGGCAGGTGCCGGGGCCTGTGCTCTGGGTTCTAAGGTCAGAGTGGTGCTCCCAACTTGGTATCAACAGTGCTAAGGCGTGGGGGCCTGCTGCATCCACAGACAGAAGGCACTCTTCCCATATGGCCTCTGCATATCTGTACAGGAGAGTTTGACTTCTGTGAAAAACATCAGAGAAAAATTGCCATTGCACCTCAGAAAGGATCTGACAAGACATAGTTAATTAATACCACAGCAGTCAAACTCCGAGGTAGTGGTCTTTACAGTCCCATTTCCCTTCTCACAACACAGATATCACCTTCTCCTGACTACCAGATTTCCATTCCATCCGAGGCCTGAAATTGAGGGTTTTCAGGAGTCTTACACAAATTTCCAACTTCAGAGATGGACAGTGACTTCCCAAGAGGGTGGAACAAAGAGAGGCCCTCGGAGTGGATGGGTTTTATTCATGGTGCTGAAACAAGGTACATTTTCAAATTCTTCAGCAGATTGTTCCCCTTCCTGCACCGTGTTGTCAATGGCTCTCCATTCATACTGAGGCCTCTTAATATGAGTCTCTTTTATGTCCATCCTTTTATTGCGGAAACCCCTGGTCTCCCGTCCCTTAAGCAAAGCAAAATTCTCTCCCATGCTTTTCAGCGACTGCAGCTGCTGCTCTGACACCAGTGGATGTGTGAATCTATAATCCCTTAATTGATGCCGTTAACGAGAATGACGAAAACAAACAAAACCTGTTCCTCCAAATACTTCAAAAGGAACATTCCCTTTAACACCCCCTTTCTGGTACTCAAGTTTCCTTCAAATCATTAATCCCAACTATTAATTTCACAGACATTGGCCCTGAAATCCTTACGGTTCGATCAGCCCAGCCTATTTGATCAGGAACAACTAGGGCAGGAGCTACCTGACTGTGACAGTGTATTGCTTCCACAGACACCTCAGCAGGCTTTGTATATTCCACCTGTGACATCTGTCCATCTTTAGGGCATTGTTTCTCACCTTTTCTCCACTGCACACTCATGGATCCTGTGCATTTGGAGCACAAGTATGCGTCTTCAATATCTAAACTTCCATTCTTTATACTTCCTGAGCCATAGCACCCAGAAGCACCCCAAAAAGAAGGCCAGTTCAAATTAGCTGGGAGGGCTTGAGGGGGAGCCCATTCCTTCTCCAGGCAGGTTCTGACAGCTGAGATTCCCTCCAGAGGCAATGGAGCAGTGAAGAAACTGAGTTGAAACCTGTCAGATGTTAGCAGGAGTTATAAATGACACTTAAGCTCTGCAAGCCCTGCAGAAGTCAAAATTCATTGGCTATGGTTGTCACTGACAGTTGTAGAAGTTTATTTTTAGTTATGTACAAAATAATTGTTTCAGGCACTGTCGGGTGAGGGACTGCCTAGGTCTTGGCGTTTTGTATTGTCTGCAGGTGTTGGATTTCTGTGGTAGATGTTTGATTGCTTATGATCTGCACCTGAGGAGTTCTGATCAATAAAAACACCTGAGCTCAGACCCTCAGGATTCCACTGTCCAGTATGGTGCTGGCCAGGAGGATGGTGGTTCTCTTAGCTCTAGGACAGTCCCTCGTTTAGACAGCATTATGAAATGACCTCCAGTTTTTGCATTTTATTATGGTCCTGGAATACCTTGTCTGAGATTGTGAGATGGTTTTTGTCTAATAGAAGACTGGTGTGCTTCCCTGTCAGAGTCTGGCCCCCTTCTGACTGCCAGGGGCTAGTTCTCCCCAACCCTGGAAGTGTTTGCACCTATGAAAGTGCCTCCTTGTCTTCCTTGTTGAGAGGCCACAGTAGCAGTGTACTGTTACAGCTGACACTAGTATAGTCCTCGATTTTGTTTTCTTAAGCAACCAAGAGAGCTCCTGAGTCACAGCAGACACTCCCATCACCCATGTAAGTACTACAGGGTACAGGGTACAGACTGTAACACAGCTGAAAGATAAAGCCATCTGTCTCTTGAGGGTGGATTATGGGACATACTTTCATTGCCCGGGTTTCACAATTTAGACTGACAGCTTGGAGCTCTGTCATAAACACTAATTGTCACTTTGCTTCTGATAATTGTCTGGATTGCGGTTGGCCAGTATATCCTAACCAATCTTAAATGGTTCTTCGCAGTCACTGTCACATCAGAGTTTCAACAACTGTTATCATTTACAGGGGAGAATGGAAGACAAATGCTGGATCAACCACAGGCTGCAATGAGGACACTTTCCCCCTGTTAATCAATAGCATATTGGCTTTTTTTTTTTCCATCTGGGAGACAGAACCATGAGATCTGGGCCTGCCTGGGCTATATAGAGAGACCTTATGTTAAAACAACAACACCAACAAAAACTACACAAACATAACTAAAACTGAAAGCAATAGCATCTTAATAGTAGAAAAAAAAATGTGTATTATGATTATCGTCCAGTGGCCTGACCAAAATGGGAGGAATAAGAAAGGAAAGAAATGGGGGTTGGGGAGAACTAGCCCCTGGTAGTCAGAAGGGGGCCAGACTCTGACAGGGAAGCACACCAGTCTTCTATTAGACAAAAACCATCTCACAATCTCAGACAAGGTATTCCAGGACCATAATAAAATGCAAAAACTGGAGGTCATTTCATAATTCTGTCTAAACGAGGGACTGTCCTAGAGCTAAGAGTGAGTCGAAGCTGGCCTGGAACCCTGGATTTCTCATCCTGAGAGCAGTAGGAGTTCAGCTGTTCCTTGCCTTAGTCCTGGCCAGTACCCAGCTAGATATTAAATATTGTCTGATTCACAGAAGCAAAGGAATGTGGCTTGGTTGGTGCTTATCTGCGCTGTAGCTGGAAGTATAGGTATGAACTCATTTACTGATAAGGTATCCTTGTGGGACCTTGACACTTAGGGATGAATCTCCACATGCACATGAGGCTATGCCAGTATCCTTGTCTTAACCAATGGGTCCCATTCTTGGGACCAAGGACCTGCCCCTTGCCTACACCCTATAAACGTACCTTAACACCTGCAATAAAGAGAGATCGCCCCTCGGACAGCCTATCTCCTGAGTTCCTACACTTGCCCTGACCAATGACAGATGGAAACACGCTGAAGGACCACTCTGCCCTCTGGACTGCCAGCTGTGGGTGGCTATGGTTGCTTTTCTGGGAAAGGAAGCCATGATCCGGGATGTACGCTGGGTGAGATTTGTTACTACATCTGAGCATAGATAGAAACAAAGTTACTCTTGTCACTCATCTTTACTGAGGGAAACTTTGCCCTAGTCTCTTCTCCCTGTAGACGACATGTAGTCACAGAAGCTTTTGTTTCCTGATGAGATCCAGTCTGGAGTGTAACTCGTTCCTCAGGCTCTCTCTGAAACTACTCAAAGACTAGCCAGGCATCAGGTTTTTCTCTCCATTAGCTGAGACAACTCATGATTCTCCATGGCTCATGGTCTTCCTCACTGCAATCCGTATTAAACTCAGCTCGTTCATCTACAGGCATGTCCCTGGCGATCTCTGGATGGTGGGCGTTAACAAAGGGGTTGAAGGGAGAATTATAACAAAGAGAGCTTGAGGTAGAATCATTTGGAAAGACTGTGTGGAAACAACCAGAGGAAGGGGGTAGGATAATGATTTAGGAAACAATTGTGTTTGTCTAAGAATGAGGAGATAAGGGGTTGTGCTAAGAATGACAACTTTCTCAGGGACATCATATTCTAATGAAGGACAATGGTGAAGCCCGCGTGTGTGAAGCTGAGGAGAGACAGCCCATAGTGAAGATAATAGGATAGAAGACAAACAAAACGTAGCAGCAACTGTAGACAAGGTGGTCAATTGTGGGGGTTTGCATTAGATGTCCCTCTTAGTCTTGGGCATCTTGAATTCTCTGGACAGTTGAGGAGGCAGGTGGCATTGCTGGAGGACTTGTGTCATTGTGGATCGTCTTTGAAAGTTTGGAAACTCCTCTCAGTGCTAGATTGCCCTCTCTACTTCCTGCTTGCTGTTCAAGATGTGAGCCTCAGCATTTAGCTTACAGCTGCAGCTGCCATGTCTGCTGCCTGCTGACTGTCACCTGCCACCTGCCACCTTCTGCCTGCTGCCTGCCACCTGCTGCCATGCTGTCTCTGTCATTATGGACCCTAACCTGGAACTCTAAGTCCAAACAAGCCTACTTTCCTTCTGTAAATTGACTTTCTCATGGCATTTTATTTATTGCAGCAACAGAAAAGTAACTATGATATCAGGGGAGGTCATTCTTCCAGGATGAGTTTTGATCCAAGGCTTGACTGAGAAGCACAAACATGCCAGAGTAAAGGGCAGGGGTAGGAAATCGTTGTGGCTGGACATGTACAGAGCCCTAACACTACGTCATGGGAAGGCTCAAAGCTTGGTTGCAAATACAAGGCTAAGGGGAAATGACACCAGACCAGCTGCCACAAGATCTTGGATGCCAAGATAAGGATTTTACTAAGGAAAGGGAACCTGAGGCCATGGATTCAAGTAATTCATCACAGAAGTCTCTTTCTCTTCCTCCTTCAGTTGCTTTCCTAAGGCCTCTCCCTGGTGTCAAAAGGCTTTCTGAGCAGTAGTGTCTTCACCCTAGAAATTACTGATGAAGCCACCTTCCCCCTCCTCCCTGGCTCTTAGACTGCCTCTCACATCAGCTCTCTCCAGCTTCTGGCTCAGTCTTTGAAAAATGATTTCTCATATACTGATTAACCCTTGCGTTCCCCTCTCCTCGCCCAAAATCATTGTGTGCAAAATGGCCCCGCCATCAGCTTCCCATCAATAATTATAGCTGTGATGTCTGGAAGCAGATGAAGTTTGAGATGTGACTAGCTCATGCCTGAAAATGAGAACAAACAATGCTTCTAGAAAGTTCCACTGACATTCCCACAGCTTTTTTTTTCTGGCCATTTTTCTACAGTCTGTCTGCATTGTTATACGGTATGTTGGTTCTTTCGGTGTTTGTTTGTTTTTCCTGCTTTAAGATAAACGTGCTTCTTCCATTTTGGAATGTCTCTTCACATTGTATTCGTCTCTTTTTTCGGTTGTCCTCTTAATATCATAATTTCGTCTCCAAGTTTCGACTACGTTGCTGCTTATGCGCTGAACGCTCTTGAGACAATAACATCTGAGCTTGGTGCTTTGCTTAGCTGGAATGCCTTCTGCCTGTTAATCACCATTTCTACCATCGCCCTCCTTTAATTCTGCCTCCCGAATGTCAGCTATGCTTCCCAACGCAAGACTCTTCGTGTAGCCATTCACCACCTCTCCCTTTGTGAGTAACGAAGCTGGTTGGTTTTTTTTAAGCTGCCTTCCTTTATGCCTTTTGTACTCGGGACCCTCTTTTCTCCTGTGTGATGTGTTTGATGTCTTGTGTGTATGGTTAAAAAGCTTATGGTTGTGGATGCTGCCTGCAATATTGAGCTTCTTGATTTTTCTAATCTTTCCCTGATTAAATTCACATAATGATTAATTCTGCTTGTCTTTTATAATTCCCTTATCTTTATTCTTACTAGGTTCCCCAGGTGTTTCTTTTCTTTTTTTTTTTTTAAAGGCCAAAAACAATAAGCCCTCTATTGTTCTATCTTTAATTGAATATATTTTTCTCTGACCATTTTGGCTCCCTAAAATTGCATTAGATGTATTATTTTGGCAGTATGAGTACTACATGATCTAACCGTCATTTTGATTAAATAATTCACTCTTAAAACTTTAAGCTGTCATAGAATTTTGCAGCTGAGGGGAGATATCATTTATGCTGATGCTTTCATTTTACAAACCAGGACCTTGAAGTCCAGAGAAGTCAATCAGAGTATTTGTACAAAAACCAAGCAGCTTATTGGTGGCAGAGTCAGAACTGGAAGCTTGGTTCCTAACTTCTTGTCTGATGTTCTTCCTACAACAGAACTATACTTCCATTTCAAGTGTTATTTGTATTTGCTGGCCATCTGAATGTCATTTTCATATTATGTACACCTTCCCATCTCTCCTTTAGTATTTGAGCTCGAAATACCCACAAAAGAAAAATCTTCCCATAAAAGCCAGAAATAGACTTCATCCTTCAATGTCCCCACAGGCCCCTGGAGCTATTATTGACGGCATGGGCAGTAAAAGTCCCTGGGTTTTATTTTCAGTTCTTCCTCCATTTGGTGTATAGCTTCGGGAATATTTGTCCCTTGGGCTTTTCTCCTGTGTTGGATTACATATAGGAAGACCCTACGAAAGACCCCAAGTATCTAAAAGCAGGCACTCAGCGTCATTAGGACACCCAATGTGGGAAAATGCACTTACTCTTAATTCCCAAATTTGATCCTTATGCCTCTCTTGGTAGTTAATGACAGATTTATAAACCTTGTCAATAACCTCAGGACTTAGAGAACTTTAATCTTTTCCTTTCTTTCATCTTCCTCTCCTTTCCTCTCCTCCCTCCCTCCCTCTCTTCCTACAGTTTTGATAAAGAAGGGAAAAGGAAATGCTGAGGCCTCTGACCTTATGTGGCTTTTCTCTGTGAGGTGGGATAGCAGCCTCTGAGGTCGGAGGTCGCATGAGTGGTCCAGGAGCACGAGGGTCTGCTTGTCCCCAGGAAAAGTTGAGATGAGAGCTCTTAGTCATGAACTTATATCTGGCTTCTTATGTCAGTAGAGAATGAAGGATCACGTCAACTCTTCACGTAAAGTTTGATCGGCCTTCCTGGTCCATGAAGCACACATCTTTGGTCTTGCTCTGTCTTGACTGTAAGTAGTGAAACCAACTTGAGTCAGCTGAGGCAGACAAGGACAGAGCTCAGGATAGACACAAATCTGAACTAAGATAAAGAACCAGGGCCTAGGAAACTCTGGGGAGGAAGGCAAGAGGAATTTGCTCTGCTTTAGCTGCTTTATGCAAGAAATTCCAAGAATAGGTTTCCCTACAATTCCAAACCTGAAAAGTGCAAGCCTAGAAAGGTCCCAAGGTTACACGCCAGAGAGAGATACCCTTTCTGTTTTGGTTTCAAATTCCCTGGAAAGAGAGTCCTAAGTGAGTCAGGTACCCATTCAACTCCATTAAGAAGTGGAGGTAGAACGCTGACAAAGGTCCATAGACATGTGTGTGTGTGTGTGTGTGTGTGCACGCGCACATGCTTGTGCACGCACAAGCGCATACGAGTGACTCAACTGTCATCAAAGAACACTTTTATAAGTGCATTGGCCAAATTCGAACATGCCCAAGACCCACAAACATATGTACTCATATGGTCTAAGTAACTGTCCTTGAAGCGTGTGCGTGCACGCGAGTGTGTGTTCTCACATGCGTGTGTGGAAGTAGAGATCGATGGTGGGTGTTTTTCTCCATCTTTCTCCACCCAATTCTTAAGGTAGAGACTCTAATTTAACCTAAAGCTCACTGGTTCAGCTCGACTGGCTGGCCAGCAAAGGTCTCCTTTTTTTTTTTTTGCTTCTGTTCCTGGCTCTTAGATGGGTCCTGGAGATTGAACTCAGGTCTCATGCTTATGTGGAAAGTACTTTACCGATGGAGCTCTCTTCCCCAACCCCAGACCTTGTGGTTTAAAATGATTATGGTTTTTCCAAATTGGTATCCAAAGGTAATATTCCCAGGCAAATAATAAATAAAATGCATTGCTTCATGCAAAGGAGTAAGAAGTAATGAGAAAAAAGGAAAGCAGAAAGGATAATCTACCATTTTTGTTTCATTTCAGCCTGAAAGCAGAAACTCTGGGATATCCAATGTAAGTATGAGAAGGACCAATTGAGCAATTGAAAGCAACCATTTGTCAAGGAATGTATGTATGTGTGCATGTATGTATGTATGTATGTATGTGTTGGTTATTTATTTTTAATGTTGGGATCATATCCCTGACAAGAAGCAAGTAAAAGAAAGGAAAGCTTACTTTGACCCATCCTGGTGGGTATGGAATGGTGGCAGGAGCTTCAAGCAGCTGGCCATGCTGAATTCATAGTCTGAAAGCAGAAAGAGATGAATGCTGGCACCCATCTGGCTCTATCCTCCTTCCTCTTTTAATTCAGAGCACACCTCCGCCCCATGCCAACAATCAGATAGGGTCTTCCCTTTTCATTTAGACTTCTCTGGAAATGTCCTCAAAGACAGGCCCAGAGGTGGTTCTCCTAGGCGATTCCAAACGCAATCAAGTTGATCACAAATATTAAAATTGCAATTCATAAGTAAGAAACAAGGGAGACTACTTGAACTCTGTGTTTAACACACATTATTTTCTATGCTTTCCAAATACCAAAAAATTACTTTAAGTGGATTCTTCTTAAAAAATATTTTTAGTTTTAATTGTGTCTCAGTGTGGGTGTGCCTGTGGAGGCCAGAGGTGTAGAATCCCCTGAAGCTGGAGTTAAAGGCAGTTGCGAGCTGCCCAGTGCATGTACTGGAAAATGAACATGAATTCTCTGCAAGAGCAGTACTCCTTAACCACTGAGCCATCTCTCCAGCCCCAGATCTGTTGTTGTTAGTTGTTTTTATTTTGCTTTGTTTTGTTTTGTTTTTCGAGACAGGGTTTCTCTGTTGTAACTCTGACCGACCTGGAACTCACTCTGCGGACCAGGCTGGCCTCAGATTCACAGAGAACCACCTGCTTCTGCCTTGCTAGTGCTGGGATTAAAGGTGTGCGCTACCACCGCCCAGCTTGCCCTAGCTCTTCTTAATTAAAGGAAACTTAAATACACAATGGAAAACAGTTGGAAAGGACAGAAGTTAACTGGAGTCTGGAAGCAGAACATCAGGAGGCAGTCTATAACATGCCTGCCCAGGAGAAGCTGCACACTGAGGGCCTCTGGTGAGGCAGCAGGAAGAGCAGCCCAGGTTTTCTAAAGGACCGGACACAAAGTCTCACTGGATACAGGAATGAGGAGGAGACTAGAATGCCTGCCTCTGCCTTCAGAGTGCTGGGGTTAACGGTGTACATCACCACTCCCAGCAAGGCAAATTCTTTAAAGAACTGCAGCTGGGAAACTCAGAAGGAATGTGTAATTAGAAAACCATCCTTTGTAACTCAATCAAATAGTTGATGGAGACCAAGATTATTGACAGAGGTTGAAACATCAGATGACAAGATGTTGGGGAGGACATTAAGTTGGTAAGAACATTACCAACTTACAGCTTATATGGGGGAAAATATATTTTCACTAAGGAAAAATCTGGCTGTTACCACTGAAGCAGGCGATTCCACTCAGAGAGAGGAACCTGTCCCTCTCCCCATGTTAGTTTACTAACATAGAGCAGTGTGCCTAATGTTTTCCTGCTGACGAGGAATCAGACAATACTGCCCCATGCTTCCAAGTTTGAAGACTGGCACATAGATATTTCTCTTAGCTTATGGACAATATGAAAAAAATTATTGAGCCATTATTGCTAGGAACAGAGGGAGTTTGGGAGCCTCTGTTTGCGGAGTCATCACTGTATCAGAAGTGAGCACATTGGATGACTGATATTCATTCTTCTGACCTGATGTCATCAAAATGTTTCTCTGAGTCACTGTTTTGGAGCTCACTGATTTAGCTAGTTCAACTATTCGGCTTGCTCTGGGGAGGCCGTCTCTGCTTTCTGAGTGCTGGCAAGCCCCACCTCTGCCCGGCATTTATGTGGGTGCTAGGGATCTGAACTCAGATCTGCATGACTGTGGAGCAAGTTCTTGACCCCCTAAGATGACTGTCTCCCCAGTTCCTGATTCCTGATGATTTTGGTATGCACAGAGATGATCCCTTCATGTCTTTGAACGTCTCCTTTACAATGGCTTTGTCCTTCATCCTATTATCATATGCTCTACAGCCTGACTCAGAAATCCTCCGAAAGGTTCACTGCCATCCACTCAAACTGTCATTTGACCAACTCCACTGCCCCAGGCATGTCATGTCCTTTCCTCTCCTCAGCTTAGGTTCCATGATGAGTCAGTATGATATCTCTACTGCCTCTGCCTTCGACTTTCTTTTTCTTTTTCCTTTCTTTATAGTGCTCTGCAAACTCCTGTGTCCTGGTCAAATCCAACCTCCTGGCTCACCTGGGCTATTACAAGACCAGACTGGCTCTCAGGGCTGCAGTCAGAGTCAATTCCTTGCCCTGAGAGAGGCAAAACACATCTCCAAAGTCTACAGGGCCCTTCATTCTCCCATCCCCCATGTGCCTCCCTAGCTTTCTTTGTCCTGATGCGCTCCGCCCTATATATATAGTCCATGCCACTATAGTCTATGAAGTCTCTCTACACTTCATGTGGAGAAAGTTCTAGAATGTCTGCCCTCCGTTCTCTGCCTGCACACACGTTGTTCCCTCTGAAAGTGGTGTTTCCCTGACGAGACTAATCTCCCAGCCTGTGGACAGCCCTCACATGGTAGCCCTTAGCCTGCCTCTGTTGCCTCTATCACCACACTCAAAGCTTTTTGAAGGAAATCAACACGTTCGTCCACAGGTGCAAAAGATGTGGTACTGTAAGTGGCGAACAGAACAACACACTGTGACTAATTGTTGGGTCATAATGAATTTTGTGAAAAATGTGTGTTTGAAAGCGTTAAGTCCTGGCAAGCCAACTCTGCTTCCAACATCCTCTTTGTGTGTGGGCTTGAGCTCACCCCCTCTTGTTTGGTCATCGCTCAGCACAACGGATAGAACGCTTTGTAACAATCGGCCCAACCTAATAGCAGCATGAGTCACTGTGAGCTGACCACCTCAGGGGCTCGAGTACAAACTTAAAATAAGTTTTATGCTCTTTCATATATATTTATATTTGGGAGGTAAGATGAAGGTTTTCCAAGGAATTTACTGCCAGAGATCTCAGTGAATGAGGCGCAAAAGCTGTGTTCTTTTATCCACAACCCTAAAAGGGTCATTGGCCTGGGGGCCTCTTAAGGTGTCAGTGATGATTGAATTAAAAAAAAAAAAAAAAACAACGTTTAACAAAGTTTAAGGAAAGGAAAGAAAAAGTGCAGTTCCCCGAAGGACTCCCAAGTGTGGGGTCCAGACTGGCCATCTTAGTTGCTGTCCCCAAAGCCCAGCTTACCTTAGATAAGAATAGCCTTGATAAGATAAAGTTGAAATAAGAATATTCTGAAATCGATAAAATTAAAATTAATAGATAAAATTAAACCCTGGGAAGACTTGTTCGTAACAAGCATTCCAGAGTTTGTCTACATTTTATTTCTGTTCATCTCTTTTTATTCTGTTTCTTTTACAGAGAAATTTTTCTTTCCTTTTTGTAGGCTGCATACTAGTACTTACTAAAGTGTGGTTTATACTGTTCTGCTGTGTTCTACAAAGGCCCAGCCAAGGTCATTTTTTGTCAATTTGATACAAGCGAGGATCATCTGGGAAGACGGAACTTCATTTGAGAAAATGCCTCTATCAGATTGGCTTGTAGACAACTCTGAGGAACATTTTCTTGATTGATGATTGTTGTAGGGAGGGTCCCGCCCACTGTGGGCGGTGCCATTCCTGGCTAGGCGATCCTCAGTTGTTTTAAGACAGCAAATTGAGTGAGCAAGGAGCTAGCTAGTAAACGGGGTTCCTCCTTGGTCTCTGCTTCTGTTCCTGTCTCCAGGTTCCTGTCCTGACTTCCTTTCTTGGTGAACTGTAAGTTCTAAGATGACACAAACCCTTTCCTCCCCAGGTTGCTTTTGGTCATAATGTTTTATCATAGGAATAGAAAGCAAACTGGGACAGTCTGTTTATTTTTCTGCTTTAGAAACTACAGAAAACAGTAATTTTTGATTATGAAAGAACAGGAACAAATCTGAAATTGAAATATAATGGTCCATTCCTTACAGAGTTCACAAGTTATTTTTCAAAATCAAAAAATCAAGTTTTGCCATTTTTTCCTTACTGGAAATAACACCGTGTAGAGACAACTTAAAAAAAAAAAATCCTCATAAGCCCCCTCCCCCCCCGTGACATTTCAGTACACGAGTTGCTTGTGTTGCAAGCTAGAAGCTGTGTCTGAAACTCTTGAAATAACTCTATATATTTTCAGTTGTGGTTCCAGAGAAATGTGCAACTTTCTAGGGGTGGGGAGAGAATACTGAAGTTGAATTTATAAAGGAGAGTGAGCAAGAGAAACAGGGTGGGAGAGAGATTGAATTTGAGTCGTGTGTGTGTGTGTGTGTGTGTGTGTGTGTATCTATCTATATATATATTATTTGCATATCACCTGACTTTCTGGGGAACAAGCCTCAGGTTTGCAAAGTCATTTTCAAAAAGACTACTGATTGTTTCCTAAGTACTTGCAAACTCTTTTCAAATGCCTAAGGTGGAGGAACGAAAGTGTTGAGCCTTGGCAAGAATATTGGTTGGGTTTATATATGAGCATTTCAGCAATGAAGACTACCATAATAACCGCGCAGTTATCTCCCACTGAACAGATACCACAGGGGCAGGGAAGATGAGCCTCGTGAGACGATTGCTTTTTGCTAGAAGATGGAACTGTATTTAAGCATGCACCAATAAATATCTGTGTACGTGGGTGTTATTACACGGGAAGGCAGTTTTCTTCTGGCTTATGTGATGCGCGTAGGAAAGGCTACGGGCCGCGGGTGGGATGCCGGACGGGTAGCGGAGGGATGAGGGTCGTGTCTGGGCTGTACTGGAGCTGGCTGCCAGCAGGAGACCCCGGGCGAGGAGCGCACACCCGTGTGGGTCACGATCCTCCGGCATGGACCGAGCCTTTGCTGGTCCATGTGCGTCCGCCACTAAGTGGCGCTGCGAACCGATCGCCCGCGCTTTGGGCGGCGGGCTTCGCGCCTCAGCGGATCCTGCACGGTATAAACCGGGTTAGTGCGGCACCCGCGCCCTCCTCGGCGGCTGGGGAGCTCCGGCGGCGCGCAGTGGCGCGAGGCGGGGCGGGGCGGGGCGCGGCCGTGCGTCGCTGCGGCAGGGTTAGCCGGGGGAGGCGAGGAGGCAGCGTAGTGATGCGGCGGGTCCGGTGCCACGCTCCCCCCGCCCCTCCAGCGACGCGGTCACGTGCCGCCGAGGCGCCGCCCCCTCCCACCCACCCCCAACCCCCCCCCTCCCGCGGGCTCCGGCGCGAGAGGAGGGCGGGGCCGAGGTCGCCTCGGGCCGGGCGCGAGCAGCGCGCGTGCGCCGCCCGGTGAGTGCCTAGCGGATCCCAGCCAGCCGGCCACCGCGGGGACTGGAGGGGAGCCGGGAGCGCGCTGAAGGGGCGAGGAGGGGAGGGCGGCCGCCGCCGCCGACTGAGGGAGTGTGGGCCGCGGCGCGGTGCGGCGCTGCGTGGCAGCCGGCTGACCGGCTGCCTTCTTTGGCGTTCCTCACGGCCGCAGCGAGGGCGCTGTGCGGCGGCGCCCGCGAGGCCCGAGGAAGCAAGCGGCAGGGCCCGGGCATGGTGGCCTGGGGCGGCGCGGAAGGTGAGGGACCCCCGGGGCCGGCGGGTGGGGGAGGGGCGCCGAGCCTCCGCCGTCGCCCGCGCGCGGCCTGAAGCGCCGGGGCCGAGGCCGGGAGCCCGCGGCGCTGCTCCGAGGCCTGCTGCCCTCGCGCCTCCGGCTGCCGGGTTATGTAACGCGTGACCTCCCGTACCTCCTCCGCCGTGGCGCAGCCACCCCGCCGCTGCCAATCCCGGTCGCCCACAGCCCTGCCTCCGAGTCCCGCAGCCGCCGGCACCGCAACTCACTCCTCACTCCCGCACCGGCCTCGCCGGCCATTCATTCACTCGCCAGCGTCTGCCGAGCGTGGCGGGGGGCGCCCGGGGCCCGCGCCGCGGTTCTCCCTCGCTGTCCGTCATCCCGGAGGCGGTGTCTTCCTTACTCCTTTTCCTTGTTACTATCCTTCCCTTCACAGGCGGGACGCCTGTCCCCCGGGTGTCACCACAGACGCGCTGCGATAGCGGGCAGGTAGACAGAGAGGGGCACTTGTCTGTCTGGGGCTCTTCCTTCCTGTCCCCGGTTCGGAAAGCATCGACCTTCCTGTAGTAGCGTTCCTTAACCGTTTTTAAGAAAAAAAAAAAAAATTACAGGTGATAACATGTCTGATTCGGATTTTACTCTCACTTTCTTTCTGGCCATGAATAAAGTAGAAATGGTGTGTAGATTAAAATAAGAGAGGCACATCGTAAAAAAGGATCTGTAACTATTAAGGACTATGTAACAACTATTTTATCTGTCTGGTCTCCTGCTTCTCTGGTCTCTTGAGTGTCGGTTCCTCCTGTAGGTAGAATAAGACATACCATCATCTTTTCCTATGGCGTGCATGCTAGCTCAGTCTGACGTTACCTCAGATGGCCTTCCAAAAAGGAGTCTGTGCTTTCTCATGTTGGCAGGGCTTTGCCCAGGCAAATGCTGCTAGAATACCTGTCCCTCCCTCCCAGTGCTACCTGTGCTGGACACTTAGAAACTTCCCTGAAGCGCTCCATCCAGGGGCACAAGTCTACAGGAATGCACTTAGTTCACTACTTAGGCTATTATTTGCCATTTTTCTTGAATTGCTATAATTTCTTGTTTGTGTCTTGTAGGTTCTTTGAGGTCAGTCCGTACCAATTCGTGTATCTTGTCATGAACCTTTACTCCTTTTTATGGTAAATAATGCATATTTGTTAATTTTTTAATGTGAGAATCGCTTTTAAGATTAAGTTCTATATTGTCTTACGCAGAAAAATACAAATTTTCAAGGTTGATGTGCTTAAATATGTAACTCCATTTCCTCAACCCCAATTGAAAATTAAGATTCTAAATAAGAAAATTTAAAAAAAAAACAAAAAACTGTTCTCTCAGCAACTAGTCACTGCTAATAAGTTCCAATGACTACATATAGATGTATTTAACAGTCACACATGCAGTCCTCAATGACTTTTGAAGTAAAAAAAGATCAGAGCATTTAGATACGGGTTTGAATTCTGTCTGCCAGTTGTGTGACCTTGGATAAGCTTCTCATAGTTTGAAGACACCATTTTCCAGCTTGGGTAACCGACTAATAAATTAGTTCCTAAAGGCATTTAATGAGACCATGAGTCTATGGGCACTCAGTGTTTTCTGTAGTGTACGCTTGTAGTGGTATACTAAAAGGTCCTACGCTGGAGACAAAGCATGAGAAGAAAACTAATCACGGGAAACCTTAGGTCCTGTTGTCTACAAACGAATATATTCTGAAGGGTGGTATGATTCTTTTTGCTTAGACTGTAAAGGGTTGTAAATCCCAGTGTAAGCTGGGCTTGGTGGTACACACCTTTAATTCCAGCACTAGCAAGGCAGAAGCAGGTGAATCTCTGCTAGTTTGAGGCCAGTCTGGTCTATGTAGTGAGTTCCATACCAGTTAGGGCTGCATAGTGAGACCTTGTCTCAAACAAAACCAAAATAAATCATAGAGTAAGTTAAACAGAATATTGAAGAAACGAAGAAAAGACTTATTTTGTATGTCTTTTCTTTCCTGTAATAATTAGTGCCAACTGAAACAACAATGTGGATATTCATGGATACAAAAATTTAATTTTCTTTGAAAGCAACTTGAGAGTATGAAGAGAAGAGTGATAATTCATCTTTTTAAAAAGGGACAAGTTGCAGGTTCTTTTAGAGCCTCATCTACTTGTAAACCACATATAAAATTCAAGCCTGAAGTTCTGGTGTTACCTTCCGGACTTGTTGGATTGGTACCTTCCCTGGTGTCCTTATTTTGCTTGCTGTTCCTCAAGTAACAATCAGAATGATCTTTTGAAAAAGAACTTAGATCGACGTTTTCTTGTTAAAACCTTCAGAATCTCTGGGTTACATACAGAATTGAATCAAAACACCTTATCCCAGCCATCAGGACACTGCATAATTTGGAGGCTGCCAACTTAATGTTAGCCTTACTCCCTGACTCTCCTCTCTTTCCCCTCCTTGGCCTTAGGATGCTACCCTAGCATTTTCCTGGGCACCCCTTCCAGTTGATGGCAGTTGTGCATGTCTCCCATTGCTGTTCTTCAGGGAACCTCCTGGTCCCTAAAATAGAAGCAAGTCTCTCTCTTCCTGTTGTTTGACTATTTTGTTTGCTTTCAAATTAAATTTTAGTTTTGATTTTGTTTTTTTCTCCTTCATATATATTATTAGATAGTGTTGTCACTTGATAATTTTTCCCATTAGACTTGTTGGCTGACTCTCCCCAACTACACGGTAGAGCTCTTATTAGACTTATTTGTAATTTTACCCTCAATACTCAGAACTGTACCTGGTACCAAATAGGCTCTTAGTAAAAATTGTTAAATTAATGCTGTAGTTGATTTGAACATTTGACAACTTCAGTCAACATCCTGCATGATTAATGACAGGTTAATGATTCTGATGCCTCATTTTGCTCATCTATATATGATGACTATATTATTACCTACCTTATAGCATTACAGTGAGTAATTGAATTAATACATGTAAAGCACATAGGTCTGAATTTTGTATGTCCGATGTCTTCCAGTTGCTTTCCGCCTTAGCTTTTGAGTCGTGATCTCTCACTGAACCTGGAGCTGCCTTTACGACTAGACTAGCTAACCCCTAGGATCTGTCTCTTGTCAGCCCTAAGGGCTGGAGTTAGAAATGTGCACTACTGGACCAGATTTTATATGGCTAAAGATCTGAACTCAGGTCCTCATATTTTCAAAGCAGGCTTCACTTAATGAACCATCTCCCTAGCCTTTGAAAAAACTAAACAAAAAACAAAACCAAAACAACCAACCAAAGAAACACTTGAAAAAATTTGCTGCATATACTGACATTTTTTATTGTTGGTATGAGATAAAATTGAATTAGTTTTTATATTTTGTTTTTTGAATGAAATTTTGTTAGCTGCCAAAATTTATTTGACTTTTTAAATAGCTTCTCTGTGTGTCTAGAATAAAATAAACTGAAAGTGGGCTTTTCTTTAATCTTAATGTGAAATGTTCTTTTTTTTTTTTTTTTTTTCCCCAATCTAAAGATGCTAAGAGTGATTATCCCACAGCCACCCACCAGAGTGGCTTTTATAGGTTTTGCTCTGAGATTCTACTGGAAATAAGATTTTTGCTGATTTGCTGGAGGCTTCAGACAGGAAAACCCTTGAAGATCTCATGGAAGTCTGATTTTTGTAGTGTTTAGGAAGGCAAGGTGTTTTTTCATTGATGTGATAGTTTTCTGCCATCTTTCACAAGGAGTTTCTTGGCTTTAGTTCCTAAATTGGAGCTTAAAGCAACCTAGCAATATTTTACATACCTGCCTTTGTCTTTATGTTCTTTTTATGCATTGTTTTTTCCTTTAGTGTTTATAAAAAAATGAGACCATAATTTTTTATTAATAGATACTTTGAATTAATACATCTTGAGTTATTCTTATTAACACTTACTATGCTGCCTATAGCAATTATACTTGTATAACACTAGTTATTTTTACTTGGCATTTGTCCTTGGCAAAATGGATTTTTCTAGTTTGTTATATATTTCAGTCTCAACTTTTATGTCATAGGATTCTAAGATTTGTGCCTTAAACTTAAAAAAATAGGAAATACTGCTATAACATTTTTTCCAAAATTTAATAATAATTGGTAAGTTATTAAATGTGAACTATGTTCCAGGGCCCTTCACTAAGTGGTTTCTCATTTAATATTCAAAAGCATCATATAAAATAGGCACATTCATAAAGAAACAGATAGAGATATTACTTGGCTGAGTCACATGGTATGAAAGGAACCAGGATTTTTATACTGCCATGATCCTAACTCTTGTGAGCTACATTTAAAAAGCACAGAGTTGCTGGATGTGGTGGTGCATGCCTTAAATCCCAGTACTTGGGTGGCAGAGGTAGATGGGTCTCTTGAGTTCCAGGACAGTTTGGTCTACAAAGAGAAATCCAGGGCAGTTAGTGCTGTTACACAGAGAAACCCTGTTCCAAAAAACAAAACACACACACAAAAAGACAAAGTTTTTGTTTGGTAACTTGCATTTTTGTCATATAATTTGCAAGTTTATGTTCCTCCTAATTACTGTCAGTTTCATTATTTCTAAGAAAAGGTGTCAGATTCCTTGAAACTGTAGTTGTACAGGTGTTAGTTGTTAGGGTGCTGTGATCTGGACTCCAGGCCTCAATTGCATGGCAAATTCTCTTAACCACAGAGCCATCTCTCCAGCTCCCAGAACTGTAATTTATAAAGAGTTTAATATAGATTTAAACATGGACATTACAAGAGGGGAAACATACAAGCATAATAGGCATAAGGTAGGGGTCGGGGAGAGGGAGTATAAACCTAAGACAGAAGTGAATCTGGGCTTCTCAAGAGGTGTCAACATTTAAATGTATTAACAGTTATACGGATGATTTTGTGGCTTTTAAAGTTACAATGTTTTGAGTAATATATTCTTAGAAAATTGGTACTGGGAAGTAATTAACATTTTTGTCATATAATGCAGTTAATTTTTATGCTTTCTTAATTTGGCCAGGTAGAGATGATTTGAGAAACCTTTTATGTTTTTATTTTTTAAATTACATTTATTCTATGTGCATGTGTCCAAACGTGTACGTGTGGGTATGGAGGTATTTGTATATGGGAGTCAAGAGGACAGTTTATGGGGAGTTTTGGGGATTGACCTTGGACTCATGCTTGATGGCAAGTGCTTTAACCCATTGAACCCATTCTTCCTTCCCCCTTTAAAAAATTATGTTTATTGTGTGTATGTGTGGGCCTGCATGTGTGAAGGTCAGAGGGCATCTGGTAGGAGTCAGGTTTCTTCTATTATGTAGGTCCCTGCTTTTAAACTCATTATATCAGGCTTGACTGCAAGAACCTTTGCCCACTGAGCTATCCACTGGCTCATGGAAAACCTTTTTTAAAGGCCAGTTTGGTCCGTGGCTTTGTGTATGTGTGCTTGCACATGCGGAAGCCAGAGGACAGCCTTGAGTGTTGCTCTTCAGGTTCCATCACAGTTGTTTTTTAAAAAACAAAACAACAACAACAAAAAAACCCTCAGTTGTCTGAAAATTTTGGTATTTGAAATTTCTTTGAATCACTTTTTTTGATCTAGATAATTTACTGCTAGTGAGTAAAAACTGAGTGAGATTTTTTTATGGTGGAGATGGGAGCTTTTTGTTGCTGTTTAGTAAATTGATGGTTTTGGTGTTTTGAGACAGTTTTTCTGTGTAACAGCCCTGGCTGCCCTGGAACTCTCCCTATAGACCAGGCTGGCCTCGAACTCAAAGAGACCCATCTGCCTCTGCCTCTCAAGTGCTGGGATTAAAGTCATGTGCCAATATTGCCTGGGTGGAAGTTTTGTTAATCTGTTTGTTAGGCTTGTAAAATGTTCTGAAGATGCTCATTTGGAATTTTAGGACTTAAGAGGGAATACTGACACTGTTGAAATTTGTGATAGTGGAGGCTAATATTCTTCTGCATGTCCTTTATGCCCAATAGAAAAAATCTTATTTCTAATTATCATTTAAAGGTCATATTAAATTCTCTTGAAATTAACTTTCTCATTATCTATTAGTGAAGGTATAGAATACTGTGGCCATTGTAGTAGACACCTGTAATCCCCAGGATTTGGGAGGTGAGGCAGGAGGATCATGATCAAAGTAATCCTCCGCTACCTAGTAAATTCAAGGTCAGTCTGGGCTACATGAGAATCAGTCTCAAAACCAAACTGCAAAACAAGAATAGTGTACTAAATAACTTAAGTTGAGTTAACGAAGAATGTAACATCTTTATTTTTTTTCTTTAATTTTTAATTTTTCTTTTGTCTACAATACATCCCGACTCCCCTCCCTGCCCTCCTTCCATCTCCCTCCACTTCCCCACTTCTTCCCAGAAAAGAGCAGGGTTACCACTCAAGCAGGGCATAACAAGATGGAACAAGGCCTGGTACTAATAATTCCTACATCAACCTATGCAACCTAGCAGGAAGAAAAGGGCCCCAAGGACAGATAAAAGGCAGAGACTCCCCCATTCCAGCCTGTAGTTTTGCAAGAACTTACCAAACCAGATGACCATAGCTATATTTAGAGGACCCTGCAGGTTCTGTGTCTGCTGCCTCAGTCTCTATGAGCTCCTAAGAGTGGTCATGGAGTAGTTGACTCCATGGGGCTAGTTCTTCTTGGTGTCTCAAACCCCTCTGGTTCCTGTTTTAGGGTGGTTCCCTCCACCCCCTGTTTTGTGGGGTTCCCGGAGCTCTGCATGATGTTTGGTCTTGGGCCTCTCTACATCTGCTCCCATCAGCTGCCCCAAAAAGCCTCTCCGATGAAGAATGGGCTAGGCACTGATCTATGAGTAAATCATCTCCTGGCTATCCAGTTCTAGTTCCTGGCCTGCCCCACAGTATCAGGCATGGGTTCCTTCCCTTGGCATGGTGTTCTGCCCTTCCATTGTCCCAGCAGATCCTGTAGGGAGGCTAGGGAGACTAGGTTATAGGTCGAAGGTTTTTGTGGCTGTGGTGGTGTTCCAGTCCCACCACTGAAAGCCTTGCCTGGTTACAGGAGATGGAACAGGCTCCCCAGCCCCCATTGCTAGAGGTCCTTATTAGGATCTCCCTCCTAGATTCCAGTGACTTTACACTGCCATAAGTTTCCCAATCTCCCTCAAATGTCCTCCACTTGCAGATCCCCTCCACTGCTATTCTCATCTTTTCCCAGCCCACCTACACCATCTGTTCTATTTCCCCTTAACCAGAGAGATCCCTATGTCCCCAGTGGGGCAGTCCTTGTTGGATAGTCTCTTGAGTCTGTAGATTGTAGTACCTTTGTCCTGTGCTTAACAGTTAATATCCTCGTATAAGTGAATACATAGCACGTTTGTCTTCCTGGGACTGGGTTACCTCATTCAGGATGATTCTTTTTCTAGTTCTATCCATTTTCATGCAAAATTCATGTGGTCATTCTTTTTTTTTTTTTAAATAGCTGAGTAATATTCCATTGTGGAAATGTACCACAGTTTCTTTTCCATTCTTCAGCTGAGGCACATCTAGGTTGTTTCCAGTGTCTGTTATGAATAAGGCTGCTATGAGCATAGTTGAGCAAGTGTCCTTGTGGTAGGATGGAGCATCCTTTGGGTATATGCCCAGGAGTAGTATAGCTGGGTCTTGAGGTAGTTTGATTCCCAGTTTCCTGAGGAATCGTGAAGCTGTCCTTTGTGTTAATGATCTTAGCCATTCTGACAGGTGTAAAATGGTATCTCAAAGTAGGTTTGATTTGCATTTCCCGAATGGCTAAGGATGTCGAACATTTCTTTAAGTGTTTCTCAGCCATTTGATATTGCTCTTGAGAATTCCTTATTTAGATCTCTACCCCATTTTTTAATTGGATTATGTATTTGTTGATGTCTAGTTTCTTGAATTCTTTGTATATTTTGGATATTAGCCCTCTTTCAGAAGTGGAGTTGGTAAACATCCTTTCCCATTCTGTAGGGTGCTGTTTTGTCTTATTGACAGTGTCTTTTGCTGTACAGAATCTTCTCAGTTTCATGAGGTCCTGCTTATTAATTGTTGATCTTTGTGCATGAACTATCAGTGTTCTGTTCATGAAGTTGTTTCCTGTGCCAACGTGTTCAAGGCTATTGCCCACTTTTTCTTCCATCAGGTTCAGTGTATCTGGTTTTATGTTGAGGTCCTTGACCCACTTGGACTTGAGTTTTGTGCAGGGTGATAAAAACAGATATGTGTGTGTGTGTGTGTGTGTGTGTGTGTATATATATGTATGTGAACGCGTGATCCCAGAAATTCTACCAAGGAACTCCTACAGCTGATAAGCAACTTCAGTAAAGTGGCTGGCTACAAGATCAACTAAAAAAAATTAGTAGCCCTCCTATATACAGATGACAGTGGACTGCGAAAGAAATCAGGAAAACCACACCATCACAATAGCCACCAATAACATAAAATATCTTGGTGTGACTCTTAAGCAAGTGACTTGTATAACATCTCATCATTAAAGGCGGTGATTTTATTTCTGTTTGATAAGTTCTCAGCATTAAGACAAGGAAAGATTCCAGAAGTTTTGGCAACTTAATTTTTTTCCTCTTTATATTCATTTGTAGTCATTTAAAGACTAGTGAGAAAGGAGACTTGCAGAAAATGGAACAGATTGAAAAGTGTACTTTCATGTGTAGAGTATGTACATGCTTGTGTGGGTGTGTACATGTGAAGGCTAGAGGTCAGTGTTTGGTGTCCTAATTGTTCACTACCTTCTTTTTTGGGATAGACAATTACTGAACCTGTAGCTCATCTGTTCAGCTAGGTTAGGCTGATCAGACCCACAATGAGCTCAGAGATCCACTCGACAGTCCTGGGATTAAAGGTGCATGCTATAAAAATGTACACCCACAAAAATGTGGGTGCTGGGGACCCCAACTCAGGGTGTTATGCTTGAAGGACAATCACTTTGCTACTGAGCCATCTCCCCAACACCAAGTTAGATCATATTTTTGAGCTTCAGTTCCAAGGGATTTATTTTTAGTTGCATATCATTGATAGTTATTTACCTTGTGAGTTTTAGAGAGGAAATCATACAGTTGGAATGGATTTCTGTCCCCATTCCATGCTGTTTATGCATAGAAATTTGTACTGTGTTCCCTAAAATGAAGATTTAAGCTGCTTAAGTGTTCCTTCTGTTATGTTCCTCAGTTATCTCAGTGCATCTAATACATCTGGCTCTGTGTCCTACTTCCCAGTTAATTCCAGACTGTTGCCTTAAGAGCATCTCTGCATTCTTTTTTTTTTTTTTGTGGTTTATGAATTGTTCTCTTTCTGACATTGCTGCTTCCTCTCCCCTTCCCTGCTCCCTTCTTCTGCCTTTAAAAGCACACACACCATTTCTTTATTGTTCTCAGCTTATATCTCCTTCTAAATGTTGCTCTGTTGGTTTTCTTCTCCAACCTGAGTTTGATTCCTTCCTCTGTGCATTGATTGCATTCTGTCAGTGCCTCTACTACAGGATCTAGTGTTTAGTTTTATGTCTTTTATAACTGATAACCTGCATTATGGTTTATACTTATTTTACTTACCTTGAAAACTGCAGATGGCAGTGAGTTATGAAGGAAACTATTAGTCTGATCTAGATTTGTTGGGGAGGAGGAGTGAGTGATCAGACAGGAAAGCCTGTCACCTGTAGTATACGCCTGTGGAATTTTTCCAGGCAGAGAACCTTGAGGCAGCATTTTCTCTTTTCCTTATACCCTCTTTACCTCTGAGCTTCTGTCCTAGTCTCTGTCTTCACTTCCCCTCTGCATATACTTTAAATATCAGCAAGATCAGCCCATGACTAGTAGTTTCTGGATTACCAGGAAACTTTTTTAGAAATATACATTCCCAGCCGTACCCAAACACTCATAGTTTCTCAATCAGAATCTTCAAGTTGGAATGTAGTGGTCTGTGTTTTGTTTCATGGGCCTGCTGTGTGATTCTGATGTTCAGGTATAAGAACCACTGATTCCCTTTGATATTATTTCCGTTCCTCACCTGTTTTGTCCCTATCATTAGGCTTGTATGTGACCTTTGAAATCCTCCATTACTGTGATTTATTGCAACTTTGAAGTTTCCTATAGATAATTATTTGATGTTTTTCCACAGGCAAGGTTAATGGCATTTTACTCCTTTGAATTCTTTACCATGTCATCTCAGAATATTCTTTTGTTTGTCACTTGATCCCCACTTACAGATTAGCCAACTTAAAGGTCTAGTTGGGACCTACTATTGTAAATGTTTAGGCCATGTGGTTTGGAACATAGGAACCAAGGAAAATTGAGGGAGAATATTGGAAACATGATGGTACCCTAGAGCTCTGAAAAGCCAGAGAAGGCAGTCTCCATATTTTATTCAAATCCTGTCTCTACTTGCCTTTCTTTTCTATAGGCATCTGTAGTTCTAGGGAAGAAAATCACTAGTCATTCTTTTGGAATGCTCCTTTCAGCTGGCATTCACATGATCTTGTTAAGTCAAGATTTTGTTGTTTGTAGTTATGAATAGTCAAATGATGAGAGGAAACTTCTGGATTGATTTTTTTGAAATAGAAATTTTTCTGTCAATAAGATACACCTCATATAAAGACTATTCTAGTTTCTTTTTGCTGCTGTGGAAAAAAAAAGTTTGATGAAAAACAATTTAGGGAAAATCGGGTTTATTTAATTTTATTTATAGGTTACAGTGTATCTTTGAGGAGTGTTAGGGCAGACAGTGGACGCAGGAAACATGGAAGAATTCTACTTGCTTGCTCTATTTACCACTGATAAGTTTATGCTTAACTAGCTTTCTTATACAGCTTAGGACCACCTGTCAAGTGATGGTACCTCCCATAGTGGACTGGGCCCTCTTATATTAATTAAAAATTGAGATGGTCTTTCAGAGAGCTGATCTAGGTATTTTGTTATTGGAGGGTTTCCTATTAGATGATTCTAAGCTATGTCAAGTTGAAAAAGCTAAGTAGGACAAGGACAGTAGAAATACTTGTTGTCATTTTCCATAGCAGTATATCCAGATAATTTTATTATACATTGTACTGTCTTTTAAAATCTACGTATAGTTAATTTAAATGTGGAACATAATACTAAAATGTTTAAGTGTTCCTAAGTTTGTTACAGCACAGGCTAAGCTTTTGGAAAAGACTAGGTACAGTGCAAACAATATTGAGACTTTTCTCCTGCATGTGATAGTCCAAAGGTAGGCAGGTAATCCACATAGGGCAAGCATTTCTGTTCTCAGGCTCTGCGCAGCCACTGGTTCCTCTGTGTGCTTAGCCATTCTTAAGCATTACAGTTGAAACTGTTCTACTTTGCAAATGCATTCTTAGTAAACAATTAGGCAATTTTTAAAAGAATATAGGACATTTTATCCCCAATACTAGGGAGGGTAAAAACGAAGAACATGACAGAAATTTTGCCCATGCTCTTTTCATATCTTATTAGCCAGAACATGCATACTCTTGAGCTTAGAGGAGCCTAGGAAATGTAATTAACAGTTGCCAACTCTGTATCCCATTAAAGATGTAGGGAACATGAAAGATTGGAAGTTAGAAAATAATACCATTTATACCATTTTTTGCCTAGACAACCTTGTTTTGTTTTGTTTGTTTTGGTCTGGGGTTGGGTGGATGATCCTCATTTCTAATGCTAACTGCAAGTTTGGGGATCATCAGTACCACTCTCTGATCTAAGCCTCTAGATGAGCTCAGAGAACTCATGAAAGCTCATGAGCGTATACTCAGATTTATTATATTATAAATTAATAACTTTATTTATTATAGATGATGCCAAGGGAATAGTTACATGGGGCACATAGAAGAACTCCATAGGGCGAACTCGGTATATTCTCTCTTGATTGTTATGACAACACTATGCAAGACTGAAGAAAACTCATTGAAGTTTTATTATCCAGAATATTTATTGGGATCTGAACCTTGAGATGTAATGACTGGTGGCATGGTTGCCTTTGTTTTCTAGTCTCTCTGGAGGTTGATACACATGGCCCAAAGTTACTACCCCAGATGATATTATTAAACTATTTGAAGTTCCTTCCTGCAGAAAAGATTTTAATAGCAAATTCCAAGGATATGTAGAATATTTTCCAAGAACTAATGCCAAAGGCCAGACCTGTCTTTGGATAAAGTTAGTTTTTAATGTATAGACATATGTTACGGACAGGCACATCTGTTTTGTTTTTTTGAAAGCACAGAAAAAGTTTCATGAGGTATGAAATCGAAGAATGTACTGCTCTTAAGATTTAGAAATCTGAGAACCATAGCCTGAGACATTAATGGTCTATATGGTCGAGTCAAGAAAAAATTTCAAGAAGCAGCTGTATTTTTGGTATTTAAATGTGTCACAGAAAGTTATTGATCTGATGTTAAAACCTCCACTCTTCATGGACAAGTAAGAGTACATTGGTTCAGGCACTCAGAAAATTTTTTTTTTAGACCTGGGAGTTTGTACTCCACTTATTTAACCTAAGGGTGAACATGGTCTTTGTAAATTGTCTTTGTGTTTGGTCTCCTACTGCCCTATTCCAAAAAAAAAGTCATAGGCATTATTGCACAGATTTCTTTGAGAGGTCGATTCTGCCCAGCTTTGTATTCCCTACCTGTGGATTCCTTGGTTTGTTCTCCCTGGGGAAAAAGAGGTCTGGTCCTCGTGGGTCTGGGTAGGTCTTTGGTCGGAGGCTGAGAACTGCACTGGAAAAAGAATTCCCAGGAAACTGTTGTCAGTGGAACAGCTCAGTTTATTGAAGTAAGGGTGGTTACATTTATAGAGAAAAAAGGGGGAAGGGTCTTGGCAACCAGGGATGGAGGCCATTGGTTAAGAGAGGGATAGTGGAGTAGCCCCATTTGCATGTGGGAGGCTCATTTGACATTCCAGGTCAAAGTCCTGGAAGTTGTAGGCTATTTTAGTTTGTGTATTACGTTTTAGAAACTGTTTTTCACTTTACCTGAGATCATTAAACACCATGGAATTAGCTTGTAAAACTCAATATGCAAGAGTTTCACCTGAAAACAAGTTGATTTTTATGTACAAGTCTAGCTCGATAATTGATGATTTGTCAGTGCAGGACCATTGTTTCTTATTAGGAATAGTAAAGCAGACACATTGTAATTTAGCCCTATTTGTTTTTGAGGAATATTCTGTCAGGCTATTATATCCTGATCCATTGTCCTCTTCTCTTTAGAGAAAGTCCTATGTGAATAAACAGACCAGTCTCCTGGAATGGAGAACCTTTCTATAGATAAGACTACAGAGACATTGATAAACTACTTCTTTTTTGATCATCCTTCTGAATTAGCAAAAATTTAATGCTTTTATATCATGACACTATAGTTTATAAAGAATAGTTGTCCTATGTGTCTTCTTTATCTAACATTGTTATTTAATACTATTTTACCAGTCTTATAAGTGATTTGTAATTAATTCCCATCTACTGTGTGGTTCTTTTTGTAGATGGAAACATTAATAACTATGAATAGTTTCATTCAAGGAACAGGGGATGATCACAGTATGTAAGCCTGATCCACCTTGCAAAGGGTCAAGCCTCTGATGGACTGACCCAGAGCACGTGGCCTCCAGGTAATTTATTGATTGAAAACTCTGTCCTACTCACAAAGACCTTATTTATATTAATGAATAGAACCTTACACCTTGTCACCAAAAAGGTTGAAGTCAAAAGCTGAGGAATCCAAGGTATTCCCTGGGTTCCTGCTGCAGGTGGTAAGGACTGTCCATTTGCAATATCATAAACAAATGCCATTAATTTGAAGATTTTAGATGGCCACATCCATTGTTTTTAGCCGGGAACTGTGAACAAGTTGCAGGAAGCAAGTCTATAAAAGCCTTAATGAAGTACTGTTCCCCTGTACAGCTTTGAAAGCCGGTTATTATATTTACTCACTGCATAGACAAAGCATACAACTTTGCAATATCTGGAGATAGATTCAAATATTTCACTATATCTGTTGGTATCAAAAGTAGTCCAGTGGCCAATTTTGTCTGAACCACTTTTAGGAAAGGAGATGTTCATGACAGTACTGTTTGTTAAACTATTAGCACAGGATTTAATTGTGAATTTTCAGAATTTGTTAAAGATTTATGTTTTTATTTTAATTATATGTATATGCATGTGTGTGGCACACACTTGGTGGGGGGAGTATGTGCACATTGTGAGTCCAGGTGCTGGTGGCATCCAGAGAGTGTCAGATCTACTGGAGCTGCAGTTGATTGTTAGCCGCCAGATGTGGTTGCTTTGGCCAAACTGGTCCTCTGCAAGAGTAGTATATTCTCTTAGCCCCTGAACCTTCTCTAGTCTTGGAAAAAGACTTTTTTGTTGTTTTTTGGAAACAGGTTCTCACTATGTAGCCCTGGCTGGCCTGAAACTGTAGACCAGGCTGGCCTTGTAGAGATCCATGCCTGCCTCTGCCTCCTAAATACTAGGATTAAGGGTGTGTGCCATCACACCTGATGTGAAAAAATGTTTTAAAGCAAGATAAACAGATGGTAGATAATAGGAAATATGCATAGTACCTTTTCCAATAATGGGGCACAATATATTTGGATTGTTATTTCTATTGTTACCATGTTTTATAGCTTACATGTAAATTTATTGTCTTTACTTAGCAGGTATTTATTGACTACCCAATCACATGTATGAGTAATGGCAGTTTTATATATTTCGATTTGAGTATGTGAAACAAGATTTTTTGTTGGTCTCTGTGAAATATGAATATGTATATGAGTATGCTGGCTAGTTTTATGTCAACTTGACACAAGGTACAGTCATTAGGAGGGAACCTTGATTTAGAAAATGCCTCCAAAAGATGGGGTTGTACACAAGCCCTTAGGGTATTTTCTTAATTAGTGATAGATGCAGGCTGGCCTGAAACCTGGAACTCCTATATAATCCAAGGTGGCCTTGAACTTCTGGCTGTCTTCCTGTCTCAGCCTCCTGAACATTGGACTGCAAGCATGATCCACCATTTCTGTAATTTGTTTTAAGGTTAAAAATTTTTATAACTCTATTGTTTTTAATCCCCTTGTATATAGTATAGTTATTTAAAAGTAAAGTTCAGTACCCACTAAGCTTTTACTTTGTTGGTTCTCATTTGTATAGTTTATTTCTTTGTATCATGGTCATATTTGTAAATTGATTGTAGAAACAACAAAGACACTATCATAGAGGATTATAGTTGTTCTTGCCAAGTGCTTCTCCCAGGATTACCTCAGTCCACTTCACAGATTAATTGTGACTGCATTCAATTTCTGGAAAGTCTGATTTGTTTACTTCTCATTTGCTATTTCTGAGACCCTAACCCCAAATACAGAGATCAGTATTTTTGGAAGACTTAGAGTCCAATTCTCGTTACTTTAGTTTGGTGTTTGTTAAAAACATGGCCCATTCTTCAGCCGCTCCTGGATTTGACAGTTTCAGAGAGAAAAGAATCCCATTTGGGGAGAAGTAGCAGGTTTCTATAAATTTTTGTTCTCTTCTTGACTATTTCCACTATTTGGTAGGATTCCTTGCCTTGTGGCAGTGTTTTTTTTTTTTTTTTTGTTTTGTTTTTCTCAGAAAACATAATATTAGTTAGTTTTCATATCCTGTGAGTTTTGTTTGGTTTGTGTTTTTCCTTAGTACTGAGACCACAGCCTGTTGATTGCCAGGCAAGCGTTGCACTGCTGATCCGTATCCACAGTCTTAGCATCTGTCTCGGTTTCCTACTTGCTTGCCCCTTATTGTATACCATCAATAAGGACTTTCTTACTTTTTGCAGTGGAAATTAGCGATCATAAGGTGCTCTTAAATGTGTGATCAATGAATTTATTATTTATTTATTTATTTATTTATTTATTTATTTATTTATTTATTTTTACTGAAACTGGGTGTCCTGCAGTTCAGACTGGTCCTGAACTCATTATGTAACTGAGGTTGGCCTTGAACTCCTGATCCTCCTCCTCCTACCTCCCAGACTCTGAAATCGTAGGTGTGTAACACCATTCCTGGCTTTAAATGTAAAGATATATTTTGTTATTTAATTTACTTTCATTTAAACAGGGAAATAGTGTATTAGTTACTTTTCTGTTACGATAAATCACCATGACCAAGGCAACTTATAAAAGGAAGAGTTTATTTGGGCTTATAGTTCCACAGGGATAACTGTCCCTTATGACGGGAGATATTGCAGCAAGCAGCAGTCATGGCAACTGGAGCAGAATGCTGAGAGCTTACAACTTGAACCACAAAGCATGAAGCAGACAGAGCAAACTGGAAATGGTAACAGTCTTTAACCTCTCAAAGCCCACCTCCAGTGACATACTTTCTCCAGCAAGATCATACCTGTTAAGCCCTTCCAAGCAGTATCACCAGCTGGAGGGTTGGAGGGAGGAAGAATTGCACATGTAGTGTTCAAATATCTGAGCTTATGGGATACATTCTCATTTAGATGACTGCAAATAGTTATATTATTGTGACTGTTACATGTTAGCATATAATAATCAAATTCCCAAGTTATTTACTTATAAAGGCAGGTATATGGATTCAGAGTGTGACACCAGGAACTTTGTATTAGGATTTTCTTAATTCCTTTTTTTTTTCTTTGTAGTTTTGTTGAGATAGGATTTTTCTGTTGTAACTCTGTCCTGGAACTCACTCTGTAGACCAAGGCTGGGCTTGAACTCACAAAGATCCACCTGCTTCTGCCTCCCTAGTGCTGGAATTAAAGGTATACACCACTACCACCTGGCGATTTCCTTAGACTCTTATGGGATGAAGTCTTTGGGACTGGCAAAGTAAGCTACTTAAAGAGAATATTTAAGAGAAACATATGACATAATGAAACATCATTGAACACCTGTCCGCCTACCTAAATTTAAAATTTAAAAGCAAAATTCTTCTGTTCACAGTTAGTAATTTAATCTCAAGGTACTTTACATATGCCCCTAAAACATTTAAATTATCTTGTCTCACTACTGGGACTTAGCTGATAATTTCTGTGTGTCTTTTAGTCATCTTTTACGTGCCCAATGTGTTGTTAATAGAGATGTCAGAGAAACCAAATCATAGGGTGTTTCAAGGACCCGATAGTATTTGAAACAAAGTATCTGCTAATGTGTACAGATAAAATATCATGTTTTAAGTGTTAAAGATTCACATAAATCATACCAAAGCTAATTTGACTTTGATAGTGTACATAAGGCTTCTTACAACAAGCTTCGATAGAAACCTATATAATTACAGGGAAAAAAATCTAAATATTATATTAATTTATGAAAGATAATGCAGTGATAGCCCAACTTGTGGCTAGAAGAATTTGACTTTGTAAGGATTCATTTAGTGCCTCTTGACTTGAGACAAGCCAACATTTGGTAATCTTGGTGTTGTATGGTACAGTTGATTAGATGTTGTCTTAAGAATGATAGATCTATTAATTTGCTATCAGGGTAATCATTTCCTAAAATGTATTCTTTAATGAACTTCTCAGACAGGGGGACTTTTTTTGTAGGACAGATGTGTTTGTTTTACTTGGAGTGTCTGGTATGTAACAGTTTAAGAGCCGTCATAGGACAGAGATGAAATATCTTAGTAGATTGGTTAATTGGTGGCAACAATTAATTGTGACTGTGTTAGTTCAATTTATTAATTTTTTTAATGCAAAGTAGGTGTTAGTGTTACCAGGAGTGCATAGATCCTTCTCCCATCCACTCCCCTCATACCCAGTTGGAAGTGTTTAAATATGAAGCAACCTGTAGGGAGAGTGTTCTATGGACAGATTTCACTTACAAAATAATCTTGAAAATGATGCATTTGAAAAAGTTTACTTGGCATTATACTTTTGTATTAATTGGATATTTGAGTTTTTAAATTTCCCATTTCTTGATAAAATAAAATATCAATGAAGAGTACATTATGTTATAAAATTGACTTTTTTTTCTCCCAATACAGAAGCTCCACCATGAGGCGAGGTGGATGGAGGAAGCGAGCTGAAAATGATGGCTGGGAAAAATGGGTGTGTTTCAATAAAGATATTTACATGTGTATATATTTCCATCTCTTTTAGTTTATTATATGGCTTAAGGTATATATAACATGTGACTTTATACACCAACTTTTTGTGGTTTTCACAATTCATTGAAACCTTTAAAACTGTTCATGAACTCCAACCCTTAAACTTTATATTGCTGTCAAGAATTTTGTCCTGAAGTAAATATTTTTGCACACAACAATTTAATGTATTTTAATTTATGTCATCATTGCTAATAATACTGAGAAACAGGAAAATTCTTAAGTATCCAGTAATAGGATATTGTCAGTTAATCATTCCTATATAGTTAAACACTGCAGTTATTACTTAGCTTTATGTATTTTAACCTGGGATGATAGCCTTGAATAAAGCAGTAGGTAATAAAGGAATATTATATATGATTCTCTAATTTTGTGTTTTGAGACATAGAAAAAAGGCTTGAAATTAGCTTCCCAAAATGTTAGTGAATGGGCTTACATCAATTTTAATTTTCTTTTTATATCTCTTTTCTGAAAAAAAATCAGTGAAGATATAAAATTTTAATAATCAGTAAAAACAAGTAATTTGCAGTTTGGACAAAGTTTGTAACATTAGTTGTTACCCACAGCTTTAATTTAAAGACATAATAAAAACAATCAAGCCTAATTATTTTAAGGTTAAAAAAGTGATACTGTATTTATAAATCTGTCTAGGTGTTTTAAGTTAAAAGTGTATGGCAGGGGAGAGAGGTGTAACTGTTGTTGATTGGTTGCCTTTTCTTGGATTGTAGGGTGGGTATATGGCTGCTAAGGTCCAGAAGTTGGAGGAACAGTTCCGGTCAGATGCTGCTAAGCAGAAGGATGGGACGCCATCTGCAATATTTAGTGGAGTCGCCATCTATGTTAATGGATATACAGGTTGAGTACTTTTTATTTTTTGGTGCCCAATTTTGTCATGAACTTTTTAGGATTGAATATTTTTTTTAAACTTCTCTTTGATTATTTATCATCTGTGTTATTTACTTTGCTGCTGCTGTAATAAAATGCCATGACCAAGGCCACTTATGGAAGAAAGAGTTTATTTTTGCTTATGATTCCAGAGGAATGAGACCATTATGGCAGGGAAGCATGACAGCAGGAGCAGGGAAATAAGAGATCACATTTCCAACCTCAAACATGCAGCAGAGAGTGTGAGCTGGAATTAGGATTAGTCTAGATACTTTCAGAGCCTGCCCCAGTAAGGTGTACCCTTTAACCTCACAAGTGTTCAAATATTGGAGCCTATGGGAGACATTCTCGTTCAAACCACTACATTCCACTCCCTGCCCCATAGGCTCATGGCCTTTATTATAATGCACAATTAATTTAATTCAACTTCAACACCCTCCCCCCCAATAGTCTTTCACAGTCTTAATACTATTTCAGAGTCCTAAGTGTTTTTTGATACTTTGTAAAACCCTGTGAATTCTAAAAGCAAATTACTTTCAACATGCAATGGCTCAGAATATACATTACCATTCCTAAAAGGAGGAATGGGGGCATAGTAAGGAAATGCTGAATCAAGCAAGAATGACACACAGCAGGGTAAAACACACGTTTTATGTCTGATGTCAGAGGGCTTAGATGGTTCCACCCTCCAGTTTTTCCTGCCTGCAACATATGTCTCTCACAGATGGTTCCACTCCATGTATGCAGTTCTTCCTGGCAGATGTCTTACAGCTTTGGCACCTCCAACATTTCAGAGTCTGCACTGCAACCCAGGCCTCACTTTTATAGCTTCATAAAATAGCCTTTTAGGACCTTCATGAAGGGACTCAGGGTAGAGTTTGCCCTGAGGTCCTTTGGGGTTCGTGCTTATGATTTCCCAGAGAAAGAACCTCGTTCTTTTTTTTTTTTTTTTTTTTTTTTTTGCCTGTAAAAGGATATAAACATAGCTGAGAACATTTTAGTTGCCAAAGCAGGTCAGAAAAGGGCCACAATTCTCAGTCTGGAAACATGATATCATTTAATTCCCTTTTGTTGTTGTTGCTGTCTCTTCTACCAGCTGTATCTGCTCTTAGTGAGTCCAGTATCTGGAATGGATGAGTAGTTTGCCTTGTTTGTGAGTTGTAGAAGATACCTGGGAATTCTAATTACTTTTTATACTGTTTTAGCTATGAACTTACTGTCTTAATACAGTAAGTATTAAGACTTACCTACTCAACTACTTTTTTTACATGTCCTGTGCGTCTGTTTCTTCAGTTTCTGTTTTTATTTTTCCTTTTTTTTTTGACACTAACTTACCTCTTTCTGGAGTTTTATTTACCCAACCTACATATTTTTTTTTCCTTCCTGATCAGTTAGTGCTTGTCTTTGGTTATTGGATATTATTTCCTAAATTTTTCATAATTCCACAGTCTTTTTATGATCAATTGTATATGTTTTCCCCTACAGTGAATAGCTCTCAATATTTATGTCAGTATTATGTTGTTTTATGCTGTTCAGCTGGCTCATGCCTTTTTATTGTTTAAAAGTCTGTGTTCATACATCAGTTTTGCTTGATTGCCTGATTGTCTTCATACTGGTGTAGATGGTTTCACAGTGTTCTGTAAGGCTATGGCTCTTAATGTGTCTATGTATTAGCATTCATTAGACCTTTGAATAGTTCTCTGTCTTATAGACAAAAGCAAGAGCTAAATTTTCATTATTGTTGAATTGTATTGTGCTGCTGCCTTTGTAGTGACTGAACCTAACCATTTAGGAAAGGTTTGCTGAGTTAAAACTTAGTATTAATCAGTCAACATATTTGCTTGGCTTAGTGAGAGAGATAACTGGTTGTAATTATAAGTTTTGCTGATAAAGTGTTAACCTCAGTGTAGATGCTGGTATAGCTTTCAGAGTTCACCTATAGAAAATGCAAAACTTTTCTTCTTAATTGTACTTAGGCAAATATAAGTTCTATATACTTTGGCCATATGTACCCTGGAATGCTAAAAATGTTAACTAAGAAAAAGTAACCACTTTTTATTTTCACTAAAGTCCTTAATTCACTAGAACACCTTTATTCACTTGGGAGAAAGTGAAGGAGAAAAGCATTACAGTAATTTTTGATGTCTGAAGTTTGGTTGATGGTTGAAGTTCTGATTCTATTGTTATCTCTAAATTTTGTATGATATATAAAACATTTTTTGTTAGGATTCACTATTCTCTGTCTAACCTTTAAAATGGGGATAGTAATTTTTTATTCTTGTTAGTATTGTATAATGACTACAGTTATGCTGAATTTTACTGTGATACATATTATGATGTAAGATGACTGTTTTTAGGGAAAAAATCTAATTTAGTAAATACTTTGTAGCTTTATAAATAAAACAATAAACAGACTCTGTGTAATGAATTAGCCAATAAAGAATAGTACTTTAGTGATCTATAGAGGTGGCTCAGCAGTAAAGAGTACTTGTTACTCTTGTAGAAGACCCAGTTTCAATTCCCACATACCTGTGATGGCTCACAACCATCTGTAACAATCCCTCTCCTGGCCTCTGGGAACCAGGCATATACTTGGTGCACATAAACACTTACAGACAAAATATTCATACACAAAATAATAAATAAATCTTAAAAATAAATAGTGCTTTAGGCTGGATGGGGTGGTGCACACCCAGTACTTAAGAGGCTGAGGTAGAGCCATCTTGAAAGTACACCCAAGGTTGCATAGCACTCCCCTCTGACTCTGCTTCAGAGATACTGTGGACAAGAAAGAGATGCCTTTTTTGTTGATCTATGTTCCCCATAGATTTTTGTTAATATTCCAAGTGAAGCTCCCAATTCCACTATCTGAACTTTTTATATACTTTCTGCCTTTGACCCAATTGGTTGAATAACTTGAGCTTAGAAAGAAGATCCTCTTTGCCTTTGCCAACTCATATTCCCTCTCTCTCTCTCTCTCTCTCTCTCTCTCTCTCTCTTTCTCTTTTTCAAGCATGTATGTGTTCATGAAGGTATGTGTACAGGTGTGTGGAGGACAAGGGTTGACAATGGGTATCTTCCTTAATTACTCTCCATCATATTTTTTGAGACAGAATCTCCCAGTGAACCTGAGGCACTTGTAAGAAATTACACAGAGATCTCATCAACTGTTTCATCTGTTGATAACAGTAGAATGTAATATCACAACATTGGCATTGACAATGTTTTGACAGGTACATAACATTTTCAACAGTGATCCTGCATGTTGCTAGTTCACAGCCATGCCTGCTTCTGTTTTCTGTAACTGGGCAACCACTGGGCTATAGTGTTCTCAATTCGATAATACTACACAGATAGGACACCTAGTCTGAATTCTTTGGACCTGGTCTTTTTTACTCAGTAGTTCTCTGGTAATTCATGAAAATTGTTAAATCTATCAGTACTTTTTCTCTCATTTATCATATAGTTGTACTTCCTATTATAGGTATGCCACAATTAACTATTTGCCTATTTAAGAACATCTGAGTAATTCTTAGTTTTTGCTAAAATGTAAACGAGTTTTTGCATGAATATAAAAATGCTTGAATTTTTAGTTTTTGTAAAAAATACTTTGCTGAGTTGTAGTATTTCACATTCTTGCTAGCAGTATGAATAATCTTGTTTGCATCCTTGTCTGCATTTCCTGTTTTTTTATCCATTTTAGTAAGTGTGCACTAATATCTGTTTCAGTTTATATTTCAATTGTTCCACATGGCTTTTTTTTAGGCTATGTTTTGAGAGATGTGTCATGGTATTTCATTATAGTTGTATTTATTTTGTACGTGTGTTCCTGTTATGGACAGAAGACAGTCTCATATTCCTCAAGAGCTTTTTGAGGAAAAGCTATCTCCCAGGCTCCCCAGTACTTGGGTTAAAAGTGCATGCTGTGAGGACTGACTTTTTTTTTTAATGGGTTCTGTAGATTGATTTAGATTCTTAGGCTTCCTTGGCAAATATGGCACTAACTGAGCCATCTCCTTAGCCCTCATTGTGGTTTTAATTTGTGTTCACTTTGTGGGAAATGTGTAGACTTTTTACTTGTATGACTAAGTGCCAGAAAGTTTTTAAGGAGGAAAGATTTGTGTTGATTCATGAATTTAGAAGTTTTGGCAGAAATGGTGTTGGAGAGAAGCTGCTCCCCTATGGAGGATGGGAAACAGGAAGGCCATGATCCCTTTTCCCAGTGACCATACATCAAAGTACATTCTTTCTCATAAAGTTTCCAATCTCCCCAAGTAGCCCTGCCAACTGGCTACCAAACTTTTACCACATGGCTCTTTGGGGAGTACATTTCATATTCAGACTATGACAGATGTCAGGACTGAACATCTTTTTTTATGTATCTGTTTTACTGTGTTTTTTATCGTTTCTAAACCATTTTCATATTTTGGAGTATTTATGTTTTTCTGTTATCAGGATATATATGTTTATATGTATGTATGTACGTATTCTAGGTCCTATTGCGCATGTGGTTTGCTAATAATTTTTCAGGGTTTTTTTTTTTTTAGTTGTCTTTCATCTTGATGTTGTTTTGCAGGGCCAAAAATACTTCAACAAATAATGAGTTAAAATTATTTGTTAAAAAAAGTGGTTTGTTTGTTTTTTTTCTAAATTGATGTTTACTTACTTGTTGGTCAGGGGACGATGCGCACATTATGTAGAGGTCAGAGTACAATTTGTAAGAGTCCGTTGTTCTTCATTTTACCCTGTGGGTCCAGGTTATCAAATTCAAATTGTCAGGCTTGGTGGCAGACACATTTATTTATTACCCAGTCAATCACCATCCCTGCAGTCCTTAATGGTTAATTTGTTTCATGAATTGTGCTTTCAGATCCTCTCTTGTCATTTTTTTCTGAAGAGTTCATAGTTTTGTGGTCTATTTTGAGTTGTAGTTGGTTTTTTGTTTGTTTTGTTTTTAAATTACTTTTGTCAAAAATCATTTGAGTACTGGCAAGATGGCTCACTAGGTAAAAGTGCTTGCTGTGTAAGTTACTAAACTGAGTTTGACCTCTGGGACCCAGATAGAGGAGGAAGAACAGACCAGCTCAACAAAGCTGGTCTTTGATCTCCACATTTGGGCTGTTACACACATGCACATCCCTCCCCATCATACACAACAGTAAGAAATGTTTTAAAAAATCATTTGGGTATTTTTGGGTGGATGTGTTTCTGAGCTCTCTCCTTTTTTCCCTTGGAACAGAGCTGTGCTGTATAGCTCAGGCTAGCCTTAACTTGTTATATTCATGTCTCAGCTTCTCTAGTGCTTGGATTATAGATGTGTGTCGATGTGTTCTCCTTGAGTTCTCTACTCTCTTCCATCAATGTATATATGTATGTATATGTATATATCTGTTCCTTTATCAATGTCACAGTCTAAATCATTACTCCTGTGTAATAATAATCCTTACTGTAGGGTTCTCTACTTACTTCTAAATGAAGTTTGTTTAGCTATCCTGGGGCCTGTACCTATCCATATATTTTTTATACATTCCAGAATTCTATTCCAAATAGAATTTTATGTGTACAAAATACCTTGCTAGGGCTTAGATAGTAACTAGTGTTAACCTGTAGATCAGTAGAATTGACATCTTCACTATGTTTCTATGTTTCTTCTCTCCCATTTTAATCTTTTAATTGATTGAGCAAATATATTTTAGATTCTCCTTGAGTATTAAGAAATATGTATGAAAAGATACAGTGGTTGATAGAGAATGTTGGTTTTTGTAACAAATAAGGTCTGAGTTAGATCTCAACAAAGGAGAAAATGTCATAGGAAGCCTATGAGAGTTGGATAAATAGTCGTTGTCTTAGTGATGATTAAAGGCATTCTAGTGTTACTTGGATTTTTGCTCTTAAATTTTATAATCTTTTTCAATGGGTTTACTCAGATTTTATAAATCTGTCTTTGTACTTGTAGAGTTTTGTTTCTATTCTTTGCCTCTGATGAAAATTTCCTTTTCTGTGAACTGGTTTTGGCATTTATCTATTGAAGATCCAGATCAAATCAGATTTTTACTTTCTCTAAGCCAGTCTATAGTATTTAATTGTATGTCATCACTGCTAGAAACAGTTGGAGCTCCTTTTTGTTAGGAAGCCTGTTTTGTCAATTGAAGACCAGAGAGCACTCCAGAGCCTTTGCTTTGCTGTTCCTTTTGCTTCCTCTCTTTATGTGCCTATCTCTTTAAAATCTTACTCCTTAAAGTACTCTCTGACTGCAGTTCTCTGAGTTGCTGAGCCCCATTCCAGCTTTAGCTTTCTCTGTTCATGGCATGTATTATGCTAGGCTTGTACTTGTTTATCTGACTTAATGTAGAGCACAGGCTTTAGTCTTGTTCTTAGAACCTCTTGGGCTGCTGTAATAGTGCACCCGATAGAAACAACTTGAGACAGGAAAACATGTATTTTAGCTCACTGTTTTGGAGAATTCAGTTTGTAGACTGGACACCTAATGACAGGAGAAACTTGTGACAAAAGAGCTGTTCTTTTCATGGCAAAGAGAAAGCGCAGAATAAATAGCAAGAGGCTTGAGCAAGATACCCTCCCATAACTTGTCTCCATGTCCCACTTCCTCCGGATAGCCCCATCTTTTGCCTAATAGTCACACGCCACTATAAATTCCACTATTAGCTTAGACCTCTTGTTCTGATATCTCTGAAAAGGCCATTATAGACGTACCCAGAGATGTTCTTCATTAATTCCTTATGTATTCCTTATTCAAATGAAGTTGATGATCAATAATCACCATCACATTCATGCTTAAGTAGTATTAGTTGAGTGAAAAAAATGAATAAAAATGGTTTTTATTTGTATATCAGAATGTTAAAATATTTCAATCATATGCTTATAAGTTGTCATTTTTTTGTTCTCTAGTCCTTTTATTTATTGTAGTTAGCACATACTTTAAAATTTTACTAATTGTTTTGTAGTGTAAAACTAAACATTTTAAGATTGCCCCTTTTACAAAATCACATCATACTATGTTAAAACTTTGTTGGTCTAAGTTACATAACAAGGGAAGAAAAGGGAACTACGAAAAAGAAAAAACAATTGATACCCAGAGGGTGTCTCTTAGATACTGTGTTCTCAAAGGAAAGAATTTCACAGGCACGAAAAATACAGAGCAAAACAAAGTACACACTCCCGAAAGATATTGGAGTGGGCCCCCTTGAAGAGGCATGGGGAGCAGCACAGTGAATTCTGCATTGTGGAATTTAAAGTTTTTGTATTCATAAGATGGGTAACATGTTCCTGGGTAAGATAGTCATTTTTCTTCCCCATTCATGGTGTGGAATTGCTTTCCCTTTTAGGATTCTTTTCCAAAATCTTGTAGAAAAACCCACAAGGAAGGGCCAGCTACACAATAATATTATAATTAAGTTGAGGCTTTTGAGGAAGCAGACTCTTCATTAGTATACATGTGAATGCTCTAGAGGATTACTTTTTGAGACAGTGAGAATAACCTATTTGAAGCCTTAAGGACAGTTCAGCACAACATTCTAGCTGGCAGGAGGGATAGCTAAAAAGCCAGAACTGTAATTTTCTTGGTTATTTCAAAATCTCCTATCTTAGTAGATGCTTAAGGTCCCATGGCTGATGTTGATTGTGTGTCAATTAAGACTTTTTTTTTTACCCTAAGATTAGATTTTGCATTGTTTTTAAGATAAAAATAGGTTTTATCATGAAAGATGGAACCAGAATTTGAGGATAGCATGTTAGGCTATACAAGCAGGAACAGGGCATTAATAGGCTGTCTACTAAAGCTTACTTTATTCAGTTCCACTAATACCTATTTTCTTCACTCTAAGATTCATATTCAAAGGCCACATACATAAAAGAAAGTCCATTTTCTCATGGAACATTGTAACATTCGAAGAAATAGGCCATGTCATAGGCCTTCTGATACAAGATTCTGGCCCCAGGCCATTACTGGCCTTGCCAGGTATATACCTGGCTTTAGAGAAGGAGCTATCTTTCTTCTACATATATCAGCGCCTAAGGGAAAGCCCTGGACTGACCTAACCCTCAACACTCAGGTTTTTCTGTTTCCAAAGAGAAAAGGGTTTGTTTTACTTACACTTTCAGACAACAGGCCATCACTAAGGGAAGGTAAGGAGGGAACTGAAGCACTAAACACTGGCTTGCTTAGCTGGCTTTCATATACAACCCAGGGCCACCTGCCTAGGGCTGGTACCACCCACAGTGGGCTGGGCCCTCCCACAACAGTCATAAATTTAGAAAATGCCTGACAGACTTTCCAATAGGCCAGCCTTATAGAGGAATTTTTTAAATTGAGAGTCCTTTTCCCAGATAGCTCTGGCTTGTGTCAACTTTACAAAACCCCAGCCAGCAGTTTGTTTTTGTATTATTGTTTTGAGACAGGATTTACTAGGTAGCCCAGGCTGGCCTTGAGGTCTTGATATTCTTTCTGTCTCAGTTAGGATTATAGACATTGGTTACTTCGGTTATTGTTTTGTTTTTAATATTACGTTCATTTATTGATTTTCTTTTTACAAAATCTACATGGGAACAGTGACTCATGATATATGTTGTCCTTCATTGATAAAAATGCATTATATTAATCCTTAAATGAAGTTCTGTTCTTTTTCACTAGTCAGTGACATTCAGAGACATCCATGACAACAGCACTAGCAGGTTCATAAGCAGCCTGAGCTCTGAAGTCACACTACAGTATTTAGGAAAACTTCAGTTGCGGTTTTGTGTGTGTTGTTTTTGTTAAGAACTACTTAAATTAGTATTTTCAAAAACTGAAAATATTGAGGTTAGCTGAGAAATTCTAGTTTAGAGATAAGTAATTGGTAGAATCAGAAAAAAGAAATTTTATCAGTGTATGTACTAGGAAGAACAGATAAAGGGGTCCAGTGACTCCAAGTCAGTTGTTGTGGTAATGATAGACATTTTAGGTTAGGTAGAGGAAGAATCAGGGCAAAATGTATGCATAATCCAGTAATACTGCCAGATATAGTGGATAACTCCTGTAATCCCAGCTCTCAGAGAATGAGGCAGGATGATTGCCATACCTATGATGGTAGCCTGAGCACATAGTGAGTTCCAGACCAGCCCTGGCTATAGATTGAGAACTCATCTCAGCCCCCCCCCCCCCCCCCCCCCACACTTTAAAAAAACACAGTCAGTCCTGATCTGGTTGACTATTGTCTCAGGCCTGGTCTTGTAAGATAGTCTCATAAGATATTACTGGCATTGCCTGAGAAGAACAGTAGTTCTCTAAATAGTCATCATATAGGATTCAGGATTATGACTTTGTGCCTTTAGCCTTGAAGGGTCTGTGTCACAGGCTTTTAGACAAACACTCCTTGAACCATTATCATACCCACACTGAGTTAGGCAGGAGACAGTAAAGAAGACAAATACAAGGTGAGGTCAGGCTGTCATCCTCATTATAGTTACCCAGATGATGAGTATAATCATAATAGGAACACCATAGTGCATCTTCTAAGTATAAAGAGAGGCTAACTGGAATATCCACTGAAAACTAGTTTTCTTTCCTGAGTTGCTTTTACTTGGTTTGATTCCAAAATAGTTTTATTTTGCACTTCCGAGGTGGATGTTTTTGTAATAAAAATGACATATATGTTGATGCTATTAAAATGGATATGCCAATAATTTTATTAATAGGAAAGAAAAAAATGTTTTCAAATTTTATCATCTTTAGAGACAGAACATTTTAACTTTCCTTTTTAAAGTAAATACTTGTTTGATTTTGGGGGGGGCAGAACTGGGGATTGACCCTAGGGCCTTAAGCATGCTAGGCAAGTACTCTACACTGAACTATCACCCCCAGCCCTTAGCAGATACTTACTAAATGTGTATATTGTATCTTTAAAACAAAATGTTTGGGATTGGCAAAATGTTTCAACAGGTGGCAAGCCACCTGATGACCAGAGTTTGATTCCTAGAACTCGGACACTTGCTTTGTATAGTGATCTGAAAGTTAGAGGGCAAGATTATTACCCTCAAGAAGCATACCTACAGGGGTTGGGGAATTTGATAAGTAACAAGTAGACAAAGATGATGATTTTCAGTGCTATGAAGAAAACTAACTTGGCATAGTAGATTGCTGGAAGAGGGTCCTCCTACAGGAGAAATGCCACAGTTGTGCTTAATGTCATTCTTTTTTCTAAATAACTCCACATTGGCTAAATGAAAGAGTATTGAATGTAAAAATGAACTTAGGTAAATCTTCACTTATTTGAGCTTGTATTGTGGAAGTATATTTTATTACTTAAAAAAAAAGAATGGATGAAAAATACTGTTTTGAAAGGATTTAGGAAAAAAAAAAAAAAGGACAGCCAGTAGCTAGGATGCTGGGCTGTTCGACTGAGAGTGGTAGTTCCTGGCTTGTAATCCGCAGTGCATTATTGGCAGTCCAATTGTTTGAAAATAAGAACCACTTATGTATCTTGTCATTTTTCTTATGGTCTAGGATAAGAGCCTCAACTCACGTTCTAATGTCATCACAATTTATAATAATATTTTGTGCCATGTGCTCTGTATGTGCCAGACTTGTTTTATAACAACTATTTATGAAAAAGAGGAAAACGCCTAGAGTAATGTGTTCATAGTCATAAACTGTTAAAGCCAAGATTAAACCCAGGTCAGTCTGACATCATAGCTCATGTGATCTTACCAGTTAACAATAGTGATTTTCATGGTTGACTTTACACTCACAAATTTGCAGGACCTTTCAAATTTGAACCTCAAAGAAACCTTAATTTCATCCAATCAAAGGATGAAAGTTTGGATTGTGGTTTACCTTACAAAATAGTCCTAGTATTTGTCATCAATGTCACATGAGTTATGCTATAATAATTTCTAAGAATATGAAACTAAATTGAAAATGTGGAATTTTTGGACCAGTGACATACCTTAGTGGGTAAGGATGCTTACCTCACAAACCTGGTGACCTCAGTTCAAACCCATAACCCACATAAAGGTGGAAAGAGAACCAACTTCGCAGAGTTGTCCTATTAACCTCCAAAGACAAATGCTACCACAAGCTTGCTATTGTTAAGAACTTTCTTCTAGCAGGTGGGAAACCTGGGCCATGATAAACCAGTTTACCCCAAGAAATCAATAAGTTTATTAGGCTTACTATACAGCAGTGGGTAAAGTGGGTGACTTTATAGGAGCCACACTGTGTGGATAATGACTTCTTCTTGGCTGTGGAGAAGAAGCCCCTTCCATTAGCTTTTCCAGCCCATTGACTTAAGCATTTCCCAGAGACCCTCAGACCAGGTTCAGGTGGGGCAGAACTGAACACAACTGGTTGGGAAGCATGGATGGATACTCAGAGGAAGGTCCAGTGACCCTCCTGGACTCCTGTGAGCTAACATTAATGGTTAATAAGCCCAGCTCTAGTGATCTTCTGCATGCATAGCTTAATTCAGGACAGTGATGTTTGGCTCAGAGACCAATTCTGTATAACATGTGCTCACATATGTATGTACACACATAGTAACAATAAATAAGTAAAATTTTAAATGCTATTTCTTAGTCTCCTATTTTCAGATAGATTAAGGTTTTTATTTTTTGTTTTTGTTTTTTTGTCCTCAATATAATTTTAAGTAACTGGGTGATATTAACTAATTACCTTTAGATATATTTTTAAAATTTTATTACGCTTTCACAAGAGACAAATATATTAATAAGCCCTGTGAGTTTATTTATGTTAAATATGAATAATTATCTAAATCTTCTTATATATTATTCTGAAGTAGTTAATGAATTTAAGCCTGGAAAGTAAGCCATGAGTTTATAGTTGTTAATTTTTTTAAAACATATCTCAATAAAAAAATGTTAAATATGCTAAAAAGTTGTAAGCATTTGCCTCATTATTATTTGGTTCTTGTTTGATCTGCTAAATGTCGCTTAGTAGTAGATGTTTTTGTCTCTTGCAGCCAGGAGAAAATAATGTGCCAAAAAGCATAGCTTATCACTCTGTTACTGTCTCCCAACTTTGTTTAATGGCAGTATAGCCAAGGATAAAGTGACTAATAATGTTCTATAAGTTATCCTATTTAAGGGATTATTCAGCCTAACATCCTGCCGCTCTGTACGTTAAACTATTAATTTATCTTAATACTGATTTTTACAGATCCTTCTGCTGAGGAATTGAGAAATCTAATGATGTTACATGGAGGTCAATACCATGTGTATTATTCTAGATCCAAAACAACACACATTATTGCTACAAATCTTCCTAATGCCAAAATTAAAGAATTAAAAGGGGAAAAAGTAATTCGACCAGAATGGATTGTGGAAAGGTAAGTTTGATGTTTGGTTAAATTTTAATTTAGCCAGTAAGTTTTTAAAAATTGCAGCGCTTTTATTTCTGTTGTAAAACTGGCCCTACCTCGTAAAAGGTTCTACAGTCTTGAAATAGCACGTGTCTGCTGACTGCAGGTCTAAACACATGGTAAGTTAGAGGACATTTCAAATACAGAAATGTAGCAGATAGTGCTGCAGTCTTGTCAGAAAGCAGAGGAGATAACACAAACAAGTAGCAGGAGGCAATTGTAAGCAGGGCTTGACAAGATGTGTTATCTGTTTAACAAATACTTATGTACTTAGATGTTAGGCAGAGTTCTTTATACTTGGGGGATACTAGCTAACAAAAATCCTTGCTCCAGGAGGTAGTTCTGGAGCTTTGATTTTATTGGGAGAGACAGAGTAAGCTCCAGGAGGTAGTTCTGGAGCTTTGATTTCTTTTTACAGAGACAAAGAGTAAGCTTCATCTAGAGTAAATTGTATCTTTTTTATTATGTGTTTATGCTGTTTATTTTTTGTCAGCTTGAAACAAGCTAGTCATTTGGGAAGAGGGAACCTCAACTGAAATTCTCTCCATCAGACTGGCAGTTGGCAAATTTGGAACATTTTCTTGATTAATGATTTGTAGGATGACTCAGCCCAGTGTGAGGTGTGCCACCCCTGGGAAGTAGTCCTGGGATATATAACAAAGCAAGCTGAGCAAACCATAAGTAGCATTTCTGCATGGCCTTTGCTTCAGTTCCTACCTTGAGATCCTGTCTTGAGTTCCTACCCTGATTAACTTCATTTTGGACTGTAAGCTGTAAGGTGAAATAACCCCTTCTTCCCCATGGTGTTTCTCAAAGCAATAGAAAGCAAACTAAGAAGTATATGGCTTTTTTTCTAACCCCTTCATATGTTAATATAGCAGACTAATGTGGACCTGAATTTCTGAGAGTAGGGTCAAAGGAGAACAGTTCATAATACTGTTACTTTTTGTTTTGGTAATAGTTAAAACAGAAATAGAACCTAAGGCACTGTACAGGCTGTACACTGAACCACATCCCTGATTCTTTCTACACAGATACCTATTTGTTTTTGGGTTTTTGAAGCAGCAGTGTCCTGGTAGCCTAGGCTGGTCCTGTACACGTCTCAATCCTCCTACACCAGTTTCTTGAGTGCTAGAAATTAATCACTGTCTTCTCTCTGCCTCTAGTTTAGAAATGATAAGATGTAACTACTGAGCAAATTTAGTTATAATCTTTTTTTAAATTAAAATATGTCTTCTGGAACTTTGATGAACCAAAATTTAAAGATTTATTATTTGGAAATTTGTGTGTGTGTGTGTGTAACTTGTAAATGTGTGTATATATATGAAGTTTTAGAATACATACAAATTTACAAGTGATTTAAAAATACTAAGAGCATGACTTCATGCATGGATTAATTATAATCAGTGTTATGAGGGTTTTCAAAGATAGCTCAGGAGGTAATGTCTTTGCAGCAGAAGTGTGAAGACCTTCATTCATATATCCAAGACCCATGTAGAGCCAGATCTGTAGCACATATCTGTAATTATAGTGCTCCTATACAGTGACGGGGGCAGAAGCTCTTGGGCTGGCTAGTTTTATGTACACAACAGCAACATATAAAGAGATCTCGCCTCAAAGACGATGGAAAGTGAGGACGGGAGACCTGAGGCTTCCTGCTGCTGAAGCAACGTAAGTGCTTGTGTGCTCGTATACTTTTCCAGTGTATAAAACAGTCAGATTGTATAATGGGATGCTAATGAAGCAAACTTAGACCTTTCTTAGTAAGTTGCTTCATTATTTTGTGTGTGTTGCGCCTGCATGAGTTTATGTGCACCATGTGCATGCAGGTACCCCCGGAGGCCAGAAGAGGACATCAGATGCTCTACAAGAGTAGTACATGCTCTTAACCACCAAGCCATCTTTCCAGCCCCAACTCCTTTTTCCTATAATTAAAGCTTTAACCAATTCTAACACAATCCATGAACTTAATCCAGAGTTCATTCATCATTATATAGTGAATGTAGTCACATAATTTCTTTTTTAAATGAGAAGCAAATTGATAATACTAAAGACTGTCCTTGAACTCTGATAAGTTTATGTTCATGTCCAAATTTAATAATTCTCTATCCATATAATCTGTATTTAAAAAACTTACACATTTACCTGAAACCTTTGCTTCTTCTTTTGTAAAAGAATTCGAGTACCAGAGAGATGGCTCAGCAGGTGAAGGCACTCATTGCTGAGCCTGAGGACCCTGCTTTGATTCCCATGGATCTACATGGTAGAAGTCAAGAACTAACTCCTGCAAGTTATTCTTTGACCTTTATGTATGTGCCATGGCATGTTTACCCCCCTCCCCCCCACATTCTTTCAAAAAATAAATTAATAAATGTAAAAAAACAAAACCATGAGAATATCTATGTATCGTTTGTGGTTGTGTGAAAACTAGAAATCATTTGGGCATACTAAGCATAATGTTGGGCATGTTACAGGGGCACAATGTGCAAGAAGCTAGTATCATTAATCTTCTGTAAACCTCAGTAACTTTTAGTATTTAGATTCTAAAAGTTCAAACACAACCGTGTTATTACTTCTGGAAAGTCAGACATAGCTAAGAAATTAAAAGATCTGTAAACTTTGGGGAGATTAAATGTGAAATCCCATCCCTAAAACACCCCAGTGATTCCTTCTCTTCTGTTACATAGGATTGATAGTCCTGGATTTTAGTCGAATGTCTCCATATAAGACTTAGTGAAGTTCTCAGGGTAAGCAGTTAGCTCACTCCAGAGATGAAATGTGTTGTCAGACAGAATAACAGTTCTGAGTTTGAAATACTTAAATTTGGAAAAATTGAGGGAAACTTGACAGAAAGAGAAACAGGGATGAGAGGACCCTTACTGAGTAGAGCTTTATCTGCTTACAGTGATATTTTTCATTATTACAGCCATTTTCTTTTCACTAGTCCTTGCTGAGTACAGCTAAGAAGAAACTCCAGTAGGTAAAGCAGCTGAGATGTCAGATATAACAGGGTTTTAGTGAAGTCTGGAATTAATGCTCAGCGACTTTTAAATGACCATAACTAGTTTAGATGTGCTGTTGGCCTCATCTTTGGATGAGAAGATAAGATCAATAACTTTAACTTTTTTTTAAACTTTTTAAAAAAACCTTTAAAAAAAAGTTTTAAAAATAACTTTGTGCCCGAGAAGCAGAGCTAAATTGAGAATTCTGACTCCTATTTGTGTCTAATCTGTATCATTTATCTGGGCTTGGTATAGAGAAGTAGACTCAAGTATAACTGGATCATTTTTTGCATGTATCTTTGGTGGGGGCATAACTCTTAATGTATAAAATAAATGCCAAATGTCTAATGTCATTACAGCATGGAATCGTTTTGGTTAAATAATAGGACTTTCTTTTTGCACACTACTCCTAGTGATGTTGCTCTCAATAGCATTTAAATGAGATTATTTTTACACATATTTATTATTTAATAGATAGTATATAATATTCTCTGATTGGCATTTCTCTTCTCCTTTCAGCAGTTTTTAAAGTGTTTAGAGTAATTACTTTAATTAGAATTCCATAAGTGTTCATTAAACCTGTGCCAATATAAGGATGATTATAAAGCCTTGACTTCTAAGAGGCAAGAGAGTCCTTTAAAGTATAGGATTATTTCACTGAAATATTTGCCTTGCTACTTCCATGAGACAAACTCCATGTGAACTTTGAAGCATGGTGTAGAGACACTCTTATGACATTCTATTACTGGACCATCTACTCTGTCATGTGCCGTGAGAGTGCAATTGAAGAATTTTGTCCTAAGTTTTTACTAAGTTTGGATTCTCTTAGCTAGGGTCTTTGTAGTCAGTCTTGTACTGGGTAATCAATCTTCTGTGGTTAGTTTTATATATAGATTGAATATGAGTGGCGATATATGAAGGTATTTTTTGTTTCAAGTTAAACCAATTCACTGGAGTTTGGTAGTAGGACTGATTTCCAAAATTTACCCTTTTTTTTTTCTAAATTCCCAAGTAGTACATTAGCTTATTTTTAATATACTCATAGTCTGCAGATTCTATACTTGACATGGACTAACACTTGGGCTTCTAACTATATTCACTGTGAATATAAATGTTGTATCCCACATTATTTTGTTTAAATTATTCTCTCACAGCAATACAATAGCTTCTGAGATTATTTTTGCTAGACTAACTCTAGCCAAACAAACATTCAGGCTACCTCGCAACAACTTACAGGTGGTGCCTTATTAAAAACTATGCTCTGGGAGCTGGAGAGATGGGTCAACAGATAAGAGTACTGGTTGCTCTTCTAGGAGCAGCACTCAATGGCATCTCACAACTCTCTCTAATTCCAATTTAAGGTGTTCACCACTTTCCTCTGGCCTCTGTGGCTACCAGGAACACACATAATGCATAGACATACATGTAGGCAGAGCATTCATACACATAAAAAGTGAATAAGTAAATAAAACATGTTTTCACTCCTCAGAGTATAAAGAATGAAGAAAACAATGTGAACCATAGAGGAGAATGAGCAGGAAGTATACCCTGTTCTTCCTTTTCTGAGTTTGTGATATCTTGGTGTGCAACTGAAAAGTTGAGGTAATTCAGGATGGGCAAAGTAGACGTCAGTTTTGAATGTCTAAGGATTGTTTGATGGTGAGGTAATTAGTAAAGAAGATCATAGTTATTTTCTTGGCACATAATTTTTTTTTTCTTGTTATCTGAAGCTCACTTTTGAAATAGAAGGACCAAGCCTGGAATGGCTGGCTGTGTAGATGTTCCATGCTAGTTTTCTGATAGAGTATGGCTATGACATTGACTAGAACTATACAATATTTGATTCTCTGAATTATTTCATATAAAGAAAGCACTATTATAGGTACAGATGATATTTATTTTAATTTTTTTAAAAAATTCTAGAATCTGCTTGTAACTGCCAATTTAAAGTCATTGGCAGTTGATACGAATAGGATATGATTCAGAAAAATGAGACACAAAGTTTACTTTGAGAGAGAATTTTACCTGGACTGCATGGAAGGTAAATCAGGAATCAAGACTCATTAAAGGAAGGCAGGTATGGTTGCTTGCACTTAAAATTGTAGCATTCAGGAGAAAGAAGCAGGAGGGTTTTGAGTTAAAGGTGAGCTTGCACTAAGTAGGATAAAAAAGTTCATCTAAATAGATGAATGTTTAGCTTTACAGTATGTGTGTGTGTGTGTGTGTGTGTGTGTGATGTATAGAAATTCTTGGACATAATTCATAATATATTTTCAGATGAAATCAGGCCTGTTCAGGTTTGTCTGGCTGAGAACCAAAAGATACTGTCAACTGACATGAAAAACTCACTGTTGTAAGGAAACAGTGTAGTAGCATTTTCTGGTAAAGTAGGGAATATGTCACCTCTTCTCTAATTTTAATATTTAAACTTTTCTTTTTTCTTTTTGTAAGAATATTTTAAGAGGTAGAGTTCCTTGTGTTTAGGTTAAGCAAAAAACCTAGTAAATGTTAGAAACTAATATCTGAGAAAAAGTGAAAAGTCTTGTGTTTGGGGTAACATGCATGTGTACATGTTCTGTGTTTCCATGTGTGCATGTGTGAAGGGCTGGGGTTGGTGTTAGGTGGGAAACATTAGAGGAAGACACCTTTTATTTTAAAGGCAGGGTCTCTCATTGAACCTGCTAGAGTGGGTGAAGTAAGTTTCAGGAATTCCTTGTCTCTGCTTTTCTAGAGCCAGGATTACAGATGTGCACCACACGGCTTGACTTTGATGTGGTGCTAGGGATCCAGACTTAGGTCCTCATAGTCACGTGGTCAACAATGAACCATCTCCCTGGCTGGAATAAATCTTTAGAAAATATACTTTCATAGAATGTTTCTGCCGACATACCCAAAGATTGGTTAATGAATAAGCAGGGATAATTGAGTGTACAGGTGATAATAATGTCTTGGGTTTCAAATTATAAGGATTTTTTGGCTAACATTACTATATACTATTGTGCTTTGGGGTTTAACTCCTTTTACTAATCATCTCAAAGGACTTGTGCTTTGAGACCTGCAGTATTTCAATTGGCTATCTCATGTTTTAACACTCTCCATGGACTTACAAGACTAATTCTGCTGGGCCATATGGTACTTAGGTATTGAATGAGGTCTTATACCCTTGAGTGCTCAGTGTTGACCCTAGAATCTGTCACCCTGCATGTTGTTATTAACGTCATTAAGGTAGAGAAGTAAGCCCTGTTGTTTTTACCTAAAACTATGTGCAATGGTGTGCATGGGTTTGATTTTTGTATTCTCTCTCCTTATCCATGATGAAAAAGATGGAGAGTTATAGTAGATTCCATTTAAGTGTTAAGTATCTGCTTGCAGACGCAGGGAGCAGGGAGTTGTCATAAATAAAACTGTGTAAGAGGGCAAATCTATAGTTTGACATTAAGACTATAGATTTTAAAAGGGGGAGAAATTGATTTGACAAAGAATAAAATAATAAATGTCTAACTTAAGGATTTTTGGTTCTGATAGTATAATGTAACTTGTAGTTTTGTTATAGCTTGATAATCTTTTAGGTAAATGAAAATTACACGAAGGACATAGGCTAAAATTACTTAGTTTTATTTTTAGAATAGTTCATGAGGGTGATGCTTCCCTGTGTTACAATTGTTGACTCAAGTTTAGAAATTGGTTGTCTATAAGACAGTTCAGATATTTCCCACAGAATGTGTGTGTTTCAAACTATGCAGAAGATAGAAGAAAATTTTCAAGAAAATAAAAATGTTGAGACTTTGGATTCATGAAGCAAGTTTATTTAGGTTATTATTTTCTTACATATTTTAAAAGAAAGTTTTTTAGTATGTATTTTCGGTTTATAAACCAGAGACTTAATGAAAATACCTACACTGAGTTGGAAAGATGGCTCGTGCCACCGCGTAGGACAACCTGAGTTTGGTCTCTAGGGCCACATGGTGGAAAGTCAGAGCTTTACTCACTTCATTTGTCCTCCGGCTTTCCTGTGAGTCAGTCAGTCTGGTCTGTCTCTTCCTCCTGCCCCTCTCCCTTCTGTCGCTCAAATGTGATTTAAAAAAAAAAAAAATGAAGAGTGCTGGAAAGATGGCTCAGCAGCAGTTAAGAGAGCTGACTGCTCTCTCTCGTTCAGAGGTCATGAGTTTAATTCCCAGTACCCGCATGGTAGCTCACATCCATCTATAATGGGATCAGATGCCCTCTTCTGGTATGCAGGTGTACATGCAGATAGAGTACTATAAGTAAAATAAATCTTTTTAAAAAAAGGAAAAGAAAAAAAAATCCTAATACTTAACCACCTGTTTTAAAAATTGCTTAAACATTACAAGTGAACTATTTGAAATTTTAAAGTGAAATGATATTTTAAAAGATAAATACTAGCCATATATAACTAAACTTATTATCAAGCAAAAATCAATTTAAGACATCTTAAGGAAGACATGGTGGCATATACATGTAATCCCAACACTTGGGAGGTAGAGATAGGAGGATCAGGAATTCAAGGCTAGCCTTTAGCTGTGTGGAACTCTTTGCTGCTTCAAGAGACAGTCAAATTTGTTTTAGCTTTGAAGTATAAAAGGAGTGTGCCAGTATCACTCAGTATTGGAGTACTAGAGTTCACTTAGATTTTAGTCTGTGTTTGAGCTGTAGCGAACATTTGGAGTTAAATGTGTTTCTGCCCTCTTAGAGATCATATCGAAAACGTCTCTTACAACTCTGGTACAGAAAAAACTATAAAATATTCATTATTTTAATGTTGAAATTCTTTATTTTGCTCTATATTCTTTAATTTTAGTTTTTACTTTTGATATCTAATAGGCTATTAGGACCACTAAAACAGAGAAGAAGGCATAGAGTAAGAATCAAGTGGCCTGCTGCTGATGAAACACTTGTACTTTTCAGAACATTGACTTTCCTTGCAGCTCATTTTCATCTAGTCTGAAACTCTTAATTGATGTTGCCTTTTTGTTTCAGCATCAAAGCTGGGAGACTCTTGTCCTACATTCCATATCAGCTATACACCAAGCCATCCAGTGCACAAAAAAGTCTCAACTTCAATTCTGTATGCAAACCTGAGGATCCTGTGGCAGGTCCAAGCAATATAGCCAAACAGCTCAACAACAGGGTGTAAGTTTGTGTAGATTGGAAAACCAACAAAAAATGGTTTTAGTAGTGAGTATGGTCCCTATTCTACTGAAGATAGAAGCAGATATTTTAAAAGCTTGCTATTAAACTTCAATAAACATATGTGTAGGGCTATCTTTACCTATAAGTTAACCAGTTTTGTAATAAAGTTTCAGAAGTACAATGTAAACAATTTTTTTCTAATTATACTTGATTCTTTTGTTAGTAGATCTTTTAATTTTTTGTGGGTTTTCATGAAAATATGTATTTTTCATAAACAATTTTCTATAGAGTTTTACTTTCTCAAAAACCCAACTAAGTGTACCAATTGTACTATGCTCCATGCATAGAAAAACAATTAAAATGCTTACATTTGCAGTTACTTTTGAAACATTAAATATTTGTAATTTTAAGTCTGTAAATATATTAGCTGTTAACTCTCAGTTATAGATGTAGACTGGATCTAGACTTACTATGTGTTTTTTCTTTTAAATATTGATTTAGGTTTTAATTGGAATAATCCTAAGTAAATTGCTTTCCAGTTAAAGTGATGTGTTACCTTAACTTTATACATCAAGTGGTTCATTATCACTAGCCTTCTTTTGTTATTAAATTGCTTGCTTTGGGAATTAGATATATTTTTTTCCAGAAGATCACAAATTTAAACTGGGAGGACCCATTATCACTACCTTCTGTAATTTTTTGTTAATTGTCACTTGTTATTTAACTTAATTTACTTAGAAGTCTACTCAAAATTTTTGAATATACTTCAAACTATTAGTCTTCAATAAACTGTCAAAAATATACTAATAACATCAGGAAAATCCACAAAATACACATTTTTTTTCTTATACCAATACAAGTAGAAAATAGATTATTCTCTTTTACTTTTGTTGATAGTTTTAGAAAGAATTTACCTTTAAGATCTAACTTCTTAATACAAATAAAAATAATGGTAATTGCTTAAATATGTTTCACTATGACATTTTTTATGCAGCTGTTTTCCAAATGTGCATTTGTCTAGTCTTGATAACAGCACAGAAAGAATATGTATTATTAGTGGTATATTTTCTTGCCAGTAATAATTGTTTGTATAAAGAGTCATAGTGTTTTGACACAGGAAACCTAACTGTCAGATTATTTTTTTAAACTTTCGTTAACTTCTAGGAGTTCGGTGAGGTTTAGCTATAGTTTACATTTTAAATAAATGTTAAGTGGCTCTTCACTTCTATTCTGTCCTTTTTTTTGAGGGCCAGGCTTCCCCTGACTTGGGACTAAATAGGCTTTCTTTCTTTTAAGTGTTTCTAGTTTGTGTCCTTTCACTGGCCTGATGTGGGAGTTGGATGTCCTCAGAATTGGCTATCATAATCCATGAAAGATTTAGCTAGAGCCTGAGACAAGTAGAAATGGGTGGGAATTTTGTTTGTTTTTGCATCCAACTTGTATGATTTTCCATCCCACCATCATTACTATTAAATTGGCTTTAGGGTGAGGACTTTAAGACAACCTCTAGTAGTGCTGGGTAATTTGACCCTTAATGTGGTGTTGTGTATGTTACTCTCTTATCTAGTGTCTACACTGTAATTAGAATAATGTAGATATTTTAAAGACTGAATCACTGATGGAATTGAATCCAGTTTTGGATTTATTCCTTAGATGTTTTTATAAGTACAAATGAATTTTGTCTTTAATTCAGAACTTTAATCCCATATGCGGGGGTGTTGGGTTTAATGTGTTAGAGAATGGCTTACATGAAAACCAAATGTAAAACCAGGAGTAAGAACTGAGCTGAACGTTTTGTTCATTTTATGAAAAATAGATGTTAATTCACATAGTAAATAAATGGAAACTGCTGTGCTTTGGAAGTTAAAGGTGATAGGTCCTAGTTTTTGTGGGAAAAGTTACAGAAAACCAGTAGATATGCCTGCAAATGCCTGTTATTTCAGTACTTGGTAAACTTAAATAGAAGGCTGTTTAAGTAGTGGGTAACTTAGTATCTTCAAAAAAAGTTGGAAAAACCATAAAGAAAGAATGTTCTGTTTCTTTAGTTCGGATAAGAGTTATCCTTTGTTCAAACAAAAATGTAATGTTTATGGTTTAGCTTCAATATTTGAGAGGGAAACAGTAAATCACAAAGAGAATTTGTACTTTAAGCTTTCAAGTCAGATACATTAACTTAAATTCTTCTTCCACTTTAGAAATCACGTAATTAAGAAGATTGAGACAGAAAACGAAGTGAAAGTGAATGGCCTCAGCAGTTTGAATGAAGAAGATGCAAATGATGGTTTTAGTGTTGTGGATCTGGAACAGACATTTCCAGGAAGGAAACAAAATGGAATATCGCATCCCGGAGACACCACTGTCATTTTTAATGGACACACTCACAGCTCTAATGGTGCCTTAAAGACACAAGATTGCTTGGTGCCTGTGGGCAACAGTGTTGCTAGCAGGCTTTCTTTAGACTCTGCGCAGGAAGAGAAGAGGGCAGAAAAGAGCAACACCGACTTCAGAGACTGCGCAGTGCAGCAGTTGCCGCAGAGCATCAGAAATGCAGATGCTTTGCGGAATCCACACAGAACTAGTCCTCTCTCACCATCTTTGCACAGCAACACTAGGATCAATGGTGCTCACCACTCCACTATTCAGGGGCCTTCAAGCACAAACAGCACTTCTTCTGTTCTGACTCTTAGTAAGGTAGCGCCTTCAGTGCCATCCAAACCATCAGACTGCAATTTTATTTCAGATTTCTATTCTCGTTCAAGACTGCATCATATCTCAACATGGAAGTGTGAATTGACTGAGTTTGTCAATACCCTACAAAGACAAAGTAGTGGTATCTTTCCAGGAAGGGAAAAGTTAAAAAAAATGAAAACAATCAGGTCTTCCCTTGTTGTAACTGACACAGGTAGATACTAAAATTGCTTCTTTCAAAAAGATTTTTATTATTTTGTTCTGGTGTTTACAGGGTATTCTAATCATTACAAATTCTTAATATAAAAAGCCTCTATAAAGGGCAGGTTATGTAAGTTACAGTAAGTATAACAGAATAGTTTATTAACTTTTTAAAAAATGCTAGATTGAACTGTGGCTAACTGAAAATGTCAGGTTATTTAGACACTGTCAGAACTGAGATTCCAGGCATTCTTTCATCATGTAGACTTCATAAATTGCTGAAGTTTTGAACTGTATAAATATATATTCCGTGCCTAATCTCTTGTGAGAATGAAGTTCAGTGGTAAGGGTAATTGTGAATTTCTAGAAGCTTACTTCATAATGCACATTTAAAAATTAAACCTTGACTTATAACTGTTGTACTGACAGTGGTAACTTAGACTGTTTTCATATCTACGTAGATTGTTTAATTTGTATGTGTGCTTATTAATATTTGTTGTCCAAATCCCACAGGAAGCTCTTTTGTGACAGTTTTTATTTAAATTAGATTCTAGTTTAGGCCTAGTTTGAAGTTTCAGTTGTTTTTGACAAAAGGTTTGAGTTCTTTCTTTTGTGGGCCTGGCACAAAGAAAATTTGAGATTACGTGATCATCATCTTTATAACTGTGGGATAGGGGCACAAGGAGAGGGCGCCGATGGTGTTGTAGAAAGTTCTGGCCTTTCCATGTGATCTTTGTTGCTGTTATATTTCATTGTTTGATAGAGTCTAATATGCTTTTATATATAGTTCAAATGCTTTTTCCGTATTTTGAAATATTTCCAAATAATGTCATAAGTATTTCATTATGTTGTCTTAGTCCTTATAATCTGAAGGTAACTTAATTTTGAAAGCTTTAAAATACTATTATGAATTAGGTCCATGAATGGGAATAAATTCATAAATTTTTATATCGTAAGAAAGCATTTGGTAGGTATTTATATATTCTGTACCCCTTGAATATTTAATACTATTTTGGATCATCTACCTTATGTTTTAAAATATTTTGTACAGTAGAATTGTGATTGTTGTTTGCCTAACAGTGCAAGGCCCCGAGTTTGATACCTAGCACTGCCAAAGAAAGAAAGACTGTGATTGCTAAAATTCACTTGATAAATCATTTCCGAAGGCAGCATAGAGAACGGCAAAGAAGTACAAGGGTTTGGATTAGACAGCTTCACCGTCATCTAGAGCCTTGCTCTGGCATTTCCTGCAGCAGGGACATGCATGAGTATTTGCCTCTCTTACCTGTTTACTATCTGTAAGAGGAGTGCTAGAAATCAGTTATGTCTAGCTCATGAGTTGTCTGCTTAAAGATAACACGAAGAAAGGTTTAGTGCCTTGCACATAGTAAGACTAGGCAAATACCTCAAGTTCCATAACCTGAAGTAGCCCAATTGTTAGGGAGTATTTTTTTTTAATAAAACCTATCATATAGCTGATCTGCAAGAATATTTTCTGGGATCATTTTTTTTTTTTTTTTTAAACAAGCCTGGGGTTCTTAGATTTAGGACCTACTTATTTTAGAGCAGCAGGAAGAGTAATAGTAATAATGTTATTATAAATAATATTGTCCTAATAGTTGGGTTATAATAACCCTTATAAACACATCTCTGGTTATTCAGAGTTGTTAAGTGTCCTTATGAGGTGATGCTTATTTTCATCTCCATAATGTAACAAACATGCAGCAGAACTACTGACATCTGATGACGTCAGGAAGATTCCATTTGTATATAGCTTTTGTTTTGTAGACTGCTTTTGAAGCATATCTGTTTAGAATGATAGCATGATAATTTAAGACAGTGGTTCTTAAGCTTCCTAATGCTGCACTTTAATATACTTTAATACATTTTTATACAGATTAATACAGTTGTGGTGTCCCCCAACCATAAAATTATTTTCATTTCTACTTACTATCTTTAATTTTGCTACTATTACAACCCATTATGTAAGTATCTGACATGCAGATGGTCTTAAGTGACCCTTGTGAAAGTGTCATTTGATTCTCCCACCCCACTCCCTTAAGGGGGTTGAAAACCACTGGTTTAAGAGCTTGGAAATCTGACTGACTGGAATTAAATCCCAACTTGGGTACTCACTGCTGTGGGACTTAAATTACTAATCTGGAAAGGTGGGGGTGATTGTACATTCCCCCATAGTGCTGTGAGAATTTAGATTAACCCCTGTAAACCTCTCCTGTCTACATCTAACAGAAGCACTGGGTATTAGTAACCATTGTAATTTTTGTTCCATTAAATAATATTTGTAGAGTGTGGGAAATGGAACTTATCAAAAGTTACTTAGCTCCATGCAACTAAGTATGTGAAACTGTAGATATGTAGAAACTGTTCTAAATAATATCATAATTTTAAGATAAGATTGTTAGAAAGTAGAATAGAAAATAATTCCATGGTATTGTTAGAATTATTTAAAATTCTATAAAAAAACTAAAGAAATTGAAATTTGTTCTATTAAAGTAGTAGAAAATCCACACTATATTGTGTATTATGTTAAGATAGCATTCTTAAATATGATTTCTAGAACTAACTATACCTGTTTTTATTGAGAATTAGTTTTGGGTTTGAATGTTCTCTTTTTTCCTTCTAGGCAGTATGTCAGTTTTGAGTTTACCCAGACATCAGCGCTGTGTAATGCATGTTGATATGGATTGCTTCTTTGTATCAGTGGGTATACGAAATAGACCAGATCTCAAAGGTATGTATGTATTCATATTCTTGTTTGTAACAAAGCGTTCTCTGAAAAGTATTTTGATTTACTTGATCAAATCAGTTCCTCCCTTCAAACTGTCTGGACTCCATAATCAGAGGTGCAGGGAAATTAGAAAACTACTACTGGCTGTAAGTTGGAATCTGCAGAGAAGAATATCTTAAACTCAGGGCTCTTTTACCTCTTACAGATAGGGGCTTCTGAATATCTCTTTTTTTTTTTTTTTTTTTTTAATTGTTTGTTGAAAGGAATTTTGTGTATTAATCTGTTTCTTCACACTACCTGTTCTTTCTCCTCCTTAAATAACTCTCCTCCCTTGATGTAGGTAAACATCCTAACTTTTGGGTTGTGATAATTTTGTATCATTGAGTTGAGTCATCAGGGCAGTCTATGCTAATGAAATTTCAAGTTTATTTATGTACCGCTTACTACTTTTAGAAAACATTCAGGATTTTTCAATAGTTATTTCTGGAAGAGAGAGAGCTATATTAGTGTTTTCTTTTGAAAGTCGGTTTTTCTCTTATCTAAAGAAACAGTAGTTAGGGCACTGAAATCCTATATTCCCCACAGGGCTTTATTTTCTCTTGAGTAGTTGCTTGCTACTCATGCTCTGAAAGGGGATTTTAGAATGTGAAAGAATTGATTTTAGCCTATGGGTACTTACTATCTAATATTTTGTGGTCTTGTTTAGCTTGTATAGAGAAAGGAGATTCTGTGGATTACGTGTTTCTTTGTTCTGAGCCTCCTGCCTTCTAAGCCTGTGCTATATGACTTGCAAATCAATTGCTATTTCTTAATGTTACTGCTTTTACAACATTATAGCTGTCTTTTAACTTAATGTACACCAAAAGAAATGGTACGTTAATGTTCTTAACCAAAGTAAAAACTGGCGGACCAGAAATGCACATTTGGCTATATATGTTAAATCAGATTTTGATTGTTATGAATGATTCTGTAATAATGTAGATGTTGGCCCTATTTATGCCAGAACTATAAAAAAAAAAAGTGTGTTATATATATTTTTCTTTTCTTTCTTTATTTCTTTTTTTTTTTTTCATTGTCCACTCTTATAATCTGTACCTGGTATCTGAGTTGCCTGTTTTTCATTGTAAGAACTCAAAAACTGGAAAACTGGAACTCAGAAAAACGGAAAACTGACTATGCTGCTTTTAGGTTGAGTCAGTTTCTCAGAAATGTCACTGGAGCCATGCTCGGTGGCTCATGCCCATAATCCCAGCACTCCAGCGTTTGTGGCCAGCCTGCTCTACATAGAGAATACCAGAGCTACTAAAAGAGACCCTGCCATTTAAAAAAAAAAAAAAAAGAGGAGGAGGAGGAAAAAGAAAAAAATGAAATGTTACTGAAATTATCACTTTGGCAGTTAACTGAAAACCTTAGGTGATGCTTACATAGTGATGGGTGTATTCACTTCTTTAAGACTCATTGCTTACGTGATTAAAGAAAAAATGTTATGCACTTAAATTCCATGAGAAAATTGTCATTACGTGTTCTTAACATCCCTTTGTACTTAGAGAAACAATTTAATCTTTTTCTCACAGGGAAACCAGTGGCAGTTACAAGTAACAGAGGCACAGGAAGGGCACCTTTACGTCCTGGCGCTAACCCTCAGCTGGAGTGGCAGTATTACCAGAATAAAATCATGAAAGGAAAAGCAGGTACAAATGCGTTCTTTGAAGCCATAGTGCTCCTATGGATGACTTCCGGATATTACTGTTGGTATTGGTGTTTTAGAAGTAAAAGGAGAATTAGAATAATTCTTTCAAATTCGAAGGTAGTGACAACTTGAATCAAAACAAAATCTGAATATAAACAGATTACTGGTTTATAGTTATGCTTTCTGGAATTGAATGATGGCGTTTCCTGAAACTGAGTGAGATGTGATTTTTTTTTTTTTTAATGGTAATTAATCTTTTTATAAATTTAGATTGGGAATGGAAATCTTGATTGTTTGTACAAAATTTGATCTAGACTTGAGAGTTATTAGCCATTTGCCTTATTCACAGTGAAGACACTGAAGTTTATGTTCTTTGTTACTAAGAATTTAAAGCTAGGTACGGTGGTACCTAATTCCAGTCTTTGGGAGATTGCAGCAGGGGGAATGGTGCTTTCAGAGGAAGTCTAGAGAACGTAGGGAGACCCTGTTTCAAGAAAGGAGTCTTTTATTGGAATTAGAATCTAACTGGCAGGAGTATTCCACATTTGAGGGAATTGTTTCTTAGAAGAAACGTTTTCATAGCTATCTTCGAAATTGCTCTCTTCACAATACTAAGATTTTCATGCATTTTTATTGCCCCTGCCTTAAAGTTCCAAAGAAGTATTTACCTAGAAAGTCTTTCACTGGGTTTCCTTGTGGAATATCTTGTAAAACCACAATATTTTAAGCAATTATTCTTTTAGAGAAATATTAACCAGGAGATAGACGCAGCACAATAGGAAGGATTTAGTGTAGTTTGACCCCAGTCACTGCACTTCCCTGATTTGCCAAATAGAAAACATTTTGCTCATTTTAGGAAAGACCTTTGTGAGGCAAAAGGAGAGTCTAGATATCTGAATTTCTTTTCTGGAATTTATCTTTTTGTTGGTTGCAATCATCTGCTTACAAAGCATACATTGGAAAGAGTAATTGTAGACACATGTTTATACTTTATATGTATATCCATTTCTCAAGTTTTCTAAGGCTTTTCTTAGTTGTTAAATATTTTCAAAAAAAATTCTAGTGTTTTGTGTCAGTAGACTGTGGAGTAACCTACTGAACTTGTTGAGGCTTCGCTACATTGTCTTAAGTGAAGTTTTAGTTTTGTTCAAGGTGGTTTTTTCTTTCTGTAGTTTCTATATGGCAAAATAAAAAATGAAAAGTTAAGTTCTAAGGAGCAAGGAATATGTAGATGAAGGAAGTACATGGTACTTGTCATATGTTGAACACTAAGTGAATACTTGCTGAACAACTATCAAAATAAAAAAATCTCAGATGTATATGTTTGGTAGCATCTCTAAGTTCCTTTGTGCTCAGAGTCTGATAGGGAAAGTCTAAGTCTGCTTCTCGTTTTAGCAGTCTGCATCTAGATGTTGACTTTGCATACTTGTTCTTTGAGAGTACCAGGGAGCTGGTCGTCTTTTGTCTTGCTTTCCATCACTGTCTGGCCATACATGGTTTTGCAGCAGAATATTTTCTTTTGTTATTTAATTAACTTCATCTTTGTAGCCACTGGATTTTCATATTATTTTAACAGCCTTTTATAATTCATATCTCCTTCACCTCTGTGGATGGCCCATCAGAAGGCAAATATTAGAGGAAATATTTAAGTTCATTTGCTATTGAAAATTGACAAAGCCAGATTTGCCTCTCCTTAGAAAAAGTGACTATAATACCTTGATATTATATTCTTGTTTTAGCTTTATGACATTCAGTTTTGTATTTTAAGCCCTTTTACCCAGCCAGGCCTGTACCCAGAACATGTTTTCCAATACCTTTGTTTGTTCCACTTTCCCTGATCTTTCTTTCACTGGGTCATTATTAGACACAGTTATGAGACATATTATTAGACATTATTAGATACAGCACCAAAAATACAAGTACTAAGGATCAATTTAGAAGTTAGAGTCTTTGACTTCTATACACTAGCTTTATAAAAGTCAGTTCTAATATTTTGACTTGCGTGGTTAGGTTAGGCAGAATATTAGGACAAAAATGCATCTTTATTCTTTTTTGGAAACCAATTTCTTGTTCCTTATATTTAGAAATTTGGTCAGTGTAACCAGGGCATTTCATCCATCTGTGACTTCCTTTGCAAACTATTTTCTGAATCGTCTCATTGATGATTTCATTCAGAGCCATTGAACCTCTGCACTTCACGGTTGGGGCCTTTTAACCCTTCCTCGATTCCCAGGATGCAGATGTTTTCTATCCCTTCAACAACTTCAGTTTTCATTCTAAAGAGCAACAGTTTAAAAAATCGTATTAGTCATAGATTTATTCTCAGCGATTTCTTTTTCACAGACTTGTGTCCTGGCCTCTGATTTCTCCAACCGTTCCTCCACATTCTCCATGTGCCCGTCTAGTTTGTCAAGTTTTGATCAGCAGTTCTCTACTTTGCCCTCCAGTGAGGACAGTGTGTCCCTGAATTTCCCTGAATCTCACATGAAGCAACTCACTCCGCTGGTGGAGAGACCCACGCACTCTGCTGCACTGTGGAACAGGTCAGCCAGCCCAGTGAAGAGGAACACCATGGTGCTGCCTCTCAGGCCAGGGCATTGGGGGCGCATGGACCACTCTGTTCTCACTTCAAACATGAACCTTCTGTAATTTCCAAGACTCTTAGGTGAAATAATCCTTCAAATATAAAGGTCATGTGTAACTTCCTTTTAAAGTTATAACTTTGCAAGATAGCAGATTGTGGCTGTGGTCTTTGTTTAGTGGCACCCTCTGTTGGTCTGTTACTGACAATCCTTAAATTCTTACAGATTAGATAAGGGGCTGTTGCAAAACACAGAATAATCTACTCACTTTCTGTCTTTAGTTTGTAAGAGTGTGGCATATATTATTTACATTTTACCAAAAATCATAGCTCACATTGCATACTCTTGTTTCTGTTTTTAGATGAAGTAGCATTTAGCTCCCACCAGGGTACCAATTCTGAGTTTGGCTTGTATTCATGGTGTTCATGTATGGGTGCTAGAATCTGGAGATACTTAAATAGGTTGCATAGTTAGGTAAAAGATGTTTGTGATCATTAGCTAAGAAAGAGTTATTGTAGCCTATGAAGCTAGATACTGTGTTGTGTTTTTCTGGTGGTGCAATAACTTGGCTGTTTTTTCATGGAACATTCAGTCTCTTAAATGGAAGAGAGTTGCTTCATTTGTTAGCTTTGTACTATTACAGTGTACTCAGAATAGGTTTGTTTGGAATTAGCTAAAGTGATAGGTTTGGGTCTTACTTTACTAACGATGTTGTTTATAGAGTAGGGACTTGGCTGAGATCGTGTTATTAGAATGTGGTTTTTTTTTTTTTTTTTTTTTTTTTTTTATAAAAAGTTCTATAAAAGCACACATTTAACCTTAATAGTATTATCCTGAGACCTATGATCAAAATTTTAATCTACTTCTCAATTATTAGTGAATCTCAGTATGGTTCAGGAGTCATGTAGCCTGTAGGCTAGGGAGACTGTGCTTGGGTAAAATTGCAAATTTAGTTTGGTTACTAGAAAAGTTGGTTAGCTGTTGTTCTATTGAGGCTAGAATTATGTTCTGTAAAGCAGTTGCTACTGATTTTAATTGACTTCAAGTTTTCTAATTTAAAGTGCAATTGTTAAATAAAAAGTAGAAAATAATGTTAAGGCTGTTTTTACCTGATGTGTTTAAAAGAAAAACCTTGAAGTTCAAGATGAAACCTCTTTATAGTATATGAAGATATATATTATTATTATTATAGTATTGTTAATACATATATTAATATGTATATACACATATTGAATGTGCATGTATGTGTATTTAGAGTGTACAGATGAGATCATCTGGTGGTTACACTGGCTTAATTTCTGAGTATGAGGAACAAGAAACCAAAGTTTTCCAAAAAGGATTTCTAAATGATTGTTTAATCAAATGGTTGGCTGAAATTTGATTTTTTCCCACATATTAGTTTTAAGTTCTATAGAGAGTTCTTTTAGGAAATAACAAAAACATTCCAGGAAGTTTGTATTTTCTGTTAACTTCTTCCCATTACAGTGAGCCTCATGGTTCCCCTAAGGCAAGGGAAGGGAGTTCATTTCCCTGAGCACTTTCATCCTTGTCTACCCTGAGTGACTGCTTGTTACAGGATATTTACATTTATTAAAACAGGATACTTTGAATTTTTTATGACATGTTTCTATTTGACTTGCTATAGGATATAATGAAAAAAATTTTTTTTACTAGTTTTGTTGTACTAAATGGAAATAATACTATTTCATATAGATGTGTGGAACTTAAACTTTTGCATCTGAAAATAATAGCATTTCTTTAATAAAAGTTAAGGAAAATAAATTTATAACATGACAATTAAATTTTATTTTAAAGCAGATATACCAGATTCATCAGTATGGGAGAATCAAGATTCTACACAAACAAATGGAATTGATTCTGTTTTGTCAAAAGCTGAAATTGCTTCTTGTAGTTATGAAGCCAGGTATGTAAAAGCTAAGTGAGCTCTAATTCTTAATGAATCGGTAAATATTTTTATATACTTTTAGAAGGATTGTCTTACAAATCAAGCGTCTAATTTTAACGTATTGCAAACACGTTATATAAAGAAATATTTTTAGCTTGAGTCCCTCCATTTACACTACCATGCTAATATGATGCAGCAGTTCCTCATGGTAGATCCTGCAGTGAAAATCAAAAGAAATTAGGCATTGTCGTGCTTGTTGTCTTTCAGGCATAAACTTGGAAGTTTGGTTGGTTGATTGAGCTTTGAATGGGGTTGGCAGGCCTTATTCAGTCTTCTCCTTTATACAGATACGAGCTTACAAAACTGATAATTGTTTGTGGTTTGTTGTTGTTTGTTGTTGTTATTGTTGTTGTTTTGTTTTTTTAAGTTAAAACTTGGGCTGGAGAGATGTCCCAGCCATTAAAAGCAGTTGTATTTGCAGAAAACTAAGGTTCGATTCCTAGCACCCACATGGGGACTCACTACAGAGCACACCTTCAGTTCCAGGAAATCCAGCTCTTCTGGCCTTCATGGGCACAAGGCATGCACATGGTGCACAAACATTCGAGAAAACACACACATAAAATTAAGTTGAAACTTGATTACCTTTTAGAGTATAAGTAGATTATTTCCTACCATCAGACTTATTCCCACTTCAAATTAGTAAGAACATAGAAGCTTGTTACCACTAACTTTTGGGTAGGCAGTTACCTTACAGTAATCTGAAACCGTAGTTATAATCTGTCCTTTTAATATGAGAGGGATGCACTTGTGTTCTTTATATGTCAGAAAATTATTTAAGGGCCAGTGAGATGGCTCAACAGTTAAATAGGCCACGCAAGTGTGATAACCTAAATTCAATCCCTAGAAATCACATAAAGGTAAGAAGAAAGAACTGACTCCACAGAGTTGTCCTCCAGCCTCCACAGGCATGCAGAGGCTTGTGTGTCTACATATAAATAATAGCAATAAATGAAAATTTAAAAATAATAGCTTTAAAAGTAGGTATAACAATTACTCATTTGGGAGAGAAATCTTTTCTTTTTCACCAATTAAACTCAGACATTTTTGTCTTTGCACTCACATATCGATACATGTTAAAAAATCAAATAATTATTAATCGTATATTTCATTATTTTCAAATTTGGAGTTAAGGAAGTCCGATCTAAACAAAATATTTGGGCTCAACATAGTATAATCAGAGTAGTTTGTTTAAAATTATGGTAGTTTTATTAAAATGCAATTTTACTAAAACATTTTATAATCACACATGCATAAATATAAAACATGTTAAATTCTTATCCATTTTATGACATGTCTAACTTATACTCAGTTTACATTTATCGTGAACAAAACTGTGTTTTACCATTCGCAATTGATAACGTGTCCAAAAATTTGAAACTTATTTATTAAAGATAATTAAAGTGAAATAGAAATGCACTAGGGTTATTCTACTTGCCCTTAGCATAGACAGTTTAGAGCTCAGTGTAAAGAGTGTATTGAATGATACTTGAATCAGTGTTTGGAGGATGTAAAGATGCCCGGAAGTGCATCCTTGCTACTTGGTCAAGTGAGAATTCAGGCCTTGCCATGTTTCCTCTGTATATGGTCTTGGTCAGCACCAGCCACCTCAAAGATGGATGCTGGTGGAAGGCCCAAGGTTTTGTCAGGGGTAGATGTGTTCTTGGTTCTGTTAGCTCCAGACTTATTGGCCTCTGTGTTTGGGAGGATATTTGATTGATCCACAGGTGGTGACAAGCTGAAGGCCAAAATAATTGGGGTGACAGTAGATGAGCACCAAATAGTATGTGGCAAGGCACTTAAATGCCAGTTAAATGGCAAGTATTTATTTCAGATTTGACTAAAAAGATGAAAATGAGTTTGAAAAACAAAACCAAGGAAACCCATATTTGTGGACTTTTTTTTTTAACTTTTATTGTAATTTTGTAGTTCCTAAAATGCTTTTTCTAATGGAGGTATTCAAAACAATTTCTTGTCCCCTTTATTCTAAAAATTGTTTTATCAGAAATGTTTCTGAGACTGGAGTGAGTGATAGATTATGGAGTTAGTTGACCTAGGCCTATGCATTTATGAGCTTAACATAGACTACTGGTGAAGTTATAAAGAATGCAGTGTGACTAGGTTAATGTCCCTGGACAGTGCAATGTGTATACAAAGATGACTGTGAGTGTGCCATAAAGAGTAAGTGTTAACAAAATGCTAAGGTACATATGTTGAAGAGAGTGCTAGGTTTTTATTTTTAACTTAAACAACAGGCATGGTAGTGCAAGATGGTAATTGTAACACTTGGGAGGTTGACATAGGAATAGGAGGAATTCATCTGTTTTCTGCTACACAGCTAATTCAAGGATGAACCTTAAAAAATACACTCCTCAAAAGTAAGAAAATAGAATATTTTATCCTCTGTTTTTTCACATACCTTTATAAGAACATTTAACTGTTATTTAATAACATGGATTTATGATATGTAGTATATTGAGTGAACATTAGTAGTGATTTGATGCTTTTTTTCTTTTTAACTTTCTAATCCAACCTCAAAGAGCTTTGTCTTAGCCAACGTATTACAGTAAAAATGTGTACTATGTACTTTAAAATGGGACATAAATTCTATTTTACACATACTTAAAAGTCCAGCTTTGGTAATTTACCGTGCATGGATTTTAGTTAGCAATGCATGAATCATTCTGTTAGATCCACTTTAGGCTTTGTTTGTTGTTTGTTTTAGTTGGAGTATCTTTGTGTAGCTCAACTGGTCTGGATCCTTTTCCTGTTTCCCACCCAGCCTGACCTCAAACTCAGAATCCTCCTGCTTCTGCCACCATCTAAGCGTTGCGATTGTAGCATGCATCACCATGCCTGGCAGAATGCTTTGTTGATTATCCTTATTCGTTTATTTTCTGTGAAAATTTTCCTGGACATCTACTCAAGGAAAGTGTATGTTTCTCTTAGTTACAGGAAACCTCCTGGGTTTGTTTCTTTTGTTCAGAACGTCTGTATAGTGTCCAGTGGCCTCAAACTTTCATCTGTGGTGGGAGATGTAGCTCAGTTGGAAGGATGCTTGCCCGGCATGCATAAGGCTTTGGGCTAGATTCTTAACCACCACAATAACAGGGTGTGGTGGCAGCACTTGAACTTTACCAGCACTTGACTTATGGAAACAGGTAGATCAGAAATTCCATCTTTAGCTACCCATGGAAGCATTCCTCTGTGGAAAGTTGCAGGAGTACCTAAGTAGACGTAGCATGTTTTTTAAGCAACGTGTCTTTGAAATTTTTTGTATATATAGAAATTTTAAAGAGAAAATGAAATAGAGCATTTGTAGGGTCTGTGTAACATGTGCCTTTAAGACTTGAGTTATTGCCTTTAATTTAAATGTTGAACTTACATATTAAACTGACAGTTGAACCTTTTTCAAACCTAAGCTTTAGAAAAAAATCATTTCTAATTATGTTCTGTGTACCTATCAGAACTATTGTATTTATACTTGCATTTTTTGATAAGCATATTGGCTTATTAAGGCCTGCTAACTAACTCAAATCAAGCTGGTAGATTCAGGGATACGCTTACAAACATCTTGAGGTCTGTTTGTTTGTGGGGCACACCCACAGCCATACAGAACACCTGATATGTAGATGTTTCAGTTACCTTTATTGTCAGCCACTACTATTTTTTTTCTGTAATTGTTTGCTTTTTACTAGATACTCTGTCCATTTGAGACTTGATATTGAAATAGTTTATTACTTTTGTTTACTGAAAAATGGATGTAGTTTTGGATTTGCCTCTAAATAACTTGAGAGGTGTCTTAATTCTTTGTAGTTCTCAGTAGTGATCTGAACCTTAGGAGGAGAGTGCCAGAGGCTTCTGAGTAATAATAGAAGACTGTGTTTCTTCACTTGATCTTAGGCAAGAGGCCAACAAACAATTGTATCTTTTTCTTAAGCAGGCATACCTTCCAAATTAAGTCCATACTTGGTGAATATTACTGAATGAATGTATGGAATAACCATGATCATACTATGCAATATTATGTAATCTTGCTTTATTTTGCTTGTGTTTTTACTGTGATATTTTTTCTTGATTCTTTACAGAGAGATAAAATGGAATTTTACTAATTATGTATAATTCCATAATTGTAGTTTTATGCTGAATGCTCCAAATATCAAAGGTAATGTGGGGCATTGAGACACGCAGTAGATTTAAAATTTACCATTTTCAATTAGGTCCCTCAAAGTTCTGGAACCCTGGCTCCTGCCCAGAGTGATGTCCTACCATACAATGCTGTTGGCATCTCAACCACTGCGGAGCCACTTGAGGAGCATTGGAATTGGTCAATTGGGATTGGGTGGTAATAGGATGAGTACATTTTGTCTGTCTGTCACATAGCATTGTTTTGTGTAGTTCTTTCGTTCATATTCTTTGTCTTTGGGTGATGATTCCTGGCCAAACTGTGCCATGTATTAGGAGAAGAATTTTTGACATTTTGACAGCACATTCCTGCTCTGTGGTGGTTGTGATATCACCAGCATATGGCATGCTGGCATCTCTGCAAAGGGGCCAGAGGTCAAGTTTTAGAAGCGTTTAGCTATAGACAAAAGAGATGTCATTTACTCTAGTGAGACAATTGTATTATTTTCTGTTGGGGGGACAACAGACTTGTAAATTTTCTTAATGCCTATTGTTGACCCCTAATGAGAGGGGGAAATTACATGGAAATTGTATATTAGTAGCATGGGGCGATAACAGCATACTTGCTATTTGGTTGTCAGCTACAGACTTCCTGATGTAATCTCTACTGTGTTTTTTCTTTCTAGACAAGTTGGCATTAAGAATGGAATGTTTTTTGGGCATGCTAAACAGCTGTGCCCTAATCTGCAAGCTGTACCATATGATTTTCGTGCATACAAGGAAGTTGCCCAAGCAATGTATGAAACATTGGCAAGGTATAGTGTACAGTGTACTCATATTTATTTCTTTTGCTCTATCTACTGTGATTTACTATTAGCATTACTATTAGCACTTTAGCATTGTGGGAGTCACTGGCTATTTGTCTCTCCTATTATCCTTTTTCTCAACCTGCTGGCTTGATAACTGTCATTCTTTATGTGGCTTCAGTAATTTAGGAGGTCAGTCTCAAGGAAAAATTTCCTTGTTGAAGTGGTACTGATTGTGATGTGAAATCTGTCAGTATATGTGGACCTGTTTTTCTTTCCTATGAAACCAGATAGACAAAGAATTTGCGTGGTGTTGATGTAGTTTTTGTTTCACTTGGTTCTTCTCTTTTATTACATTTGAATTATAGTTTGTTTAAAATTAGAATTCAGAGTAAGGTACAATAGTATGCACTGTATAGAATTTCAATACCACCCATGCTAAAGGAGGGAGGCCCCTGTATCGTTACTGAATAAAATTAAAACTGATGAGCCAATTACAGGAAGGGGCATTTTAAAATATTTTTCATCTTAAAATCTTTATAAACATACTAAAAATTAACTTTTATAAAAGTGAGTCTCTGGTAATTGTTTTTAAATGGTTGATTAGTTGACTTGAGGAAAAAAATTATTTTTTCTTTCTCAATGTAAGCTTTTTTAATACTAAGGCAATATTTTAAGCAATTAAAATTACTTAGTAGCTTATAAATGCTCTAAAGCCAGAGTCATGTAGTTCTGTGTAAATTGCTACAAGCAGTCTTGCTCACAGCTACTTAACTCTTTGTAAATTGAAAAAGTTTTAAGTGATGTAAATTACTGGCTCAGGCCTACTCCAGCAAAAATTTAAGGATGTTGGTCCAAGGTTTGTAGATCCTAGAGCTGTGTTAACATTCTAGGATGTATGTTCACCTGTCTGTATGTTCACCTCTCTGCTCCCCGCCCCTTTTATTGAAAAATATTTTTTTTTGTCATACAAGATATCCTAATTAGAGTTTCCCCTCCCTCTACAAGTCCCAGTTCCTCCCACTTCCCCTCCCATCCAGATCCACTCCTTTTCTGTCCCTCATTAGAAAAGAAGAGGCTTCTAAGAGACAACAATAAAACATGATGACATAAAATACAAAATAAAACAAAATCTGTCTTACTGAAGTTGGACAAGATAAACCAACAGAAGGAAAAGAGCCTAAGAGCTGTCATAAGAATCAGAGACTCACTCGTTCACACTCAGGAGTCCCATAAAAATACTAAACTGAAAGCTATAACATACAGAGGACCTGGTACAGACCCTGTTTTTCTTTCTTAAGCTTTAATTCTGAACATCATTAACTAGTAAGTGCAAGTACCTGCTTAATTCTGCTAGTCTCACCAAGAGAAACAATGTCTAACCCCTGCCCTGTGGAAGCTACCTTAATAGTGGAGACAAAATGTACAGGGAAAATTTTTAGTTGTCTGTCATGAGTCACAAATGTTCTTAATGCTAATGCAGCAGTTTGGTGTTACTGCATACAAATGTGTTAAATGCTGTTCAAAAGCTAAGGACATTGATAGTGTCCAAAGGAGAACCAGGAACACTTAATAGAGGCACTGATGTTTTCTCACTTCAGTAGATTATTGGCTTCTGCCTGAAGCCTGAAAAATTGAGGGAGAGAGAAAACCTGTTACACTTTCAGTCTGTGAACACATTTTAGTGGCCTGTTTCTGATTTTGGAGAAAAACAAAATTGCTGTCTTTATTTTCAAAAACCCCTTTATTCTTAATTTTTTAGTCTAAACATCATTTATTTATTAAATGAATAGATTTTGATATGGTTTGTAACCTATCAAAAAGTGTGTATTAATAAATGGATTGAACAGTATTTGATTGTAAGGCCTCTTTGGCTGTCATTTCTGATCTGATTTTGTGGTCCAGAGGTTATGCCCCTTCTCCAGCCTGTCAAAACAAGTAGTCCTTTATATAGGGAGGTCACATGATGTTATAGAAAGGAGCAACATTTCTACTCGAGGGTATGGATGTTTCTCCTCAGCCAGCATTTAGGCTGACTGGCCTTTTTGTCCTGTAGTATCTCAGGGATTTAATAGATATTAGATATTTAGTAGATACAAAATAGCTGTATTTGCTTTTAAGTGAACAACAGTTGTTGAACTGATGTATGTAAACTTCTGTTCATAAAGGTTTCTGATAAGCTGTTTGAAATCTTACAAATTTTGATAGTTCTGATGCATACTACCACTTAGTAGCTTTCATGGTACAATGGTATTCTTAGTATAATCATTTCTTGTGTAGGAATTAGAACACTGTAATTAACTTTGAAGTCAAAAATTAGATATCTAAATAGTGGCACTTTGAACAGGTTATTTAAGATGAGAAAGTTTGTTTAATTTTAGTATTTAAACTTTTTTGGTCTGTTTTGTAACATTTTTGTCTCAGCAGGCCATAGTTATGATTCACTGGCTTTTCTGTTTTTGATAGCTACACACACAGCATTGAAGCTGTCAGTTGTGACGAAGCACTGATAGACATCACTGACATCCTTGCAGAGACTAAACTCACTCCTGATGAATTTGCAACTGCCCTCCGTATGGAAATCAAAGACAAGACTAAATGTGCTGCTTCTGTTGGAATTGGTTAGTATCTGTCTTATCATGTACTTCTTTTTACTCAACATTTGGAATTCTTGAATTTCCCCTAATTTAAAGGAATTTTCATAGCTTACTACATGTTGCAGAAATTGTCTTTCCCTTAAGCATTGTTTACAGCTGTGCAGTTAGGTAAAATTGTTGGAAATTAAGTTAATGGCTGGTGGTAGAGTATTTCTTTTTCAGTAAAGGAGTTAGAATAATTCTTGCTTGTTCTTCACTAATAGGAGAAAATTAAGTTTGAAGTTTTTGTTTTCCTCAGATGTGAACAGAAGCTATATTTCAAAAGCAAGTTAATGCCATGGAACTTGAAGCTAAGCTTGAGTCATCTTCTGCCCTTTGCTTTCCTGAAATCACAATATTCTCCGAGGTTCTATGTTCTTTTCCCTCTTCTCTCCATTCTGTCTTCCATTTATTAAGCAGTTGGTACACCTGTCCTCCTTATGCTGACTTTAAGCTGTCACCTTCAGAACTGAAAAGCGTAGGCTTTTGGTGTCACCTTTTCCTACCTATATCAGCCTAGTCAAAATTGTCTACCAGGAAACCCTTTGTCTTGCCATCCTCTCGAGCAGAGAGCCCCACACTTTGTCCTGTAGACTTGGGAGGTAGAAAGCGTTGTAAGCATTGCTATTCTTGTTTCCAGCCTTATCGTTACATTATCATTCATGACCATTTTTTCTTCAAATTCTTGTCACTTGAACCAATCGGATTCATACTGGTAATTCAGTGACTTCATAGATAGGATAATACTACGTTGATTAGAGAGCTAGAAGCCAGCCTAACACCTGTTGTGCCAGCATTCAGGAAGTTGAGGCAGGAGGCTTGAGAAATACAGACAGACTGTCTTAAAATAGGGTTAGGGGAGAAAGAATCGAGGACTTGCATTTCTGGAGATGAGAAACAAACATGCTGCTGAAGCACTGGGGAACTGCTAGGATGGTCTTCTGGAAGAAAAGCTGTGGAAAACTGGGGCAGAGTGCTCATTAAGGTTTCAGTGGGAAACCCATAGCCCCGGCATGTTGGAGGAACCATTCCTGGTAGGCACTGGGCTGAAGATGGATTGTCTTAATTGCCTGCTACCTGGCACTGAGATGATTTAAGACAGCAGATATACTAACTTGATGTATTAGTTATTTTTTATTTCTGTGATAAAGCAACTTATAGAAGGAATAGTTTGTTTTGAGCTTTCAGTCCTAGATGGTTAGGGATCCACAGTGGCACAGCATGACACCAGGCAGCAGATGTGGCAACTGGAAGCTGAGCGCTTAGGGCTCACATCTCAACCACAAACAGGAAGCAGAGGAAATGAACTAAACTGGAACATGGCTTTTGACACCTCAGAGCATATCTCCAGTGACATGCTGTACTTCCTCTGCAATCTCAAACAGTACTACTAACTGGGGACCGAGTACTCAAATGCCTGTGACTATGTGGGCATCCCATTCAAACCACCACACACTTGATGTGTGGGACTTTGATGAAGATGTGGTTAGGGATGTCTGATGGGCATATGAGAGATTTGCGTCCCTGTAAGTATCTTTGAGAATTAGGTAGCCCACGAGAGGCACTTTGATCTCACCCAAGCAGTATTTTTTTTTTAATTAGAAATATTTTGTTTATTCCATTGACAGTTTTGATGTCCCTTGATCATATCCACTTCTAGGTTTCCTCCCATCTTCATGATGTTTTTGATGATCTACTGATTCCATGAACATGCACTCACATGTACATGCTTATGGGACCATCCACCTGAGTATGAACACAACCTATCAGCGTCCCAAACCCCTGGAAAATAAAAAAAACAAAAAAACAAAACTACTTTCCCCTAACTGCTAATAGTTTCTCAACTAGGGGTGGGACCATCCATTTTGAAATTTTGACTTGGCTATATCTTGAGAGTAATCACAGCTATTATGAGTTCTTGAGTGCATGAGCCAGGTCATCTGCAGAAGATAGTATTTCTCAGCACTCCTCCCTGTTCTTCAGCTCTTTAAATTCTTCCCACCCCCTTTTCCAAGATGTCCCCAGAGCACTTGGGTGGTAGTAGTGTTCTGGATGTCCTATTTAGGGCTAAGCATTCAGCAGTCATCACTTAACTGGTTAAGTCTCTTCATTAACTACTGCCCACTACAGAAAGAAACTTCTTTGACCAGGGTTGAGAATAGCACCAATAAATATTTGTGGGAGGCAGTTCAACATGTCCATCTAGCAAAACAACAATACTAGGTATACACTCTGATGTGCCACAACCCCACCCTGGTCTGGGACCTACCTGGCTGTGGGATTTTGTAAGATTTAGATTTCTGTCCCTTGGAGCAGACTTCACATGTAATCAGAGCAGTTTTTGATCCCTGAAACAGTCATTTCCAATATTGCACCAAGTGAGTACATCTTCCAGCAAGATGTTTAAGATGTGAAACACCGTGGGATACTGAAAATTAAAAGCACAGTGAATACATTGGCATTGTCTGTATAGTTACTGTCTAGCCTGCCTTTTTACTCCCTGCTCCTTTCCTGTCAGCCTTTCTATTTCTACCAGCCTCTGTATTTCAGTGTAAGACTCAGTTTTAGTTTTTTATTTTTAATCACACTTTTAATCTACAAGTGATAGTATAAATATATTATTTTCAGTTTAAGAATAGAATTAAAACTAAAATTGCATTTCTAAAATCCCATTTGTTAATCTAATTTCTGTCTCTTTTTTTTCTCCCCACACTCACCACTTTTATCATTTAGTATGACTTAATAAACTTTTAAGAATCTATATTTATCCTAGGAAGATGTATATTGTTACAGTTCTTTCATATGTTGTTAGTTCAGCACTCCCTGATTTCTTGATGTTTCATAGAAAAGCTTACCACCAATCAAACTTCACAGCCCCCAACAGCCCTACTCTGCAGCTTGTTTTATGCAGGTGCATGGTCCTGTCTCCACCTCCGTTTTCATTGCTGGCTTTTGAAGGCCTTAAAGCCCTCTCTCACATTACGTGTTCTGATTCAGGGCTTTGTTTCCATAGTCAGTGAATCTGTTTTATCCCTATAACCTGGACCCTCTGGTTCGGAAATTTAACTGGTTTTTATTTTTGCTTTGGTTTTCTATAAGTCTACCACACTTTGGAGTGGAAGTGAGGGGGTTTGAGACAGGATCTCACTCTGTAGCCCAGGCTGGCTTCAGATTCATAGCCAATGAGCTACTTAAACATCCTTAGTGTTAAGATTATGTACATGAGCCACCACACCCAACTTAACCCCTCCTGCAAGATCAGGGCTATTTTCTCTGTTCTACATCAGGAATAGACACTAAAATAATACTTGCTTTAAAATAAACACTTCTTTCCAGCAACTATATTTGCCATATTTTAGAATATTAAATGAAACTTCCAAGTACATACTTTGTTTGAACTTACCAAAACCGAATTATTTTTCATTTTCATTAAGATACTAAATGATTCAACCTACACGTATCTTTTTTCATGAAAATTTTAAGAATTAGGGTATTTCTTGAACATTTTTTTCCCTTTTCAATTTGATAGGTTCTAATATTCTTCTGGCTAGAATGGCAACTAGAAAAGCGAAGCCCGATGGGCAGTACCACCTACAGCCAGACGAAGTTGATGACTTCATCAGAGGCCAGCTTGTTACCAACCTACCAGGTAAGTCTTTCACCCAGCATTTGCCCATTATAGATTATAGACATTCATATACATACTTTTCATGACTTTGTTTTTGTTCTTGTGAGACTTTTTTCAGGCAGATTCTTGATACATGACTCAAGGTCACCTCAGACTGGGTCACCCTGCCTCAGCATCCAAATGCTGGATTGACAGGCATGTGTGACCGTGTTCAGCTTTTTCTCTTCTGTCTCTTTAAATACAGTATCTTGAGTCATAAAACAGAAAATGGTTCTGCGTTGAGCATCCTGTCATTTACTTATTACGTATTTTAGTTTCTCACCTAGTGGATTCTACTTTACAGATTTCTCACTGGTATAACTAAGTTAGTAGATGGCCACCCTACCATGCCAGAGACCCAGGGTTCCATCCTCCGCCCACATTCACAAACCCAGCTGTTAGCGCAGAGACCTATAATCCAGGCATGCCAGAGGTGAAAGCTGGGAGACCAAAGTTGAACATCTGGAGGCTCAGCCAGCACTTGAACACCCTGAGCAAAAGCAAGCAGTGGCAAGGATTTCTTAAGTAACAAGATCAAGCATTCTGAGAAATAATTTTAAAGGAAATAAGACATTAACTTGCAGTCTTTTCAAAACATGTTTTATCTTATTGAGTCTGTGCTTGTGCATGTGCATGCCATGATGTGTGGAGGTCAGAGGACAGCTTTGGGAAATCAGTTCTCTCCTTCAGCTGTGGGTTCTGAAGACTGAACTTAAGTCATGAGGCTTGTCAGGCAAGTGCTTTTTCCCAATGAACTATTACCTTACCAGCCCAGCTTTCATTTTTTAAACTCATAATCGAAATAGGGTTTTTCTAAGCTGGAAACCTAAGCAAGGGCTCATGTGTTCTGTGAGATGTTTGTGGGGTGCAGAGGGAGTTCAGTAGTAGAGCACTCAGCAGGTGTGTGACGCCTTGGGTTTGAGTCCTGGAACTCACTGGTTTTAAAGCTGGTTTTTCTCTATATTTCTAAGTTGTGTTTATAAATGTGTGTCAGTGTGGGCTTATATGTAAATGGGAGTGCAGTTGGCCATGGAGACCAGAGGTCTTGGATCTAACTAGAGCTGAAGTTAGTCTACCTGAATTGGGTGCTGGGAACAAAACTCAGATGCTAGGCAATGAAGAGCAATAGTAAGTGCTCTTCATTGAGCTGTTCTCTAGCCCTACCTAGCACTGGTTTTAAAAATTCCAGAAAAGGGCAGCTGGGTAGCACGTATTTGTAATCTTGGCACTTGGGAGTTGGAGCAGGAGGATTAGGAGTTCAAATCCAGACTGGGCTGCATGAGACCCTACCTTAACAAAACAAAAAAAGAGGGAATGGGGAGCAATATTAAAATATAATCTCAATATGTGGGTTAGTGATGGATTTCTGAGTTTGAAGCCACATATTTTCAAAAGTAGAAAATAAACATTTCTGTACTAGGAAAAGTTAAATCTGTTTTTATTAATTCAGGATCTTGGCAAAAACACTTCCATTTTACGGTTTCTTGCCAACGTAGAGATTTGTTTTATGTTTTTATGTAGTTATAATCCAGCCTCTGTCAGCTTTGCAAAATCTGTATTTTTTTTAAGATTTAAAAATTTTTTATTTGCGGGAATGGAAACCAGTGCTCCTCTCCATGTGTATAAGTAAATTTAGTAGAATTTTCAGATGTATATCTTTAATCATAATGAAGATGTATGTGGACTACTTTAGAAATTTGTTATAAGTCAAATTGTAAATGACCCAAATGATATTTTATCATGGGCTAGGTTTTAAAAAGCTTATTGAAACCCTTGTAAATACTTAAAATGATGTACTGATCAGTTTTGAGAGTTTATTTCAATAGTAAATAGCATTACAAGATCAAATAGCAAATTACCTTATTAGCACAATATAAACAGTTGTAAAGGCACATTTTGCAGTTCGTTTGTTTTTTAAGTCGAACCAAGTATATTAAAAGCTGTGTGTAAATTATACTAGCTAACTCAGCTTGCTCTAGGACTGCCATGAAAAAACACCATGGACTTGTATCTTAATAGAAATTGATTTTTTTCTGGAACCTGGGAAGGTTTTTGTGTTTTTTTTTTGTGGGGGGTGGGTGCAGCACAGACTGGTCTGGAACTCCCTGTGTAGCTAAGAATGATCTTTAGCTCCAGATTCTTCTACCTCTACCTCACATGTGCTGGGACTACAGGTATGCACCACTATGCCTGCCTCATGGAGGATGGAAGTCTTAAGTGATAGTTTGCTGCTTCTAAGGCCTACATCTGAGCCTTGTGGTCTTTTCTCCATGTAAGATCTGTGTTGTCTTAATCTCTCCTTATAAGGCCATCAGTCATACTGATCCTGTGACCTCATTTTATCTTAATTACTTGTATCCAGATGCAGTTACAATGAAAACTTTAAATCAAGCATTATGACTTGAGCATGTTTGGGGGAAGACACAATACAAAATGTCATCTTTCAACTGAATTGAATTTTATAAGGTTTTTAAAAATAGAAGTAATTTGTAGCTCCCAAACCTAGTATATCATTGCCTCCATTCATTTTTCTGGATGTAAGACTTTTATTTTTTGAGACTGGGTTAGTGGAAGCCCCGAACTAAAACCATGGAGTGCTGGCTCAATTAACCTCCTGACCACTGGGATACAGGTGTGCACTATCACACTTGATTCATATTTATATTTATTTTCTAATTATGTGCGTAGGTGTTGATGTGCACATGAATGCAGGTGCCCAGAGTCCAGAGGTATCCAGTCCCCTTGAGCTGGAGTTATAGGAAGTCCTGCCTAACATAAAGATGCTGGAACCAAACTCTAGTCCTCTGGAATAGCAGTATGCACTTGTAACCACTGAGCCATCTCCAGCCAGATATTTTATTCTTTAACAGGCATCTGTGAGGTTACATATCCTGGCCTGTGCTCAGAGGCATAGAGCATCATTTCTTCTTTGGTATCCAAAACACTGGGTCAGCAAGACTGGCTTTCTGTTCGGGTTTTTATTCAAATGGATCGTGTGTTGAATATCAGACTACTATTAAATCTCCAGATTTTGAATTGACTCTATTTTTGGTATGTACTTACTGCATGTCCTCCCTGTTCTGAAGATGGCATTTTTGCCCATCTTTTCCCAAAGTATGTTTGAGAGAACATGAGAGGAGTGTGTGCATGCATGTCGTGGCCAGGGAGGATGTCAGCTACCTTACTCCGGAGACAGTTTCTCACAGAACTTGAAAAGCACCCATCTGGCTGGGCTAGCTAGCCAGTGCTCTCCTGAGGCCTCTCTCTAGCACCATCCTTCCACAGTGCACGCATGTGTTTAGGGTTAGATTATGATGTTGAATCCCTTGTGAGCTGCCTTGTAGGTGCTGGGAACCAAACCCCAGTTCTCATTGCAAAACCAATAAATACCTTTACCTGCTGAGCCACTGCTTCAGCCCTCTGCCTGGCTTTTTAAAGGATTTTACATAATATGTGGGAACTGTGTTCAAGGGCCCCATAAATTAGAAATTCTAAACAATATGTTAAAGAATTCTATTTAATTTGTTAAGTGCAAGTAATTTCCCAGCGATATCTGTTGGTAAATATAGTACCTATTTCTGTCTTGAGGCACATGCTTTCAGGAAACCTTGATCTCCAATTGACAATTATAATAAATTTATTGATAGCACTCCAGCCTCTCTTCAGCCCTGTGCATTCATTAATTGTGTACTTAGCACATAATATGCTCTGTAGACTACGTATACAGTTTTAGAATAGATGTAAGCCAGAAAAGTGTAACACTGATTTGGGGGAATTCCATGATGATAACGTGTTATGTGAACAAATGTACCCAGTAGGTAATTACTCAATGTAGGTACCCAGTGAAAGAAAAGATTATCCCTAACAACTGTTTCAATACTAAGGACTATTGAATATTTGCAAAGCTAATAACCCCGTGGGTGTAATCTTGAATTACAGACCCTGGATACAAGGTCAGGGCTGGGGTTTATACATCCCGTTTGTGACTTCCAACTCTACTCATTTGGCTTGGTCATTATTTCATATATTTCATATACTCAGAAGTCTTGAACAAGTGTCTGCTGGCACAAACATTTCCACCACCATTGTGACAAACTTTGTTCTTTGACACTTTTCCAAGATCTGGCTGTGTCCATTTTTAATGTGGTTCCCTTCGAGGGCAGGTGCAGATCATACCCCAGTCTCTTGACCAGGAACTTCCACAGCTTTTCTCTTCTTAGACAGTAGACTCTAAGCCCCATTGCCTTTTTGCCTTTTCTTCTTCTTTGTTGGCTGTGCTGTACTTAGGTCTTCGTCCCTGTTTATTTCCTCCATACAGATGTCCATTTTCCTTATGAACTCTGAGATGCATTGTATTGAAATTAGGAACCATTTTGGGTCTGGCTTGGAGTTTCATCTTTCCCTCCCGACCTCCACTACAGGACCATTTCATTCCACCAGAGTAGCTTTCCACAGAGAAGCTTTTCTTCTTCCTCACATGCCATTAGATTAGTCTTTACATCTATCAGTGGATGTTTCTATCCTGAGACCCTCAAGATAACTCCCCACACCATCACAGGCACAGACTCACAGTGTAGGGTTAGTATTGCTTCTTGCTTGCCTTTGTTCTGACTTGGACTGTAAATGGTACAAGTGGGTGGGAGCTGGTGTCTTTCTCACTAAGGGTATAGATTCTCATGGTTTAAACTTGCCTGGCCTACTTACATGCCAAAGATGCTCTTAAAGTTCAACAACTCCTAACTTGTGTCCTGTTTTACTGTGTTCAGAGATTCTCTTGGCACAGCGTGGACTGAGGTTCTTCCTGCCACTGGAGACCATGAAGGATAGGAGCAAAAACTACATGATCACATTAAGCAAAAGATAGCAGTAGACCTTGCTCTTTTTTGATAACATAACAAAAAGCACACACACATTGTTTTCACTACTAGTAACTATTTTATGGTGTAAAGTAATTTAAAAATTATAATTTAAACTGCTTTCTCAAGTGTTTTCTTTTCATTTTGGATGTGGTGGTTGGTATAGGGAATCAGAACCCCATTAGTGTCCTGGGTAGCACTGAAACTTTGTGTACATTGTAGGAGACACAATGGCCTAGCTATAGGAAAGGGTTAAGTCACCTGTTCAAGATGGTCAGTTCACCTTTGATTAAAGAGATAGGTGTTGCTCCCTTACCGCATCACAATTTCTTGCCTTAGTAGCCTTAGTGCCTGTGTCAAAAGCCCCATTTTTGTTCCTTGTGAGATAATGGGCCTATATTGTCAGTTTCTGTTCTAGTTCCAGTCCAGGTTAAGTGTGGTGAAACCATCATGAATATTTCCAATTATCAGCATCACAGTGCTGGGAAGTATTTGTGTCTGTACTGTAGATTCAGACCATAAATTCTCTTTTTTCTCCCTAGACAGGGTTTCTCTGTGAAGATAAGGTTGGCCTCAAACAAAGATTTTTCTGCCTCTGGAGTGTTGGGATTAAAGGCATGTGCCACCATCGCCCAGCTAGACCATCAATTCTTAAAAGAGTCTGTTCCTTACTCACTGATTTGTTGATAGGATAGTAATCTTGATATTATTCACAAAATTATTTTTTATATAAAATTTAAGTTTTAATTTGTTTCATGCATGTGTAAATGACCAAAATTTTAATTTTGTCAACAACTGTGTATGTATTCCTTTTCCTAGGAGTTGGACGTTCAATGGAATCTAAGCTAGCATCTTTGGGAATTAAAACCTGTGGAGACTTGCAGTGTATGACCATGGCAAAACTCCAGAAAGAATTTGGCCCCAAAACAGGTCAGATGCTGTATAGGTTCTGCCGTGGTTTGGATGATAGACCAGTTAGAACTGAGAAGGAAAGGAAGTCTATTTCAGCTGAGATCAACTACGGAATAAGGTTCACCCAGGTAACACATGGTCCCATTTCTAATTGCTGAAGCTCTTGGTGATGGAAATAAATATTAAAGCTCTTGGTATTCTCAGAACCCCAGTTAAGAAATCCAGGTCTTAAGGAAAGATACAAAATACTCTGCTTTGGTGGGGGTTAAAAGTGATTTGAATTATATTTTGAGTATTGAATTTTTTTAAAACTATAGTTAAAAATAGGTCTCCTTTTTATTTGGGTTTATATATTTGGTTTTCGGCATGTCTCTGGAGTCTAGTTCTGTAAACACTGCACATCACGGGAATTTGAAATCTGATGAATGCTTGGTTTTTGGAACTTACATGTAGGAATCTGATGTGGTGTTGGAATTCACATTTATCAGGGAACTTAAGAATTACAACAGGTCAGTGATGCCTTAATGAATAAAGTGTTTATATTAACACAGTTCAAGGTGTATGCACACTGTTCCTTTTAAATAAATGCTTAAAATAGGGAAATAAGATTTGTTCAATATTCAGAGCTAAGATACTTGAGAAAGTTAAGGAAAATAATATGGTAATTTTTTTCATCTCTGTCTTTCTGTAGCCAAAAGAGGCAGAAGGTTTCCTTCTGAGTCTCTCAGAAGAAATTCAAAGACGACTTGAAGCTGCTGGCGTGAAGGGCAAACGTCTAACTCTGAAAATCATGGTACGGAAGCCAGGGGCCCCTGTAGAAACTGCAAAATTTGGAGGCCATGGAATTTGTGATAACATTGCCAGGTAATGTTTTCTTAAAAAAAAAAAAAAAGGTTGATAGTATATTGAAAGGAAAGGTTACTTACTTCACATTCCAGGCAAGTCAAGAGGCTGGAACTATTTTGAACCCTCCCTCTGTTGGTCAGTGTAGCAGGAAAACAGACCAGAAAACAGTCACAAGGGGAGAGAGGAAGCTAGACAGGTCTCAAGGACCAGTCGTGATCTGTATAACCTTCTCAACTAACCAAGTGCCCATGACATCATCAGTTATTCCCTAGAGCAGGGACCCAGTCTATCTCTTTCCAATTCATTACTACCATACTGAATATCAAGCTTACAACATATGACTGACTGAACAGAGCACATTCAAGTCACAAGTCCAGCCAGATGGCTGCCTCTGGCTCCTTTTAGGGTCTTTAGGCTACAGGCCGTTAAGTGTGTAGAAAGGAAAAGGGCTGCGGATTAGCAAGCCAAGGGTTGTTAAAGATTGAGACTTTACCAGATTTCCATGAGTGAGTCATTCAGATAGATATCTCTTTGTCAAATGAGCAATCACAATCATCTCAGAAAACTGGTAAAAAGCTTTTAAAACCCTGATATTTGATGTATTAATCAAAATATTAATGTTCTAGTTCATGTAAAGTTTGTGACCAACAGGAAATTTTTTTCAAGTGTATTTTCTATTCAGCAAACCGCAGTTCAATGAAACTATATATGTAAGGATTACAATGTGAATTTCCAGTAAAGATTAGCTCGTGTCAAACATAAGTTGCTTATTCTATTGTGAGTTTATAAAGTCCAATACAGAAAGCACTCTATACTGAGAAAGCAGGCAAAGTAAAAAAGCATAATTTATAAAGTGTTTTAAGTTTGTTGTATACAAATTCCACATGGAAATTAAGTGCAGTGATAATAGACATTTCTGTATAAAATGGAACTTAAACATGCTTTTATTGTGTGTGTGGCAAGAAATAGGCCCAGTTCACAGTGTTTCTGGGAAGAACTGGGAGTGATGTAATATCATGTTGGTAATTTTGTTTGCAACGGGCCACTGTGCTCATATAAAAACATCCCCAACGGGACTAAACATGTTAGAATGAGTTAAAACCATTGCTACCACTTAACAGGTCCTACTATTAGTCTTTAGGCTTTTATGCCAGCTATGACAGTATTTGTCATAGTAGCTACATATTCTAGAGAAAGAGTCAAAAACCAAAGCTCTGTAGAGATTGTTCAGAGGTAAGACAAAATATTTTTCCCAAATTATGTTACATACCTGTAGGTATGCACACATGCATACAGGTGCTGTGGAGGCCAGAAGAGGGTGTCAGATTCCCTGGGTCTGGAGTTTCAGGTCATTGTGACCAACTAACATAGGTGCTGGGAACTGAACCCAAGTCTTTTGCAAAAGCAAGTGTTAACTACTGAGCCATTTCTTCAGCCACAAATTCTAAACCTTTAAAAACAAAAATTGATTCATGTCTTGCCATCTAAGAGAAGTAAAGCTTCCTTTGCATGCAGTCTGTTTTAATTACAACATTGTATATTTTTATGTGCATTAACTAAAATTTTTCTTTTCCCAAATTTGTCAACTTTTGATTCATCAAGTCTCTATGGCTTGTTTAAAAGTATTGGTGTTCTATAGAATGTTTTCTATGCTTGTGAATGGTGGTGGTCCTGATTTATTTACTCTTTACAATGTTTCTATGACCTTTTAGTAAATATATATGGAATGTACATTTGTTTGCTTAGAAAAGTAATTCTAATACTTACAGGACTGTAACTCTGGACCAGGCAACGGACAGTGCAAAAGTAATTGGAAAAGCTACTCTAAACATGTTTCATACAATGAAACTAAATATATCAGATATGAGAGGGGTGAGTATTCTACCCTCCCCATTGCCAGCATTGGGCATGCACTCTTTAGCGATTGCCCCAACTGTATAAAGTTACTATTGTAGGGAAAGCGTGAATCCCACACCTTAATCATTTTGATTTAAGTAACTGTATCACTTACAGATTAGATTCTATTATAAAAGCCTCATACAGGCTCTGTGCGACCAAGTCCAAGTTGTCTTGTGGCCTCTACACTCACACTATACCAGTCTCTCCCCTGTAATTAAGCCTCAGCCAACTAAAAAATCCGTGGAATACAGGAATCCACTTGTTGGATATTCTAATTTTAAATGCATTACCTAATGTTTTGATAGAATCAGACACTCTCAGGATAAAGAAAAGTTCCTTAATCACTCACCAGTAAGTGGTTTGTGGGATAACTCAAATAAGCTATTGGTTTGCATAGCTGCATTCACTCCTTTATTTTAGAAACAGGATCTAGATGATAGTACCAAAAGATTAGTTGGGAATTTTCCTTAGCCAAATTCTTATTTTCACTTTTGTTTTCTTAGAAACATTTTATTTTTGTTCTAGGTTGGGATTCACGTGAATCAGTTGGCTCCTACTAATCCAAATCATTCCACATGTTTAAGTCACCCATCAGTTCAGTCAAGCCTCTTCCCAGGTCGGTCACATTCTGTCCGTGATCTCTTCCAAGTTCAGAAAGCTAAGAAGCCCACAGAAGAGGAGCACAAAGAAGGTGGGTAGCCATTAGTGTGCTGCTTATTTCTGTCCCACTAAGTCCTTAAAGAGTAAGTTGCTACATTTTAAATCAACATAGGTCTGCGCCTTTTTTTAAAAAGCTATTTATAAGGATCAGGCAATTCAGTGATGAGAAAGGGAGATTGGTTTGCTTTTTTCCTCAAATGAGCTAAAGACACTATTTGATTTTTGCTTTTCCTAAAATTGTAGTATTTCTGGCTGCTGTGGATCTGGAAGTATCCTCCACCTCTAGAGCTTGTACTTTATTGTCACCCTTTTCTACACATCTGGCAGCTAATATCAGTCCTGACACTAACAGAGGCGAGTGTTCAAGGAAATGCAACGGTCTGCATCCTCCTGTCAGTGGACAGTCAAGACTCAACCTGAGTATAGAGATCCCATCACCATCCCAGGTATGTTTTAGGTTGGCATACAGCGTCATCTTCCCATCTCTACAGGTTCATGTGTTTGTCCTGCTTTGTGCTTTGTCACATGTATGCCCTTACCTTTACTCCTGTTCACAAAGGGGATGCAGATGCTGCCTCCAGATCTAAGGAAAGGCAGCTCTCATGCTTGAGATAGATTCCCTTGCTGGTGACAAGGAAGGAGCTGTCAAAAGATCAAGGAATTTTGTAGTGCTTCTATAAACACCTTTTCCTAATGCTGCTTTAAGTATAGATTACTTGTATTTTGGGGAAATCACAAATCTGGAAAATTAATTTTTCTGTTCCCTTTTCCTGGATGAGTTCTTGCTGCAAGGTATTCTGTGCATAAACATGGACTTCCTTTGTACACTCACCTTCACTCTGTCACCTTGGGCTTCAGCAGGGGTGTCGACATAGCTTGGGTGGAAGCTTTCGAAGGCTGGTTTGCATGTTCTTCAAACCTTCATTGCTGAGCATCAGGTGGTTCACATTTGGAATTTTACAGATTGACCAGTCAGTTTTAGAAGCACTTCCACCTGATCTCCGGGAACAAGTAGAGCAAGTTTATGCTGCTCAACAAGGAGAGCCACATGGCACCAAGAAGAAAGAACTAGTAAATGGCTGCAGTTCAGGGGTATTGCCACATCCTGTTGGCACAGTTCTGTTACAAATACCAGAGTCACAAGATTCTAAGAATGACACTGGAATCAGCGTCATAGCCCTTCCTGCATTTTCACAGGTAAGTCAATGCTTGGGGCCTGCTGTCAGTTTTCTCTGCACCCTGACTCTTGAGAAAGTGCATTGTATACCACACCAAGACAGGCCAGACTCCATCATCTGTTCTGAAGTAAACAAGACAGCATCAGAAAGAAGACAAATGGGAGGTTGGACTGGTGTGTAGGTCCCTAAACTATCTAGGAGAAAACACATTCTTTGCCCACTTTATTGGCTTATGCAGATCACTGGGACCACATGAATAAGGAGTAACACAACCTGTGTGCCTGTGTTCTTGGCTTCCCATTTTATAATTTGGTATCTTGTTCTGATCAGTTAGCATAAATACTTTTGGAAGGTTATGTCCTTCCAAAATAGTCTTGTTGCCATCTATAATTAAGTTAGGTTATGACTTTTCTTCCTATTAGGTAGACCCTGATGTCTTTGCTGCCCTTCCTGCTGACCTTCAAAAGGAGCTAAAAACAGCATATGATCAAAGACAAAGGCAGGCAGAGGACACTGCTCATCAGACAGCCAGTACATCTGGTAAGACAGAGACCTGACATGACACACAAAAAAACTAGAGTATGGCATCGTGTCATCATGCAGAGAATCTAAAATGAGTCAAACCAGTAATGAGTATTGCATAGTCTTTGCTGGTTAGTACTTATGCTTATCTTGAGTCTTGACTCTGTTTTTTTAAATGCAGCTCAAGCTAATTATTGTCTTTTTTTAACTGTTATTTGAAAGAATCTGGGTTCAGAACGTAAGTATAGAAACTTCTGGACAGAGTCCCTGAGCCCACATTTATTAAGCCTTGAGTACTTGAAATTTTCTGCTAATCCCTAGAGGCACTCCATTACACAGAAACTTCACTGAGCTGGAAGGAAATTTAGAGCCTGCATTCCTGCCTCCTGCTCTTGGCAGTAGGGTGTTTTGGAAGGACAAAGAACCCATGCATGGTATCATCTAAAATTCATTTTAAGGATCTTATACCTCTTCTTTTAGTGCCGAAGAATCCTTTACTTCAGCTAAAGCCACCAGCAGTGAAAGACAAGAGAAGCAAGAAGAAGAACTCCATTGGATCTCCCAGAAAGATTCAGAGTCCTTTAAAAAATAAGCTGCTTAGCAGTCCTGCAAAAACTCTGCCAGGGGCCTATGGCAGTCCCCAGAAGTTAATGGACGGTTTTCTAAAACATGAAGGAATGGCTGCTGAAATACCCCTGGTAACTGGAAAGAAGTAAAGACTTAACGTTTATTAGATTTTAATGTACCTGTCACTGTCTGAATACAGCATTTTCACTCTTTCTACAGGAAGAATTCTCAGCTTCTACCTCTGGTGGGCAAGACCCCTCTGGTTTGCAGCCAAACCAGTCCAGCTGTAGTAGACCAGCAGTACCCAACTTAGCTGGAGCTGTCGAATTCAGTGATGTGAAGGCCTTGCTCAAAGAGTGGATAACGACTATCTCAGGTTGGTGTGGTGTTTAGTTGCTGGATATGGTAGTTCCACCATTGAAGAGCATGAACCAACCACAGCAGATTTAGCCCCATTTTTCTGCATGGACTTGCTTTGAAATCAGGGTACAGCTAACTGCAGATTTCTGACTTTCTCCAAAAATACACCAGAGTTTTTCATTTGAAGTTTTCTTCCTTCCTAGATCCAATGGAAGAAGATATTCTACAAGTTGTGAAATACTGCACTGACCTTATAGAGGAAAAAGACTTGGAAAAACTGGATCTAGTTATAAAATACATGAAAAGGTAATTTATTTTTACTAAATGAGGAAACAGTAAGATTTAAGCTTCCTGGGACAATCTGAGTGTCAGAGAAGGATGTGCCAGGTAGTGTCCAATCTAGGTTCTTTTTAATCCAGAGACGTTTGTTATCTTGAGTACTCCATTTCAAGCCTAGGTTGGCCTGTACTCAATGGCTCTCCTACCTCAGCCTCACGAGTGCTTAGATTATAGGAGTGAGCTGCCATGTCCAGTTCAGAAACAAGCCTGAAGCTTGGTCTGAAGGGGAGGTATCAGCGCTTTCACTAACAGTGCTTCTTCCATCCCTTTCAGGTTGATGCAGCAGTCTGTGGAGTCAGTTTGGAACATGGCATTTGACTTTATTCTTGACAACGTTCAGGTGGTTTTACAACAAACTTACGGAAGCACACTCAAAGTTACCTAAATGTTCCAGAGAGCCTGGTGTTCTCTGCTAGCTGTGCCAGCAGTGCTTGTGAGGTATTTGCAAAGTGCATGATAGTAATGCTCTGAGTTTTTATAATTTTAAATTTCTTTTTAAGCAAGTGTTTTGTACATTTCTTTTCAAAAAGTGCCAAATTTGTCAGTATTGCATGTAAATAATGGTGTTAATTCTTTTACTTGTAGCATAGATTCTATTTACAAAACGTTTGTTTATAAAGTTTTATGGATTTTTACAGTGAAGTGTTTACAGTTGTTTAATAAAGAACTGTATGTATATTTTGTACAGGCTTTTTTTTTTGTGAATCTTTAAAAGAACTCAAAACAACTTCTTATGCTGAAAAGGCTTGTGTGTACCCAGGAAGACTAGTAAAATCCTTGCCCGGCATTTATTCCCTGTCTCCGTGAATAATCCCCAGGCACTAAGTCAGTCTCTCTTTCGTGTGTGTGTTGTGACCTAAATTGTAGTGAATACTTTGAACTTCAAGCTTTCTTACATCAGAACAGATAGAACATCCAACAGGTTTCTTCAAAGGATGTTGGTGGATCATTTAGACCTACATTCCTTGGGGAAAACTACAGCTAGGTACAGTCTTGAGACTGTCATGAATAAATTACTGTGAGGTCTAACAATGCAGAAGCACTGACCTCCGACAATTTACTGCCATTTAACAGAAAACGATGGAATGTACTAAAACAAAATAGCCCAAAACCTATTAGAAATGCTGCTCTTCAGGCGTGTGTCAGCAGGTGCGGAGGATGAGAGCTGCACTAACATGGAAGCCTAGCAGAGCTGACTGGACTGCAGTGTCTTTTCTTTATTGGCAGTTTGGAATTGTGGTGATTACAATGAGCTCTCACAACTAGTACAAGCAGTAAAAACCAGCCAGCTATCCTTTACACCATGGTCGCACACAAAGCAGATAAGGAAATAGCAAAATGCCTAATTTTCTACTTAGAAAACTCCCTAAGGGGATACGGCAAAAGAATGCTGGGGATTGGGAGCAGGGAGAGTCACTGTGGAAAGAATACCCATAAAGATATTTCTTACATCAAAAAGTCCCCCAAATCACAAAATCTGTAGAAGCTTGGTTAATCAAATACTGCAGGACTGATTTAATCAGTATAAAATTGAAAGAGATTTAGATTTGTAATAAAAATCCAAATTTGAGGAAGGGCAAACTTTAAAACAGCAGCCAAGTCTTGAGGAGAGGGAGAGTGTGCAGGCAGGCACGCTGGACTGTGGGGCAGGGGACTGACCACTGTCAAACCAGTGTAAGTTGCTTGGTTTCTCATGGAAAACATTTTATACACCTAAGTCCATCAGCGTCCAAATGTCTGTTCCGTTGGTAATATCACAACAAAATATTGCATTTACTCCAAATTCTGTCCCAGGTGGGAAAATTAGATGATTTCAAATACTTTCTTCAGCTCCACAATAAGCTGCCAATCACTCTTCTGCATTTCGTCTCTGAACCAGTCTTTGAGTGCATCGATGGACTGCCGGCTGATCTGCAATGCCCAAGGCACAAACAGGGTGAGCCAGGGGTAAGGTGTGCCAAAGAAAGCCAATGGCCCCAGAAGTCACTCAAGCAAAAGAAAAACTGTGCTTTGCAGCCTGCTTCAGGGAACAGTACCCACATCTGTGAGCTGTGGCTCTGGCGCCCTGGGATTATCAGTGACACTACCCTCAATCAGAAGCGCCACCTGATGTTCCCAAATCCACATTTCAGTCCTTGAGCTACTGATAGAGATAACGAGATGGATAAAAGGGACAAAAATTTCTGAAAATGTGGCATTTTGATAAAACTTACCTTGCTGACAAGAATGTCTGTAGCTTCAAAATGTCTCCCGAACATTTTGGGAGATTCCCCAGGGATGGGTTCTATTTTGACGCAGACCTCTTGTCCTTTTTTTGCAACATCCACCTGCTTGTGGTTTATTTCAATACTTGTTACTATTCCAATGTCAACAAACTACAAGAACAGAAAGATCAATGTCAGAGATCCATGTTCTCCATAGGCCCCATGACAGCTAAACTTGGAATGTAACACTGTGGTCTCCAAAGTAGAGTTTCTCAGCACTCCCCTATCCTGCACCTCAGAGGGTGGCAAAAACAAAAAGATCCTTCATGTTCTGAGTGAAGATGTACAAGTCTGTTGATCCAGTGTCATGTTGTAATCCTGCTGTCAACTCTCAGTCTGGGATAGGAGGAAACAGTATACAACAAGTCACAAATCAGCCAGAAAGGTGGTCATGCAGTTTGAAAATAAGCTTTGAGAAAAAAGGTGGAAGGTTGGCTGCTTTGTAGAAGAGGCCCAGGAAGGGGGCATCTAAAAGTGAGGAAGTATTTGATTTACATACAGAGCCAACATATCAAAGAAAACAGTAACTGCAAATTACAAGTGCCATTAAAGGAGTAAGGTCCTGAGCAGGCAAAGTACTAGATGAGCCAGAAAACATATCACTATTCCAAAATGAATACTCCAAAGGCCATTTGTCAACAATAGGTAACACAAAGGCAAGTACCTATTGGGCAAATCTGAGTGCTAAGCATAAACATACTGAGTGACTACCACAATCTTCCAAAGCCTGTGAGATCGCTCTAGCGAGGGGAGAACACACAAGTTTGTGACCTTGTAACCATTTACGTGAGAACTCCAGCAAAGACTGCAATGCAATACTGTAACCAACTCCACTGGGGTAAGAAGTCACTGAGAAACGATGGCCTGTGCAAGTTCCATAAGGGAACCTTGGTTTTTATTTTTGTATCTTCCTCAGAGAGTGGAATCAACATCAGTCTGAAGGCTTGCATAGTGCAAATGTTGGGGTTTCAGTAAGTCTGTCTACTAGGGAAGGAACAGACAAATCCAAATGGATATCTGTAAAACATCTCAGCTGAACTCTGCAAAAAGAAGGGGCACTCTCTCCATTGAGACTCCAACATGACTGCCAAGCCAGGCCCAGGAGTGGAGTGAGCAAATGAGAGATTAATTATGGTTGCAACCAAGGAATTACTGAAGTCATGCTATCTACTGAAGACACCGAGCCTGGGCTCAGAATCAAAACAAAATTACACAAGGTTGAATGGTCTTAGATGGAAATTTTGTTTCCCAAAAATTTTTCCCTGTTGAGGTAAGAACATGGATGAGGCCTGGAACTTACATTTTTGCTTGGAACGCACATTGGTGTTCCTTGTTTCACTTGACCAGCCTCCACAGTGACCCCTATTACTATTGGATCTCGAGAATTAAAGATGTATTGAGGAAGGATTTTCATCTTGCAGGGAAATACTGCTATGTGCCTGAAAGTAAAGAGAAAACAAAAAATCTCAAGCTCACAAAATTGTTAAACAGAAAGCAAATGTGGATGAACATGAAGTTTGTTAGATGAAAGCCACTTTCTGCAGAGCTGCTCAGAGAAGACCACATTCTTGTTTTCTCTTAAAGAGCTAACGTACTTCAAAGCTCCAAGAAAGATCTCGTGCTGGAATTCAATGATGGAGCCTACCCCCAGAGATAACAGATATCTTGCCAGCACATCTGTCACATCAGCAGTAGTCTGCTTTAGAGAACATGTAGTCACTCATCTATATGATTTTTCTCTATCATATTCATGTTTTCCAAAAAAAACGCTATGAGGTTACTCTTGTTATCACATGCTGGAAGCATATGAAGCCAATTTATGTCGTGAAGCTACTGCCACCTAGGCAACTCTGGTAGCCTCTTTCCTAGACAATGGAAGCCTCCTGACAGGACACTGATCCTGACTACACAACTTGTCAGGAAAAAAATAATAAACTCAAAAACTCAATCTTTCCCTTGGCCTGTGAGGTTACTCCTGTAACATGAGAGCTCTGCTACTTCTCCAACTTTCTAATTGCCGTGTCCTATTCAGTGCTGCTCTGCCTGCACACATCACACACTCCTGACTACTTGGTCTGGTTTAGACTTACTCCCAATCAGAGGCCCAGAAGAGATTCTCTCCCCAGTCATAGCCCGTTCTCTGCATTTGCTTTGCAGTACTAATCTCCACTCAAACACTTGACTGGTTGCCTTTCTCAATGACAAAGACTCTGGAAGGCACAGGAGAAAGCATAGCTAAGGCCCTGCAGACTCCTCAGGTAGCATGGGCACAACCAACTTGGAAAGTCTGTAGAGGAATGGCTTTGTCTCCTTCATAATGCTTTGGCTTATTTCCCAGTTTACACATAGGAGACCCAGAGAGGACTTGGTCTCACACACACCCTGGATTGTGTGCCCCAGTGTGCAGTTTCTTGGGTTATTTGCCTTTGACTGCAGTTCCTGAGTTATAACAACTCCAGGATGCAGCATCTGAGAGATACACCTCATTGTCTGCAATTAGAAATCCTCTACCAGATACATTACCAAAGATTCAAAATAAACAAAAACACCAACTTACTTAAATTCTTCCTGTTTCTGTTTCTTGTAGTCTTGTCTGTATTTTGTAAAGGCATCAAATAAATGATAAATAATTTCTGCACTAAAGATTCTAACTCCCAGACTATCAGCCATCTCTTGCGCATCCCGTTCAATTCTTACATCAAAGGCCAAAATTACTGCGTATCTGAAACACGTAAATATCAAAGACCACTCAATGAGAAATAGTAAGTCACACTGAACAGCCTTAAGAATCAAAAGCAAAGAGAACTTACTGAGGATCATGTTCCAACATCACTGAGGCCTTCATAACATCTTTTTTATGGACTGGGCCAATGTTAATTCCTGCATACTGTAAAAAGAGTTTCCAGGTTTATCTGCATGCAGCAGGTAATGGTAACAACACATCCTGACCACATGCTTGCAAAGTGGCGGAGCTACTTACTGGCACCTCTGATGTTTTCAGAAATTCAAGAAGAGCTTCCAAAGAGCCCAATGTAGATGCCTGGACATACACTCCTTTTTCTTCTAATTTGATAGCATTTAGTGTCTGCTTTAACTCATGGATCAATTCATCCTTGAAAAGAAATCAAACATAACAAAGCACACCTCTATCTTCACCAGGCTAGAAGTAAACTGCTTCCCTCTGTTAGGCACTCATCTGAAAACATGGAATTAAGGAATGGCAGTCTGTTCTAGAGAGAATATAGCCCTACCCTAACTCATTTCATCTCTCTGCCTTAAGCTGACTAATAGAAAGTATGCTAAATCTCTATGGCAGTTAGTAAAGACAGCAGGTGACTGGGAAGAAGGAAGAATGGAGTAACTCATCCTTTGTGAGGACCAGAGAGATGAGTGGCAGCCCCAAAGCTCAGCTGTTTCAACTGAGAAATTACCTAACCCATCACCTCACTAAAGACTCGACACTCCACTTTCACTCAACACCCAGGCCTGTTCCTTACCAGCCTGAGGTATTATTGTACTCTAATGACATGGCCTAGCAGCTATGTGCTTGCAACAGTTCTATTTTCTCTTTGATAAGCACGTAAGCTGCAAGTAAAGCCTGCTTATCATTAGGGGGTTAGGGTCAACTGATCTTCCCGTCAGTCTTTAAAATGACTATGGGACCAAATTAACAATACCTTTAAGTTCTATGTATTAAGGTATCTAAAATAAAAAGCCTGTGGCACATCAAACATACAGAAAGTTGAAGAATGAAAATCCCTGTGGCTGGAGAGATGGCTCAGCAGTCTAGAGCACTGGCTGCTCTTCCAGAGGGCCTGAGTTCAATTGTCAGCACCCACATGTCAGCTTATAACTGTCTGCAACTCTTGTTCCAGGGGATCTGACACCTTCACACAGACATACATACAGGCAAAACACCAATGCACATAAAAATAAATAAAATATAGAAAAAAAGAAAATCCCAAGTTCAAGACAAGATTGGACAACATGATGAATTTCGAGTTTGAGGCTAGCTTGAACTACACAGCAAGACTTACAACACAAAAATGAAACAAACATAAGTATATATGCCTGTGTGTGGATATGCACACATAAGTGCTGATGCCCTTAGAGGCCAGAGGCAATGGATCCCCCTAGAGCTGCCAGATGTGGATGCTCAGATCCAATGAGCTCCTAAATACTGAACCACCTCTCCCATCCATTTTATTTTTTAAGGATTTTTAGCCTTCCCCCTACCCAGCCCCATTTTTGAAACAGGGTTTTATGAAGCCCAGGGTCACCTTGAACTACCTGTGGAGCCAACAATAGCCATGAGCGTCTGATAAAACTTTCTTAGCCTGTCAGATGCTGGATCATTCATGCACCACTCTGCCTGTTTTTATACTCTGGACCACTAGGAGGGAAACACGGTAGTCCAAATATCATTAGAAGAAGAAAAAGTTAACAAGATTAATAAACTTACTTTGAGAACTGGAATTTCATCATCCTTATAAGCCACTAGGAGAGGTAAACCAGCCAATGTTTTCTCGAGGTCTTTCCCAAGAATCTTCACTCCCTGAGCTGCTTCCACTTCTTTATGCTTTTCATACTGATTCTAGAGATAAAAAATATTTTCCATCGAATTTATATGAACAGTGGTAGCACTACTATGCTTTGTGACCTTGGAAGTAGGAAAGAGTTCTCAAGCTCTGTACAAGAAACTATACCTTGATAAACTCAACATTCAACTTAAGTATTTTGTTTCTCAAGATAACACAGAAAAGAGAAGCCAGAATAAAAGGTACTGCAACACAAAAAACAAAAACACAACCATTCTGAACTATAAAGTCAGAAAAGGTGTGACAATGAAAAGGGAGAGAGCAAACAGCTGACAAAGGTAAATGTACCCAACAGCAGTGAACCACATGCCCCCAAAATGGCAAGTGATGGCGTCACAAGGCAGGTTCAGATGTGGAAGAATGATGAGCTGGCATGTAGTGTGACAGCAAACCTGCTGCGCCAGCAGTGAGGTGGGTCCTGCACACCTGGGAAAATGGGCCCAAGTTCAGCAGAAGCTGCAGAGAGGGAAGGCCCTGGCACAGCATGGCAGTGCGCACATTCCATGCCCAGATGGAATATAAATCTGAAATTATTTTCCAGTTCAGAAGCACCAGGTGTGATGGCAAACACCAAGAGACACTCCACGTTCACACCGTCCATAGGTAAGTGCTTAGCAAGACATGCTCAGAACCCATAGCAAGGCTGTGGTTTATCACCAGAAAAACACTGCTTAGGCTAACTCTTAGAGAAAAGGACAAGGCTACAATCAGAAAGAAGCATGCAGTGAGCCTCTAGAGCCCAACGATGCTCTGGTTCTTGAACTGAAGGCCCCCTAAAATTCTGTTATTCACAACTATTCATGTAGCAGCCAAGACTGTCTATCCTTAGGGAAGGCCTAGTCTGATAAACTGATATTGTCATCCATGTCTACTTCTGCAATTAAAACAAGAACAGGGACAAATATGTGCTGTGTATTAAAGCCAAGCAGCCTTAGAAAGAATGACATTAGCAGAAATAAACACTGGGAAGTCTCCTGTTCATGCTTACCATCTTGGCTTACCTTCACACGTAATTCCTTCATAGGAGGAGGTAAAAGGAGGCCTCGAATCTGAGTGACAATGGGCCCTTCTACTCCAGGGACAATGATTGTATCCCCTTCCTTCAAACGCCCATTGATCAATATGACATCTATTGTGGTGCCCATTCCTGGGAGAGCTTTAACCTAACAGACATGTTTTAAAAAAGAAACAAAACATACATGATGGATGTATCATCAAAAATAAAATCAGCACATATCCACTACCCAAGTTACTATTGAAGGGGTGTAAGGGGGGAACAGTAACAGGAAGCCTGCTGATTACCTCCATGACTTGTGCTCTCAGCTCTTCACAGTGTGCAAGCCTCTTGCTCAACATACTCTGAGTTAACTCCACGAGAAGGAAGATAAGACTTCCCATGCCATCGCCCGTATGTGCAGAGGTAGGTACCAAGGATACAAAAGTGCGAGGGTCTTTATTCTCATAAAACAAAGCAGCATTCAGACCCTAGAAGTGAAAGTCAGTCCAAAACAGTGTAAGAGGCATCTGGAAGAACAGAACTAAACAGAAGGTTTAGGACATAAACAAGTGACTGATGATTCTAAAAGTCCACAACACGACCCAGAGAACAGCGGAACTGTAGGTTAGGGTACAGTGCTTATCTCAGCATGCACGAGCCCTGTGTTCCATGACACGCACTAAAAACAGAACAACCTGAACAAAAATCTAGAAAAAGCTGTACAGACATTTAGAGAAAACAGAAGAAGTCGGCGCAGTCATCAGGATGCTCAGACTGCAGAGAACAATCAAGTAACAGCTTCTGATGTTAAACGTGAAACGAGCACAGAATTACACACCCACTGCCCCATTACACAGAAAGCTAAGGGAGGTCAGGAACCCTTGAGTTTTACACTAGCCTGGAAACAGCAGGACCCCATCTTAGGAGAAACCAAAACAGCAGCAACAGCAACAAAATGCCAAAAATGAAAGGATAAAGTAGCCACCCAGCAGAGGGCAGAACAGATCCCTATTAAAGAGAATGATGACTAACTAGATAACAGAGGAAACATCCCAACCGGCTCTGCGGAAAGAAGCTGGCCCACCTGCTGTGCAAATTCTACAATGACGGCCTTTGCACGCTCCTCAAACTCATCCTTTGTATTCTTCTTCTGCTTTTTTAAAGTAACAGCCACATCAGTATCAGGACTCTTCTTCCAATCATATAACCTGTCAATCTGGAAAACATTTATCAAAAACATTTCAAAAATCCACATTAAAGGGCGTAAGTTCCAGAAAATTTCTAATGTTTCTGTTTGTCTCTGTCACGCGCACACGCGCGCACACACAGAACACTCTGATATTTTATTGTACAAAGGCCCCTTGTAAGGCTGTGCAATTGAACTTAATGAGACATTGCTGAGGTGATATGCTGTTCATTTTAGCCTCCAGTGAGTCAATGGAAAACTGCTTTTACAACATAAAGTTCTAACTTTGAAAACAAAAGGCAGACACGGAGAGAAAGGCCTAATGTTTGTAGAGCTGAAGGGAAAGCTATGGGAAGAGCTTAAAACCCAAGTTTATTTTAAAAAAAGAAAACATTAGTGGACCTGAAAGATAGAGCAATAAAAACTAGTAAGACTAAAGCGTAAAGTAAAATATTATTTTTAGGGGAGAAAAAAAGAAAAAAATACTTTATCACTTTAGTTGCCTTGTCATGTGAAAAAATTAAGTAGCTGGATTAACAAGATTGTCCTAAAACGCTTAACAAATATAGTTAAAGAAACAGAAGCAAAGAAATTTAATAGAGAATATCTGAATAATCACCAAAAATGATAAAGATTAGATGAAGACTACATAAATCTAATATAATAAATTCCATAAAACTCAAACATGATAAAAACATTGATAAAATTTTAAAAAGGAAAACATAGGGATGAAACCCCAAGATTGAGTGTGTCATTTTATGTTTTTAATATTTATTCTTGTGTGTGTGTATGTGTGATACACATAAATTCAAGCACCTGAGGAATTACAAGATGTTATGGGCCTCCTCACACAGGTGCTGGGAACTGAACTTGGGCCTTCTGCAAGAGAACCAACCACTGAACCCATCTCTCCAGCCCCTATTTTGCTATATTAAAACCTGCTTTAAAAGATAGGTCTGAGCATTTAAAATGAAAATAATAAACTGTGATTATAAAGATTATAATAAATAAAGAGGAGCAATAGCAAAAAAAAAAAAAAAAAAAAAAAAAAAAAAGGAGAAAGGGAACAGTGGCATGTGAACAGACTGTGAACCTAAGGCAACCAGCGGCAGCACACACCAGTGTGCACAGTAGATGTGATACTAGGAAATAAATGAATACTGTGAAGGGAGGGAAATGTGGAAGGAAGTAAACATAAAATCAAACATGGCAAGGTGATACAACTAAATGCCACTATGCCAATAGCTGCACCATGCAACAGGATGCAAATGATTGGGACACTTTAATTCAAAGTTAAAGACTAGTACTTTGGACAAATAAGATAAACATGTTGGCTACAAAAAAAAAAAAAGGCTTCTTAAATATTAAAAAAAAACCAAGAAATAAGGCAATAAAGATAACAGGGTACCATGCATGCAATCCTAAGGAAAGGGAAGTACCACCTTACTATCACAGAAGACTTGAGGGTAAAAGACTCGACAATCTTAACTGTATGTGTACCTAAGATTACCTTCAAAATCTATTAAGAAAAAAATGCACAGAACTTTAAAGAAACAAATGTAAAAGCACAACAGGTGACTGAATGTCCCTCTGCGATCGTATAGCAAACAGTCACAAGTATCAGTAAGAATACAGAAGAAATGAGTAACACTACCTGACCAGATGACAGGACAAAATACTCAGCTGAACAAAGTCAGCACAGATATTCTAGGCCAGTCACAGGAGACCACTGAAACTGTGTGTCCTCTGATCATAAGGGAATTCAACAGTATCTGAAAAAATCCCCACACACTTAAGTGTTCTGAATAATGAATGGATCAAGGACAAATACAAGCTAATTTTTTTCCCAAAACAAAAATAAAAATATCTAAGCATTGCTTTAAGTGGAAGCTAGGCATAGTGGCACTTGGAAGAGGCAAGATTAAAGTCAGTTCAAGGTCAGCCTGGAGTGGGGTAGGTGAAAGCTTAGAGGTTAGGAACATGTACTACTCTTGCTTAAGACTTGAGTTGAGTTCCCAGCTCACAGGTGCCAGTAACTCCAGCTCCAGGGGATTCAGTGTCTCAGGATCCCTCCAATACATGTACTTGTGCAAACACACACACACATGCATCACCAAAAAGAAATCTTTAAAGGTGTGGGTGTTAAGAAAAAAAAAAAGAAAAATAATACCAATGCAACAAAACACAGTTCTTTCAAAGACAAATTACAGACAGCCAGGTGTGACAGCACACAGAAGCTGAGAGAGGATTTACAAATTCAAGTCCAATCTGGACTCCATAGTGAGATCATATCTCTAAAGTATCAAACACCACAAATAGACCCAAAACAATGTTAGCCAGGTTGTATAAAATGTCTAGAATGTAGATACAATCCTGTCAAAAATGCAAAATTATAGTCTCTTTGGAATAACTTATTTCTCACAGAATTGAACATAAATATGTACACACCATGCAACAATGCTATTTTTCAGTATTTACTCAAAACTGGAATCTAAAATCCATGTATCCTAAAGCAGGAACTGATCAAGTGTGGTATTACCAGGTAATGTAATTACTCTTTAAAAAAAAAGCTACAACCCATCTAACAACACGGAAACAAGGCTGTAACAGAATAAAATGACAACTGACAAGACCACACACTCAGTCCTGTGAAAACTAGTACAAAGACAAAGTAAAAAAAATTTTTAATGAGCATTTGCCAGGGGGTTAGAAGGACAGGACTGGCTTCAAAGGAGGCAGAGAGAGAGCCCTCTGAGACAGAAGATGGTCTGCATTCTCAACAGTGATGTTTTTATGCTCACGTACGGATTTGACAGCACTCACTAAGTAGCAGAACTATTCTCAAGCATTTTCTTACATGTTATGATAGATTTGGATCTTGTTTTAAAAATCAACATGTATTAATAATATAAAATGAGTTTCTTATTTATGTATATAACATACTTTGAACAAATTCACAGCTCCCTATTTCTCTCTCTCTTTATTCTATTCTTCTTCCTAAATAGTTTCTCTCCCATTTTTGCTTTTTAAAAATTTTTAGGCTCTGTATATGAGAAAAAAGTAGCATTTCTTTCATGTTGTTAGGTCAGCTCTATCCATTTTCTCAAAAATGACATCTTTCCATTCTTAACACTGATGGATGGATTGGCCGCACTGGAGACCGACTGAACTCAGCCCTATGTAGATGTTACGTAAGCATTCTACCGCTGAGCTCATCCCACCCCATCCATGCTTCCTTAAGACTGGATGATAATGCATGCCGTACATGTGGTGTGTTTCCTTTCTCCACTGAGCCACTGACGGATACACAGGTTGAGTCCACCATAACAACAAATAACTCTGTGATAAAAACATAAGTGATTGGGTATGTAATACAAATATTTTTAAAAATCACAAAAAGGGTCTATTTTTCTTAATTAGAACATGGGGTTAAGAGATAGCTCACTGATTAAGCTGACACTACCTTGCAAGAGGACCCAAGTTCTAGCACCCATGCTGGGCAGCTCACAAGCACCTGTAACTCCAGCTGCATGGAAGGCACTCTCTTCTAGACCCCTTGGAAACCAGCATTCACATGTGTGCAAACTCACACAAGGACATACACTTTAACCAAGAATAAAATAAATCTTTAAAAAAATTTTTTCAGATAAGGGCTTACCTTATTAAGTGCAACAATGAAGGGACATTTTTTAGATTTGAGAAGGTTGATAGATTCTATTGTCTGGGGTTCTAAACCATGCATAATGTCAACAACTAAAATGGCAATGTCACAAAGAGAGCTTCCTCTGTTTCTCAGGTTACTGTCAGAGAAGAAAAAAACGATATAAGTGGAAATCTTTTCAGTAGTTTTCTTAAATTTAAATGTTTAACAAGCACATTCTTTCTGGTTCTGCAGGGGACTGGTTGGCCGTGAGCACCTCACAGATGATGATGATTCACAATGATCTCGTCTCATAGAAAAAGGCACAGTGTTTCATACAAACCATACAATCCTCTCATATACACACAGTGTCACCTCCAGGTTATGTACACAGAATAGCTATCTCTGATCCAAAAATCCAAAATCAAAACCTTCTAAGAACAGATATGATGCTGAAACTATGAAGTTTCAGATTTGAGACATTTTGAATTTCAGCTTTTAGATTAGAATGTTTAACTGGAAAGTGCATGAGAATGTGAAACATACCCACTGCCAGGCACGTCAGGAAAAGGGACTCAACTGTAACACAGCACAGTCTGAGAGCTCTGTGAGCAGTTGTTATACTGTACTGTCTAAGGGTGACAAGAAGGGGAGAGTCTGGATGTAGCTGACATCAATGAAATCTTACCCAGAGATTCAGAACCTTAGTTGTTTGACTCTGGAGATATGCAGCCTGTAGAAAAGGCGGACCAGCTGTGTATGTATTAAGGAGTCTGTTATCCCTTAACTTACCAAACACTGTGCTGGGATAATTTAGTGCCAAAAGTTCCTCTAAGGACTATATGTATAAGAATGTAGTGAAGACAACACAATATTCCCTTTGTAATGATCTGAAGGAATTCATGAGGAACCACTCTGCCTTCCTCACAGTACAGATGCTCTTTACAATTATAAGACTTTCTTCCATAAAAATCAAGGAAACACATGAAACACTAGAAAATCAATAATGATCAAAAGATTAACTAGGAAACTGCAGATATGAAGGAAATATTCAAATTAATGATCAAATCCAATGTTTAGGCTTACTGAGTTAAGTCATTTTCTTGATGACAAAGCTGTGTCTTACCTGAAAGACTCATGTCCAGGAGTATCAATGATCAGCATTCCTGGGATTCGGACGTTCTCTCTGTCAAACTAGAAACAACAAACAAAGATGCAGCATTATATTAAGCAAATCTCAAGTACCAAAACTATCTCAAAGTTATATTTTAATGACATTCGTAAAACGGATCAAAACTATTCAAAGAATAAGCAGGTGACTACCTGGACAAGTACTTAAATACAAAGTTCACTAATTCACTTACTTGACTCACTCACTCTACAGTGGCGGGTGAAGAACCCAGGGCTCTGGACATGCTAAGGGAACATTCTAGCCCTTGGGGTTGTTTCAAGAGTTTTACTACGTAAGTTCAGGCTGGCCTCCAACATGCAATCCCCCTGCCTCAACCCCTCAAGTGCTGAAATTAAGAGCATGCATCACCACACCCAGTACATACCGCCTGCCCTTTTATCCTGATATAATAACCAGAGTCTCACAAACACAACTTTTTTATAGTCTTGTTTGTTTTCTTACTCTTCAAATCATTCTTCAAAATATTATTTCCTCAGCTATATCAAAATGATTGAAATGTACAATATTTCAAATCTACATTTCTGTCTTAAATGAGTATTTATTGGGAACCATATTTTCTCCACCCAGTGCCTTGATATAAAGAGTAAATCACAAGTGTCACAGTAGCTGTACTAAGAGCTACAATACAGGGCTAATGGTGAGCTTGATCTTTATGCACCAAAACCATAAGATTTCAAGTTTGGGCAGCTTGAAAGTAAACTGTCAGGAGTAACACACATAAATACTATTTAAGAGTGCTGGAAAGATGACTCAGTGGTCAAAACACTGGCTGCTCTTCTAGAGAACCTAGGTTTGGGTCCCAACATCTAAACTGGGTGGCTCACAACCACCTGTAACTATAGTTCCAAGTGATCCAACTGCCTCTCCTTGCCTCTGTAGGGCATGGTACACAGAACAAGCAAACGCACACACATACAACTAAAACATTCTTTTTTTAATTTTAAAAGGAAATACTACTTAAAACACAGTGAACTAAGGCTGAGGCACTATAACTTAGCAAACAGTTTATTATGTAAGTGTGAGGACCTGCGTATATCCCCTTAGCTTGATATGCTGCATAGGAATGAGACCCCGGAGCTGAGGAGACGGAAGCAGGCAGCTCACACACAAATATAGTTACACGAGGCTTGGTGCTTTGTGACTGAAATCCCAGCAACTGGAAGGCAAGGTCAGGACTAGCCACATTCAAGTCCAGTCTGGACTTCAGGGAAAAGCCAAAAAATAAAGATTCAAACAATACATTGCAAAAATACAACACAATATTAATTAACTGGGGAACTGGCCAGAGAAACCAACAGCAAGATACAGGATGGCCATATGCCTCATGATCAAATTTATTATCACACAAAGAGAAAGACGAACCTAAAGTCACACTCAAGTTAAAAAAAAAGAAAAAGAAAAGTGAACTGAGGATTTTCTAAATGGCTCAGATACCTAGCAAGGTCCTATTTCCTAACAGTCATTCACAGGGTTTTATTGTAAGCTCCATTAAGCTTTACATTTACTTTACTGTATTTAACATTAAAAACCTGGATACATGCAAAGAAGTAGACAAAATATTTATAGTTACTTATTTCTTATGTTGGTTTAACTTTTAAAGAAGGTTTTGCTATGCAGTTCATGCTGGGCTTGAACATGTAGTAATCCTCCTGCCTCAGAAATCAAAACACTGGAATTATAAATTTCTGCCACTGTGCCCTCTGCATTGATTTATTTATTTAACAGTTGGAATTGAGCCATTTGGTAATTGAAACGAGTACCTTGTACACAGTAGGCAAGCACTCCCCCACTGAGCACCATACCCAGCCCTTGGTTTCTAAGACAGGGTCTCCTCACATAGCCCCAGCTCTTCTAATAAACCGCCTATCAAAAAAGATGATCTACCTCAGTAGCTGTCCTTGAGCCCCAAAGACCTTCACCTATGTGTAGAGATCAGCTTTTAAACATGAAAATTCAGCATAATGGTAGTAAATATGGAAGGAAACAACAAAGTAACTTCATATTCAAAGTCTGAGCTAACATCTTTCCTTTCTCTGCCTTGAGAGAAAAGGAAAACAGCACAGAATTTAGAGCAACACAGGACATATGTTAACTCAGATTAGCAGACAGAAGGGTCTCGTGCATCCCAAATCCTTTGGGAATATGCACAAAGCTAGGAATGCCATCAGAAATCACGAGAGGTTTCCCCCTTTTCTATAAGCCTCATACCTGTTATTTCCACCAATGTATTTGAAAAGTATATTGATTTATGACTTTGTTCTATTCTATAAAAACTTTACAAAATTGCCACCATGTTGGAACCTGTTTCTGGGCCATGGTCACCAATAAATGTTTCAAAATAAACTACGTCATGCCTTTTGAGGTAAAAACTGTTTCTTTTATCAACAAAACCAAATAATATATAATATAACTTACATTTTTAATCATCTTAGTTTGCTCATTAATAGCTTCAAGAGGAACATTTGTGGCTCCGATCTGCTGTGTGATACCACCTGCTTCACCATCTTGGACATGCGTGTGACGGAGCTATTAGAAAACAGCATATTGAGATTGGTATTTTGACATTGAAGAAGATAAAAGAAAGTAAAATCAGTAAGAAACAGGCATGTCTTTTTTTTTTTTTTAAAGACAGAGTTGCCTGTATTACAGTGACCCCAGACTAAGCCCTAAGAAGAGAGAGACACACGTGAAGCTCCTTTCAGCTCTCAGGCTGCACCTTCATTCATTTACAAAATTACTATGTACTCTGGAGTCCTGACCTTGAAGCTTACCTGTTAGGAAAGAAAATAAGGCTTCCCACTCTATACCTATCAAAGGAAGAGGCGAGGAACAAAGAATCTACAAGGCCTGGAAAAGGTGGGAATTGTAGCATCACACAAATCCCTAGGAGATTTTCCTCCTTCAAAAACAGATCCCACTTTTCTTTCCATGAGCCATTTGGCCAACTTGTAACTAAATCTACAATCCATTTTCCTTTACCAGTTTCTATTTCCTATTTCTTTGAAATACAGGAAAATAGGCGACAGATTTGTGGACCTGACATACAGTATGATATTAAAGCTATTCAAAGGTACTACTTTTTCAAGTAATATTACTGAACATAGTTCTTACCTTATCTAGAATTTTTGTCTTCCCTGTGTCTACATGTCCAAGCACACAGATAATAGGGGCTCTTAACTTCTCTGTATTTACATTTTTACTATGTTCAAGTCGTCGCTTCTAGAAGAGGGGGAAAAAACACAAATTAAGTACTGCTTCAAGTCCTCCCTATGCTCATCTTTTCTATTTTCCCTTAGCTTGAAGATGGTACAATCTATACCCCAGCACTTTGGTGATTTGACCACACTGAAAAACTGCTTTTTATTAAATCTTTTTTTTTTTGGGGGGGTGGTGGGAGGCACAGTGCTCATACAGCCCAGACTACCCTCAAACACACCGTAGAGGGTGACCTTGAATTTCTGATTTTCTTGCCTCCACCTCACAGGCGGACTGAACAAGATGAAATATACCTACCACTTGAGCAGTGGAGCCCAGATTTTGCCCAGGGGATGGGGATGGAACTCAATCCTACATTTGTGCAACAAGCACTTTATCCATCAAGTCACATTTCTAGTCCCTAAAATGTTTTAAAATATCATTTACACTTAACTGACAGAATGTTTTAAATCTCCCTTCAAGTTGGTGGCATTAAATATGAAAACTACGAAACGCTGACTAGGCAAATGTACTTCTCTGAACAGAAGCTTCACCTGGGTGTGATGGCACATGCCTGTAATCCTAACACTCAAGAGACAGATGCAAAAGACTGGAGAGCTGAAGCTAGCCTGGGCTACCTGGTCAGACTCTGTCTTCAAAGCAATGAAAAATGAATGAATGAATGAATATAACTAAACAAAAAGCAAAAATAAGCAAAGAAGCTTCTCCAGCAGCCAGATTTCAACAACGAGTATCAGCTGCTTTAGACTGAAACTGGATATGCAAGGCAAGCCTCTCCCTCATGAGAGTAATGTCCAACACACCACACATCTACAAACCATCACCGCATAGGACATTAATACTTGGAAAAAATGAAAAAAAAAATCTGATAAAGCAGGCTCCACACTGACTTAAGTAAGGAAGGGAAGCTCTTGTTTAGACCAGTGTCAAAAACGCAGCATGGCCCAACATTACAGAAAATGGAGACACACAATAGTCATGGTAAGCTTTCTTAAAGCACTGATCCCAAACATTTAGCTGCACATTTTCATGACCACAGGGACTGAAGAGGAAGAGAGCAAGACAGCGGGACACGAATACCTCGATCCTCCGCTTTGCTTTGTCGTAGGCCCGCTCTTCTTTAGTTCGGTCGTCATCAGAGTCATACTCAGAGTCTGAGCTAGCGTCTTTGCTTGGCTTTTTATCTGATGTCTTCCCTGAATCTTTCTCATCTGACATCTTTTCATCTTCCTCATCACCTTCACTGCCTTCGCTTTCTCCTTCCTCGTCCTCATCTTCACTCTCTTCTTCCTCTTCTTCTTCCTCTTCATCTTCCTCCTCCTCTTCTTCAGGATTTTCTTGTACTTCTATATGAATTGTACTTCCTTCTTTAAGGAAAACAAATTGATTTTAAAATAAATGAAAGTTAAATCATAGATTTATATCAAGAGAAAAGACTATAAGAAAAAAAATAAATGAAAATAGACTAATTACAGCAATAAGCAGCATTATACTTCATACATCGTAAGTGCCAAGTACTTATCTCTGTTACAGTGAAGTTTAACAGTAAGAACTGAGGCACATTACTGTGCCAGGACCCAAGGTAGGACAACACTGACAGCTGAGAACAATGCTGACCACCAGTTTCCCCTTGGGGTGCTTTGATGATTCTGGAAGCAGCAGTTACAGTTTGAAGCTGCCTTGGTGCTAACAGCCAGACATTGGGAGTCCAGAACTACCAAAACTGGAGGGAGCAGAGAAAAGAAGGGATGAGTGGGCAAACACTGGGTTAGAATACTGTTACTGTGGGAGAAAATCCCTAGAAGGAACAGTAAATGAGAAATAGACAGCCCACTGGTGTATCTAAAATGAAATGAGCCCCACACATTTGTTATTCAGATTTCTGGTTTACAGACTGAGCACCCTTCAATTAAAAAATCCCCAAATCTGAAATTCTCCAAAACAATACTGATTCTTTTATGACACAGCACCCCAAATACCTATGGTTCAAGACAAACCAGAGCTCCTTGAGACCCTATGTCAAGAAAGAAAAAAAGATACCAAATTAAAGACTGGAGAAGTGGGAAGAAAAATGAAACAAAAGATGCTAAGAATTTCTTCTATTCAGAGAAAAAATTTCTCTACCCAGGGAAATAATCTACCATATTAAAAAAAGAGAAAAACACAATGGAGGTTAAAAACAGAATTATAAAGGAAAAAAAAGCAAAGGTATAATAATTGGGAGTTGGATAAATGCTAAAGTACTCTAAAGACGTCTGGAAAGAAGTGGTACTAGACACTGTTAGGTGAAATGGGCAAATTAAAAACCTCTAACAGCATCTTTTAAAAGATTAAGTCGGTCAGGACGGCACACTCCTATAATCCCAGCATTTAGAGGCTGAGGCAGGAAGATCACACAGTTGAGGACAGAATAGGTATCCAGAGAGATCTTGTCTTTAAAAAAAAAATGAAAAATTCTATCATTTGATTAGTAGAGGCAGAAAGACCTCGCTCCTATCTCAGAAACTGTAAAACCGACATTTAGAAAAACAAGGGGGCTGGAGAATAAAACTAGTAAGAGTAACAAAATCCAACAATCCAAAAGATGGTTATAAAGGAGAAAAAAGGAAACAATAAAACTCACTTAGGATTGAAGATGAAAAGCTTAAAGGCGATTGTACTTCACTATTACATCATTACATCAAGTGTTTAAGGCACTGGCTGCAAGTACTCCAGGTGACTGTGGTTGTTGTGGTTTGAATTCAGTGTCCCCTCCACCATGGTGCTATTACGAGGTAGAGCCTCAAGAAGCTAAGACATTAGGGCTCTGTACTCCAGAGGCAATTAACGCTCCATTGAGTCTTTGGAGCGTACTCAACTCTCCCTCCAGTCCTTTCAACCATGTGAGAACACTGCTCCTTTTCCCTGAAGGGAACAGCAACAAAGCATCTCCCTGGAACAGAGAGGAGCCCTTGACTGCCACGTACCAGTAAACCTATTTCTATTTTTGATAAGCCATACAACCTGTGTTTTATTACAGCAGCAAAAACATACTGAGGAAAAACCATTTAAAGATATAAGGAGAACACTAAAGACAGAAAACATCCTGTAAGTCAAGTGTAGTTTAGCTGGATATGAGGTAGTTAACATGGCAATAACCACTACTTGGAAAGAGAACTATAACAGAAGGCCCAATTCATCAGAAAGATTAGTACTCACCTGACAACACAGAATCAAAATATATAAAGCAAACTCTGAAAACAGACGATCCATAATCACAGTGGGAGATTTTTTTCAATGCATGAGCTAGTAAAAGAGTGTGCATGCATATGTGTGCTCACATGTAAAAACACAAACTCTCAGAATAATGAAGTCTTGAATAAAATAATCAGCACATTTGGTCAACAAGACAACAAACTTATACAGACTAAAATCTCTAATCACATTTGAAATCCAAGTAACTAAACATCTGGCTTGTAAGGCAAAAAGCAACCATATTTTCTCTTTTCTTCTTCTTCGGTTTTTTTTTTTGGTTTTTGGAACAGGATTTCTCTGTGGTAACTTTGGCTCTCCTGGAATTCACTCTGTAGACCAGGCTGGCCTCAAACTCACAAGGATCCACCTGCCTCTGCCTCCTGAGCGACCACTGCCTGGCTTGCTATCATACTTCTGTATGGGAACCAAAGATTCACTGAGAAATAATTCAGCAGTAGAACTCCTGACTAGTTAATGCAAAACCCTAAGCTCTATGCCAAACACACACACACACACAGAATCATGGACATTACCTGGTTACCAAATCGTGTAGGTAAAAACACACTAAATGCTGGGCAGTGGTGGCACACGCTTTTAATCCCAGCACTCAGGAGGCAGAGGCAGGTGGATCTCTGAGTTCGAGGCCAGCCTGGTCTACAGAGTGAGTTCCAGGACAGCCAGAGTTACAACAGACAAATCCTGTCTGTGAAACCCCCTCCTCAAAAAAAGCCCCACTAAATAAATTAGGTGCAATATATAAAACTGTAAACTGGAAAATATTAACATCAAAATTTACACGATTTGGTAAAAACCACTGTTATCTAAAAATCTGATCTAAAACAAGAGAGGAGAGTTCTCAAAAACCAAAGAGCCAAACATTCTCAAAAATATATGAAAGAAACTGTACCAGTCTTTGCATTATGTTATTAAGCTTTGTAGGTGAGCTTTAGTGACAAGCTACTCACACCACACTGTCTGGATGCAATATAGGTAGCTATCAACTTAAAGATGGCCTTCTAAAACTACATGCATTTGGATTCAGAAATGCACATACGTACAATGAGTGAATTTATCAGTATGTACTCATAAGTTACCTTTTTCTCTCTCCTCATCACTGGCCATAGCTTCCCAATCATCTAATCCCGCATCCTCGGTTTCTTCCTCTTCCTCTGTAAGTACAAGTTGGGTATTTAAGACACAGAAATCACTGAAGAGTAAGAGGCTGCTTTTCAGAAGTGTTAAATTACATTTGGACATAGAAAAAACAAATCTCACTCATGAAAATGTATGACTTTTCTCTGGAATTATCTTCTCAGTACACCTAGCACACTGTAATTTATGATGACTCAAAGTCTCACTATTTCTTAATATAGTTTCAGTATGTCATACTAAGTATAAACCAGATTTTATATTTGAATAAACTAAGTTAGAAACCTAAATAACAAAATGTTTAGATTTTTCTTAAAGATATATGAATAAACTCAAGTTCTTTAAAATGTTCAAATCACACATTATATAGAGGATTCTTATTTTGCTCTTATCAGACTTATGTTTTACAAATGTTTAACCAAAAAAGAAAAATGCCAAAAATTTTTGTTAATCCTTGCAAGCTGTATGTATACACACACACACACACATACACACCTATATACACCTGCACGCATGCTAAACACATTTGGATCAGTAAGTAGGAGCTAACTTCTAAGGTTTCACAATGTATGTTGTATGGTGTTCTAACTAAAGATGTTTCCAATTTCCTTTCATACCATAAGAACTTCAGACTTCAGAGATTTTTTACCCAGAAATAAAAACAAAGAATATCCAAACCCATTAGTGAAATAAAAGTGATTCAAGTATCGCTTGGATAGTCTCTCCAAGTGGAAATGAAGAGATGGGCTAAGAAATGAATGATGAAGAAACCCATTCTAGGCGGTAACTCATTTGGCTTCAAACACTTAATGATCGCAACCTGTGAGTGGCGACACTATCTAATAAGAACTAATTCAAGCCTGATGTTACTGGCCTGCTTCAGCAGAAGGTGGTGTCTCTTCTTTTTCTGGTACTCCTTGTTCCACAACTTCCAAAGGAGCACTTATTTCCAAAGCTTCAGATACTAAAGAGGAGCAGAAAGTGCTTTAGCCACATTTTGCAGTCTGTAATTTTTCTTCAAATATCCCACTCAGCACACTTTAAGAATCCATGATGTAAAGAACACATGGCTTCCTAAGTCTGGCAAACATTGATACCGCTTATAAAGAAAATCCCTGTTTCTGCCCAAGCAGAATATAAAATCACAAGGCAAGAAGAAAAATTTACATTTTTGTCCTTCAGACTTAATAATACCTACTCATATAAGACAGATATTTTAATCAGAAGTATTTCCTATGTGGTGAGTATATGTACATGCTGTGTACAGTCCAGAGAACCACTTGGATCCCTGGGAGCTGGGTCACAGGCACCTATGGATGCCCGCTTAGTGCCTAGGTTTTAGGGTCCTAACCCTGGTCCCTATGACTGAGTAGAAAGCACTCTTAGCTACTAAGTCCTCTCCTCTAACCCCTAAAGTATTTTTTTTTTAACTTTGTCTCTCATTTGAATCAAGTGAAAATGAGCAAAATGGTAAGAAACAATGCATAGGAGATGCAGTTCTGGGGGGCTGGGATGTAACCAAGTAATAGACCCCTTTGGCTTGCCAGGGCCTTGGGCTCAGTTCCCAACATCCTACATACATGCCTGCTTATAGAAAAATGCTTCGTGTTGAAAGTTGTGAGCAAAAGGCACACGTAAACCTTTCTAAACCGAAAGCTACTTTACACACAAACCTTCTTTATTTTCTAGCTGCTGTGGTATTTTCTTCTTCTTTTTATCTTCATAAATTGGCCTTTTTTTTGGCAACGAGTCTTTTGATGGCACTTCAACGCCTAAGGGGAAAAAAGAGGAAAATGTAAGATTTATACAGTTATACGATTTATATGATACTGGAGGAAGCATATTAAATATGAGACATGGTAGCACATAGTGTAACCCTAGCACTTGGGAGGGTAAGGTAGGAGGACCTCCCTATTTGGTTCAAGGTCAATGTGGGCTACATGGTGAGACCCTGTTTCATCTCAACATTTCTAAAATAGGAAAGTATTCTAACAGGCAACATTATATTTAATTCAAAGACACACACCCTAAAATATAAAAGAGTATTCAAGAGAGAAACCTATTACTACAGGGTGTCTGTACATTCACATTTAAACACATGGAGAGCTGACTACTGCACAGGTCTTGCAAACACCACTGCCATGAAAAAACAGAGCAGTTTAGCACCATGTACTGTTTTAGCAGCCAAACCTCCTGAGTCCAAACCTCCTGAGTCAACTCATCTGTTCTCCAACAATACTGTTCAGCTTTTCCCAAAATGTCAAGTAAGTGGCATCTTCAGTACTTTACCTTTTTCATTTATTTCAGACAGGGTCATATTATGTAGCTCTGGTTACCTTGGAACTCACTACGTAGATCAGGCTAGCCTTGAATTCACGAAGATCTGACCACCTCTGCCTCCAGAATGCTGGGGTTAAATGTGAGCGCCACCATGCCTGGCCCAGTACTTTATCTTTTAATTGCTAAGCTATTGTGCTATCTCATTTCATTAATCCATTTAACAGCTGAAGGGTTTCTGATTATTTTTAGTCTGGAGTAATTATGAGGAAAGCAGATGTGAATATTTTCACATAAGCTTCTTCCTGAGTATTGTTCTTAACTGAGACGGAAGTTATGTGCTTACTTTTGTTCAAAACTGTCCATTATTTTTTAAAGTGGATTTAGACAGAACATTCTTTTTAAGTTATGGTTTACTGGTTAAAGTGGTCATTCAAATCTTCTGTATGCTTTGATATGGAGTTGCTGGTTTTCCAATTGCCAAATGATGAGAGGTCTTTATATACCTTCAACAGTCTTTATAAAATATGTACTAGGAAAGTGTAAATTCACCTTCCTTTTATGGGTTAATTTTATATTACATGTGTGTAGGTGTCCACATGCCACAGGATAAATGTGGAGGTCAAAGGACAACTCATAGGAGTCAGCTCTCTTTTACCATGATGGTTTCGGGGGCTGACATCAGGTTACCAGGCTGGTGGCATCTTGCCTGCCCCTGAATTATACTTTTAAGGTCATACCTGAAAACTCTTTGCCTAACACATTTTTTCCTGTTTTTCTCTACAAGTTTTTGACTTATGAGATTTAGAACTAAAGTCCATTTTGAATTAAAATCTAGATAGAAAACGGTGATAAAGACAAGTTTCTGCACACAGACATTCAATACCATTTGCTATAAAAACTTCATATATTTCATCCACTGAGTTTCCTTCTATCAGAGAAAATAAAGTCACTCTATCATGCACAGGTGCTGCTCTATTAATCTACCTGTTTGCCCATTTGCCAACAGACCACTGTACTGGTTCTTGGGGCTTTAAAGTATTTTTTAAAACTTTATTTAGAGTAAATCTTGAAATCAGATATTTTGAGACTTCTAAATCACTCCTTTTTCAGAAGCATTTTTGGCAGGGCTGGAGAGAAGCTGGGTGGATCTGAGCACTTCTTGTTCTTGTAGAAGACAGGGGTCTGCTTCCCATCACCCACATGGCAGCTCACAACCATCCTTAACTCTAGTTCCCAAGGACCCAATGTCTCCTCCTGACCTCTGTGGGCACCAGGCACAATATGTGGCACTTACACATATATGCTGTCAACAACACTCAAACACCAATAAATAAACCTAATTTTTTTGTGTGGGATTTCTTTTGAGATAGGCTCTCGCTATGTAGCTCTGACTGTCCTGGAAGTCACTAAGTAAAACAGGCTGCCCTGAACGCAGATCCCTGCCTCTGCCTCCGAAGTGCTGGAATTAAGGTGTCGCTACTATACCCAGCTTAAATAAACCTTAAAAAGTTTTAAAGCCAAGTAATTTTGTCAATTCTAACTCAATCTTTTCACATCTGCATTTCAGAAACAGGTAAGAACACCATAAACTGTCACTTTGTGATTTTAATTGTGACTCCACTCAATCTATAGATTAATTTGGAAAGAAAGCTTCACATTTTTAAGTCTTGTGGCTAACAGTATGTCATGTACAGGTCTTACTTTGATCTTCTTACTCATTGTTATTTTGTATTATCTGTAGGTATAAATAGGTTTATAATTCTTTCATTATCTTTTTGGATTGATTAGTAAACACTACTACTCAAGTTTTTTGTTGTTGTTGTTGTTCCCCCACCCCCTGCAGCTAATTGCTAGCATAACAATCCAACTGACATGTACGTCTTGGTCTGCTTTTATAGCCATGTTAACGTCATCCCCAGTGCTACGGTTGTCTCGAAAGAGAAGCCACAGCATTTTTCTACGTTGATAATCATGACCTGAAGATACAGTTTAATCCCCTCTTTCCCATCTGCTTGTCATTCATTTAGTCCAATTCCACATGTCAGGATACTCAGCACAACACTAAATGACCATGGTGAGCAACACTGCTCTGCCTTTTCCATAACGTTAAGGTTTCTTTTAATTTATTTTTTAATGTTTAAAATCACATTAGTTTTAGGCATACACTACAGCATATATATGGAAGTCAGTCAGAGGACAGTTCGTGGGAATCCATTTTCTTTCCATCATGTGGGTATCAGGGATCAAACTCAGGTTGTGAGGCATGTTCTTTACCCACCCAGCCATCTTTTTCAGCCCACTGTTAAGATTTCTTTTTCAACTTTTCACCACAAATATAACAGCTGTGTCACTTTTTTAGGAGGGTAGCAGGGGGAGACGGATGATACTGTTTGTGAATATCAAATGATGATCCTGTTAAATGGCTTTTCTGAATTCACTGGTATGATCATGTAATTTTTATTCTTTAGACTGCTAATGAGAAAATACAGTGATTCGTTTTCAAACACTGAGTGAGCTTTGCACTCCTAGGATGATACCCAACTTACAATCAGAGACTATGTGAGGTACAAATATGTAAATGCCCATGTATATACACAGATATATACACACATGGCTTTGTCTATGTGTCGGTAACAGACCGACATAGATAAGATAGATGGAGAGTCACTGCACTAAACTTTCACTGATAATTTTTTCATTTAGGTTTGTAAATGGCCAGGCACTGTAGCTCATACCTGAAATCCAAATAATAAAGATGCTGGGGCAGAAGGATAGACAGGAGTTTCAGGCTAGACCGAAGCGAAAGTCTGTATATCCTCTCTTGAAATGCTTTTGTCTCTGTATGTTAATAGTGCTCTCAAAAAACAAATACACACACACACACACACATGCATGCTATTTCTGGAATATAGTGTGTATGACTGGTCCAATTTACTCCTTAACCATTTTTAAGTCCCTGGTGAAATAACAGGGGCTTGTTTTCTTTGTTAAAAATGAACCTAGTAAAATTTAACTAGACCACAGAACCGCAGGTTACGTATTTTGAACGTTGTTCTGTTTCATCTACATTTTGAATGCCCAGGCACTGCCCACGGACAGCCCCCGTCTCAGCACTCGCACTGGCTCTGAGCAGCCTGACTGCCTCAGTCGATGCAGCTCGCGCTCATCTGTCTCACTGACCGATTCCAGGAGCTAGCTCTTAAGTCACAAAGTGGAAACTTAGTCCCTCCTGTCTTGCTTTTTGAATGCAAGATGTCCTCGTCACCAGTAAGCGCTCCTCTTTGAACAGAATAAGGAGTAATGCACTGTTTAGCTCCCAAAACTTATGCATTACTCCCAGATGTATTTATTTGAGGGGAGAGAGGGCTGTTCTTTTTTTAATTATTATTTTTCAGATATATACCCTATAATTTAACTCAGACTGACCTAGAACTTGCTATAGTAGCCCAGGCTGGACTCAAACTCAAACTGTCCTGCCTCCCACCTACTGGAGGAAGATCTGTGCCATCATGCCAAGCTCCAGATAGATTTCTGTTACTAACTTTCAGCTTAATTTTGTTTTGGTACAATATACATGGCGTAGACTTAGCTTTTTTGTTGGTTTTTTTTTGTTTTTTGATAACCTAAAATTTGTTTCGTGATTCAAAACATAGTCTACCTTGACATGAATTTGTCATGAACTTTGAAGTTAGGTGCCCACACATATAGTGTTATTCTTTTTAAAAACTTTTTTAATTATTCATACTTCTTTGTTTTTTGGAAAGTTTACTTTTTGTGAAGCATATCTCAGATCAATGTAGAGTTGCAGCTCCCATCAAATTAATGTTAGCTTTTCATGTTATTGTCCTTCTACTCTAGATCATTTTTAGCAAAAGTGAGTTTTCTTATAGATAGCACAGTTGCTCTGTTTTATGTACGCTGCCTTTTAGTCGACACAGTCAAGCTATCTTTGCCATATTTAACATGCTTGGTAATGTGATTAGTTTTAGGCTTTTTCAGCTTGCTTCATGTTGTTTCCTACATTTTATTACAATCACCTCAATTTATCTACTGAGTTTCTGGTTGAATTGATTCTATTGACCATTAAAAGATGAGAGTATCCACCCCCAACTTTTCACAGTATGTTTGGAAGCAAGATTTCTTGGAAGCAAGAAACTAAGAAGCCAGGGTCTTGTCATTAGTTTAAATCACAGTTAAGGTTTTGAAGCTTCACTTGAATCTGTTCAGAGCACACACGGCTCCCTGGTGTGCCTTAGCTATGCTAGTTAATGAACACCATTACAAGGCCCTCCCTCCATACCTCCCTCCTTCTTCTCTCCCCAGCCCCCACCCCTAATCCTCTGCTAGTTTTCTGTTCCAGGATTACTGAGAAGTTTCCTACTAGTACGGCACCCGCAGACTCACAGGTCTAAGGCCCGCCTTGTGAGCAGCCGGAGGCTGTTCAGACAATACCAGGAATTGCAGGAGTTTCACACCTGTGAATGCACATGTCTGCAGGGACAGATTGTGACCTCTGCCTTTAAAAGCAGTTTCACACCTGTGAACACACACATCTGCAGGGACAGGCTGCCGCCTCTGCATTGAAAAGCAGCCTCCAGTTTTATTTGTGCCTCAGCCCCAAGTCTGACCACAGGACTGGGATTGGACAATGACAACTCCATAGAGTTCTGGTGGTCTCTCAGTGTGTTCTAACCCGACAACACTAGTAGGGCTACTACTCAGCCAAAGAAGCAAGAAAAGAAACTGGAAACAAAAGTGAGTTCACTCAAAGTTCTCTGATATCAGAGACCCCTTAACTCAGCAACCCTGGCCACTAATTAAGCAAACAAATGGGAATACTACTCTAATTTCATGTGATGTTACACAATAATGTATTCAATTTAAAATGAAGAAAATGATTTAAAATTTGACAACTGAAAAGAAATTCTGGGACTCTTTTCCTCTCATTCCCCAAAGGACTACAAAAACCTTCACCGTTATGATATAGTCCATAAACAGGAGCTATAAATTACTAAAGCGTAATATAGAACCAGGCAAAACTGACAAAGACCTTGAAAAACTTAATAGTCAGTGATAATATATGTTCTAGTCCTGCAAAGTAAAATACTCTTGCTTGCCAAATATACAAATAACCAGGGAGAAAAAAATGTTTATGATTCACTTCATAGAATCCTAGAAAAAAAGTGGTTAGAAGGAGTATAAAAACAAAAATGGGAAAGTTTGATAATTGGTGAAACTGGTTAAAAGGTCTCACTTTCATTTTTATTTTGTTGAGAGAAAACAGATTTCGTAGAAACTTACCATTTGCACGCAGGTTTCCAGCACAGCACAAAAACCATTCTCCTACACAACAGCACTACACCTTGTCCTTACATTTCACTCAGCTGTTCCACAGGTCCAACTCCTCATCCTCCTGCCTCGGGGACCTAACTGAGGTCTGGGAGAAGCTGCAGAAGTTAGTAAGATCACTACTTACCCTGAGCTTGAAGGTGTTTAAGGGTCGCTTCAGCTCTGGCTCTGGATTCTTTCTGGGACTTAGTTAAAAGTTTCCCTTCTTTTTTTAAGCGTTCTTTTCTTTCTTTTTCTTTCTGCTTTTTCCTTTCTCTCTTTTCTTGTTCTAATCGTTCCTAAGCAAGAGTACACAGCATACAAAAATTATATTAGCTGAATGAACCATAAAATTTAAAGTACAACAATCCAAACTTTGGAGCTCTTGGGATGTATGTAAAATATTGTGTTGGGAGATTACAAATGAAGATATGTGAATGCTGTATATTATTCTTAAACTACACCAGCATATATTATTGGCAATAATACACATGTAATTTAATCTCCACATGGGGAAATAAAGGTAAGATTTTCCTGTACCTCTTCCATCTTATACATATCAGAGCAGTTAGTAAAACTGAAATGTCCATATGATTTTTTTATGTATATTAGAGAATTCTTACAGAGAACAGACATCAAGTAAAACAAACTATTAGTATTTGTAATTTCATGAAAAATATACCTCTTCTTTCCGTTTGGCTTCTAGCTCTTCAAGCCGCTTAACCCGTTCTTCCTCTTCTCTCCTCTGCCTTTCCTCCTCCTCTTTGAGCTTAGCCAGAGCTTCCTGGATAGCTTTAACAGTGGCCTTGCTAGGGCCTTTCTTCTTCTCTTTCTCTTTTTCATCTTTTTCTGTTTTCTTTTTCTTCTTATCTTTTTTCTTTTTGTCTCCTTCATTGTCATCTACCAAAAAGAATAAATAAAGGCAAAGCACTCAAGTTGTTTTGTCAGTGATTAAACACTAACCAGAATTCAAGAACCACCATGAGACAAGGCTTCTGCCACCAGTGCTCTAAATCAGTGGCTCTCACCCTTCCTAATACTGTGACCCTTTAATACAGTTCCTCACATTGTGGTGCCCCCCCAACCATAAAATTATTTGTTGCTAATTCATAACTGCAATTTTGCTACTGCTATGAACTGTAATGGAAGAATCTTATAATGCAGATGGTCTTAGGTGACCCCTGTGAAAGGAGTGTCTACTACAGATTAGGAACCGCTGCCTATGTATCATGGTGTCCGGAGAACCGAATACCTAGAATTGCTCATCAGACATCAGTTGGCTCATGGGAGCACCTAAAATGCTAGTGTTGGTCTGAATCATCCTGATGAACACAAGATAACACACAAACTCTGTCAGCGGTAAAAAGTGGACAGATATTGCATTTCAGGTACCTCTTCGTCTGGAAATCATAGCACGTCACTGAAATTCTAAAGAACAAAATTAGCTCGTGCTCATTTAGGTGCCAAAGCCACTTCACCTCTGTTAGATGGGGATGATGAAAATGATACCTAGGATCTAGGAATACTGGAACAAAATACAAAAATTATACTCCAAAAACACTGAGGAAATAAAATTTGTGATACTACTATGACAGTGTTTCTCTTCAAAGTTCAGATAATAAAAATTTCAGTGGTTAAAAACAAACCAATTTTTTATCTAAAGCTCTCTAGTCCAAAGAAAAACTATTATGTTTAAAAATCTAAACCACCTGATATTTAGATATTATTTATTCTAATAGAAAGCAATCAGTTAGAATGTTTAGATTTCAATTACTGATCAATTTATTTCATTTAGCAAAAAAGACAAAAGAGGGTCCAGTAACATGACTCAGCAGGTAAAGGTGACTGACACCAAGCCTGCTGACTGAAGTTTGATCCCTGGAACTGACATGATAACGGAGAACTGACTCTTCAAAGTTGTCCTCTGACCTCTACGTCATATTGATGTGGCACACGTATGCCCACACAAAAAAACAAATTTGTTGCTTTAAAAAAAAACCAAAAATATGCTATCACTTAAGTGATTTAACTATTTTAAATCTATTTTTACTTTTCTACTTCACAGATTGAACTGGGTTTTCTATAGAAAGGAAAGAATTTGGAGTTATCTGACCTGAATTTGAGGAAGGAAATTTTTTCTTTGGCCACTTAGTATTAACAGGAAAAATCGTATTCGTAATACAACTTTATTAAATTTCTAAAGTATAAATAAGTAGCCAGGATAAAATGATTTAATGAATAAAGTGCTTATTGATGCAAACATGGGGAATTCAAATCATATGCCCAGCAACCACATTTGTAAATTGAACACAAGGAAGGGAGGGAGACAGGCAGGGACCCTGAGGCTCACTGACCAGCCAGCCTAGTTGAAACACTAACTCTTATGTTCAGTGAGAGACCCTGCCTCAAAAAACAAATGGAAAACTATTTCTCATGATCTCAGCATTCCTTAGTGCTTGTAGTTCTTTGTGTAGGGTTGAGGCATGGGCTTGTCCCATCCACTTTAGCATGTCTACTAGTTGCTGTTCTTTTTCAATTTGTGAAAAGGCAGTCATATTGGTGAGACTTTGAGTATAGCTTCTGACATTCCTGAAAGACACAATCTCACAGCAATTAATGGAAAAAAAAAAAAAAAAAAAAGAGGCCATGAATTTGAAAGATAGCAAACAGGGGTATATGGAAAGGTTTAGAAGGAGGAAAAAGAAGGGAGACATGACATAATATAATCTCAAAAAATACAGAGAAAAAAATTTTTTTTAAATGTTAAGATGGAGCTGGGCGGAGGTGGCACATGCCTTTAATCCCAGCACTCAGGAGACAGAGGCAGGTGGATCTCTGTGAGTTCAAGGCCAGCCTGGTCTACAGAGTGAGTTCCAGGACAGCCAGAGTTACAGCAGAGAAACAGAACAAAACAAAAAGATGGAGAATAATCGAGGTAGAAAACTGAAATCTGGTCTCTGTATCTGCATGCACAGAGTGCATGCATGCCACACATACGTACACACACACACACACACACACACACACACACACATACACACACACACACACACAACGAGAAGTCACAAAATAATACCAAAGCAAATTAGACTTAGGCACGAGCAAAGGCTTTTGTGGGTTTTACCGACCTTCCGCAGCTGTAGGGATGTCTCCTTTTTCATCAGAGGCAGCTCCTGTATCAATAGTCACTCTAGGTTTCAAAGCTTCATCTTCAGCCTTCTTCTGAGGTTCTTTCTGTTTACTCTGATCCTTTTTACCTGTTTCAAGCTCTTCCTTTTCTTTCTGCTTCCGTATTTTTAATTTTTCTTCCTCTCTCTTTTTCTTCTCACGCTCTTTCTTTTCTGCCTTCTTCTGGGCCACCGTCTTAATTTTGAAGGAGGAGTCGTCATCTTCATTCCCGCTGTCTACGTTGGAAACTGGCTTGTTCTTCTGATTTTTTTTCTGTCCTTTTCTGGATTGCAAAAATTCATCTGATTCACCAGCACTTTCACCAGAAGAGTTTACTCTAGAACGCTCTTTACTTCTTTTACTATTATCTTCATCCTCTTCTGATCCATCCCATTTTTTATTTGATTTTTGAGCTTTTTTAGCTTTTTTAGAAAGTTTATTAGAATCATCATCATCATCACTCACAGAGAATATTTCCACTTTAGGTTTTGCAGTCTTTTTTGATTTTGAATCTTTATCTTCCAATTCTTCACTATCATTGTCATCAAAATTCGTCTTTTTGCCCTTCTGTCCTTTCTTCTTTTTGTCTTGTTTTGAGGCAGATTCTTCTTCATTGTTTTCTGTAGACTAAAAAGTTGCCCTTGTTAGAAACATCCCTTAAAAATAACTGTGACTTCCTCAAAGCCAAGTGCTTCACTTGGTACACATTTCAAAATATCTTTTCTGGAAGCATTTTGTTTTGTTTTGTTTTGTTTTTTGTCTTGTTTTACAAAAAAGTATGGAGCTGGGAAGACAGCTTTGTAGTTAAGAGCAATCGTTACTCTTGTAATGGACCCAGGTTTGGTTCCCATACCCACATGTCAGTTTACTGTAACTCCAGCTCCAGGGAATCTGATGCCCTCTCTTCTGACCTCCATGGGCACCAGGCACACACATGATGCATATACATATATGAAAGCAAAATACTCATACACATAAAATCTTAAAAAAAAAATAGAAAAAAAATTCAGCTGCAGAAAAGACAGTACTGTAGGCCTGTTATACATCTCAAAATCCTGAAACACTAATGAAAAGATACATAGAAAATTGCAGGTAGAGGTGGGAAATGTCATCATTGTCCCCTAATGTACCAATTCTTATCAACAGGCAATACATTAAGTACCTCTAGATTCCTAAATAAAGCGTATTTCTATCTGTCAAAGGTTTTAAAGAATATTGCTTCTTTCTGAAAACTTGGTTCCTTCCTTTGACCTGTTTTATAGAAGCTATTAACATATCCTACAATCACAGGTTTCCCTGTGCAGTTCCCAAACATCACTAGTAAAAAATACAGAGCCAGAGCGAAAGACATGAATGGTAACATTCTTCACCTTGACAGTAGCAGCTTCTTTGTCAGCTCTAATGTCCTGGGTTTCCAGGGACAACTCTTCCAGTTCTCTTATAATATCATTCTCACTAGAAAAGAGGTTGAATACATGTGAAGTATTAGAATCGTTAGATGCCTCCAATACACAAGCTATGAAAAATTAAAACATACTCAAAGTCTTGCTTCTTTTTCTCCTTTTTCTTCTTCCCCTTTGATTTCTGAGGCTCCTGTTCCTTGGCAGCACCAGCTCCTTCTATTTCTGCAGCCAAGGCGCCAAAATCAATATCATCCTTGGTACTTAAACAAAAACAAAGACCAAAATGTTAGTCAACAGCAAGCAATCTACTGGTATCTACTGGTTTACTTACAGACACTTCCTACTTACACCCTTTTCACACATTAGCAGCACAGAAAAACACTCAAGTTCTCAAAAGCATGGATACACATGTACCAAACTCTCTTTCCATAAAAGTCATTATACCAAAAACAGAAGGCATGAAAGCAGAGCTCTAAGCTTAAAACAAGCAAGCAAACCGCCTAGACAACGAAGGAAAAGTAACTTCTATAGATAATGAACATGCGTGCATGTGTGTGTGCGTGTGTATGTGCGCGCATAGGCAACCATGCACCTGAGTGGAGTTATTTTTATAAAACACAAAAGAACCAAGGTATAAAACAGGCTTATTCTTTGGCTTAGTTACAGCACCTAAATAATTGGACACACACACTTTTCACTTAAAACAGCAAAAATTAAAGCACTCAGAACTCTGGAAACCAACCAGTCTATTACCTAATTTTACTAGTTGAGAAAACTAAAATGCACAAAGATTTTAATGCCTTGGAAAAAAAAAAATGACTACACATATAAATGTACACAAGTTAAGTATGGTTCACTAAATAAAACATGTAGCTCAACCAGAGTACACACTCCTAGATGTGCCCAAATCCAGAACCAAGCCTACTCTCAATCTTTCACATTTTTGATTCCAGTCTACAATGTCCTCACCTATGTTTCTGGAGTAACCAAAGTCCCAATCAAGTTAAAATCTACAGAAAACCATGGTCAGTCAGTCTGAAATGTGCAAGTACAAAATGTTAAATTCATTTACATGACATATTAAGACATCAAAAGATGGGGACTAGAGAGATTGCTCAACAGTAAGAGCACTGGCTGCTCTTCTAGAGGACCTGGGTTCAATTCCAAGCACCCATATGGTGGCTCATAACTGTTTGAAACTCCAATTCCAAAAGATCCAATGCCGCCTTCTGGCATACTCCAACACTAGGCACACATGGGGTGTACACACATACATGCAGATAAAACACCCATACACATAAAATAAAGACATCAAAGAGGAACACCCTGTATTTAACCTGGTAAAGAAAAATTCTGGAGAAAATTAACTTCATCCTATACAATGAAAAGACTATATAACAAAATAACAATATAGAATTCAACTTCAAGGAATCTACTAGAGAGGATAGCAAACTGCAAATCAAGAAATAAAGGAACTTAATGCTTTTATAAATAGTTGGACAGAAGTTAAATATGGACAGTGTATTTGATACTGAACAGCTTGCACTACATCTAAAACAGGGAAGTCAAAAGCTTCCTGGTAAAGCAGCTTGAAACCAAGCAGAATAGTAAGAAAGACATTAAATAATGCAAAGAGGATGGTACAGCAGGGACAGTCCTGACTCCTAGGAAACAGAGACTCAGTGAGGGAGCTTCTGTAAGTAACTGTAGTAAGAACATAGTGGCACGTGACTTGTACCAATGCAAGCAGGATGAAGATACAAGTCAGATATGCACAAAGAAGACAAGATTGGTAACACTTAAAACCAGACATATACAAAAAGGAGGGAAGGAAGAATCAAAGAAGATGTTCAGGTCGCATCAGATAATAAGACTCTAAGGCCAGCCTAGTATCCTAATTGACTGCCCTAAAGCCAATGTTTCACACTTTAACAGTTTCTGAAACTAAGAAAGGAAGATTGAAGGTTGGCACTGCACCTCCAAAATATTGCCAGTCTTCACATAAATTCTATCTGTCCCATCAAAAGAATGTGAGGGATCTTCTTTGTTTCACTGTCATCCCAGAGTATTCATCAACAAATAGCCCTGCAATAACAGTATACATTTGTATATCAAGTCTGAAAGACTCTGGATAATTACAAAAGATTAATAGTTTCTGACTGCTTACCAAATATCAAGCATTGTGATAACCAACTGCTCCACATACTAGACATTCTCTCTTAATACTACTAACAATTTTATGAAGTAAAGCTTAAATGATAAGCAAAAAAAGGCCTCATGACTAAAAAGCACCCCACCAGTAACTCAAGTTCACAATTATAAAAATAATTTAGCTTCTGATTTTTTAGTAAACTCAACAGCTATATCTATTAAGTACAATATGATAAAGTCTTAACTTGAATGGTTTCTAAAGTGTTCCTTCAATATATAATAGGGAGTAAACACAATGCCATACATCTTCATCCCTATTTTTATTTTTAAAACTTTGAATTTGCTGTGTATAGTTCAGGCTGGTCTCAAACCTGTGATTCTCCTGTCTCAGGCTAAGTAGCTGGGATTACAGGCATTACCACACTGGGTCAATATATATATATATGGAACATCAAACAACTTAGAATAGTCAATACAATACTGAAGAGCAAAGCTAGAAATTCATTATATAATACTAAGACTTCAAATGAAGTATCAGGCAAGAGAAAACATACACTAGCAAACAGAACAGCTTAGAAATAAACCTATACAAGCCAAATTACCTAATCCATGACAGAAAAGGAAAGGCAATTCAACAAAAATTTCTTTTCAGCATAGAGTGTTAGCATACAAAAAAAAAAAAAAAAGAGGGAAAAAAACCCACATCAAAACACAAACAAGGCGTGGCAATGAGATTTTAGACAAAATACAAAAACCACAAGCCATGAAAGAAAAATAAGACTTTATTAAACACTTCTGAAGAAGATACTGTTTAAAAAAATGAAAACACAAAACATAAAATGCTACTCTATTAACACTTGTATCTAAAATACACAAAGAACTCTTAAGAGCACCCAACTGAATATGAGCAAAGATCAGAACAGTTAGACTGCCAAAAAGATACTCAGACTGCAAGAGAGGCAAACAAAAACAAAGCTTAGTGAAGGAAAATCAAATTAAAACAAGGAGATGGTTTTCTACAGCTATTCCGAGGGCTAAAATCCCAGTAACTGAGAATATCAGTTGCTGATGAAAACACACAAGCGGCTGATCCCTGGCTGACAGAAGATGCAGACAAGCTAAGCTGAAACATCTTGGAATGCTAGATGAACTAAACAGAGCTGAGGAAAAAGGCAATACATACACAGACACAATGCTGGGTGTGTGACCAAGAGCTCCCAGTGACAGTGAAACAGCAGACTAGTTCACTGGAGCAACTCAGAGTTAAACACAGCACTGAACTGTAAGTCAAAGACTGGTGAAAGCAGTGGCTGCTAGCGTGGTTGCCCTCACATTTAAGACCTTAGATTTCACCCCCGGACTACAAAACAGCAAAGACATATGACTAATAAGACAGAGCAATAAAATAATAGCCACTAGTTCTTGCTGAGAGATTAAGCAAAGGGATGAATGTAAGAAACAAAGGCTAAATAAACTATGTAAAACTCCGCATTCCAGGGGTAGAACACAATCTCCCACTTCTAACAGTGTGAGCCCTGAAGTAACTTCCTTACATAAACTACAGTACAGAAAGGAGAAAAGAACAGCTTCACAGAGTAGAAACCTGACAAGCACTACCTCGGTCAGCATCAAGATGAGCTATCATAGATAAAATGAGCCTAAAGAAAAAATTACCACAAAATATCTGGTACAGATTTAATACAGTCAGTAAAATCTAAAGAAATCTAAACAACTCAGCATTACAGTGATTTCTAGTCTCCTAATTAACAGATATCAATCACGCTGATATAATGGGTGTGGCGATTTAAATGAGAATTGCCCCCCCCCCCCCCCCGTTAGAGAGAAGAGAAGAGCCTTGGAGGAGATGTGTCAGTGGGGACAGCCTTTATCTTCCACAAAACTTGCAGCATTTGAGTTAGCTTTCTCTGGCTTCTATGAGCTCTGTTATTCCTGCTGCCATGATTTTGCTTCACTATCACTGACTCTAACCCTGATGTCATAAGCCCAATTGAATGCTTTCTTCTAGAAGTTGCCTTGGTCATGGTGTTTTATCAATAGCAATAGGAAAGCAACTACTACATAGGGAAAGTCAGTGCTGGATATACAGAGAGTCCTCACTATTATTACATTTTTTCTTCAATTCCAAATCTATTTTTAAGATTTTTATTTTTAAGTGTGTGTATGTATGTATGTATGTATGTATATATGTGTAGGTATGTGCATCTAGGTGCCCACAGAGATGAAAAGAGCTGGATCCCTTGGAGCTGGAGCTACAGGTGTTTATGAGATGTCCAAATGAATGCTGGGAACTAAACTTGGGTCTTCTGGAAGAGCAGTATACACTCAACTCCTGAGCCATCTCTCCAGCTCTCTAAAAGATAACTTTTAAAAATTTACCTGAAGGGAAAGCCATCGTATCATTTAAATCTACTCCAAAGCAAACTGTAGCAGGACGACCTGCAAATCAGTGTGAGTACTGCCAGCATTTCTGAAGTTCCTCAAACAAGGAACTTTGTGGTTTGCCTTTTGCCGTAGGCCTGGGCTTTCTCTTATTGAATTGAATAATCTGTTCTGTTCCTTTTTCAGCCTGAGTTGCCAAGCTCTAAACTAACCACCCCCCTGCTTGCTCAAAAGAACAATCACAGAATGTAGAGCCCATGGTAATCGCAGGTAGCCCTACTGAATTCCCTTTTTCCATCCCTTACTCCTCCTAAGTAGGGTATATAATTGTATGGCAAACTTTGAATAAACGAATTTGATCAGCTATGAGTTGACTTGTTCCTTTCTCCCGTGTTCACCCGTCTTTTCCCCTTCAGGAACCAGTTCGGAAGTGCTGCGGGCCAGCACAGCAAACAAAATTTAATTTAACAAAATGTGCACATAACTTATATGTTAAAAACTATGCTGAAAGAAATACAAAGAGAGATAGTGGGGGAATCATATTCATTGACAGAAATCTCAATAACACTAACAAATTCTCTCCAAAAACACATACAGGCTTAACAAATCCCCAGAAAGATTTTTAAGATACAGCCAATACAAATAACTATAAAATGTGAAGCCAAAAGACTTAGAATAGCTAAGAAAACATTTTTTTTCTTTTTTGTTAGAAAATAAGGTGGGAGGCATCATTTTGCCAAATTTCAAGGCTTTCAATATAGCTAAAATAACCAAACTATGCTGGTATACTGATGAAACCCAGATTGTTGCAACAGAAGGGAAAAAAAGCCTCCAGAGAAGTAAGCTCCCCAGAAGTATAGTTACCCTCTTTGTAGAAGGAACAAAAGTCATTTAAAGTGAGGCTAGCCTTCCACACGATGAGCAGGTGCAAATGGACATCCTCAAACACAGAAAGAACTGCAGTCTTAGTCTCTGTATGAGTAAGCAAGTGAATTTAAAAAACATCTGGAGAAAATAGAGGGAAAAAATTGAAACTCATCAAAATTAAAAACTGCAGTTGGAAAGACCATAAAAGTGAAATGAGAAAAACAAGTTCCAATGTCAGGATGGGGGGAGGGGAAGGACACTGCAAAATACATATCTGAAAAAGGGCTAATTCTAGACTGTGTTTTAAAAAAACCCTCAAAACTCAACAGCAAAAACCCAAATAATCCAATTAGAAAATAAACAGGTGGTATTAAAAAAAAATTTAACTGAGGATATACATGTGGCAAATTAAAGGCACTCTACAACACATCATTTGGGAAATAAATGAAAGTTAAACCCAAGAGTGCACCAATCAGAATGCCATACTCCCAAAAGTGCTAACAATGCTAGTAAGAACAGAGAGATCTGGGCGGTTCAGGCACTGCTGGCAGAATGCCAGGGCCACTCTGGAAAAAAGAGAAAGCCCACTTCGTGCGTGTGTGTGTGTGTGTGTGTGTGTGTGTGTGTGTGCGTGCGCGCGCGTGTGTGTGCTTAAAAAAACAACATCACAAGAACAACTTCATAAATAAAGGCTTGCACATGTATTTCTAAGTAACAAAAACTTACGTTTACCGATAAACTTATAGACAAATTTATGTGGCAACTTCCTAACAGTGAAAAAATGCAAATAAGGCATATGTATGTCCTTCCTTAGGTGAATGGTTAAACAAACTATGATTCATTAATATTACATGAAATACTAGTCAGCAATAAAATAAAACAATCTACTGCTACATGTAACAACTTAGGTGGAACTCAAGACAATCATGATGAGTTGAAAGAAACAACCCGTCCCCAAAAAAGAAATCTACCCATTGCTCCATTTATACAACACTCTTTACAAAACAAAACTTTAGGAATATAAATCCGTGGTTATTTGGACAGGCATAAGTGGGGTATGCAGGAAATGGGGGCACATGGAAACATATGGAAATATAACCAATCCCAGCAGTAATATCCTCTGCATCTTAACTGGATATGGATACACAAATCTACACACATAACTGATAATATACACGACAGTAAGCACACACAAAATTGTAAATGAAACCAAGCACATATGATTATGATCAGTGGCTTTCATCAACAGCAACATCCCAGTTGTGACAGTGCAGTCTAGTTTTCAGATATTTCCAACAAAGTTGGTAACAGAGACACTGATTTCTATTATTTCTTACAAGGGCTCTGTAATAATCACAAATAAAAGATTAATTCTTTAGACAGAATTAACAAATTAACAGTTAACAAAATGAAAGTCTGAGGAAATATTTACAATATAAATACATGAAGGATTGCACTATAAAAGCTAAGATTCCTACAAGCCTTTATCAAAAAGCAACACAATTAAGTGAGAAAATGTGAACAAACACAACCAGTAAGATGCAAAAATAGCCAAAACCACACGACAAGATGATCAATATCACCAATTAATAAAGGATAAACTGGAACCACGTTGAGACGTCACTGCCGATCTAATGGAGTACAACTACAAAAGTTGAGAATTACTAAATGCAAATACCAAGAGGATAGGAGCAACTGAAGCTCACATGTCCCTGTGGGCCAGTGTTTCTCAGCCTTCCTAATGCTATGGATACTCTAATACAGCTTAACACATGTTGTGGTGACCCCAACCGTAACATTATTTTTGTTCCTACTTCATAACGGTAATTTTGCTACTGTTATGAACTGTAATGTAAATATCTGATATGCCTTAGGTGACCACTGTGAAAGGGTCATTTGATACCCAAAGAGATCATAACCCACAGGCTGAGAATTGCTACTGTAGGCAAAGCAGAGATGGCACAGTCAAATTGGGGAAGACAGTTTGGCAGCTTCTTAAAGTTACACTCAAGCAGGCACAGACTCTCATTCTCACCATATGATCCAGCAAGCTCACTCCTAGGTATTTACCTAAGAGAAATAATATATGTCCACACAAAAACTTGTACTCGATCAAATGTTTATAGCAATTTTATTCATAATCATGAAAAGCTGCAAATACCAGAACACCTGTAAGATAGTTTAAAAAAAATAACAGTACAACAGAATATTACACAATAAAAAAAGCGCAGGAATAATGATACATGCACTAACAAAGAAGAATCTCAAAGGCACTATCCTGAATAAAACCCAGTCAGAAAATACAGCCTAAAGAATCATTCACTCTAGAAAAACTATGAAGACACAAAAACTAGGCATGGGATGTAGCTCAGTGATAAGAGCACTTGCCGCATGCAGGAGGCTTCAGATTTGGTTCCTGGAACTTGGTGGGAGTGACTCCTGAGCAAAGCCTTTCTTTCTCAGGGAGAAAGGATCTCCTACCAAAGGTTCTAAGAAAATGGTCTGGGCTAACAGAAAGGGTCTTTTTTACTCACCAGGACATAACAAACCAGTGATTGTACACTTGAAATTTGAGCACTTCTGCATCAAAAATGTGTGTGCTTGATTTCAATTTCCAGATCATAAAAATCATAATCAAGTTAGAAAATACATTTAACAATTTAAAACAGGATTAAAATTACTTAAGCCTAAAAATCATTATCCGTTTTTGTAAGCCATGACAATAAATATCCAATAATATCATTAACAGTGTAATGTGTAATTAAAATCATGTTACTATGAAATTTTTAAGACTTTTTAAAAAGTACATAATTTATTTTTATCTTATGCCCATCAGTGTTTTGCCTGCATGTATGTCTGTGTGAGGCTGTCAGAAGACCTGTAATTGGGAGCTATAGACACGCATGAGCTGCCATGTGTATTCTGGGAATTGAACCTGGGTCCTCTGGAAGAGCAACCAGTGCTCCTATCTGCTGAGTCATCTCTCCAGCCTCAGGACAAATTTCTTAATGTGTGCAAGAATTCACTCAACTTTGTACTAGTTACTCCTTTTCATTGTAGATCTCCAGAGGAATTTCTACTAAAAACCAAGAATACTACTAGTAATAAGATAGTAATACTGCAATTAAGGTATATACCACACACAAACACACACACACACACATATATATACCACAGCCTAGTATAATATAAAATCTTCTCTTTTTATGAAAACAAGGTCTCACTGGCTAGCCCGGAACTATCAAAGACTGACTGCCTCTGCCTCCTGAATGCTAGAATTAAAGGTGTGCACCCAATATAAAGCCTTTTAATCACAAAGATTACAAATAATGTTTAATGCAAAGTAGTAAAAGAGAAATTAATCTCATATATAACTTTCCTGTCAATTCCAAACTTGGCAGATTCACTTGATGTGCTTTTTATACTGACAGTGTGTTTAATGTATGTAAAGTTATACAAGAAACAAGAGAACCAATTTCTTTACAAATTATTCCCCAATTAATTCAATCCCCTAAGATTTGTGAAACTCTCTCATGTTAGCTCAGCCCCTCTTTTCTGTTGCTGCTTTACCCACTGTAGACATTTTAAAACCTGGTTCAAAAGCAAGGCACAGTGATACACATCTGTAATCCCAGCTCTTGAAATAATCATGAGTTCATGAGTCTACGACCAACATGAGCATGGAGGCCCTGCCTCCAAAAGTCCAAAAACAAAAACCCAAATGCTCAAAATTACTCTGATGCTCTGTGGTGGTTTGAATGAAAATGACCCCCATAGGCAAATATATTTGAATGGTTAGTCCCCAGTTAGGTGAACTGTTTGGTAAAGATTAGAAGTGTGGCTCCTGTTGGAGGAGATGTGACCTTGTTGGAATGACCCCACGTGTCATTGGGAGTGAGCTTTAAGGTTTCTTCTTAAATTAATAAATAATAAATAAATAAATCTCCAGAACCATGCCCGTCTGCTTCCCACCATGGTGATAATGGATTAACCCTCTAAAACTGTCAGCAAGCTTTCTTGTATGAGTTGCCTTGGTCATGCTGCCTCTTCACAGCAGGAGAACAAAATCTAAGCCATGCTTTAAGGTAAAAGTTTAGTGATTGCTTATCAATAGACCATGATAGAAATGTCAGTTTCCAGGACAAGACCATAAAGCAGTAGATTCTATTTTCTGTCTCTTGGGATGCTTTCTGCCAAGTTAATATGAATGTTCAAGTCATACCAAGAAGTCAAATACAGGTTTTAATGGCAAGTCCAGTGGAGTTTCCAAAGAACAACCATCATCAACCACCAGAAGAGATGAAAAATTTTCATATAGTAGGCTTAACGAGAATTCCATTACAATCACCATGACTATAATCACAGAAGGCATCAAGAAAACCCATTTAAACACAGTTAACGGCCAGGAGTATGAAAAATGGTAATTGTTATGAAGCCCCTAAATTTGAAGTATTTGTTAGGAATATACATCAGTTTAAATACATACATATATATTAAGTACACATATATAGAGAGATAGAGATTAAAATATTCTATTATTTAGGAAAGCTTCTTAAGCAAGAAGGCAAATAACCCAAAATAGCTTCAGGAAATCCCTGAAACTGACTAGATGCACAAGCTACCCCCTCCCACCAGCCCCAAGGCAATAAAGAAGGGCCTGGGATCACTCACAGACTAGCCAAACTGCAAAGTAGATCTGAGGCCATATCAACTGCCTGGAAGAAACAGAAATCAGCTGAGCTGCCTGTAGGAAGTTTAGATCAACTGAGTCATTTGGAAAGGACACTCTCAACCTGGTAAGCTGCCTACAAGATGAGTGGTGTACTCTGGGTTCCCAGCTTTTGTGAGCTGTCACTCTTGCTGGGGTGGGCTTTGGTGATACAGCTATCTACAAGCCATTTCTACTCCTGTATGTAACTCCAATAAAACTCATTGGCTCACCAAGTTGGATTTGGTAGTATCTTTACTTTGGTTTTTCATTGGCTCCCTTTCATGGGAAGAATAGACATGTGTTGCATCTCCCAGAAAAATGTTGTCACACAATAACACAATAATAACTGGAACATTCCTATATTTCTTCCTATTCCTAACCTGAAGAAATGTCAAGTATACTGACAAAAGGAAACAAAAACAAACAAACAAAAAAAAACCGAGATACAAAAGGCCACACTGCACGATTCCATGGATATGAAATATCCATAATCAAAGGATAGACAGAGATCAGATTAGCAGTTCCCAGAGGTACAATGGAGAAGAGAGAATGACTGTGTATTGGGCAGAGGATCTCTTTTCAGGGTCAATGCTTTGGATATTACACAGATGATGATCACACAGTTGTGGGGATATGTTAAATGCCACAGGCTGCACATACTGATATTTCTATGTTAAATTAATTTATCTCAAACACATCCACAAAATTGATTACATACTTCACACCATTTGGAGAAATGAGAACACTTTCATCATTTTGACTAGTGAGCCTATAGGTTTGCACATAAGAGTTTGCAGTGTGTTAAACAACAGTGCAGAGTACAACTGACAACGAGAAGCTTCCTTAAATAGTCCCTCCATTATAAACGGCAGAGGTAAGCAAGCTTTTTAAAAAATCTGAGTTCAGAAACTGAAGAAAAAAATTCATAGTAAAAACAAAAATCAAAAAAGCAATCATTTTAGTCAGTTGCCTATAATTCCAGCGTAACTTTTAAAAGTTATAAGCTACACAAGGAAAGACAGTATGAAACTCATTTGCATGCCTGAAGAAACCAAATATGAAAAGCTATTCTCAAGCTGAACTGGAATGGAAATGCTGAATACAGAATGGATGTTAGTTTAAGAACCTGTGTTCGTTGTACTGAATAGGGTGAGTGTATTGTGTTATACAGGAAAGCATTTTAAAAGAAAATCAGCTATGGCGGTTTACACCTGTGATTCCAGATTGGAAGCTCAGACAGGAAAATTGATGTGAGTTCAAGTGCAGCCAGGGCTAAAAAATAAGATCCTGTTCAGGGAGTTCATTATACTGTTCCCTCCAGTTTTCTATGTCATTGAATATTTTTTACAACAGACAACTAAATTTTTATTTTTGAAAAGTGAGTTGTGAATTAGGGATTCACACTCAGTCACTCAGTGGTAGCACACCTCCCTAGCCAGTGGAAGGCCTAGGGTTCAATCTCCAGCACTGAAAATCAAAAATCCTTTTGAGACACAAGAGCAAACATTGATCTGATACTTTCTACTTAATCTCTAGAGCTTGAGAAGGTAATGAAGTCCTGATATTTTGTTTTACAACTCTTGGTCTAAAAGAGATCACCTAGCAATTATTTTTATGTGAGAGCAAATTAAAGCTCTAAAAGAACAGAAAATTCTTCTACACGTGCCTGTATTTCTAAGTTCAGCCTGACAAATGCCTTTTAAGGAAGGTAACACCCAGCTTTAATGAAAAGTAAGAGGTCTAGACGGGGTGTAAAGAATATATGCTAAAGTAGTAAACCTACAGTATATAAATATCAAAGCTGAGCAGTTATCACGTAATATTATACACGTACAGAATTGTACATGCTCTACTTCTGTAAGACTGGCAGCATTATAGTTTACACCAGTGACATTTATAAACACGATCACTGGTACCACAAAGAGCCCTTGAGATAAAAGAACTTCTCTGTTCCTTTTCCACTGCCGTCTTAGAGGAACACATCTGCATATGCAGTAAGTACACTGTTGGTCCAACTGTAAGATTCATATCATCAGTCACTAGCAATGTTAAGTGACTCTAAAGTTACACATTATCAGCTAGACATGGTGATGCAGATCTATAATACCAACACCTGAGAGGCTGAAGCAGGAGGACTCCTGCAAATTAAGAGTCAAGCTTGAGCTTGACTAGCTATGTATAGCTAGTGCCTGGCTAGTTCTACATAGCAAGATCCTGTCTCAAACAGTAACAAGAGACACAATGTCAACATTATTTTTTAAAATCCAACTTTATTTACCAAATGACAGGCTTAAACCAACAATATAAGGGTTAAAAATAAAAGATGCGTTCATCAGTGTGGTGATTTGAATGAGAATGGTCCCCACAGGCTCCTATGCGTGGTCCCTAGTTGGTGGAACTGTTTTGGGAAGGATTTGGAGGCTTGTCAATAGGAGTGAACTTTGAGGTTTCACACCAGGCCCAGTGTCTCCCAGCTCTGCCTCTGTGGTTGTCTTAAGATGTAAGCTCTCAGCTGCTGCTCCAGCACCATGACCACCTGCCACCACACTCCCCCCTATGATGGTCATGAACTCACCCTCTGAAACTGTAAGCAAGCCTCCAATCAAATGCTTTCTTTTACAAGTTGCCTTGGTCATGGTGTCTCTTCACAGCAGTAGAATAGTAACTAAGACAATCAGTATAATATCGTATCAACCAAATTCTACCAACCATGACCAAGTAGGATCAGTCAACCCCATAATTGCAAGACTGATTCAGCATACCAAAAAAAGTCTACCACATGCATAAAAGACAAAAAACAAAAAACAAAAAGAAAAAGAAACTTTGCATCAATAGAGCTAAATCAGTGGTTCTCAACCTTCCTAATGCTGCAACCCTTTAATACAGTTCCTCATGTTGTGGTGACCCCGACCATAAAATTCTCATTGCTACTTCATAACTGTAATTTTGCTACTGTTATGAATCATAATGTAAATATTTGACATTCAGATGATCTTACATCTGACCCCTGTGAAAGGGTCATTCAACCCCCTCGAGGGGTAGTGACCCACAGGTTGAAAACCAATCTACCACATGCATAAAAGACAGAAAAAAAAAAAACCACATAAAACTTTTGTGTTACAAAGAGTATTGCCAAGAAAATAGAACAAAGGGTATAGGTCAGTGGTAAAGCACTTACCTAGCATGGTCAAGTCCTAGGTTCAAGCCCTAGCACCACAAAAGGGAGGAAAGAGATGCTATAGTTACTATGGCCACTTCCTCCCAGATCCACAAACTAATTACAGCACAGGCTCTGCATCGAGTGTGTTAATTATTAAAATTATAGAAAAGACCATGGTAACTACTAAGGCAAACATATAGGTGATAATTTCAAAAGGCACTGCTTAGACGGGGTTCTCACTGTGTAGTTCTGACCGGCCTGGAATCTGCCATGTAGACTAGGCTGGCCTCTAACTCCCATTGATCAGCCTGCCTCTGCCTCTGGAGTGCTAGGATGAAAGGCGTATGCCACCGTACCAGACATTTTTACTGTAATCTCTTAACAGAACCTATCTGTTGCAAGGCATGGTAGGTCATTTGCATGTCACTAAATACTTGAGACTGGAGAGAGCTTGCTGCTCTTGCAAAGGACCAGAGTTCAATTCCTACCACCAATGTAAGGTAGTTTGTAGATCCAATGCACTCTTCTGGCCTCTGAGGCACACACTATCACTCAAGCACCAATTAATAAATAAACAAAATTTTAGAAATAGAAAGCTAAGCCAAGAGAATTATTAGATATGCATGTTTTCCTTTTTATTACCAGCTAAACAAATATAAATTATTAAAAGCCAGTTGCAAATATATGCAAGTGAGAATGGATTGCTGAATCAGGCTATAGGAACTACAGGTTGTCTCTCCTTATCCAAAAGGCTAGGAGCCAGAAATATTTTCGATTTCAAATTTTACAAAATCTGAATATGCACAATGCTGAATGGGACACAAATCTAAACACTAAAGTCACTTATGTTTCATATATATCTTAAGCATACAGTATGAAGGCAATTTTATACATTATTTTGGGCACACCTTCATTTCGACTATAACACATCACATGAAATCAGGTGTGAATTTTTCTACTTGAGATATACTGGTACTGAAACTGTTTGGATTTTTGAAGTACCTAGGATTTTAGATTTCTCCCAATTAAAGATGTTCAACTTGTATTTCTCAACTTCTTTTAGGGGAAGCTTTGTACTAATGATGCCCCACAATTACAGATCTTTCTGGAACAAGCTCCTGTGGGTCTTAATCATTGGAAATATGTGTTTTCTGATGGTTTTAGAAACTGAGACACCACTCACTTGAAAATTAGTTATGAAGTAGCAATGAAAATAATTTTATGGTTGGGGGGGGGATCACCACAACATGAGGAACTAAATTAAGGAGTCACTACATTAAGAAGGTTGAGAGCCACTGCCTTAATTCACATTTTCTACTTATTTTTAATCTCATGTATGAGGGTATATGTGTGTGCTCACGCACAGGTTTATATGCATGAGTGGACTGAAGTGCAGTACCCCAAGGTCTGAAGAGGATTTGATCCCTTGGAGCTGAAGTTAAAGGCAGTGGTGAGGTGCTGGGAACTGGACTCAGGCTGCCTGCCAAACATGCTCTTCTTAACCACTGAACCATTCTCCAGCCCCACAGATCACACTTTCTGTCACATCCTGTTAACCTGATTATACCTGACTGAAGGAATGACCGGTACTAATGCATCATCTAAGGTTAGACACTGTGTATGATAGACAGGACATCCACAAGGGTAGAATCTGTCCATATTTACAGAGAAACATCGGTAGTTAAAGCAAAGAATGGTTTTTTTAGCACACTGGCTCCCAAACACCCATTTCCTGAATAATATCCTGACTTCCATGATAGATGATTTCCAGATAAATGGAAGAAAAAGTTTTCTTTCCCTTTGTGATGGGCTCAGGGTTGGGGGAGTATCTAGAAGGCTTGGGAAGAAGTTATCCCATTAATTAAGGTAAGATGCAAGATTCCTTCTAAACTGAAAAATCTACAACACTTAGTTATTACTTTTAAATAGATTTGGGGAGAAAAAATGAATAGTAAAAAACAAACAGAAAACCTGCATCCTTTTCCCCCTTGGCATATTATCAGCAAGAGACCATCCCCTGTGCTGCACACAGAAATAAAAGGTCATCACTAAAACAGGCACTAGTTCACACACTGTCAACATGCAAACTGAATGACAGGGAAGGTTACAGGGAGCAATGGAAACACTGCCTCATCTTGTTTCTCCAGTGAATACCAAATCCTACCTGTGTTGTCTCATCACATTTCCCCAGTCAATAAACAAGAACCAAGAAACTGGCTAAACACCAGATGGGAAAGCTCATTCTCAGAAGTATACAAGCCCAAACAATTCTAGAATTCAAAAATACAGATAAAAGAGTCTAAATGTCTCAGCTACTTGCATAATAAAACATACACATGTAAAAATCAGATAAATAAAATTAACTGGAACCCAATGCTGGGTGGCTAAAAAGTTAAAATGAGGATTAAACATACAAAAGGCCATGGACAAGAACAATCAAGTAATTAATGTTCTTTGCAAGAATTAGAAAGTGTCTCCACACCTCCTCATCTTAGTATCTACCAAGCAGCTGTTCACTTCTCACAGACTTCTACCTGGACAGAAACACGCTGGCTTAGCAGAGCCTGGGAGAAACCTGGAGTGTGGTGACTGAAAAGTCTCTAAACCAGGGTTCCTCAAAGAAGAACCTAGGACCAGATATATCTCATTTTATAAAACAATGCTAATCCCAAATGGGACATTTTCTTTTTACACTTTCTTCCTGGTCTTCACTCCTGTCCCTTTGAAAAAAGTTCAAAATATCTTTTAAGATAGAGTATCATTTAAATACACAAAAAGAAAAGCAACTCACAAAGCTGTGGAACTTCCTTCCCTAACCCTAACACTTCATATGAGATACAAAGTTTTTTTAAAAGCCAAGCAATTCTAGTCATAAGAGCAGAGTACCAGGTTTCTTAGCACAAGCAGAAAGGCACCTAAGCAAAGAGTTGGTAAAGCAACAGAACATGAACTCATAAACTTCACACTAGTACAGGAAGAAATTAATGTTCTGAAATTGCACTTCTGCAGGGTGGTGGTGGCTCACACCCCAGCACTCAGGAGGCAGAGGCAGGCAGATCTCTGTGAGTTCAAGGCCAGCCTGGTCTACAGAGTGAGTTGCAGGACAGCCAGGGTTACAACAGAGAAACCCTGTCTCACCACCTCCACCAAAAAAAGAGGAGGAAGAGGAGAAGGAGGGAGGGAGGAAGGAATTGCACTGCTATCGTTTCTCTTCAAAACAAGCCAAAAGTGAAACACAGACTACTTGAAAGGGGAGGGAAACCCTGCTCCATAAGCAATTGACAACAGGCTCTTTACACCACCTGTGGAAATCTTTATATATCAATCTTCGGTAAAACTATAGACAAAAATTAGTATCTCCCCTCCCAATGGCTTTTCTTCATTGTTAAAGAGCCTGGAAAGTAAGTAAAAACTGGGAATTGAATAATATTTTTAATTCAAATTTAATACACTGGGAAAAAATTTCTTAAAAATCCCAAAGAGCCCATCCTAGTTGAGTAGCTATTCCTATAATTCCAGAGTTTAAAAGGTGAAGGAGAACCTGGAGGTTCAAGGCAGCCCTTGGCCATACAGAAATGAAGGCCAGACCGAGATAAAACACTGTTTAACAATTTTAAAAAAGGCTATCAGGGAAAACAGAAACTAGCTGGGTTTTGTAAGAAATCAGTTCGTACTCCTTAGTGCTAATGGGGTAGTGGTGACTGTATCGTTACCTACCTTTGATGCCCCAGACCAAGTGTTCATGTTTCAGATACACCTGGTGGGTTTATGGATGCAAAGGCCTCTTAGATTTGGTTTAGAGCAGAGGCTCTCAATCTTCCTAATGCTGGGACCCTTTAATATAGTTCTTCATGTTGTGGTGAGCCCTAACCATAAAATTATTTTTGTTGCTACTCCATAACTGTAATTTTGCTACTGTTATGAATTGTAATGCAAATATCTGATATGCAGATGGTCTTAGGTGACCCCTATGAAAGGATCATTCGAACCCCATGGGGTAGAGACCACAGGTTGAGAACTGCTGGTTTAGCAAGTCCAACAAGTGAGTGATACAGAACTGGCCATGTGGTGATAATCTTTGCAGACAGGCAAAGGATATGTAAAGGCTTTAATACTCACTCGTAGATAGACCTCAAAATCGCTCTCAGAAAAAAAAAAAATGTAACTCACGTATGCAAAAATCCTTTCAAAGGCTCAGAAATTTGTGTTTTCCTACACCACCCAAAAATGCTTATGCACCTCCTTCCCCTCTGGTTTTTCGAGATGAGGTTTCTCTATTGTAACTCAGGCTGTCCTGCAACTGACTCTGTAAACCAGGCTGGCCTGGGAACTCACAGAGATTCACCTGCTTCTGCCTTCCAAGCGCTGGGATTAAAGGAGTGTGCTACCACTAACCAGCTGATTATTTTTCTATTCTCCAGCTCTGATTAACTTCTAGCAACTCTTTGAGAAGCCCCTGTCCCCATTCTAGATAGAGCACTGCTTCCCTCCTCTCGAGCTCCCAACTCTGCTCTAGGTCAACCTTAATGTCAGTACTTAAATCTATATTAAAACCCGTTCTTCACAAACTCCAACTTTGCCATGAAAAATCCAAATTCTAGTCTCCAAACTAAGTTAACGCTCTCCGACAGACCTAAAACCGAAACCCAAGGCTCATCTTTTAATACTACTCATCAGCTAGTCCACTGCGAGGGAACACACTTAGCATTCCAACGTAGAGTTAACTATTTTAACTTGAAAACCGCGTCTGTGTGAGCCACGATGCTTCACAGCCCACGGCCTTGGTCTTGTTTCAGTTTGCCTCTAGCGCTTAAAACTAAGTTGGATGGTTACAGCGCAGAAAAATGAAAATGGACAGATGGTTGCTGGCTGACTCCCAGGATGTAAACTCTACTGAAAAGGGTAAAAGAACTTAAACCGAACGTGACACACAGACACGCTCTCCGTAACTCATAAACACACACTCCCTCCCCTGGAAAGGCTTTTTAAGAGGTCGGGAAGCAGCGACCCTGACTGGTCTCCTCCCCTCCTCTTTGCTTAAGGGCTAGGAAGCCAAGAAACAAGCGAACGGACAGGCCGGAAGATGGAAAGCCAGAAAGCATGGAGTCTGGGCAACCGGCACTTTAAATAACCCCAGAAGTGTTTCCAACTTGGCGCAGGGCGGGACGCAGCCGTCCGGCCACCTCTCCGCGACTCCGAGCAACTCCGGACGGCGTTCTCGGGGCCGGAGGCGGCGGCGAAGCAGCTCCAGGGCCGCCCGAGCGCACAGGGCCCGGCTCGAACCCACCTGGGCCGCAGGCCTGGGTTTCGGCTCCTGAGCTCAGCCCACGCCGCCCGGCCGCCCAAACGACCGCCGAGCCCCCGACCCGGAGACGTGGGCCCGAGCCCCGGTCCCGGGACGCGCCGGGCCGAGGCCCGCCCACTCCGGGCCCCGCGCGGCTGCCGGCGGACCCCCGAGCCCAGCTGCCTACCTGTCTTCGCTCTTGTTTTTCTGTTTCTTCCCCATCGCTTGTCAGCGGCGCTCGTGGGCCCGGCCCCTCGGTTCGGTGTCTCACAGACCCACTGCCTCCCGGCTGACTCCAATGCCCGCTCGGCTCGGTGGCCCTCGCGCCGCCGCCTCTCGCACCCGGCTCTCAACACACCCGCGCACTGGGACAGGGCACATATGGTGTGAGCCCTCAGTACGCAAGCGCATCGCCCCGCCGCCTCGGCGTGGGGACGCAGGGCGCGGCTCATCGAGAGCGGCGCTTCGGATAGAGCGTCTTCAGCTGACCCACCGGCCAGGCGGGAACCCGAGCGCCCCCTAGCCGCAAGTGATCGCCGCGCACCGACGCCCGGCGGCTCGCGGATTCTAGAACCCAGAGGGACGACAATGAGGCGGTTCCTGGGATTGGCATTCGACACGACAGTGGGGCTGAAAATTCCCCCATGCCTACATCTCCTCAGCGGCAGGAAGTTCATTTCGGGACCACAAGGAGATGACGAGCCTTCGGGAGTTCCCGAGGGACGTACTCCCAGGACAAAAATTGGGATTTCCCCCTCCGTGACGCTCATGAACTGTCAACTGTGTTACATTTTATTAAGGCAAAAAGACACAAGAGCACAGCTACCAGCCCCCTAATAATAATAAAAATTAATGTGTTTAATAAGTCAGGAGGGAAGATTCTGGAGCGCTGAAAATATTCTCCATCTGGTTTTGGGCAATGTTATTAGTGTAAGCCATGTAAAAATTTATAGTGCACTGTAAGCTACACTTCAACTTTAGAAACTATCAAACACAAAGAAATGAAACATCACGGTCACTCAGAAGCAAAATCGGGCTACTTCGAGGTAGCATTGTGAGCACTGACTCGCTGCCTGTGCACAAGAAAACTACAATTCCCAGCATCCTTAGCGCCCATCCCTTCGGCCATTAGCCCTCCTGAAGCATCGGCTCGGAATCCTGTAGTTCCGGGTGGTGGAGGAGAGGCGCACTCTCCGAGGCTTTCGTCACTCGCCAGCGGCCACTTCCGCGAGTGTCTCACATTGTATCGCGAGAGGACTGTAGCCAATGAAGAGGCGGAATTGGTAGCTCCTTTGCCACTCTTAACAACTGCTGAGAGGCTGAAATCCGCCGAACCTTGTCGGTATTGTTGCTCTGCAGCTCCCTCGCTTCGTAGGCGTCTTCGATAATTCAGGTATGGCAGAGGATGCTGGGACAGATCCTGTCACCGCGACGCAGTGTTGAAGGACACCTCAGGGCTGCACATCCGGCTGGGGAGGTGGGGAGAGGGTAGCCTCGCCTGTGCAGCTGCAGAGGCTGTGGCGCATGCGCCTGTTCCCCGGGCCCTCCTCCACTTGTCCCCTGAGCTCAGGGAGTGGCGAAGACTCTACTGACAGGTACATCGGTTAGGGGTTTGGGTAGGAGTTTGTAGGGGAGTTAAGTAGTTAGGCGTCGACCCTCCGGTTCATCGGTGACAATAATACTCGAGCTGGTTCGGTAAATAGAAAGTTATGGGGACCACTAAGCTGTGTCTAAAGGCAATGACCACCACCGCCCACCCAGGCGCCCCTCTTGTTAGTCTTCGGCCTTCTCTTGAAGCTCAGAATTTAAATGTAAAAGTATCCTATTAAAAACAAACGTACAAACAAAACAAAACAAAGAATACAGGGATAACAGAACGCTCTGTCCAGACAATGGCCAAGTCGGGCTCGGATCCTTTCATCTAGTCCCGTCTGGAGACTCACAATCTTGTATTTCTCTTGCGAGGGTAGGGTTCGTGGAAATACAGCTTGTTTTCTATCGTATAGCATTATGAGGAACTGACAATTGGGTTGTCTAGGATTTTTTAAAAAGTGGTCTTAGGTAGCCCGGGCTGACCTCTATCTCCATATGTATCTCCAGCACGGTCTCAAACTCCTGATCCTTACTCTTCTTCTGCCTTTGAGAACTGAGATTACAGTCATGAGCCACCATGACCAGGCTGATTTTGTTTGTGCGATGATGAGTTTTACCTGTCAATTTGACACAATCTAGAATCACCTGGGAAGACTCAAGGAGAGATTGGCTAGATGAGGTTGGCCTGAGGTCACGGCTGGGGGAATTGGGATTGTCTTGATTGCTTTAATTAAAACGTTTGTGCAGCACCATTCCCTGAATTTGAATCCTAGATTGAGAAAGTGTAGAGAGGAAGTTGAACAGGAGTAGGCGTGCATGCATCCATTTCTCTCTGCTTATGACTGGATGTAATGTCTTCTTCTTGAAGTTCCTGCTTGCTTCCTTGAAGTGATGGACTGTAACCCTGGACTTGCATCCAAATAAACCTATCTGCATTAAAGTTGTTTTTGTCAAGATAGTTCTGAGGAAGGATAGAAATGAAACTCCTTAGAGCAGTGCCCATGAAAAAGATGGCTCTTACAGAAGCCAAAAAGCAAGTTAGTGCACTTAGGGGCTTTCTGGATCCTGGAACTATGGAATAGGTCTTTGTCCCATTTTGGCAGGTGTTGAGTCATGCATGCTGGGTTCCAGGATCAGAATGGTGCCTCTAACATGGTGTTAGTTCAGTTAAGGTCTCAGGCCCTGTTGCAGAAACCCTGTCTTAAAAAACAATTCAAAACCCCAAAAGTGTAAACCTAATTCTTATTTTTTGTTTTTTGTGTATGTGTGAACCTCCCAGCAACAAGACAGTTTAGAAAGATGGAAGGTAATGGATCTATTGACATGTTCTCAGAAGTCCTAGAGAACCAGTTCCTCCAGGCTGCTAAGCTAGTGGAAAATCACTTGGACTCTGAAATTCAGAAACTGGATCAGATTGGTGAAGATGAACTGGAACTCCTCAAAGAAAAGAGACTGGCGGCACTGAGGAAGGCTCAGCAACAGAAACAAGTAACCTCTCCCACCTGCTCTTTGAAATCTGCTAACACTATACTCCTGACTACATGTGTGCTGTCGTGTGACTTTCCCTTCTCGCTTTCAGGATGTTCTGAATTCAAGTCTCAGTCACTGTTAAATACTTGCCCAGGAATAAAACATTAGGGAAGACTTAGGCAAGGTGTATTATTTGATTGAGGAGCTGATGTGTAAAAGAGAGATAAATTTAAACTTTTCTTAGACCAAGCTTAGGGTCCACATATCAAAATTGAAGGCATACAATGGTCCCGTATGAGAAGACATTTCTAGATGTCTAATAAGCATGTATGCATTTTTCTTAGGTTGTCTTTTGGGGGTGGGGGCGCCAGGATCTCACTGTATAGCCATGACTGACCTAAAACTCACAGAGATCCTCTTCCTCTGCCTCCAAAGTGCTGGGATTGAGGGCGCGCCACCACTCCCAGTTCTGTCTTATCATTTTCACAAAAACTCAGTGAGAAGGTTGGTTTAACACACCCGCTTACAAAAGAGAAAGCTAAGACTCCATAAGGTCATGTAAACTGGGGGAAGGATATTGAAAATTCTGCCTTTATTATTATTATTTGTTTGGTTTTTTTTTAACCAACTGCATGAAGGTGGAGTGAACTTCTACTTGAGATGACAAGCTTTCTGCTACAGGAAAGGTTCGGGGGGGCTGGGAGAGTTCTCAGGCTTGGTTCTCAGGCTTGGTCAGTAAGGGGAACCTGCCTTGCTTTGGGAGCTGAATGAGCTGTGAGGTTTCCTCCTGAGGACACTGCTCACTGATGACTAGTCTATAGGTCCTTGCCTGTTTGAGATTGTCATCAGAAGCAGATAGGAGGGCTCCTAAGCTTCTGAGCTGCAGTAACCACACTGACCTCAAAACTGACTAGCTTTATTTCAGAGGTGGTTCTTTTGTTTACCTGTTTAGTTTTTGCCGTGGACAGGGCATTATTTTTTTGTTTCTTATTTTTGAGACTATAATTACATCATTTTTACTGTCCCCTTACTCCAAACTATCTCATATGCTTCTTTTCAAACTCATAGCTTCTGTTTCATTAATTGTTTTTGTATCCACATATGTATATGTATGTATATACGTATTTCTAAATATTACCTCGGTCTGTTTAATGTTTCTTGTACGTACATTCTTCAAGGCTAGCCATTTGATGTTGGATAGCCAGTTGGTGTGCTCTTCCCTAGAGAAGACTTACTTTTCCCACTCTCAGCATTCTGTAGTTGCCTGTAAGAACATTATTTTTTTAAAGTGTAGAGCTGAGTGGGCGTGTCTCATCAGTGGTAGAGCTCTTGCCTAGACTGCTCTTGAACCTGGGTTCAGTCCCTAGCATCACAAAAATAAACAGAAAAAACACTTAAAAAACCAATGAGAAAACCCTTTTGTAATAATTTGGATCCTGGTTTCAGGAGTTTAAAGAGCACACACATAAATGTTAAGTGGGTATTTTTTGGTTTATGTCCCTCAAACCTAAGTTCGTATTATGAAGTTTCTAATGAAGCAGGTAACTTACCAGGACAGGAAATTGTCTTACTTCAACCCATGCTATAGAGACAGTCACTACAGCCCACAGAACAGTTTGGCATTGATTGCCACTAGAATCACAGGAAAGTAGCTGCTGAAAGAATGGCTTTTGTTGTGGGATAGAATTGATTTCATGGCAAAATAATAGAGTGATTAGGACACTTGAAATAGCAAGTATCTCTGAAAGACATTTCTCCTTCTCTCAAAATTAGGAATGGCTTTCTAAAGGTCATGGGGAATACAGAGAAATCAGCAGTGAGCGAGACTTTTTTCAGGAAGTCAAGGAGAGTGAAAAGGTGGTTTGCCACTTCTACAGAGACACCACGTTCAGGTAACCTGCTTCCGGCCTCCACTTCATCCCCACTATGATGAGACATTTGCATAGACATACGCTTAGAACAATTGAACTAAAAGGAACGACTGCCCCAGCTGTGTCATGGTGATGCAGTCACATGTGTTTGCATTTTCATACAGACTAACTTAGAACAGCCACGTGCAAATATATGAGAGAATCTTAGTGAAAGTCAGCATTCCTATGTAAATGGTTTGCCGTCCCTCAACTATGTTTTCATCGTGTAGCTCTGAAGACATCCTAACGTGAACACTTACGATTCTTACCAAAACAATAATTTGATTGCTTTCTGGCTCCTTAAGTTCCAGCCTGTGACAGTTGTGGTGAGGTGATCCGCTGTCACCGGTAGGGGGATGGGTGCTAGTTTGACTTGTCTTATGTCTTCCTCGATTGGATTGTTGATTTCATAAAAACAGCAGTTGCCTGTCACTAGCTGTATAGCAAAAATGCTGGCACACATAGTGGAGTTCCAGTAAATGTCTGTGATGGGGGAGAAACTGGACAGCTGGAGTGCCCACCTCCAGGCAGAACTGGGAACCAAAGTCCAGACCACTCTGTCAGCGTGTGTATACCGCTCCCAAAGTCCCTAGCACACAGTACACAGTAGGGTGGATACATCCATGGATATACATTTTTCTATCAAACTATGGGCTATAATTCTGTTTCTTGAATAGAAAGATGAAATGATTCGGCTACTAAATAGTGGAAGAGATTTGAATCCGTGTTTTAAACGTGTGTGCGTGTGTGCGTGCGCGCGCGCTTGCTTTCAGATGTATTCTACTTTATCTGTAAAAATGTTTGCCTGGTGCCCGTGGAGATCAGAAGACTGAATCAGATCACCTGGGACCAGAGCTATGGATGGCTGTGAGCCACCATGTGGGTGCTGCAATTCGAACCTGGGCCCTCTGCAAGAGCAGCCAGTGCTCTTAACTGCTGAGCCATCTTTTCAGCCCTGCTTTTGGATTTTTAAGTGTTTTTTTTTTGTTGTTGTTGATGTTTTTGTTTTTAGTTTTTTTTGTTTTTTGTTTGTTTGTTTTTTGTGGGTGTTTTGTTGTTAATGGTTTCGTGGAGATTTTGTTAGCTTGATTTTTGGAGGTGGTGGGTTAGAGTGAGCCCAGGGCTTCATGCATGCCACTTCTTTTTTTTTTAAAGACAGAGTCTTGTTGTATAGCTCTAGCTGGCCAGGAACTCAGGGATTCATCTGCTTCTGCTTCCCAAGTGCTGGAATTAATTAATTAACTAATTGTACCACTGTGCTAAATGGATTGAACCTAGGCATGATGGTCTACACCTGTGAGTTCTTTGCTTCTGAGATTGAGGCAAAGAGGATCACAATTTTGAGGCCAGCCGGGCTACTTGTAAAATCTTATTCAAAACAACAACAAAATATATTAATTGACAAATGGTATGATCATTAATTAAACTTAACATAATTGAATTAATCCCTTCTACAGTAAAATATGGAGTAGATTCATGTACAAATTTCTTACAAACAGATTTGTTGTTTGTTTTGAGCACAATTTAAAACTGTTATTTGTTCTTTTACCATTTATCTCTAAAATCTTACCCGTTTTGCTCTTTGGGTTTTTTGAGACCGAGTCTTTATGTGGCCTTGGCTGTCCTGGTACTTACTGTGTAAATCAGGCTGCTCTTGAAACTAACAGATCTGCCTACCTCTGCCTCCCAGTTGTTGGGATTAAAGGTGTGAATCACCACACCTGGTATAATCTCTGGAATCTCATTATTGAACTACAAACAAAAAAGACCCAGACTGGAGTACAAGATTAGGCATCAAGGTTACAGGAAACTTCCTGAGCCAAGACCTAGTTCTGAGCAAACACCAGGTACTCAAGAATCACCTGTGTACTTCCCGCCTCCACCCCAGAGAATTCTGACTCATCTGTGTGTTTTAAAAGTCAATTCCTAGAGGGTTGTAGTGGCCCACACCTTTAATCCCAGCATTCAGGAAGCAGATACTGGCCTGGTCTACAGTGAGTTCCAGGGCAGCCAGAGCTATATAGAGGAACCCTGTCTTGAAAAACAAATGAGTAGTATATAAAACTCAACATGAGTACCTATGCTTAAGAACCACTGATCCTAAAAGATTGGCAGTCTCTATTTCAAATAGGTTTTAATTAAAAAAAAAAAAAACCCACTTCCTCTTCAGTAGATGGCTTAATAAAAATCACTACAGAGCTGGAAGTGCAGTTTATTGGGGTCAGTGTCTAGCACTGGGGAGTTGGAGGGGTGGAGTCACACTAATATTGCCCCTTTCTTTAGAACCACACGAGCCATGTTTAAAGTGTTAGTAACCTTTCACTGGTAAGCTTCTCCGACAGAGGTACATGATTCAGGGAGTTTTTGGTGACTCCGGTTTTTAATCCTAAATTCCACATGTGATACCAGGTGCATTTTTGCCTCTTGTGAGTTCTGTCAGCTTCAGATCTGTCCTCCTCCATCCTTGTGAGACACAGGAAATGTTCACTCATAAGGGAATCAAGGCCCTAATTTTTTGTTTTCATCCTGAACATGACCATTCATAAAATTATGAGACTTAGACAGAAATAACTATAAAACAAAATGCACAGTGATGCTTCCTGTGGCTTTTACCTTTCTGCTGTTAACTTGCAGGTGTAAAATACTAGACAGACACTTGGCAATACTATCCAAAAAACATCTTGAAACCAAGTTTTTGAAGCTGAACGTGGAAAAGGCGCCTTTCCTCTGTGAGAGACTGCGGATCAAAGTCATCCCCACATTGGCGCTCTTGAGAGACGGCAAGACCCAAGATTATGTTGTTGGATTCACTGACCTAGGAAATACAGATGACTTCACAACGGAAACTCTAGAATGGAGACTTGGTTGTTCCGATGTTATCAATTACAGGTAACATTTAGCGAAAACAAACAAGAAAATAGACTTGATAGTTTTAGAGGTTTTTTTGTTATTGTTGTTTTTTAATATTAAGGTTTATTTTATAGAATTAAGACCTGTTGACTAAAATGTGGACAGCTTGGGAAAAGCCCATTTCTTAAGACATACAACAGTGTGATCTTACAGCAAAACCAAATTCACAGATAAAAACCAAAGCTTGAAATCAGCCTAGAAGTTTTCAGCATAAGAAAATTTACTGAAACTGATTTTGGAAACCCAAAATGACATTCCAGAATCCATTACCTTTGGGGGAGGGAGCAGCAGGAGGTAGTTTGTCTGTTTTGTCTTCTAGGATGTAGAAGTTGTAGCCAGGAGCCTTGCACATGCTAAGCAAGGTTTCTGTCACTAAGCTGTGTTCCCGGAGTCTCACCTCCCCAATTTATAACTGACTTATGTGATTTTTTTTGTGATGTAATTAAAATTTAAAACAATACTACAGAGAGCATTACACTTCTGTGAGTCCATGTTTGCAGTGCTGAGGTAAAACCCAGGGCCTTCCACCACCACAATAATCCCTAAAGGCTATGTTAAAACAACAGGTTTTTATTGTAGACATCTATATGTCACATGTACGATCTTACGTAACTGTGGAGACCATTTTCCAAATAAGAGCAATCTGAAATCCGCTTCCATTTCCCATGTGTGGCTTTGTCCCCTTCAAGTTGAAAGTTACCGCCTGTGCTTTGTGACTATTCTTGTTAAAAAAGAAAAGGAGGAAAGGCAAGGAAAATTGTGCCTTTCAAAGCAGAAAAATCTTTTCTCTCCCCTCCGGCCCCTTACTTATCTGAGTCTCCACTAAACATAGATGAATTATTCCTATACTATGGAAATAAATTTCTTCTTGTTAATATTAACATAAATTAACATTTATTGGAAACATTATATTTTGAAGTTACTTCAAACTACTTTCTTTTTGTTTTCACTTTTTGAGACAAGGTCTCACTCTGTAGTCTAGTACTGTTAATCCTTCTACCTCAGCCTCGCAAGTGCTGGGATTGCAGGTGGGATCCACCATGCCTGGCTTGATTTCAGATTTTAAGTTGCAAACTAGCAAAAGGAATTCTCTCATAGTCTTTACCATAATTCCCACATTTTAAATGTATGTGCCAGGTATATAATATAATTTTTTTTCCAGAACCGATTGACTACATTCCTTTATTTCTGAATGTCAATTTCCTAAGAATAAGGGCATTTTCTTACCTTCCAGTGTAGTTACTAAAACAGCAGTTGTAGTTTATAGAACTTAATCAATTGTACAACTTCCTTTTATTGTTCCCCATGTCTGGAAAATGTGTCAATTTGTAATTTAATTTTCAAGACTGACAGTTTTGAAAAGTGTAAGCTGGTTTATTTCTAAGGCATCCCCCAGTCCAAGTTACTGTGTGTTTCTCAGCATCAGACTCAGATCTTGTGTCAGGGCTGGTTGCTAAGGGAGGATGTCAGCGCCTTCATCCTTAGTGCATCATCTGATGATTTGTCTCCATTTAGTGGTACAGCACTAGGCTGACCACTGCTCCGTCATGCTGGGTGGCAATTTGATGAGGAACTCTTGCACCACTTGCATTTACTTGTCCATTTAGTGATTACTCTAGGCTATAAAAGATCTTATTCTGTGGGTCATAGTCTACGTCTCCTCATCCTTGAACCCTCCCTTTGTGACCCAAACGAGGTGCCTTAGGAAGGCTTATATTGTATTCTCTCTCTAGAATTAGCTGTTTCTAAGAAGTTGTGCTTCCTTTCAGTGGCAAATGATACTTTTCCTTTCTTTTTTTACATTTGTTGATTAGTTTATTTAGCATCATTGAAAAGGTTTTTTTTTTTTTAAATTAGGTTTTATGCAACTCCAGGTTGTTGATAGTGCATTCCATCAGTTTTGCTAATATGTGTAGAAATGTAAACATTGGGGTGCTACACAGGAAGAGTCACAGCAGGCGCTCAAGAAAGAGCAGTGTTGCCTGTGGTTGTCTTGCGTGTGGGTTCAGCACAGGGTCAGTGCATCCTAGACACTCCTCTTTCTGTGCTTCAGAATGTTAATGCCCAGTGTGCAGAGGGCCAAAGTTCTGTCTCCGTCATCCCTCAAATGTTTATAATGATCACAAGAAACTCAAACGTTGGTCTACAGTTAAAAGTGTGAAACTATTAGCCGTTAATATTAAAGAATAAAATGCTCTTAAACTCTGTTTCACTTTTAGTGGAAATCTAATGGAGCCACCATTTCAGAGCCAAAAGAAATTTGGGACAAACTTCACAAAGCTGGAAAAGAAAACTATCCGAGGAAAGAAATACGATTCTGATTCTGACGATGACTAGACTATGCTTAGTTCCTAAGTTTGTCTGTTGGCTTCAGAGTTAAGTGTGTTTTCTAAAGCGTGCTGACTTTGTTCATCGACTGTCCGATACTCTACCCCAGCCTTCACACTGCCTCACCACGTGGGGACAGCTTTACTATTTTGTCTATAGCCATCGTATGTAAGTTGACAGAAATAGAAATTTTAACTCACCTGGAAAGGGTCTGGATTCTCGGTTTTTGTGATTGATTTTATCATAATGTATTTCTTTTGTCTTTATACCACTCACACTTGGGTTTTTAGTCTCCTGAGTGGAAATTCAGCCAGCTACCCTAGGAGTGCTGTTCATGCAGGTTGGGTAACATGTACCACCTGCACTTGTAGGTGATCCTCACTTCATTCATGGAATGTGTTTTAGGAACTATTAAAGACTTGCCATGTATTCTGGATGCAGCATGTTGAATCTGCTGGTAGCAGCAGGAAACTCAGATTGTGAGTACATTACCTTATTTAAAGGATCCACAGAAACTATTTTGAGTGGCAGCATTGACTGCTTAGTGAAACAAATCCAGAATAGGTAAAAATTAGTTTTTTTAAAGTGTAAGTCTGGAAACTACGGTATGATAAGAGCATACAGCAAACAAAATGTTTTTTAAAAAAATTCTTGAGCTAAGGATCATGTGCTTGGATTGAACAAATCCCTAGGTTGATGCCCAGAAATAATAAGTCTTGGTAAGAACAGAGAAGGTAGCATCACCTAGTGAGATGACTCGGTGTAGAAAGGCACTTGTCACAAAACCTGAGGACTTGAGTTCAATCCCCAGGACCCACTTGGTGGGAGGAGAGAAACAGTTCCTGTTTAACATACACACGCAATACAGCAGGTACAAGTGAATTTAATTAAAGGTGACTTGGGATTTGAAAACAACCTAAAAAGGAAAGAAGGGGAGAAAGTGTAGAACAAGCATACTAATAAATTAAAAGTGACACAGAGGGGCTGGGGAGATAGATGGCTCAGCAGTTAAGAGCACTTGGGTTCAATTCCTGGTTCACAGTCATCCACTAACTCCAGTTCCAGGGGACCTAAGGTCTTCTTCTGACCTCTATGGGTACAAGCACACATACCATGTACATACATAGGGGTAAAGCAGGCATACATAAGAAGAGGTGAATCTAATTTTAAAAAGACAAAAAAATATAGTTTAAAGACATCAACAGACCTGAGCAGTTGAAGACTCAAGTAAAGAGTGAGGTGGCTGACTATGAACTACACCAGCAAGTTAGAGAAAATAGACAAGTTCCTGGAAAGAACTACCAAAAGTATCTAGGAAGAAATAAAAATTTGAGCAGGAGTCTAGGGAGGTGACCCAGTGGTTAGAGCACACACTGCTCTTGCAGGGAACCCAGGCTGGGTTCCCAGCACCTATGTCAGGGGGTGTCCCACAACCTAAGCTCCAGGGGTCTGATGCCCTCTTCTGGCCTCTGCAGGCATCTACACACATGAGTGCTGACACAAACATAAAAGGAATCTTTTTTTTTTTTTTTTTTTAGTTTGGGCTGATCTAAAACAGAGAATTGATACACAAATTTCTAACAGAGAAGTCCAATACCAGATGACTATACTGGTAAATTCAGCAAAACATTTTAAAAGAATTAACATCAATTTTCACAAACTTTTCAAACTAAAACATGAAGGATGACTCTGGATCTTCTGGTCTTAGGCCTTAGGTCTTAGGTCTTTAGGCTAACACCAAAGCCAGACTCCAACATCACAAACTTCCAGATCAATAACTTTTCTGAATACACAAAAGTACTAGCCAACAAAATCAAACCCAGCAACATAAAAAAACAGGATTGTATCTTACCACACTCACAGGTACATATACTAAAATACAGACATAATTGAAAATAAGTCTTACGCAAAAATCATTTCTGCAATCAGTGTAAACCATTCTGCAGCTACAATCAGGAAGAATGTGGGAATGGCTCTGTTAATATCTGGCAAAGCAGACTGAAAGCCAAAATCAGAGGTGAGAAAGTTCACAGCAGGCTTCTGGGTTAGATGATAGATCCAAAGCTGCCTTTGCAACTGGGTGAATAGTCAGAAAAACAATCTGTATTCTAAAGAGAGGAAGATAGGAAGAGACTCCGAAATACACAAAGGTAGTGTGAAGGCATGGAGAAAAAGTCTAGTGACACAGAAAAACTGAGCACATGCGTGACTCAGGGGAGGGGTTGCATAGTCCTGCCTTCGGGGATGCCCACAGCTCTCAGACCCAGCTGTGGCCTTTAATGAGACCATGGTTTCTTCATACAAGAGATAGAAGTTAGGGCAGTACAGTGCACAGGGAAAAGCACTGTCCTGGTTGCTGGGAGCAGATCATACCAACTAAGACTAAACCTGGAGCTCTGTAGCCGGGAGCCCAAGGTCAGCAGATGGATCTGCAGTGGCCCCGTCTGAGTAGCTGTCATTGCCACATCCTGGAGACTGAAGCTCCAGCAAGCGAGCTCCAACATCTCATCCTCCCGGCAGGACGAATAGAGCACAGAGAGAGACAGACTGTGGTGTCTTGGTCGTTCCCACACTCACAATGAGCTTGAGAGACATCCCCTTAGCCAGGGTATCAGCCTGGGTGACTTTGAAGATGGGATCTGGGGAGATGTAGGGGTGAGATTGTCCAGCACACAGTCTGCAAAGCTAAGTGTGACCAGTAGAGGGCCCTGCTACACAAAGAAGGGACGCTACTAAAGTGGAGACAAGTCCTTGGAAGTCAGACACTTGGCCTAGGGCTCAACCATAGAAAAGAACCCCCAGGTTCAACAGCCCTCACCCCCAACACGTAAGCACATCCTGCTCCAGTCCCCAAGCCCAAGAAACTGGCCTGGCTCATCCCTTCTTTAATCTCCTGGCCTTCCCTTGTATTTTCGTTGTTAAACTCATAATGGTTCTTTTACTTCATTTTTATTTATTTATTTATTTTTGTTTTTTTTTTTTTTTTTTTTTTTTTTTGCTCTTCATGGTATCTAATTTTGACTGTGCATTTATTTCACTACTAGGCAATCTTTTTTCTTGTTTCTTTTGTTCCTCTCAACTAGGCTTTTAGCTGTATTTTGACTTTGTCTTACTGGGAATAGTCTTTAATTTGTTGTTTTAAAAACCCATGTTTTTATTTTTTAGTCCCTTTCCTTTTTGAGGGGAATGGGAAGTTGGGACGGGGTCTCACTATGGAGCCCTATGTAGACCAGGCTGTCCTCGAACTCACAGAGATCTACCTCTGGAATGCTGGGATTAACGGTGGCGCCACCATGCTAGTCTGGACTCCCTTTCTTAACATTTATCTGGTTTTGTTTGTTAACTTTGGAAAACACGGGCTTATTTCTATCCTTGTCTTTTCTTTTTCCTCCACAACATCATTCATTCCTCTGCTTTGACATTTTATCCATTTGATGTCACTTCTCTAGTTTCCCCTCTTCCCCACCTTCTTCTTTTATCATTCGCCATTGCCACATTTTAAATATTTTTTTAAGTTCATAGCATAACATAACACATCATATATGACTTTTCCCCACTCTCTGCTTACCAGTCATCTGTGATACGCTAATGGGCTTTATTTCAGGTGCGTTTCTGTGTGAGGTACTGTCGCTGTTCTATTAGTTTTTCCCATACTGGGTAGTCCCAGTGATCGAGCCCAAAGAGTAGGTTGCTTGCTGGGATTTGCAAGTAAAACCAGAAGACGTAACCAAAGATGTGCACATTTCATCAGAGAAACACCAGAAATGGGAAAAGAGCAAGGCAGCATGATTACCACCAAAACTAACTTTGTTATTTTTAAAAAGTCTAAGATTGAAACCATCTGAAGAGGAACCAGAGTAGTAGTATTTTCACACAGTGTGTGTGTGTGTGTGTGTCACATCATGTGTGGAGGTCAGAGGACAACTTGCAGGAGTTGGTTCAATTTTTGGGTTTTACAGGGTAGTTAAACAAGAACAAGGAAGCCCAATAGGAGAAGCAGATTGGTTCAACACCAGATCGCTTTCCTTTTAAGGGTTAAAACAGAGAGGACTTCTTGTCACTACAGTTATTGGACTTTTTTCTAACTAGTTGCTACTAGTCCCCTTAGAAAGCTGGTCTACTTGGTCATTTTCCTGTTTTCTTACTACATCGTGTTTACACTCACAACTCATCTTGGTTTGCTCTGCTGGAGTCCTAGTAGTCCAGGAACTCAATCCAAAACAATGGCTTTCTACGCATGTCAGGTAATAGTGGCTTAATCTTAGCTTTATATATAGCTTTGAAGTCGTAGTCATAATTTACAAGTGCTTACAAGTGAGATTCAGATTACAAGTACACATACATATGTGTACACACATGCACGCTTATGCACATGCACACACACACACCACATGCACACACAGAGAAAATACTACAAGCTTACACACACATACGAGTGTAGTGGTAGGCCTACTGTGGTGGTACACCCGAGAAGGGCAAGGAGGCATAATCATTGATCATAATCATCTGCTGTCAGAACTCAGCAGAGGGAACCACCATCATGGCAAATGCCATACTGAACAGTGGAACCCCTATTGCCTGAGCTCAGGTGTTTTTATTGATACAGAACTCCTCAGATAGTCTACTGATAGCACATGCAGATCATAAGCAATCAAACATCCCCACATAAATCCAATACAAAATGCCAAGGCCTAGACAGACCTTTTCGCAACAGTTCACAAAACAATTATTTTATATATAACATCACCCCTCCTGTCCTCCCTCCCCCTTCCTACAACTCTCTCTCATGCTAGTGTCTATTCATGCTGTTTTGTGACCCACTGAGATTAACTAGGGCCATCCGTGTGACATGGGTTTGGACCTGTCCATAGAAGCCTGATGGGCTCAACAGTGGGTATGCAACGGAAAGACAATGACTCCTCTTTACCAAGAATCTGTTGATGGCCATCAGTTGAGAGTGAAGGGTAGGGCCCGTAAGCCTTTCCTCCTCTTTCTCTTCCTCTTCTTCGACTGACGATAGATAGGGCTGATTTGTGAGCACCCAGTACTATAGTTGGTGATTTCTGTGACTGTGTTGAGTCTAGAGAAAGGCATTTTCACAGCCCTCCACATTCTCTTTCAGCTCTTACCTCCCTCCTGATCCCTCTTCCATAGAGCTCCCTGAGAGGGTGGGTAAGTGATTGTCTACGGCTGTTGCTCATGCTCTGCATCCTGGACTTTTGCATCCTGGGAGCCACTTTTGTCTGTGGGTACACACAAATGTATTTAGAAGCGCTCAGTCAGTTCAGTTAACTGTAAGAAATATGCCCACTGCCTGGGCCTACTACCTTCTCCAAGCCTGGGTTGTTAATCAGGCTTATAGTACCATGAAGTCAAACATTTTTAAAAGCAGGGATTTTAATTCATTTTCTGGAATTTCTGTTATCTCACTGTCTTTGTTTTCGGTTAGTGAAAATTTGGTACCAGCTAAAAATCCAAACCTCATAGACTCCCAGCTACCATATGAGAACTTTCTCCTTCAACTCTAGTCACTGCAAAGGCTCAGGGGATTTTCTCTGTCCACTCCAGTCGGCCTATACATGCCTGTGCCCACTCTGTTCTCAGGAAACTCTTGTGCAAGTAACAGACTTACTCATCAATTCTCTGCCAGATTCTCTGACATCACCAACCTCTACAATCCACCTATGCATCCAGAGTGGGGCTCCGTCTGTTCCACCTGCAGAGGAGTCACATAATTAGCCTCCTGAACAGGATGATCTAGAATGGGACCACACTCCTTGGAGAGCATGTTTCTCCTGCCCGTGGCTTCATCACTGAGTATGAACTTCTGTATAGAGTGTGGTGGTTTCCACAGATTACTGTGGACTGGGCCACATGGGGCTGAATTTGCTCCTGAAGGTTTAACCATGCTATATTGGAAACTTTGAGCATCAGAAGAGAGTACCTCCTAAAGGGCCCTGTTTGGAGTATCTTGGTCTGGACATTCTTTGTATATAATACTGAATAAGATCCCAGCTTCTTCCTGTTATGATGAAGCTGGTCTTGGGAGAATGTCTTCGACCACAGGTTACCATGATTTTCTCAACCAGGAAATCAGTTCCCTTTCTATGGAGTGTTTAAGGGTCATGGTGATAACCCTTAGTGATAGCAATAACAGTGTATGATTGTGACATCAGAAGCTGAGTGACGTCAGATATCACTCCAGAAAGAAAAGGCAGTCAATGTGCAGCATACTAAGGTCTCAATTCCTAAGTACAGAAGCCCCACTAGGGCCCTGTAATATGTGTCTACATGAAGGACCATGGTAACCAGATGTATGGTTGCTATAGTCTGCACCTGGAATGTCTCTCAAATGCTTATATATTGGAGGTTTGATCCTCAGATGGTGATGCTATTGGCAGGTGGTAGAAACATTAGGTAGCGGCATCTGTTGGGGCTCTACAACAAGCAGAGCCCACAGCGGGGCTCCCCTCTGGGGGGTTCTGCCCCCCCCAGTCTACAGTGTGGGGATCCCACTTCTGTGGGGAGCTCCAACCCTGACACAACCCTCCATATTTATCTATGAGCAGCCTCCACAGTGGTGTGGAGGACACTCTGCCTTAGCCCCACCCCCTTGCCAGGCCCAACCCCCCAGCTATCTAACTGTCAAGCTGCCTTACTGAGGCAGTAGGAGGACCAAATTAAGGACTGGGCTGCTGGCTGCCTGCTCCCAGTCCAAGATGGCATCTCACAGCTATGTGTGTTTCTGCCAGGGAACAAATCAGACTTTTCCCAGCAAGCCTAGCCCCTCATGCTGTCAACTGCTGTTTGGGGTTAATGCTTGCCTCCCTTGACACCCTGCTGGGGATCCCGGGGTGGGGAGGGTTTGGGGGACAGCCGCCATCCCTGTGCCCACCAGGAACCCCAAATGGTGCCAAGGACCACTGGGGAGCCAGCATATTTCCCCTTTGGGGGAGTCTGGCTCTTCAAGGCTTGGGAGCTCTGAGACTTGAGACATCCCCAAAAAAAAACTTCCCCCTGGGACTATCAAGGACCCCACTCCCAGCCGGCTGCAGGGTCCCCCAACCTGGCAGAGCAGCACAGAAGTGGCCCCAACTAATACAAATTGCCGTAAGCTGGGCCCCTCATCCCTCTCTAGACTTGAAAAAAAATCCCACCAATCACAGGCCACCCTGGGAGGCTCTGCCCCCTCAGGGACTATATAAAGGAGCAGCCTTTGGGACTCTGAAGGAGAGCAGGGAGGGGGGCGTAACTTCCGCTGCTGCCTTCCTCCCAAGTGGAGGCAGCCACCAAAAAGCATGAGGAACACTTCAGCTGGGCCAGAAGCAGAGCTCGGCCAGAAGAAAGAAGAACAGCTCAGCCAGGGATATTTCTCTTCAGAGCTGCAACAGAAGAAAAAAGAACACCTCAGCCCTACTAGGCTGAGAACCTCGGTCCTGTTGGGATATTCTACCTTCAAAACTGCATCACCTCCAGGAGGTGAGGCAAAGCAGAACTAAACACCTCACTTCAGCTCTGCTGGGCTGAGCACCTCAGTCCTGTTGGAATATTCTCCCTTCAGGACTGCACCTCTTCTACAGGGAGATTTCTCCCTTTGGCGCTGTGTGGTCACTGGGCTCCTGAAAGCCAGGCCACTTTTCCATCATAAAGGAGCCCAACATTTCCATCTGTTCCAGTTTAATAAAAAAAAAAAAAAGCATAACAGCATCTACTTGGAAGAAGTTAGGTCATTGGAAATGTGCCCTCGAAGGGCACACTTGTACCCAACCGCTCTTCCTCTTGTTTCCTTTGCTTTCTGGCTGCTGTGAAGTCAGCAGCTTTGCTCCGATGTGCTTTTACTGATAAAATGTTCTATTTCACTACAGGCCCAGAGAAATAGAGCCAAGGAACCACAGACGAAAACCTCTGAAGCTGTGAGCTAAAATAAACCTTTTTTATCCTAATTAGTTGATTACCTCAAGTATTTTATTACAGCCATGAAATGTATTACTAAAATCCCTTCCCTGGGAAAGATGAAAGCAGTATCTATTTCTCTTCCTAAGGTCCTAATGGCCAGCAAGGCACAATTTCACCAGAATTCACTCAGGGGAGCCAATGCGTTTATTAGGCTTACTTACAAAGCATAAGCAAGGGGTTGCTTAGAGGAGTACGGGTGCCCCCTCCAAAGGCTACATCAGAAAACCTTTACCCAGCAAGGACAAAGGCTTTTCCACAAGCATACGGATTGAGCCTCCTCTACACTAATCTTACCCGGTCTATAAACTCTAGCCCGTCTCCGAGCCCGTGTGAAATTAGGGAAGAATTGTATACAGCAGGTGGAATAGAGTAGCTGGATACTCAGGTGAGGGCCCCCTGACCCTCCCCATCCATCCACCTATGAGGGGATGCAAACAGTCACAAATCATCTGGGATGATCCCTGGCAGGCACAGCCGAACTCCAGAAGACAGGAGCTTGTTTGGCTTGAAGGAAAGTCATGTCCAACAAAAGCTAACCCATACAATGCAAGCATTATTATGGTTGTCTCTGTGAGGGTGTTTAGGGATAAAATTAATATTTCTGTCAGTAGCCTCTGTGTAAAGCATATCTCCCACAGTGTGGGAGGAATGTCATCTTACAAATCCACAACCTACTAGAAAATATTCTTGGTCCTTCTCTGAGCAAGAAGCAGCTTGCTCTACCAATAGGAAGCCTTACACTTGAACTTCAACATCATTTTTTCCTGGTCTTCGGTCTGTAGATTTTGGGCTTGCTAGCCTCCATAATTGCAAGCAAATTCTTAAACTAAACATTATCTGAGTGCATGTCTGTAATTCCAGCTTCTTGGGAGGCATGGGGATTAATAGCTCAAGGCCAACCTTGTTTATATAGCAAGATCTTATTTTAAAAGAATAAAAGAAAGAAAGAAAGAAAGAACTAGATCAAAACATATTGAATATTTCAATGACAGTAAAGTAAATATTTCTTTATATATATGTGTGTATATATATCCTATTGGCTCTGTTTATCTGGGGAGCTTTAATGCAGACCTTCAGATGATTCCGCTACTACCCTTGCCATGTCCAGACACAACAAAGATTCTAACCTTCAAAATTACGGGGAAATTCACCCACAGTGCCCTGTGGAGGAAGCATACATGAAAAGTGACCCAAGTACTCCACCTTGGTCCCTTCTAGAAGGCCACAGGACAACACAACACTTCATGCTAATTGAAGAAACTGGTAAGTATTGAAGACTTACAAAAAAACACTGTGTGACATTCATGTTGGTATCCACGCTCCCGGCACTTTTGAGGCAACTCCCAGCCTTGTCTTGACTCTTGGGTGTTGGCATTTTTATGCATATGGAACGCCCCACATCATTTGAGGACAATCACCCCATATAGCTATCGTGGACACTGCCTCACATATAATAACCAGGTTTTTATGACCTTGGTTGATGGTAGTTTCCAAATCATGATATTCCCACAAAGATTTAGGGAAAGAGCTTTCTATGTTTTCTGAGATGTTACAGGACAAGTCCACCCTACCCACCAGTGGCCGCATGCTGTTCACTTGGAACAGCCATTCTATGGTTGAGTACCACAGTTTAGTCATCTGTATGGGCAGTTAGTATGCAAGCCTTACACTCAGGGGGTTGTAACAGCATAGGTGAAAGTGCTTTGTAGCTTGAGGAGTATTCAACCACTGTGAGGTAAGATGGGGTAATCCCTGGGACAGGTTCCCGTGTCTAAGGTATTTTAGACAAACCACATGAGTCACAGCATCAAAGACAGCTTTATTGGTTGCTGGGTGCATCTCACACTTCCATGCCTGTGGACAAGAAGGGACTTCGCATAGTGTTTCCTCACCAGTTCTTGCTGCTAGCCAGAGTCTAAGGAGTTTTATGATCTATAATCAAGGTTTAACGTCGGCTCTAGTGTAAACCAGTGGCTTAACCCTACTTAATCCAACATAAATTAGAAAATGTCATAACTATCCATTCACTATCCGGCCTCGAACGTCTTGAAGGCAGAAGCTGTGTCTTCTTTGACTGTTATGCCTGCTGTATGAGCTCAGTGCTTGGCACTGGTGGGCACTAAGTCAACCATTATTTGGTAAACAGAAGGAAAAACATGGAGGAGATAGGGTTGTCGACTTGCTTTCTGCAATTGCTTTTAATAGCCAGTTTAAACTCTTTATTATTTGCCTTCTTTTTTCCTATAATCTATTTTTTTATTGTTCGATAATTCACACACACACACACACACACACACAACTACTGAGTCTCCTGAGTGCTGCCCATCTGTGTATCACCAACTAGAGCATGCGTAGCCTCTCAGGGGCTGCATCCCAGAAGAAAACTGCCTCTTCCTTCCCCAGCAGCCACCAGTTGCTGATAGCATCAGCTAAGGGTGGAACCTCCTGAGCCCCGCCCCCCACTTCCATGCTGGGACTTTGGCTAGCTTGATCTCACACCAGGTCTTGTGCATGCACACGCTGTGAGGTCACGTGTTGCTGCCACGTCCTATTTGTCTTATTTTTATTGCATTTCCTTCACACTGGTACAGTATTTTCTTTCAGTTATTAGCACACACATATGGATACGTAGATGACAGCCTATGGATGTAAATTTAAAATACACATATAGTATCCATTTGGCCATTCAATTGCTCAATCTGTTACCCTTTTTCTGCATATAGAAAATCTAAATCTACCAGCAGACATCTAAAACAAAGTGAAAGACCAGCCTTCATTCATATCTATTCTCCCTCATGCTTTCAGTCAAAGATAAGCTCAAGTCTATATAATTTAAGCTGCTTTATGTATTGAAAAGTATGTCCCTTGGAGAATTCATTAGATACAAGAGAAAAGCCCATAGGAGGTCATTGTATCCCTGAACCCATACAAGGACTCACAAAGCTGTAATCACTGCTTTTTAACACATGGGATCTGCACGATTTAGAAATGTTACCTAGCTACTGAAATGCAGCCAGACAGGTAGCTCACACTTGTTACCACTGGGCTTGGGAAGGTGAAGTAGGAAGAAGTTGAGTTCAAGGCTAGCCTGAAGTACACCGTGAGATCCTGCCTCCGATAGAAAGAAAAAGTAGAAGTATAGAGAATTTTCCCCAGCAAAAGGGTAAAAACAAAACAAAAAATACTGTAGAACCAGTTAATGAACTCTGATTTGATTATTAAGAAAACAACACAGTTCGGCAGGAGGCTTACCTGCGCAGACCTACCTGTCTATTTCTTTCCTAGAAACTACTCATAAGAAAAGAAGCAAAAGAAGCAAATTCCAACAACCTTTCCAGTAACCAGTGGAAAATCTACACACACCCTTGTTTCAGTGTGACAATTTTAAGTAATCAGACACATCTTTAAGATTTAAGACTTCAATTACTTCTTTTATTAACTTTAGTGGAAATGGGGAAACGTGATATTTTCCAGTGAGAATCCTGGACACATTAGACTTTTGTGCAAAGAGAATAAAACAAAACAAAACAAAAAAACCTCGTTGGTTTTGGCTTGTGGGACGCCGCATCAGGGAAAGGTGCCTGCTACTAACATTGATGGCTGGAGTTCAATATCCAGGACCCATATGATGGGAAGACAGTGCTTGTTGGGCCCGCAAAATAGCTCAAGTAGACAGTAAGCTACACATATGGCCACTTACAGCAGGTTATTTCCTCGGGTTACATTCTGGCATGCCAGAACTAGCCAATTAAAAAAACAAAACAAAACATGGCAGCAGCCAAATGCCGCCACGTGGGCCTTTTAAACCAAACAGGCAATGGCTAGGGGAGCTTTCTGATTGGTTAGGACCTGGGCGCAGGATTGGCTTGTTATATTTCTGGGAGATCTTGCTTCAGGAAAGCAAGGAGAGCCTTGGCCGAGAGCCAAGGTCAATGCCATCACCGCTAGGGGGCGCTGGTCTTCTCAAACCGATTCCTAGTAGTTTTCCTCTGACCTACACGTTGCGCTGTGGCAGCCATGTGCGTGTGTACACACACACACACACACACACACACACACACACACACCATACACACATAAAATAAATCCATAATTTCTGTGTTTAAAGTGAGGGGAAACTGTACATTGCATTATCCCCAGTGTTAAAACTCATGATGGTAAAGTGTTACGGCCACTGAGTCCCTTCCAAGGGGTCCAAAGGATAAACACGCACATGGGGACAGACTGGTTCCCTCCTTTGTTCTCAGAAAACACTGACAGGATCTATCCAAGGTATGGATCAGGAAAGCCTCCTGATTTGCCTGCCAAAAGTACTCACTGCCAGCCAGTGAGCGAGCGCACACCACATCCAACAGTGTGAGGTACTGGACCCCAAACCTGTGTCTAGAAACATCCTGGGGTGGGGGCAAGGAAGAGGTGGCACACTTTCTCCAGGAGATGTTACTAGAGCATACCACCTGTGCGTCTGTCCCAAGCAGCAGCCTCCTGTAAAAAGCGCCACCAGGAGCATTCCTGGACTCCGACGTGTGTAACACAAAAGGCCACACAGGACTGGAGTCGCTGAAGCTTTCCTACAGCCAACTCTACATCTTAAGAGAGCATATGGAAAGCTAGAGAGAGGCTCTTGCAGAGGATCCAAGTTCAGTTCCCAGAACCCATATCAGGCTGCTCACAGCTGTAGCCTGTAATTCCAGCATGGCCTTTGCCCAAACTCATAGGCACATACCCACACATGAAAACACATGTGACCAAATAATTCTAAATGAAAATAAATCTTGAAAAATAGTAATAACAGCAACACACCCTAAAACCATGACACCCAAAGACCCTATTGCCAAAGCAACCTCCACTGAAAACTCGGCAGCCCAAACTGGCGTTCTGTGTAGGAAGGGGCTCTGCTTTCACTTGCTTTATTGAATTATTGGCTTGCTCTTGTCTCAGAAAAAAAAAAAAGGAAAGCACACAAGAAGCACAGTGATTTCTAGGAACAGGCAAAGTGGGCTAGTAGTGTGTAGAGGCAGGGCTGATGATGGATTCTCTGTTTCTCCTTCCTAGCTTCTATCCTGCAATTTCCTTCCTGGCATCTGTGGTTGGAACTGCTCAGGAGCTAGTAAAGCTGCCGGAGATGACTGACAAATGACACCTTGGTCCTTCCTTTATCCAGGAAGGACGCCACCCACAACATTCTTTTCCGGGTAGCCAGTGTCCTAGTCAGCAGGGCGGCTCTAATTGCCACCTCCAAGAACTCCCCAAGGACTATTGGTAAGGAATCTGGAGCTTATTCGATGACAAATGCTCTGCAAACAAGAATTTGTATCATCTTTCCAGCTCCCCTCTGTCCTTTTCCTTTGTACCTCACTAACCCCTAACCCTAACACCCAGCACTTAGCCAGGTGTTTGCAAGATGTTTGCCACTGGCTTAAAATAAGTTAGTAGAATTGACCCAAGTTGGAAGGGCAAAGGGGAAGGCGTGAAGACAGCTAAAAAATATCATTGAGTTGTTTACAAACATCGTCTCATTTAATTTGAAGAGTCCCCAGAGATAAGAAAGCATCTCTCTGTTTCAAAGGCTGAGCTCAAAGACATGAAATCACCCGAGGCCACCCAATCCCTCAGATTTCAAATTCAGTGCTAAGGCTGTGGTGGAACACACCTTTAATTCCAGCACTCAGGAGGCAGAGGCAGTAGATCTCTGTGAGTTCGAGGCCAGCCTGGTCTACAGAGTAAGTTCCAGGACAGTCGGAGTTACAACATAGAAACTCTGTTTCAAAAAATCAAATTCAGTGCTCTGCCCCCTTTCCCAGTAAAGCCCACACACAATCTCAGAAGTCCACACCTTCTCAAATTCACAGACAATTTGCTCTGTTTCTTGTGTTCTTGGTGCGTTTTAACCTTGACTACTGGGCGAGTCCCTTCTTTAGGTGCTCAGAGATGATCTAGTAAAAAATAAATGCTGGAATGCTTGCCTCTTGTCTCCTTCCTCTACATTACCACCCATTTGCCTGCTTCTCAGCATAGCCAAGCCTCTCCAAAGGCAGCCTTCAGTACTTCCCCACTGAGGATTTCACCTTCTTCCATTTGTCCCTATTTCTTTAGCTTGTCCCAAAACATCTGACATACGGTTCAGGTGCTTTGGGGGTATCTGGTTCCATCTTAGACTTTTTTGTTGCCTGGGCTCTAAGCCCCAGGTCTTAGCTAACCATAATATTGCATTCCCTAGTTAGCTCTGTTGGTTGTTTGTAACCAGTATGGAACGGGCATCTGATTCCACTGGAGCCAATCTGACACGAGAAAGGGTTTGCTGGCTCTTTGTGGAAAAGATACATTCTCATTGTTTCTGAGTATTTCTAAAATGAACATTTCTTTTCCTTTTGGATTAAAATGAGGAAGTGTGGAGCCTGGAAGTCATTGGTAGCCATCCTGGGTGGTGACTTGGGGAAGGGAGCGCCTTGGCACGAAGCTGACCTTCAAGAAAGCTGAGTGGAGAGACAAGATTCCAGGTCCCTGATGACATTGTTGAGCTACTGAGACAAATTACCCCTGAAACTCATCCTACCTCTAACTTCCTGTTGGAGGGGTTAAAAAATCCATCTTTAAATGTATTTAGTGTGTATATGCATGCGTTAGTACAGATGTATATCCCAGCCAAATGTAGGGTCAGAAGACAACTTGGCAGCCTAAGAAATCTTCCTTAGTGTTGGAGTCAGATTAAGTCAAGCTTTTATTTCCTTGAAACAAAACAAATCCAGATGTTTGGGTTTCGAAATTGTCCCTGCCTGATTTGTGAATGGGCTCCACCTTGCCGAATACAATGGTCTCTCTGAATCTCTTCTCCGCTCAGTAGCACTGGACAAATACGCATTTCACTCCCTCAGTCTCTTAGGTTGACTTACTTGATTTCATTCTTTGTGGGTTTTCTCCCCTGTGATCTCCCTTATTCAATATCCCTCACCAAATCCTTTAGTTCGTCCTGAGACACTGAGGGGAGTGCTGCAGGAGCTGCTCACAACACACTTGACATCCCTAGGCAACACCTTCTGTTTCCCTGTCTTTAACTCCCGTTATATAGCAATGACTCCCAGATTTATAGTAGCCAGCCTAAATCTCGTTTCTGCACTGGGACTGCCGTACTAATGTCTTTACTTAGATGTCTCCCACAAAACTGCAAACCTACCTCGTTATATTGGGGTGTTAGCTTTACACAATCACAGACTCTGACTGTCCTGTTGCCCTCTTCATCACCCAGCTCCACCGTCACTCCTGATACAGTAGGCTGTCCGTGACATTTCTGAATAAATAAACAAAGGATGGATCAATGATAGGTTAACAATAAGTGGATAAGTCAGATAATGTGTCCTTTAACTACAAATAACGTTGTCCTGATACAGATTTAATAGAAGAGAATTGAGCTGTCTCAGCTGAGCATGAGGACAGGTCTATGGGTGGACTTCAAGGCCACGGAGCTTTTCGGTTTGGGACGGTGTCAAGACTGTCCTCTCGTTCCTTCTCCATGAGCAGCCATCCATCTTTCTTTCTAGTTTCTTCTTTATCGTTACTATTCCTCAGGCCAAATGGAGATGCTAGATCTGGGGCTGGTAAGCTTTCTCTTAAAGTTCTAGGTAGACTGGAGGGCCACATGGTTGTTGAGCTGTAGCTGGTCTTGCCTGAACTGCTGCAGGATCAAAACAGACACAGGCAATGTAAATGGTCCCAGCAGCAGGTCTAGTAACACTTTATTGACAAAACAAGTGGGGGCCTTGGGACCATAGGATCTAATCTCGGGTCTCAACTGTCAGTAGATGTAAGATCTGTGTGTCAGCCTGGCAGTTTGCGGCTGTGGTGTCTCCAGGGCTCAGATAATTATCTAATCCTTGATAGTGAGGCTGTGACCAAGTAGGAAGGGTGGAGCTGCTATGTGGCTACCCTTGAGGCACTCACCTATCAGAGACTTGAAGATGGAGGGCAAACCTAGAGATGGAAACACACAGCGACATGTGTGTCTAAAGTTCGCTCCTTCATCTTTCACACATCTGCTGTCTGCAATCCCTCTAATTCCACTTCTAAAATGAATTGTCAGCATGTCTACTCTCTCTTATCTTCCCAGTCCAATAAGCATCTTTCACCTGGCCTTCTACAAGTCCTGCAACCAGTCCCTTCTCTCTTGCCCACCTCAAATCCCAGCCAACAGCCAGAGACCACTTAAAAACTGGGGGTACGACTATTGTTTTTATGTAGAGAACCCAGCAGGTTGTATGGAGAGTTTCCACACTAGGTCATGGGGTCCTTGGGATTAAGGAACCCAGATGCAGTGGGCAAGGAGTAGGAAGTCATCACTGAGAAAGAGTCCTTAAGAAGGAATTTCCCATAGACGTGGATGACAGCTCTTCTCAGGACCAAATTGAGATGGAGGGTCAGAGCATGGCGGAAGACAGGAGAGTCCAGGAATTACCTGGCTAAAAGGGATTTTCCAGAAAGGGAGTCAAATGCCTCTGGGCATCGATGGGAGGAGAAACTCTACCGTCAGCCACACCCAAGTCCCGAACTCAGTTCTTGCATTCCCAAGGAATCCGTTTTCTTCACCCATAACCTTAGATGAGGAAATGAATAGTAATAGAGGGGCTATTGCTGGGTGTAACACACGCTCTTGATCTCAGCACTCAGGGTGCAGAGGTGGAAGGATCTCTGAGTTCAAAACCAGGCTGGTTTTGAACCAGAGTTCAAAACAGAGTGAATGAATTTCAGGATATCCAGAGCTATATAGTGAGAACTGATCAAAAAAGAGGGGTGAGTGCATTGGCTTATTTGTTGAAGACAGCATAGGCAACAGATGTCTTCAAGCCGCGTACAGCAGAATTGTGTGACGTGTGCTCCATTACTGGAGTCATAATGTTGCCAAGGTGCCAGGAGGTGAGAAGACTGTGCGGAGGGGGCTGCTGGGACACTACAGAGGCAAAAGCATGAGTAGGAGAACACTTTCTGACCCTTTGGAAAAACAGTTCTTTCAGGAAGTTTGTTTCTGGTGATGTGTGGAACAATTCTGTTTCGGGAGCTCCTTGAGGGACTTTTCTATAAAACTCTGTGGTCAGTGGGGAGGCCGTGGACAAGTTCCACACAGGACCTATCCTGGGGAGAGAGTAAGAAGACCTAATTCACTTGAAACACAAACTCAAACTGAGTAGAAGATCCTGGGTTTGAGAAGTAAGACAAACATGGACGGACGAGGTGGGTCCAACCTGCTCCTGGGCTGAGACAGGGAATATGGAGGGCTATTTCTAGTTAGTCTCACTTAAGTCTGGGTGAAGCGTGCTTCTCTCTATTTTTAAGGTAGTTTTTTGGTGTGTAGCCCAAGTTGGCCAAATGTGTAACTCTCTTGCTTCTGTCTCCCAAGTGCTGGGATTATAGCTGTGTGCTACCACATTAAACGATTCCCCTTTTCCTCCCCTCTTCCTCTCCTCTCCTCTCCTCTCCTCTCCTCTCCTCTCCTCTCCTCTCCTCTCCTCCCCTCCCCTCCCCTCCCCTCTTCTTCCTTCCCTCCCCTCCCCTCTCCTCCCCCCATTCCTCCACTCTACTCTGCCCCCTCCCTATTGCACCCACTTTTAAGATGAGGCCTCACTATGTAACTCAGGTTGCCCTTGTACTTCTGGGCTCAAGCCATCCTCCTGCCCTCCCTTCCCAGTAGCTGGGACCGCAGTGCTTGTCACTAAGCCCAGCTACACTTGTTTTCTAACTCCACCTCCACACCCTGGACAGCATCTGGAGTCCTCCCTTTGTCCAGGGACAGAAGTTTTCAGTATAAACTAGATCTTCAGAAGGGAAGCTATACACAAAAGAGCTGGCCAAGAACTGAAGAAACTGGAGGACACAGGCGGCGAGCATCATTTCTGTGGAGCTGTTGCCTGGCAACATGCTGGCTGCCGACCAGAGACACATTTCCAGGACGCCAACATGCCCTGATGATGTGGTGTCTTTGTAGATGGGGCCAGGGAATTCCCTAATTTCCCCACACTGTAATAAACATTTTAATTGCTTGTGTGCCCTAGTTGCTGTTTCTGAACAAAATAAAGAAAAGGTCTTATTTGCCAAGGCAGGGATATGGTTTTCAGTGAAGTGCATGACTCCTCTCTCTCCCTCCCTCCCCCCTCCCCTCTTGTCCCAAGTTTGCCAATAGTAAAGAGAAACCACGCGTTCTTGTACTTCCGTCTCATATTTAAGAGTTTAGGGCTAGTTGTTCAAGTCTATATCCTCGCTTATAGTGCCCCAGCCTGTGGCCTTGACCTCTGCCCCTGGTAGCTGCGTCTGTTAATCTGACAAAGCCTCGAGTAATCTGAGAGAGTCCCAATCAAGAGATTATCCAGATGAGACTGGCTTGTGGCCTTATCTGTGAGGAGTGATCTTGATTGATGATTGATATGGGAGAGCCCAGGGTCTAGCCCACTGTGGGCGGTGCCGTCCTTAGGCAGGTAGGCTCTTTAAGAAAGGTGGCTGAGCAGGAGTTGGGGGCAAGCCGGGGATCAAGCCAGTAAGCATTGTTCCTCTATAGTTTCTGTTTTAGTTCCTGCCCTGACTTTCATCAATGATGGATTTTAACCCAGAAGTGTAAGCCAAATGAACTCTTTGCTTCCCAAGTTGCTTTTGGTCAGAGTGTTTGTTTTGCCACAGCAGAATAAAAGCCTGGGAAATGAAAGATTCTGAGATCCTACAAAGCATTTAAGAAAAAAAAAAAAAGTTCTCTTTACTGTTACTGTGGATTATGTACCCAAATACCACATGGGCCTACTCTGATAAAGTAGATGGAGGGTAGGGAACAGGGCCAATTTCTGTTTAGACAACATGACACTGACACGGATATCTGGCATGGCCAAGATGGCTAACATTGGACACGGAGGGCTATAAGTCAGCAAAATTGGGTGACACCAGATGTCCAGGGAACTTCAACATAAATAGTAATGAAATCCGTTACATAAATATTCCTGGGAGAATGCCACTTTTGTGTGAATCCGTATTAAAAACGGCCTTGAAGCCGGGCAGTGGTGGCGAGCGCCTTTAATCCCAGCACTCTGGAGGCAGAGGCAGGCGAATCCCTATGAGTTCGAGGCTAATCTGGTCTACAGAGTGAGTTACAGGACATTCAGAGTTACAACAGAGAAACCCTGTCTCGAAAAACAAACAAACAAAAATGCCCTTGAGGTCAGGGAGCTCCTCCTTCCCTTCACCAGGCTGCCCGGTTCTGTCTGTCTTAGGGTCCGAGTGCTGGCCTGCATGTTGGTGTGTGCCTGAGTATCTGCCTGTTTGACAGCCTGTGTGCTGGCTGTCAAATAAACCATATCTCGTCTATCGATGGTTCCTCACATCCTCTCCAATCTCTCAGCCTCCTGAGGCCCCCTCTTTTTCTGGTATTGGAGCTTAGACCTCTCACTATCTTGATCATGGATGGGGAAAACAAAATCCAAATCCTCAAAATCTGAGCTGGGACTGCTGAATTGTAAAGTCCTCAACAAGAAGCTCTACCTAAACTCATCCCAGGTACAGACTAGGAGTTTATGAAAATACAAATCCCCTCCTCCCTCCTCCCTCCCTTCTTCCTCCCTTCTTTCTTCCCTCCCTTCCTCTTCCCTCCCTGCCTCCCTCCCCTTCTTCATTCTCTCAGCTTTCCCTTCCTCTTCTCTGTCCCTTCCTCCATTCCCATCCTCTATCTCTTTCTCCACACCCGCCTTTCTTGCTTCCGTACATGTCACCACACCAATAAATGGGTGTGAATAAAGACAGACCTCAGACCTGAATGTGCCGTCATGAACCTGCAATTAGGACTTGTCCTCTGAGGTGTGGTACTAATTGGTTGATGTGCGCAGAATGCCAGGACATTCTTAAATAAATCCCTATAGGAGTTCAAAGTATTTGTAATTATTATGATTATTATATAATTTATGAGATTTAGCTGTAAATCTTATAATAAGATGAGGTCAGCACTTTTAAAAAGAGGAAACAAGATGAGACCCTATATAAAGTGCCCTGTGCTCACTGGCTCCAAGAGGAGGAGCCGGCGGAAGACAGGTGAGTGCGACACTGACGCTGGACTTGCATTGAGCTTATTTAGAATGAAAACCCCAGGGTGTGTTAATCCATTGATCATGGCTGTGTCTCCGCTTCTGAGTAAGACTGAATCAAAAGCTTGAGGACCCTGCAAGAAAAACCCAAGTTTTAGAAAGTTGAGATGATAGACTAACTCTATTCTTCAAACACATTGCGACTGTTATTCGTTTCTCTCAGTGCATGTGTGGGGCTTCTTCTGAATATGTGCACGCGCACAAGACCAAGAGCAGGAGACAGAAATATCTGTTTACTTAACACTAACAGTAATAGGGGGGCCGTATAGAAAGACGAGGAAGGTTATGGGCCCGTGAACAGGAACAGGGGTCCCTCACTTCGGAGCCTTCTGGGTGAGGTCTCTCACCGGTAGGAAAGCAAGAACTCCAGCAGTCAACAACTGCCTCGCTACCTCCCCAACTATAAGCCTGCGATTTTCTAGAAATCTCACCAGAAACCTCATCTACCGAGAAAGATGTCCTAAGTGCCTTCAGCAATCCTATGGGCTCCCGGCTTCACCTCGTCAGGTTATAATTCTATCGAGGCATTTCCAGAGCTGCTTTATCATCTCATTTATCAGAAGGAAAAAGGGAGATCACTCACCCCATTTTGAGATATAACTTGGGAGACACCAAAGTGGCATATACGGCTAACCATACGACATTTAATTGCATCCCTCTTTTGAGGAACCCACCCACACCTGGATATGTCTTAATTTTTGCTATTCTCCTGTGAGAAGCCAATATCCACACTGGGGTATGTCTTGTTCTCTTCCTGGGTGCCTCTCCTCACTCTTATGCTTAGAGCCTGTATTAAAATATTTTCATTAAGATCTGCAACTCTGCTTCATATTGGCTAGTCCTGAAATTCTTCTCTGTGCCAAAGCCATTAGTCCTGGGTTTGCCTGAGTAGAGGTCCCTAAAAGATTAAAGGGACCCCTTGGGCTGCTGGGGGTGAAACTGTAGAACTGTGTATCTTCTCTCCTCTTTCTGCTGATGCTGACAACAGATCAAATAGAATGTCTTTTCTGTTCTTTTAAAGCCAAAGGACTAAAGTGTTGGTGCCTTGCCAGATGGTAAACCTTTCTCCTTTCATGCTCAGTCTTGCAGATGAAACATTGACCCAGACATCACGTGTGTGTGTGTGTGTGTGTGTGTGTGTGTGTGTGTGTGTGTGTGTTGTCTATAACAGAGTCCTGCTTTATCTGAAAGCTGTGAAAGAGCTAAGGCCAATGTGACTAACAGTTTAAGTCTTGGCTATCGGAGTTAAAAGACAGACAAATTTTAAGAGTCTATGGTAGATGAAGCCATGATACTTTTGTTTAGATATCTGCTCAGAGGGGGATATTCCTGAGCTCACCCAAGGACGACAGTCTTCCCAGATTTCTTAACTCTGACAAAATGAGAAAGAGCAAGAAGGGAGGTACACGTTCAGACAGTCTCCACTGTAAAGGAAGGGTTTACAGATTTGCCAACAGGAGGGAAGAGACTTTCTTAGGCCTTCTAAGTTTTCCTGGCTGGTGTCCACAGCTCATTATCCAAACTTAGCAAGTGCATGTGATCATGGGCCATGGGAAAATGCAATCTGTGAACAAGCACAGTTTAAATGGTTTGTGGGCACACACCTGCAATCCCAGCACTGGGGATGGTGAAGCAAGAGGATCCTCAGTTCCAGGTCAGCCTGGGTTACAAGGCAATATCCTTTCTCACAAAATCAAGCTCACATCTATACTCTCTGTGCTCAGTAGGCAGAGGCAGGACCACTGTAGATTTGAGGCCAGCCTGGGCTATATATGGCAAATCCTAGGCCAGGCTCTGAAACCTATCTCAAAACACGAGCAAAGACTGTAATGTTGCTGCCTTATATTTCGGTCTAAAAAGTAGATTTTATTGCTGCAACCCCAGTGGCAGAAGCATTTTATATTTATGACTGTCATTGATACTCTAGTTTTAATTTAGGGACCGTTGGTGCAAAGCAATGGGCTTTACCATGTGCAAGAAGTCGGGGGAAGAACAGATCAGCAGGAGGGGCGTGGGGGAAGGGATGATGCTCAAATGCCCCCCCCCCCCCAGATGCCCTGGATGTCTGTTTCAAAGGTAGCCTGTCACAGCATGAAGCTCCCTTGCTGCCTTTGCTTTTTAGCTCTTTAGATCAGGAGAACAGTGTTATAGTAGATACTGTGATCGACATCAGGACTGATATTTTCAAAACAGCATCAAATGTGGGGAGTGGTAGAGGTACTAACGAATGAATCATAAGTAACTGATGGATGGACACTCCTTGAGCCCACCCACTGAGGTGCCTCAGCTTTTAAATACAGAAGGTCTTTTGACACCTGGACAAACTGGGCCATGAAGCCTGAGTCACCTGCATGTAGTTTATGAATGGACTACCTTGTCTATCCACACAAGATGTCTATTGTCACTTTTTGCTCTGACCTAATACAATTGAAAATAATTGCTCTGCGTATCTGACTGCTGGGACATCAGAAAGTGGCTTTGTGTTGCTAAGTAACTGGTAGATGTGTTTACACAGACCCAGCCAAGTGCTAGCTCAATGTAGATACTTAGTTCCATGCTTGGGAAAGGAGGTAACTCTCGTGCTGCAATGAAAGCTACATTTTTCCCTCTTGAGTTTTCAAAAGGAAGCATCTTCCTTCCCTGTAAAATCAGTAAAAACAATTGAAATGCTCCAGGGTCAGCATTTGAATGTGAGCGGGGCTCTTTTTTTTCTAAAGGACTTTTCCGTAAAGCCAGTGAGATATCTCTGTAAAGCTGATGGCTAATCTTGGTTGTCAACTTAACACACCTGGGAAGGGGATGCTTCAGCAGATTGGACTGTGAGCATGTCTGGGTTGGGGGCATTTTCCTGATTAGTGATTGATGAGGGCCCACTGTGGGCAGTGCCATCCCTAGGCAGGTGGTCCTGGGCTGTGAAAGAAAGGTGGGAAAGTATGAGCTTGAGAGCAAGCCAGTAAGCAGTGCTCCTGCATGGGTTCTGCTCCAAGCTCCTGCCATGCTGGAGTTCTGCCCTGTTTGAGTTCCTGCCTCAATTTCCCTTAATAATGGGCTTCAAGCTGTAAGATGGAATACACCCTTTCTTCTCCAAGTTGCTGTTGGTTGTGGTGTTTATCGCAATAACGAAAGCAAGCTAGAAGAAAAGGCATGTTTTTGTTGAAAAGGACAGGTCCTAGGGGAGATGATGGGAAGCACCTACAGTGGGTGGGGTTTGTAACATTTGTGGAGTGTGGGAGTTGGGCGAGCCTGGACTGCTTGTGCCCGGTGTTACATTCCTGGAAGATCGGGTTGGAATGAGGAGAGGGACAGCATGGTAGCGCACGCTCGATGGACCTCCTTACCAGTTCTCCAGTTCAGCGAGCCTCTCATGAATCCAACCCTGGGGTCCTGCCTGTGACCTTACTTCTGTGGCCTGGTCTCTCCACCCTTCTTGGGTTCTAACCCAGGGGGTCTGGGATTCTCCAGAAGGGGGATCGGAGCAGTAGGGCAAGTCCTTCCCCTCCTTCCTTCATCCAAAGTAAAGAATCAGGGTGTATTCCAAGGCACAGAGGAAGGCCCTTCTCTCCAACCTCAAGAGAAAAGTGCCCAGTTCATGGAAACCATCAACACAAAATTGTGCCTTTCGTGTCATATTTGGATAATGGAAATTGCCTTTCGGCATTCTGAGTCAGGTTGTTGTATATCTCGGTGCCGAGAGTCAAAGCATCTTACTAGGTAGCCCAGGCTAGCCTTGACCTTGCAGTATTTCTCCTGCCTTGGGAATGCTGGGCATATATCCCCATGCCCAGCACATCGTGGCTTTTAAAATAATTAGTACCTATGATCTCCCTTTCCCCTTTCTTCTCTCTCTTTTCATAAAACATTTTTCACTGTGTAGCCCAGGCTGCCATTGAATTCCAGATCCTCTTGCCTCTGCTCCCGGGGTGCTAAGGTTACAGATCTGTAGCATTTCTGTGGACTAGTTAATTGGCATGCATGTCCAATTTTTGCTTCTCCATTATGATTCAAATCACTCATTTTCCACTTTGGATGTGAGGAGCTCATTCTACACTCCCATGGAAACACTGTGTTGTTATGACAACAATTGGCTGGGTTTTTTTTTTTTTGTACCTTTAAACTAATTTTGATTTTAAAAGCACTTCAGGAGCCGTAGAACCAGATGCTCAACATGTCTGCACTGTGGCTGCTCCTGGGCCTCCTGGCCCTGACCGGTGAGTGTGTTTCATTTTTCCCAAATAACTTGGAAGTGGACAGAAGACAGCGCAAGAAGGTAAAGCTACACTTGCATTATTAAAGGGGACCATTTTTCTCCTAAGAAGTCTGATAAATCCTGGAGTTAGGAATGTCTACTGACAAGTAGGCTGGCCCAAGTGGCCTGTAAGAGGATGAGGATCCCCATATTCATGTGCATTTGCATCAACATTGCTTGGAACCAGGCTTTAAAATCTCACCGTTGATAAGTGCTCATTGTCGCTCGCTATAAAAACTCCTACACCGTATGAGTTACTTTACTCATGGCTAGGACAAAATACCCGACAAAAGCAATTTAAGGAAGGAAGGGCTAAATTTTGATCACAGTTTGAGATACAGTCCATCATGGCAGGGGCGGGGCGGGGACTCGAGGTGGCTGGTCACGTGACTTCTGTCATCAGGAAGAGCAGGGAGGTGAATACTGCTGCTCAGCTCAGTTTTCCCTTGTTTATTCAGTCCAGGACAGCATTCCATGAAATGGCACCACCCACATTTAGTATAAGTCTTCCAGCTCAATTAACCGAGTCTAGATGATCACTCCCAGGCACGTGAGGGATTTGCTTCCGTGGTGACGGCAAATCTCCATCAACATGGCAATCGAGATCACCGATCACACAATCCTAAGTTTATTTACAGTCTATATGTTCCCGTAGAGATATTGAGGTGGCTGCTGTATGACTAACATAGTTCAAGTAGACAATTAGCACCAAGGGAATCCGGATGTGACAGAGCAGATGGGTCTCTGAATTTCAGATTTGGCTCTAATGTCGGTAGCAGCTAGGGAAAACAGTGAAAATACTTTTTTTTTTTAATTTGAAATATGTATTTATTACTTACTATATGTGTGCTAATTCATTCAACTAATGCTTTAAAGTTCCTACAAGGTGCCAAGCGTTGGGAATAAAAGAACCATGAAGACAATGTGATTAAGGAAAGGTTGGCAAGGCAGACAGCAGTGACACATGCCACATTACGGGTGCTTGTCAACAACCGTGAAGATAGGAGTGCTCTGGCTCAGACATGAAAAAGGACACCTGCTTAATTCTTTCTATTACTGTATCCACGAAATACCAGATCTTTCCACAAGTAACATTCCTCTCAGATAAACTTATCCACATCTGTGAAGTAGAAGCATTTACTCCAAAACGCTAGTATTTTCAGATGTCAATTTCAGGAAGCTGTTATAAAAACAGAACCTGGGGCTGGAGAGATGGCTCAGCAGTTAAAAGTTCTTACTGCTCTTGCGGAGGACCTGGGTTTAGTTCCTGGCATCCACAGGGCAGCCCATGAACATCTGTAGCTCCAGTTCCAGGCATTGCTGCTCTTTCTGACCGCATCAGGCTGCTGTTTGCATGTGATGCACATAAACTCACATATGTACACACATACATACACATACATGTAAAATACATTCATGTAAGCATACAGGACTTGTATGATGACACACCGTAGACAGACTTCCCAAGAGTTGAAAATCATGTAGCCAAAGAATAAAATCCTTTCTAAAAGCACGGTTGCAGTTAGGGAGATTTCATTGGTAAAGTGCTTGCCATGCACATATGAGGGTCTGAGTTTGATTCTTACCCTATATAAAAAGGCAGGCACAGTGGCTTGGATTACACTAGGAGGCCAAGACAGGAGGATTCCTGGGTTTTGGTGGTCACTGCACACCTGCAATCCCAGTATTTGGGAAGTTGGAGCAAGAAAACCAGAAGTTCAAGTTAACCCTTGACTACACAGTGGCCAACCTGGGCTGCATGAAGCCTGTTTCAAAAACCTGACTAATTAGTCGAATAATCAATTAAAGCAATGCCTCCCCTTCTGTGATGACTGGAACAACAGTAACGGGTATCATGGGACACAGATGTAAGACAGAAGAGAAAGATGTGGGGGAGGAGAGCTCATATAGAGACCTGACCCTATGATGTGTCTGCACACTCCCTCTTCTCAACCCTTGGCCTCTGGCCAGACTGCTCTGGGGGAAGCTGAAGCTAACCCTAGTCCCTGTTCATAGAGCACACCTGTACTTGGGGTCTGGATGGAGATGCCCACAAGACTCTGGCTTTAAAATACATGTTTCTCCAGAGCCAGCACGAATACCTCACCAGACCAATGAGCTATGATATTTGCAGCCCTTGAGATTTGCAGAGAAGGAACTGCTCCAACAGTTCCTCATGTCTGCAGGAAAGGAGGTGAGAATGTCAAATCAAAGCAGCATTATTACAGTTCCCTAGTGTACTGCTAGTGTAATTTCAAAAGAACTTCGAGTGTGGACAGGCGCTCTAGCGCTCACGGATTTTACTGTCGTTTTTTAATTAATCTGTTCGTTCACTGTGCTCTAGCCTCAGTACCTCAGGCTGAACTTTTCTCACTCTGCAGGCTCCTCTGAAAGCAGCAATTGGGGTTGCTATGGAAACATCCGCACCCTGCACACCCCAGGAGCATCTTGTGGGATTGGAAGACGCTATGGCCTCCCTTACTGTGGTAGTTAACAATCTCTGTGTCCATTCTTGTCTCGTGACTCCTGCTGCTTCTTGCTCTCCTATACTAAGGAATGGAAAGAGAGAGCACGCAACAGGGAGTCCAAAGCCCCTGTGAGAGCCCTGGCTCTATTCTGAAACAAATCTCATAGTTTTTCAAGGCTCTCCTGAAGCTGGGATAACCATCTTTATAGAATTTTTGCAAACTCCATATCATGGGGTTATGGACCATCTTCTTGGACTGTAGAAGAAGCCAGAACAGAGTCTAACCCGTGTAAAGCAGTATCACTTTTTGTTCTTATTATTAGTTTAAACTTAAATGATTTCTTGAAATCACATACAGGTGAAAGTTGGGCAGTTGTGAGCAAAATCGTCCAGGGGGACTCGCCAAGAACTTACTGAAAGGTTAGGGGACTTTCTCCTTCACATGGTGACCTGTTGTGGTGACATCATGCATTTTATTGGGAAACCTTCTCTGAGTTCTTAAGATTGTGTGAGTGCTGATTGTGCCTACAGCATTGGTTCTCCACCTTCCTGATGCTGTGGACCCTTTAAACAGTTCCTCATGTTGTGGTGACACCCCAACTATAAATTAAGTTTTGTTGCTACTTCATAACTATAATTTTGCTACTGTTATGAATTGTAATGTAAATATACGATAAGCAGATGGTCTTAGGTGACCCTAGTGAAAGGGTCCTTTGACCCTCCAAGGGGTCACAATCCCCAGGTTGACAACTGTTGGCCTACAGAATTGTTATGGAAGAGACAGAGACGAGTTCATGGCCACTGATGGTGGCAGAGATCTCTAACTTCCAGAGATGCGTGGGGTGGGACTCTGGTTCACAGAAAAGTCCTAATCTGAGGTCAGGAGATGGCCAGTAGGCGTTTAAATTTGGCGTTTTCAGTCACACACCCTGATCTAACCCTTAGCCACATCCTTCCTTCTGTGTTTGCTCCAGGAGTCCGTGCCTCAGAAAAGCTGGCTGAAATGGACAGGCCATACCTCCTGAGATATCAGCCCACGATAAGGGTTGTTGGCCGGAAATACTGTATGGATCCTGCAGTGATCGCTGGTGTCTTGTCAAGGGAGTCTCAGGGTGGCAATTTTGTGGTCGACCTGGGCAACGTGGGCAATGGAGTCGGGGTGATGCAGGTAATGTTCCATCAGTCAAGGTGACTTGGGGCTGGAGAAATGGCTCGGCTGGTAAAGTGCTTTCTGGAAAAGCACCAGAACCTGAGTTCCAATCTCCAACACCCATGCAAAAAGCCAGCCACAGCAGTTTGTGCCTATAATCTTAATGCTGGGAAGGTGGAGGCAGGGGGATTCCTGGAGCTCACTTGCCAGCCAGCCAAATCAGTGAGCTGCACATTCAGTAACAGATTGAAGAATATACTTCATGCTGATCTCTGGCCTCCACTGGCATGCTCACACATGCACTACATGTGAACACGCACAGAGAGAGAGGGGGAGGGGGAGGGAGAGAGAGGTGGCCTTTCTGCTTTGTGATACAACTTCAAGGGAACACAAGGGTGGTTTTGTTGCAGATGGCACAGTGCCACAGAACACAGAATGAATGAATGAATGAATGAATGGTGCTACCTGGATTTTGTGAGGGCTGAGGCAATTCTGTGGCAATTTCCAATGCACTTGGAGCCACAATTACTCTTCAGGGAGCATACTGCTTTATTGCCAGGACACACACCCAGGGTACCCTATTCTGGGTTCCCAGTGAGGCACTCGTTCAGGAGGAAGGTCACAGATTGCATCTTTGCTCTGCAGTTTCCGTGTGTGACCTTGAATGGGTTACCTTTACTGGGCCTGCTGCGCTATCTGTACAATTCCATTTAGGTTTTGGCAGTGCCGGGCAGTTGTACTTTGTGCATGCTTAGCAGGTGCTCTACCGCGGATCTCCACTCTTCCTAAATGCCATTCCAATAGAGTTATAAAGAGTCAATGGAATAATGTAAAAAAAAAGTAGCTGTGTGTGGTAGGTTCTCAACAGTATTAAATTCCCCTCTCCTCATCTTCTTTATATGTAAATCTTAGTGCTGGGGGTTGAGTTTTAGTTTTGCACTGATTTGACCAGATATCACTCATAAGAGTCTTCTGGGGGCGGAGCCACTGTTGGGCGTGAGAGTGAGCATGAGGGTAGAGTCTCCTGTTGCCTCTCAGGTAATTGTTAGGAAACCTGTGTGCATTGTGTCATCTTTGAGCTTTTAGGGAAATTTACTGCTTACTGATCTTTGAATTGGCTTCTCTTGGCTACTTGTAACGAGCTTCAATTTAAAGGCATCTTCTGATGCCTTGTCTCACTTTGATCCGTGGACACATTCAATAATCTGATGAGAGGGGGCAGCAAGCCACCAATGACGTAATGGGCCTCACAAGGGAGTATAACTGATTTCTGATGCTGTATCTGAGCTCTTAAGCCTTAACTACGTGTTGGGGGCCAGATGTATCGGTTTACTTTTCCACTCGTAACTAAACTCTGCCTCCCGTTTCTCTTGCCACAACTGCTACTGAGACAGATTCTCAACTTGAAGCTTTTTTTTTAATCCCCCTAGCTCTAAAAGGTTAGAAAAAAAAGAGAGAAAGAAATAAATCTTTACAGTTCCTACTAGTTGTCTTTATCTGTCTAAACCTGGAGAACCAGACTAAGGTCTAACATCTATTATCCCATTAACTGGTCTCTAACATGCTTTCTCATTGGCCATCCCTTGTCTCAGCCTGGCGGCTGCCTTCCTTCCCAGCAACTGTCTTCTGTCTCAGCCTGGCGGCTGCCTTCCCATCCACTGTCCCTTGCCACTAACTGTCATTGCCAACTGCCACTGCCTCCTTTATAGGGCTTCTAAGCTGTTCCCAGAAGTCTAAGCAGCAGCATGTAACCATAAAGAAGGTTGCACAGTACAAAAACTTCCCGGCAAAGTCCCACTACAGGGTTGTGTCTGTTGTCACGTTACACCGGCAACGGGAAAACTGGGCCAGGGACGCCTGGTGCTCTCAGGACCAGTGCCGTCTACATCACTGGTTTGTTTGCTTGTTTTTCTCTTTTGTAAACTTTATTCCTTGGGGGAGGATCAGTCTATCTCCTTTGAGATGAAGTAAGAATCTCTCCTCAGTCTGATCATCTCTCTGCGGAAGTGGTGACTTATGGAGTCCGAGAAGGGTTAGAATCACCTTCGGGTGTTCTGATCATCTTCGGGAAGGACTGAAGTTCAGGCAGGACCCCTTCCTGGCTCACTTGGAGTTAGATTTGTGGACTGAGGGAAGCTGTCACACTGGATTCTACATGCGTTAGCTGTCTTAGCCTCTGACTTGACCTCTCTGTTACAGAAATGACTACTTGGCTCCTCCCTAGCCTAAACTCTGTAGTTTATCCCCCCTCCTCCTAATTTTTAATAGGAATGTATAAAATGATATTTAGCCTACTGACAGGTTTCACTTAAAATATAATTCTGGGTCACATGGTACTGTTAATTACAAACACAATATTGTACAACAGATTTTCTAGAAAAGCTTTACTGTAAAATGAAAGTCTAGACATATTGACCTGCAACCCCACATCTCACCGCACCTCTGCCACTGCTGCTCGCCCCTATTCTGTCCTTTGCATCTGTAATCCTGACTTTCTGCGTCCCTCATGTAAGCGGAAGCACGCAGGATTTGGTTTTCTGTGACTGCTTTACTTAGTGTGATATCCTCAAGTTTTATCTAGATTTATCTGCACTTCACAATATAATTGTCCTCCTTTTTGAGGCTGAATGATATTGTATGATGTGTGTACATCTCACTTTCTCTGTCCGTCTGTCAAGGACACTTAGATAGTTTTTATCTCTCGGCTGTCATGAGTAGTGCTAAAATAAACATGGGAGTGTGTGTATTTCTGTGAGATGCAGATCTCAGTTTGTTTAAATCAATGCCCAGGAATGGGATTGCTAGCTTGTACAGCACTTCTAATTTTAATTTTGAGGAGGAACCTCTATACTGCTGTCCATGGTGGTGGCCCCATTTTGCATCCCATCAACAGTGCACGGGATTCCAACTTCTCCTCGCCACTCCAACGTCCTCGCCACATTTGTCTTAACGTGTTTTGGACGGTACTTCTCTGAGGTGTAAGCAGGGAACAGAAAGGAGATGAAATGGTCGTGGCTTCAGCCAGGGATGCTGAGTCACTGCCTACCTGGCTCACCAGGCTTTTCCTCTGCCTCCCTCCCTCTAGCACCCAAACTTCTACCCTCCCACATCCTGGAAGAGTGAGTCCTGGATCTCCCAGAAAACTGAGAGTCTCACATCTAGAATCAAAGAAACCCAGGTCAGATTTCCAACCTGGACCCCGGACCAGTACCTGAGAGGTATGTGTTCCTCCTTGGTCTGTTGCTTCACAGCCCGGAATTAAGAGATAAACGTGATCCTCTTCACCAGGTCCCCTGGCCACAGTTTGTCTGCTGAGAGGAGGCAGCTGGGAAAGGGAATCTGAGCTTTCTGCTGCGTGTCCTTAGGCTGGGTGAGGACTAACCTGTCGCATGAATTTCAGGTGGACTTTGTGCCTACAGTAAGGGTCCCAGCTTTGTCCGAAGCAACCAGGACCTGAGCTGCGACTTTGGCAATGATGTCCTTGCACGAGCCAAATACTTCAAGAACCGCGGCTTCTAGCTCCTCAGATGAAACAGAGTCCATTATCATTCACGAGGTCTCAGCGGTTGCACCGATATGGCCAGCCAGTGGAGCCTTCAATCACAAATCTGAGTTGGATCTGAAGGCTGTCAAAACAGCATGAATCATATTAAAAGAAAGTCAATACCGGCATTCTGGACTGTGTCTTTTTTAAACATTTCCTCAGATGTTAGATCCAATGTGGATTTCTGTGAGAAGAGTCCTAAGCCTCAGGAATCCAATGGCCAAGTTCAACAAATAAAAGCTTGGAAACCCCAGGTTATATGTCATTCCACTTAAGCAGTTTGGGTCAGTGGTGGAAATCGAACCCAGAGTCCAATGTCTATTAAGCACATGCTCAACCACTGAGCTATCTCTATTTCAGCCTCAATGAGAAATAACATAGTTTTAATTTTTAAAGAGTTTAATTTAAGCCAGGTAGTGGTGGTATGCACCTTTAATCCCAGCACATGGGAGCAGAGGCAGGTGGATCTCTGTGAGTTCCAAGTCAGCTCTGGTCTACAGAGCAAGTTCTAGGACAGCCAGGGCTACAGAGAGAAACCCTGTCTCAAAAACAAACAAATAAACAAGCAGAAATTTTTTAAAATTTATTTTTACTTTATGTGTATGGGTGTTTTGCCTGCACGCATGTCTGTTAAGCCACGTGCATGCAGTGCCTGTGGAGGCCAGAAGAGGGCACTGCATTTTCTGGAACTGGAGTTATGGATAACTGTGAGTCACGTCAGTGGTGCTGGGAATTAAACCTGGGTTCTCTGGAAGATCAGCAAGTGCTCTTAACCACTGATCCATCATTCCAGCCCTGATAAATGATATTTTTTAGTGTATCTTATACTGTATTTGGAACACAGTTTACACTAAGGAATTACTCACTGTCTGAAATTCTAATTTAACTGGGCTTCTTATATTTTACTTGCTCTGTCATTACCTTCTTAGATAAAAGTTTTTTTAATATTTTATTTATTTTTATATTATGTACGTTGGTGTTTTGTCTGCATATATGGCTGTGTGAGGGTGTCAGATCCCCTAGAACAGGAGTTACAGACAGTTGTGAGTTACCATGTGGGTGCTGGGAATTGAACCCGGGTCTTCTGGAAGAACAGCCAGTGCTCTTAACCACTGAGTCATCTCCCCAGCCCCTTAGATAAAAGTTTAACTGAGAAGTTTCAGTGTTTTTTAGGATAAGATGATTGTAACTATAATAAAGTGTGGACAGTAGCAGTTGGTTTGAAAAGGGAAAGGAAAGATGATATTTCATTAAACAAGATATATATATGTATATACACACATACACACACATATATATAGGTATATGTGTATATATACATATCTTGTTTCACGAAATATATAGATACATATATACATAGGTATATATGTATAAATGTGTGTGTTTGTACATATATGTATACATATTTGTGACTAAAAACACACACACATATATATGTGCTAAATGTTGGTGCTCATAAAACAACCACTTCTAATGGACACCAAGTGGATTCAGTACCCTGTGCTCATTCTTAGATATCTCGTTTAACTAAACACCAACAAAGACATTTCAGAGTTAAACTACACTAATGACGAGATGAGCTGAACAGGTATCTACAGAACAGTCCATCTAACAGACACAGGTCGCATGTTCTCCACAGCCCATAGAACCCTCTCTAAGCTAGGTCACATTCTAGGGCCACATGGTAAAAAGAGAGAACTGGCTCCTGTGGGGTGTTCTATGACCTACACACACACACACACACACACACACACACACACACACACACCCCTCAATGGCAGGTGCATGCCCTATCTCATACAAATTAACAGATGTAAGGAAAAAGTAAAAAGTAAGCATCTAATAAAAACGGGAAAGGACTACTAGACGCTATTTCATGAAACAAGAAAGCTTCTGCACAGCAAGACAAGCGATCGGCAGGGAAGAAGCAGCACACAGGATGAGAGAAGAATGTAGAGGAACACTGGGAATTTGTATGTTAAGAAAAGCTTTTTGGCTTAACTGACTAGTCACTAGAGGTTCGCGTTCCCACCCCAGCTGTGGTAGAGTTGTTTACAGGTTGGAATTGGAATGCTTGATGCAAGTGTCTACAATTTGGTTGGGTGCAGTCATTCTGGCACCTGTAGCTTGTCTTCGGGATTGCACGCCGCATGGGTTTATGGGAACTTTTGACTTAGGGCGTAAAAGGTCTGAAGCCCTGAGAGTCAGGGTGGGTGTTGGTTGGTGGTTCGTTGGTTGGGTTGCTGTCGTTAGTGTGAGAACAAAGGTTGGAGAGATTCTAGCTTAGGACAGCCTAAAAAGAGGCTGTGAAGATTTCTACCTTTCTCTTTTTCTGTATTAAGGTTGCTTATAAAAGCAGTGAAGGTTTCTATCTTTCCTTTCTCCTTCCATAAACTGAGGGTAACGGATTATAGTGTACTGCTACAGAAGAATCTTTGACAACTGTGCACCAGAGAGTTAATATTTAGAATCTATTTTTTAAAAAGACTCCCAACTCACCCTACTGATAAATGGGCTAATGGACTGAAGAGGCAGTTCTCAAAGAAAGAAACATAAATTATGGTCAATAAACACTTGAAAAACTGTTCAACATCCTTGGCCATGAGGGAGATGCGAATGGCAGGGAATGACAGTCCCCTTTTGTTGAATTTCTCTTCCACACACTGACTTTGTCGTCTCTATGGATGATTTTCTGACCCACTTTTCTAATTTTCTCTTCTGTCTTGCTGACTCCCCCCCAAACCCAAGTCCTGGACCAATTAGTTTGTTTTATTCAGATGCTTGTTTGTACACTTTGAGGTTGCTGATTATCTTTATAACTAAAATTATATAATCTTCATCCGACCATTTTTCCATTTCAGTGTCTTTGAATTCAATAGTTGAGGAAAGATTCTGGGGGCTTTGGTTTTCATGCTTCTGTGTTGTGATCTGCATGTGTCTTGGGTTGAATATCTCTTCTCATCGTACATGGGAAATCTTCTTTTCGAGCAGCCTGCTCTTGAGAGCACAGTCTCCAGTACCACTCACAGAGGAGAAAACAAAATTGCTCTAACAGCAGCAACACCTAACCAAACAAGATACAGAAATAAACTTGGCATTGTGTAGAGCTCATTAATGCATCATTGATGGCCATGAATCACAGATGGCAAAATAATGCAGCGTGTGCTATGAAGTTAAAAATGTACCTAAGAGCCATGTGTCCTGGTTCATGTCTTGTTGTCCCAACATAGTGGAGTCTCAGGCAGGAGAATTGGGAGTTTGAAGTCAGTCTTAGCAACATAGCAAGCTCAGATCTAATCTGGGTTATACAAAACTCCATCTCAAAAAATATTTTCTATAATAAATGTAAAAATAGCAAATTAATATAATAAAGGGAGCAGGCAGGGGTAGGGAGAGTAGAAGAAAAGAAAGAGGAATTAAGAGGAATTGAGGAAGGTAAGTAGTGAAGAGTGTTATGATGGGAAACGAACAAGATACTATAAGAATCCTAATGAAGCAAAAAATAAATGCAAGAAAATGTTTCCCAATAATGAGAGCATTCTGAACCAAAATTAGATAAATTTTCCAAAGAAATAAAGAGGCGGTAAAGATGGGCTAGCAGTTAAGAAACTTGCTGCTCTTCCAAAGAACTGGAGTTTGTATCCCAGCACCCACACTGGGAGGCTCGCAGTCCCCTGGAACTCCAGATCCAAGGGATCTGATGCCCTCTTCCAGCGTCTGTGGGCGCCTGTATGTGTGTGCGCATGTACGCACACACAAAATTAATAAGTGAATAATAATAATATCGTTATATACATTATATTTATTATGTATAATTAAGTGTTATATTATATATATATATTTTTTGAGACAGGGTTTTTCTGTTGTGATTCTGGCTGTCCCAGAACTCACTCTGTAGACCAGGCTGGCCTCGAACTCACAAAGATCCTCCTGCCTTTGCCTCCCGTGTGCTGGAATTTAAAGCGTGCGCCACCACTGCCCAGTGTAAATAAATATTTTAAAGGGATAAAAACAAAATTAAAAAGTTCTCTTTTTAGAAGAACAGTGAGTTAAAATCAAAATATTGCTTAAAATAGAAAGAAAGAAGAGGGCCGTGGGCGTGGGAAGGAAGGAAGGAAGGAAGGTGAAAAAGCAGAAAACAAGGAAATCATGCACATGCACGGGCAAATTAGTTAAATATAGAGAGGGAAATAAAACAGGAAAACATAAAACATTTAAAAAGACACAATAAAATAGAGCTGTCATTAAAAAGAATTGTAAAAAGAAAAACTACACAAAGGGTCAGAGCTAACGGAAAGACGTCCGCCTGTAAACTAGAGGTGGCCCCAGGGACGGGGCGAGCTCAGGGCTGCCCTGCGATTTGTGCCGGGGCTGCACCTGGTTTGGACACCTACCAGCTCTTAGTCTTTTCTTCACGTACAGTAGCCTCTGCTGGACACACTTAGCTTTGCAGCGTTTCAAACCCTTAGTGTGACTCACCCACTGGAGGGGACAGGCTAATGACAAGTGGCTGCAGAGGTTATTGACTTACTGACTTCAGCCTCAGGGCTAGCAAACTCCCGCGCTGGCAAGGGTGTGTGTTTACTTATACGTGGGCCAGCTCCTGCCACCTGTGTTTTTCCAGCTCTTTAGCATCGGAGCCTCTTGCTCTCCACTATTACCTCCAAGAACAATCTCCCACCCTGGAAGAGTGTTGAGTTGAACTCAGGCTCCCTGACTTGTGGTCATTCCCTGTTCTCAGGTTTCCAGGGTAGCTTGAATTCTTGTTCTAGACCCTTTTCACCTCTAGGTCGGAGAAACTCTTCATCATTGCCTACCTGTCCTGCCAGAGAAGTCACTGTCTCAGGAGACCCACAGCAGGGTGTACTGCTTGCAATAGCTGTGGGCTTGTCCTGTGAGGAGGATTGCTGGTCTCCTTTCTGGGGTTGTCTGGAGTACTCCTTCACTGAGGACTTCTGCTTCCCCCCTCTCTTGGGGAGCAGCTGCAGAGGCCAAAAGGAAAATCAGGTCTCCTAGAGCTGGAGTTGCAAGTGGTTGTGAGCTGTCTGAAGTTGGCGCTGGGACAGAACCCTCGTTCTCTGGTTAAGCAAGCTGACCCATCTCTCCAGCCGATCCTTTATTTCTTTGTTGTAGAGTCTATTTTGTTTTCTTCTTCTTCTTACAGGTCACACGGCTCACAGTGATTTCCAGCACCCACACAATGGCTCACAATTGCCTGTAATTCCAATTCCAGGCAACCCAATGCCCTCTCTGGTCTCCATGGGCATCACACACGCAGGTGGTGAACAGACTTGCAGACAAAAGACCTATACACATACATAAATCAATTTTAATTAAAGAAAAACAAACCGAGCAAGCTGTGGAGAGCTAGCCAGTAAGCAGCATTACTCCAGGACCTCTGCGTCAGTTCCTGCCTCCAGGTTCCCTCCCTGCTTGAGTTTCTACCGTGAATTCCCTCATTGAGGACCATGGCCTGGATGTGTAAGCCAAATAAACCCTTTCCTCCCTAAATTGCTCTAGGTTAGTGTTTTAGCACCACAATAGAAACTTAACTGAGTCAGTGTGCTGGCACACCCCTTTGACCCTAGCGCTCAGAAGGCAGAGGAATGTGGATCTCGGTGTGTTCTAGGGCAGCCTGGTCTACATAGTGAGTTCCAGGCCAGCTAGGGCTACACAGTGAGTACCTGTCTCACAAAAAGAAAAAAGAAAGAAAGAAAACTAATTAAGAGAGTACTGAGGAAGGCAGAGACCAGGAGGCCAAGGGGCCGAGAGACCCTGTAGCCAAAATGACTGGGTTGTATAGGGCAGAGCAGCTGGGGTACGGGCAGCCCAGCGCAGTCGCTGGACTGGAGGGTTTAGAGTCGGGGCTGGGGTAGACTCAGCCAGCATCCCCTTTGACATGTTATTAGAACCTCGGTTAGCCTTTTGTCCTGGGTTTCTTTGCTACCTAACACTCTCTGCTTTTAGCATGGAGCCCTGTTGCTATACCCTGTGTCCTTCTCAGAGGATGAATGCTACATGAACCTTTCCTCTACAGGCCTTCACCCTGTTCACGTGGGAGGACCCTGTGGCCTGATTCCTTGTTAAAGGTCTCACCTCTTAGAGCTATCACCTTGGTAACCCTCTCATTGGAAAGGGGCATGCTTTAAAACCAAACGAAGGCCTGCAGCTTTGGGATCTGCTGGACACTAAAAGTGTAGTGTGGAGCCCAGTGAGGTGACACAGGCTTGTGATTCCCACACTTAGAGCCTGAGGCTGGTTGGTCATGAGTTTGAAGCCAGTATGGGCAACATGCAAATCCCTGTCTAAAAACGAAAGGAAACAGAACCGAGGATAGAGTGTTCTTTCTTGATCTCTCACTCTTGAACTCTGGCCTGAAACCCAGGTGCACTAAAAAAGTCAGAATGCCTTTGCCACAATATTTTCAAATATAAATGGGAGAAGGAATGTGTTCTCCATTCTCAGCAGACTCCCAGCTGCCCCTGTCCCCACTCCCACACAGTCTTCAAAGTTAATTCTGTAACATACTCACACGGGATATTGAGAGGATATTCAACCCAGCTAAAGGTGCACTTAATGAGTCAGGCTGAGGATATCCGATGTGACTTCAACAAAGACAATTGGCTTCACGAACTGAGTAAGAGAGACATGGCTTCAAATCTGACCTATGGATGCAGTTGCATCTCTCTCCGTGAAGTGCTGGGCCCAGCGCCTGACAAGTGGTAGGAGCCTGGTAGGTTATAGAAATAAGAATTATTATAAAAGTTAACCACACACTCCTTCCCCTCCTAGGGATGAAAGGTTAAGACTGAATGTTGACAAAGTTGACCTGTGCATCAGAGAGATGCCCTGCCCGAGGAACAGAGATAGGTATGATCAGTCTCTCATTTCAGAGACATCCATGTGATTACCCCAAGGCTCCACTCATTAACAGTGACACTGGGACTCCATGACGTGTCCTCTACTGAGACAGAGAGTTTCCTTCACCTAAGCTGAATGCTGACCCATGAGTATGTTACTTGGAAGAAAACACACAGAAGGGCCGGGGTGCCATTTTTCTGGCCCAGATAGAGATACCGAGAAGAAAGGGAATCAGGCTATAAACACAGTGACAATCATTTCTGCTAGCACTCACGTGATCTTATTTTCACACTGTCATAAGAAATAAAGTCCCTAGGAGGATATATGTTGAGAACACCCCGAGCTCTGCTCCTGGGAAGCCTGTTTTTCAGGGAGTTCCCCTCAGCTTTCTTCCAACATTTGTATTCAGGCCAGAAGCAGTGATTTCATTTTCCCCAGGCACAGAGACTCCATTTGTCCATCCTAAAGGGAAGGCTTTTTAGATTAAAGATCCCTGCCATCCTTCATTGACACATGACTCTTCTCTGGATAATTCATCTGCCTGAAACCGCAGCCATTCAGGACCCCGAACTCTGCCGCCTCATCTGGGAAACACAGCATTAACTCAGAGCAGCTGTTTCTACCTTGTTTGATGAAGATGGACACGGACATTTTATTTGACACATCCCAGGGAAGAACGCTGTTTTCAGCTGTCTTCAGAACCTGATGGAGCAACATTGACTATGCATGTCAGAAAAACAGAGCTCGTGACTTGGCCTTCCCAGGAAGAGAGTGGAAAAGCACCTAAGTGTTTTAAAATGACTCGTCTTGGTTTAGTTTTTCTTTGATTCCTGTGGGGGATTCCTGTGCAGTCTGTAGTTTTTCATTCAGTTCTGGGCAACTCCTTGCTCAGATGTCCCCACTCAAGGATCAACTAGAGCCCTAGTGATTTCACACCACCACCCACTTTGCTCCACCAAAAGACACTCGTCCGTCTATCTTCTTTTCTGTGTCAGGTCCCTGCTTTCTAGCTAACCTAAGACAGAAGGGGAAACTGTGATAGAGAAGGAGAATTAAACTCACTGACATGTCAGTGTGAGCCGCAGTTTTCTCATCTATTTGGTAAAATCAAAACGAATAGAAGCAATGTAATTAAATAGAAATACATTTAAGCTTGCAGTTGAGGAAATGTCCAGATTTTCTCAGGTGACAGAAACATTGCCATGAGAGAATGAGTGAGAATGTTCAAGGAGTCACCTGAGCTGAGGCCAGATAGGGGTGCGTGGAGAGCCAGGATGCTTCCCAGGGACCTTCCAGCCTCTGTTGGCCCATCGTGCTAGGGACTTAGGCCTTCATCTCTTACTGATAAGTACTGTGTTTACAGGCCATTCGCTTTTCTGGTTGTCCTCTGGTTTGTGTCTGGTTGTCCATGATTTCTGACTCCCAGGTTTTTTGCCATGTGAAACAGAAGTCAGCCGCATGAGCAGCAGAAGAATTTGCCAAAACATAACCAGGTAACAAAGATGAAATACAATAGAAAAAAGCAACTGGAAAGTTCCAAGAGAGGGTATTGTTCCACTGTAGGGCAGAATTCTTTTATAACCTCTGAGGAAGGTTTGTTTGTCCCTATTTTCATAGAACTCCTACGTGGGCTCCTATCTGATAGGACAAGTGAGCATTCCATTGTCTTGGGAAGTAGTACATTTTTTAACATAGGTGTTTTTCTTGAGACTTGGCTATTTTTTTGTGTAAGGCATTGTGGGTCATCAGGGGTTAGGTTCCAAATGTCATTGTAAGATATAATGGGTCCAGCTCCAAATGTTTGAGGCTGAAGAAAGGATAGTAATTTTGCTTTGACTTTTAGCATTTTGTTTCTGAATTTCCTCAGCAAAGTCACATTGATTATAAGGAAGGAAAGTCTGTCTTGTGGAGCTACTTTGGGCCGAGAAGGCAGGAGCATCAGAGGGCCCTAATTGGTATTGCTGGTCTGCTGTAGGTTGAAGAATCATGAGACTTCAGTGTGAGGAGAGAAGTGGCTCTTGCAAGAGGTCAAAAAGGCCAGACCATGACATCACTTAGAGACAGGTAGGCGCTGGAGTTGATGGTAATGGTTGGTATCTCTAAGACAATTCCATCTGTAGCTTAAGGGCAGACACCATCTACATCTACATCTACCTAGCATCTTTCCAGTTACTAGATAAAACTTTGAGAGTGTATTAATTTAGGAGACTACTAGCTTCCACCAAGCCCAAATCTAGGAATGTCATAGCAGGTGGGACCAATAGCAGTTTCCCTGTTCTGTCTGCCAGCCAGCCTCAAGACTGTATTTGAGAAATTCACCGATTTATGATTATCTTTTGTTCTGTGACCAAAATAGACACGTAACCACTTTTACAGTCGGACATGTTACACAGGGGAATCTGAATCCATGTTCCTGGTCATGGCCACTTATATTTGGATCAGAGTAACCTCTCTCTCTCCCCCCATCCCCCCCTCTCTTCCTCTCTTTCTCTCTCTCAGGAGAAAGCTGTGTTTGATGTCAGCATTTTGGCCTACACAAGAAACAGCGAAGTAGTCCCCCAGAGCAGCTGGACCCTCATCCACTTCACCCAGTGGTGTATGAGAGTTCTTTATATTTTTTATCAGTATGTGAGATAAATTTTCATTTCCCTGATGTCTATAGTATATATATTTAGCACTTCTCCAAAAAGCTTTTTTGGCCCTTTGTATATTTTGTTTTCTGAAATGTTTCAGTATTTGATTGACGGACAAGTAATGCCACCGTGCAAACCCACTCCTCCAGACAATTCAGCGCTTCATCAAAGCTGCATTTGAAAAGCATTCAATAGTTTAAACCTGGCATGCCTAGGGTTTGGATGGAATTTTCTAGCAAGATTTTTACTCTCTTTCTGCTTTGCCTCCAGCCTTGGACACCAAAGTGCCTTTTGTCATATGTCTCAGGCAGTACGCTTCCATCTGGGTGTAAACTGAGGAATGCATGGCTTGGCTGTAGTTACATCTGCTACTGTCCTTCCTCCAATGCCACCAGGCGAGCTGCAGTTTGTCCTGTTCTATTTCCTTTGACTCTAAAGGAAGGCTTCACCTCCCACTCCCTGCCCCATAAATCAACCCTTAATTCTTTTTCCTGAGCCCATGGATAAATCAACAAACAAATGAATAAACCAACAAGAAGCTAAGCCGAGAACAGCTCATCATGATATTAACTGGCGTGTGTAGGAGGCACCACAGTTTATAACATGTTTCCACGTGTATGATTTATTTTTTATCTTCAAAGTCCCGAGGCATCATAACCATCTCTATTTTACGGAGGAAGAAAATTAGGGCTCACAGAGATTCAGGGAGGTGCTCGTGGTCCTCATCGTTGGCTGTTCTTCCAACAGGAAGGAAGGAGGTCGGTGGCTGGAATTCAAAGATGAGAGCATGCCAGCATGGTTGTCTAGTGGGTGGGGATGAAGGGTAGTGGATGGCGGGAGCTGAACTCCTTATATCCCTGGAGGACATTAACCTGGGCTAGCTCCAGACACTAAAGCAGCTTTCCCAGTGTGCTCCCTTGAGCATGCGTTGTGACTCTGCCTCCATCATTGCTTTTCTGCTCCTGATTAGGATGGCACTTCTTTGTTTTTGTTTGAAACAGGGTCTAATATAGCCCAGCCCGGCCTCAAACCTTCTGTGTAACCAAAGCTGCTCTTGAATTTCTGGTCTTCCTACCTTCTTTTCTCAGATGTCAGAGTTATAGGCATGTGCCACCATGCAGGGCACAAAGCCAACTGTACTTCTAAGTCTTCTCATATATCCCCCCCTTACTCTCTTCCAAATCCATAGCCTTTTTTATTATTGTTCCATGCATATATGTATCTGTATCTACATAAATATAACTTTCTAGGTCTGAATAATGCAGTGGTTATCAATTTGTGGGTTGAGACCCCTTTGGGGAGGTCAAGCAATCCTTTCACAGGGGTCACCTAAGGCCATATCAGATATTTACATTACGATTCATAACAGTAACAACATTACAGTTATGAAGTAGCGATGAAAATAATGTTATGGTTGGGGGTCACCACAGCATGAGGGTCATAGAGTTAGGAAGGCCAAGAGCCACTGGGATAATGTTTTCAGGGTTAACCATTTGGTATTGGATAACCAACTGGTGTTTTCTTCCCTGGAGAAGAATATTTCTCCCCACTCACGTTTCTTTGTTGCCCTTGGTTCTTTGCGTTCGGTTGAGGCGTCACAGTCTTTCTCTTATCCGAGTTAGCATGTCTGTGGTTGTCGCCCTTGTTCAGCTCATGTTTATGCAGTCAGGTTGCTGAGGCTTTATGGGTGTAGCTTTTGACATTACTAGAAGACATAATCTCACAGTACGATCAGCCAGATCCTCTGGCTTTTACAATCTTTCCGCCCCCTCTTCCTCAATGTTCCCTGGCTTAGGCGGAGGAGTGTTTTATAGAAGTATCCATTGGCACTGGGCTCCACAACTCCCGCACTGGCTGTGGTTTTCTGTGATGATCTTCCTATGTTGCAAACAGGTTTCCTTGATGAGAGGTGAGACAAACGTTTGGAGAGTAGTTAGTGATTACGCTACGTTAGTAAAGTGGTGGTTGTAGCTTATCCTCCAAGATCCCTGACTTCATTAGCCCGGAATAGCTGTACTTCTTAATCTCTTCCCACCCAAGTACTAACTAGGTCTGATCTTACTTGCTTCTTGGACATGTTCATGGTGGTATGGCCATAGACTCTAAATTTTTCCATTGCAGCTCTCCCATGGCAGAGAGATATAAAGGCCACTCTGGGAGCACTAGGAGCAAAGTCTCTAGGCAAAGTTGAAAGAGATGCTTTTGAATATAATGCTGTTTTGTCTTAAATATTCATACAGATTTTGTGTTCTTCTCCATAATAAAGGTGTGGATTTTTCAAATGTCTGTGCTTTATTATAAAAACAATGACCTTTTCAGTGATGCATGCCATCTTCATTCTCTGGTTTCAGGGTCACCAGATGAGCTGACTCATTTCTCACTTGGAAATCAAGAGTTGACTTAGGAAAACAAGACTTCAGTCACTGCATATCATGGTTAAAAAGCAATCTCAATTGTTCCTTAAGATGATATCTCTTCAATCAAACTTCTATCACACATTAGTGGCATGGTACCATCTGACAAACCTTAGAGAAAATAGGACTGGAGGACTAGGAAGCTGGAAGGGCACAAAAGGAGAAAGTAGAGATTCTACAGAATTTCCAGATGCAGTTGACATTTACCTGAGCATCACAGCAATGGACCCTTGGTGTCACAGTGATTCCCCCAAGCTGCACCTCACCACCTGGCTTTAAACTATGAGCAGTAGCAACTCAGACTAACAGTTCTGATGAAAAATATCTTGACTTTCAATGCAATGTCAATGTTTCCACTGTTGTGGGAAATTCCCAGGTAACTCTTGACACATGCAATGCTAAGCAATTTCAGAGGCAGTGCTTCAATATGCGGTGACCTAGACAGCCAGACAGGGAAATCTGGGTGTAAGGCTGAGACCAACAATTAAGGTATCAAATAGTACCTCTCTTTATGCCTTCCTTCTCCATATGAAAATGGGAGATGGGGCCTTAAAGCAAAACGCTGGACAACCATGTTATAAAAAACTTCTACTATTGGTCAATTGCAAGATAGAGGAGAAAATTCACCGTAAAAGCCACCGCTAAGCCATGCCGTGGCGGCACACGCCTTTAATCCCAGCACTCAGGAGGCAGAGGCAAGCGGATCCCTGTGAGTCTGAGGCCAGCCAGGTCTACAGAGTGAGTTCCAGGACAGCCAGAGTTACAAAGAAACCCCATCCCCCTCCAAAAAAAAAAACAAACAAACAAAAGAAGCCACCCCAAAACACACTTAACTGTGACTCAGTTCTCACTATGGTTTGTGTGAGAATTTAAACGTGGCTTGTGTTTTCACGAACAACGACAAAACTGAACCATAACCCAATCTCGGTCCGAAACTCTCTGCTAGAAATCCCTTGTTTGGACATCCTTCTTTGATATGAAGAATGAATTTGGCCTGCAGAGTTTTGCTCATGCGACATCTGCTCTTGTCCAGCCTTTTTACACCAAATACAGAAGAAAAACGATCCTTGGAAACGGATGCTTGGTTGGTATGTGGCACAGCTGAGACGCCTGGACCGGGCTCCTCTTGCCATATCCCTGCCTTGAGGAGACTAGCCACAGAGTCAGTTTTGTGGAAATTGCACGTATCTTCCTCAGTCTGTTTCTGAGGACGGTTAGATGCTGGCGTTGCCGGAGTCCTCAGTACTAAGACTAGCACTCAAATGTATCGAGACTCACCAGAGGCTACAGTGAAGATTCTTAGGCACGGGCAGTTTTGTTTGCAGAGCGAGGATATTGCTTATGTATTTTCCGTTTCTGTTTGAGGAAGCCCAAGGGACTGATGGGGATTTTATCAGGTGCCAAGGTCCCCTCTAGACCCTCTGGGAATAGTCCCTCTTGCTATCCTTAGAAAGCAAGGATAATGGAGAATCACTTGGTGGGTTCCTTTTTAAATGTCAAGATATTGTTAAAATCCTCCTGAGTTAGAATTTAGCCATCCACTGCCCTCGGAGGTCATAGGCATTGAAGTCTTGTGTACCGCCACGCCGGTCACCCCTTTGTCAGCTACCGAGCCTGCCGCTCGAGTTCAGTACATACGAACCAATCGTTGCAGAGAAAACAGAGAGCGCTGTGGACTCAGCCCATTCACATTAATCTGTGCCTTAGAACTCATAACGCCAACCACAGAGATAATGGTGTGGCTCTCTGTGGCTGATGCTATTTGTGCACACTGCCGTGAGGCTCTGTGTGCAGATGGCTTTGGACCCGCTTTAACAGTTGCTCTGCAGGATTGTCGCTTTAGAGAGGGATTCCTCTGCTGTTGAGGGGAACAGTGGTTATGGAGTCTCAGGGACTTGGGTTCCAGCCCTGACTCTACCCGACAAGTTATCCTGCGATCTTTGATAAGCCGCTTAGCTTTTCTGAGTCTAGGTTCACTTATCTCTAAAATGATAATACCTACCCCAAAAGGCTGTTGGAGGAAGGAATGCTATAAGTCGGTCATTCTCAACCTGGGGGTTGAACGATCCTTTCACGGGGGTCGCTTGGGACCCTCTGCATATCAGATATTTACATTGTGATTCATAGCAGCAGCAAAGTTACAGTTACGAAGTAGCAACGAAAATAATTTTAAGGTTGGGGGTCACCACAACCATGAGGGATTGTGTTAAAGGGTCGCAGCATTAAGGAGGTTGAGAACCACTGCAGAAGTACGGAGGGGTCTGGCATTTGAAGACTGTCAGATAAATTTTCTCCCCTTGCCCCCTCACAGTTTGAGCAAAGCAGAATGATGCACATTTGAGAGCAGTAGTTGAAGTTGCGGAGGGGATGGATGCTGAGATCCCCATGCCTAGAAAGATGTGCAGCCTCACTTCTGAAAGTGGGGGAGACACCGGGTGTGCTCCATGTACCACAGTGTTCTATGAATGCTGGTAATTTCCAGGAGCGTGTAGGGACAGCATGAACCTCAACCTAGTTTTACCTTTAAAGTCTTTCTCTGTTCCTTCTTACTCCTTTTCTGAACTTGTTCATTGTGCTTCCTCACACTGGTGGCCCAACTCCTCCCTGGCCAGCACCCGGACAGGCCTCGAACACCATGCCTCTGTGTGACCTGTAAGGTGGTGTTGTTGACAGTAATAACCTGCATGTTTCTAAAGGCTGCCTCAGGGCAGCTAGTTTTGTGCAAAACCCCATTATTACTGAGCAGCCCTGACCATGGTGTTGACCATGGAGATACGGTAGCCCCTCTGTGAGTCGTTTCCCTGAGCCTCAAGGCAGGGATCTGGAATCACCCATGAGCTCAGAACCCCAGCCTCGCCCTCCTGAATGCACCTGCTTTGCAATGAAGTGGGTGTCTTGAGACAGTAGGGAATAGCTTCACGTAGGCAGCTTCTCCTAGGCTCTGCCATTTTTCCCAGGAAGCTGGAAAGTTGTATGACTCAGTAGTGCCTTTGTCTTCCATATTCCAGTGGCCAGAAAGACTGTGCAGTCTTCAGAGCATCTTTGATTAAAACCATCTCTGATGTATGGGGATCCAGGCTGGCTTTGTCCTCCACTCTGGGAAATGTGCTTTGCCCAGTGTAAAAACGTTCTTTCCATTTCTTGTGTGTGCTTTCATCTCTTGTAAGTGTGAAGAATGCATCCTTGAAGATACATTTACCTCCCAGCCAAACCCTGTTCCCCGACTTCCTTAGGAAGTTTGAGTCATGGCAGAGCTAAGGAGATGGGTCAATCAGTTAAGTGCGGAGCATGCAAATAAGAACAACTGAATTCAGATTCCCAACACCTGTGAGAGGAGCTGGCATGGCGGCATGCATTTGCACTTCTAATGTTCAGGAAGCAGAGACAAGAGCATTCCTGACCAGCTATTTTTGTCTAATTAGTGAACTTCAGGTTCAGTGAGAGACCCTGCCTCAAAAATAGTGGAGACTGAAAGAGGAGGATACCTGATACTGACCTTAGGCTCCTCACACACTTACATGTGCGCACACAGAAAATAACGGAGGCAATGAACACTCAGATTGCTCCTCCTCACCCTTGGGTTACTCCTTCACAGCAGGTAGCCACCCTGTTAGAGGTGAACTTGGAGCCAGGAGCGCTCAACTATCACAAAGATATCACAACTCTCACAATCACAACCAAGCAACACGGTGGCATAGGATTGTGAGCCACCTTTTTATGGGAATCTTTGATAATGGAATGTGGAATTCACTCATGTCGAGTGAATTATCCATTCAGAAATAAGCCAGTACTTCCTGTTTATTTTCCCTTTTTGGGTTAAGTATTGGCATCTTATGCTCAAATTTAGAAGATGTGTACCTAATGTCATTTTAGGTATACAGAAATGCTCACCAAATAGATGCCTCCAGTGCAACCGGAGGGCTCATTAGATTAATTAATTCATTGTGGTCAATAAACACTTTGAAGTCCTTTTATTAAAGGAGCCACCTAAATCCAAAGTACTATTATACTCAGGTCTAATGAGGGCAGTGGTTTAAAGAGAGGCCTTTAAATCACATATAAAGCTCCTCTACCAATCATTGGTACAGGACAAAAGTAGATGAGGCAGGTGAGTCTAGATGCTGGTGTTTAAAAGCTTCCTTCTTGGTGTGGAGCCACATTGAAGTCTGCTCAGTTGAAGCCAGAGGCACAGCCAGCTATTGCCTGATGGATTCTCCAACTGCTATACGTATGTCATAGAACATATTATAGTAAAGGCCATCACTCTGTGAAATCTTCATCTTGCTACTACTAAAGGCTACTTCAGAGACAGGAGACTTTTCTCTGGGAGGTTGTAAAGGAGGTAAGTTCTAGCTTTCTTGTATATTGTAAAACATAGAAGATACTTTATAAATGAAACCAAGGGGAGCATCTGTTTGGGAAGAGACAGAACAACAAAGCTCTGCTAAGTGTGTGTATGTGGGTGGGGGGGAGGGCGATGTATGTAAGAAGCAATAGCAATATGATGCTAGATTGAAATTCACTGGGAGCTACACTGTAGGAGAGTGCTCTAAGGACCTGCATGCTCGGGGCTGCAGGAATGCTGTCTTGGAGCTGGAAAATAGACATTGGATTAGAAATAATTCTGAGCTTTTTAACTTATGTTTTAAGTCAAGGGACCTCCCTGTGAAGAAACCTTCAAGTTTTAAAAATAATCGGCTTCTATTTCAGAACAGGTCCCGGAAAGACAAGACTCACCACCATGCTACCCTTGGTGGTGTTCTGGGGACTTCTTGCCCTCATTGGTAAGTAGCCGATCAGCATTTCCCCCATTCTCAAGCTATCTGCTTTCTAGCATCGTCAGAAAGAACAATCGTTACATGTAACAGAAAGCGGGATCTCCTGACCTGTGCAGCCATTAACCATCTGCTCATTGCTTTCCCTTGTTTTTCTGTGTGTACATATGTGTGCAGGGTGTGTGTGTGTTTGGGGAGAAGTCAGAATTGACATCAAGTGTCTTTCTCAATCTTTCTGCATCTTATTTCTTAGACAGAGTCTCTCACTGAACCCAGAGGTTATGGTTTGGCTACGCTGGCTAGCCCAATAAGTACAGCAACTGAACCACCTCCCTATCCGTGTCCAGCTGCTTTTTTAAAAGAGTGTCTTTCTGCTTGCTAAGCACACAAAGGAGATATTAGTGGGAATTTAAAATAATGAAGTACAAACTGGTCTACATACTCTTGGATGATGCACCTAAGAGGTGTATGGACCAGTGCCTTATGAAGCAAAGCACATGAAGATTAAATTCTCAGTGCCAAGTAGTGAGTATACGCAGAGGGAACATTCATTAGTGTGGGAGTTTAGAAGGAAAATCCACATCTTTCTAGGAAGTTCAGACCTGAAAGGCTTTGGAGGAGGTCATGCAATGATTGAATGATACACAGTGGTGATTAAATGATGCACAGCGGCGATTGAAGGATGTATGGCGGCTTAAGGTGGAGAATGGAAGAGCCTGCTGGGTGAAGGAATGACTTAGTAAAATCCCTGTGGTGAGATGCTGGGGAAGTGCTTTCGATAGAGTGAGCTGGTGGGTGTGGCCAGAACAGATGATTTCTCTTAATTTTTTAAGGAATTATTTCATTTTATGTGTACAGGCTTTGTACCTGAATGTATGTGTCTGTGCATCATGTGCCTGCTTGTGTAAGGCAGAAGAGGGCATTGGATACCCTGAGACTGGAATTTCAGATGGCTGTGAACCAACGTATGGGTGCTGGGAATTGAACCCTAGTTCTGGAAAAAGTTAGTGGGATGGTGGCTCATACCTGTAATCCTAGCACTCAGGAGTCTGAATCGGAAAAATTGCCACAAGTTTGAAATTAGCTGGGCTTTATAGAGAATTCCAGGCTAGCCTGGGCAACAGTGAGACTTTGCCTTAAAAAACAAAATCTGGGTGGTGGTGGTACACGCCTTTAATCCCGGCACTCAAGAGGCGGAGGCAGGCAGAAAGATAGAAAGAAAGCATGGACACAGTGGCTAAGAAAATGACCCACTGTAAGTGCTGTTCCTGTTGTCATGATAAATTGAGAGGAAATTGAGATTCAAAAATCCTTACTTCTAAACTTGGAAATAGAAACCTAACCCAAGAGCAATAATTTGCACTTACTTGCCCTCAAAAGCAGAGCAACGTGCTTTTAAATTCTTACTCATTTCTAATTGCCAGGTGGGAGCAGAGTTGTATCACCGGTGCATCAGTTATGAGCCACTGTGCTACTGTGTACAGTGAGGGATGACCAGGTTTTGTTTTGGTTTGGTTTGGGTTTTTGTATATGCATCGGTGTTTTTCCTACCTGTATGTCTGTGTGAGGGTGTCAGATCCTCTGGAGCCGTTGTGAGCTGCCATGTGGGTGCCAGGAATTGAACCTGGGTCCTCTGGGAAAACAGCCAGTGCTCTTAACCATCTCTCCAGCGCCAGGTGACCAGTTTTTAAAAGGCCCATGTGTTGATGATGATGTTAGCACAATTAGTAGAGAGCCTGTGGTCATACGGTAGGTTTCCTAAAGCCATGGTCCTCAAGCATGCGTAAAAGTCAACAGAGTGCTACCTTAAGTGCAGGCTCTTTGGCCTTGGGGGCTAAAATTTCTGATTCAGTAGACCTGGTATGAGGCGCCCAGGGGCAAGCATTTTTTATGAGTATCTCAGGTTGCTTTGATGACCATGAGATGCGGGCTGCACAGTGAGCGAGACAAGGGCTCTATGATGGATGATGAGCCTGTCAACGTGCTTACAGCAATGTAAGGTGACAGCAGCCAAGCGATGAAGTGGGAGGCTGATTCTACTCAATATGAGTGAACAGAAATGGCTCTCTGATAAATTTTGTTTTGTTTTGTTTTTGGTGTTGAGGGTTGAATCTTCTTCATTCCTACTGACCAGACATTTTACTCCCAATCCCTTTGATAAAGTAACTTTTGGAAAAACATTTTAGGCAGATGGTGGTAGCGCACGCCTTTAATCCCAGTGCTCAGGAGACAGAGGCAGGAGGATCTCTGTGAGTTCAAGGCCAGTCTGGTCTTGTGAGTTCCAGGATAGCCAGATTTACAACAGGAAACCCTATCTTGAAAAACAAAAAAAAAAATTAAAAAATATATACGTCTATATTTTAAAGATGGCATCTCAGGTAGCCAAGGCTTTGAATGCATTATGTAGCTAAGGATGACCATAAACTGCTGATCCTCCTACCTCCAGCTCTTGAATGCTGGGATTGCAGGTGTGTTCCAACACTCCCAGATTATGCCTTGTTGGTGATAAAACCCAGGGCTTCAGGCGTGGTGGGCAAGCGCCAACTAAGCTACATTCCCAGGTCTAAAAATTGTTTTAGTTGTAGAAAATTTCAAACCTCAAAACAGAGAGTTGTATAGTTAGTCCTCGCAAACTACAGCCAGCTTTCATGGCTTTAAACCTTTGCCACTCTCATTTTATCAAGCCATTCCTCCTACATTGCTTTGCTTGTTTGATGTTTGTGCACGTGTGTGTGTGTGTGTGTGTGTGTGTGTGTGTGTGTGTGTGACCTGCACATGCTTGGTTGGAGTCTTTTTTGACCAAATCTAAACATCAAAACCTTTTGCCTGGGGCTGGAGATAGCTCGGTGGTTTTGAGCACTGGTTGTTCTTCAGAAGGACCCAAGTCCAATTCCCAGAACCACGTGATGGCTCACAACTGTCTGTAACTCCAGTTCCAGGGGCTCCAGTGTCCTCTTCTAGCCTTTGTCTTACACAGACTTACATGCAGGCAAAACATCCATACACATAAAATAAAATAAAACAACAAACAAAAGACTTCGCCAGCAAGGACCAATAAGGATCTTCTCTGGCAGAAGGACTGCCGATCCTGGCTTGCCACACATTTCCTGCCCCAAGCCAGGAACTGGCCATTTTTCTAGAGGGAAGTGGTATTTAGAGAGTGCAGTTTGGGAGCTAGGGGTGTTCCACTGGTTGAGGTTGCCATTTCTTCCATATCTTTGAAATGGCGAGAACTAGAGAATGAATATCTTTTTTTAAAAACAAGAAAGATAATTTTGTATCCACATAAATATTTCAAATTCACATTTAAGAACATAAAGACTTTACATTGGCTCTATATCTGCACCTCTGCAATGTTACATAAAAATCTCTGTCTCTAATGGGATATATGCCATCATTTATAAAGAGGAGTGTCAAAATAACCTGCAGTGAGCCTTTGAATATAATTTATGATTACTTTATGATCCAATATATATATATGTATGTTATATGATGTATTGGATATATTTTCATTGGCATAAGTTCACCTGAAATAATTTTCTCTTACATGTTAACTACCCTTGCAATTTTGTAGAGTCAGGTTTGTTTTTCTTTTTTTCGTAATTCTTATTTTCCTAGTCAATTTTGCTTTTTAACTATGTGGTATTTACATGCCTCCAAGTCAAAACCATTTGAAAAATTATTTGAAATATTTGGAAAAGTTTAGTCTTCAGCCCAGTCTCTTTGGCCAACTTACCTTCCCCGATAATTCTTGTTGGTCTTTGGTTCATCTTTGTGTTATTTCTTTGAAAATATAAACAGACTACACATGAATATATGATCATATTTTCCTCCTTTTCTTAAAGTATGAATATGCTGTTGTAGAAATGTGTCAACATAGCCATCTTCTTTTGTGTTTGAGCATCTTCCATGTGTTTGAAGATGCTCTCATTTCTCTATATGCGTTCTGTTTATGTCCTTTGCTGATCATGTGTTATTTTGAACATATCTGACAGCTGTGTAGTAGCAAGTCATGTAGATACTTGGAGGAGTTGCACTCAAGGCAAACAGAACCACCAATGCAAAGAAAGCACTTAGGGGAAAAGCCTGCCAGTTTGCTGAAGAATGAGCACATGGAATAACTGGGTATAAGAAAGGAAGGAGAGGCTTGGAAAGAGCCAAGGGTCAGAGGAAGTTGGATACAGAAGAAGGAAGCAATATAGGCTTGGCCGTCTCTCTGAGTGATGATGGAAAGCCATGGAGGTTAAGAAAGAAGACCGATAAACTCCACACACATCCTCAGGATCAACTATGGTACCCATGCGGAGAATAGACTCTACAGAATGGAAGAGGGAGGTCAGCCAGGAGGTTTATACAGTACCAGACAAGCAATGGCACTGTCTTAGATCAAAGTGGTAGCACAGCAGGAAGAAGGGGTCAGCTTCTGCATAGATGACTTTATTCTGGAATCTCATCCCTAAACCAGGCACCTCAAATTTTACATGTTCTGTGTCATGGGAATCAATTGTTCCTTCACTCAGATGTACAGTTGTTCCTAAGTATCAGAGTGTTGTTTTTATGACTCCATGAATACCACAATCTGAGGATGCTCCGTCCCTTATCCAAGTAAAATGGAATGAGATTTGCATAGAACCTACACACCTCTTCTACTTTAATCTTTAGATGACTTTTTAATATTTAATGCAATATGAGTACTATGTAAATAGCTCCTATTCTATATATCTTAAGGAATGATCAGAAAAATTAGTCTGTACATGTCCAGTACAGGCACAATATATTCCATTCATGGTTGGCTGAACTCTTCGATGCAAAAAACAAAGTCCAGGAATGTCAATGGTATTTACTACGTGCCTCAAATGCACAGGTAGGTCAGTAAGGGCCTTAGAGGGTGATGGTGTGAGAGGCCAGCGTGGTACTTCTGCTCTGCCATTTTCCCGATTTATGTGATAGTTCTGTTGTCTAACTTTTGGGTCCATTCACAGTTTCCGTTTGGCTTATATGTGACTGGGAGGAAGTGAGTTATTCTTGTGTATTTGTTGTTTTTTAAGTAATAGTTTTTTAAATTAATTCTTTTAGAGATCCATGAACATATATAATAATTTTTATTATATTCGCCCTCCACTGTCCCTCATAATTCACCCAGATCCACACCCCATCCTTCTTACTTCATGTCCTCTTTTAAAATATTTTTGTTTATATTTTAATTTCCTGAGACTTTCATGCATGAATCTAGATTGCTTCACCCTTCCCTCTCCCCAGCTCCAAACCCTCCCCTGCCCCTTCTCAGATTCATGACCTCTTTTCCTTTAATATATATATATATATATATATATATATATATATATACACACACACACACACACACACACACACACACATATATATCCTGTGGAGTCCATTTATTTGTTTTGCAGAATCTTTATAACTGCTTTAGTTCCATAATAAAATAAGTAGTAGAAAGAGGAGTTCTATCTGTTATAGGCCTAACTCTAAAGAAAGTATAGTCTCTTTATACTGTTACATACATAAAAAGCATATCTATATTATACACAATATATAGCATATCCACATACTGTACATTATATCATATATGATGGACATCTCATACAGTGTGTGTAATGTATGACATATATCTTATACACTATGTATTCCATATGTCTCTACAATTCTATAATACATATTATATATATCCAGCTCTATTATATACACACTGTATATTATAGTATATATTATACTATACGTGTGTGTGTGTGTAAATAAATAAATATATACATAAATATCCGATTTCTTATCTCTAAAAAGGTTGCTTGCATGACTGAGGCGATACAGGAATATAGTCATCTGAACAAACATTGTTTGGAGGAAAGAAAGGGGAAATGATGTAATTATAATTTCAAAAAAAACTTAAAAAATAAAATTTAAAAACCACTAAAAAATACAATACAAGCTGATGAGCCTTGGGACAATGTGAGCAAACTTTCAACAACATAGAAAATAATGGTCAGATTTCCTTTAGCAGAAGGACCTGAACAGAACTAATTACGTCACAATGGCACAGCAGAAGATAGACAGATTTATAAGTTGCTATGGTAACTTAAATCATTTATTTCCATTATTAAATGGATTCAGAACCCCACCTTACACCAACATAACATAAAAATGAGAGTCTGTGTAACTACTTATAGTACCTTCTTGTTTGAATAACAGAGGCAAATTTTTCACTTAATTGTTTGCATTCCCAGAAGTCTGTATAAAACTCTCACTAAATCTTGAGCTGGGCAGAGACACAGCTCAGTGCTAGAGTGCGTACTTCACATTCGGTAGGTCCTGAGTTTGATCCTAGACCTGGGGAGAACAATTCTATGGCCACTTTCAATCTGATAGGGACTGCAAAAAATATATATCTGAAACCTCTGTGTGCTGATTTTCCTGCACATTTCCGTGGCGTTCTGGAATAAAGTTAAGAAGTTAAAAGAAAATTCAAAACAAAGTTGGGAATCAAATGGGAAAGGGTCACTTCTACTTCATTTCATGAATTCTTGGTAGAGAAAGGAATAATGGTCTCTACCGTCTCATAGCTGTTCGTTCGTTTGTTTGTTTTTCAGCCAGGTCAATCAATATTTTCTCACAGGCTTTACATAAATGATCATTTGCCTTCCAGGCACTTCCAGGGGCTCATACCCGTTCACTCACTCCATGAACCCTCATCTACATCCTCCTCGCCTGTACCACGGCTGCTATGGGGACATCATGACCATGGAGACCTCTGGGGCCCCCTGTGACATAAACAATCTGATGAACTGCGGTAAAGTACAAAACATAGAAGGGTCCTGTCCCCCATTCCCATCAGCATTTACAGAGTTTTTCTTAGGAGGTAACCAGTTTTGAAAAGGTGCAAACACTACGTAACAATCATGAATCGAAATTAGAAATTACCAAATAAACCAGGCATGCTGGCACACACCTCTCATCCCAACTCTCCTGAGGCAGAGGAAAGTGGATCTGGGGCCAGAGTGGTCTACATTCTGAATTCTAGGCCAATAGGGCTACACAGTGAGACTCTGTCTTAAAAAAAATAGAAAGTTGGGGCTGGAGAGATGGCTCAGGGGTTAAGAGCACTGACTGCTCTTCCAGAGTTCCTAAATTCAATTCCCAGCAATCACATGGTGGTTCACAACCATCTATAATGGGATCAGAAGCCCTCTTCTGGCACGCAGGTGTGCATGCAGATAAAGCACTTATAAATAAAACAAATAAATCTTTTTTAAAAAGTTTAAAAGAAAGACTACTAGACAACAAGCCTTTTCCTTTCCCTTGCCTTTCCTCCCCTCCTCTCTCTTTTTCACCTGATTCTTTCCAAAACCTGTCCAGAAGTCTTGATTTGGACACAGAGAGACATCCCTTAAGTAAAAGCATCAGTTCTGGCTCTGTCGTGTTCAGTACACGCTGCAGCATGACTATTCTAAGCAGGCAGAGCCTTTGGCTCTTGATACTTCTCTCCTTTGCAATCCCATCCCAAAGTCCTCCTCGTGCAAGGTCACATATAAACCCATGTTCTCCACGCACAGACAAGGAGTTAGAACCTGCTGGTTGCAGAGTCGGATTAAAACGTGGGTTCCCTGACTCCTAGTCCTTCCAAAGCACCATCATGGCGGGAAGGAGAGGGACCGACAGCTGCAACAAGTCCTGCCCAGTAGTGGACCTGCCTGGGTTTCCGCCGGTAGAGGTCTTAGGCTGTCTTAGAGCGATTATCCTGAGCTGTCCACGTGATCAGAGCTCAGGCTAAACTAGTAAACTCTGAGCACCCATCCTCTCCTGGAGTAGAGGAAATAGTTATTTTTTCTTTTCCTATCGATATAGGGGTCCACGGTTCCGAAATGTTTGCCGAGATGGACTTGAAAGCCATAAAGCCTTATCGGATCCTCATCAAAGAAGTGGGCCAGAGACAGTGCATTGACCCGGCCATCATCGCAGCCATCATCTCTAGAGAAAGCCACGGTGGAGCTGTCCTGCAGGATGGCTGGGACCATAGGGGACAGAAATTCGGCTTGATGCAGGTCAGAGACTTTCAACCTGACTTCATCTATCCTTGCAGAAGCTCAGCCTAAACTCAGAGTCCATCCCGGGACCTGAACACCTGAGTGTCTGGGCATAGGGACGTCAGCATACGTTGCTCTGGGACACAGTTGTGATGTTCCATTCAGGGATTAGGAGTCATTGACCATTTCTTTAAAATGCTTCCTGTGGGAGCTGGAGGTGGCACAGTGGGTTAAGAGCATTGATTTTTCCTCCAGAGGACCCAGGTTCAATTCTTAGCACCCACACGAAGCTCACAACTGTCTGTAACTCCTGTCCCAGGGCATATGACACCTTCACACAGATCTACATGCAAGCAAAACACCAATGTACATGAAATATAAATTGAATTTTAAAAGGCTAGGCAGTGGTGGCACACGCCTTTAATCCCAGCACTCAGGAGGCAGAGGCAGGTGCATCTCTGTGAGTTCAAGGCCAGCCTGGTCTACAGAGTGAGTTCCAGGACAGCCAGAGGCCAGAGTTACAAAAGAGAAACCTTGTCTCGAAGAACCAAAAAAAAAGTTTCCTGTGTATATAACAATAATATATCAACTATACCAATATCTATCATAAACAACATGAACTATACTTCAACTGGGGAAATTTGTAAATGTTGATAATAAACCTTTATAAAATAGTAACAATGGTTGTCCTCTTGGGGCTCCTGAAGCAGAAAATTTCGTATTCATGAGTGGAAATGCTATAATTAAGCCCTGCTTCAACCACCTTGTTCCTTTGGACTACCTAGTGGAAGAGGAACCTAATTATTTAGATATTTGCTTCCAGGCTTTTTGTTTGTTTGTTTCGAGGAGCATCTCGCTCTAACTCTGGCCATCCTGAAACTTGCTTTGTAGCCCATGCTGGCCCGGAGCTTGGTGGTCCTCCTGCCTCTGCTTCTGCCTTCCGAGTGCTGGGATTATCTGTATCACCAAGCCTGCCTAAAAACAGTATTTTATTTGCATTAGCTGTATAATTACTTTCACCTTGAATGACTAGAGGTCAGATACTAATTATTTGCTTAGAAACAACATTTTCCCTTCTCACTCTCCCACTCCCTCAGAAAGCATTTGGTGTACTTCTCCCAAACCTGTCATTCTCTGAGTCTCTTGTCTATCAAAGACAAGACATTAAAATATAGACTTCTGTGGATCAAAGGAAAGATGCTGGAGCCAAGTGCTTAAATTGGAATACAAAGGGGCAACTCTAGGAACAGCAGAAAGTGTCACCTTGCCGAATACTGACATGATTGTTCAAATTTTCTAGCTTGATAAGAAAATGTACCACCCTATTGGTTCCTGGGACAGCAAAGAGCACCTCCTACAGTCTGCTGGGATTCTAGCAGAAAGAATTAAGGCAATCCAGAGAAAATTTCCCACATGGAATGCAGTTCAACACCTCAAAGGTAGGTCCTATGCCTTGTGCTTTATTTAAATACGCAGTGAATGAGACTACTACAAATGATCGTGCCCCAGGCCCCTTGGAAGCATCCCCACTGGGTCAGCTAGGAGGAGCCCCTGTCTAAAGAATGCTTTAACATCCTGAGCCGTGCAGGACTTCACATCCTTTACACTCCTGCAAGATGTCAGGTTTCTTACTATACCTCGGGTCAATTAAGCCCTTGGGTGACATCTTAAGCATTAACACAAGAGTTTAAAAAAAGTAAAAAGCAGTGCTACCTTCTCATATTTTCCCCCAACATAACATGATTAACTATTTTCCGAATGGAATAAACTTTTACTCTGAGAAATTTCAGAGTTTCAGTTACCCTGAGAAGTCTAAGTGAAATCTCTGTCTGAACTCAGAGCCCCTCAAGTTCGGCAGCTCCCAGACAGGATTAACTCAGTAGCCCCACTATACGTTCCCTTTGCGTTTTCGGTCTTTAGGACACCCATATCACAGCCAGAAAGACGATTTTTTTCCCCTTAAACTCACTTGCTTTTTCTTCCTATACATCCAACTACACCGATTCCTAAGTTTGCCTCCTGTAGAATCATAATGTATATATTTATTAATATCCTCTCTTTCCACCCAAAGTTCCACCGTCTGAACTTTGAGCAACGAGTTTTCTATTTCCATCTCAAGGTCCTCAAAGGCGGTGAATGAGAACACCAGCATAAAGCACAATTCTTTTACATATGTCAATAACGATTGAAGATAAATTTCTAGGGTAAAAGCGCATGCATGTACACAAAACCCCCTTGAGAAGTAAATACATCTTGGGTAGCTTGTACTCAGTGAGGAATCTTTTCTGACACACAACGGGTACTTTAAAAATATATGCTAGGTGAATGAATGAATAAACACATGAGTGAATGTTACATGAGGAAATGTTACGATCTTGTATTAGTCCTGTCAGACCTGGGCTATACAAAAAGGAAACAGAAACCTTACTACTCTGAAATATTTGCTTGGAGGGTGGTGACTTGATGCCCGGGGGGCTCATGTTTTACTTCTGTTGACAGCTAACATTGGAATCTAAACCTGTGTGTTTCATTTCAGGTGGTCTGACTGCCTTTAAGGTGGGAATAGAAGCTGTCGTCACTCCTACAGACATAGAAGCTGACTTAGCTGACGATGTTATTGCTCGAGCCAAATTCTATAAAAGACATGGCTTCTAGGCAGATTGAGTCACACTGGCAAAGTAGTCAGCCTGCCCCTCTTTCAAAGTTTAATATTAGCCCATTGCACTCAATATGAGCAAAGTAATGGTTAAAATTATGAAAGTTCATCTCCAAATTTTTTTTTTAAATTAAAGTAAGCAAAAGAAAAGAAGGAAAGAAGGGAGGGAGGGACATGGAGGTGTGGTTCGGTTGGTGGAGCTCTTGCCTAGCATGTACAAAGGCCCCAGGTTCTGTCTTTATCACAAAGAAAAAAAATCCACATTCACATTCGGTTCCTAGGAACTATACATAGACATACATATAATTTCTTTGTGGTCAGTATGAGTATCATGGCACTTGGCATGTGCATGTTCTAGCCAGGTTTCATTTCAGCCCATGATTTTAATGACCACCTATACTCTGTCTACCAGAATTACTAACAAGAAGTGAGTGTTTGTCCTTCTCCCAGGATCTGCCCCAACTGCTAGCACTCCACTCATGAGATGCATCTGTCTGAGGGCAGGTCCACCATGGACAATAGATGGAGAGGAGACAGTTCACTAGAAGACAGGTGCTGGTTGTAGCTTTTAGCTGCCTCGTAAGGAGAGGACACGATGCTGTGTTGGATTGTAAAGCTTCCAATATTCCTGCAAGCGACATCCTTCTGGGTTGTTGTTCTTGTTGGAGATATTTGGTAGACATTTTCTGCCTGTCACTTCTCTTTCTGAGAAGGAACCAAAACTGTTGTCTGTCCATTCAACCTAGCCTGCAGAAGGGGCCGAGTCAGAATCAGGAATCACTCTTTTTGAGACAAGGTCTCACTCTATATCCCAAGCTGTCCTCAAACTCACAGAAATCCTCCTGCCTCAGCTTCCCAAATTCTGGTGTTAAAGTGTGGGCCACCATGGCTGCTGTATAGTCATCTTCCAGGATTTGACAGAGCCTAAGCCTTACCAGCTGTTAAATACTTCTGTTCTCATCCCTGCTTGTGTTCAGTCTGAGGTGTTCTTCAGATGTCCATGTTGCTCAGGGGTGTTTTTTGAGGGGGGATGATTGCCCTGGAAACATTCATTTCATCGACCCCTGGCCCCTTTGATGTCACTATTGCAAAGATAGCTAATGTATAGGCCAGACAATCTTCAAGTAATTTGTAAAACAGGAACTAGTACACTGGCTTAAACCCTGAATCTATTTTCCCAGGGTTCTTGTTTTGACTGACACACTGAGAGATGTCCTATGGGTGGCCACATATTAATGGTGTTTCATTCCCTCAGAACCAGACCTGTGACAATAATGTGGGTACAAGTAGCTTATGTGGTGGGGCACAAAAAACACTTTTATAAAGCGGTTCAGTGATACGGGATGAGAAAATAGTAAAACATGTGCCACCACGAAAATTACCCTAGTGAATCATGAGGCTCAACCTTGCAGGAAAGCAAAGAGGAACTGGAGAGCACAGGTGCAAGACTGGAGATTCTGCACAGCACCTCTGAATGCCATCAGCTGAGGGATCTACCTGTATGGGGAAGCTATAGTTTCTTGCTAGTCTGATCCGCTAGACAAACACAAATATAGAGAACACGTGTCCAAATTTCCAGGAGCAAGAAGTTGTAGGCACAAACAGGAAGATCAAGTGAGAATTCTGAGAGGTGCGCGGACACGGGAGGTACCAACATCCTGCATCACTGGGCAGGGAACACCGCTCCAGTGCTTCCTGCTTCCATTCCCAAGTGAATAACACGCTACATTAATCTGTAAACAGCATACATGTTTATCACGCCTCCTGCTGTGAGGCAGAGGAAACCCAGTCTGAAGAGCTTGTCACCCACACAGCCCTTGGGGTATACTATAGCATAGACTTGTTTCAATTGGTGGACTGTGAGGAACCATAGCTCCTGCCTCCTCTGAGCCACACGTCACTCTTCTCTTCCTTGAGAGGGGACAAGACCCGTGATTTGCTTCTGGCCAGTAGAATGCAGCCAAGGTGATGGGCTATACACAATTGCTTTACATGCTTAATGGAGTCCATTTGCTAGAGTCCCTCCAGTGCTGGTTTTGAAGAGGCGATTTCCTACCAGTTCTACAATGACAAAGAAATTAATTTTGCCAACAGGCTCAGAGATTGGAAGCAGATCCATGCTCAGTCCTAACTCTGAAAACCTGATATTAGCAGGAACTATTTGTGAGACTAAGCTAGTGGTTCTCAACGTTCCCATGCCGCGGTCCTTTATACAGTCCTCATCTTATGGCGACCCCCAACCATAACATTATTTTCATTGCTACTTCATAACTGTAATTTTGCTACTATCACGAATCATAATGTAAATATCTGACATGGGGAGTCTTAGGTGACCCCTGTGAAAGAGTCATTTGACCCCAAAAGGGGGTCTCGATCTACAGGTTAAGATTCTGTTCTAAGCAGTCTACCCAGCTATGCTATGAGCGCACCTCTGACCCACAGAAACCATGAGGTAGAAAGTGTTTTAGGCCACTTTGCTTGTGCAGCAACAGAAAGCCATCACAGCAGCCTCTGCTCTGGATGGTTTCTCTAGACATTTTCACTGATAGACATTTATCCTAACAACACTTCCAGTTGTGGGCTGTTGAAGTTATTCTTATTAATCTGACTCTAACTCTTTAGATAAATAGATAAACAACCAATGTAGTTTCTCCTAGTCTCCGTATTAACATTGGTACCAGAGGGATGGCATAAAATGGTTCCTATGTATTACAGACATTTTTAAGCCCACTTAGGCAGGAACATGTTTTGTTACAGTATTCAGGTGAAGCTCTCTCCAACTAGACAGCATTTAAAAGTGGCCTTTGGGCTCCTATTTCCTCCAGACCATACACATACCAGACATTTAATAACTGTAGAATTAAAGCTGCAATTGCCTTTGAGCTCATTAATAAATGAAATCCGGTTTCATACCTGTAGTTCAAGTAACACTTTTGCATTACTGCAGTACTCAACATTAAGACCTTCGACAGAGCCACCAGGCAGTGGTAGTGAACGCCTTTAATCCCAGCACTGGAGAGGCAGAGGCAGGTGAATATCTGTGAGTTTGAGGCCAGTCTGGCCTACAGAGTGAGTTTCAGGTCAGCCAGAGCTACAACAGAGATACCCTGTCTCAAAGAAAAGCAAAAAAAAACCAAAGACAGAACACTGGAATGAATGAGTATGCAAATATTGGTGTGATTTGAGCTGAACCCTATCAGGGATAAAGTAAAGGGCCACCAGAGTGCAGGATTACCACCAATGAGTTGCCACAGGATTCCCGCTACTGAATCCCCAGAATCCTTACAACTTCCCACTTTTCTAGGTATCTGAAAAAGAGAGGAAATGAAACCATTCTCCCACACTGGAGACAGCTCAGCAATGAAAGAGTTCATCCTCTTCTCCTAGGGGCCACACGCTTGGTTCTCAGTGCCCACATCAGGTGGCTCATGATGGCATGCAACTCCAGACCCAGGGTACCTGACACCCTTTTCTGGTTCTCTCACACAACTGCACTCACACGCACATACCTGACCCCCTACACATTGCTAAAAATAAGGTTTCTTGAAAATAGGGTCTTTGCATATGTAGGAATTTAAAATGAGGGCAGAGGGGTTAGGGCAGACACTTCTAAGAGGCCATGTGAACAAACAGACACACATACTCATAAATTAAAAAAAAAATAAACATCTTTTTAAAAACCTGAGATTTCCTCCTTTCTTTGTGTGTATGTGTCTACTGGTGCATCTGCACATGTACGTGTATGTGAAGGCCAGAGGACAGCCTTATTCGCCATTCCCTGGGCTCGATCCTTCATTTACTCATCCATTCATTCAATTCGAGAAAGGATCTCTCACAATACATACCACTGACATATAACTGTGTGATGCACCTACTATGCGATGAGCCTGCAGGAGGACCTCATGATATGCTGTCTTAGCTTGGACTTTTCAGTGCTTAGAACCAAAATAAACTCCCTTTCCTGAAAAGCTACCAGCCTGGGTACTTCAATACAGTAGCACAGAGGAGACTACACTGTAGCCACTCACAATATTTGCAGAATTCAATGAGAAAGCAGTTGGGGTCTTAAGTTAGATGCTCAAACAATGCCATTCTTGTCCACATAATAACAACAAAACTCCCAAAGTCTATTGTGAGGAAGAATCACAGCAGCTTTCATCAGTAGAAACGAGTGGATTAAAATAGACTTTAATGAGAAGTTTCCTCAATAACTGTGTTGTTTAATGTGATGCTGTCTGTGTGGTATCAGGACTTTGCTTCCTGCTCCACAGGCTTCAGATGCCACTGCACTACCAATTCCCCAGTGCTCTTGAGGCAGGTGCTGGACATGGTCTCTTCTGTGGGAAGTCCTTGTGGCAGTTTGAGGGGCTGGATGCGTATCAAGTGTTTAACCACTTTCAACTTTGCGTTCACTGAAGGGATGTTTTTGTGAATTTGAGGGGTGTGTGCCTATGAACGAAAGGAGAGATATCACAGATCAGTTTAAAAGGCAGTGGTACCATTTCAGGAAAACATTAAATTGAAGGCTCATCCTATCTAAATTAACTTATGACTAGGTCACACTAAGTAACACATTAAAACACAAGAAATAACAATATAAGAATATGACATAATTTAGTCAGGCAGTGGTGGCACAAGCCTTTAATCCCAGCACTTGGGAGGCAGAGCAAGCAGATCTCTGTGAGTCAGAGGCCAGCCTGGTCTACAGAGTGAGTTCCAGGACAGCCAGAGTCACAACAGAGAAACCCTGTCTTGGGATATATATATATATGGCATAATTTAAACATAAGAAATAAGAACTACAAGTAATGTGGGTTTAAAGGTAAAGAGATTGGAGCAAACTGAGACTCTGACATGACTATTGAATCGCTGATGCATACCTTCTGTAGCCCAAGCATCTTGATTGTATCTTTTTCCCAATATGGACGTCTTCTCATACTTCGTATTCTTGTAACAACGTGCAGTTTATGAGGGTTCTGGGGGTCCCCACCATATTTTTCATGATCTTCAGGTGTAGGCTGAAACACCTAGAAAGGGAGAATTATAAATGATAACTCTTCCAACATATTGCCTATTTCTTCTTTAAAAAACGGACACACACAAATGTACAAACAAAATTACATAATGATCTTATCCCTAATCTTTATGGAACCCTTAACCTCAGAATAGTCAGGACTGAATAGTTCGGAGTTCGGAGTCTCAGAATCACATACTTTAAGAAAAATACCACACAGGTAAAGGGATGCTTTGTTTTTTAACTTTTGGACAAAGCTGAGCAACTAGATGACATGGAAGTGTTTAAACACGAAGAGAATGAAGAGCACTGCGGGCTTCAGGTTTGAGAATGGGACATAATCAACCAGCGCAGTTATCTCAACCTGAAATTGAGGGAAGTGGTAAATTTGTCCTATAGGTTTTATCACATAAGAAAAATTAGGGGGTGGTGCTGGAGAGAAGACTCAGCAGTTAGGAGCAATTCTTGCTTTTGCAAAGGACTTGGGTTAAGTTCTTAGCACCCAGATGGCACAGCCATTCATAACTTTAGTTCCAAGATCTGCTGCAGTCTTCTGACCTCCATGAGCACCGGGCACTCACACGGTACACAGACAAACAGGAGGCAAAGCACTTACACACATAAAAGAAAGATTAAAAAATCTAAAACTAAAATAAATAAGAAAAACTCCCCTGCAACAAAACAACCTCTCCAGCAGGCTTGGCAAAGCTAAATGGCCTTTACTATGCAATTGTGCTCCAAATATTTACCCAATACATCAATAACTAACACAGAGAGCTGCACACAAGTACTTGTACAGCTTCATTATTGCCCAAACTAGAAGCAAGCAGGATGTCCTTCAGTAGGTGAGTACATAAAGTATATAAACCCTTACCATGGGCTGCTATCCAGCCATAAGAAGAAGTAAATGATTAAGCCATGAAATGATTTCGAAGAACCTTATGTACAGACTGTATGATTCTAACTTTGTGAAATTCTGGGAAAGGTAAAATTAGAAAGTGGGTAAAAAGGGCATGGGTCACAAGGGTTTGGAAGTTATGGGTGGAAGTTAGCAGGAGGGACACAAGTAACATTTATGGCAGTGCATGGTTTCTATTTGACATTGCATAGTGAATACATGATGCTACTGTGCATTTGTCAAAATCTGTAGAATATACAGCATAAACAGCGACTACAGTAAATGATGGTCTGCAGTTAATGTTTGCATTGCTTCATCCATTTTAACAGTCGCTCAATATTAATATTAATTAATACCAATATTAATATGCTTTAATGAAAATGTTCAGTACTGGGGGAAACCGTGTGGTGGACAGAGGAAGCACAGAGGAAGCCTCCATCCTTTCTGATCTTTATTTTTTTCCGTATACTTAAGCTGTTTTACAAAGTAAAGTTTCATTAATTAAAAATCAAGTACAACTCAAACAAAATGTAAACAAAAAACCAATGGAGGGCTTAGTCTGTGTTATTTAAAAAAAAAAAAAGTTCAAAGATTCAAGCAGTAATGGTTGCTGCAGGAAGTGAAAGGGAAGTCACAGTGACAGCCTCGGTACAAAGGACAATGGGGACGACAATTATAATACACAATGGGAGAACCATAAATGGGAACACATAGACTAGGAAGTAATAAGAGCCCATTCCTATGAAAACCAGCAGGACTAGGAGGACCTGGGGACTAGGAGGGCAGTCACCTGGGGCACTAAGAGGGCAGTCACCTGGGGGACTAGGCGGGCAATCCCCTGATACAGTGCTTCAAACCCTGCACCACACCCACATGCATGTATAATTTGCGCTAGGAGGACTGTGAGCGGGCTCAGGGGGTAAATGTGCTTGCTGCCATGTCTGAAGCCTGATGACTTGAGCTCCACTCCCCAGATGAAAGGAGGAGACTGACTCCACAGAATTGTCTTTAAGGTCTCCACACACAAGGCCAGGGCATGTGCACACATGCTTGCGTGCACAAGGAACACAGACACAACAGACACAACAGACACACACACACGCACGCGCATGCATACACACACACAATGTAATAAACGTTTTTTAACTTGCAATTTTATAAAATAAATACCTTTAAAAATATTTTTTTTTAAAGAAGCAGGTCTTACTTTATCTGGAATTCTTGACTTGGTAAATTTGTGACGAATCCAATCTGTACCAATGAGAGACTGCACACCTTTTTTCAGAGTCTGAAGCAGAAAACATTTGTTATTTAGATCTGTCTAGTGTGGAATCTGTATACCAGTCTTTAGGTGACAAATGTCCGATCTACTGTAATCCAAAATAGCTAATGTTTAACTTGGCTCCCTCACTGAATGAATACCTCTCATTCATGCACTAATGGACAACAAAGCAAACAGCACAAGAGCAAGACTCCCAGTCCAGTGTAGTAACTGCCTTCTCTAAAGGACTGGAGGCAAGTATTTCCAGCTTTGGAGCTACTCAGTCTCTACTGCCAACACCTGCCTTGTCCAATACAGGCAAGTGTGTAACAGGCATTATGCAAACAAATGGGAGTGGCTGTTTAAAATATTTTTATTTATAAATGATGATCTCTGAATTTGCCCTGGAGACCATAGTTTACCAACTCTTATACTAGGCAGTAAGTAATAATTTACCTCCAACAAAATCATGTAAAAGAAATCTAAAATGAAGTAAGGGTGGTGGTTCACACCTGTAATCCTAGCACTTGAGAGACTGAGATAGGAAGATTGCTTTAAGTTTGGGGCCAGGTAAGACACTGCCCCAAAAACACAAACACACAAATCCACAGTGAGTTCTTCCTAGTCCTAACAATGCCATGAGGCCTGACTCCTTCCTCATCTGTACTACTCAATCCTATTTTACTCTTGCAGTAGCAAACAAGGATTCACACCAGCCTTTCACACAGTCATTCCCTTCTAGACTTCCCTCAACTACTACAGAGTAAGTCCAGATGGGGTAAGAAAGGAGAAACCTGTTTTTTTATATGCCAGAAATAATGGGTTTCTAAACCTTTTTCTGTTGCTGGCAACTCTAAGATGTGAACACAGGATCAGTTTCACAAGTACCAAAAAGGAAATCCTACTGAAGTCAGCTAACCTGACGTAGCTGACATTTCCATCCCTATAGCCAGGAGCTGGTCCTTATCAAGACCCCATCTAAGTCTAGGTTTGTACTCAGTCTGGTCTCTGTGTCTATTAGTCACCCCAGTGTACTCTCTAACCACTAGGGGGAGATATATGAAAATGCTAACGTATTTCTTGTCTTACGGAGATTGTTTATCTTCTGTTTTTTCTATTTTATCTGACTTTCTGTGATTGAAAATGTACTCTTTTAATAATATAAGGGTTTCTCCTAAAACTTTAACATTAAAAGAGACTATGGGGATCAAAAGTAGCCTTTTTATTGGCTTGATCTGCAAGAAAAGATGTTTTCCGGTTCAAAATCTTTAGTGATCTCAGCCAGAGCATTTGCTTGAATGCTTTGTAATTAAAAAGAGGAAAAAAAAAAGACAAAAAACAAACTCTTAGGCTAAGGATGTAGCTCAAATGAGAGAGTGCTTGCCCAGCGTGTATGAAGCCCCAGCACTGCAAGAAGCTGGGCACTTGGGAGGAGGCAGCAGAAGGTTACCCTCAGTCACACAGTGAGTTTGAGGTCAGCCTGAGCTATAGGAGAAACACATAGAAAACTTACCTGTAGTTTGTCTGGAGGCCTCTGAAATACTGAGCGCAGAACTCCGGCCATAAGTGTAGTAATTCTAGAGGCTGAGAAGTAGGAAACAGACTGCTGGTCAAATGCACCGCAAACAGGCAGATTTCCTCCTCTGTAGTGGTAAAACTGCAGGTCGTCATTGGACATCAACCAATCCTATTTCATCTAATGAGTCAAGAGTCTATGTTCATTCAACTTACTTTTTTTTTTTTTTTGGTGGGGGGGTCATGGTGTTTCATCACAGCAATAGAAACCCTAACTAAGACCGTAAGCTAATCAAAACATAAAAGGTTCTAATGGAGGTATTTGGACATGATGTTTTATCATTGCAATAGCAACCCTAACTAAGACACTGTGGAAAACACTTCACTAGTACATTTTCAAGTACCGCACTTCTCAAAACTGTCAAGGTCATCACAAACTAGAAACCTAAGAAACTGATCAAGAGGAACCCAAGAGGTACGATCGTTACGCATGACGTGCGTCACACTGGTACACGGGTGGGATCCTGTAATATAAAGGGACACAAAGACACGGGGTAAAACTAAAGAAATCTGCCTGAATAAAGCAAATAAGGTTAATAGTGTGTCAATGTGGTTCAGCAGTTGTAATGACCACCCTACACTAACATTTGATGTTAAAGGGGGAAAACTGAGCACGAAAGATACAGGAGCCCTGTACTAGCTTCACCACGTCTCTGAAAATCTAAAACTGGCTAAAAATAAAGTTCATTCATTAAAAACAAAACAAAACCATCAAAAAACAAGCAAGCAAGCAAGCTGGGACTAGGAATATGTTTCAGGGGTAGAATGCCTGGTATGCGTGAATCCCTGGGTTCAAGACCTGGTACTGTCCCCAGCACCTCTCCATTAACCCTCACATACCAAGTCATTGCATATCACTGCCAACCTCCTCTACCCCCTCTTCCTTATATTCTCCTTCATCTCCTACAACCTTCTTGCTTCAGCTTCATCACAGAGTAGCTGGCCTCCTTGCATGACCCGGAATCAGCCAGCAGGAGTGCTTCTTCCCTTGATTGGCTGGAATGACCCTGACGGGGCTTCATCTTTTTCATTTTTTAACTCAAACCTTATCTTACCAATAAGGTATCACACTGTTTCACAGTTTTACCATTATCTTCTGAATAAGGTCTACCTCCACCAATCTGCTTAACAGTTTCAGCCATGTCACTCTCAGTCCCTTGTCTTACTCGAATACTTACGCTCTATTGTAATTTGCTAGCTTACCATTTAGCAGCTGTCTCCATTCAAAACAGGACACTGCCAGAAGACAAGGGCTTTATGTTTTGTTTCGGATCTGTTCAAGTCATAGATACGTCTCTCAAAGCAGCATCTGCACTCAAGACTTTCTGCTGGAGTTTAACTTATAGGTATAAGCAGGTGTGACCATAGAAACTAACTGCTTTTGCTGCTGTTGTTGGGTTTTTTGGGGGTGGGGGGGTGGGTGGGGTAGGTACTGAGGATTGAACCTAGAGCCTTGTACATAGAAATATGTGCTCAGTGTTGCATCTCAAGCTCCAAATATTTATGTCTCAATAAAGTACAGGTTATTTTTATTTAACATGTAACTTTTGGACCTTGAATCAATTACACTGCCATCTGCCGTACAACAGCTTTCCTCGATACTGCTGCAAAACCCAGAAAGCCGGGCTGAAGAGACAGACGATGGCTGGGCAGTTAGGAGCACTGGCTGCTCTTCCAGGACCTAAGTTTGATTCCCAGTGACCACATGACAGCTTACAAATGTCTGTGTCTAAGACGATCGTCTTGCCCCCTTGGACATTGCATGCTCCTGCGCACACAGATATGACAGGCAAAACACCCATACACATAAAAGCAAACTGGAAATCACCATTTATCATTTATCACATGAGATACAAACCTATTTCTACTTTTAACATGTGAATATATGTGTATACATACAAAAAGAAAAAAAACCTGAAGGTTGTCAAAACCATTTTTTCTTCCCCTTCACCCCAAAAGTCTCATAGTATGGCTCTAAGCTTTTGTTTGAGGTTTTGTTTTTGTTGTTGGTTTGCGTTTTACAATGACAATGCACGTAAACAGTTCTTTACCCTCAAACTACAACACCAGGTTCTTTAGTTTTTTTCTCCTTTCTAAAGAGTCAAGGTATATATCTATAATCTATATAAAGGTATATATAATATATCTATAATCTATAATAGTGGACATTATGAGAACACAGGATTTTCCGTGCAATCAACCAAGATCTCTGAAATCAATAAATGTCTATCCTAAATTTCCAGGGCCTAAAAGTAGTAGGCAGCCGTCATAACGGCCTCTTAGCCAAGGGAGAAGCAGCTAGGATAGATGACGATCAAAGCAGCTTGCAAAATCATTGTCTTTCGTAAACAGCAACTCAAAAACAACAACAAAACAAAAAACAAAAAAAACCCACTCTGCATTCTAAGTCGCAACAACTTAAAATGAAGTTCTGCCTACTTACAAAAACAAAAAATGTTCACTGATGCTCAATGAGTGTCCGACAATTATAAACAAACAGAAGCCCCGAGAAAAGTACAGACGCTCCCAAGCAGGAGGGCTTGGGTGGCTCGGACCTAGAGTGAGGCTCTCCAAGATGCAGCAACAGTGAATAAAGTGACGGGTCAGCATCTGCAGAGAGAGCCCACGAGAAAACACACACGGCCTCCAGCGCCCCAAGCCCCACTCACCCACGCCCGCTTCGTCCAACCTGCGAGTCCCTACAGCCGGAAGAAGCGGAACGGAGGCCGGCGGACCCAGTGCTACACTCAAACCGCGCCGTCCCCGTTGCCATGCGCATGGTTCTTTGGTTCCGGGACAGTGTTTTTGTTTTGGCCCAGCGCTTCTCATTCACAATGCTCCGGAGAAGACTGCGCAGGCGTAGCGGTGTCACGTGTGCGCTTCTTGGACAGGCTTAGAAGAGCTAGCTGGAGGAGCTGGGGAGTTCTTGCAGGATGGCCAAGTCCAGCCTTGGGCAGGATTCCGACAGCACGGCCGCGGTGGCGGTGCTAAAGCGGGCGGTGGAGCTGGATGCGGAGTCTCGGTACCAGCAGGCTCTGGTGTGTTACCAGGAGGGGATAGACATGCTCCTGCAGGTTCTCAAAGGTGAGTTAGTTTCGGTTTCCGCTCTGTCTGGAGCGGAGTGAAACTTAGAGAAAATGAAACTCCCCAACTTCCAGGAAGCATTCAGATTCAGGAGGTATAATCTGACTTTCTGCAGGACAGCGGAATAGACTGATGTTATCATGAAGGAGCATAGGTTACTATTCTAAAACCTAAGAGACATAACCAGATATACGACATAAACCTTGGTAGTGTTAATCCCAAAGATGGGAGAAAGACCACAGACCCAAACCATAGTGTCCAAATTAATTAAAACCAACTTTTTTTTTAAAATTCGTATATACCAGCTGCCTCCCCAATATGGGAGGGTTTGAGAAGTCAACATTGGACATGAAAAAGACAAACTTTTTATAGCTCAGGAGTAGAGGGGTTTCCAAATGGGGAAAATAGGTGGGGTTACAGGAGCAGAGCATAAGCATAACAGGTTAGTCATAAAAACATTCTGAAACAAAGATATGGTTACAATGTAGTCATAACAAGGTCGTCAAGGTGGTTTTAAGGTGGTCATAACAGTGTGGTCATATTGACCTTTTGAAACAAAGGTAGGGTTGCAAGATGGTTATTAACTTTTTGAAACAAAGACATTGGTGCATTTCCTGGAACAAGCTGTACAGGGCCATTTGTACTTAAGAGTTACAGGTAAGGCACAGCCCAATACTTGATAAACAGAAGTTTAATCATAAATAGAAATGAACCCAGTTTGTCTTTATTATAAGATGGCTTTAAGCCTAAGATAGAGACAGGCTGGTTCATCAATAGGTCTTGGGTTTGAATGAATTTTGTTTTGTTGTCAGTTTGTGACATGATTTTTCTCCCCTCTCTTGTAACTCACTGTCTGTCCTTCCTGCCCCCCTTCCCACTCTGATTCAATACAGTTCATAAGGGTGGAAGTTTGTTTACAGAAATGTGTATCCTTACCAATGACTACACCACTAAATAAAATACCTCTCCCTTCTCCATCAATTACTAACTCTAATATAAAAATTATCTATATACAAATCCTCAAGATGGGGGGGTTTGAAACTCTCCCCCTTTCATGATGGTGTCAACAGGCCCAATTTTGTGGTGATCCTGTATAGGTAATCACAGCTACTGTGAGTTAGAGTGCAACAGGCATGCCATGCTGGAAAGTCTTGAGTTCACATCATTCCCTCCCTTCCTCTGGCTCTTACTCCTTCTGCTTCTTCTGGGGTGTTACAGATGCCCCATTTATGACTGGGCATTCAACAGTCATTTATTCTGTGTGCTTTGACAAGTTATCAGTCTCTGCAGTCGCTGGTAAAAGAAGCTTCTCTGCCTAAGCTGACAACAGTACTGTTGTATGTAGACAGGCATAATTATGAAGAAGGCAATTTTACAGACATATCAGTTTAATGAAACATCAACAGTAGCTTTACCTCTAGGACTCATATGGTCTCCACAGCCTTGGACTTTTAAACAGGAGGTTTCCAATACCAGATGTCAATTGCCTCTTGTCAGGTAGGCATCAGATCCAATCAGAAAGCAGTTAGTAGACTTCAGATCCAATCAGAAACAATTGGTTACCTCTTAACACATTTGCCACTATTGCTCATGGGTTCATCTTGCCCAGATCATTAGTTTTTAACAGAGTATACTGCTGAGTAAGACAGTTGTTCCCCTAGCAGTCTTAGCACCTTCTAGCACTATGAGAACTAAACAACAAGGAGGAAGCTTCCAACTCAGTCCCAGTTTGATATCTCTGTGTCCTGTGACCAAGGCAATACCCTGGTATCTTCAGCAATAGAGTCTTTTATTATTTTAAATTAAAAAAATTTTTTTTTGGTTTCTTGAGACAGGGTTTCTCTGTTGTATCTCTTTCTCTGTTGTTCTGGAACTCACTTTGTAGATCAGGCTGACCTTGAACTCATAGAGATCTGCCTGCCTCTGCCTCCCAAATGCTGGGATTAAAGGCATGCCCAGCAAGGGATTTTCTTAATTGAGGTTCCCTCCTTTCATATGACTTAGCTTGTGTCAAGTTGGCATAAAACTAGCCAGCACACTTACCTAGTATCAGGACTGTTAGATTTTGGGTAACCCTCTCTCCCAAGTTCTCTCCCCAGGTAAGCCTTTTCTTTTCTTAAAATTGTATTTTTTTTGTATGAGTGTTTTGTCTGTATGTATGTGAGTATACCACTTGTGTACAGTGACCTCAGAGGCCAGAGGAGAGTGTCAGATAGTCCTGGGATGGGAATTACAGGTAGCTGTGACCCAGGAACTGAACCTAGGTCCTCTGCTTTTAACCATTGAGCCATCATCCTTTTAGCCCTGTGTAAATCTTTCTGTCCCCAGTGTTTCCCCTTCCCTCTCAAATCACATGTATTCCACTGTCCCTTACCTATAATGGTACACTGCTGTGGTGGCTCACCAAGGAAGACAAGGAGGCATATTCATAGATGTAAACCCTGCCAGACCTCAACAGAGGGAACCACTATCATGGCCAGCACCATTCTGGACAGTGGAACCCCAAGTGTCTGAACTCAGGTGTTTTTATTGATACAGAACTCCTTAGGTGTTCTACTGATAGCACGCGCAGATCATGAGCAATCAAACATCGCCCACATGAATCTGACACCTGTAGACAATACAAAACGCCAAGACCTAGGCAGCTCCTCACCCAACAGTGCCCAGAACTGTTAAAGTATTATTTATTAATAAGATGGTGATATATTAATAACGAGCCATGACAACTCTCAAGGATGTAATACCCGGGTGGCTTAGGCAGAGAGCTCATGCCATATCATCTCCCATAGCCTCCTCACATAGCTTTCTCAGTGGCTCTGCTCTCTCTCTGTTCTGCTGCAGCCCCTAGGTCTTTATTCATTCAAAACTCCCTTCTTATACAAATGAATGGAACCTAACACTTCTCAGTGTCTGCCAGCAGGCATGTCTCCCCGAAGGTGTCCAAGCCTTGGGTGAGTCAGAGTTTTCTCTGATCACCAGGTTGCAGACCACCTTCATCTGCATTAAGGTAAACAAATGGCCTGCTCATATGGAGATCTGGGGGCCTACTCCATTGCTTTTAGCACAGAGGTGTTAACAGGTATAGGAAGCAATTCCTTTACATGCTGCAAGGCATCAGGAGGCACACTTCCCCCATATAACACGCCCACAGGAGTATGATCCCATAATAACTGTAAAATATCTAATGCAAACATCCCACAACACGAAACAATATTTTAAACACAACAAAAAATAAACTTCTATAACACTCTACCCTTGAGGAGTCATTTTTTCCTGTGTATGGGCCCCACTTTCCTAGGCTGTACACACAGACTCTAAAATAAGTAAGCATAAATAAACCTTAGTGGCCAGGATCCACACATGAGAGAGAACGTGCAGTGTCTGCCTTTCCAAGCCTGAGTTACCTCATTAATAAAATATTTTCCAATTCTACCCATCTTCCTCCAGATTTCATTTTTTTTCCTTACAGTTGATTAAAATTGCATTCTGTATTTATGCTGCATTTTATTACCCATTCATCTGTTGATGGACATCCAGTGGACCATGCTTCCTCTCTGTGGTGGATAAGATGCTAGCATCCTCGTGGTAGAATACAAGTTCCTGTGGGTATATGCCCAGGCTTGATACAGCTGGATCCTGTAGAAGTTCTTTTAGTTTCTTTAAAAGTCTCCACACTGATTCCCATAGTGGCTACAACAGTCTGCACTCCACCAGCCGGGAATAAGGGTTTCCCTATCTCCACCCCTCACCAGTGTTTGTTGACCTTTGCTTGCTTTGTGACCACATTCTAACTAGTTTTAATTTGATTTTCCTAATGGCCCTGGGTATTGCGCACCTTTTAAAATATTTATTGACCATTCGTGTTTCTCCTTTTGAGAACTCTCTGTTCTCTCTCTCTCTCTCCCTCCCTCCCTCCCTCCCTCCCTTCCTTCCTTTCTTTTCCTTCTTGACAGGGTTTCTCTGTTGTGACTCCTAGAACTCACTCTGTAGACCAGGCTGGCCTCAAACTCACAGAGATCCACCTGCCTCTGCCGCCCGAGTGCTGGGACCAAATGCGTGCGCCACCACTGTTCATTTTTCAACCCATTTTCTGATTGGGTTGTTTCCTTGTTGCTTCGGATTTTTTACTTTTTAGTTCTTAGGAAAATCCGGATATTAATTATCTGTCAGATGTGTATCTGCACAGATTTTCTCCCATTCTGGAGACTGTTGAGACAGGATCTTGCTATGCACCCCGGCCTGACCGCAAACTTGAGATTTTCCGCTACTGTTTCTATGAGAAAGAATGAGGAAGATGTTTATGCAGTGATGTGGAGTGATCTCCTGAGTGTATTATGCAAAAACTCCGGAGGACAAGGAGTTTCTCTGTATTGTATTAGTCAGTTTTCTACTGCTCAAGCAGAGTACTTGAAGTTGAGTAGTTTGTAAAGAAAGAGGTTTATTTAGTGCACAGTTTGGGCGGCTAAAAATCCAAACAAGTTGGTACTGTCTCCGTTGAGTGCCACCCTGGCAGCAGCATGTCATATTGGGTGGCATCACAGTGGCAGGGGTGCATATGGGATAGAAAGAGCAGACTGCCACCCTGCAAGTTCAGAAGCCAGAGAGGGGAGGGGCATGTGTGTGTGTGTGTGTGTGTGTACGTACATGAGTGTACGTGCATGTGTGTGCACATCTGAAGATGAGGGAACAATTGGCAGAGTTGGTTCTCAATGCCATTTGAGTTCCGGGGATGGAATTCAGGATTTCAGGCACTTCACCAGCCAGGCCATCTTGCTGGTCGCTGTCTTGCTCTTCTATAACAGCTGTTTGTGGGAAATAACTGGCATCATAAGGGAACTGCGTTGGTCCTTTACATGGGCAGCACCCCACTGCCCTCCCACCAGGCTCCACTACTCAGAGGGCCACTGCTTCTTAACTTTGTCACACAGGACTTCCCATTCATGAACCTTTGAGGGAGAGGTCCACTTAAACTGTATCCAAGAGAAGAGATAAAATGTGTATTGTTCAGAAGAAATAGAGCAGAGATAGAGCCAGAAACTAAATGAGGCTAATTTCCCAAAGTGAGAATGTGGTAGGAAGGAGGAAGAAAAGAATGGGTGGGATGAACAATGACTGACAGCATTCTGAGTACCGAGGAGGAGGGAGAAAACAAGTCAGAGCTCAGTTGGCCAAATGTTTATCTAGCCTACGCAGAGCCCTGGGTTTGACCCACATGACATTGTAACACACACCCAAAACGCCAGCACTTGGGAGGTAAGGCAGGAAGATCAGAAGTTCAAGGTCATTCTTGGATACTTGTCTAATTTGAAGCCACCCTGGGCTACATGAGATCTTGTCTCAAGGTGGGGTGCGCGGTGGGAGAAGATAACCTTAGAGACAGGCAAGTATTGTATGCTAGTTGGTAAATGTGTTTCTCACACAGGTATCGGCTAGGAATTCTGAAACTTCCTTGTGTGGATCCTACAGTTAAGTGAGCAGACATTTTTAAGTAGTCAAGAAAGTTCTAAAGAAGGAAGGGGAAGGGCTGGAATGAATGTTACTAAGTCAGGAGTGATCTGCACAACTCGTGTTTCAGCACACACGGTCAAATAGAAACAGAAGTACCTTTTGAAGTATGTATGTTAGCAAACTGCATGAGCGTCTAGCTGGGTTGGCCAAAAGGGCTGAGAAGCGGATATGACTGCTCCTAAACTTCTCTAATCTCTAATCTAAAAAGAAACGGGTTTCTGGGGGCAAAAAAAGAGCAAAAAGGTTTGTTGCAAGGATAGAACCGGAAATATAAAGACGAGTTTAAAACATGTTATATCCAAAGTAAGGAAGTGTGTCAGGCGTGGTGGTATTGTCTGTAATCCCAGTGCTGGGAGGCTGAGGAGGGGGAACACAGTCAGTTCCAGTCCAGTCTGGGCTACATAGGGTGATCCTTTTTTAAAACAACAACTACCTTGCAAAACCCTAAAAGAAAGAATTCAAAAGTGATGAGATCAAGTTAAAAGAAAGGAACCAATGTGAAGGAGAGGTCAGAGCTAATGCTGATAAAATTTGAAATGGAAAACAATAGTGTTGGATCATAAACCCACAGGTTAACAGAAATATCCACAAGTCCATACTGGTCAATAAATACTTGAGTATATAAGTATATTAAAAAGCAAATTATGGGGCTAGTGAGATGGCTCAGTGGTTAAGAATTTATATTGTTCTCGCAGAAGACCTGAGTTCAATTCCCAGCATCCACATAAGGCAGCTCTCAACTGCTTGCAACTCTAGCTCCAGGAGATGCCTGTAAACTCAGGCAATGCACATATACAACATGTAAATAAGTCATAATAAAGAACATATTAAAAAAGATATGATTGGGCCTGGCTAAAGGTGATTGCTGGAAGCCTTAAGACTGGAGTTCGATAATATCCACAGACTCAGAGAAGCTATGCAACAAGGAGGGCCCCAATGGGAACACAGGGATCTCCTGGTAAAGTGAAAATTGAACAGATGGTGCAGGTAAGCTGGAGGAAGATGGGAATGGGAGTGGAGGGGACCAGGAGAGGGAGAGGGATGGAGGGAGACAATATATGGAGAGATGACCGGAATCAGGAACAATTAGGGGGTAATCAGGAGATCTGGTAAAATGGAAATTCACTGGAATCTATGAGAGGGACCCTAGCAAAGACCTCTAGTAATCGGGAATAGGGAGACTGAACAGGCCATCTCCTATAGCCAGACAAGGCTCCAGAGGTGGGACTGGGACACCACCCCAGCCACAAAAACCTCTGGCCTATGGCCTATCCTCCTGCAGGATCCACTGGGACAATAGAAGGACAGAACTGCATGCCAAAGGGGGGAACCTTGCTTGATACTGTAAGTCAGGTCAGGAACTAGAGACTGGATAGCCAGGAGATGATTTCTAATGATATTCTGCTCATAGATCAGTGCCTAGCCCAATATTCATCAGAGAGGTCCCCTCCAGCAGCTGATGGGAGCAAATGCAAAGGCCCAGGGCCAGATATTGTACAGAACCCCACAGAATAGGGGGAGGAAGGATTGTGGGGACCAGAGGGTCTGAGGACACCAGGAGAATAAACCCCACATTGTCAACTGACTCTTAGAGGCTTACAGAGACTGAAGCGGCAGACACGGAACCTTCAGAGTCTCCTAAATATAGCTTATGGCTGTCTGGCTTGGTGTTCTTGCAAAACTCCTACAGGCTGGATTGGGGGAGTCTCTGGCCCTTTTACCTGTCCTTGGGACCCTTTTGCTCCTGCTAGGTTGCCTAGTCCACCCTTGATGTAGGGAGTAGTGCCCAGCCTTGTTCCATCTTGTTAAGCCATGCCCTATTTGAGTGGTTACCCTGGGAGGACTGCTCTTTTCTAGGAGAAGAGGGTAGGTGGGTTGGCTGATGGATGGAGGTGGGAGGGGGTAGACTTGGGGGGGATCTAGGGGGAGCTGGGAGGAGTAGAGAGAGGGGAAGATGGGGGTTGGGATGTTTGTACTAGAGAGAGAGAGGGAGGGAGGGAAAGAGGGAGAGAGAGGGAGAGAGGGGGGGGGAACGGGAACAAAACTGGAGTTTGATCCCTGGGTCCTACATGAAAGGAGAGAACTCTCACAGGTGCTCGTCAGACTGCCACAGGTGGGTCCACACAACGAAACACAAATAAAAAATAAATTAAAAAATTCATTGTAAAAAATAGCAAATGATGAAGGAAAAAAATTACCACTGTAAAAGTGAGTCACTTGTTGCCAGCAAGGAACATCAAAAGATGCCAAAGTGAGAGGCATAAGGTACTTTCCTACAAGGTGTTTCTTTAACTACAAAGGAGTAGATAGCAATGTCTAGAAAAATCTGAACTAATCCTTGGACAGGTGGTCAAAATTGATATTATAATCAGTAACAAAGCACACAGTTTTGCTTCTTTGATATGTTTACCCAGAATGCATAAATTCACTCATGAGAATACATCAGACATCTCAAAGTAACACCGGGGATCTTGCTCAGTGATAACTCACGTGCTTAGCCTCATCCGTGAGGTTGTAGATTCAATCCCTAATACCGTATTTACATAAATCGACATGTGATGTTTAAAACATGAATTAAAAGCTAATTAGGAAACTATGAATAATGTCAAAGGCAAGAGGGAACCAGAAGCGGTTTGGGGGTTGGGGTATGGTAGGCTTTATTGGTAATGTATTTTGAAGAATAACTTGCTTGATTTTTTTTTTTTTTTAGTTTGGTTTGGTTTTTTGGTGGCTGAGAAAAATGAGCCTTGACTATAATGTGGAAGCCTAAATTTGAAAAGCTGATAAGTAGTCAATGGTCTTTTATCTTTTTAATTGTGTCAGACTTTCCAGCCTATGGATAATCAGGAAGAGGTGAACCAGTGTCAAGCGAGATCCTGGCCTGAGCTGCTTCAGGTGCTTGGGATGAGAAATGAATGTCCTCTAGCAAGGAACTGGAGCACATTGTAAAGGGAATTGGTGGCAAACTCGGCAAACTGCGGAACTAAACAGAAAAGCTGTTTTGAAACTTGAGAAAATTCTTGTTCTTTCTTTTCATTTTTTTTTTCTTTTCTTTTTTTCAATTTATAGGCACCAAAGATTCCAATAAGAGATGCGCTTTCAGAACAAAAATCTCCAGCTACATGGACAGAGCGGAAAACATAAAGAAATACTTAGATCAAGAGAAAGAAGGTAAAGGCTGTTTTCTGAGAACGTGCCTGGGGTCAGGGCTTAGAGGCAGGGTATCACTTGAGGTCCTGGGTTCAAAGCTCTTGCCTATTGGGCTACTTGTACCCGGAAACTTCTGGAATTTGCTCAGCTTTCCTTCCCTCTTACAGAAGTTATCCTTAACAGTTTCTGGTTCTCAGTTTGGAGCCTGGAGACTCAGACATTCTTTGAGTATCTCACAATGCTTGACCGTCTTAAAGGCATTTGCAGATCGCTGTGAAGCATATGTGTGGACCTTGATTTAGGAACTATTGCAGAAGAATACCAAAGTGACTCCTGTGTTTGTATTTTCTTTTACAAAAAGATGAAAATCATTAGAATAGCCAAGGAAGCTCCGGGGACTTCCCAAACAGTGTCATGAATCAAAAAGGATTTCAAGAATTATATGTTCCTAATAATTAGAGGCAAGGCAGATACTCCTCCGGTTCTGTTATGCGGTCCCAATTAATGATCATCTACATAAGTGGGTGTGGCCACCTCTCCTGAAGCACACACTGGTGCTTTTCACAGCCAGAGGTGCTGGTACCCTGAAAATCCCAGGCCCCCAGGCCTCAGCTCTTCTTCCTGTCTGCCCTACCACCCTCCCCCCGCTTCTTCCTAGTATTCCATACTAATTGTGTGGTGGTTGGGTACAGCGTTAAGTTAGCCTATATGGCTAGCTTGGCTTAAAAACTTGATGCGTGGCTTGTAGTGTTATCTCTATGGAAATGCTCATTGTTGTTTAAGAAGATTGGTGTGTCTTTTGTTTTTGTTTGTATTTTGGTGGTGCTGGGGAGTAAACTTCGGTCTTATGCTTACTAGGTGAGTATTCTACTAAGCTATTAACTATAACCCAGTTTTTTTTTTTTTTTGATTACTTTAAAAAAGCTTTACTATTTTTTGTTTTTGTTTGTTTATTTTTCTTTTTCAGATGGTATTTTATTATATAGCCCTGGCTGGTCTGGAGCTCTCTATGTAGACCAGGCTGGCCTTGAACTCATAGAGGCTTTACTTTTAGAATTTAGCTTTTTTACATTTGCACTTACTCTTTCTTTCGGCGACACTCAGCTCCTTGATGAGAAAAGCCCACTTGGTTCTGGCACACGTGGAACCAGCTTAGACCCTACTGGTGCAGTTTTTGTTCTTGTCTTTTGTTTTATACAGTCTCATAAGAGCTATTCTCATAACGTGAACCACTAAAAGTCTCCCTGGCATATGCCACATGACGATTTTGGTGCTTTCCCAACTTTATAGGTATTAAAGTAAAGAAGTCTGTTCCCAGGCTTGGCAACGGCTGTAGCGAGACGCTTTGAATGATCTTTGTGATCCTTCAATCACGCTTTGTGCTCTTGGTTTCTTTAAAAACACAGAATGGCTTTTGGAATATGTTTTGTCCCCATCCCAGGTGTAGTGGATGATAGTGAGTTTGATCTAGATTATTTGTTACCAGTGGCTATGATTTGGTTACATGCAACTATTTTATCACGTGCAGCCCATGATTGCATGCTGCTTAGATTTCTGGGAACTTTGCTCAGAGTGTATATTGGTTGAAACCCAGGGAGCCAGGTTGGTTGGTTGGTTATTGCTTAAAGGGGCTTTGGTTGTAGGAATTAGGGTTGTGGATATTGCACTGAGACATTAGTCCAGCTCACTATTAGCTCCTGCTTTCCAAGCTTTGGACAGTCAGTAAGGGCTGTGGATTTTCCTTCCTTCCTTCCTTCCTTCCTTCCTTCCTTCCTTCCTTCCTTCCTTCCTTCCTTCCTTCCTTCCCGCCTCTGCCTCGGCCTCTGCCTGCCTCTGCCTCTCCCTCTCCCCCCCCCTGTTTCCAGACTGCCTACAGGGATGGTGAAATTCCTTCCTCCCTCCCTCCCTCCCTCCCTACCTACCTACTTATCTTTCTTTCTTTCCTTTTTTCTTTCCACAGCTAGGGGATAAAAAAGCACAGTAGCAACCTACTATGGACAGCCATACTAGCGGCTGTGTTACGTGAGAGCCTATAGTGGGATGATAAACACTGATGATTCTCAGTATCCCTAGATACTGCTACCCGAAGAAAAGCCAAGCCATGATTTTAAATAGTGTAACACCATGTGAATTGGGAGCTACCTTATTTTTAAAAAAATCTAAAAGGGCTGGGTGGAGGTGGAGCACACCTTTAATCCCAGCACTCGGGAGGCAGAGGCAGGCGGATCTCTGCGAGTTCGAGGCCAGCCTGATCTACAGAGTGAGTTCCAGGACAGCCAGTTACAACAGAGAAACCCTGTCTCAAACAAAACAAAACAAAACAACAAAAATTGAAAAAAACAAAAAAGACCTAAAAGGTCACTATAACTTATTCAATGATTATGCACTTTGAATCAACAAAACCAGTGCAGTTGTCTTGTTGATTTTGTGACATTTCAAAGTTAACTTGGGTTAAGTAGTACTGTGAATTTTTGCTTAGAACATTCTGTAGCATGCTTAGCATGTGCAAGGCCCTGGATTCAATCCCCAGCACCCAAAGCAAGCAGACAAACAAAAAACCTTAAAACCAGAAAAAAAAAAATACAATATGGGGTGAACACCTGTAGTCCCAGCACTTGGGAGATAGAGGCAAAGGGTAAGGAATTCAGGGTTTCCTTCAGCTATGTACGGGAGTTTGTGGCCAGACTGGGCTAGTTTTTGACCCTGTCTCAAAACAGCCTTAGAAAACACCCTTAAAGTGCTAAGAATAGCTTCTAAACTCCATTGTATTGTTCTATGTTTTATACTCAGTTTAGCCACGAGATTGCAAGATACAAAACGGCAAGTCTGGAGGGAAGAAGCAGATACAACTGAGTTCATCTCGTATTCTGCCCACGGTGGCAGGATCTCAGTTGACGCCTTCGTGCAGTCAGATCTCTCTGAATAAATCTCCCTGTCTGTCTGAGACAGTGAAGAAACCTTTCCCAAGAACCTTCTTGTGGGCTGGAGGGGTAGCTCAGCAGTTAAAAGCACTGGCTGCTCTTGCAGAGGACCCCGGTTCAGTTCTCAGTACCCACATGGAAGCTCACAACCATTTTAAACTCCAGTTCTGAGGAATGCAAGGCCCTCTCTGACCTCTGAGGACACTGCATGTATGTGGTACAAATACATACATACAGGGAAGACATTATACACATAAGATAAAATACTTTTTTTTTTTTAATTTTAAAAAAGAAACCTCTGGATGGTCCCCTTCACCTAGCCACTGTGACGGCCAGCATCTCCTTCGGAACAGTATTCCGTCTTTCCCTGTGTGTATGAAACATTTTGCAGTGTGCATGCTGTAGAGTAGGCATGTAATAGCTACTGAGTATCCAGATTAGTCACTGTGTGCAGCATATCAATTGTGTAAAAAGAAAGTGTTTACAGACACTAATGAGATGGTTCAATGGGTAAAACCACTGCCACCAAACCTAAAGACATAGTTCACTTCCTGGGGACACATGCAGTAGAAGGGGAGAACCAGCTCCCACAAGTTGTGCTCTGACCTCTACACATGCTTCATGGCATGCTCATGCTCATACCCACACACGTGCGTAACACACCAAGGAGTAACGTTGTGCACGTGCAATGTAATTTTTGTTTTTGTTTTTCCAGACAGAGTTTCTCTGTGTCTAGTCCTCACTGGCCTAGAATTCACTCTGTAGACCAGGCTGGCCTCGAACTCATGAAGATCCACCTGCTTCTGCTTCCCAAGTGCTGGGATTAAGGTGTACACCCCACCACCTGGCAAGATGTAATTATTTAAAGAGGTCACTGGTCACGTTATTGTAACTTCTGTTTTGTAGATGGAAAATATCACAAGCAAATTAAAATAGAAGAGAATGCAACTGGTTTCAGTTATGAGTCACTTTTTAAAGAGTATCTTCATGAGACAGTTACAGAGGTTTGGATAGAAGACCCTTATATTAGACAAACTCATCAGGTAAGTGAAATGTACTAAAATACAGTGAACTGTTACTTTAAATGTACAGTCAGCTGTCTCTCTTTATGTGTTTCCTATCCATAGGTTCAATGTACAGTCAAAAGTAATGTTAAAAATTCCATCTGTACTGAACATACACAAACATGACAGTATAATGATAACACACAGAGTTTACATTGTGTTAGGTAGCATAAGTAGTCTAGAGGCGATTTAAAGTACTCAGGGGTGTTGTGGAAGTTTATTTTTAGTTGTGTTTAAAATAATTGTTTTTGTGCACTCTTGGAAAAAGAAATGCATAGGTTTTGGCATTTTGTGTTGTCTGCAGGTGTTAGATTTCTGTGGGGGATATTTGATTGCTTATGATCTGCACCTGAGGAGTGCTGAATCAATAAAAACACCTGAGCTCAGATGCTCAGGGTTCCACTGTTGAGTAGGGTGTTGGCCATGATGGTGGTTCCCTCTGCTGAGGTCTGGCAGGGCTTCCACGTATGAAAATGCGTCCTTGTCTCCTTGCTGAGCCATCACAGCAACGCACTACTACAGAAGGGTGTGTGTGTGTAGGTTCTGGGCTGACACTGCATTATTTAAAGTAAGGGATGGAAGCAGCTGTGGACTTTAGTATCTGACTGGGGGAGAGGTGTCCTAGACACTCATGGACACTGAGGGAAAACTGTATGAGTTAGTGCTAATCCATCCTAATATCTTTCAGCTATATAACTTCCTTCGGTTTTGTGAGATGCTGATTAAGAAGCCATGTAAAGTAAGAACTATCCACCTCCTCACCTCTGTGGATGAAGTAGGTATCTGAAAAACCTCACACTGTGTTCAGTTACAAGGTATCCAATACAGTACTTCAGCTAGATGTATTTCCTTGAGAATAACTCATCATGTAGTAGCAAGCATAGCATATCTTAAGAAAGAGGTTCTTGATTTGAGAGCATTGACCTTGCATTTGGCCATTTTGTTGAACTCTGTGAGTTTGAATAGTCAGCTTAGACTCAGGTGCCATCAATTATGCAGTCTGTACTAGAGACAGGTCTATCCCTTATCACATGTATCTGGGATTGGATTGTCACTGTGTCTTTCTTGATTTTGACTTAAGTAGGGGGTGCATTCAAATAATTATAATTTCCATGATCAGGCTAAGAAGTAGGCAGCCCCATGTGGATGACTGGACATTATTACTAGTATACATTAAGGAAACTGGACATGGTGCCACACACCTGTGACCCTAGCAGCAGGAAGGCTGGGGCAGGAGGGATCTGTGTGATACTCACATTAGGAAAACAGCTGTTTGTAAACAACAACTGCCCATTTACCTGTTCTTCGGTTGCTTCTCTGAGACAGTAATGTTGAAGTCAATATAGAATCTTTTCATTTTAATCTCTCTATAGTATTCATTGTCTAGCTCATAGATAACTGAAGTTATTAGTAACTGAGGCAGTAAATTGTGTTTCACACCTTCAATAGGGGTATGGGAATGCACAGCAAAGTAGTGGCCTAGAAGAAATAAAACAGTCCCTCAGGAGCCATGGAGTGCTGTTGGAAGTAAACTATTCTTCATCTATTCATGACCGAGAAATTAGGTTAGTGTATAATATTTTATTTTTTCATAGCTGAAATACACTTTAAGATTCTAATGTAATATAATTACATACACATATTTAACTAGTAAAACTCCAAATCAAGCTCAAACTTAATAACTTTGGACTTTGTATGGGAAAACTTTGGATTACCTCTGTAGAGTGGGTCTGGTTAATTCAGCATGTACTGGTTGTGTGTCATGTGGAGGGATTCTTTTGTACAGACTGTAACCAGTGTTATGGTAGAGATAATCCCTTTCCCTACTGAAATTAATATTTACTTGGTGCGGCTTGGTTCTGGTAAGTGTGCTGTCAATCAGAATATTCAGTTTCTTAGTGACCTTAGTAACCCCGATTTTTAATAAAAAATTAATAAGCTAAATATGCAAAACAAATGGCAGTGCTGCTGTTGTTGAAGCAGAAGTCAGGGTCTGGGCTGCCCCTGGGATCTCAATCACCATCTCTGCATAGTAGCACTGTGTCGGTCAGGGTTCTACAGCAGTGGTTCTCAACCTTCCTAATGCTGCGACCCTTTGAAACAGTTCCTCAAGTTGTGGTGACTTCCCACCATAAAATTATTTTTGGTGCTACTTCATAAGTAATTTTGCTACAGTTATGAATCATAGTGTAAATATCTGATATGTAGCTGGTCTTAGGTGACCCTGTATAAAGGTCATTTGATTCCGAAAGGGCTTGTGGCCCACAGGTTGAGAACTACTGCTCTAGCAGACCAGAACTTACAGAATGAATCTATACATATATAGAGAAAGGGGATTTGTTAGAACAGATTATAGGCTGTGATCCAGCTAGTTAAACAATGGCTCTCTACCAGCAGAAGGTCCACGAATCCAGTAGTTGTTCAGTCCATGAAGCTGGATGTCTCAGCTGGTCTCCAGTATACGCCGGAATCCTGAAGACGTAGGCTCTAATGCCAGTGAAGGAATGGACTTGTCAGTGAGACTTGTCAGGCAAAGAGCAAACTTCCTTCTTCCATGTCCTTAATACAGGCTGCCAGCAGAAGGCGTGGTCAGATTAAAGGTGTGTTTTCTCACCTCGTAAGATCTGGATTAGAAGTGGGTCTTCCTACTTCAAATAATTTAAAGAAAAAAATTCCTCACAGGTGTGCACAGCCATTTGGGTTTTAGTTAATTCCAGATGTAGTCACGTGGGCAACCAGGAATAGCCAGCACAGGCACCTTTGAAATGTCACCACACTCTTCCTGATGTGGCAGAGAAGAGCTTGAGCAAGCTGAAGTCCAAAGTAGCCTTCCATTTAATGGTTACGTTCTTTCTCAGCTAATCAGGTTAGCTGAAGGTGTTAAATGCTCCTTTTATTTCTTTATATACTCAGCTCGGGACTAATACCACTATTTGATTCCATTCTTTTCGTTGTTTAGGGGAAAATCTTGTTGATTCTTAAACAACTCTGGCTTTAAAAACTGTCTGACTCAAATGTCTTGAATATAATACTATACACTAATTTCAATAGGTTCAACAATGGATGGATGATTAAAATTGGAAGGGGACTTGATTATTTTAAGAAACCACAGGTAAGCTATGATTTCATGGTTAAGTGTGAGCACTGCTTTCTTGTTTGTTTTGATGAACTCCTGGGCTCTTGGCCTCCAGAGTAGCTGACACTACTACTGTTATGGTACGGACTGTTCCGTCAGTAGTAGACCTTGTTTGGCTCTATGGGTGTGTCATTTTTAATAGTACTCTTCTTTTCTTAACAGGGCCGTTTTTCCCTTGGATATTGTGATTTAGATCTGAGACCATGTCATGAAACAACAGTGGACATTTTCCATAACAAGCACACAAAAAAAATATGATGTGTAATACCGAACTATACATTCCTGCTTTAGTGATCTCAGCCCATTTTCTGTTGCTGTAGCGGAATACCACACACTGGATAATGTATAAAGAACAGAGGTTTAGGCTTTGGCATCTAGGGAGAATCTTCTTTCTGCATCCCACATGGCATAATCCAATAAGACGGAGCAGGCTTTTGTAACGAAGCCTGTGAGGCAGAGCCAGCCACCTCTGAAGTCTCCGTTTCAACACTGCTGTACTAAGCACCAAGATTCTAACTCACAAACTTTTGGGGACACATTCAAACCATAGCAAGCAAATACTGGGTTGTTTCTTTTTTTTTTTTTTTAACTTCAAACATATTTTTATAATGTATAAATTTAATAATAAATGTTTACATTTTTACTAATTTATGGATTGACATCTGTAAATGTGCTGTTCAGTAGATTACAGTGTTTCTTTTTTAGGCGTGGAGTTCATTGAAAGATTTTACCAGCTTGGTTGTTGAAGAGTAGGTCATCAAGTATTGAACAGCTACTATGAGGACAACTGGACAATCTTGCTCCTGGGAGTTTGGAGTTCCAAAATGAGAATCACATATTATAGGGCTTGTAAGACTGAGGGGCCCAGGGCCTAATTGTAACAGGACCCAGACTTTAGTAGGCCCTGAGACCTTAGTACAACTGACTCCATAATGAAAGTGCCATTCAGGCTGTAAGACTCAGCACACAGCACCACCTGCCAAAACTAAAACAAAGGCCTAATTCATCAAAGTCTGTATAGTTCTGGGAAAGTCTTAAATGTACTAACCTTACTTTTTAGCTTCTGTAGTTCTGCTTCTGGCTAACTGTTCTTGTTAACTGAAGTATGTCAACACAGAACATAGTTTTTGTGCTTAAAAGCTCATCCTGAGAAAGGTTCTGGGCTACGCTGGGATCCCAAACACTCAGTGTAGTCACAGGCCAGCAGATAAAGACTTTCTATTGGCTTTTAAACCTGTGTCTGAGCAGTATTATCTGGTGAATACATCACAACACTAATAACGAGAAAAAAATGGACAGGTACTTGAAGATGTAGCTCAGAGTATAACACATATCTAGCGTGTGCTAGGTCCTGGCTTCCATCTTCAGCAACACAAGCACAATGTTACAGTTAAGATAGTTGTCAGCTAGGCTTGATAGGACGTGGTTGTAATCCTAGCACTTGGAAGGTAAAGGGTGGAGGATCCATAGTTGAAGGACATTCTAGGCTATATAGAGAGCATGAGGCCAATCTAGGCTACATGATGCACGTCCTCCAAACACAAAAATAAATGATAGCCTTTGGAAGATGATCTCTGGCTCTCAGATGTCCAACATTACAGAGCTCCATAAAGTCAACTTAGCCCTTTAGTTATCCTCATGTAATTGAGTTGGCAGGACCCGGAGATTCTCTAAAGAGAGACTGTGGTATCCCTCCCTGTGGCTGTCAGATTGCTGAAATAATGACCCCCAATAAATTAGCATTTCCCCAGGAATCTCATGTTGGGAGAAGATAAGGCTTGAAGTATGCTCCCAGCCAGAGGAGGAACTTGTTGCCCAGGAAGAAATCCCTTTCACACATTTCTAACAACCGAGTCAGCCAGCCCCACTCCCACTCCCACCCAGGAGACTAGAGCCCAGAGAGAAGCCAGTGGCACACATCCCCAGCAAGCTGCTGCCCTATTTTTTGTTTTCTATGAAGAATTGTTTTCGCATTTCCTCACCAATTACTGGTGCTCCACTCACTTCCCTTTTAGCTGCTGCCCAGAGCACTGCAGCCATTGTTAAGGTCGGGAGGAACCTTAGTAAGTAAGGAACCACCTTACTCCATGGGCACTTTTGTTTCTAAGACTGGGTTTTCACACTGTAGCAAAGGTTGCTCTCAGAATGGTGGTTTTCCTGTTCGGCCCTTGAATGCTGAGATTCAGGTGCGTGCTCTCACACCCAGCTCCTTTTTAAAGTTACATTACATTATTGGTATATATTAATTAAACAACAGAATGGGTTTGGTTGAGACATTTTTAATATGTGTGTATTACATGGCCATAACCTTTTCTCCATCCTCTTATCATCCTTCATCCTAATGAGCACTTTTAAAACTTCGTTAACAGTTGGCTTTCAGGAGCATCTCACCTAGTTGGCCACTCCTTTTTATTTATTCTTATTATTTAATTTTATTTTATGTGGATTGGTGTAAGGGTGTCAGATCCCCTGGAACTGGAGTTATAAACTGCCATGTGGGTGCTGGGAATCGAACTTGGGTCCTCTGGAAGAACAACCAATGCTCTTAACCAATGAGCCATCTTTCCAGCTCCCACATTAAAAACAACAAACAGCTTTTTTAAAAATTGTTTCATGTGCATGTATGTCTATGTGAGGGTATGTCAGATCCCCTGGATCCCAGAGAGCTGCCACATGGGTGCTGGGGATCGAACCTGGGTCTTCTGCAAGACAGTCAGTGCTCCTAACTGCTGAGACAGGGTTTCTCTATTGTAACTCTGGCTGTCCTGGAACTCACTCTGTAGACCAGGCTGGCCTCGAACTCACAGAGATCCACCTGCCTCTGCCTCCCAAGTGCTGGGATTAAAGGCGTGTGCCATCACCAACTAGCCAGCCACTCCTTTCTTAAAATTCAGTTTTCCTCAAGCACACTTCTTTCCTTTTACATAAAAGATGAGTGCAGCTCGAGGTGCAGCTGGGTGGTGCATGTGCTTAGCATGCATGGGAATCCGGGTTCAGGCCTCAGAGCAAAACAAACTTAGTGCTTAGTATTCTCCTATACTCAGTCTATACCCTATTCCTAAGTGATTGCACCAGGAAGAAATCTCAGAAGAGAGCACCAAAAACTGCTGTTAACTGAGATGAGCAAAATAAGGGATATATTATGGGTAGGACTGCCATGAGAGCTGCAGACTGAGACGTGGAAGCTTTCCGTGAAGAATCAAAGCTTAGAGTTAAATGCATGCATGCTCCATGTAAAAACTTTTTTTTACTCTAATTTCAGTCTGACATGATACATTGCTTTACTAAACTTGTCAATTCCTGAAGTCAGAGGACATGTATTTCACATACCATGAACAGCAGCTGAGTGTTTGGTATATAGTACTCACTCAATAAATACTCAATATTTCAAGAGCCAAGGTGTAGGGATGGATTAATTGTAGAGTTAAGAAGTAGCCAAGAGTCATGTTACTCTCCAAAAAAGTTTGGAGTATGAAAAAGTTGGAAAAGTAAAAATATAAAGGGATCTTAGCAGGAAAATTTATGGAAGAGAATATGGTGATTCACTCTGGTTAAAGACCTAATAGGTCAAATGGAAGATAATAAATTTATGAATCACTGGTGATGGGGGTGCATGTCTTTAATCCCAGCACTCAGGAGTCAGAAGCAGCAGATCTCTCAGTGTGAGGCCAGCCTAGTCCAAATAGCAAGTTCCAGGCTGGCCAGGGCTACATGTTGAGACCTGTGTACTGACTAGTTTTATATTAACTTGACACAACTACAGTCATTTTGGAAGAAGGAACTTCAGTTGGGAGAATGCCTCTACCAGACTGGCCTGTAGCCAAGTCTGGTGCATTTTCCTGAGTGATGGTCAGTGTCAGAGAGCCCAGATCACTATGGGTGGTGCCACCCCTGGGCTGGTGGTCATGAGTGTTATAAGAAAGCAGGCTGAATAAGCCATTAAGCAGCATCCCTCCATGGCTTCCATGCTTCAGTTTTTACCTTGACTTCAACGATGGACTGTGATGTAGAAATGTAAGATGAAATAAACCCTTTCCTCCCCAAGTTGCTTTTGGTCATGGTGTTTCATCACAACAATAGAAACCTTAACTAACACCCTTGTTTCCAAAACAAAACAAGACAAAATGTTGCAAGGCCTAAACACAAGCAGGACAAGCAGGACAAGGGGTGAGCTTTAAGGAAAGGGACACATTTTTCTTTTTTGGATTTGAGAGAGGGTGAAGAAGTGGAGGCCAGCAAGGCTCATTTCTGAAGGCCTCGGCTCTTAAGTTATCAGTCAACCTCTGACAAAAGCTGAGGAGTGGAAACAGGAACACGCCACCTCAAGACCGAGGTGAGCTGAATCTGACACCCCTCTTCCCTCTTTAAAGAGACATAAAATGAATTGCAATTTTTTTAATTCTCTTGCTAAATTTGCCAGGATAGAGGAAGTTACTTAGGGTCACATTATTCCCTTGATTTTTTCACACAGAATATTCCATTTACTGTGTAAGTGCTGGTCATCTGGACACGTTCTCAGTAATAGGTTTGTCAGCAGGGTAGTTTCAATGGGGCAGAATTTGCTGCCAATAAAGCTTGAGTTTAATTTGTCACCTATTTCCAGTGGCAACCAGTGATCAGGTGCTTTAATATCACAGGTTTCAATTAGTCCGTTCCTTACATCTATGAACACTTGAATTTCCAAATATGCCTGTTCATATGGCACGCGAAATGTGGTGTTTACACTAAACTTGGGAGTCCGGCCATATATCCACTCCCAACTCTGCAGCTCTTTGACTTTGCTGTTTATTCCAGGAAACACCGTCTCATCTGCTGGGTTTATTAGGTTAACGTGACTATCAATTTGATGATAAGCAGCATACTCTGCAGCAATAGCATCCATCAGAACCTCGCAGGTCAGCGTGGGGTCTCTTTCCTGAAGGTTTTGGACGACAGAAGGGATGCTGGCAGTGGCATTGCTCTTTATCCCTTGGTACGGACTCTTCAGCAAAGAAGACAAAGCTGTCCTGTCAGTACTGCACAGCAAGGTGCAATGGTGATATGCAGCGGTCCGGCCAATCTTGGATGCAGTTCCTGAGATTTTAAACTGCCCATCGAGTAACAGGTCAAATTTTTTGGTAGGCTGCACATCCAGCTGGGGCTGGACAGCATTCAGAGCTCTCACGGTTAGTTTCAGATTTTCCATCCTGTCATACTTGGTTTTGGTGGTGAAGAAGGTCAGATTGATATTACCCATATCGTGGTACACCGTTCCACCTCCACTCCTCCTCCGCGCAAGTTTCACACCTTCCTGTCTCATCAGATGGAGGTTACATTCCTGCCATGGATTCTGGTGCCTACCAATGACAACAGAGGGAGAATTTCTCCAAAGGAAAAGAATCGGCTTGCCTTCTAGATGTATGTGGTCATGGATCCAGTCTTCTATAGCCAGATTTTGATACACATCATTGGAGATGGACTGTAAAATGAGCCCGTGTGTTGCTGTGTTTTTAAAGCCAGCTGTTGGGACCTTGTGGTGACAAAGTAACTGGAAGCAATTCTTCATTGAAAACGGGATTAGCATTCTTTCAAAGATAAGACAAAAAGAAAAATTAATTTGATGGAAAAGAGAAAAATTCATTTAGCTATTTGTTAATTATCCAAAACTCATCAAAGGGGCCTTTAGCAGCTCTATAATAGAGTGATCAAAGGAAGTCAATGAAGATAAACTTCAGATTAATTTCAACTAAAATGAAATAAGTTGACAGTGTTCATACAGTAAGTATGGAATAAATACATTAAGAAATGTACAAAAAGCCAAATAAAATATTTTCAATATACAATGCACGTTTTCATTGAGAAATAATAATAGATTATCAAAAAAGAAAATGAAAGAACTCTATCATCTGGGGGTAATAAATTAACATTTTGTTATAAAACAACTTGTTTTATTTATGTTCATGTGCATATACCTTCACATACACATTCTCCCCTAAAAGTGTAATGGTACTGCTATTTCAAACATTTTTTTTCCTGAAATGAGACATTACTATTTTGCCCAACTGACCTTGAACCCTGGGCTACACTCTTATTTATTTACTTTAAAAAATAATTTTAGACTTTTATTTTTATTATTTACCCAGACATGTCTATGTGTCTTATGAGTGTATGCCATGTACATACGGGGGTGGATGCCAGAAGAGGGTGTAGGATCCCCACCTTTGGCCTCCTGCTGGATTACAGGCAGAAGAGGCCTGTAACCTGACGTGGGTGCTGGGCCTTGAACTGAGATCTTAAGAACAGCAGGCGCTCTTAACTACCGAGCCATATCTCAGCCCCTCGTGGTTTATTTTTTTAGTTAACTTTGTCATAGGATACATTTTGATCATGTTCCTTCCCCTCCCCTTTTTCCCAGATCCCGCTACCTCCCTACACGTGAAAATGAAAGTCAAAATAGGCAAAAGACTAGTGAGACAAAAAATAAAAATGCCAAACAAGTGCAAAACATACAAAGAAAAGGAACAAAAAGTACACACCCACACACCAAGGAGTTCGTTTCATGTTGGTCAACTACTCCTGCGCTGGAGTGTGGCTAATACATCCATCCACACTCATTTTTAAAGCTTTGGCTGTGTAACGGGCTGACCTCAGGGCCTTGCTCAATCTAGGTTTGAGCTATACAGCCCAGCAACCAGCTCTCTGCTTTCATCTTTTCATTAGTACTGTCATATTTTTTCTCTTAGAAGGCACTTATTTCCATGTGCTGGGAGACACTTTGTACCGCTAAACATGCTTCTCCCTGAGCAGAAAGCAATGCAAAACCCAACCATAGGTCCACCTTCTTCACAGAGCCATTTCTTTGCTACCCCCCTGGCAATGCGTTCCAGGCACTGAATCTCTTTAGGGTCTTCCGTGAGCAGGCACGTGACTAGCATTCAATGTCGTGCTTAGCTTACCCTCCGCCCTGTTAGAAAAGGTCTGTTCCTAACAGTGAAATCACGTCGTCCCGAGAACCAGGGGTAACCTACAAGCCAGTAAGGCCCAGAGGACACACACGGCGCGGCGCCGCAGCACCAACTCGGGACCATCCTGCGCCGCCACAGCCAGCAATGGACCGGTCAGAGCAGCTTCCGGCTTCACCCACCTGCCACTTCCGTTTGCTCCTACAGCTTTTGGCTGACTGAAGCTGGATCCGTGCACCTAGGATCTCTAGCACTCAGCACGGGTTCCTCCCAATTCCTCCCCTCCGGCCACGCCCATGGGACCCGCCCCCAAAAGGGACCGCCTCCATAGAGTTCCCCCCAGAGGGAACGCCCCCAGGAGGGCACGCCCCGCGGGAGCTCTGCTCCAAGGAAGGACCTCTGCCTGGAGAAAGCATTTGCTACATCTAGAAGGGGTAAAGAAAGGCAGCTTTCAGTTGGGAGCTCATGTTTGTTTCCCTGGTAGGTTCTTGGGTGTTTTCTAGCAGCCCACTCACGAATAATTACCAAAAGATGTAAGATCCTAGTGCAGTTGGGGTTCTCCCGAATGACAGTAGAGATGAGATCTGTCAAGGGTGATGGGAGGGGGATGGGTGGAACTTTTTTTTTTTTTTTTTGACTTTTGAGAAGTTCCAAAACTAAAACAGAGACCCAATCCAGCAAAGCCCATAATTCTGGGAAAGTCTCTAAATATACTAACTAATTGCCTTTTTGGGTTCTGTAGTTCCACTTCTGGCTAACTGTTCTTGTTAACTGATGTATGTCAACCTAGAACATGGTTTTTGTGCTTAAAAGCTCATCCTGAGAAAGGGTTAGGCTACACTGGGATCCCGAACACCCAGTGTTTCTGTTCTATTGGCTTAAACCCATGTCCGAGCAGTCTTCTCTGGTGAATACCCCACCACAACAATAAATTAGACTGAGCAGATCAGGGGGTGAGTAATGTTTACATTTGGGTTGCTCCATGTTGCTGTTGACAAAAATCCCTGCTGAAAAGCAACAGAACCCCTGCGGATCAAGTACATGGGAAATTCTCCAGCAGCCAAGGTAGCAATGCAGTATTTTTCAGCTAGCTATTGCAGTGTAGCAAGCTGCCTCAAGTGCAAATGGCTTACCAATGAAAGGGCAAGGTGGAGATTCCTCTGCTGATTTCTGAATGAAAAAAGGAAATAAAGACATGATGCTCCTAGGTGTGGTTTGAGGTAGTGGTTTGTTGTAGATATGAGGGAGAGTATAGCCAGAGACATCTGGAAGGGTCCAGACTGAACTGGGACATGAGAGAAGGGGCCAGGGGTGAGAGAGGAAGAGAGAGGGACCAAGAGACCAAGAGGCCAGGAGCACCAAGAGACCTTGTGTCCAAAATGGCTGTTAAACAGGGAAGAGGCTGGCAGAAGGGAAGTCCAGTCTTGGTTTCCTCCAGCAAGAACTGGTGAAACTGTGGAGTCTAAAATGGTCTTTATTTATACTCAGGCTACTGGGGCAGTTTGGTTCAAACCAGTTGGAAGCAACATTTCAACCACATTCTTAAAGCTGTTAACAACAACAAAGCCAGACGAGCTAAGGAGCAGAATAATGAACCCATTTCTTGGTGAGCAGAGCACAAAGAACTTGTGGTCATCTCTCAATCTTCCAGAGAAACCAGTCTCTCCTTCAGTTAAAATGGAAACCACCGGACCTTGCCTCTTGGAGTAAAAAGCACCATGCATTAGGTTTGCTAATGTGAGCTCCGTAAATGACCAGGGCTATGCCAGGGTAAATAAAGCTATACACAAGGACTGTTTACTATTGCACCTTTGACGAGGTTACCCTTTGGCTGGCTGGTATTATGAGGGTGGGAAGGAGTACTGTTCTGTTTGTCACTGTAGGAATTTTGCTAGTTAATGAATTAGCCCCATATAGTGTTGTCCTCTGCTTCTAAGGTGTCCTTTTTGAAATCTGAGATGGTACAGTTTCTTTTTAATTTCCTTCATGTGATCTTCCTTCATAGTTCGCTGCTCTCTGATCTAAAATATCTGTCCTTTGACCGGTTACCCTTTTTCTGGTCCTTGAGCTTCTCCACTGGAATTTCCAATGACGCTCAAACATGCTTCACAGTCTTCCCTTCTGCCTTTTATTTCGTCTGCTCTTAAAACTTCTTTCTGTGAGTGAGATAGGGTCTCCCTGTAAGCCAGGCTGGCCTGGAACTCACTCTGTAGACCAGGCTGGCCTCACAGAGATCTTCCTGCTTCTGCCTTCCAAGTGCTGGGATTAAAGGCATTGTTAGCCATGGTGCTCAGCACAGGTTCTTTCATTTAAGTATTAATTACTATATTCACTCTGAGACCACGCATTACGCAGCAAATCTGCATGTATGCACGTATGTGGGTTACAAGATGACAGCAAAGGGTTAAAGAAACAAGGAGTTTTAAGTGATTTCAAAAAGGTCTGAGAGGCCAAAGCCAGGAAACTGACAGAAATGTAAAGGAGTCTGTGGACTCCAGCTGGAAGGTGTTAGAAAGGGATCTGCGGTGGCTAACAGAGTCAGGCTGCAGAGGCGAGAGGGCAGGACCTGTCCATAAGAACAAATGGGTGGACAGAGAGATGGCAGGTCTGGACGGGCAGACAGACAGGCAGACGGCAGTATGAGTAGCCTATGTCAACAGTTAGGAAAAAACAAAAACAAAAACAGAGCTGAGGCTCCTGGGAGAGCTGAGAGTTGCCCCGGCTCTTGACACACACTAGATGGTTAGACAGGTAGGCGGGGCATCAGGATCGCAGTTAGTCTCTACCTCTTTGTGAGGTCCAAATGAGAGAGTCGCTCTATGTCCATGGCCTGTGTGTCTAATAAGTCCTCGGGCACAGTTTTCTTGGTGTATTGTGTTTTTATGTATTCTGTATGTGCGTATGCTGTGGAAGTCGGAGGACAATATGCAAGAGTTGGCTCTCTTCTTTGTGGAGAGCCCCCTGATCTTGAGCTTAAGTTCTGCTGTGTGTCTTCAGCTAATTTACATTTGGGACAGCTGCTAAGCAAGGCTAAGTTGTAAAAAGACTAGCCCAGAGGCAGTTCGTTTTAAAGAAGTCAAAGATTACTTAAAGAGACCTTAATCTCATAAAATAGGAGGTTGGCTTTATGGCTAGCTAAAGAACAATAATGTTTTGTATATATTTTGATTTACCTTACTGATTGTAACCTAGTGATCACACGTATGTCTTTTTCCCTTGTGGTCTCTAACCTTGTGATCAAACCTATGCCTTCTGCCTCGTGATTTTAACCCTGTGCTTGCAAGCACACCTGGTTTGCCCCTTGTGATCGCTGCCCTGGCAACCTCATGTATGCTTCTGGTGGGAGAGGGTATAAGAAATGGAGAATAAACTATTTGGCCAGTTCGGCCCCTGTGAACTCAAGATACAGTGTGTGCGTGTTCCCGTTTATTCAGGCTACCCTTGAACCAGCACCATCTGAACTGGTAAGCTGGCCTTATCACTTCTTCCACCAAATGGGTTCTGGGGAATCAAACTCAAGTTTTCAGGCTTGGTGGCATGTGCCATAACTGCTGAGCCAACCTGACAGCCCACTGACGTGATTTTAATAGTCATGTACTCCTAAAGTAACAATTCACCTTGATGAATTTTTAAGATGGCTCCCTGTCTACTCCAATAAGCCGTTTAGTAGTCTGTGCTTACTGAAGGGTGCAAGACAGATGATGATGGTCACATATTCATCCAAGCGCAGTTATTCCCCATCTTTAAAATGGAGTCAAAGGTGCTTGTAAAAATGGAGTATCTTAGGACACATCAATCTTGAAAAAAAAAAAAACACCAATAACACAGTTTTACACAATATGGTGTAATGGAGGGCAGGACATAAGAGCATCCCAATTAAAAATTAGCTCCCATCCTGTAGTTCCATACCTTGAAAACTTCATCTATCCAAAGTCTATGGTCCTGAGTTTCCTTATTACTCCACAAAACCTCTTTGTATCTGCCCAACCCCCCAGGTTCTAGGTCACATCTCCTGTCAGTCTATCACTACATCCTACTACACTTCATCTGGATTGCCACTGTCCTCATGTATTTGGATAACCACTTAACTGCACGTTATGTCACCTTGAGAGGCCCTGTGAGCTGCTACATTTAAAATCAAGCTTCACTTACACCTGCTGTTACGGCTCTCTGAATGCTTTGCTTTATTCACAGCATACCACAGCTTGTATTTTATGTAGTTGCTGTATAATGTGTGTCTTCTCTGGCACCACTATGAAGGCACTGGTTGTTTTACTATATCCCCAGCACCAAGAATGACTCTAGATTAGGTAAGTTTGTTACTTTACTTGCTGCTTTGACAAGCTATCTGACAAAAGCAGTGTAATTCAGAAGTAACAGTTTATTGGGACTTACCCTTTGAGGTTATTAGGCATGACAGACAGGAGTATGAGGCAGCTGTTCACATTGTATTAGCAGCCAGGAAGCAGAGAGCAATGAATGCTAGCACTTCTCTTACAGTCTATTTAGTTTGGGATCCCAGCCCATAGCACGATGCCACTATATTCAGAAACAGGTCTTCCCACCTCAATTCAATGAACTCTCTAGAAACTTCCTTAGAGACATGCCCAGAGTTTGTCTCCTGGTGATTCTAGATCTTGCCTAGTTGCTTATCAATACTATCACAGTGAACTGTGGTGGAATATTTGAACTCATTTTCAAATATTGTAAAGTGACATTCACTTCCATGCAGTAAAATGAACTTTAAACATCTGCTATATCTGGCAGTAGGAGTTACTGGAAGGTCACCTTCTTCAGCTGTTAGAATGAGCTTTCTGGTGTGGGTGGGCTGCAACTTTCTTGAATGCAGAAAGAATGCTAGTTTGAGGTACCAGTACCTGTCTGCTCAATACTCTTAGAAGAAGCAATTGTTCAAATTTACCTTGCCCTTCTATGTTGAAAGCACTTGTTTTAGTGCTAATAAAATGGATTTCTGTGGTTCCTCCTGCAGCATCCAACATGGAGATGTAGGAACACCTAAGTCTCTTGACCTTGACCTTCACATGGCATCAAGGTCAGCCGATCAGGTGTTGGGGGATTTGAACTGCAGGGTTCTGTTAATTAATGTAAATGGGACTACTTTTGTATAGGTGGGTGATGCCTTTCCTCAATAAAACTCCCGAGACCATGAGGATGGGATTTAGTCCAAAATACAGTCTGATCCCTTGGCCTAGATGGTTCAGGCTTTATACCTCAGACATTGTCTTTTGTTCTTTATTGAACCTGCTCGAGGTATAATTTCATCTATAGTGAACAATGGATGATTTCTGCATATTTTTTTTCTTTCCTAAAGAATTATGTTCTGGGGGCTAGAGAGATGGAGTAGCAGTTAAGAGCACTGGCTCCTCTTCTAGAGTTCCAGTTCAATTCTCAGCTCCCCCATGGCAGTTCACTGTAACTCCAGTCTGAGGGGGTCCGATGCCTTCTTTTTGCCTCAATGGGCACCAGGTACCCACATAGGGCAAAGGCATACATGTGGGCAAAAGACTCATATACGTAATAAAATTAAAAATAAAAAGAGGAGAAAAAAGAGAATCACATTTGTGAAAGATAAAAAAGGGATATTCCATTTAACTAATTTTTTTAACATTAGACTCAAGATTCATTTTTTAAAAATAAAATATTGTTCTCCCATCACAAGATGCCTTTTCCTCTATCTTTTAATTAATATTGAGGAGATAATGCAATTAGACAATAGAGACAGTCATTAAATATTATACAAGAACATGTTAAAAACATGGGGTGGAACTCGGTGACAGAGCATGATTAGCATGTTCAATGACTTAGATTAAATCCCCAGGATCAAACCAAAACCAAAACCAAACAACAACGAAACCCATATGTTATATAAATAATCACAAGTCACCATATATCTAGATACAATATAGTTTTCATTTCATCTACCATTACTTGGGACAATCCTATTGTTTTAGATTATGTGATATCTTAACAACAGATACAAAAGAAGCTTTTGTTTTTCTTATATGAAATACTGTTATAAAATGGTAATTACTTCAAGGCAAACTAGTCAACTTGGAAAGAACTTCTTTCTAACTCTGAAATGAAGGTAGCTTGGCAGAAAGAGACTCAAAGTGTGCACTGCTTCTGAAGATAGGTGGTTTACTGTTTTTTTCTACAGAGCCATCTGCAGCGCTCTCTCACAGAACAGAAAGGGTTCCTGAACATGTAGAAAGCGAACTCCCAAACTGGAAGTGCAGCCTATGAAAGTACTTTGACAGAAAAGGTATGAAATACCCATGTTTTGCTTAGACTCCCCTTTTTATACTACTTGCTAAAAAAGTTTATTATAATTACAGTAAAATGTGTGAGTACCAAATGTTGTTAGTAAAAAAACAACTGTGGTGTTTGACAGGGATAAAATACAACCCCACAGAATTTAGGAGGATCTTTTCTCCCTTCCTTCATTTTGCTAGGCTTCCTAATGGACTTTAGCTACATTCAACATATGCTCTAATCAAACGCAACTTTTGCTTTCTTTGGTAGTATGTACGGGTGACTTCATTCCAAATCTATTATTACTAGGCCATCCTTTTCCTTCACATAGCCCGTGGAATTCCATCCTGTGACAGTCCCGTCCTTTCTTGTGAAGTTTTCCTGGTTTGTGTCTTCTAATTTTATTTTCTTGGTGTTCTGAAATAACCGAGTCACTGGCTCCAACCGACTTTCCTCAGCTCCTCGCATTAGGTGATCATTCACTTCCGAATCCACCAGAACAGCAGATGTATGAGTCATGGCTTTACTTAGCAAAAATCCCATTGGGACAGCTGGTCAAACATCAAGGAAGTGTGAGGACACCTTTGAAGTAGTGGAGATGTTTCTTCAATTTGATTACTGAAAGAAAATCAGGTAACATGTGAATGCAATAGGAAGGCCAACAACTTCATGGCAACTTTTTAAAGTGGGATGCTCTACTGGTGCTGAGAACACAAAATCACCTTCTACCTTCCAGTGCTTACTTTTTCTATTTTAGGAAAAGATTTATTTTTATTTTAAATTACATGACTGTGTAGGTCTGTGCATGTGGGTGCAGTGTACAGGGAGGCCAGAAGAGGATGCTAAATCCCCTAAAGCTAGATTTACAGATCTTTGTAAGTCACCCCGTGTCGTTTCTGAGAATGGGGATCATCTGTGAGAGCAGTACTCACTCTTATATGATGAATCATCTCTCCAGCCCCCATTTACATTTATTTACATTTTCTCTTGGGGAAGATATGTAGGGCCTACTGATTTCCCTCAAGGTCTTCTAAAAATTACATTTATTTATTTATTCATTCATTCATCTATCCATCTATCTATCTATTTAATCAATGTGTATGAGTGTGTGCCACTGTGTGTGTGTGTGCAAGTCAGAGAACAACTTAGAACAATTTGTGAGCATCAGCTCTTACCTTCCACCATGTGGGTCCTGGGATTGAACTAGGATTATTAGAATTGGTGGCAATTGTTTTTATCTGCTATGCAATCTTGTCAGGCTCCTTGAAAGTAATTTTTAATTAATTAGTTTTATTTGTGTGTATAAATGTTATGACTGCATGTATATATATGTACCATGTGCATGCCTGGTGCCCACAGAGGCCAGAAGAGGGCATTGGATTCCCCTGGAACTGGAATTACAGACGGTTGTGAGCTACCATGTTGGTGCTAGAAACCAAAGGCCAGGTCCTCTAAGAGTGGCAAGTGTTCTTAACTGCTGAGCCATTTCTTCAGTCCTGGAAAGTTTTTAAAAAGGGATTTTCTTGATATTATGTTTATTTCTTTTCAGAAGAATACTAGACCTTCTCAACTTCTCTTAGTCCCATTTGCCATTCTTGATAATAAAACTTTTAATTCATTATTAATGGGTTAAATAAATAATCACCAAACATCCTTAGGTTCCAGGAAAATTCAAATTAAAACTGCATTGTGATTCTACCTTGCTCCAATCTATTGTCAAGAAAACAAATGGCAAAAAATGAGGCTGAAGAGGAGGGAAAAAGGAAAATCCTCATTCACCGCTGGTTGCAATGGAAACTGGTGCAGCCATTACGGAAATCAGTAAGGAGGAGCCTCAAAAAAAGATGCTGTAAGATCCAGCTATATCATTCTTGTATATATTCCAAAAGGAATATAAGTCATCACTCCAGAGAGATATTTGCACATCTCCACATTATTCATGACAACCAAGATATAGGTCCAGCTTGGATGCCTAACAACAGTTGAATGTATAAAGGAAAGGTGGCACATATCCACAACTGGGTTTTATTCAGACATAAAGAAGAATGTCTAGACCTAGAACTACATGTCAGAGGCATGAGGAGGGCCACATTGTGACTCTGGGCTTAGGTGGGGCAGAGTGCAGCACTCACCACTCTTTGGGTTTCTAGAAAGGGAGGAAATTCTCACTTCCTTGGTGTAGGGGAGGAAGCTAGTAGTTCTTGATAGGAAAAGAAAATCCTTGCACACTCTTGGCCTTAAGTTGTTTTTTTTTTTTTTCCCCCTAGATAGTGTTGATTCTCTATGTGGCCCTGACTGTCCTGTAACTCACTCTGTAGACCAGGCTAGCCTTGGACTCAGATAGCCACCTGCCTCTACCTCCCTAGTGCTGGGATGAAAGGCGGCACCACCACTGCTGAGCTAAGAGCTTTTCCTTATATTGTTTCTAAAGAATTTGCAGAAGCATCTGCAAACAGACATAGACAAACGATTTAACTTAAAAAAAAAAATTCTCTAAGTGGGCTTGTTAGTTTTTGTCAACTCGACACAACCTAAACATATATGGGAGGGAATCTTGACTGTGGAATGGCTTCCATCAGAATGGCCTATAGGTGAGCCTGTAGGGCATTTTCTTGATTAATGATGGATGTGGGAGGGCCCAGTCTACTGTAGTTGGTGCCACTTCTGGGCAGATAGTTCTGAATTGTATAAGAAAGCAGGCTGAGTGAGCCAATAAGCAGCTAAGGTTTCTGCCTCTGCTCCTGTTTGAATTCCTGCCTTGACTTCCTTCAATGATAAGACTGTGATCAGGATGTGTAAGCCAAATAAACCCGTTCCCTTTCCAGTTGCTTTTGGTCATGGTGTTTATTGCAGTAATAGCAAACTAGGACAGTATGGAAAGTAGGCTTCCACTTCTACTATTAATCTATCTTTATTCCCCACCTTCAAATCGTCAACTCCAACTAAGAGTGGTTTTCCTGGGAGGGTCAAAGTGGGTTTTCCTTAAGTGTGTGATCTATCACTGAGTTGCACTCCCAGCCCAACCAACAGTTTTGAAATTGGCATATTCCTTCTTATTTGTTTTTAATAATCCTAGTCCAGATTCCTGAATTCAAAATAATTTCATTTTTACGCGCTATCCCCCTAAGTTCTCAGGCTGGTCTTTGAGGGCCCATCCTTCTTCATCACTACTTCTTCTTCTTTTCTCCTTTTTTAATCAATTACTGTTATTTCAGAAGAAACATGCTCCCTGGGTCTTCGGTCTCTTTTATCTAAAATAATTAGGATACTAAAATCAATTTTATAACATCTAGTTATGCTTACAAAGTATACACTGTAGGAAAGTAAATGGTATAAAACACATTATATAAAGACAAAAATTCCTTATGAAAAAATATGGATATTGAAAAATAGGACAGTTATATTTAAGTGTACTTCCCTGAAAAAAAACCAAACAAACAAATGTGCTTGCTTTTGATACGTTGGGAAACATGAGTACTCATGTGGGAGGAACAAGAACTCTGATGTCTCCTCAAACATGGCCTTACTTTTCAAAGGCGCATGTTTAAACTACAGCATCAGAAGACAGCTGTAAAAATCTTGTATGGTCATCTGTAGGAAAGACAGAAAAGTAGGGTCACAGATGCTCTTGGGTTCATTATATGAATTTAAAAAGCTTCTGCACAGCAAAGAAACTAGCAGCCTAGTGAACAACTACAGTGCGTGTGTGAGGTGTATCTTTGCTAGCTGCATTTCAGACAGGAGACTAAAACTAAAATTTACAGGCTGAGAGACGGCTCAGTGGTAAAGAGCAGTAGCTGACCTTCCAGAGATTCTGATTCAATTTCCAGTACCCACATTGTGGCTCATGACCAAACATAACTCCAGTTCCAGGATCCAATCCCCTTTCTGGCCTCTGTGGGCATCACACACATATGTGGTACACAAACATACACGTAGACGAAACATCAGTACACATAGAATAACAAAAAAAAAAAATTAAAGCTAAAATTTACAAAGACCTGAAAAATTACCTCCCCAATATAAAAATGCCAATCAATAAACTGGCTAAAGAAATGAGTCATTCTCAAAAGAAGAAACACCAAGAATTGTTTAAAAAGTGTTCAACAGCATTAGCCACTAGGGGGGATGCAAATTAAAACTACTTTGAGATTCTATTTCACCCCATGAGATGAGATGAGAACAGCTATCATCAAGGAAACAAATAACAAGGGCTCGCGAGGATGTGGCAAGAGGAGCCCTGAAACAGTGCTGGTGGGAGCGCAATCCGATGTGAACACCTTGGAAATTAGTGTGAAGATTTCCCCCAAAAAAACTAAAAATAGAACTACCTGATGATTCAGCTATACTGCTTCTGGCACATGCCCAAAGGTCTCCAGACCCTACCACATCCGTGATTACTGCTGCTCTATTCACAATAGCCAGAAACTGGATCTAGCCTAGATGTCCTGAACAGATGAAGCGATAAAGGAAACATTATACATAATGGAATTTTACTCGACTTTAAAGAAAAATGAGGTCATGAAATTTGCGGGAAAATGGATGGACTTGGAAACCATTTTAAATGAGATAACGCCGACTCACCAAGTCAGATACCACATGTTCTCTCTTGCACGCAGATTCTAGCTTTAAACATGTAAGTAGGGAGTACATAAGGGTGTGAGTGTGGGTATACGCCCTGAAGTTGCAAGGTAAGGCGGGTAAGAGTGGTTTAGGGAGCAACAGAACACTTGTGACACGAAAGCAGAAAGAGAACCACTGGAGTGGAAAGGAGAAGAGAGGGATGGGGGGGTGGAGGGCAGGAGGAGCAACAGAAACAAACCATGAACGCGAATGCCACAGTGAAACTCATTTACTTTGCACTCTAATAAAAACAAGAGTAAAAACAGAGGGAGTAAAATAAGCTTCAAGGCTTAGATTAATACCCAGAAGCATTAAGACAAATAATTTTTCAAGCAACACCAAAAACAAAACAAACAAACAAACAAAAAAAACCCACAGCATAGCGCGGTGCTCAATTCTTTCCATAAAAATTTTTTTTTTTCATTTTAAGATGCAATTTTAACGCAGTTGGACAGTCAAAAATACTACAGTGGTTAAAAGAGGGCTGAAGTCCGCTTACTGACAGAAACCAAAGGTGGAGAAAAAGTTTAGCTACAGTATTTAACGTCTCCCGAGGTGTGATATCCTTTCTTATTTTTCACTCTCCCCAGAGAGGGAACCTGGAGAGGAAACGCCAGCCTGGAACGTGGGGTTCCCTGCTGGGTCTGACGCTTCCCAGTTCCATCCTGACCTCGGCTGCAAGGCTCACCGGGACAGACCGGCTCCCCCTGCGAGGCTGCAGCAGGGGCACCCCGCCTGGAGGCGCCCCCAGAACAGCTTCCTGACAGAGGCAGAAGCCGCGCACTGGAGCAGCTCTAGACAGCAACCGTTTCCCCCCGCCGGGAACGCCTCGGGCTCCCGGGCCAGCGGCGCGCTTCGAAGCAACAGGCGTTCCAGCGCTAAGGAGGGACGGCCACCGCGCATGCGTGCTCCGACGGCCCAGTTGAGGCGCGGGTTAGAGGATGGTTACTAGGAGACCGGACGCACGGGTCGGTCATCTAGGCGCTGCGTGGGCGTGCGCCTGCGCGGCGCGGATGGGCCAGAAAAAGGCCTCTGGTGGGAGCCCTGAAAGGCCGGCAGGCGGCTGTACACGTCGCTACGTGCTCGGGTGCGCGCGCACGATTCGTAGTCTCCGCGAGAGGGCGTGTCGAGCCAGGTACGCGTGCGCACGGGGGCTGGGGGCGCGCCGGACGGAAGCGGAGCGGAGGCGCCGGGGAGGTGGAAGGAGAGCCCCCCTCAGGTACAGAGCGTGAGGGCGGGGCGCCGGCCAGCCCGGAGCTAACCGCTCCCGCCCTCTGCCCGCTGTGGGCCGCCGAGTCTCCGCCTCCGCCGGGGCGGGGCCCGCGGGGTGGGAAGGAGGAGACAGGGGCGGAGGATGGACGCCGGGGCGGGCCCGTATATCCCGCAGGGCCGGGGGCCGCTCAGTGGCCGGGATGAGCTCCGGGGAGCATGACGGCCCCAGAGGCCGGGCGAGGGCTCCGGAGCTCCAGGTAGAAGCTGCGGATGTCCGGCGGGCGGCTGCAAGGGGTTGGGGAGAGGTGTCGGGGTCCGACGGTGGCCCGGGGTCTCGGGGAGACGGCCGGCCGGGGCGGCTCCTGAGCAAACCTGACCCCAGTTTCTGGAAAGTTCAGGGTTCACCCAGTTCCTATGGTGACCGCTTCGCTGCCTGCCTCAGCTTGGTTGTCGGAACTGTTTTGCTTAGAGACTCTGTGTAGTGAAGCCGAGGCATTTGGAAGCTCAACCTGTCTCTTCCCGACCGCCCGGTCTCTCCTTAGTCTCATCTTTGTGGGCTGGGAGGCGGGCGAAGACAGAGCTTGAAATTGTGCATGAAGAACTCTTAATTTCTTTAGAGTTTGTATGGAGGAAAGGCAGAGTAGGTTGGCTTTTGTTTGAAAAGTTAAGTCTCAAATAGGCGGCTGTTGTGCACCTGATACCTAAAAAACGCCGAAGTATATATGCACATAAGTATATATATGTTTGTATATATTCCCTCCGTCAAGGTTTTAGACTTTCAAGAAAAGTTTGCAGAAGTGACAGTGTTCAGTGTTTTCTCCCCCCCACACCCTTGCAGATCTGCATGTCTCACGGTATTCGTCTTTTTAAATTTATTCTACTAGTTTCTAGGATTTCGAGTATATTTTGTTCACTTTCAGGAAGTAGTCACAGTAATTTCCAAGTAGAATAGGTTATTTGTTAGTATAAAGGGAAGTTATCACATCTAACTGGTTCAAGAACAAAACATTAGTGTTTGTATTTTAATTGAGCAGTGAACCGAATCCTTCGATCTTAATTACTGAGGAAGAAGTGAGATAGACACCAGTCAACACTCCTTCCAATCAAACCCTAAACCTTGATATTATTTAATGGCAGTGTCAAAAACATGTTTTATTTACTTTCCAAAGATGAATCACTGTTGTAGCCCAGAATATAACCAGGAGAAGAGAGTCCCTGGGTTCTGTTTTCTGTCTTCTGCCTGGTTTGTTTGAAAATGGTTTGGTTTTAAAGCCCTCCAAATGGAGAGGCCATGAGAACAGGTGTTATTTATTCCCTTCTGGATCGCATACCCTTCACTCCGCAATTGACACTGTTAGCCATTTTCTTATTTTTCCCAAAAGTTTCATTATCTTTCGCGAACACGAATCTTACAGTCTGCCTGGCTATGGAACTTTATATGAGGAGAATTGGAACAGGTGTTCTACAGCTTCTTCACTCAACACTTGAAGATTTTATCCTTATTGCTTGTAGTTAGTTTGCCGGTTAGTGTTCCATTTTAAAAATATACTGCAATTTATTGTTGATAGTAGGGCTTTTAAATTGGTTTTGGCAACACTCTCTCACAGGGTTATGTATATGAAATGTATGCATCTTGTGTTTTGAAGGGAGGTAGTTTGAAAGATAGTTTATTTTGATTTAGTTACACTGTTAGTCTTAGTCTTATATTACTAAATCCCTTTGGTCCAGAAAGACCTGAAAACAACTAACCCCTTTCTTGTGTTACTAAGAGGTCTTGATAAACATTGCCTCTCCTAAAGCCATTGTGTTCATGCTACATTGAGAAGATAAGTTGTTTCTTTACTCCAGAGACTGAATTGCAGAAAGAAGATGAGCTTGGAGGTTGGATTGGAATGACTGGAAAGATTTTTTTTTTAACCTTAAGAAAAGTTTGAATGGCTTTAAAATTTTGTTCGAAGTGAATTCTCAAAACACGCTTATTTTTGTCATAAATATAAACACCTCAACATTCATAACATTTTTGTATGGTTATCCACATCTTCTGGTAGGCAAGTCTGTCCTACTTTGAAGAGTCAGTAAATCTAAATTTTTGGAGAGAATCATAAGAAAACAAAAACATAACCTTAGTTTAGCTTTTGCAGAACCAGGTTTCAGAGTTGAATTGAAAATATCCCAGTATTTTTAAGTATTGTATCAAAATAATAAATAGACACTTGCCAGGTACATAATGTATAACTCAGTTTGCTTAAGAGTAATGATACTTGGTGTGTTATATGTGTGTATGTGTATATGCACCTGGGTACATAGATATATATGTGTGGAGTCCACAAGTTGACATTGAATTTTTTCCTCAGTCCCTCTCTGTAGTAATACGCCTACAGGGTGGCTCAATACGGAAGACAAGGAGGCATATTCATAGGTGTAAACTCTGTCAGATCTCAGCAGAGGGAACTACTATCATGGCCAGCGCCATCCTAGACAGTGGAACCCCGAACATCAGATCTCAGGTGTTTTTATTGATTCAGAATTCCCCAGGTGTTCTACTGGTAGCATGTGCAGATCATTAGCAATCAAACATCTCCCACATAAATCCAATATCTGAAGACATTATAAAACGCCAAGACTTAGGCAACCCCTCACCCAACAGTGCACAAATCATTTTAAACATAACTAAAAATAAACTTCTGCAACATCTCTCTACCTTATTTTTGAGGGAGCATCACTCACTGAGCCTAAGCTGGTCTTTTGAGCTAGTATGGCTGACCAGCTACCCCAGTGATCCTCTTGTTCCCTGCTTCTCCAGTACTAGGATTACAGGCTCACACACAGGCACACACATTGCCACCTACTGTACCTAGTTTTTTGTTTGTTTTTTTTTTTTTTTAACATGGATGTTGTGATCTGAACTCTGGTCCTCATACTTGTACAGTAAATACTTTTCTGACCCTGATGATACATTTTAAACTAATTTTTAAACTTAGTATACAAAATAGTCTGTTTCATGATATTTCATATACGTACATTGTTGTGTCTTGATCCTATATGCCTCCCTATCTTCCCCAACTTTTGCTGATATTTTTTAAACATATAATCTTAACTTCTGTTTCACTGAAAAATTAAAGTACCACTCACTAGATAGGGAGCTCCTCACACTTTTATCCCTTATTTAAAATTTCACTTACCTTTGCTTTTTTTCATTGTTGAGTACAGTACACAATCTTCACCTGAATTTCTTCATGTTAAACACTTCCCCCCCTCCACTAATCAACATTAATTTATGTCTTAATTGTTTCTCTGCTGTAGGGCTTCATCAACTGCTAAGACTTTAGGGAATTGCTTTTCTTAAAAAAATTAATTACATTGTATGTGTGTCTGTGTCTGTCTGTCTGTCTGTCTGCTTGCCAGGTATGCACATGCCACAGTGCACACGAGGCAGTCAGAGGACATCTTTGTGTATGTGTGTGTGTGTGTGTGTGTGTGTATGCTTGTACACTTGCTTGGCAAGGTATACATAGACCATAGTGCACATGAGGCCAGAGGATATCGTGTGTGTGTGTGTTCGTGTGTGTGTGTGTGTGTATGTGTATGTATGCTTGCACACTTGCTTGCCAGGGTATCCACAGGCCACAGTGCACATGTGGAGGTCAGAGGACATCTTTGTGTGTGTATGTGTGTATGTGTATGCATATGCATGCTTATTCACTTGCTTGCTGGGTATATATAGACCACAGTGCACATGAGTAGGTCAGAGGACATCGTTTTGTATGTGTGTGTGTGTGTGTGTGTGTGCATGTATGCTTTCACACTTCCTTGCTAGGTATACATAGGCCACAGTGCACATGAGGCCAGAGGACATCTTATATGTGTGTGTGTATGTGTGTGCTGTTTGCACACTTGCTTGCCAAGGTATCCATAGGCCATAGTGCACAATAGGAAACCAGAGGACACCTTTGTGTGTGTGTTTGTGTGTGTGTGTGTATGCTGCTTGCATACTTGCTTGCCAGGGTATCCATAAGCCACAGTGCACATGAGAAGGTCAGAGGACATCTTGTGTTTTTGTGTGTGTGTGTGTGTGTGTGTGTGTATATGCTTGCACACTTCCTTGCTAGAGTATACATAGGCCACAATGCACATGAGGCCAGAGGACATTGTGTGTGTGTGTGTGTGTGTGTGTGCATGCATGCATGCTTGCACACTTCCTTGCCAGGGTATCCATAGGCCACAGTGCACATGAGAAGGTCAGAGGACATCTTGTGTTTTGTGTGTGTGTGTGTGTATGCTTGCACACTTCCTTGCTAGAGTATACATAGGCCACAGTGCACATGAGGCCAGAGGACATTGTGTGTGTGTGTGTGTGTGTGTATGCATGCATGCTTGCACACTTCCTTGCCAGGGTATACATAGGCCACAGTGACCATGTGGAGGTCAGAGGACAACTTGTGAGAATTGGTTCCCTCCTTGCACTATATGGGTCCTATGAATCAAACTCAGGTCATCAGGCTCAGGTACAAGTGCATTTACCAGTTAAGTCATTTCACTGGCCCTCGCCTTAGGGAAATATTGAAGTAGTTTGTGTATGTAGATTAGATATTACTCATCATAAATGCTTAAGATCAGAAGTGTTGCCATTTCAGAGTTTGGGGGCTTTAGAGTGTTGCTGTGTACATGATTCATCCCAGGGAAGGGGTCAAATCTAAGCAGGAAATTAAATTATGTTTCATATGAGCCTTATATACATGGCCTGAAGGTAATTTTATCTAAAACACTTTTAGTATACTGGGGTTTTGGCTTCAGCCATTCTTGTGAGATCAAGTATGGAGTTTTCCATTTGCAGCATCACACACAATGTGGCTCAGAAAGTTTTGAAATTGGAAGGATTTCAGATTTGAATTTTCAGATGAAGAATGCTCAGCCTTTATTTGCATTTTCTTGAGAGACCAATACTTGTCTGGTTCTGAAAAGGATCTCTTGAAAAGAATTAAGCATGCTTTTCTCCTCTTGGCAGTGAATCTTCTACAACCTCAGTCTTCCTCTAACTTTCATTCTCCTTTGGCTCTTGCAACTATACTGATTAAAAGCTTACACTTTATTTATTTATTTATTAATTATTTATTCGAGACAGGGTTTCTCTGTTGTAATTACGGATGTTCTGGAATTCACTCTGTTGTTCAGGCTGGCCTTGAACTCAGAGATCCACCTGCCTCTGCCTCCTGAGTGCTGGGATTAAAGGCATGTGCCTGGTTAAGCTTACATTTTATATTTTGATTTTTAATCGTTATTCATTCATTAGATGCTTTCACCCATCACAGAAACTGTTTAATCAAAGTCATTATTTTGAAAATTCTTTATTAACTAAATATTTTATTGGGTAAATGCAAATGTTTCATAGAGCAACTTTGTTGTGGACATTTTTCAAACATAGCAACAAGTCAACAGCCTAGACACCTTGGACTTTATGTTCCAGGAGAAGGAAATAGACAGTAAACAGGTGAACAAATAAATGATATAATTTCAAGTAGTGACAAGTGCAAATAGCCTAAGTAGAAAGTGACTAAGAGAGGACCTACTTTAAGTAGGAAATCTGGGAAGAAAAGACTTTCTGACATTTGAACCAAAGAGCTGAGGTTGAGAAGATGTCAGCCAGGTAAAGGGCTGAGGCGAGAATTTCCTGATAGAGGAAAATGGGAAGAGAGCATGAAGCCAAATGGGAATGGAACACATCCTAGTCCATCTGCACTGCTGTAACAAAACACCATATGCTGGGTAGGTTGTAAACAACAAATACTTCATCCTAACAGCTCTAGAAACTGGCAATTCTAAGATCATGACAACAAAAGATTTCATATCTGGTGTGGGCCCATTTCCTGGTTCATAAATACCTTACTGTTGTTTTCTCGTGGTACAAAGTGTGAGAGAAGTCTGGAGGCTCTTCTATAATGGTAATTATTCATATCCTAGTTTGTTTATTTTTTGGTGTTAGGAATTGAATCCAGGGCTTTATTTATGGTAAGCATGTGTTCTACTACCAATTGGCCCCTGTATCTCTTATATCATCACTCTAGTAGGTGGGTGGTGTTACAATTTCATCATATGAACTTGAGAGACAGTTTTTCAGCTTAGAGCAACAGATTAGAGGAACAGAAAGATAAACAGTAAAGCTGACTGATGTGTGAAGAAGAAAGTACCAGATCTTTAAAGAGAAGGCAGGGACCAACTCATACAGGGAAGAAGTTTGGATTTTATCCTTATTGCAGCAGAAAGCCCTTGGAGTGTTTTTGAATAGCCTCATAACATTCTAAAGTGGTTAATTTGATTTTAGGGTGAAGAATAAGTTTATGGAGCAAGGGAAGAAGCAGAAAGACTAGTAGAAACTTGTAGTAATCTAGGTGGGGAAGGGTGGCATCTAGGTCTAGACACATAAAGTTTGTAGAAATGGATGGGTTTAGGATATACATTTTGAAGATAGAACCAACATAACTTATTGATATATTAGATGAGAGTCAGAACAGAGAAAAGTCAAAAACCACTCTTTACTTTTTTTTACCTTGGACATATACACTTCTGATGGTAGCTCAAGGAGGAGATCTGGAAAGAATAAGGGGGCAAGGCTGAGAGCAAGGGGGAGGTGAGGGAAATCAGAGGTTTGTTTCAGACGTATTAAAGCTGCTGTGGCAGAGAGTGTCCAATAAAAGTGACACAGTGTTAAGTGCTCTGACAGAGGTATGTTCATAGGTTTATGGGAATGGAAAGTAGATTCTAAGGTTTTGGGGCAAGTAGCAGTAGCAGCCCCTTTTTGCCTATGTTCTCATAACATAGCTGTGTTTACATGATAGGGTGCAAACATGTGCTATACTTTCTTATGTGCTCTGAGCTTCATAGGTTAATTGAAAGTTGGACTTACATGTTTTTGTTCTTCATTTGTTGTCCCCATACATAATTACTGTTTTTTAGTATAGCTACATAAAAATTTGGTGAATAGATTATTGCAATCTGATACCATGAATTAAAGCTGATTGTGTGTGTATGTATGTATGTGTGTGTGTATGTATGTGTATATATATGAAAATATATTGAAGAAATGTTCTAATGAAAAGGTCAATAGAACTTGATGGCTAATTAGATAATTTGAATCAGTGAGAGGAATTAGTGATATAGTAATAATGCTTAGTGCTTACTATATGACAGACACTATTTTGTCTTTATACATACTTTATATTCATTTAACCCTTACACAATCCTATGAGGTATAGACACTATTATTATCACCCCTAATTGATAGATAAATAAGCCATCTCCAGAGAAAGTATACTTAAGGTTGTGCTGTTAGAAATGGAACTAGGATTATGAACAGAGGAAGTCTCATATTACAGTGCTCTTACCCACTGTGTTGTGTTACTTCCCAGTTGGGAATGAAAATTTCATGTGTATTCTCTGAGGTCTGTACAAATGCCAAATGCCATTCTGATAGATATTGATATTAGGGATCACTGGACTGTGGAAAGCATTCATATGATGTGGGAGGGCCCAGTCTACGTGGGTGGTACCACCGTTGGGCAGGTGGTCTTAGGTAATATAAGAAACCAAACTGGACATGCAGTGGGGATCAAGCCAGTGAGCAGCATGGCTCCATGGTCTCTGCTTCAGTTTCTGCCTCCAGATTCCTACTGTGAGTTCCTTTGGCTTCCCTCCATGACTACAACTGTGTGGTGGTTTGAATGAGAGGTCCCTCATTTGAATATTTGGTTCCCAGTTGGTGGCTATTTGAGAAGGATTAGGAAGTATGGCTTTGTTGGCGGAGGTATGTCACTAGGGGTGAGCTCATAGTTTCAAAAAGCCTCTGCCATGAACTCTCTCTGCTTCCTATTTATGGATCAGGATATGAGCTACCAGATGCTCCAAACCATGCCTGCTTGTCTGCAGTCATGCTCCCCACCATGGTGGCTATCAACTCTAACCCTCTGGAATTGTAAGCCCCAAATAAACTCTCAGTTCTATGAGATGCCTTAGTAATTTTCAAAATGTACTGGTGTGAAAAGGCACAGCTCTGTTTTAAATGGTATGCTTCTCCATTATTTTTTCATTTTTTTCTACTAGGTTACCACCAAAGAACATCAATTTGGTCTCGGGGCTCCAGTTTCTGAAGCTGGAAAAAACCAGAATACTCTCCAACTAGAACAAGAAGTGAGAACCCAAGATAGATTCATCTCTACACTGAAATTACAGGTTAGCTTTAGTTTGTATACTATCTTAATTAATTTGGGATTTTGGATGTATTTTAAAACAAAATACAGAGTATCAGGGCTTATTTAAATCCAGTGATTTCAAAATCATTCAAGTTTTATAACCACTTTGATATAATAGATTCAGTTAGTGAAAACTGTGCCATTTTTAAGGCAGGCTCTTGCTGTGTAGCCCAGGTTGGCCTCTGACTCATAGCAATGCTTTTGTGTTAGCCTTGTTACAGGGTTACAGGTGTGAGGCCATGACAGGTACATCAGCTGCTTTTTAGTGCAGAATCTTACTTAGCTGTTCCCAGTCATGTGAAATAGTGGCCGTTTCCATTGACATACATTGCTGTTATTCCAAGTGGTTAAGTAATTACGACATTCAGCTAGCAAAAGACAATAGGAGTTTTCTGAACTTCCAAGTTAGCAGGGATTTGAATATAGTTCTCTGTATTACAGGTCTGAGACCATCTGTTTCTTCTGGTGCCCAGCAATGATACAGTAAAGGGTCTTAAAACAGACCTTCTAAGGGGTAGAGATGTGTGCACAAAACTCTGAATTTGATTTCCAGCATCACATAAACTGGGCATAGTAGAACATGTCTGTAATCCCAGCACTCAGGAAGTAGAGGTGGGAGGATCAGAAAGAAGTTCAAGGTAACCCTCAGGTTTTACAGTGAGTTTAAGGCCAGCCAGGGCTACATGAGACCCTGTCTGGGGATGGGAATGCAGCAACTTTGGGGAAGATAAAGTAGACTTATTTCCTTTCCTGTTTCCTCCTGTTAAATACAGTTTCAAACTGTGGACATTATATATAAAACAGTGTAACACTTTTTCCCTTTTATAAAACATAGATTCTTTTTTCATACAATATAATCTGAATACAGTTTCTCCTCCCTCTACTCCTCCCAGTTTCTCTCCACCTCCTCTGCCATCCAGATCTACTCTCTTTCTGTCTGTCACTAGAAAAGAACAGATTTCTAAGAGGTAACAGCAAAACATAACAAAATTAAATATAATGAGATAAAACAGAAACCATCCTATTGAAGTTGGACAAGACAAACCAACAGAAAAATAAAAGAGCCCTAAGAGCAGGCACAAGAGTCAGAGACCACTCACGCACACACTCAGGAGTCCCATAAAAGTACTAAACTGAAAGCGGTAGTATATGTGTAGGGGACCTGCTGCAGACCGTGTAGTCCTGTGATTGCTGCTTCAGTTTCTGTGAGTTCATGTGAGCTTCGGGTAGTTTTTTTTTTTTTAGAGGGCCTTGTTTTCCTCCATTCCCTCTGTCTTCCCTACTCCTGCATCATCTACTGCAGGATTCTCTGAGCTTCAAGGGGAGGGATTTGATGGAGACATCTTGTTTAGAGCTGTGTGTTCCAAGTTGGCTGTAGGTCTCTGTATTCCGTCTGCAGCAAGAGGCTGCCTTTCTGATATAGCAGAATATCATTAGGAGTCATTTTATTGTTACTTTCCACTACACTAAGTTTCCATACCCCCCCCCCACAGTGACCTTTAATTCTAGCTGTCTCTCCCCTCATTCCTTCCCTCAATCTCATCTCTCTTCTGCCTTCCCACCTGATTCTCCTGTTCTCATCCCCCCTGACAACCACCAGCTCCAATCCACCCATACAATCTATTTCCCCCTCCTAGCGAGATCCATGTGTCCTAGTCCCTATATGCCTATCTTCTCTGGGGCTATGGACTGTAGCTCAGTTATCATTTATTTAATGGCTAATATCCAAATATAAGCAAATACATAAAATGCAGACATGAGTAAAGACTAGTTAGGGAACCTCCACACAAAAAGAACAGCATGTTATAGTTCTTATATTTTCTTTTCCTTGGTACATTCTAGAAAGACCTGCAGGCTAGCAATTTGAAGTAACAGTAGGCATATGCAAAAAAAAAAGATCCCAGAAAAGCACAAGGCAGATGACTTTAAGAACAAGACTTGCTCCAAAACAAGCAGATAGAATTATAGACCTTTCCTGCCAGGATAGGCCAAATAGAATCTAGACTTTACTCCTTTCCAGGCTGTGACAAGGAGCCTCATCTGTGCTTCTTCTTGACCTAGTTTCCCTACAAAAGTGATATCAAAGAAAACTGAGTAGGGAACCAAGACTTCCACCCACTCAGCTAGTAGGGAGGTACATAGTTTTCTGATGTCAGTAGAGACCACAGGGTGTTAAGATATCTGCTTCTATCCTGCAGTGAGAGGCACCATTCTTGCTAGGGAGGTGTCAGAGGAGACTTAGAGCAGAGTCAGGACTTTATTCTCCTAATAAGCCCTCTCTTTTGACGTGAATCTGAATTGTTCCCCACAGGCTCTTGTTTTGAATGGTCAGTCTCCAGTTTGTGGTGCTAATTTAGGAGGTGGAGCCTTTAGAGGTGGGGCCTGGCTGGTGGAAGTAGCTCACTAGGGATTGGCCTTTGAAGGTTACAACTGCACATATTTCCGGTCTGCACTCTGCTTCCTGGTCCACCAAGATGTGAACCAGCCCATTCTGCCTGTGTCAGGAACATTTGAGTAAGGCTGAATTAAAAGGTAATGAACTAATTTATTTGACGGAATAAATTTCAAGTGCTCTTGATTTTGTGGTCATGGGAATCAAACCAGGGCCTTGCACATGTTAGGAAAATACTCTGTTCATTGAGCTATAGCCCTGGATCATGGAAGAGGAAATTTCAAGACTGCATCAGGCTATGGCATGATTATTACTTACTGCATTCAGACAGCTTTATAGAGAGGAGAGGAAGTAGACCAGAAAGATGTGGAAAACATACAGTTTGGGAGCATGCAGTGTGTTTAAAATTGCAGCAAAAGCAAGTGTGAACAAAGTAGCTATAACTGTTAAAGAGATTAGCATGATTGATGAGAAGCTATTCATTTTGTACTGGGATGATAGGGGAGGTGCCTTGAGGGTGAGATCCCACTCGTGAACTGTTTCTGGATATAAAACTGAAAACCTAATGAGAGATTTTTCTTTAAGAGAGAGTCTCAGGGGTATTCTTCTAAACAGGGCATCCTTGGGAAGTATTTTCAGTACACAGGTACTCAGAGGCTGCTCATGCTGTGATCCAGGAGGTCCCAGTTCTTGAGCTGGCAGCAGAACATGACATCATCTACATGATATTAATTTTGCAGGCATGCAGAATACAAGAGTTCTCGTTATATTGAAGCTTGCACCAGTATTTCTGACAAAAGCCTGGGAAGCTAGGCAATGTATAGCAAGATCAGATTCTCTGCAGGGAATCCTTCAGTGGACTTTGCACGAAGTTTTGAGGGTGAAACCCAAATTGTGGTAGATAACTCAGGATGTTGGAGATGTGAAGAACATGAGATGTCTACTGAGGAAAGCTGCAGCACCAACTAGATTTTGCCCAAAGAGACTTTGTGCACTACAGGCTGCAAGGCTACCTAAGCTCAGTGGAACTTACAGCATGATACTCATACACCAGACTCCAGGCATGGGAGACTAACCTGCCTTTTCTAAAGTACTTATATCATGAATTGAGTAAAAACAGGGGTTTAATATCAAGGGCAAACAAGGTATTTATGTGTTTATTGATGATCCGTTTGTTTTATTTACCCACTTAACAATAAATTGAGCATTATGAACAGAATACATAATTCATGATCCATAAAGGAGTTCTTTGTGTTGCTTAGATGTCAATGGCAAGGACAGATAAATAAATTATTTTAATGCATCTTATGAAATACTAAGATAGGCCAAAGAAGTTAACTTAGCCAATGAAGTGCCTATACAAAGACCTGAGTTCAAACCACAGAACCTATGTAAAAAAGCCAGGCATGGTAGGGTTTGCTTGTAATTCCAGCTCTGGGAAGATGGGTACAGGCATATGCCTGGGGTTCTCTGGCCATTGAGAGAACCTGTCTTCAAAAAGCCAAAGTGGGTAGTGCCTAATAAAGAATACTTGAAGTTGTCTTTAGCCTGCACACAGATGAACACTTGCACATTACACATCATACACATTCACAGCATGAAGTGGCGGGACAGTTGTTGAGATAGCTCAGGAGGTAGAAGGCTTTGCTATGCAAGTGTGAGAAATGAAATTTATAGTCCCAGCACTCACATAAATTCTAGGTAGGCTGGCAGCCCTCTGGTAACCCTGGTACTCAGGAAGTACAGACAGGATCTCAGAAGTCAGGTGGCTAGCTAGATGAAGCAAGTCTGGGAGCACTGAGTTAAATTGAGGGACTCTGCCTTGATATATAAGATGGAGAACACTCAAAGAAAACATTCTGTCAACCTGTGGCTTCATGTGCATATACATGTGCACACTTATGACTGTCTGCCCCCACACAAGAATACACGCACATGCACTCACACACGCAAAAACACACATAGCACAACTATGAAGATAGATGAATTGGAGTCGTTTAACACTCACATCTTATGGTTTATTGGAAAAAGTATATTATTGATCAAAGTAGCTGAGAAAGGTAGGGAAAATAAAGAAATTTGGTGTGATGATTTAATGTGAAATGTCTTACACAGGCTCAAAGTGTTTGGAGACTTGGTTCCTGGCTGGTGGCACTGTTTGGGGTGTTGTGAGACCTTTGGGAGATGGGGGGGGTTGCAAAAGTGGGGACAGGGGTAGAGTGTGGAGGCACATGTTCAAGGTTAAACCTACCCAAGTGCTCTGCTTTTGGGATGGCCTTGATGTGAAGACCTCTGCCACATCCTTCATGGACCCCTCAGAAACTGAGGTTCCCAAATAGCTGTTCCTACCCTTAAGTTGCTTCTCTCAAGTATTTTGTCAGTGACCAGAAAGAAAGCAATCTGGTTTGTGAAGACCTGGTATGAGAGTGATGAACAGATAGTTTAGCGCGTGGTTTCTTTCAAGTTGCCGCAGGTAGGCTGCACATTTGGTTTAAGGAAGCAGAAAGAAAATATTAAATACTCTTTAGCGAGTAGGGCAAGAACAAACCAGCTTCCCAAAGGAGAAGTGTGCTTTCCTACAGTTGAGGCCTAAGGAATTTTCCTGAGACTTCTCCTGAAGAGGGTTTTGAACATATAGAATATAATACTGCAAAAACTTCCCTAACATATTCTAAAACGAGTGCAGGAAGCGTCTTCTCATGTGTGGAGCTTAGGTGCATACACTGGTGATGCTGAAAGCCTGGCTGGACAGATAACAGATCACAAGTGGCGTCTTGGCATCACATTTTTAGTGACAGGAATGATTTCCAGTTTACATTTTCAAAGAATATTTTTTTAAATTAAAATAACTCCCAACTTTTATAGCTATACACATTGTTTTAAAGCAACTTAGTATATATTCAAATTTCATATATGCGCTCTTAGAAGTTCAGAGAACTTTATTTAATTGGTATATAGTAGTAGGCCAAAAAAGAAGGGAATAGGAGATACTTCTGAAATTCAGACCAGTCAGAATAAAAAAAATTGAACTAGCCGGGCAGTGGTGGTACACGCCTTTAATCCCAGCACTCAGGAGGCAGAGGCAGGTGGATCTCTGTGAGTTCCAGGCCAGCCTGGTCTACAGAGTGAGTTCACAGAGATTTTCCTGCCTCTGCCTCCCGAGTGCTGGGATTAAAGGTGTGAGCCACCACCACCGGGCAAGAGTTAACAGATTTTTGAACAGGAAGTAGAAATTTAATTCTTGAGAAATAAATGTCTTTAAATATTCAAATTAACTTTAATTTCTTTACTGTAGTTTTTTTTTTTTTTTTTTTTTTTTTTTTTACTTCTTGAGGCAAGGTCTCACTATGTAGTCCAGGATGGCCTTGAATTCATGATTATCCTGCCTTAGTCTTCTCAGTGCTTAGATTATGGGTATATGTCACCATGTCTGGCCATTTGAACTTTTTTTTAATAGTTGGATTAAGAAGCATCAGTAAGGTTTAAGTGTGGGAGTGGAATCCAGGAGGAGTTGGGGGAAGGTGAGTGTGATTGAAATGCATTGTATGCTTGTATTAAATTCTCAAATAATAAATTACAAATATTCTTTAAAAAGCAATAGAATTTCTATTTAATAATAACCTGAAATTTGACATGAATGATGCAGTTATAAAACAATTAATTTGGTTGCTGGGACTATGGCTTAGTAGTAGACTGGCATGCATGGTGGCCTGGATTTGATCCTGATCACATTGATTAGTTAGTTAAGTAATATTTTAATTTAGTGTTTTTTTCCAAATTGTTAACACTTACATGGTACAAAATGAAGAAGACACAAGAAGTTGTACAAGTAGGTGTTCTTGCCCGGAAGCAAATGTGCCTTTCTGATTCTAACACCTAGTCACTTTTCTCAGAAGGAAGCTAAGGGACCCTTTTAATGTGATTACTTTCTTCCTGACTATAACAGATTGAAGATCTCAAACAGACAAATCATGACTTGGAAGAATATGTTAGGAAACTCTTGGATAGCAGGGAGGTGGTAAGCAGTCAAGTAGATGATTTAACCAACCACAATGAGCATCTTTGTAAAGAATTGATTAAAATTGACCAACTCGCAGAGCAATTAGAAATAGAGAAAAATTTTGTGGTGGACACTGCCGAAAAGGAACTTGAAGAAGCAAAGGTACGAAATTTACCACTGATAGTATTTTAATTGTACTTCTAAGCAAATGATTGTAAAATTAAGTTGGAAAAGTGAAATTTTCATATCTTTTGGAAGCTTTTTAGTTTGACATATTTTAAGTCTATCATAAAGATTAAATTGTATTTTTCTCACACTTTATTTCTTTACACTCTTTTGCTTTTATTTTCCCCTAAGTCTTACAAGCTATTATGAAAATTTCAAAGCAACAAGAATATTCTGCAGATACAGTATTGCTCTGCCTCCCCACTTCTATCCTTATCTTTGTCTATCTATATATACGTATACACACCAATAGATAACCCCCCCAGCCCTTCTTTAGAAGGGTCTTGCTCCTAGCCTTGGCTTGCCTTGATCTCTGGGTCTTCCTACCTTAGCTTTCTGAGTATAGGGATTACATGTGCCATGCCTGACTCTAACTTTTACACACAATGGTTTATCTTCTACTTTTAAACTGAGAAATTTCTTATGCTGTGAAATTTGTTCTAGTATGTTGGCTTAAGAATTTTGGTTCTTGTTTAGGAAGATCTTATCACATCAAAAGCTATAAACATAAACTTTACCTTTATATTTTTCAACACATGAAGTTTATTACTTTCATTTGAGGACATTTATCTGAAATTATTTGCCTGGAGAAAGAAGGTCCTTAGAACTACCAGTGATCGAAGGTAGAGGGTTCGTTTTTAACTTATAGTAATTTACCTTCACATTACTGCTACAAACGTATTTAAAGGGCAATTAACAGTAGTCTGTATATTTTCAAAAAACTTGTCAGTTTACTTTAACCTTTCATATAGTTTAGTGGTTAATTGAGTGCAGTCTACATCTTGACTATGGAAATTGTCAAGTTGAAGAGTTTTACTGTCCTTCTTCAGATTAAAAATGGTCTCCTTCCCAGACTGAAGAGGAAATATGATTGGCTGAATTCCAGCCCTGAGTGTGTCTTTTGTAAAAAAAGCATCTATTTTAAAGGGTTGTTTAGGCTCTACAGACCAGATTGGAGCAGGGGAGTAGGTAGTTGTCAGGGTGAATTTTCTGGTATTAAAAGAATTCCAGTAATGGAAAGCATCTGGATTAAAATGAAAATATTAATTTCATAGGTTGAAATTTTGTCTGGCTCAGATCAAAATGTCTAGGAAAATGATATTCATGGTACGGAATGTCTGCTCCATTAGAAAGTTGGAAAGCTATTTGAGCTTTTGAGGAAAAGATTGGCAGCATCTTTGAGTTAGCATTGTTAGAGAGAAATCATGGGAAACAGTAAATCAGGGACAGAAGAGAAATGGTTGCTTAGGATTGACACTTTGGAATGAGGAAAACAGCACCCATAGTGATGCTTAGGGCAGAATGGGGACTGGAAAGGGGCAAGGCGGATTTGGGGATGTGGACACCAACGCGTGCTGCCATTATCCCTTGCCTTAGGTGTGCATTGTAGGTTTACAATTATTGATGATGCATTTCTTATCTAAGTTCTGGGATAGAACTTGAAATAGTTTCTAATTTGTTTGCTAAGAAAGAATGCTTGTGTTCTTACAGTGTTTTGACATGTTATAAGTATGTGGAAATAGAGTCTGAGTATTTAATCCTAATGATAGGATTGAATTTATTTACTCAGAAGAATTTACTTTTGGTTAGTCATATTTTTAAATATTAATGAACTAACCTCTTTCATTAAGCTGTTTTTGAGTATTTACTATTGTGCTTTTTATTGTTAGATAGCAAATTACTCCTAAAACTTAATGATTTCAAGCAACAAACCCTTACTTATATTTCAAGTTAGGTGGGTGGTTCTGGTTCAGTTTCTCAGGAAGTTGTAGTAAAGGTGATGGTCAGATTGCAGTCATACCCTAACTACTACTGAAGACTTGCTTCTAAGATTGCCTTCTGCAGATGGTAATTGGATATCAACAGGAGTCTTTTGCACAGTGTCAGATCTGCCACATTCTAGATGACAGTTGCCCTCCAATCTCTGAGCCAGGGATCCAAGAGTGATAACAAGCTGGAAACTGCACTGCATATCGTGAGCCAATCTAAGTTATATTCCAGCATTTCCACCATCTCTGCCTTTTGAAATGACTCACTAAGCCAGGCATGTTGGCACATGCTTGTAATCTCAGCACTTGGAGAGACTAAGGCAAGAAGATTGTGAGTTCATGGCCAGACAGGGCTGCATAGAAATACCGTCTTGAGAAAAAGCAGAGTGATCATCGTATAGAACCCACACACCTCTTCTAAAGCAGGCAGTAGTATTTGATCACCTGTTAAAATTACAACTCTTTGTTTTCATGTCTCAAATTACTGTTTATGCTTTAATACAGCATGTTCCAGGGTGTTGAACATGATTTTCTGTAATGTGAGGAACAGAACTTCAATTTTACTATTGTATGGTTTATTATACCATACATGAAACACCACTTATCAGTAGTAATGTTAAGGAAAAGTAACCTAAACCATAACTCACTGAAAACTTATTAGCTATTATGCTCAGTGGTGTTTGCAATTAAACTGAACACAACCAAATTATGACTTTAATTAAAAGACATTTTCTAAGACGACACTAACATGTTTAAAATTTAATACATTCCATATGAGGTATTGGAGTTATTAACATAAGAACCCCTTTCTGCAGCATGTGCACTTTTTATTTTAGAGTTACTTATTTTATGAATATGAGTGTTTTAACTGCCCGTATGTATATATCATATATGTACCACCTAGTGCCTGCTGAGGTCAGAAGAGGGTATCAGATCTCCTGGAATTGGAATTTGGGATGGTTGTGAACCACTATGTAGGTGCTGAGAACTGAACCCAGGTCTTCTGTAAGAGCAGTGAGTGCTCTTAACCTCTGACTCCTCTCTCTAGCCTGTGTACTTTAAAATTTTAGAATGTATCTTCATATGTCATATATGTGTACTGTATTTATACATTTCCTTCTCCTCTCAATCCCTCCAGTCCCTTCCACATATTTCTCTATCCCATTCCCTTTCATATTCATGTCCTCTTTTTCTTTATTATTGCTATATATATACAAGAATAAATATATAAATACAGACTAATGAACCCATTTAGTATTGCTTGTATGTATATACAAGCTGACCATTTGGTATTGGATAACCAAGTAGGAGGCTCATCTCTGGGGAAAACTGATTCCTAATTGACAGGAGACCATTATTGAATTAGATCTCTGAAACCCTTTCATTTTTTATTACCTTTGCATATGATTCAATCAGCCAAAATAATTGAATCTACCACATAGAAAACATTGTGTAAAACTTAATATTTAAGTTTGTAAAATGTTTTTGGATATACACATACCCTCCCTATCCTGCTTTTTAAGAAAATACATATTTTAAAATTATGTATTTTATGTATATGAGGGTTTAGCTTGAACATATATCTGTGTATCATGTGTGTTCCTTATGCACATGAAGGCTGGAAGAGGACATCTGATCCCTGGAACTGGAGATATAGATGGTTATGAACATCATTTGGCTACAGGAAATCGAAGCCTGAGCTATCTTTCCAGCCTCCTGCTTTATTTTTTGTGTAGCTTGTTTCCACACTGTCCTCCCTCCTCCACTCTGCCCCAGGAACACTGGCCACTTCACTGTTCCTTGGAACTTGCTAGGCATTCCTTTGGCCTTGGACATTTGCTGTAACAGTACCTTTTTACCTGGAATGTTCACCCAGATTTCCCTCTGCCTCTTTAAACCTTACTCAAAAGATGCCTTTCCGTGGAGACTCCTTCATAACTCTGTTTCAAATTCCAGTCTTGTTTTCCATAAACACAGTACCTTTAGCTCTGCTTTTCTTTACCAGTATAGTATATAATTTGTTATTTAACTTTTTGGTTTTTCAAGACAAGATTTCTCTGTGTAGCCCTGGGCTGCCCTAGAACTCACTCTGTAGACCAGGCTGGCCTTGAACTGACAGTAAGCTTTTGGACTAGGTCTTTATTTTTTTGAGAGTAGGATTAGCATTTTCGTCATCATAAAGGTAATATATCTATTTATTGCCAAAACTTCCAAGTTTGTGGGTATAGTTAGTGTTAAAGTGCTTGCCTAGTAAGGTTCACTTTCCAACCCTCCCACTAAATACAAAACAAGATTTCCATTCACCTAGGAAACTATAGTGAAGAAAATAATACCCACTACTATTATACTTGTGTCTAGACTCACTCTTCTTCAGTTTACATGTCATTGGTTATGTTTCATCTGTATCTAGGATATATGTACATCCATTTTTTGAGGAAAATTACACTGGATATTCTGTTTTACCGAGTTTTCATACTTAACAAAGAAGAAAAATCTTTACACATTTTTATACCGGACTACATGTCTTTTAATGTCTGCATAGTAGCTGTATTAGTAAGGGTTCCCAGAGGAACAGACCTGATAGAATGAATCTATATATTGAAAAGGGGATTTATTAGAGTGGCTTACAGGGTGCGGTCCAGTTAGTCCGACAATGGCTGTCTACCAATGGAAGGTCCAAGAATCCAGTAGGTGTTCAGTCCATGATGCTCGATGCCTCAGCTGGTCTTCAGCATATGCCAGAGTCCGGAAGATGTAGGAATGAACTATCCAGTGAGAGCAAGGGCAAGCAGGTAGAGAGCAAGCACTTCCTTCTTCCATGTCCTTCATATAGGCTGCTACCAGAAAGTGTGGCCCAGATTAAAGGTGTATTTTCCAACCTCAAAAGATCTGGATGTATGGTAGGTCTTCCCACTCCAAATGATTTAATTAGGAGAAATCCCTCACAGGTGTACCTATCTGCTTGAGGTTTAGTTCATTTCAGATGTAGTGAGGTTGGCAACCAAGATAGCCATCATAGTAGTGTAAAATAAAACATTGAAAATTAATGATTCAGGATTGTACATAAATTTATGCAAACTATAAGTTATATTCCAAACATTAGGACCCCTGTTCCTTAGAATTATAATTTGTATCAACATTTTGACCCAGTTAATGGAGAATACTTTGGTACAATAATAAGTTACTATTTTATGAAAAATATTGGTTAAAGGGACCACTTTTTTTCCACTGAAGGTAGGTAAGCATAAGGGACAGGTTACCTTCTGCTTAAAATATTCAATCTGTGTGCTTTTATTTTTAAATGTCTTCCTTTTTATACTCTTTCCAGTTAAACCAGGTTAAGCATCTGCAGTATAAAATAACAGAATTTCTAATTTTTCAGACTGAACTCATTTGCCAGCAAAATAATATAACAATATTGGAAGATACAATTAAAAGGCTTAAATCTGTAAGTACATTTTTCATAAATGCGTGGTAAGCAGTCATTTTTATTTAGTCAGTAAGCTACTAAAAAACTAAAACATACCCTTTTATTCTTGCCTTTGTGAACAGTGAAAACACTTTGTTTTCTGAAATTAGCCCTCACTACAAGAGGCTTTTGGGCGGCCTTGTCTTTAAACTGCACCTTCTTGTCTCCCTTTCAGCATTATGCTCTTCTCCTAGAGGGCGAGAATAACGCTTGGTTTTAGCAAAGAGCTTTAGACTGGTACTAGTTTTAAAATGGTGGCTCCAGACTTTTAAATGTTCCATATATAAGGTATATTTTTCTATACTTTAAATTTTATGCCTTTCATAATTAGTACTTTTAAGTTATAAATTGTTACTTAACACCCATTGGATGTTTTATCTAATCATATGAAATGGAAAGCCTTCTGTTTAGCATTTTTATCTGCCAATTAAAATATTTAAAATGATCTAAAACGTGGATTTTTCCTCAGTATTCATAAAAAAATAAAACATTTTAAAAGAAGTATTTCTAAATATATCCATGTGAGTGGGAGTCCTGATGTTTGCTCTGTTCAGAGTCCATTAGCATATCCATTCATTGAACGAGTATTGGACAAATGCAGACACTGGAACATGTGCTTTAATAGTAGCATGTAAAGATTTCCAGTCAGTCATTTTGTTTCCAATTCTGTTTCACGTCTGGATCTTTCTGAAATCTCTAGTGTGTGAGTGTGTGTGGTATATACACATACATAATGTATATAATGTATATAACGTGTGTGTGTGTGTGTGTATATATATATATACACACACACACACATATTTATATAGTCTGTCTTCTCAAAATGATTAAGTATAAGTAGTATTTTATTCAAATAAAGCACACCAAAATGGGGTGAAATTGCTTTTAAAATGGTGTATTGGTTTTTAAAAATTATTAACGAATAAGTTTTTAGATGTCCTGGTTTAAAAATACCAAGTATAATATTTTGAAGCCTCCCCTTTTGTGTTTTTATTTAGAAAAGAATGCTATAATTTAGTTTGAAATAATTGCTTAATTTTTTCCTCCTTGGCAAGATAATTTTAGAGACTGAAAAAGCACAAAATAAATCTCCTTCTAGACTTGATTCCTTTGTCAAGACTTTAGAAGCAGACAGAGATTATTATAAGACTGAAGCTCAGAATTTGAGAAAAATGATCAGAAATAGATCTAAAAGCCCAAGACGCCCATCTCCAACTTCCCGGGTAGGTTTGTAGGAAATTTTTTAATCTTTTGGTTTGTTTCTCAAGTACTGACTTTTATTCTTTGATTTATCTAATTTGGAAATAATTTGATTTGGTATGAATTATAGCATCAAAGAGATTGGGAGACAGGTCTCATTTATGGTACAGTCAACAACTTAGTTCTTTATACCCAGTTGTTGGGAGATAATTAGACCAATTTAGTGCAATTTGAGATGAATCCTTAAAAGACATGATTTTGTTGTTGTTCACTATTTCCTTTCATTCTGTAGTCATGTTCATTTAAGTAGAGATTGTGCACTGCCACCAGCAGTGGTGTTTCATTAGTATCATAAGTGAAAGAATTTCAAGCCAGGAATGCTGGTGCACACCTGTATTCTCAGCACTTGGGAGGCAAGAGGCAGAGGCAGAGACAGTCAGATCGGGAGTTCAAGGGTACCCTTGGCCTCTTAGTGAATTCAAGGCCAGTTTGAATATAAAAGACTGTGTCTCAAAAAAACAAGAAAGAAAGAAAAGGAAGGAAGGAAAGAAAATGAAAGGCAAAAAAGCAAGAAGAACTTCAGATATCTTAAATAATAATTCTAGGGTGCAAACTGTGATGTAGACCTCTTGAAGTCAACAACAAGAGACCGTGAAGAACTGAAATGTATGCTGGAAAAATATGAACGTCATTTGGCAGAAATCCAGGGCAATGTCAAGGTTCTTACATCTGAGAGAGATAAGACTTTCCTTCTTTATGAGCAGGTAAGCGTGTGAGTGCACAGTTTGTGTAAGTAAGAGCAGTTGCTTCTAGAGTTTGCAATTCTTCTTTAGGTTGTATGTCTGTAGTTAAACGTGCCAGTCAAATTAATCTAACACTTGGAAATTATATCTTTTCCTAAGATATTCTTTTCCCCTTTTATTGTGATGTGGGAATCAAACCCAGGACTTTGTGCATTCTAGGTAAGTACTCTGCCACTGAGCTACATCTACAGCTCTGTTCTCAAGATAGTCTTAATGAATAACATATTTTCAGTATGATAAGTATGAGTACACATATATTTCATCCTTATATCTCATAAAAGATTATATGCATGCATAAAAAGTTTGATTTTTGAAATAAGAAATAAGGATAGAGGTGAAGTTGTAGCTCACTGATAGAGTGCTTGCCCACATGCACAGGGCCCTAGCCTGTGATCCTAACACATCACAAAACAACAGAAGCAAAATAAAGTAACAGTAGAAACCTCAAAGGGAAACAAGAGTCTCAAATGATAGGTGATGGTATGTTCACGGTAAAACCTCTAGGTATGTGTGGGTGTGTTAAAAAATTCTATCACATCACTTTGAGAACTTCCATGTAACTTGCTTAAACTTGGAGATTAAAATCACTGTAGTTTATCTCTACCTCCTACTTAAAATTATGTAGTCTTTTTTAATTAAATACTTACCCAACAAGAATTAAAATCTATTTATCATGATATAATGTCGTCGATAAGCAACTACAATTTTAAAAAGAATTATAGTTATTATATTCAGGGCTCTAGAGTTACTACTTTAAGACACTTCATGATCTCATATATGCCACAGAATATGGAAGTGTGAAAGTTATACAACAGTGAAAGGTTTCTGAATATACAGCCAAAAATGAATTCAAAGTCAAACATGTAAAAAAGATGTGAGGCACGGACCTATGTTGCGTTGTATGGCTCACTGAAGCCTTGCTTCTTAACACACAGCATGCACACTTTGTTCTCTACATATCAGTGCACCATGCAATACTGATGAAGCCACCTGAGACTGCAGCTCAGATTTGACATCTTGTCTGTTATGAATTGCAGTGCTTTTACTGTGCACACAAAGTTTTCTGCATCTATAAAAATGTAATAGTTTAATTGGGAAACAGATGCTTTCAGTATTTTTCCTAATGGCATTCCTTAGCATGTAGTACCAAATTAGTGTATTTTGAGATTGTATTATATTAAAATGTTTGGTTTTAAAAATTTATGTTTGAAGCTGTTTGTGGTGGCACAGGCCTTTAATCCCAGTACTTCAGAGTCAGGCAGATATGAGTTTAAGGCTAGCTTGGTCTACATAGTGAGTTCAGACCAGCCCTAGCTACATAGTGAGACTCTTGTCTCAATAAGTAAAATAAAAAGAAAGTAAAAATTGCTGTTTGAGTTGCTGAGTTAAATTTCACAAAAAATATTAAATTAGTTTTGACTTAGGATTAGGACAGAATTTACAACCATCTCTGAGATGGCTTTAAACATAATTCTGCCATATTGCACTATGTATGTTCATGCAAAGCAGTATCCTACACATTTGCAATGTTAACTCAAACCATATGAAAAACACTGAAGATGCTCTGCATCCTAAAGAATAAAGGTTTGATTTATTTATTTATTTAGAAATAGACAAGGACCTCCACCTTATTGCTATGCAAATTTGCTTCCATCTTTAATAAATTATATGTATGCCAAAGAATTATTTTGAAATATATTTCTTTCTAATTTATTATCAGGAAGTGTTTTTGATTGGTGTACTTATTTCCCATACCTAGATACATGTAAAGTTTTCTCAGGTGAAAAGAAATCATGAGTGGTAAAAGTTTCCACACTCTAAGGGGTAGAAAATAACTAAAGTAGACCCTGTTTCCATTAGTATATAGTATAGTTGGAGAGAAAAGAACAGCATTTTTTAATTGGTTTATTTTTTGTAACTATAAGCTGTGTGCTTTAGAACACATTGTAAGAAATAAAAAGAAGTACACTTTTTTTAGTTCAGGTAATCAAATAAATTCTGCCAGAATATGTGGCATTTGAGTCCTGAATTATGATTGGGACTTCTATTGTCTGGAAAAGGACAGGGAAGAACATCCTGAAGGAATAGTGTGAGGCAGAGGAGGGAGGTAGGAAATATCGGACTAGATAGACCACTTAGATTGAAATAGGTTTGAGCAAGGGGCAATGAGGCTTGGAAGGTAGACTGGATTAGGCGGGAGTCTGTGCCCTCTTACGTAAAGGTTCACATGGTATCTTCAGCTTTGTAGGCCACCTGGGTTCTGCGGCAGCTGCTCAGTTCTGTTGTAGGATGAAGATGGCCACTGACAGTGCATAATAGAGTAAATTACAATAAACTTCATAGACACTAAAATTTGAATTAAATAGTGTTTATCATTATGAAAAATTGTTCTTTTGATTTTTTTCTCTGACCATTTAAAATATGAAAAATGTTCTTATTTTATAGATCTATAAAACAAGAAAGGGGCTGGCTTTTTTAAAAAACCGTTTTGATCTGGTGGTAGATCTTATATGATCTTTCTATATTAGCATAATAATTTCTCCTTCAAGAAAATTAGAGTAAGAAGAGACTATGGATTCTTTAGAAAATTTTACAGTGGTCTGTGCATGAACTGAAGGTACTATCCGTGAAAATAAATACAGGAACAAATGCCAGATACACTAAGGAAGATTTGACAATATTAGGTTTAGGGGAGGAAAGACCAATGGAAATGTCAGAAATTTGTCTTGAATGGTAGAGAATTGTGGCAATAAAAAGAGGAGAAATAAGCCACTGATGGTTTGAGGGAAAGTTGCGGGCTTGGCTCAGGAAGGTGGAGTAAAATGGTATTCACTCAGGTAGTAACTACTACCTGGCAACAAGACATGTAGAACTGAGTGGGGAGAGAGGCAGGTACTGAATATGAAGCTTTAGAAGCCATCTTCTTAGAGGTGAGTTTTAAGCCCTCAGAATGAATGCATTCTGTCAAGGAGAAGGCACTACAGTAGAGCAGAGAAATCAAGATATACTCTTCAAGAGGCAGAAAAGAACCTTTGAAAGGTAAAGAGAACAAAGCTACAAATGAGAAGAGGAACTGAAGAGAGGTCCTGAACCAGACTGGATGTTGCCAGAAAATGAAGGTGAATAAGGAACTGAGTAAAGATCATTACAATTCAGGTTTTGCAGTGGTGGTGGCTGAAGGGAGAGGGAGCAGGCTATTCTGGGGATAGCAGTGTGAAAGTAATTGGCATTGTGTATCTAGTGCCCTAAAAACAAAACAAGACAACATTGACAAAGGAAGGACATAGCATGTAGGGTCAGAGGACAGATTGTCAAGCTAAGGGAGCACTGCACATGATTAAGGTGATGGTTTGCTGGGGAGCAGGGGTGGAAAGAGCTGGTAGAGGGGCACTGAAAGGATACACTTATCATTAAGTTAGGAAGATTTTAGAAAACACGTTCACAAGTCTCCATGTGAAGGCTTAGCTGTGGATATTGGGAAACTGTGTATCTTCTTCTGAAACTTGAAGACCAGCTGAGTAGACAATGATCAAAACAGTCTGGAAGCAAAATGGGGTATGAAATCATCTGTAGATGTGCGGATCTGGAGACTCAGGATTGTTGGTCAGGTGCTTAGAGACCATGCAGGGCTGTGAGTAAGGACTTGTGGAACTTTCTGTCAAGGTAAAAGCAGCCAAGACATGGGAATAGCACATATAAAGATAGAGTGAATGAATATAGAGAAAGGTAAGCAGTATGGAGTGTTTGTTAGACAAGTATTCTACCTGAGCTGTGCTGAATTCAGATTTATATCTCAAAGTGGGTATGCAGAACTTACCAAATCTACTTCTTGGGTACACACATTCATAACACACACACATACACATATATATCACAAGTACATACAAGCATACATATATGTATTTGCTTGCGCTTACTTGTAAACTCTTGAAAATGAAAATTCTACTATTTCCTTATTTCCTTTCTGCTTGCATATTACTTCAGGTTTCAGTTTTAACCAACTGGATATAAGATACTGCGTGTGTAATTTAAAGTTTTTTTTTAAAAATTCTATGTATTTTATCATAGGCACAGGAAGAAATAGCTCGACTTCGACGAGAAATGATGAAAAGCTGTAAGTCTCCTAAATCAACTACAGCACATGCAATTCTCCGTCGGGTAGAGACAGAAAGAGATGTAGCCTTCACTGACTTACGAAGAATGACCACAGAGCGAGATAGTCTGAGGGAAAGGCTAAAGGTATGGAAGTATTTTGTCTGTCTCCATAGGTACCACACAAGTGCAGTGATACTGAAAGTGCTTTGTTGTGCTTTGTGTTGTAAACAGATTGCTCAAGAGACGGCATTTAATGAGAAGGCTCACTTGGAACAAAGGATAGAGGAGCTGGAGTGTACAGTTCATAACGTAAAACAAATCCCCTTTGGCTCTAACTCCCCATAGCTTCCCCTTTGCTCTTTTTACTGCATAAGGAAGAATTAGTTTTCTAAGATTGGGTTTCTAGTCCTAAAATACTTAAGGTGGTATGTATGATGTGTTATTTTCATAATTCTATGTCACTTTTTCACTTAATTATTTCCCAAGTGCAGCCTTTTATCTTTGGTATTTATGGTTGAAAAACATTTGTGTTTTTACTGTTAAGATGTATTCTTAGGATTTTAAATTTATTTTTATTTATTTGGAGGGGGGGGCGGGTAACATGTTCTTGATATACAGCCCAGGATGGTCTAGAATCTGTGATCTTCCTTTTTCAACCTTCTGAGTGTTGGAATAATAGTACTACCACACTTGGCTCAATTTTCAGTTTTTCTAATCTCCCTGATTTGTTAAAAATAATGTTGCCAAATATGGGTATATCAAGCATTTGAGATGGTCCAGATACATGTTTTCAGTGTCCAGGTACATAAACAGTTAAAGGTTTTAATGTACTGAGGCTTTCATTTGAAGTATTCTGTTATAAGTACAAAAACAGACAGGAGAAAAAAATTATTTTCATAATCTTACTTTATATGTAGTTTATTAATTTTGGATAACAAATGAATCCTTTTGTATATAGTATACAAAATACAGTTCAGTATATATATAGTCAAACCGAACCAGATTGAGAAAGGCAGACTGATGAACTGAGAAAGACAGGCTTCATAGAAAAGCTGTGTAGTGACTTAGTTTTATTCCTATAATACTTTATTTATAAAACCATCTACAGTGTTCAGGACTGCCCTAGTTGATCATCTCATTGTGTAAATTTTGCCATAAACTGAAGTTTGTAGAAGGAGTGTATCTCCACTGCTAAGACCACTAAGGCTTCTCAGTGATGGTAGTTAACGTTGTCATTCTACTGTGTAGCTTGATGATGAACGTATGGAACAAATGTCAAATATGACTTTGATGAAGGAAACCATAACCACTGTGGAAAAAGAAATGAAATCATTAGCAAGAAAGGCAATGGATACCGAAAGTGAACTTGGCAGACAAAAAGCAGAGAATAATTCTTTGAGGTAAAAACTATATTGCCATTAAACAACCAACAATTTGCTGTACTTAATTGCTCTGCTTTTTATAGTGCATTTCACAATGAAAATTTAATTACTTGTTACCTTCAGTTCCTGAAAAGATTCGTAGGAAGCAGTTGTAGTAACCTCAAGAACATACCATGGTGTCCCCAAAATCACCTAGCCAGGAAACACACTTACACTCATCTTAATCTTAATCTTATGTTTGCAACATGTGCCAAGTTAATTAAGCAGTTTTTATACAGCCCTCTAAGATCTGAGATATTTAACCTTGGTGATATTTGATTATTTAATGTACTTTTTGTTATAACTTTAAATTCTGTCTGAGATATGAATAATCTAAGAACCCACAAAGCCCAGTCTCGAAAGCTTGGGAAAATGATGGTTCCTGGCTTAGGAGTACACCGATTAGCTCTTTAATTACATAGTGGCAGAAGGACTGCAACTAAAGCAGTGTGTGGGCAGGAAGACATTTCTACAGTCGAGGCTCTACTGTAGCATTCGTCGATGTGAAACAAAGCTACTAACGTTTCAGTGGAGTTGAATTTCTTTTTGTCTGTAGACATAAATAATGTTAGATGATGTGAATGTGAAATATATTATCAAATCTACAGATAATAATTGGATCATATACGAGTTCCCAGAGTCTCCCCTTCATCTTCCCAGGGTGTGGTGTGCATTGCAGGAATGACTTGTCAAGACAGATAATCATTACCCCTTTCTTTGGGAAACGTTTTCTTCCTTAAGTTCACACAAAATGAAAGTAATGCCAAAGCGAGAAAGCAACAACAAAGCAAATCTGGGGAAATAAAAATAAGTAATAAAAGGCTAAAATCACCTATAATTCCACAAATCATGGAAAAGGGTTAGTGTAGAGCTGCTTCCAGCCAGAAATTTGTCCTGTGTAGCACGGAAGTGTCCAGTATAACTGAGCTCAGCATGTGGCAGTTTACATCTGACCTTTTCTATTTCATCACATAGGGTTTCTGTGTTGTTAGATGTTCTTAGGAAATATTTTAGTGTCTTGTAATATTCTAACGGAGAGATGTGTAATAATGGGGGGCATGGTGGGCATGTTCTGCTCTTTTTGTGCAGGCTCTTGTGTGTGGCTCTGCACTTGCTTTTATAGGACAGCAATGTGCACCCTGCCCAGCAATTTTAGCGGATTTTTCTGATGTACACTTATTTGAAAACCTTTATTGACATATAACTGAAACATATGCGCTAAAATGTCCATATTTTATATATTAAGGTTGAAAAAATTTAACATATATGTACTTTTAAAGCCATCACCACAATCAAGGTACCAACCTTATTCTGCACTCTTAAGTCTCCTCTTGCCCATCTGTAATTTTTCACACACACTGCTAATTACCAGGTGACCATTGGTTTTATTTCAGGCATATAGATATTTGGATTTTCTAAAAATTTAAACCAATGAAATGATAATTGTGTATGTTGTTTACTCGGGCTATTTTCACTCGGTGTAGTTATTTTGAGATTTGTTACGTTGTGTATAATTAATGCTCTCTGACTGCTGAGTTGTATTCCATTGTGTGGGTATGCACACTGACAGTTGTGTTTCCAGTTTAGGGCTATAATAAATAAAGCCACTAAGCTCTTTTCTATTTAAGTCTTTGTGTGGATATATGTTTTTATTTCTCAGATTATTATATAGAAATAAATGGCTGAATCATATGACACATTTTTCTTTTGTGGAAACCATTAAAGTCTTTTCAGTGTGACTGTAGTACTGTGCATTTATGCCAGCAGTGTTGAGTTTTTCTGTAGTTACGTATCCTCACTGATGTTTGGTATGCAGTTCATTTTTAACACCAGCTATTTTGTTGTATAGTTCTATGTGAAATTTTTACAAAGGTTTTTTATCTTTATTGTGGAATAATTGTTGACTAAAAATGATGTATTTAAAGAGTACAGTATACTTGATACATATATGTTGTGAAATGAGACTTAAGTGAACTTAGCAGATGTACTCACTGCTTCACAGTTCCTGTCAATGCAGGTAAGTACTTAATGTTGGCATTTTGGCAATTCTTTTCTGGCCTTGGTTCCTTTCTTGTTGTCTTTGTGAGCTAGAGGCTTTGTGTATTGACACTTCAGTTCCATTATCTTTTGTGCATTACACTTGGTTCTTTGTGGTTATTATGAGGCTTACTACTACATTTTACAGTTATGGCTGTCTTTTAAACTGTTAACAATGTCTTTCACATAGAAATACAGATATCTCTTGGTGATAAAGATACTTCAGGTGCATATGCACATAAGTGGCTTTGCTAGATCATTTTGGAATCTATATCTTTCAGTGTTTGAAGCAGTTATTTTTAAAAATAAAATATACTCATAGATTAGTACCTTGTTCAGCCATCTTCAGACAAGCTTCTTCCTGGAGCAGATAGCAGCAAATACAGAGATCCACAGTCAGATATTATGCAGAAAATGAGACCTTGGTGCACTCAACCTTAAATGGATGTCTCCATAAAATCTCTCCTCTCAGAGCTCAGGGAAGCCCATGGAAGAGGAGTTGGAAAGAGTGTAAGAGCCAGAGGGATGGAGAGCACCAAGAAAACAAGGTCCTCTAAGTCAACATGAGCAAAGCTCATATGAACTCATAGAGGCTGACCCTTTATGCACAAGGACTACATGGTTTGCACCAGGTTCTCTGCATATATATATTATGGCTTCCAGTTTAGTGTTTTTATGGGATTTCTAAGTGTGTGAATGAATGGGTCTCTGATTCTTGTACCTTCTCTTAGGTTCTTTTCCTTCTGTTGGTTTTTCCTATCCAACTTCATTATGATGGTTTTTGTTTTATCTTACTATATTTTATTTTGTTATATTTTAATATTATCTCTTAGAAACCTCTTCTATTTCCTCTGGGAGGCTTAGTCAGTGTTTCTTTAAACATACACCTCTTTTCTTTACCCTTACAGAGTTAATATTAGCTCTCTTGAAGGTCCCATAATCCTCCATTTTTTTCGCCTTTTTCCTTCTCTAACAGTATTTCTAAATGTCATATCTTTGAGTTCACAGGTAATTTCTTCAAGTGCATCACACTGGCTGCTAGTGCTATTCATTTTTAATCTTCATTATTTCTATTTTTAAGCCCAGAATTTCTTTGGGTTCCTGTTAATGATTTTAATCTATCTGCTGAATATTTTATATGTACATTGTGCCTTAACAAAAACCTAATACTGTGTATGTGTGTGTGTTATTTTCAGAGATGAGAGTGTCTTTGTTACTGCTTTTCTGCCTCGGCCTTCTATGTTCTGGGATCACAGACCTGTGCCACCACTCTGACCTGCCATGTTGTTAAAGTCATTTTTTGTTTTTTTGTTTTTTGTTTTTGTTTGTTTTGTTTTAGAATGAAGCTTTATACTGGTTGTCTTAGTTTGTTTTCTATTGCTGTAATAAAGACCATGGCCAAAAGCAACTTGGGAAAGAAAGGGTTTATTTGGCTTATATATCCTGTGTTACAGTTCATTGAAGGAAGTGAAGGCAGGAAATCAAGGCTGAAACTGAAGCAGAGCCCATGGGAAATGTTGTTTACTGGTTTGTTTCTCATGACTCATTCAGTTTGCTTTCTTTTATTTACCTTTCTTTTATTCTTTTCTTTCTCTCTTTTTTTCTCTCTCCCTCTCTCTCCCTCCCTCTCTCTGTCTCTCTGTCTCTGTCTCTGTCTCTCTCTCTCTCTCTCTTTCCTCTTTGAGACAGGCTTTCTCTGCTGTAACTCTGGCTGTCCTGGAACTCACTCTGTAGACCAGGCTGGCCTTGAACTCGCAGAGATCCGCCTGCCTCTGCTTCCCGAGTGCTGGGATTAAAGGCGTGCACCACCGCCCGGCTTGTGGAGACATTTTTACAATTGGGATTCCCTCTTCCAAGATGTGTCTAGGTTCGTGTCCAGTTGACACAACTCAGTTAACACACTGGTTTTCAGAGGCGCTATATTTATCCTGCTTTTTACCCCAACAATGTGCAGGGGTTCAGTTTCTGCACATTCATGCCAGTATTTGTTATTTTCTGTTGTTCTTGATGGTCATTCTAACAAGTGTGGTTTGGATTTATATTTCCTTAATGAGTAATGACATTGAGCATCGTTCCTTATGCGTCTTGATCATTTGTATGTCGTCTTTGGAGAATTGTCTTATCTAAGTCCATTGCCTCCCTCCCCTTCACTGACATTATTCATTGTACATAATACTGAGTTTCATAAGGATATTTTATGAACATATATAATATACTTTGACTATGTTCCTTTCCCCACATATGGCCCTACTTTTACTTTTCCTTCCTCTTCTCATTAGTCCTCTTTGTTCCTTAGACCAGTGGTTCTCAAGTGGGTCACAACCCCTTTGGGGGTCAAATGATCCTTTCACAGGGGTCGCCTAAGACATCTACACATCAGATATTTATATTGTGATTCATAACAGTAGCAAAATTACAGTGATGAAGTACCAACAAAAATAATTTTATGTTGGGGATCACCACAGCATGAGGAACTGTATTAAAGAGTCCAGGCATTAGGAAGGCTGAGAACCACTGTTCTAGATGGTTTGCTTCTACTTTCATGTCATGTATACATATATGATTTTATGTATCTGTATAAAATCTGGGGTCTACAGATGAGACAGAATATGATATTTGTCTTTCTGTGTCTAACAGTTTACTTACTATAATTACTCCCGGTGATTCTACTTCGCTACAGACAACATAGTTTCATGCTTCTTTATGACTACATAAAATTCCATTGTGTATGTATACCATATTTATTCATTCCTCTGTTGATAAGTACTTAGTTGGTTCTATACTTTGCCCATAACTATTGTGAATAGTGCTGCAATAAACATCCATGTGCAAGTATTTCTGTGATATATCGACTTAGAGTCCTTGTGGTAAATACCTGGGAATTGTATAACTGGGAAATGTGGTAGATTTATTTTCAGTTTCCTTTGAGGAACTTCCATACTGATTTCCATGATGGGTAGACCAAGTTTTATTAATTTTACCCATTTTTAATGTCTCCTAGAAGTGTATAATGATTCCTTTTCCTCATCTGACTAAGTTGGAATGTTGATTGGCTTGATCTTGTGTAGGTCTGGTACAGGCAATCACAGCTGACTGTTGAGTTCGTGAGTGCAACAGCCCTGTGATGTCCAAAAGACTATTTCTCAGCAGCCCTTCTCAACCTCTGGCTCTTAACAGTTTTTCTGCTCCTCTTCTGTGATGTTCCCTGAGCCTTGGTGGGGAAGAGGCTTGCTATAGATGTCCCAGTTAGTTCTGAACACTTCACAGTCACTTGCTCTCTTTTTGGTTTACAGGGGTTCACAATTGTGTTTGCTTTGAGTCTCAGAAGAGACTTTGGACTTTCAGACAATGTTGAGATGTTAAAAACTATGGTGACATGAAGTAGCATTATGAGATGTTCATGAGCCTGAGGGGGCCAAAGGAAGGATGGCTATGATGCTTGAACACTTGTGCTTGTGGAACCTTCAGAAAGTGGGGACTGTTAATCCTACAGATGCAAGGAGAAAGACCACTGACCCCAATCATGACCAAATTAATTAAAGCAAGCTTTACTTGTATTCACGGGCTGTCTCCCCCTCCAAGGCAGGGTTCAATAGATCAGCCCTGGATGTGGGAGAAGATAAGGTTTTTATAGCTCTTGAGTAAGGGGTTTCCAAATGGGGGTTTGGCAGGCAAGTAAGCAGGGGTCACAGAAGCAGAACATAGCATAACAAAGTTGGTCACAACAGCCTCTTGACACAAAGGCATGAGTGTGAGGTGGTCATAACGACATGATCATAACAATGTGGCCATAACAGCCTCTTGAAACAAAGGCATGGTTGCTGTTCCTTGGAACAGGCAGTACAGAACTGCTTGTAATTAAGGCTACAGGCGGGGCATAGCCCAGCCCTTGAGAAACAGAGTTAATCATAAACAGGAATGAGCATAGATTGTCTTTACTATAAGATGGCTTTTAAGCCCAAGATGGAGGTATTCTGGTTTATCAGGCCTAGTTGTAGGAAGTAGATTGCTATGGGGGTGAGACTTGAGTGTTGTAGCCCTGTCCCATTCCCACTCCTGATCAGAGTTCTTTTGCTTTCACTGGTGCCATGTAACTGAAGCAGTTCACGAAGACTGCCTTGTCCCCATCTTGGGTTCCTGTCCCACTCTCCTCCAAGAATGGAGTGGGCAGTGAAGAGTACAAAGAGGAAGTATTTTATTGCCAGTCTGTGATGAACAACCTTAAACAGGGTAAAACAACTTTAAACAGATTGCCATGTGGGATTCAAACAAAATATGTTTGAACACTTGGTAGCAGTGAGGTGCTAGCTGAAAGCCATTACAGCTCTGAGAAGTGTTTCAGCTCTCGTAGGTCTCCAGAATAGGTTTTGAAGCCTGAAGCCCTGAAGCCTGAAGCTATGGCTCTGTGCCCAGGGTAGATGCCTCTGGTGCAGGGAGCCTCCAGTGAGTCTGTCTCCAGCAAGCCTTGAAGGAAGGCCTGTTCTTTTCAGTCCATTGTTTCCTGCAGTCCAAGAGCATCCAAATTTATGACATGCCTCCTGGGCTTCAATTGGCTGCATATGAGTATGCAAATAAGGTGAAAATAGGACCAATCAGAGAAGAGCTTTCAAATCAGAGGAACTAGGGCAGAACCTTGAGAATGCCAAAAGTTGTCAAAAGCTTGCAGTCAGGTCTGCAGGTCTCTGAAGAGATAGGGAAACTTGGCGGGGGGGAGAAAAAACAGTTCTTATTCCTGGTTGCCATAAAGCAGTCTTTATTGGCAGCCAGATGTCTCCTCCTTTGGGGTGGGGGTTGGCTCTCAATTTAGTTCTGCCCAGGGTATTTTAAGAGGGTTTTTGTTTATTTTTGGCTAAGAAATATCTTAAAAAGTGTTTGATATCTGTAGCAACAGAGAAATGCGAATTAAAACTACATCTTAGTCCAGTCAGAATGGCTAAGATCAAGAAAACAAGTCACTGTTGGTGGGATTGCAAACTGAGGCAGTGTGAAATCAGTGTATAGAATTCTCAAACAACTAAAAATAGATCTACTATATGACAGAGCTGTACTACTCCTTGGCATCTACCCTAAGGACTTGATATCATAGTCCAGAGATAGTTACTTGGCTATGTTCATTGCTCCTCTCTTCACAATAGTTAGGAAATAAAAACAGTCTGTCTTCCAATTGAAGAATGGTTAATGAAATTGTGGTATATATATACATGGAATTGTGGCTGTAAAGAAAAATGAAATCATGAAATTTGTGGGCAAATTAATGGAACTGGAAAATATACTGAGTGAAATAACCACAAACTGTGTGTGTGTGTGTGTGTGTGTGTGTGTGTGTGTGTATATAACTTTTTTCTCTTATTTTTGGGTCTTAGTTCTAAATCTTTAGATTTGAGTATAAACCCTGAAGTATCTGCAGGAGTCAGAAAAATATAAAGGGCCAATGGGGAAAGAAAAAGGAACTCCTGAGAAGATATACTAGGATACAGCTATGAAAGGGAAAAACAATGGGGGACTTAACTAGAGAGCGAAGGTAATACCCCAAGGATGTTTTAAAAGGCATAGGGAAATAATATTTTACAAACTTATTTAAAATACTCACATACTCACATAGGTGTGTGTGTAGTTTAAATGAAGTCATTGTAGCCATTGTTATGTTGGGCGCCAGATGTAGCCATAGATTCGAGGTAAATGGTGGTTTATTCTTTTGGCTATTTAAATTACTGGTTCTTAGTCCTGGTTCCCTGGATCATTTTGGCCCCTGTCAGTCTAGTATTAAATCTAGAACTAGAGAGCGTTAGCCTCAGCCTCCATACAATCTAGAATCTAATCAACCCTTTATACTTACTGCTGACTGAGCCACACTGACTAGCTTCTTCTCAACTCTGACTCTTCTGGTTCAACTCATTCACTGTTCTGGCTCAAACTCTTCTCCAGGCTGACTGGTTCAAACTGATCTTCTGAGCCTGCTTACTGTTTCTGACCAAATTCTTCTGTCTCTGGCAGATTCTGGCTGACTCTTTTCATTGCCTCAGACTGAAGTGCTCTGCTTGGCTTCAAACTGACCTACTCTTCCTGTTTGATACTGACTTCTTCTGCCGAGCTGTCTCTCCCCAAGCCTTCCTGCTGAAGATTTCTCTCCTCATATTGCCTGCTGTAACTGACTCTGCTCTGAGCTGAGAGCCAGCTTTTATATCATGAGAGTTATCCTTATTCTAACTCAGTCTGCTAACTCTTCCTCTGATTAGTCACTTTGCCTGCTCTTCAGTGTGACTCATCTCAGACATCACTTTTTGTGTGATACTGACTCTTTCTGAGCTCTGCTTCTTGTGTCTGCTTCCACACTCTGTTTCTGTCTTAGGGATTTAGGGTATGGACCACCACTGCCTTCTAAATACTGGAATCAAAGTTATGTGCCACCACTGCTTTCTGAATACTAGGATTAAAGGTGTGTACCAACATTCTTAACATTCTTTCTACATTCCATCTAGACCACACAGGCCTCTGAATGTGATTCCTCTACAAGTCACAGCACATGAGGTGACCATATTCCCCCAAGAGCCATAGATTAACAAAAACCCCAGTGCAAAACAAGAGTTGCACACGTTAATCCTTAATGTATCTCATGTTTTAAAATAAAACATACTCAGTATACTTGCTTAATGTTTTAATTCCCTACATGACTAATAGTAAGAAAGTTATTTTTTAGCAAAACTTTTAAAGACCATGGAAAATTTTTATTTTTAAGATTTCTCTGTATGACCTTCTTATATAACCATTTTTTGTGCTCCTGCATGGCTGGGGAAGTAAAAAATGACTGCATATGACTTGGGGTCATATACTTTTTAAAAATTATGTCTTATTTTTGCAATATAATTATAATATATAATATAACTTTGCAATATCTGTGCCATTGCTTCATGTAAGTGATTTAATCTTTTTTTAAATTGGTAAATACTACCCTATGGGATTGATGAACTACCTATGTTCATTCTGCTGGTTAATATTTGAATTTATTACTTTTTTACTGTAGGAAATATGACATTTTTTTTGTATAAATATTTTGCTTTATTTTTATATTTATTTTTGTTTTATGTATATGGTTATTTTGCCTGCATTTATGTCTGTGCATCATGTGTGTATAGTGAGGTAGAAGCAGATAAGAGGCAAAGCTCAGAGAGATGCTAAGAGTTAGTTCAATCAGGCAGTTTGAGTGCATTGAGCTCAGTTCAGTTCAGAAGCAGAAGCCAAGAAGAGCAGAGCCAGTCCAGAATAAGCTAAGATTGAAAGCGGTCAGAAGCAGACTGTTTATGATTTACAGTTTGGAGTTCAGAAGGCAGCTAGTCAGAATGAGCTCAGTCCACAGTAAGTCTTGGAGGCTGAAATGTTCTAGGTCATGGTTCACAGATTAGATTGTATGAAGGCTGAGCTAGCATCTTGAAGATTAGATTGTTCAGAGGCTGACGTCTTCCAGGTCTAGATTTAAGATTAGATTGTACAGAGCCTGAAACCCTCTAGGACCAGGAATTGAATTAGCCAAAGAATAAATTGTCCTCTGCCATGAACCCATGTGAATAATTAAATCAACATTCACATCTACACCTACAAGTTTGCACATAGGTGAAGTGTTAAAAAATTATGCTTGATGATGATTGGTATGTGTTTGTGTGCATGTGCCACAATGTACGTTTAGAGGTCAAATGCAGGTCATCAGCCTGGGTGGTAAGTGCCTTTACCTACTGAGCCATCTCGCCAATTCATCAGTTGTTTTTAATATGCAAAAGTGGAGATGTTAGAAAAAAACATTAGGTAGCTTAGAGAGATTTTCTCTCATGTATTTTCTGACATTTGAATCACAAGATTCTGAAATAGATTTGTTTTTGAGAATGTCTCACGTAGCTCAACCTGACTTTGTACTTGCTCTGTAGTAGAGGATGGTTTGAAACTCCTGATTCTCCTGCCTTCACCTCCCAAGAGCTGGAATTATAGGAGTTCACTACTACCCTATTTTTGAATGCCCACTTTAAGTTTTGGTTTAGTTACTAGTGATTTATTAATTTGATTATTTTGACAACTTCTACATGTAGTTTCCCATTTTTTTCCTTTTCCTTATGTAGGTTACAAGTGTTCTACAGAGATCATTTTTAAAAAGAAAATACATGGTTGTAATGTGGCTTAATGTAGTGATAGCTAATGAACATAGTAATGTTTTACATATGCTTAAGTGTGGGAAGACCCACTTTTTATTTTGTTATTATACCATCTAGTTTGTTAGATTTTCATCTTTGTGTTTCTTAGTGAAGTAAATGAAACTTCATAACTTTTAGATGTATTTGTTTTATGTTTATGTTTAGCCTAAATGCATGTATGTGCACCATGTGCATTTGGTGCCTACAGAGGTCAGAAGAGGCTATCAGATCCCCTAGAAGTAGAGTTACAGATGGTTGTGAACCACCATATGGGTGCTGGGAACCAAACTGGGTTCCCTGCAAGATCAGCAAGTGGTCTTAACCATTTAACCATATGTCATAGTTTGGGTAACTATTGCTGCAATGAAACACCATGACCAAAAAGAAGTTGGGGAGGAAGAGGTTTATTTGGCTTACCCTTACACATTGTAATCCATCAATGAAGAAAGTCAGGACAGGAACTCAAACAGGATAGGAACTTGGAGGCAGGAGCTAATGTAAAGACCATGGAGGGGTGCTGCTTATTGGCTCATTTCCCTTGGCTTGCTCAGCCTGCTTTCTTACAGAACCCAGAACCACCAGCCCAAGGGTGGCCCCATCCACAGTGAACTGGGCCCTCCCCCATCAATCACTAAGAAAATGCCCTGTAGGCTTGCCTGCAGCCTCGTCTTCTGGAGGCATTTTTTCAGCTGAAGCTCCTTTCTTTCAGATGACTCTAGCTTGTGTCAAGCTGACATAAAATTAGCTGGCCCACCATATCTCCAGCCCCCTTTAAAGAACTTTTATAAAGAATTGACATTACCTGCTTTCTGATCCCAAAGATTTTTATGTAATAATTTACTTGTGAGTCCTAGATCTGGGAATTTGTTTTACTACCTTAAAATTTTTTAAGAAGTTGCAAAAATATAGAAAAGCCCATTTGTACTTTGCCCATTTTTTTATACCAATATCACATTTTACATAATGAGATGACAATATCAAAATCAGGAAATCCGTATTGGTACAAGTGTATGTCTAGTTCCATGTCATTTTATCATAAATATTCAATGTCAGTCACCATATTCAAAATAGAGAACTATTCCATCCCTACAAAGTTATTCTCTATGGTGCTCATTTTCTTACCCAAAATACCTTATATCTGGCACTCACTAATCTATGTTATAATTTTGTCATTTCAAGAATGGTATTAATCTAATCATATGAATATAGTTTTTGAGACAAGTTTAAAAAGTCAGAATAATACCATGTAAATCCATTTAAAGTGTTTATTGGTATCACACGTGTGCTGTTCAGAACAGTTCTGGGTGGTTCTTCTCGGTTGTCTTGTGACCTGCACAGGCTTTCAGAGCCTTGGTGGTGAACCCGGGACACCAGAAACTGGAAATAGAGTTACTGACTTTTGAAGCTGTGGCTGTGACCTTCATCCTGGGGAATGCTTTTCTGGATACTTACCAGAAAACCATATACAGCAGTGGTTCTCAGCTTTCCTAATGCTGCGGCCCTTTAATATAGTTCTCATGTTGTGGTGACCCCCAACCATAAAATTATTTTTGTTGCTACTTCATAACTGTAATTTTGCTACTTTTATGAATCATGATGTAAATATATGTAGATAGTCTTAGGTGATCCTTGTGAGAGGGTCATTCCACCCCCCAAGGAGTTGTGATCCACAGGTTGAGAACCCTTGGTCTACAGAAATGTGAAGTGGGGAACCTTCTAGAGCATGGCCTCTGTAGGGGAAAATGTGCAGACCAGAATATTGAAGATGGCCACAGAAGTACCTGGTGATATATAAGGAGTCAAGTAGTAGAGGGAACCTTGTGAAGCATGTCCTCTGTGGTACAAAAACGGATAAGCCAGAACATTGAAGATGGCTACAGAAGTCCCAGAAGATATCCGAGCAGTCAAGTAGTAGAGATACTTTAAACATAAGAAAGTGAAGACACCATTACTGAAGACTCTAGTTTGTATTTTGAATAAGAAAACGTCTGCATATGAAATCAATCCCCCTCCGTGTGTGTGTGTGTGTGTGTGTAGAAGTTCTCATTTGTCATCAATCCCCAAGTTTTCCCTTCGGAACTCATATCAAAAGCAAAGAATATGATTATGAGGAAAATGGAGTGAAATGTGGATGTGATGGCAAATCTTGGTTGTCAACTTGGCACACCGGGGAAAAGTGGGAGCTTCAGGTGAAGAGTTGGTTTCATCAGATTGACCTGTGAGCATGTCTGTGGGCCATTGTTGAGCTTGCTTGTTGGTAAGGGAGGGCCCAGTCTGTTGTGGGTGGTACTATCCCTGGACTGGTCAGGCTGGGTTACATAGAAAAGCTAGCTGAGTAGACCACAAGGAGCAAGCCTTGTAAGCAGTGTTCCTTCATGGTTTCTGCGTCAAGCTGCTGCTTTGAGTTCCTGCCCTCACTTCCTTTAATGTTGGATTGTAATTTGGAAATAAAGCCAAATAAACCCTTTCCTCCCCAAGTTGCATTTGGTCGTGATGTTTATCACAGCAACAAAAATCAAACTCTGGAAAATCTTAACTTATTTCCAGTGCTTCCAGAAGCAAAGAAAGAGATACACATTGGAGAATACTCTGTGAAGGTAAGCAATGTGATAAAGCCTTTAGTTTCCTCAGTTCTTTTAGAAATCATACGAGGACTCATGCTGAAGAGAATCCTTAAGCATGTAAGTCATATGGGAAAGGCTTCAGCCACTCAAGTACTCCCCAGTTCCATGAAAGTACTTACATTGGAATGTCACCTTCTATATATAAGCATTGTGGGAGAAATTTCTATTGTTCTATCTTCTATCAAAGACATGCATGAATGTACCACAGAGAAACCAACAAGAAAAACCATGGGAAAACCTTCTAATGTTCTATTTCCTTCAGACACATAAAGAATAGAAATATACATGTAAGCGCTGTGGGACAGCCTCCAGTCAGTTTAGTGCTGTTTAAAAGTATAAAGAGGCTCACATGGAAGAGAAACCATTATATGTAGGAAAGCCTCAAGGACTCCAGTTATCTTAAAAAAACAAGAGGACACATACTTTAAATTTAGCATGTGGGACAGCTCTACTATCATGATAGTTCTAGCACACATACAAATTCATGGATAGGATTTGTTTCCATTCAGATTATAGGAAAGCCTCTAATAATGTTAGTTTAATTAACCAAGTATGTTCTTGAATACATGCAGAACTCATAATTAGCACACATGTAAAATGCATACTGGATCAAAATCTTTTGAATGCAAAAAGTATCAGATTGTCAGTTTGATAGTTTCACTGTCTTCTTAAGTCCTATGCATATAAGAAATATAAAGTGACTTCTGTAAAATGCTCTAGAAGATGTCTATACTTACAGAAATGTAAAACTTGAACATATGTTCATCAACAGCAAAATAGAATTACCCATCTAATTTTTAAAAGTCACTTTTTTTTTTGCTGCTGAATAATATTCTATGGTATGGTCATACCAACAAGTAGTTTAACTGTTTTTCTAATGAGGGATATTTTGTCTTTTATTTTTGAGATTATAGTATAATTACAACATTTTCCCCTTCCATTTTCTCCCTCTAGACTCTTCTGTGTAACCTTTTTGCTCTCCTTCAAATTCATGGCCTCTTTTTTCATTAACTATTATTGTATGCAGATATATATTCCTAAATAGAATCTGTTCAGTTTGTATAATGTTACTTGTATATATGTTTTCAGTGCTGACCATTTGGCACTGGGCAACCAATTGGTGTGCTCTTCCCTGGGGGAAGACCACCTCTCTCATTCACAGTTTTTCTCAGTTGCCTATAGTTCTTTGTGTGGGGTTGAGGCCTGGTGGGCTTTCTCCCATCCTCTTTGCATGTCCATTGGTGTCGTACTTGTTCAGCTCACTTTTGGGCAGTCATGTTAGTGAAACTTTATGGTTGTAGCTTCTGATGTTACCAGGAGTCTCACTGCAAACTCCCTGATCCTCTGGCCCTTAGAACCTCCCCCCTTCCCCCTTCTGCAATGTTCCCTAAGTCTCAGGTATGGGAGTGTTTTGTAGATGTATCCATTGGGACTGAGGTCCACAATTCTGCATTTTGATTGGTTGTGCTTTTCTGTAGTGGTCTCCATCTGTTTAGAAGAGAAGTTTCCTTATTGAGGAGTGAAGTGGGTATAAGGACAAATGCTTATAGATTGTTAGGGATAATGCTGGTTTAGTAAAATAGTGGTTGTAGATTCTCCAACAACCATGACTTCACTAGCACTGAGTAGCTAGCTAGGTGTCCAGTACCAGGCATGGATTCCCTCTTGTTGAATGGGTCTTAAGTCCAATTAGAGAGCTTTGGTTACCACTTAGCTATGTGTGCCACTACTGGACCCTTAGGGTCATCATGTCATGCTGGTCGTTAATGTGGTTTATAAGCATCATAACTGGATAGGACTGTTGGTTGCCTCCCTTCTTTTGGAAGCTTGCTTAGTGCCTTCTAGTACCATGAAAGCTAGGAGGGACATTTTGATTGCCTTCAATATGGGCTATAAAAGTAAGGTAGAACATAGCTCATTTACTGTAATTTTGATTATGGCTAGATCTCTCATTTATTTTTAGCTTTGTTTCCTCCCTCTATTTTCATGTCTTTTGACTTTTAAATGGGTTACTTGACATTTAAAAAATTCCACTCTGATGTGTTTGTGTATGTACACTATTTTTAGAGAGTTTATATGGCTTTTTCAGTGATTTCTCTAGGTATTACTTGTCAGTTTTAACATTTTGAATAAAATGTAGAAATCTGGCTCCTTGTAAAGTCTTTTACTTGAAAATTTCATAGATATATACACTATATATTGATCTTACCCACTCCCTACTCCCTTCCATGAATTCTTCTGCTCCCTCCATTCAAGTTTCAAGTCCATATATATTTGCATATGGCTATAGAGTTATCCACTAGGGGCATGGACAACTTGCCAGTGTCCACCTCTGAAGAAAAGGTATCTCCTTCTCATAGCGACAACCCACTGCCAGTAGATCCTTGGCAAGGAGTGTGACGTTGGGGGTCTCTCCCACCTACATGTTGGAATTTTTAACTAGCTTGATCTTGTGCAGGTAACCATAGTTATTGTGAGTTTGTGTGTTCAGTACTCATGTTACATCCTGAGATTAGCATTTCACAGTATTCCTTTCCACCCTCTGGCTCTTACATTCTTCTGCCTTTCTCTTCCATGACGTTCCCACTCAAAGTCACGTATTCCCAACACTTTGAACAGGTATGAGTTTTGCATTAACCACCACCTATTGCAATAAGAGCTTCTCTGCCAGAGGTTGAGAACAATGTAAATATATGCATTAAAAAATAAATATTTGGAAGGCAGTTTGATAACGACCATTTACAAAAACACTACCAAGAGAGTATTATCTTGAACTATAACTTGGGTTTTAGCATGTTTACAGTACCAAGCATGAAATTCCCTTTGTGGAGCAGACTTCACATCCAATCAAGACAACAGTTAATTATCACCATAAACAACTTTGCCACTATTATACCATTGTGTACATCTTGCCTAAGAAGTCAGATTTGTAGCAGGCAGAGTCCAGAACTATGTGGGTCCATTGATGTCATTTCTTCTCCCAGCAGCCTGCATAGCACCTTTTGGTACCATGAAAGCTAGCCAGTAGGAAGACAAGTTGTTTTCTCTGTGTCCTGCATCCAAACTATTTGTTGTCTTCAGTATTAGAGTCTTACTGCCTAGTTATGGTGGGCAACTGAAAGCATGGCCTGTATTGTTTTGGGTCTTGGGTGATGTCCCTGGTCAATAATTCATAGGGAGGCATCCCATGTCTAGCACAGAGATTTTCATTTAATAACCCCTGTCTTGGGCTAGAGAGATGGCTCAGTGGTTAAGAGCATTGGCTGCTCTTCCAAAGGTGATGAATTCATCCCAGCATGGTGGCTCACAACCATTTGTAATGTGATCAGATGCCCTCTTCTGGCATGCAGGTGTGCATGCAGACAGAACACTCAAACATTAAATAAATAAATCATTTAAGAAATGGTTTTAAAAAATAGTCCCTGTCTTCTGGGAGCATTTCTGTTCATACAGGGTACCTCTGTTGAAACAATTTTTGTTGTTGTGATGTTCTTTTTCTTTTTTTTTTTTTTTTAGAACATTAAGATTCTTTTATGTTTATGAGTATTTTCTATGCATATGTACCACATGTGTAGAAGATCAGAAGAGGGTATCAGATCTGTGGAACTGGAATTAGGGATGGTTGCAGGTGCTGAGAATGGAACATGGATTCCCTGAAAGAGCAACAATTGGTGTTACTTCTCCGGCCCGCATTATTATATTCTTAATTAGTTCATACTCAAGTTGGGCTTTGTAATATTTATACAGCCTTAGTTTTGGTTATTCAACTCCATCTCTCCTTTCATTTTTTTGAAGTTCTTTTATGTTCACTCACCTATAATTGCCATAATAGGTTCAGATTGATGATAATTCTAATATTTTATTTTTTATTATCCTTTATTCCTTTGAATAGTGTCTTCATCTCTCCCTTTGGAATTCTGATTAGGTAGATAACAGACCTTCTCATTTCTATCTTTATGTCTCTCCTTTTATCATTTTCCTGCCTTCTTACCTGTGTTCTCTGATCTGTTTGCTCCATTTTGCTAATTGTATTTCTAGCTTTACCTGTTAACTTATCCATTGAGTTTTGTTGTTTTTAAAGTTTTAATGATATTAGTTTAATTTTGGGATTATGTTTTAAAAGCTGTTGTTTTTCTTTTGATTTTGTGTTCTACTTTATATTTGCATTTTAGTACATCTATTTTAAAGTTTCTGTTCAATAGTGCTGTACTCTGAAATTTGAGGGTATGTAAGTCAGTTTTTATTGCCTTTAAACTCTCACTAAGTTTACATTGTTTCCTAATATAATTTGTGATTTGAAATGGGGATCATTTTCAATATGACTATTTCTGAATGTTAGCTATTGCCTGGATTGAGAGTGTTGTCTCCAGAGAAGTCTTGCCAGTGTCACAGTTTATGTGTCCAACCTGAAACCAACTTTGACTTCGATTTTCTTTAAATACTAAGAATTCCACAAGGAAGAATTCCCTGAGTCTTTCAACCACTGACAGGTTCTCTAGGCTTACCTTCTATCATACCACTGACATAGCTCAGTGGCTCTGTGTGGACTATTTTAGTCTATTCTTTGTGTTGAAGATATTCTGTGACACCCTTCTCTGTTTCCAGGCTACAGAGACAGACAGACCCAACTATGGCTAGGATAAGTCTCATGGCTTTGATTATGTACCAGGAGACATTCCCTACAAATTATTGTACATTCTGTCATACATTTGAAGTTTCATCACTCTTGATGTTCATATGCCTAAGTTTGATTTCTGTGAACGGGCTTTCATATGTCTGGAATGCAAGTCTGTTTACTTGTGGACGGTGAACTTCCCGAAGGCATGGACAGTGCCAACTTAATTCACCATTGACTCCTCAACACCCAGTGCTTGATACATACAAGAGTAAATGTTTGTGGAGTGATTAAAATGAGTTCATGAGATATTTAATTATGAAAGTAAAAACCCAGAATAAACATAAATGTCTAATAACAGGGGCTCAGCATATCTGCTTAAAAGTATGATTATTACTCATGTAATTACTCTCTTTTTCAGGTGGAAAAAGAGAGCTGCATTATAAGACTTAAAGATACTAAATATTAAGCATAGGTAAAATGTGATTTAACTTTATAGTATGATAGCTCCAAAATGTGCACAGTAAAACAAAAATCTAATAGTGTGTGTGTGTGTGTGTGTGTGTGTGTGTATGTGTAGGCCAGAGACCAACATTGGGAGGCCTCCTCTGTTGTTCTCTATCAATTTTTGAGAACCAGTCTTTCTCTGAATCTTGGGTACACTGATTGGGTAGGCTGTCTGATCAGTGAGCTTAGGAATCTGCCTTTCCCTGTCCTCTTCCAACCCCTGTGCTGGAATTGCAAATACATGCCAGCAGGCCAGACTTTCTGTGAGCACTGGGGATCTGAACTCAGGTCCTCATGTTTGCACAGTGGGTATTTTACTGACTGCGTCATCTTTCTAGTTGTACTCTATTTTTTAAACTTTCTATAGTGTGGTTTTATAATAATTAAAATATTAAAAAGGAAAGCATATATTAGTGTCCCTAAAAGCTTTTAAATATACTAAAAGTTGACAAAATATAAAAATTCCAGAATTAGTTTTTATTATTAAAATATTTTCAGAATTTTATATGAAAACACAGAAAAAGATCTTTCTGATACTCAGCGACATCTTGCTAAGAAAAAATATGAGCTACAGCTTACTCAGGAGAAAATTATGTGCTTGGATGAAAAAATTGGTAAGTTTATTTTTCTGTTATTGCCTTCTATTTTTCTTACGTCTGGTAAAAAATACATTTTTCTTTTCTTTGGTTATAATATATACAAACTTAGGAAGAGGCCCTTAGCTTTAAGTTTATGAATAAGATTATTGAAAAATGCGTTTTATTTGACTGTATCATTTTTAAGCTTATATTTAGAATCACAAATACTTAGTTACAACTTAAATTTTGTCAATGAAGAGATAGTGAAAGCTGCAGCCCCTTTTTCCTTATAATAATTACTTGTAGTCTGACATTATTTGTATAACATTGCAACTTACTCAGAGCTATTGAAAGGAGTTGTATATAAGTTTCTGATTTGGGTAGAAAATGTTCACATGTTTAGTTATACCTATAATAGTGCTTGAGTTTACAAAAAAAAAATCACTTGGATAAAAATTCCCATTTTTGTTGATGTGATCACTCACGTCTTACTCTTAGAAGCATCAGTTAAATTTTTGTCATGATTTTGGAAGACTAAAGAAGAGGAAATTATTTTTAATATTTGAAATTCTCAGGAAAAATAGTCATCTCCAGGGAAGAGCACAACAATTGGTTATCCAATACCAAATGGTCAGCCCTGAAAACATAATACAAGTAACAGTATATGGTCTGAGCATGTGGTATTTAAATATTTACACACATACATGTATATAACAATAAATAAAGAAGAAGAGGCCATGAATTTGAAGCAGAGAAAGTTGCTACATAGGAGGGGTTGGAGGGAAAAAGAGGGAAATGATATAATTTCAAAAAACGAAATATGTAAAAGCACCATTCTCTCATTAAGTGTTAGCATGAGTAACTCAGTAGGTGGAATTGCTACTGATTGAGACAAGAAATATTCAAGGAGAAATATGAAAGATAATATAGTAAGATACCATATGTAAATGGTATTTTAAAGCCATGAAGTCACATAGGGGAAAAACAGAATAGGGAGAAGAGAATCAATGACAGAGTAAGAAGAAACCAAAGAAGTAGGAAGATAACCCAGGAGTGAGTCTATTTGGAAGACAGGAAAGAAAGGTGTTTTAAAGCAGAGGACATTATCTCTTGTTAGATGCTTTTGTAAAATGAAATAATATGGGGCTAAAAAAGTCAATATCATTGGCACACTAGCAGTTTTGGTAACACTGATCCAAAAAAGTTTGAAGTGTTATTTGTGGAAGAGGCAGTGAGTTTAGGAATAAATGAGAAGTCAAATAGAAGTGGGAAAGAACAGAATGTGTGTGTGTGTGTGTGTGTGTGTGTTTACACACACACACATGTATATATATACACATATATACATATGCATATATACATATACACACATATATATATTATATTTGCACCACCAAGAGACAGGCTGGGAGTACATATGCCTATGCATAGATAAACACATAATCACATGTAATATGGTTATAAACCCATACTATAGGTAGCTTATAAAATAAAGAATAAGGTTAGACTCTTGAGAGACACTTGGTATTGGTTAACTACTTGGTATGTTCTTCTCTGGGAAAGCTGTTTTTTCTGAGAATTCCAAATGTTAGAAATAAATTCCAGGCCAAGTCTGGGCTACATAGCAAGCCCCGAGCCTGCCAGTCATGAGACCCTGTCTCAAAAACAAACAAAACAAAAACTCCAAACAAACAAAATACAGTGAAATGAAAAGTATCAAGAAAGTAAAGTGGTAGCTTGAGTGAGGTATGAAGTTAAGGACTTTGTTTTCTCAAGATGAGACTCATTAGAACTTGAAATTCTAGATATTCACGGTTTCTTTTCCCCTTGCTGTAATAAAGTACTCTGACAAAAGAAACTTAAGGAAAGGAGGGTTTGTTTCAGTTCATAGTTCAAGGTACAGTTCATCATGGCAGGGAAGTCAAGACAGTAGGAACTTAAATCAGCTAGTGGCATTATGTCTGCAGTTAGAAGGAAGCTACGGATGCATGCTTGCTGCTTGGCTTGCTTTCTCTACTTTTTATACAGCCCAGGGTCTCTTGCCTAGAGGATGTTCTTGCCCTCAATTAAGAAGGGTCTTTCCACATCATTTAATGTAAGCAAGATAATCCCACATAGACATGCCAAGAGACCCTTTTCCCAAGTGATCCTAGATTCTGTCATATTGACAGCACCATGATAACTAGATGATAGATTGATTTGTTGTCAGTGGAGATATAACCAAATATCAAAACACCAAAACACGTGTGTTTCCTGAAAGGCATTATGGCCTACACAGAAAGACGTTACATTATCAAGTACTATGGTATGATAGAATGTTATTACCTCTTAAGTGCTGCACTAGAATGGCTCTTGACAGGGATTAACTTCTTAGGCACCATCCTAGAGGTCTGGTATAGCAGAGCTCCCCTCGTAGAGCACTAGAAGAGTGGTTCTCAAACTCTGGTGTGTGACATAGTCTCCTAAAAGCTAACAAAGATAATTGGAGCCAGACTTGAAGGTTTTTGCCAGGTAATTCTGTATCCTAGAGCATCTACCTCTAGACCAGTTGTTCTCATTCATTGTGGATTAGAATCACTGTGGGGTGTAGGATGGGGTGTACGATATGCTTGTCAAAATACAAGTTGATGTGCCCACTATCAGAATTTTTGTTTCAGTAGGACTGTGGAAAGCCTAGAAATCTGTATTTCCTAAGTGATTCTGACAGAGTTGGGTAACAAACCACAGTTTAAAAACCTCTGCTTTGTATGAGTTATTCATGCCTTCAACATTACATTGGCTTGTTAGAATTCTCACAAATAGAATACCCAGATGATTCCCTACCCACACTGGGAATTTTAGAAAAATAAGGAAAAAAATCAAAGTATTGGAAGACAGTTGACTCTAAAGCTGATTTAATTGAATATTTTATTAAATTTTGTTGCCAACTTTACATTCAACAGTCATTCTAGGCTAGAGGGGAGAGAAAGTTAATGGAGAAAATCCATAGGTTGTTTTGATATTCCACCTGCCCCCTACTGTGTTCTCTACCATGTAGAACAGTCTGATTAGACATTGATAGGGAGTTTTCCTTTGCTGAAATTCAAAAATATTAATTGTGCTTTTACTTTTATGGACATTTAGAACTTTGTGATTCACTATAGTTTGTAATCACAAACAAAAACATTTTATTTCGGTATGATACTCTTAAGTGGTTGGATAACATAGGACAACTAGTTGGAAAATATTTCAATTTGATGAACTGGAAAAATATTTTTTATCTTGATTAAAACAACCCCTTTATGATTATTTAGATAATTTTACGAGGCAAAGTATTGCACAACGAGAAGAAATCAGCATTCTTGGTGCAACCCTCAATGATCTGGCTAAAGAAAAGGAATGCCTACAAGCATGTTTGGATAAAAAGTCTGAGAATATTGCATCCCTTGGAGAGAGTTTGGCAATGAAAGTATGTTCTGAGAACTGGTAGACAAGATGTGCTTAAATGTTTAAATATTAAACTGTGGGTTACTTGACTATGCATAAAAGAGTAGGATTTTCTCAAGATTTTCCTAGAAAGCCAAAACTTTAAAATATGATTTTGAAATATTTTAAGCAAGTTTTAGGAAGCATGCATGCAGATCCACTAGCTAATGTTTTAAATTTAACATTCTATCATGAGTTAGTGATTCATGTCACTGATAATTAAGCCCAGTATCAGAATGAAGTAGTAAGAATGATTTTTTTTTCTTTTCAAACGTTTTAAGTCCATGACCTTGGAAGGTGGCATGTTCATTCTATCAAGACGGCTTTGTGGTTGTAAACTAGGAACAGACTTTTTTTTTTGAGACAGGGTCTTACTGTGTAGCTCTGGCTGTCCTGGAACTCAGTATGTAGACCAGACTGACCTCAAACGCCCAGAGATCTGCTTGCCTCTGCCTTCCAAGTGCTAGGGTTAAAGGTACACACCACTAAACCCAGCTTATTTAAAGTATTTTGGGCATATAATTTAATGCCATTGTCAATCTTTGAGAATAGATTGTGTGCCACTTGCTCATAAAGCTAGATGCTAATGCTACCCCATGTATTTTTATTGTTTAAGGACCACAAAATATTTAATGACAAAGACAGAAAGATATGAAAGCCCTTTTTAGCTCATGAACTGATTGTGTTTTTACTAATGTTTAAAGAAAAGATTCTATCGTGAGAGTAAGGTCTTTCTCTATTCTAAGGGAACTACTTCATTAATATATCTATCTGTCCTTCCAGTATTTCAACAAATATTTATTGATATGTACTAGATGTTATGGTAAAACGGAGGGTGAATGGGGTGATAGAAGGGGGTCCTACTATGACAGAACAGGTAAGCACCATAAAGACATAGGCACCATGTGTTATTGGCGCTTAGCAGAAACACATCTGATTCAGTCTGGGAACTGGGCCATGGGAAGAGGAGGATATTGGAAGCCTTCCAGGGAGTGACATGTCTAAGTGTTCCTTAAAAATGACTAGAAGTAAGCCACAGAAGGACTTAGGGGAAGAGGACCATGGGAACATGAAGAGCAGCTTGCACTAGAAAGTCCAGTGACTCGTGGGAGAATTTCAGGACAGTTCCAGATAATTTGTGGCCAGAGAATAGGCTGCAAAGAGCTACATATAAATGGAGAAACAGCCAGTCACAAAGATAGGTATGATGTGTTGACTATGGACTCTGTTATCACTATGATAGTATGAGCGAGAGGGTACAACTGGATCTTTATTCTAGAATGAACATTTCTAGCAATTATGAGTCTGTGTGAAAGATGGACTGTCAGGAACTGAGACTCAAGGCAGGGACTGGTAAAAAGTAAAATGATGACACCTCTCTGGGGATACTAAGAGTAACAAATCTGCTAAGGAAGTACGACTGACAGAATGCTTTCTGCCTTAGGGGCCTCATCAGTAGTCTTGTGCATGAGGAAGAAACACAAGAAACAGAACATGCCTAGGGAGAGTGGTTATTCACCCACTGAGTTGGAATTGTCTTTGGGACATGTAAATATAATATTCATAGGCTGCTGGAATTTAGGTTTGGAGAGAAAATTGAAGTTTGTAGATTTAGAATTATGAGCATAATTGAAGTCATGGAAGGAAATGTGTGTGTGTGTGTGTGCCGAAAAAGGATCTGTAAAAATATGGTTTTAGGTGTGATTTTGATTATCCTTATATTCAAAACAGTAAGTGTGATTTCCCTTTAAAACACTAACATTTAGAAATAATTTCTGCCATATGCACTATTTCAAATTCCTTTCATTCTGTGAACTGCATTATGTTTCATTTACAAGGAAGACCGAGTTGCAAATCCATTTCAAAATCAAGAACTTTAAGGTTTTCTGAGACATCCATCCTCTGAAGGGAAAATAATTTGCAAGACAGCATTAGAGAGCTAAAAGAGATTGGTGGCACAGGCCTATAATTCTAGAGAGGCAGAGACAGGAAGATCTGTGAGCTCAAGGCCAGCTTTGTCTACATAGCAAGTTCCAGCCTAGCCAGGAAAAAAAAACCAGACAAAACAAAAACAAACAAACAAACAAAAGAGGCAGTGTTCTCTGTAGTGACATTTTAGAACTGAACTAACAAATGTCCATAAGTGGAAAGCAAGACGTTCCATAGTCTAATATGAAGATATAGAAATAAGCTTGTCTGGAGAACTCTACATTAGAGTGTACACTATAATTTTTTCCTGGTAATCTTAGTTTTATTTTAAAGGTTTTATTTCTATGTATGTGTTTGTATGTGAGTATGTACAAACATGTTTGAGTACTTATGAGGCCAGCATGTTGGATCCCCTAGAACTGGAGCTACAGTTGTAAGCCACCTGGCATAGATGCTAGAACTCAAACTCTGTTCCTCTGGAAGTGTAGCAAGTGCTCTTAACTACTTGGTATCAATTTATGTCAGAAAATGGAGTAACAAGTTCATACATTTTTGAGTAAGAAAAGTCAGAATTGGAAATGTTTAGTTTTTTCTTTTCTATAACTATGTTTTAACAGTTCACATGAATTTATGTCCCTCACTAGAAGAACATACTCAGTTTGTACAAAGAATTTAAAATTTTCTAATGTTGGTAGGCTTGAAGAATGATGGTATTAGGGTTCTACAAAGAAAACTTGTCTGAGAAGATATACTACTGGATTCTAGTCAATAATTTTTTGCATGGATTTTTTATAATGTTCCTAGAGAATCTCACTTTTTTATACTTTTGTTAAAGAAAAACCCTGCTTAGGGTTATAAAGTATATTTCATGCTTAATCAAGTAATGACTTTCAAGGCACTAGATGTTCAGTGAAATTTTCAAAATTCATTTAAAAATGTATGACATAACTTGTATATATGTCTGTATAAACTGCTTTTTTACTTTATAAAAACTAGTGTGTGTTTGATATATGTATGCATATATGTTCATGTATGTAAGCATCTTAGGTTTTGAGTTTTTCACTGAACCCAAAGCAACCACTTTGGCTAGACTGACTGGCTGGCCTGTGTCCATGCTTCAGTACTGGGATCACAGGTGTTGCACTGTATGTGGCTGCTGGGGCAGCAACTGAGTCCTTATGCCTGTACAGCAAGTGATCTACAGAGTGAGCCACCTACCTGACCCCCAAACATCCCATTTTAAGGTGTTTGCGTGTGTGTGTGTGCGCGCACGCACGTGTGTGTATGTGTGTGCAAGTGTGTGTGTGCACGTATGTGCTTGTATGTTTGTGTCTGTGTGTGCCTATGTGTATGTTCATGCGTGTATGTATGTGTGCGTGCGTGTATGTTTGTGAACATGTGTGTATGTGTATGTGAGCATGTGTGCATGTGTATGTGTATGTGTGTGTTGTGTTTGTAAAAATGTATGTGCACTATGTATGTGTCTGTGTTTATGCATGTGCGTGTGTATGTACGTGCATGTGTGTGCATGTGTATATGTGTGTGTTCACATGTGTATGTGCATGTGTATGTGCATGTGTGTGTATGTGTGTATGCTCTGTGTGTGTGTGCATGTATTTGCATGTGTGTGTGTGTGTGTGTTCACATGTGTATGTGCATGTGTATGTGCATGTGTGTGTATGTGTGTATGCTCTGTGTGTGTGTGCATGTATTTGCATGTGTGTGTGTGTATGTGTGTGTTCACATGTGTATGTGCATGTGTATGTTTGTGCACGTGTATGTATGTGTGTGTTTGAGGTTTTCTTTCATGAGTTTGTTCTTCAGGAGGATGAACTGTTTTTGTTAATGGGTGTTTTAATCTACTTTGGCCAAATATATTTGGTCATACTGTCACATATAGAGTCTTCATCATTCCATCAAAGAGCAGAAGCTAAAAATACCCTAGAGTGGGACACACGGATAAAGGAAGGTAGTGCATGCTCAGTGAGAGTTATAAAAGGTGTGATAATGGTATCTCAGGCAATATATTCAAATGCATTTCAGCCTTGGCTGATTCCACTATTTCTATTTCTTCACAACAGCTCTGAAAATATGTTGAGACAGGTGTTTGAAATTTATATTGTTAATATAAATAATATACTCAGCTATTTTCTAAGAAATAAATGAAGTTGCCTATAGTCCTATGTGTAGGATTGAGGCCAGGGAAGAGTACACCAATACCAATACCAAATGTCAGCTCTGAAAACATACATGCACATAACATTACACAGACTAAGCAGTTAGTATTTATGTATCTAGAAATATATGTGTATATACATATAATTACATGTATGTGACAACAGTTTATTTAAAAAAAAGTCCATGAATCTGAAAGAGAGCCATGGGAGAGTTTGGAGGGGGGAAAGGGAAAATGATGTAATTATATTGTATTATATTATAACCTAAAAAATAAAATAAATAATTTAAAAAGAAATAAATTTAGTTACATATCAGTCACTTTCCCAAGTCTTATAACATGAGGAACATGTGGAAGTGAATATTTCATTGCCAAACCATGGTGGTTCTGGAAGTCTTGTATAGCTGGTTGGCTGCACAAATCTTTTAGCGTGGTATTAGTTATGTAATCTCAGAGCAATACACTTAAGTGTATCCTTTCCTTTAATGACTCTATTAACTTTACGTAGTACAAATGTACACATTGATTACAGGCTTTGAACTGTAGAAAGATTATAGCATAAATGTTTAAAACCAAATGAACACCATGGAGGGCATTATTTTATTCATTCAGCTTTGGTAGAAATGAGTTTTAAATAATTTTAACAATTTTTGTATTATTTTTAAGGAAAAGACAATTTCAGGCATGAAGAATATCATTGCTGAGATGGAACAGGCATCAAGGTAAATCATTCAAAAATATTTGTGTGCTTACTGGGAGCGAAATACTTATGTGCAATACAAGGAGACTGCAAGCCAAGGCGCTGTGTTATGTATCAGACAAGTAACTCTGATGCTCAACAGAAGCTTAGGTTGGGTTGGCTGAGGGAGTAAAGGAGAGGATAGTCTTCACCAAGTGAAACCAAGGGAAGGGCTTCCAAAGCAGAAATAATAGTAAAGAATGTGTGTTCAAAAGCTTCTTAAACAACAAGGAGGTGAGTGTTGTTGGGACCTTCAGTACAACAGAAGTGTAGGCAGGACTGGAGAGATGACTTAGCTGTTACAAGCACATTCTGCTCTTGTAGAGGATCCGAGTTCAGTTCCCACACCCACATGGTGGCCAGGCAGTCTCACACTCTTCTGCCCTTCAGCAGACATGCATGTGGTACAGATACACACATACAGGCAAAACTCATACACAGGAAATTAAATAAATATTGGGGGAGGGTAGAAGTGAAGGAAGAGGAAGCCAAGGAAGGAGAGGCCTGTGCAGTACACAGATGACTCTGTCAGTCATCCTCTGGGTAGATAAGAGAAACAGAAGGAATGAGTTGTTTATGATGAGGGACTTTAGGGAAGTGTTGGGTTTCCAGGTCCCCAATGCATATGACAGAAGAGTTCAGAGAGAGATGATTTTGCCTTTGAATGTAAAGAGCCTATGAGACCTTGTAGACATGTCCAGGAAGCATGAGTCTGAGGGGTAAACAAGGGAGCTAAATCCTGGAGACTGATTGTGGTTTACATGGTGCTGGGAACTAGATTAGGCAGGGCTCTCAAGAGGAACAGAACCAACCACTGAGTATTCCATCAGTGACTGTCTGCATGCTACAGGAGCAGAGAACTCAGTAGTTGCCCAGTCCACAAAGCTGGATGCCTCCACAGCCTGAAACCAGTGTGGGAGGCCTTGAGCTCCTTAGAGAGCTGCTGGTGTTTAGTCTACATTGAATGAGTGAAGACATTGGAGTCTGATGACAGTAAGCAGCAGCTATAGCTGCCCACATTCAGGAAGAAGAGCTGGGGGCCAGACAACACTGCCTTTTTCTGGGACAGCCATTTAGAGGATGTTGCTCACTTTGAGGGTGGGTCTTACACATTCAGTTAAGCTTCTCTGGAACCATCATAGACATGCCCAGAGGTATATTTCCTGGAGTATTTAAGTGTCATCAAGTTGATAAGACCAGATGCCACAACTCCATCCCTTACCAACGTGACATGAAGTCACATCTAATGTCTTTAATTAATTTTAAATGAAGACTGCAATAAGGTCATAAGTCCAGATGATGTGATGTAACTATCCCATGTTCAGCTGAAAATATGCTAATTCTTCCTCCAGAAAAAATGGCAAAATCTCTTGAGGAATGATTACTTTTTTTTAATAACTCATGACTTAAGTTTGATAATATAGATATAATTACACTTAAGTTCTGAAAGCAACTCAATTAATGTGTATTATGTGCTAAAACTATAAGATAGGAAAGAAAAACACAGATCCACTTAATATGTATGTATACACACACATATAAAACAGGGAATATGTGTGATAATTAAAATTCTGTTTTCTATAACTGTTCATGTTACTGTAGCTGATGTAGTTATACTACTCATGCTGTAGTTCTTCTACCTTAAAAAACACCTCAGTAAATCTGGGTTCTTTATATAGGGGGTGTGACCCACACCTTCACCCCCTGAAGGATCTAGGATTTTAATCATCCTGTCTAGGTTCATCCTTAATCACAGGGCATCCTTGTTCATCCTTAATCACAGGGCACTGGAACACCAAGAGATGCCCTAAAAGATCTGCATTTAAGATATGCTGTTACTTTCCTTCATAGTGGGGTACTAGTCAGTTTCCCCCTGGTAGTCTGAATCAGTCACTCTGAATACTTTCAATCCTTTCTTAGCCTGTTGACTCAGGAACCCAAAGTGGTTAGGGAGATGCCTTAGCTCTAGATCAGTGGAATGGTTCTTGTACCTCCGGGTTGAAACACTCTCCCCTCTCTGGAACCAAAGCTTATAGGCCAACAGAACACAAGGTTGTAGGAATAGAAAGCAAACATTCCTCTAGTGGATCAATAAGGATGATGGTGAGTGGTACCATTCTCATTTCCATTTCTTGATTCTTGGACCATGAATCCTGGCTAGAGGGAGCTAGTACCACATATTAGACACTGATTCAGAACATATGCACCCTTCTAGAAAACCCTGCCCTAGCCCTCTGGGCTATTGTCACATATTTGGTGCTGTAACTCCATCTTTAAAAGGTCATTCCACTGTTCTGTCAAGCCAGCTGCTTCAGGATGGTTGGAAACAAGGTAAGTCCAGTGGTTTCCATGAGCATAAACTTCTGTTGGATTTCTTTGGCTGTTGGATTTCTTTGGCTGTGAAATGAGCTCCCTGGTCAGAAGTCTTGCTGTATGGACTACCATGACAGAGGATAAGGCATTTCATAAGCATTATATATAGGAAACGTAAATCTATAACCAGGATAAGGATCTATTCCAACAGGACAAAGTGCTGTTCTTTACCTGATGTAAGTAATCCAAGAGCCAACTCCAGTTATCATCAAGCCCATTAAAAAAATTCATGTTTAGAGTTCTATTTCCTTACAATCACTCCTGTTAGCAAATTTTTTATTAGGGCTCTCTAGAGGATTGTAACCAATAGAATGTATATATGTAGATTAAAGGGGACTTGCCTCACACACTAGAGCTAGGTATTCTAGCAGTGACCATTCATGTACCAGAAGGGCATAGAACTTGGTAGCTACCCAGCTCAAGAAACTGGATGCCTCAGCAATTCCAGATTGATGCTGGAGGTCTGGAGCTCCCTTTATAGCCTCTGGTGTTCGTATTGTATTGATTGGAAGGAAGGCCAGAGAAAAAAGTCTGATGCAATAGAGGAGGGTTGCAGTAGGTATGAATGCACATTCAGGAGAAGGGCAGGTAGTGTGTCACACTGACTCTCCTTCAGGTGACACTGCTTTTCCCTTGGAAAGCCACTTGGAAGGTGTTGCCCATTTTGAGAACAGGTCTTAGCTAATCACTTAACCTACTCTAGAGCTACCCTCACAGACACAGGAGGGTGTGTCTCCTATATTCTATACCCCTGTTGAGTTGAAAATTAATTCCAGGAGTTGTGGACATGATAGGGATTTCTTTGAAAAGTAGGGCTAGAAGGAGAAGAATGGGGTATGTGCTCTGAAAATCAGAGGGAACAGAGGAAAAGGACTGCAGGGGAGAGTCAGACATAATAGCTAGAAGTATGATGAAGGCCTTCCTACTAAGTGTTGGAAGTTTTGAGATGCACTTAAGTCACTGACTTGTGTCGATTAGTACACTTCATAGTGAAATGATGGCACTGCTAGAGAAACTATAAATGTGGTTTTGCAATGTTTGTTGTTTAAATTTAAACACATCTTAAACTTCTAAAGTTGTTTTCATTCTAACTGTTCATCTTCTGTCTTGTGAGAATTTGTTATTCTATTTCAGTAAAATATCTCTTCTTATGTACTGTTTGATTTGTGGAATAGACAGTCTACTGAAGCCCTAATTATGTGCGAACAAGATATTTCCAGAATGCGCCGGCAATTGGATGAAACAAATGATGAGCTGGCTCAGATTGCCAGGGAAAGGGATATCTTGGGTCATGAGAATGACAGTCTTCAAGAACAACTTAACAAAGCCAAACAAGAAAACCAGGTATACTTGCTCCCAGAATCTTTTTTCTCAAAGGAAAAAAAATGTATTTCTTCTGAGGCACAGCCCTCATTTTATTTTGTAGAAAAGCTCAGATACTGCAACTAGCAACAGTCTTGTTTTTTACTTTTATAACAGATTATGTCATATAATTTCTAGATGAAATTCTCAGACATAAAGTATTAGATATTATAGAGAAAGGAATGGGAATATAATGGATTTGTTTTAAACCTTAGAAAAACTTCCATATTAAAGGGTAAGTATTTGAATGAACAAAGAAAATGAGGATTAAAAACTGTGAGAAATTTTAAAGCATGAGCATATTTATGATGGACTATATATTACTGTGCTTGAATATTATGTATGGACTATGGGACATTTTTTGGACCTTTTTAGCACTGTGACACTTTTTAGGGAAATTCTGATTTTTACTCTGTAAGCCAATATATTTTAATCTGGCAGTCTTCATTTCCACTAACATTATTTAAATTTGAACATTAAAACATTCTACTAAAAAAAGGAAAACAAGTGAAAGAAGCTGATGATGTATCTCAGTTGGTAGGGTGCTTGTTATTCAGGCTTGAATCCTTGAGTTTGATCCCCAGGATCATACAAAACCAAGTATAGTGCTGGATGCCCCTAGTCCCAGCACTCAGAGGTGGGAACAGGAGGATCAGAAGCCCAAGGTCATCCTTGGCTGCGAATCAGTTTGAGGTCACTCTGGGATACTTGAATTAATACTTACTATTGACATTTAACATATGTTTCTGCTTATTTCATAGGAATTCAAAATTTTAATACTGTTTGTCTTAGTTATTGTTCTATTGCTGTGATGAAACATCATGGCCAAGGTAACTCATAAAAGGAGCTATTTAAGTGGGGGCTTTTGCTTACAGTTCCAGATAGTTAGACCATGATCAGCATGGCAGAGAGGTGGTGGCAGGCAGGCAGGCAGGCAGGCAGGCAGGCAGGGTGCTGGAGCAGTAGCTAAGACCTTACATCATGATCCACAGGCAGCAGGCAGAGAGAAAGAGAGACTGGACCTGGCATGGGCTTTTGAAACCTAAAAGCTCATCCCCACTGACATACCTTCTCCAACAAGGCCACACCTCCTAACCTGTTGTGGTTTGAATGAAAATGGTTCCTATAGGCCCATAGGGAATGGCACTAGTAGGAAGTGCGGCCTTATTGGAGTAGGTGTGGCCTTGTTGGAAGAAATGTGGCCTTATTGGAGGAAGCTTATCACTGGGGGAGGGCTTTGAGGTTTTAGACGCTCAAGTCAGATCCAGTGTTACACCTACTCCCCTTTGCCTGCCAATCCAATGTAGAACTCTCAGCTCCCTCTCAAGAGCACCTTGTCTGCCTGCCTGCCACCATGCTTCCCTCCCTAGGATAAATGGACTAAACCTCTGAACTGTAACCCAGCCCCAGTTAAATGCTTCCTTTTAGAGAGTTGCCATGGTTTCTCTCCACAGCAATAAAACTTTAAGACATAACCCTTCCCGAATAATTCCACTAACTGGGGACCAAGCATTCAAACACATGAGCCTATGGGGGTCATTCTTATTCAAACCACCACACTGCTTTTACATATACCTGTTAAAAGTAGGTGGGATAAAAACCGTGCTACTTTACATCATGCCTTTTTTATATGAGGAAGCAAAAGGACCAGTATTTAAGACTCAGGCGAGGTTGGCACTCATTGCTAGGTTGTACTGTGATGTAGTTTAAATCTCATAATTTATAAGAATGGATAGTAAACGAAGCATTTACTCTGTAAATGAATGAGTGAGGATGCCCACTCACCAGCTTACCAGATATAAATTCCCTACTTTGTAAGCTGCATACTCATTATTGGTCATCAGCTGGCATCGTAGAAGTTGACATGTATTCTAGGGTAGTTTTCGTCTTCCTTTAGGTCAGATAAGAGAGATCATTCTGTAAACCACAGGCTAAGAAACAACACTGTAGAAAATTGGAAAATTGAAACCTTAGAAAGTTTTATCCAAAGTATCACACCTTTTAACAGAAATATAAGTTCATTATAGAACTTTTTTTCTAAAGAAGGAAAGGAAAAAGAAATATCTCCTGGTATCTTTACCACCCAGTTACTTTTATGTTAGCTTTTAGCATATATTTTTACTGATTTCATAGAAATTTATCATTTTAAACTTTGTACATAGAAAGTTATTTTTATTTAAAATACAGAGAATGTTTTTCTTCTCTTTATGAGCTCTTGAAAATGCCTCAATACACATCTACGATAATCATTCACAGTTTCTTTGTGAAAAATTTTGTTTATAGTAAATAATACATGGAAATGCTCATTACTTACCACAGCTGAAGCTTTAACTCTTATTACCAACTTAGGCTCCTTTATGATGACTGTCTCTCTGGGTCCTTTGCTTATTTTTTCTTGGGCTTCTGTTTCTTTACTACTTTCACATGAGTTTTTGTATGGTTGTTATATTAATTTTATATAATCATATATTTCAAATATTTAAAGTTTATTTTAGATGTTTTCACATATAGGAAGTTTTATTTATTATACTCAAATCTATCTATCTTTTTTCCGCATAGGTACTATCCAAAAAATTGAATGATACTCATAATGAACTTAATGATATAAAGCAGAAGGTCCAGGATACAAATTTGGAGGTTAACAAGCTGAAGAATATATTAAAGTCTGAGGTACATATATACATTTTTCCTTGCTTATGATACCAACAAATTTTCATAAGATTTAACTTAGTAATCTATTACACTGATCAGAATAGTGAATCAAGGCTTTTTTAAATCAAAAATTGTAGTTTTGACTGTGGTAGATTATATGCACTTATCATCACCACTGTCCCAAAAGATGGCTCAAGAACATGTACCTTTCACTTTTCAAAATTCAGAATAAACGTCCTTGGCAAGTAGATTCTTCTTAACGGAAGAACAAGGGACAGAAAATGCTACGTTTTCATTAGGAGGTGGGGCTTCCTGATTGTTTGACAGGGCAGAATGGATCACATTGTTATTAGACAATCTGTTTCTTGGAACCAGTAGGCTGATGTCATTTGCACATTTCTCTTAGCTACTTTTTGACCAGATTGTGTGTGTGTGTGTGTGTGTGTGTGTGTGAGAGAGAGAGAGAGAGAGGGAGAGAGAGAGAGAGGATGACAGACTTCAGAAGTTTTGAATGTAGTTGTGTGTGTCAGCTCTGGAATACACAGCTTGTCTCAGGACAACAGAGATGTACTTAGGTAAAATTTCTAAAATACAGTAATAGATGATTATCATAGGGGTGGTGTTACCTACATAAGACTCAAAGTGTCTATGGGAACTTTATTTCCCTCAGCTGCATTTTTTATTTACCATACCATTTAATCTCTGTATACAGTCATATTTTGAACATTTGTTCATAGTGTACATAAATAACATTTTTAAGGACTCCTAGTTGTACTCATTGCCTTCGGTAGCTTTGGAACTTCTGAGTCTTGAGAAACAGTGCTTTAGTGCACACTTTGTTGAATAGATGGGGTAAAGATCTTTTACATCTAAGGCCACAAGATGGCATGATTAACTGGATCACAACCAGTTTCTTACTAGTAAGTAATTTTAACTGGAAGAACATACATTTGAATGGAAAGTGTGGGAGTGTTAATTTATTGTACTTTGGTTCTTTTATTTAGCTCAGGATTTCTGATAGAGAAATGTGGTGTTAACAGGAAGGAGAGTGTTCCTGACGTTAGTGAAATGATAACTGAATTTTAAAGAACAAGCTAGGCAAATCACAATACTAAGGCCTTTTTCTTTCTGTGCATGTGTATTCTGTGTGAATGTGTGTGTTCTATGTGAATGTGTGTGTCTATGTGCATGTGTGTGTCTATGTGCATGTGACTGTAGGTGAAGTTGTGAGCTGCTGATAAGGTTGTTGGAAACCAAATTTATGTCTTTTACAAGGGCAGTTTGAGGACTCATCTGTCAAGCCACCTCTCTATCCCCTGAGATATGATTTTGAAGTAGCCAATGATGGTTATTTAACATAGTATATTATTTATGGAACTGAATTTTCCGTATAGAAAGCAGATCCTACTTAAACTAATTCATTTATGATATCACTTTGAAGATTTAAAAAATCTGTTTCCTATAGGTAGTAGATACAACTCAGTGGTAAAATACTTACCTAGTATGTACAAGGTCCTAGGTTCAATCCCTAGCACTGCCAAAAAATTCTAGTTCTATATTGTATGTACAACTTATACATAAATGTGTATTATTAGATACAAAGTCAAAAGGAAATTATAGTCTGTGACCAAGGAAATTATAGTCTGCGACCAAGAAAATTAAGCCTCAGAGTCTGGAGACATGCCCTGGTGGTAAAGAGCACACTTACAGAGGACCAAAGTTCACTGTCCACATCCCAAGTCAACTCCAGGAGATCCAAAACCTCTGGGTTCCAAGGGCACCAGGAGTCAACATGCATATGCACACCCCCTCCCCACACACACACTTAAAATAATAAAAATAAATCTTATCAGAAATTAACACTTAAGATAGGAAAGAATACAGAAACTCTGTGGCTAGTACAGCTCAATAAAGTGGTTGGGAGCAAGGGAATGCTGGTGAGGTCAGCAGCTCAGACCAGCAGGGGTCATGGGGGGAAAGAGTCTCCTAAAAAGAAACACGACTGCGTTTGAGCAAGTCCTAAAGTTAAGAACAATTTCCTGAGTGGGCAAATATGACTGAAGTAGGTTGGATGGAACTTCTTTATGTTCCTAACAGGATGGCCATCTTTCTAGGCTAAGAGTGTAAGTAGGATTTCTTCAAGATTATGTTGCAAGTGATCTCCCAGTGGCCCAGATAACAGTGTTCCATATGTACTTTATGTTAAGTAATTTTACAGTTTTAAAGTAAGACCCACGATTTGCTTTTCAGGAATCTGAGAACCGGCAAATAATGGATCAACTCCGAAAAGCAAATGAAGATGCTGAAAACTGGGAAAATAAGGCCCGCCAATTAGAGGCAGACAACAATACCCTCAAATTGGAACTTCTCACTGCTGAAGCAGAGGCCAACAGATTAAAAGAAAAGGTTGATGCCCTTAACAGAGAGCTTGAGCAAGTAAGTAAGTTTGTGGAAATGTGCTTATAGTACATTCTGTATTTTATTTAAATGAGCTTTGCTTGGCTTTCTATAAGTTTAATATATTGACAAATAGTTAAATTATATAAATGCACTGTAAATTATAGCCTCTGAATTATTCTAACCACTGTGGTTCTCTTAGGAACCCACAGCCAGAATAATCATCAGCTTTTATTTCAATCTTAAATTGGGAACTGTTTCAAATAAAAAGAATAATTTTTAAAGAAATAATAAAGCAGATTTACCCTACAAATGTAAGAACATCAGCATGTTGCCATATTTGCTTCATATATCTTTGTTTAAAGAAACAAAATATCAGAGGCAGGAGCAATGGCTCAGTGGCTAAGAGCTCTTGCTAATCTTCCAGAGGACCTGAGTTCCATTCCCAGGAGCAACATGGCGTGCCTTCTACCACCTGTAACTCCAGCTCCAGGGCATTGACTCCCTCTTCTGGTCTCCATGGATACCAGAAGTTATACAGTGTGTGTGTGTGTGTGTGTGTGTGTGTGTGTGTGTGTGTGTGTGTGCGCTCTGTTAATTGTTGACTCATCTCTCCAGTCCCTGCCATCAAATTTTTATTTACTGGGGCTAAGGATTTGTTTCTGTATCAGGTACTTGCCTAGCACATCTGAAACCTGAATCCACACCTGGCACTACAAATAATTTTATTTAAGTGATAAAATATTCAGATATCTATTTGCAACTTGTTTTTTTTAGCTCAGTACCAATTTTTAAAATTCATCTGTCTTGTTACACACATACCTCAAACAGTGGCATGTATAAAAATATTTTCTTGCTTAAATTATCCCACATTAAGGGGAATTTAATTTTTCTCTTTTTCTGTAGTAAAGTGCTCTATAACAAACATTCTTTTTATTTCTCTTGGTTTGTTTCTTTAGGCTTATGTCTAGAAACAAGTACTGAATCTAAGACATATACGATTTCACTTAGTTTATATCAGATTGCTTTCTAAAAGTTTACTCTTGCTAGAAGCTATGGGTTATTATGCACTTAAATACTAGATTCAATATTATCAGCCTTTAATTTTTTCCACAGTTATGTTTTGTTTTTCCCAGATTACAAATGAAATTGAGTGTCTTTTTGTGTTTTAGAAAAAACTAAAGTGAATCTTAAATGATGAGTGTGTCCTTAAACACCACAAAAATTACACAAAACTCTCTGAAGCAACAGTACACATTAGAAATTAATTTGAAAAATTTCCTTCCATACATTGTTAGCAAAGTACTTTTAAAAATAAGCTTCTTCTGTACTAAATAGGATTGTGTATTCTAAAAATATTTTTAATGGCCATATAGGATATCTTTAATGAGCTACTTCCAAATATGGCTAAGCTGTTTGAGGCTTTCCTTTCAGCAGGAGTAAAACCAGTACTTAGAAGCCCAACACCGGGAAGCAGGGATTCCTGGTAGAAGACTGAGACTTGCCTTTTACAGAATTTGACAGCAGCTGGCACATGTCTGATGGAGAGACAAGTTACAGGGTTTAGTGTTTCTTGATCATGTAAGGTTTCTCTTAGATGGGGTTTTCTCTTAAATTTCTTTTGAATGGATTTTTCTTTAAAAATGTTTTTTCTTATTTTGTGTGCATGAGTTTTTACCTGGCTGTGTGTGTGTATGGGGCCCATGGAGGGCAGAAGAGGGCATCAGATTCTCTGGAATAAATTACAGATGATTTTGAACAGCCACATTGGTGCTAGGGTCCAAACTCTGGTCCTCTGCAAGCTCAGTAAGTACTCTCAATCATTGAGCAATCTCTTTAGCCCATTGAATGATTTTTCATAAATTTGTATACATTTTTTCTATTCAATTGTTTATATTTTTCATATTAGGTGGTAAGAGTCCTTTATATATTCTTGATCACAAATCTTTTAAAGATTTAACAGTGAACTTGTCTTTTCATTTACTTGTAAGATAAAGAGATATTAAACCCAGATGCACTTAGAATTATTATTAACCTTATGTTTTCTTTAAGGAATTCCTTAGTGTCCTATAACCTGAAAGATGTTTTCCTATATTTTTAGTTAAACTTATATTGAGGTTGGGACAGATAGGAGAAAGGCAGAATAGAAAAAAAGGTGGGTAATTGTTACCAAAGTACAGCCAGGAGAGGTGAAGTGGCTATACTATTCCTCAGTTTTCTAAGTCATTACAGCAGTGAATGAAATTAATGTGAAAGGAGATACAACTGTTGATACTTTGATTTGATCATTTCATATTGTATGTATGTATTATATTCCACAAATGTGACATATCAATTTAAAAACAAAAGTTATTCTAAATATGTGGAGTATTTTGGTAAGTGTATGTCTATCATCCTCCTCTTCCATGATGTTTCCTGAGCTTTGAGGGAGGGGTGTGATATATGTGTCCCAATTATGGTTGAACATTCCAGACACTTATTCTAGGCACTTTGATCAAGTGTTAGTTTCTACATTAACTGCTATCCATTGCACAAAGACACTTGTCTGATGAGGACTGAAAGCTGCACTGACCTATGGGCATAGAGATACATATTTAGAAGGCAGTTTGATGCTGTGTCCATTTTGAAAAATGATAGCAGACTCACCACCAGAACCTATGATCTTCCCTAGTCATGGGTTCTTCCCTAGATTTTCAGTACTAGACATGAATTTCCTCATGTAGGGTGGGCCATAAATTAGATGAGAAAATAGTTGGTTACCCTCATAACATTCTTACCACTATTGCATCCACAGTGTACATTGCTGTGCTAGTTGTTATTGTAGCTTGCAGGGTTAATATTGTTACTAAGTATTAACCCTGAGTGAGACTGTTGATGACTATCATCCCCAGCAGCCATCACAGCAGCTTCCAGTAATATGGATGCTTCGAGGTTGGTTTCGGCTTGATTTCTCCATGTTCAGTGACCAAGGTGTATGGTTTCTTCAGCTACGGAGTCTTACTGTCATTTTTTTTTAGATAAGCTCTCAGTGTGTATCCCAGGCTGACCTTCAACTCACAATATGCCTACTTATGTCTCCTAGATTATAGGTCGTATACCACCATGTCAAACTTGTAAACTTACACATTTTCAAGTTACTGCTTTTTGTAATACTTTTATTGAGAATGATTTTGGTATCATACAGTTCTTCTATTTAAAGTATATTCACTGGTATTTGAAAAATTAAGAGTTATGACACTATGAAAATGAGCACTTTTGAAGATTTCATCACCCTTAAGAGAAACAATGTACCCATTAGCTATTACAATCAGCTACCCCACTTTCTTTGATGTCTTTGATCCATGTTGGGTTAACTTTTATACATGGTATTAAGTATATTTTGCATCCCTAATATAAAACCCACTTGGTCATTATGTATAATTAATTTTTTGGGTGTTGAATTTGGTTTTAGTAATTTTTGTCTTACAACAACCTGTATGGTTTTAGAATCTAAGTAATACTGACTTTATATGATAACTTGGAAATGTTCCTTTTGTTTCTAGTTTTTGTATGATTTTGTATATATTTCCTGTGAATTCTTTAAAGGTTTGGTAGAATCCAAAGCTAAAGCTATCTGAACCTGTTCTTTGTGCAAAGTTTTTAATTGGTAATCAGACTTTTTTTGTTGTGAGCCTGTTCTGTTTCTTCTGTGACAATTTTAATAGTTTGTGCTTTTTAGGAATTTGTCAATTTCATTGACATTAATTTATTTACATAGTATATCTTTATAATCCTTTATTTAATATTTCACATATTTCACACCTATGGTTGCTTGGTTTAATCAAATTGAGAATATCTTTGGCCATTATTTACTTAAGTATTTTTTTCTCCCCTGCCTTATCTCTGAGATTCTGGAATTTAAAGTACAAGTGTGTGGTCACTAGATACACTTCCATGATTATGAAGGCTCTGTGTATTTTCCCAGTCTTTTCTAGTTTGTATTCTATTTTTGTAGAGTTACTATTTTTATGTAACTGTATGTTAAATACATACACTATGTATGAGTGTGTTATGTGATAAATAGAGAGGAGCACATTTGTGTCTTTATGAAGTGTCATAATTCATTGAATAGTAATACATCCACAACCTAAATCAGTTTATTAGCCACTATTTGCCCAGTAATACCAATTTTGCTTGATAGCAAGCTGTTGGCAACAAAGGTTCTTTAATTCCATTCTTATTTACTAATAAGTAATTAGTACTTTACATATTTACATACATGTGTTATAGAATTTCCAAAAAGAGTTTAAAACACTGTAGAGTTCAGAAAGTCTGTCCTTAAGATGGAGGTAGAAACCTGACACAGCTGCAAGAAGTCTATGGGGGATAGAATACCATCTGAGCCTGTGGATGCAGAGCTGCTTAGGGCAGGGATAGAGACAGGAGTCCATTGCTATGGCAATTTTCCCAGACAAGACTCATGAGAAGTCAGAGGACCTGCCAACATTTGATCTGGGAGGGATTCTTCTAACGTCTCAGGTAAGGTTACATTTGCTTTGATTGACAAGCTCAGGAGTCTGGTATTTCTGATATGATTTTGGTATATTTGCTGGTGTCATTATTTATTGACATGATCAATTTAGCTGAATTGGTAAGTTTCAGGTTCAGTGAGAGACTTCATCTCAAAAAGTAACATGGAAAGTGACTGAGATATACACTTAATGTTGACCTCTGGTCTCCACATCCGTGAATGTGAACCGAGTGTTCACATAGACACACACACACACACACACACACACACACACACAGAAAAGATACACAGTCACTCTTTCTTGGCACTTATACTTAAATTGGAGCAACTCAGATCAAGGCTGTTGCTAATATAAGATTAAGTTATTCAGGGTCAGGCGCATATTGAAAGCTGATACCCGTACAGCACAGATGCACCCAGAGTAGGCCCAGCATGTTCTACTCATTGTTTTCTAGCACCATCATCTCTGCAATTTTGCATCTGTTTACAGTGACTGATGTTCATTCTGATCGTGGACCCAATGTTTCTGAAAATTTACATGTCTGGCATGTCATATTTGTATTAGTTTTTTAGTTTTGTTTTCTGAGACAGTTTTGATATGTACATGCTTTCCATGAACTTGCTACATAGACTTGGATTTCCTTTTGTGTGTGTATGTTACCATTGATTGGGTCTAGACACTCTATCACTGATTCATTCCCTAGTCCTTTTCCTTTTATTTTAAGAGTCTCATGAAGTTGCCCAGGCATACCTTGAATTTCAATCTTTCTGCCTCAGCCCCTTGAGTACCTGAGATTACAGGCCTATGTCACCAAGCCCAGTTCAACCAGTTTTTTAAAAATCTAGTAATATCTTTCTATTAAATAATAGGTTTTTGCATTTCTGGTACATTTAACTTCGTTATTGCTTGTTTCATGCTTTCTATTCATCATGACTGTTTTGTTTCTTTCTGGTTTTTTCCATCTAACATTTGTTTTCTTTATGTATTCTGACTTCCACTGCTCATTGATATAGAAGCTACACATTCTATATATTTTCCTCTCGATATTAAAATTGTAATTGTTAACGTCGCTGACTCCCTAAGTATATTTGACTAATTAGCACTACACCCCGCTCAGTAGAACACACCCCTGCTTTCTCTGTTGCAGCTTCCTCATATTTCCATTATCTTGCTATGCACTAATGTAGCTTCACATGGTCTGTACATGCCCCCAATAGGTAATTATCATTGTTTTTGTGACCAGTGTTCTTGTGTTTGTATCTTGTGTTTGTACTTATAGGCTTATAAAACTTTTTTTCACTTGCTTCTTAGTTCTGTTTCTTCCTCACCCAGTTTCCTTTTATGGCCTTCCTTCCCATAGAAACCAGTATGTTTATCTTTTCCATCTCTTTGAAAATGACCAGTGTACATTTAGTCTCAAGAATTAGTTTAGCTTAACAGAGAATTGTAGATTGAGAATATTTCCCTTTATAACTTAAAAAACAACCTAGAAGGGATTGGAGTGATGACCCAGGGGTTAAGAATGCATACTGCTTTTGCAGAGAATCTGAACTCAGTTCCTGTACCCACGTTGGGTGGCTCACAACTGTAATACTGTCCCCAGGGCATGCGATGCCTTCTTCTGGCTTCCAGGGGTCCCTGCATGCCCATAGTCTGTACACACACACACACACACACACACACAGAGAGAGAGAAAAATAGAAATTAATCTTTGAAACAGTAACCTGTGTCTTTCTTGTTGGTAGGTCTGTTTTCATTCTAGTTGTTAATTCTTCAGATGTTTGCCTTTGTCATTGGTTTGTATTATTTTTCTCATTGTTTGAATTCTACTGCCATGTGCCTAGGTTTATTTTCTCTGGCGTTGATATTTTATATTTGTCTTTCTCTGTTTTATTCAGAGTACTTGTGCCTTTTATTAGTTCTGGAAATTTTTCAGATATTACTTCTTGAACATTACTGCTTTTAAATTCACTCTACTGTCCCCTCAGCATTTATGTATCTCGACTCATTTCCCCTTGTTGACTTAGTCTTTGTTATAGTGTCTGCATGTCGGTGTTTTATACCTTGTCTCCCAGTTCACGCTTCCCTTTTCATTTGTTCTAGTCTGTTCTTGATGTATTTGAAAGGTTTTCATTACAGATGCTACTTTCTTTCTAAAAGTTCTATTCAATTATTTTTCAAATGTGCTTGTTTTTCCATGTGTTACTCTTTTTTTTTTTTCTTTTTCAGATTCCTTTGTTAGAGTCTTTAGTACTTTCTAGCATATTTTGCCATGGCAATGAAAATATTTTGCTCAGTAATGTAGATTTCTGCAAGTGAGGTCTTGCTATGTTGCTTTGACCTTCCTTTGAGGAGAATTTTGCCCTCTTATATTCACAAACTTTTCTTAAGCAGAATTCTCCACCCCATGAAATCTTGTGTGGTCTTGATTTGGTGCTGTCCCTCTAGAAGAGTGAATTTGCTTTTGTAAAGTGGCTCTAGATTGTCACTGACAGGGGATAATCCTCATGTTAACATTTAGAAATAGAGATGAGTAAAGTAAGATTCCAAAATTATGTTAGAATTAAAGTTTGTTTCTCACAGAAGAAATTGTGTTCCTATCCAGAGATCAGGTCTAGATAAACTTTAATGGTTTTCTATTTGTGACTAAGAAGATTTTTCTCCTAGAGCCTTTTTTCATTTATAGCACATTATTCAAGAATCCCAGGTTATGTTGAAGTCATGGTTCTTTTTATTTGGTGTGGTTCTCTGTGTGTGTATGCGTGTTTTACTGGCAATTAAATCCAGGATCTCATGTTTGTGAGGCAAGGTGCAATATCCCTGAGCTACAAACCCTAAACCCTTCTCTTGCTTTGTTTCCTTTGGGGAATGGGAATTTCTTTCTTCTTTGTAAGGCCAATGTGAAATTAATAAAAATATTTTGTTGCAGGGTGTAGTGGCACTTGGGAAGCAGAGGTAGGTGGAACTCTCTGAGTTCAAGGCCAGCCTGGTCTATGTCAGGTGTACATAGTGAGTTCCAAGCCAGCCAGGGCTACACAGTGAGACCCTGTATCAAAAAAAAAATGTTTTGTTGCCCAGTTTTCTCTTGAGACTTTTCTCCTTAGCTAATTAAATCATCTTAGTAGAGTCCACAACATCCAGAGTGACCTTTCAAAGCGCAAGAAGCCTGATCACATCACCTCACCATTGAAGATCACAGCTTGATAAAACCTGCCTTACGTTTTGTACATCTCATATTTCTTTTCTTTGTGAATTCTAAGCTCCAATCATAACAGCTCTCTCCTGGTTCTTGGAGTATGTTGTTCTTCTTGCATCCACACAGAGTTACAGCACTTTGCATTTCTTCCGTTGAAAAGCTTTCCTGCGTCTTCCCACTGTTTGTTGAGTCACGTTCAGTCATCTGCTTAGGGAGGCCTTTCCTGACCTCCCTATTCTTTCGGTGTTAAGTCAATTATTTTTGTTCCCTACCTTTCCCAGAAACATTTACTTGATGTGTTTATACACTCATCTGTAGCATATTTGATGGTACAGGACTCCCTCAGTAGTAAAAGTTTGAGAGTAGAGGTAATTTTGCTTCCCACTGAATTCATCTCTAGGCACAGTGACTGTAGCGTACAAAGGATCCTGTAAAGATGTGATGGGTGGGTGGACAGATGGGTGGCTGGAAGACTGATACGAGGAATGAGTAAGAATGACTACAGAAGGAAGGAAGATCAAGAGGGTGAAGGGACAGTGAATCATGTCCAAATAATATGTGCCAGGAGCAATTCTTAGAGCTTTATACTTGCAAAAGCACTTGTGAGAGCACACATATTCTTTTCCTCCCAGTTCTGTTATCTTTACATTATAGCAAACAAATACTCCTCTGTAAGTGGCAGTGCACTTATGTAAGCATCATGTTGGGGAAAAAAAAGACATGTGGAGGGTAGAATTATTTTGAACATTTGAAAGCCTTTATGTAACTTGAATCTTATATTATGGCTTTTAAAATATGCTTTTTCCCATAATTGGTTGTGCTTAATTTGTGCTTGCTCAGAAGCTTTTTCTTCCAGAAGTATTAGTGTTAGGAAATTATCAGTCCTCATTTTATGATAGTATGACAGATATAAACATGTCAGTCAAGAATTGAAAAAGAATTCTCTGAGGCAGTGGCTAGCATTTTGTCTTTGGCAACAGAAACATTTGTATTGTAGACCACTGAGAGCTGTGCAAATACAGATACAATTATAGATCAAACTGTATATATTGTACTGGTATTGAACCTGGGGATCTTGTAATAAGAAACAGTGTTTTTCCTAATTGCATCTTTTAAACAACTTATAGGATTTACTTAAAGAAGCCCAATTTATTTCTCTCAGGACAGTATCCTATCAGCCTCTGTATCACCTAAGGTCTACTATTGTAGTGTTGAAAGATCTCCATTTTGATGTCCATATTGACTTTTCTGCAGCTAAAATATTTACATCAATGTATACATCTTGTCCTTGCAGCATTTAAATTCAGAGCGCTCTTACAAATCCCAGATTTCAACTTTGCACAAGTCTCTTGTGAAGATGGAAGAGGAGCTTCAGAAGGTTCAGTTTGAAAAGGTGTCTGCACTTGCAGACTTGTCTTCCACGAGGGAACTCTGTATTAAACTTGACTCAAGCAAAGAACTTCTTAATCGACAGCTGGTTGCCAAAGATCAGGAAATAGAAATGGTAATGTACTACATTGAGAGTTGCTGTTCCTTTAACATCACTACAATTTTGAAAAAAGTTTGCTTATAAAATACTATATCAAATTTTTATGCCTTTTGGCTTTAAATTTCATTTTTATTATGCTTTTTAAATGTTATTTTTAAAGTTTAAAGGGTTAATTTATAACAGCTGTGTTCTAAAGAATTCAAGAACATAGCAAAAAACAAAATCTTCCTTTGAACTTGTCATTTGCATTTATGTTTAGCCAGAATTATAAAACACATTGAAAGAGTTGTGAGCAAAGAACCACGAGCCTTATTCAGCTAAATTATACCCTAATGATATTCTTTTCCACTCAATTTATCTAATAATTGGATGAGTTCTTTTAAGTTGTAATGTGGTTGTTGTATCTACTTTGCCTACCTAGGGATATAATATTCAAACCATATAGCTTGTGCTCTCCAGAACCCTCTCAGTATTGACAGATAAATAATTTGAGATGAATAGAGAAATAGGGGGAGTCCATAAGGAAGTACTGCTATACTTCTTCCATAAGGAAGTACTGGGTGGCTAGGCAATGATAAAAAGGTCCATAAGTACTTTCTAGTGACACGTGTGATGTGTTTGGGAAGTACTGCTTGGAAATAAATCTTGAGAGTTGGAATCTAGCTCTTAGTGTATAGATGTTTTACAGTGTAACTGAATTATCAGTAAATTTTGGTCACCTTGGTTATTGGTTATTGGCTAAACCTTATTGAATGTCTTATTTTGTTAATCTACTCTTTATGATGCATTTGAGAATCATGTCTATGGGCGAGAGATGGCTCAGCCACTAAAGGCTAGGCTCACAACCAAAAAGAATCATGTGTCTAGTTTATAAGAATTTACCATTAATATTTTAATGAAGTGCCATCTGCCCAAATCCTCACTCTTTCTTAATTATATTTTATTTGATTATGAACTCTTTAATGATTAACTTGCTACTTCAAAAACTTAAAAATGTAACCTTTTATTTAAAAATTTACTTGAAGTTTTCTAATTGGAAAAGTCTTAGCATGTTACCATAACAACTGAAATGATATGAAATCGAAATATCAGTAGTTATAATCCCATAAAAATAGTAAATAACATGTCACTTCTAAGTAGAGTACTGTCCTATAATAATCTTCATAAAATTTTAAATCATAGCCTTTAGAAGAACAGTATATAACTTGGTAACAATTTAATTAAAAAAATATTTACTGCAAGTTTTGTAACTTCCTCTTCCCATAGCACTTCAAAATTACTTGTGACATTAACTGCCACGGCATTGAGTTATTTATGTATGTGTCTTTATCTCTTTGGTAAGCTGTGATACCAAATGCCAGCATCATCCTTTTATTTTTGCACCTCTTCAGCTGTTGAAGACATTGAGATTTTAAAAAATGTTCTGTGGTGGTTTCAGAGTGGTCGCCATAGGCTCAAGGTTTGAATGCTTTCAAGAACTGTTTGTAAAGGTTTAGGAGGTCTCACCTTAAAGAAGGTGTGTCACTGGGGGTGGGCTTTGAGGTGTCAAAAGCCCAGGCCATTCCCAGTTAGCTGGCTCTCTGCCTCCTACTTGTAAATAAGGATGTAAGCTCTCAGCTCCTGCTCCAGCACCGTGCCTGACTGCCTGCTGCCGTGTTCCGTGCTATGATGGTCATGGATTCTAACCTCTGGAACTGTAAGCCCCCAATAAAAATTTGCTTCTCTAAGTTGTCTTGGTCATGATGTCTTATCACAGCAACAGAAAAGTAAGTTAAGACAACTTGTGATTTTAAGATAATAGGTTTGTATCTAATTTTGATAGATTATACAAAGTGTACCTGTTACCTAGTTTCCCTTAATGATTACACCATGCAAAACTAATCTGATACAGTTATAGTATTAACACTGATCCAGGCAAAAACAAGAGACTTTCTACTGCAGAATCTATCCTGTTTCTCTTTTGCAGATTTATGTAATTATCTCCTATATCCTATCTGCATGCTCCTTAACTTCTGTCAGCCCTGAGCCTGCTCCTTACTTCTGTAATTTTGTCATTTCAAGAACTAGCAAGAATGGGGGAAGGACAATGTAGGAGGGCATCAAGGGGTATGAATAAAAATAGAGAGTAATATGTATTTATAAATATAATGAAATACTCTTTGTTTGCTAACTAAAATTAATTTAAAAGAATGTTACCATGCAGTAAATCACATGATACATGTTTTTGAGGACTGGATTTTCTTCCTCCTCCGTCTAAAGCTCCATAGACTCATTCAGGTTGCTGCATCTGTCACAGTTCACTCTTTACTGCTGAATAATAGTCTGTGCTGTTGGTACAACAGTTTAGCCATTCACACACTGAAAATCATCTAGGTTATTTTTAGTTTGGAACTTTTGAAAATAAAGCTCCTATAAATATCTGTGAACAGTTTCTGATATTTTATTTGGTTTTTGAGACAGTTTCACTGTGCAACTTGGTTGTATAAGCATAAGTCTTCATTTCTCTGCAAATGCTCACAAATGCTATTTTAAGGTGATATGCTAATTATATGATTCCTTTTCAGAAAAGTTCAGTTTTCCTAAGTATTTGTATCATTTTTCTTGTCTATTAATGATGAATGAGTGTCCAGATTTTTTGTCGTCAGTTAAATTTTTTCTCTTTAGCATTCTTGTGTATGCACACTGCTGTGTGAGGTTGATTTAAATATGTGCTTAGTAGTCTGGAGAGATGGCTCAGCTGTTAAAGGCTAGGCCCACAACCAAAAACATATAGCTTTTCCCTACTAGGTGCAAAGTTGAACTTTTCTTTATGTTGATGTATGCCTTCTGCATGTCTTTGTTTGTTGTGACATGTTTCCTGTTATTTGTCCATATTTTCATTGGATCATTTGCTTTCTAATGTTGAAAATGACTTAAGGACAAACAGAAAGACTGGATAAACTGCTAAACAAACAATAGAACTTGAAAGAGTAATTTGAAAGCTTCCAGAAAGCAAATAGAGGCCTATATTGCTTTAGTTGTGAATTCCTTTAATTGTTTAAAGATGTGCTGATACAAAAATATTTAACTATTCCAAAGATGAGAGAGAACATTTCTCAGCACATTCTACGACTTCAGTATGATGCACAGCCCTGGCTAAAACCCCACTTGAGTGCAGACTGAAATGGTGTGCTGGGCATTTCTGTGTCGTTATAGGAAAGCATCCAGTTGTTCATCATTAAGTAAAGTGACTGATGTACGTTCTTCATAGATGATTATTTACAAGATTGAGAAGATTTTCTTGTATTCCAGGATTATAGTTTATTTTTACTTACATAATCCTGACAATAAAAGAAAACTAAAGACCGTATAATTTCTTTAAGAAGTCTTAATGTGATAGCTACAAAACCAAATCCAAAGCAGGATGCCATGGTGTTCAGTCTGCTTCTCTCCCACACACCCCAATATTGTAATTACAGGGTTAAGTTGGTGATTTGAGATTGTCAGGAAAGGTCTCAGAACAGAAGATCAACCAAGGACCTACATTTGGATCCCTCAACCATGTAAATGCTGGTTGCTGGGTGGTACCTGGAGAAGCACAGACAGGCAGATGCCTAGAGCTCACTGGCCAGCCATTCTAGTCAACCAGTGAGCTCCAGGTTCAGTGAAGGACCCTGAGGTACAAAACAAAAAAGTAAGTAAATAAGTAAGTAAGGTACAAAAACAACTGTAGAAGATACCTGAATGGACCTGTGGCCCATACACATGCATATACGCACACACTAAATCCAGTAGCCATAAAATGAATCTGCACCCTAATCAAATGGGAATTTTCCCACGAATGCGGGGTTGGTTTTTTATTTAAAACTAATCAGTGTAATACTTATCAAATAATCAAGAACAAAACATGAAAGATTTTCTCAAGTAGATGAAGAAAAAGAAATTGACAAAATCCAACATCTTTATGTAAGAAAGAATAACTATAACTATATCTGGGAATATAGAAGGAAATGTTCCCAATCTCATTTAAAAAAAAGCCTATGAAAAACTTAAAGCAACCACTATAGTTAATGATGAACAACTCAATGTTTTCCCCCATAATGACAGAAATGCCTAGCATACCATTTTGTTGAGTATCCTAGTAGATGGTCTAGCCACAGTAACATGGCAAGAAAGAGAAACAGTAAGCATTCAAATTGAAAAGGATGTAAAACCATCTCTGTTTGCAGGTGACATGATCTTCTACATAGAAAGGAAACCGCTTAAACCTACTAGATCTAATACATGAAAACTGTGAAATTGTAGAACACTAGCCCAATGTATAATAATCAATTATATTTCTTATTTCCACATATTAGCAATTATCAATTGGAAATAACAATAAAAACAGTTCCATGAAATTGAATGACATAAAAAAGATAGCATCAGAAAGGTACAAAGTTCTTAGGACTCATTTTTAAAATTTGTTTATTACTATGTGTGTATATACATGATACATGTGTGTGAGCATGTGTACCATGGCACATCCACACATGTGGATATAAGAAGACAACTTTCTAGAACGAGTTCTCTCCTTCCTCATTTACATGGGTGGGTGCCTAGATCAAACTCGGGTCTCCAGGCTTGTGTGACAGGTGCCTTCACTTGCTTTGCCATCTTGCCAACTTAGGAATAAATTTATTAAAAGAAGTATAGAACTTTTGTTCTACAAATGACAAAATATTGTTAAAAGAAATTAATAACTGAATAAATAGAAAGACATCCATAAAATGGTAAACCATAGAGACATAGTAGATTTAGGTATTGCTTGTTTATTTATTTGTTTATTTGCTTTTTTTATTTTTAAAATATATTTTTAAAAATTTTAGGTTTATTTATTTTATATGTATGGATGTTTTCCCTGAATGTATGCACGTGCACTGCGTACATACCTGGTGCCTGCAGAGGTCAGAAGGCGATGTCAGGTCCTTTTGAATTGGAGACGTGTGTTGTAAGCCACCATGTGGGTGCTGGGAATTGAACCCAAGTCCTCCATAAAAATAACAAGTGCCCCTAACCACTGGGCCATCTCTTCAGCCCCACAACATTTTTTATTAATTTTTTTAGAATTTCATATATAAATATTATATTTATATAATTTCCCCCTCTCCTCCTTCCAGCTTCTCCCACGTTCCCCCCACTCCCTCAAATTCATGACCGTTTATTTTTTAATTATTACAGTTGTCTATGTAAATAAAGTGTTCTGAACCTGTTTAGTGTTGCTGATATCTACATATGCTTATGAATGACCAGTTGAAATGGGCTAACCTAGCAGCGGCTTGTCCCTTGAAGAAGACAAGAAGGTGGCTTGTCTGTTTCTGTAGTAGCCATATATCTTCATCTAGGGCTGGGAACTTGTGAGATTTCCTATGTCTACATTGACATGTAAACTAGATTTGTACTTGTTCAAATCTTGTTTAAATAACTATACTTCTGAGATTTTGTGGGTATTTTTCTAAAATATGAAAATTTTCTAACAAATTTTGGCAGTGACTAGTATTTAGCAATATTAACATGTCAGAATTTTTTTTCTTTTTGTCGAGACAGGATTTCTCTGTTGTAATCTGGCTGTCCTGGAACTCACTCTGTAGACCAGGCTGGCCTCGAACTCGCTGAGATCCGCCTGCCTCTGCCTCGAGTGCTGGAATTAAAAGTGTGTGCCACCACTGCCTGACATGTTAGAAGTTATTGAATTGAATACTTTAATTGCATGAGTTGTATGGTATATCAATTATACCCTAATAAATCTGCTGTCAAAAAAAAGTGCTGCTTTATTTTGTAACCCTGCCAGTAGATTATAGGGGATCACCCTTGTTCTTTTTATGTTGTTGGCATAAACTGCCATCAGTTTGACAAACTAGAGCAGTGTATGGTTGGCTTTAAACTTAACTGAAAGACATTTGGTAATATCTAGGTACATGTTTTGGATTGTTATGACCAGAGTGGGGAAGGCTACTGGCATTCAGTGAGTAGAGGTCAGGGATAGTGCTAAGCATCCTGTAATGGTTAGGGCAGCTCCATAAACAGAGTTACTCAAATTCAAGGGTGGATGTCAGGGTAAGTAGGGTGTCAAGATAAGAAACTCTGGTCTAGAAATAGCACTTTGTTTCAATTTATATTTGTTTGACTATTAGCAAGGCATCCACGTTTGCTTTTCTGTTGCTGCAATAAGTACCATGACTAAAAGCAAGGTAGAGGAACAAAGAGGTTATTTCTCTTATATTTCCAAGTCACAATCCTTCACTGAGGGAAGTCAGGAAAGGAACTCAAGGCCAGAACCTGAACAGAAACTGTGGAGGAACACTGCTTACTGGATTGTTATTTTCTGCTCATTCTCAGCTAGCCAGCCAGCCAGCCAGCCTGCCTGCCTGCCTGCCTTCCTTCCTTCCTTCCTTCCTTCCTTCCTTCCTTCCTTCCTTCCTTCCTTCTTTCCTTCCTCCTTCCCTCCCTCCCAACCTCCCTCCCTCCATTTTTTCCTTCCTTCCTTTCCTTCCTTCCTTCCTTTTTTTAAAAAGCAGTTTTCAGTTTATGTGTATGGGTATTGTGGTTTGAGTGAGAATAGCCCCCATAGGCCTATATAAAAGCCCATGCTAGGTCTTCTCCACTGCCTTCCTCTTGTGGATCAGAATAAGTTCTCAGCTATTGCCCCAGCACCATGCCTGCCTGCCTGCCACCATGATCCCCACCAGGATGGTCATGGACTTATCCTCTGAAGCTGTAAACAAGTCTCCAATTAAATGCTTTTCTTTATAAATTGTCTCAGTCAGGGTGTCTCTTCATAACAATAAAAGAGTCACTAAGACAGAAGTTGTTATCAGGGCCTGGAATATTTCTGTGACAGAGCTGTTTGGTCGAATATGGCAGACTTTGGGACTTTGAACTAGAAAAGTGTTTGAACACTATAATCATGGAATAATTGACCATCTTAGTAGGACCTTGGAATACAGTAGGGCTGAGAGCAATGTGGACTGTGGAGGCCTAGCTCAAGAGGTTTCAGAGGGAAATGATGTTAGCAGCTGGGCTACAGACTTTCTTGTGATATTTTGGCAAAAAATGTGGCTGCTTTTTATCCTTGTCCTAAAAATCTACTGAAGGCTAAACTGAAGAATTTTGGACAAATGGCATTGGTAGATAAGATTTAAAGACAACCTAATATTGACTGTATCATATAGTTACCAGTGATCGCTCTTATGCAGATTTACATTGAAAAGGAGCAAACAGGGCAAAGAGAAATGCAAAATGAGCAGTTTGAGGCAAAAGGGAGCACCAGGAAATGTAATGTTGATGTCAAATCCTGTGCTCCAGGAGATGAGAAACTTAAGAAAGGCCTGATGCTAAATGGAATAAAGGAAGTGGTGCTCTCAGGGCAAGACCCCACTCCACTAATCCCTCCAACCTGTGAAAGAAATAAACAAAGGGAGTCCTTCAGCTAAGAAGCATGAACAAGTCAAAGCTTATGCAAATGTAATTCAAGGAGAGGGCCAGGTTCCAGCCCTAGCAGGCAACAGAACTTGGCAGCTTCAGCCACGTGGTTCTGGTTTTAGAGTCAATAAGGGTCCAGAAATAAAAGAGTTACGGGCTTTTCCTATGCAAAAGGAAAGCTGCTGAAGCCAAGCATGTGGCATGAGGTCCTGCATGGAGTTCCATTATGTGAAGCTGTGAGGGTAGAGCCTGGATTGCATTGGAGACCCCAATATGTTGATAATACCAGAGATGTGGGGTACCTAAGACATTTTAAGAATCCAAAGTATCTTGTCTACAGGCTTCTATAAAATTTAAAAACAGGTTAGATACTTCTTGTCCAAAAGAGAGAAGAATCAGGGCATAGGAAAAATCAGATTAAAGCAAATCCCCAAATCACCAATGTAAATAAAATCCTGTAGCTCATTGTTCAGCATCTGGGGCGTACACATAATTTCCTGGGCTCCAGAAGGCTTGGGCAACCATTGTTTTCAGCTCGGCCACCCTCAACACAGTTTGTTTCTAAGGCTCAGGATGGCTCTACTACATAGTTGATATTATTTGTGGCAGATGTTTTATGCTCCTGGGGTCTCCATTGCAACATAGCCTTCACCTTCACTAATGGCCCCTCTTCAGGGGCTCAGATGATAACACACCCATTCCAAGCCTCAGTTTCTCTCAGTAACACCTTCAACGCCGGGGTCTTCATCAGAACTGAAGCTACACCTTCACCAGTGGCCTCTTCTAGCTTCTCTGAAAGGAGACCCAACCCTGTCACGTAGTGCCAAGCCTCAGCAGCTCTCCATGACACCTTCATGCCTTCAAAACCAGTACCATGTGAATGACTCTTACACATCGCCAAGTTCAGCTGCCAGCTTGAGGTGTTTTCTTGATCACATTGGACTGTAGCTTCTGTGTGCTGACTCTGGGGAAATATGTTTCTGTCATAGGAGATGCCACCTTGATGATGCTGATCTGTTATTAGTCACAGATATTCTTCAGCCCCCACTCACCAGCATCCACTGTCCCAGAAAAGCAAAGAAAGTTTCACTTGTACAGGTTCTTAGCCCAAAATATCATAGAACTGGCCTAGAGGGAAGTTCGCTTCCCTCTCAAACTTCATAACCCAGGCATTCTAGTTAGTTTTTATTGCCACTTTGGAGCAGCCTGGGGTAACCTGGGAGGAAGGCATTTCAATTGAAGAATTGCCTCAATCAGATTGGCCTATGCCCTTACCTGTGAGAAGTTTTCTTGATTAATTACTGATATGGGAGGGCCCATACCAATGGATGCTGTGGGTGCTGATACTCTTGGGCAGGTGGTTCTGGATTGTATAAAAAAACTGGCTAAGCAGGAGCAGGAGAGAGCCTGTAAGCAGTGTTCCTCCATGGTTTCTGCTCTAGGTTTCTATTTTGTGTCCCTCGGTAACTGTTATGTGGACATTTCAGCCAAATGAAACCTCTCCAGGTTGCTTTTGAACATGGTGTCTATCACAGCAACAAAAAGGAGAGCAGAGCTCCCTCAATGTGTTTGCTACTTAATTGTATTTCTTGAAGAATGTCTGATCATATTATTATTTTTATTTTTCCTCAATTTATGTGAGTTCATTTACCTAACTCAAAGTTTTTTTCCCTCTCTGTCCACTGAGGTACCATTCCCCTAGTAATGTCATGCTTATTCATTTCTTTTTTATTGGCTTTTACAGTTTATCTTTCATGACTAGCTTCTTAAATACATATATAATTTATTATAACCTATATTAAAGGATAAGAAATCGTGCTTCCTTTTAACTGATAATACTCCTTTTGAAGAACTATTTAGCTCACTAAGAATATTTTGATACCTTCAAAAGGGCAAGTTTTCCTTGGGCATATGTGAGAGAGGGAATGTATGTGTACTCCCCACTCCTTACTTGCAGTATACAATGATGCATCATAAGGCATTTAGATATAACTCATCCAGTTCACTTCAACGCAGGAGTCACAGGCACCATCTTGTCAGTTGTGCTGAACTTCATAAAAGGTATCAAAACTGGGAATGGAAACTGGTTGCAGTTTGAGACAATAGAACCTTTAAATTAGTGAATTTTGTAGTATGTCCAGAGGGGTGGAGAAAGTGGCACCACATGTTGTGTTGTGCGCAGTCGTTAAGGGGAAACAACTTCACAGTGAGAAATTAAAAGTGGTTGTCTTCGTACACCACAAAACCTCACAAGTTCCTGATAGCATGTCAGCTAAGTGAATGGATGAGACTAAGCATGGATGTCCTCCTGTCACACAGATGGAGAATGAGTTGGATTCTGCACGCTCTGAAATAGAACTGCTCAGGAGTCAGATGACAAATGAGAGGATCTCCATGCAGAATCTAGAGGCTTTGCTGGTGGCCAACCGAGACAAAGAGTATCAGTCTCAGATAGCGCTGCAAGAAAAGGAGTCTGAGATCCAGCTTCTGAAGGAGCACCTTTGTCTAGCAGAGAACAAAATGTGAGTTGGCCAGCAGTATAACAGCATAGAGCTTTCTGTCTTCTGTTTTCCATACTTAACTTAGTAGAATTTTAAAGCTGGGATCTAGAGGTTAGAGCCCACAGCTCCCCATTAATTAAACTGAGAATCAGGAGTATTGTGATTGGCCTAAGATTTAATACCATGGTCTATAGTTTTTCTAATCTAAGATTTTTAAATGTAACAATCTCTGTTGATTGTTTTGGACCCACAGTTTTGAATGTAATAGAGTCTGATCTAAAATTTTGTCATTAGGAAATGTAAAGCAAGCACTCTGAAACCACAGAACTTTTGCATTTATGGGCCATCTGGTATTGCTATCTGTCTCTCCATTTGTTGTATTAAAGTTCCCTTTGTGTCTGTTAAGAGTGTACACTGGATGCCCAGAAGGACTGAATTCACAAAACACTGAGCACTCCCTCAGAATTGTTATCCTGTTTTTTTAAACACCCCCTCCCCAGTAATACTAGCCTTTAATTTGAAGACCAATTTCCACTTAATATACAAGTGGAAATGTCTGCCTGGGTAGTGAAAGTTTATTAAAATTGGTCACCTCTACTGAACACTAATGGGGATCCTCAGGCTCTGTTCCTCTGTGAGCCGTCCATAACACTTCATCTTGCCTGTCCTCACACCTGAGGAAGCATGATGATCACCTTCTCAGCAGTCCTTCTAGGAGCCCTTGGCTCAGTCAGTAATGTGTGAGTTTGGATAGCCAGCATCAAAGCAAGGAGCAGTAGCATGCAACTATAACCCTAACACTAGAGGAGTGGGTCAGACAGATACCTGAAACGTATTGGCCAAACTGCATAGCCAGATGGGTGAACTCCAGGTTCAGTTGGGAGACCCTCTTTAAAAAATATGGTGGAGAGTGATTGAGCAAAATACCTGAAGTCAGCCTCTGGCGTCCCCCACCACACGTACATATGCAAACAAACAGGAGCAAGTCCAATGTGCACACACACACACACAATGAAATAACTTGCAAAAATCACAATGTAACTTGAATACAGCTAAGATGACATTGCCAGTATGGTTATATATATATTCTGGAGTCACAGGCATATTTTGAATTTAATCAACTGTCACTCTTATTTTTTACACAGGGCTATCCAGAGTAGAGATGTGGCCCAGTTCAGAAATGTCGTAACACAATTGGAAGCAGATTTGGACATTACTAAAAGACAACTAGGGACAGAACGATTTGAAAGGTAAGTTGATCTTTATACAACACTTGTTGTTTCTTAGGTAACAGTGGGTTTTATTTTGGTGGGTCTCTGTGTGTGTGTGCATATCTGTGCTATTTGTTTTATTTTTGAGACAAGGTCTCACTCTAGCCTAGGCTAGCCTCAAACTCCTGATCCTTCTGACTCAACCTCCAGAATGCCTGTGTTACAGGAGTTCTCCTGGCTCAGTGAGGGGTTTATTATTTCACAATGGGTAGATCTTAGTTTGAGTTGAGCTATAGTTTTATGAGAGGGCTACTAATGCCACTGAATGTAAAATCTAAAAGCATCACTGTTTTGTAGAGAAAGGGCTGTTCAAGAACTTCGCCGCCAGAATTACTCAAGTAATGCTTATCATTTGAGTTCAATGAAGCCAAATACAAAATGTCATTCACCAGAACGTGCTCACCATCGATCTCCTGACCGAGGCCTCGACCGATCTTTAGAAGAGTAAGTGTGCCCAGGACCCTGGACACGTGTGGCAGTGTTCACAGTGAAATTTGAGGGAGCGAGGAAACCGATATTTAAACCTGGTTACTAAGACATGGTGACACAAAAAGAAAGGGTATTCGTCTATAAATATGAGTTTGTATGAATATTGTACTAAAAGGAAACAGTGCTACGGTTTATCTAATATTTGTACAAAGTGTTTCATTCCTTTTCTCTTTTTGTGCTACTGGGAATCAGAGCTCAGGTCTCTCACACACAGCCTGTCTTTGCACTGTGTCACCACCCTATATGCTACATTGTCAAAGTCTGAATTCCTTTTTACTTCTGTATTGTTTTTCATGTGCATTTATTATAAAGTGTAGGTTAATTACTATTAAATTATAGACTATATATACACTAGGAAAGTATTAACTGTCTTTTATTTTAAATTGTTATATTTTAAAATGTTTAAAAAGTATTTGGGAATAATTTAAAATTTGTATGAAGTTACAAAAGTAAAAATACCTCTCATTCAATTCACTATTGTTAAAATTTTGTTCCATTTGTTTTATTGTATCCAGAAATGTCTCATGTACCTACACTACTGTGTACCCACCCCACCCCCAAAGCAACCAGTGCCCCCCAACTCCAAAGCACCAGCATAGGTTTTTGTCTTGTCTTACCCAGTTTGGTATTTGTATATTCCTTATGTTGTGTGAGAACCAAGGCTCAACACCAACAGGGTGCTCAACATTCCTGACTCCCTCGCTCAGCCCAGAACTCATCTGAAACACTCTGGGTTTCTGCAAAATCATCAGTTCAGTAAATGGACTGGTTCAAGGTCTTTTTGCAGGCCATTATCCCTACCCTTGTCACCCTACCTTTCCCAAGTACTGAGGGCATTTAGCCAAAGACTAAGTTCATGAATTACTTCAATTTGTTTTTTTATTTCCCCATGATCCACTTATATTGCATTATGATGAGTTGTGGTCATAATGTGTTTTCTGTAGCAGTCTAAAAATACTAAAAATGAAATATTAAAGCACACACATGTCCCATTAAAAAAGTATTTTATATTTATGGGTATTTTGTCTGCATGTATGTTTGTGCACCAGTTGTATACCTGGTATCTGCAGAGGCCAGAAGGGGGCATTGGGTCCCCTGAAACTGGAGGTACAGAAGGCTGTGAGCCACCATGTGGAATTAAACCCCAGTCCTCTGGAAAAGCACCCAGCACTCTTTTAACTGAGTTTTAACCGAGTTTTCTCCAGCTACCTCTAAACCCCAGAATTTTTTGTTTTGTTTTGTTTTTGTTTTTCGAGACAAGGTTTCTCTGTTGTACCTCTGGCTGTCCTGAAACTCACTCTGTAGACCAGGCTGACCTTGAACTCACCTCTGCCTCTGCCCACCAAGGGCTGGGGTTAAAGGTGTGCGCCACCACCCAGCTTAACCCCAGAATTTTAATTACTAGCTCTAATCTGTTTTTTCCTCTTGTTAATTTCTGTTCTTTTTATTATTTCCTTCCTGTGTTATTTTTTTTTACTTTACTAGCATTTCCCCCTAGGTTTTTGGGTTGTGAATTAATTCATTTACTGCTATTCTTTCGTTTAACTGGTAGAGATATTTAGGACTCTTCCATTTTCCTCTGTCATTGTTTTGAATGATCTCATGTATTCTGAAATGCTTTGCTTTTCTTTTAATTAGTTTGTGATACTCTGTGATTTGTTTTTATTTTCACTTTTACCAATGAGTTGATGGGAAATCTTGGAATTTCCCTTGGGAGAGTGTTTGTGTTTCCATTTCGGTTTTTATTTCTGCTAGTTTTGCATCATGACTAGGAAGCATTATCTGTATCACTTCTGTTTCATTAGCTCTGTGTCTGCATGCCTTACCTGTGACTGTTTTTTACAAATGTCTGCACTTGAGCAGGTATGTTTCTTTTTACAGCATAGCACTGTATTTATAAAACACTGACTTTTGTGGTTTCTATGTACATCTTTTAAGTAGATCTGATTAGCTTTTGTCCACTTTGCCTGTCTTGAATTGTGAGTAGTATTTTAAAGTCTCCATATGTTTTAATTTCTTGCGTCTTCTTTATGTTTTAAGGCATAGAACTTTCTATTTATTTTCGGAAATAGAACAATGCCCACTAACATCAGTTCTCTTTAAAATCTGTAGAGGTATAATGAGGGGGTGAAATAAAAGAAAGACTGTTTTTAGTAACTGGAACAAAGGTGTTGCTTTCAAAGATGATAGGATTGTATATACTGATAAGAAATATTAACAAGCTTTAGGAATAAAAACTGTCAATATTTAATATTAGTTTACATGCCACACCAAACAAAATTCAATTTTCAAATGGCAGAATTTTCAGTAGCATCAAATACTAGGGATTTTAATACAACAAATTCTTTGTAGTGAATCATAAGACACTAATGTGAGAAGTTCAGCAGTGGCAGTCTCTGGGAGCAAGCAAACATGGCTGGAGCTTGCTTCCTTTAGCAGCTGTGCTTTCCTTCTCTTGCTTCTAGATCAAGAAGAGACTCTAGGTTTCAAAGAATAATTTTCTTTGTGTGTAAGGGAGGCAGGTGCATATTTGTGTGGCTGCACACAGAGACCGGAGGTCAGCCTCAGCTGGTGTTTCTCAGGCACTGTCCCCCTTGTATTTGTTTGTTTGTTTGTTTGTTTGTTTGTTTGTTTGTTTTGAGAAAGGATCTCTCAACGACATGAAACTCTCCAAGTGGTCAGCCTTGGGGATCCATCTCTGCTTCCCAGCACTGGGATTACAAGTATAAACTACCATGTCCAGTTTTTGGTTGGTTTTTTTTTTTTTTCCATTTTTGTTTTTGAGTTCTAAGGATCAAACTCAAGTCTTCATAATTACAAGGCAAGCACTTTACTGAAGGAGCGAGCCGTCTACCCAGCCTTCGTTTTCTTGTCATCAGAACCACCCTGGAGCTTGGCATCACTTCTGAACAGCCAGTTCTTGTTGATTACCTTCCAGGTCAGGCCCTTGAACTAAACTGAACTTGAAAAGTGCTCTCTCTTCTTTCTTTTGGACAAATATAACATCTTTATGCTGGGCAGTCACAGGTCCAGCCTCCTGGACATGGGTCATGGGTGATCTCTCTCCTCTTTGCTTTTGGTCCTTGTTCCAGCACCAGTACTTCTATCCATGGTTGGCACAGCTCTGACAGACTGTTGACTACTTAGCATATGGCTTGCTGCTGTTTGCTGCACTAGTGCTCTGAACTGTCATCCCTCCCTGCAGCATGTAACTTCTACGAAGTGTTCTTTTCTGAAACATTTACGTTCTTTGTTTGGCCTAGTATTGTACTGTATATTCACGTTGCCGATCCTGTTCTCTTATTGTCTCCGTTTTCCTGGTAAATACCTTTACTTAGCTGTTTCTGGATCTGTCTTACTATATGTCTTTTATAAAGTACTGAGTATAAAGTATATAAGCCATTTAAAAAAGTTTACTAAAGTTAAAAAAAGTTTAGTGGGGGCAAAATTTTCACAAGGTTGCTGTTAGACTTGGTCTCAAATCCATCACAACACCTTACATTTGCTATTTGTATTACGTCAAGTTTCCTGTATTTCTCCATTTGATTGGTTTTCTTTTTTTAAAATCAGATTTCTTGTAATATTTAGAAAGGTTTGTATTTTATCTGTTACTTTTGTTAATAATATGCCCCTCTTCCCCACTTTAAAAAAATTTTTCTTTTGCTGTCAATTTAAAATATTACTTCTGGGGCTGGAGAGATGGCTAGGTAGTTAAGAGTTCTTGCTGCTCTTCCAGAGGACCCGAGTTCAGTTCTGTTTCCTCTGCCTCTAGTTTTGTCTCTCTCAAGTTGTCAAATAACTGGTGTCATATATGGTGTCTTTGGTGCTAACTTAGGCTCAGCATAATATATTTTGAGTTTTACCCAGAATCTTACATGTCTGTTTTAACTGCTGAGCAATATTTAACATCTACCACCTAGATGAGCCACAAGTACTTTTCATGGCTATTGTCTTAGAGGTAGCTGTAAAAATAGTGCGGAGAATCCCATATATCTTTTCTCAGTTCCTACAGCACCAGCTCCTTGCAAGTCAGGAAATCAGCATTGGTATAATTCATTACACAGACTTGTTAATATCTATAACTTTTCACACGTATTCATTTGTGTGTGTGCATGCATGTTGTCTTAGTTATGTTTCTATTGCTGGAACAAAACACCATGACCAAAAACCAAGTTGGGGAAGAAAGGTTTATTTGACTTACACTTCCACATCCCTTTTCATCATTGAAGGAAGTCAGACAGGAACTCAAACAGGTCAGGAACCTGGCAGGAGCTTGATGCAGAGGCAGTGGAGGGGTGCTGCTTACTGGCTTGCTCCCAATGGCTTGCTTAGCCTTCTTATAAAACCCAGTACCATGTGCCCAGGGATGATGATGGACCCTCCCTCATCAATCACTAATTATGAAAATGCCTTACAACCAGATCTTATGGAGGCATTTTCTCAATTGAGGTTCTTTCCTTTCAGATAACTCTATTGTGTGTCACGTTGACATAGACAAGCCAGCACACATATGCATGTGTGTGCATCTTTGAATACACCACTCTGTAATGACTAGTTAAATACTGAGTGTTGGGGAAGTTAATTTTAGTTATGTTTTAAATTGTTTTATGCACTGTTGGGTGAGGAGTTGTCTAGGGCATTTTGTATTGTTTGCAGGTGTTGGACTTCTGTGGCATTGTTTAATTGCTAATGATCTGCATGTGCTATCGGTAAAATACCTGAGGTATTCTGAAAGAATAAAAAACCCTGAGCTGAGACACTCGAGGTTCCTCTGTCAAGTATGGCACTGGCCAGGTGGTTCCCTCTGCTGAGGTCTGGCAGGGTTTGCAGTTATGAAATGTTCCTCCCTGTCTTCCTTGCTGACCCACTGCAGCAATGTACAACTACAACTGAGTTGTCCCATCTGCACAAAGGAACTTAGGAGATCTGAAGAAAGGATGTAATGGAATATATGTGACATGAAAGCAGAAGAGGCAACTATTAGGGGATAAAGGGATAGCAGATGGGGGAAGGGAACATGAGGATGGGGCACTGAGGCAGAGGTACCAATAGAAAAAATATAATAATACACACGCACACATATCTATCTATATGTATCTATCTATATATATATATATATATATATGGAAATGCCTACTACTATCTTAAAAACATTAACTGTAAAAGAAAATCTTCCCTTGTGGTACCCATCCCTTTAGAGTCAGAATGCATATCTTCTGTGTCCCTACAGATGGCCAACTAACTTCTTCTCCATACTCTAATTTTGTCAGTATGAGGACCCTATGCAAATCCAGTCATGCATAGAACACAACTTTTGAGACTGACTTTTTTTTTTCATTCAGCATAATGTTCATGACAGCCAGTATTTCCTTCTTTTTATGTTAAAGTAGTATCCCATGGCATGAACATACCATGATTTGTTAACAAATGCACCATATCCATTTCCCTTCACAGAGCTAAGAGGGGGGAAACTTGAGCACTGCTAAAGTAATGCATAATACATCCTTTTTACACATGTTCAATCTGTTTCATTTAAAACCTTAATCTGTTTTATTTTGTTTTCTATTGTAGGAATCTTTGCTATAGAGATTTCTGACGTGTGAAAGATTCTCCACAGCCTTGGAAAGGTCAAAGATTCAAACGGATTTTTTTTTGCTATATGATTGCATTTATCTTTTGAATGCTTGACATTGTTAAATGTATTTATTAACTTTGTGCCTCTGAGTCTGTTCTCCAGTGCCATATCACAGTGATCTGGGGTGATCTATGCAAACAAAAATGCATATGGCTCTTTCTATCCGTACAGTAATAGTGAGTGTAAAACCTGCTTACTTCACTATTGAACACTGTTTTGTTAACTATCCGGAGTAAATAAAGAAGCTTCAAAAAGAGGGAAAAGTGTTTTTACAAAACTGATTTCCTTTCCTTTCTTGCTGTCTCAAATGACTGGTTGGTTAAATTTTTTTTTCTTTGTGATTTATATTCTCATGGCTGGAGAAGCTGTGCCAAAATGGGCACAGCCTGGCAACACTGGCCTGGGACCCAGTACCGCATTTTGGAACCAACCTGACATACCTTCCATACCACAATCTACCTTCAAAGTAGGAGTGCAGGGCTTTCAGTCTGCACTGCTGTAGAGCTCAGCCCAAGGACCATGCATTTTTACGATGGTGTTTGCTCCTACTGTTGTTAGAAAGGTAGGTCATCATCTATCTATCCAAAATGTAAGATTTTTAAAGATCTGTATTTTTAATAAGTTTTCTTCAAAACATTAAAGTACTGCAATGAACTGAATTGCAATTTTATTATTATTATTATTATTTTTTTGCCTGTGGCAGCTGTCTGTAATCTAGAGTGACAAGTTGTTTCCTCCCCCTCACCTGCATCTCTTCAATCTCTTTTCTGTCCATAGGCTTTTATTTAATGTGGATATTAGAGCCTGAATGCTACTGTATTTTACTGATATAAGTTATTTGTATTCTTACATTTTAATAAAAAAACAAGCCCTGTCATTAATAGTACTCATATGATGGACAGTTTCTCATTGTATCTAATCATTATTGGATATGGCAGTAGTGACAAGGGTAGCGGCCTCTTGAGATCTCATTTCATCATGACATAAGCACCCATACTCTGAGCTTTATTAGACATTCATGTTGCATACTCACTTTAGTTTGATCTTCCAGAACCTTCAGGCTCATTCATCCAATTCTAGACAGTCATCACAGACTGGCTAAAAGATACATAAAATAAGGTGCCTGCTCAGAAATGTCTTAAAGAATAATATGCAAAATAACTTTTCTTGCTCATATTAAATAACATACGGAATTAAACCTCTGCTTGGTGACCCAGTGACCTTGGCACCAGATCATCATAGCATTAATAGTAATCTGTCCACCTAGAAAATAGTAAGAGCTGAGTGTCACCTGTGGTAAACACTTGCCAACTCATATGCAGAGCACAGGGTATTAGGAGAGGGGCACGGGAATAAAGCATGTAAGAAAGTATTTTCAGATGGGCGGTGGTGACACACGCCTTTAATCACAGTGCTCAGGAGGCAGAGGCAGGCTGATCTCTGTGAGTTCAAGGCCAGTCTGGTCTACAGTGTGAGTTCCAGGACAGCCAGAGTTACAACAGAGAAACCTTGTCTTGAAAACCCAAAAAAAAGGAAGTATTTTTATACTTGATTAAAATTGTACAGTACTTGATTTGTGCCATTAATTACAAACTGTTTCAGAGGAAAATTGTATGCTATGTACAAAGGGATCACTGTCATCTAGAGGCAAGAGAAACATCACTCATGTTCTATATTAAAATTTCAAAGACAGTATTTTTTTATTAAGGTAATAGTCAAGAATATTTGTTTGAAATGGATTCTTGTCACTTGATATAAATTCTTAATAGCCTGTTGATGTGATAGAGCCTGACTCAATCACAGTATACCAAACATATTCTTTCTTGGATAATAGCAACAACAAAAATCTCCTGAAAGGGGCTCTATGCTCAGACATGTTATGTTCAATATAAAATGTCTACTCCTGCTGAAGTGTGTTGGGAAAGAGAATTTGCTAACTCATTGAGTAATTTATTTAAAAGACAGAATTTTTGAGTTGGGCTTATCTATAATCCTAGTACTTGGGGGCAGAGGTAGGATTGCCAGAAGTTTAAGGCCAGCCTGTACTATGTAGTGACTTTTAGGCTAGTCAGAGCTATGTAGAATCTACCTCAAAAAAACATTGTGCTATAAAGTCCATTTGAAGTTCTAAGCATCCTTGGAATTTTTTTGGTCTCTTTGGTTAATGAGAACCAGCATCCAGTTTTCTTTAAGAAGTAAAAGTCATTAATGTGAGAATCTGCTGAAATTCATAAGATAGAGTTAGTTCTGAAGGGAATGGGTGTTACCTTTTTCCTCTGTAGAATATAATCATTAGAAGTTGTGGATATGGCTCAGTGGTAGAGCTTACCTCAAGTGTCCAAAGGCCCAGGTTCCATCTCCATCTCTCATCACCACAGGAGTTCATCCCTGTAGCAGCACGCTACAGTCTTTTACCCTCAATTCAGGGAAAGAGAAAGGAAGGATAGAAGAAATTTTCACTGCTTTTGCAGGCAGCCTTGATACAGAATGAGAGAAAGGTAGGAATCTTCACAGTCTCTTTCTAGGCTGTCCTAAGCCTGAGAGGACTAGCTGACAGTGAGTCAGACTAGCGTCTCAGCTCTTGGTCTATAAACTCAATCTCTCCAACCTTTGTTCTTTTAAGAATCAACACACTAATGACGACATCTCCCTCAACCACCACCAAGGAACCACCAAGCAACACGCACCCCGAGACTCAGGGCTGCAGACCTTTCGTACTCTAAGCCAAAAGTTCTCATAAACCCATGTGGCACACAATCCCCCAAATGAGCTACACGTGCCAGGACGCCTGCACCTAACCAAATTATAGCCACCTGCATCCAGCATTCCAAATCCAGCTCACAAAAATCTACCACACCTGAGGTGGGAATGCAAACCTAACCCAAATGCTAAAGAAGCCAAAATAACAAAAACGTCTTCCAAGTGTTCTTCTACATATCCCCTTCTTAGAGTTTAACAACAATAGGTAATAGTGAGTTAATATTCAGATAGCATCAACATCATAACATGTAGGTTGAAATTAATTAGGATCAAACTATCAATATAACTTTTTAAACATTTGTCAATTTCAAAAATTTGAATTTGAAAAGTGAAGGAAAACTGCCCTTATACTACCAAAACATAAAAACCTCAGGATAATTGACCTACCCTCTCAGACCCTACATTCTTAATCCTTCGCTCCTGCAAGGTTTCAACAAAACCAGAGTGAGTTAGACTAATTATCCTTAAATTTTATGTAATTTCCCAATTGAAAAAAGCAACATATTTTATAAGAAGATATTTATGTTAAATAGCTTCCAAAGCAACTTGTTTGAAGATATGATTTCCACAGAACACTCAGCCTTACATTATAATCAGTGCCCTATACATGAACACCATTCAGATTCTACCACTGACAAACTGATGCAGTGGGTCAGTTTGAACTTGCCTCCTTGCAATAAATTCTTGAATTGAAAATGAATTTCTTGTTTATTTTTAAGGGAAAGTATTCTATAGGTACATTACAGTTTAGAAAAGACTCTTTGAAATCACAAGGCTGTAGAGCCGGGGTATGGTTATAATCAAGGCAGACTGTTTGTCTTAGGTATACCTCATTGGGTTAGAATTCATAGAAATAAGAAACATGTCTGATCACATGATGAACATTCAATCAAATATGAATATTCAGGTATGTATGTGTAGTAATGCAGCCTCTTTTATTAGGTAAGAATATGTAAGGTGCTTTAGGTAATAGTTCTTATTGCAAATAATGTGGTTCTTTTGTTGAATATAGAAATACTATCTATAGCAGGGTAATGAAGAGCTATAGTGTAGGGTAGTGTAGTGCACACTGGAATGTGATGCAGATAATGCTACCTGCTTATTGTCTCATCCAGTAACTCCTAATTCTAGCTTCACCTTACATAGCAACTTAGACACCACCACAGAAAAATACAGTGATATTAACTGGCCTCAGGCACCAGCAATGTGCTGAAAGCAAAATTAAACATTAAAACTCAATTTCAGAGACGCTAACCAGTTCTTGTGAATTTTATAAACATAACTAAATAGATTATATTAGACTTATAATGCGTATCATACTGTCTCATTGCATATGCTATAGCATATATTGCACGTGTTTCAAATTGTATTAAATTTTTTTCTTGTAGTATTAGCAGTTTTATTTTGCTACTTCTCATAAATTTCTAGAATTGTGGGTTATTTTTCAAGATTTATTTTTCTTTTATTTTTAAAAACTTGCTTGCATTGTGTACGTGCACCATACACATGCCTGGTGAATGCAGAGACCAGAAGAAGGCGTTGGATCCTCTAGAACTGGAGTTATCTATTTTTGTTCTTAAATTATGTGTGTGTGCTATGTGCATGTGTGAGTGCAGGTGCCCGCAGAGCCCACGAGAAGGCATCGTATCCCCTGGGACCGGAATTACAGGTTGCTGTGAGCTGAGAAATGAACGTGGGTCCTCTGAAAGAACAGAATGCCCTCCCAACCACTGAGCCATCTCTGCAGCGCCATCGGTGGCTTTTCTGCTATACCATTTTTATCTCTTTTCTGACTTTGCAGCTCATCCCTTAGCTTTTTTACGTATTACAATAAATGGTCTTTGCTGTCTTTATGACTGAAATAAATTGTGTACTTCTCTGTGCTATAGTGGTAACCTCAGACTCATTTTGAGTTAGTGAACGTTGTTTCACTTTGTTATAAACAATGCTCTTTAAACAAACCCAGACCTGTCCTGAGAGGATAGTAAACACAGGTCACATAGCCCACTTAAACATCTAGTGATTTTTCTTCTCAGACTTTTTTTTTTTTTTTTTTAATGTATGAATGCTCTTGTCTGCTTGTATGCCTGCATGGCAGAAGAGGGCATCAGATCCCATTACAGATGGCTGTGAGCCATCACGTGGTTGCTGGGAATTGAACTCCGGACCTCTGGGAGAGCAGCCAGTGCTCTTAACTGCTGAGCCATCTCTCCAGCCTGAGCAGCCAGTGATTATTACACCTTTGTGGAACCTGTGGCATCTGTGAGTATGTTTAGAGATGTAATTAATTATACATCTTCAAATGCACCCAACCCAATTGGAAATGTATTTGCCCAGTTTACATAAGTGAATATCATTCTGGAATTGCTTTCAACTTTTGCCTTTGATTACTAACCTCACTGTTAGAATTTTTTTGTGTTATATGTAGTGTCTAAAACCAAGAGTTTAAGAAGGTGCTAAGCACATAGTAAGTGTCCAGTGACTGTTAATTAATATAGTACTTAGTTCAATTATCCTGTAGATAAATTGGTGCATGTTTCTTTTATTTGCATTCGCTGATGTTTTGACCATTTAAGATGCTTACAGAATGAATTTGTCTGAGAGATCTTAACCAGCTAATATTTCTGAGGGTCCAAGATAACTAAAAATGAGAGGAAATAATGGAAACACACACATGCTATTCTCTGGGTGATATATATATATATACTTACATATATATACATATAAAACACACACACACACACACACAATTTGCTTGTGTTTTAAATGAAGATATTTCAGGCATTTTTTGTTGTGTAGACATTTGCTGATCCTCAATATTTTAACAGAAGTTATTTCCTATGGCTTGAAGTGCCACACACTTAGTCCTCAAATTCATATGTCGATGGTAGTTAGTGGTGGAGCCACTGGGAGGCAGTTAGCATTAGCTGAGTTCATGAAGGAAGTGCCCTCTTGGTGGATTTAGCAGCTTTATAGAGGAGGAAAGGAGACCTGAGCATACATGTTCCCTTGTTATCATATGATGTACTTCACTGTATTATAATATGGCAGGAAGGTCCTCACCAGTGGACAGCACCTTAGATGTTTTAAATTCCAGACTGTAGTAAGTAAATTTCTTTCCTTAATAAATTACCAAAACTGCTATATTCTGTCAAAGTAACAGAAAACAGACTAAGCAGCCATTTGAAGGAAGCACTTCATTTGGTAACAGGTTTACTATGTAAGCCAATAAAAAGGTGGCTCCTTAAAAACTAAGGTGACACTCTCAAAAGCTAATGATATCATTTATTAAAGAAATAAACTCTCAGTTTGGTTGGTTTGTTTCTGAGAAGACAATCTGAGATGTTAGCCAGCTCTAGAGGCCAGCAAGATGGAAGAGCAAAGCTTTGGATGGTGGTGATGATTGTGCTCTTGATAGTCCTCGAGGAGTCAACACACTGAGTCCCACTCTCTCCAAGTTTAGCTGTCAGGTTGTGAGAGCCTTGTCCTGTCCACTGCCTTATTTCCTCACATTTCAATCGCCAACCACACTTCTAGGTCCTACCTAGGTTCCCATTGTCTGCATGAGTGAATGAGCTTAGAGTGCAAGGTGTTTACTGTGTAGTTCTAAATTAGCCAAACTGAGCTACTTGCTGTTCACAGACACTCCTGATATTTTCATATCTTGTGCCTTTAAAAAAATAACAATCTGACCTCTAGAAAATTCTGATCTCTTCTTGCTTATCAAAAACATACTGGGTTCATACAAAGTCTTCACTACATATATGCTGATATTATACTGAGTTCTGGTCACCTGGAACATGCATAACAGGAACAGCATTTGTCTTCGTGAGCTCACAGTCAAGGTTCAGAAACACACAACAGGTAGAGAGAGTAATAGAACGATGGATTATGGAAGAACCTTGGGTTAGGGAGAGTTAGGCCTGCAGACGGTTAGTGATGCTCGGCCTGTTGTGAAGAATGGAGGAGTGTCCATAGGAAGGAAGAGCAACTCCTGGAAGGACACGGAGGTCTGAGTTTGAGGACAGTGTGGAAACTGCGTGAGAACCCACTTAAGGTGAAGTATTGTGTGTGAGTCTGGGCACTGGTCTTACGGAAGGCATGGGCTGTGAGGGATCTTCTAGACTATACTAAGGAGTTTCAACATTGTTAGAAAGCCATGGGAAATATTTCAAGATGCTAATGAAGAATTTTAACTAGGGGAATGATTATTTAGGTTTGCATTTTTGAAGAGTTACTTGGTATGGGAATGGTTTTAAGGACAGATCAAGGCTCCAAACCCTAAAACTAAAACAGTTGGAATGGGCAATGCAGCTGATCACAAAAATACCTAGCAGATGACAGATGAGGAGAGTTGGGAGGGGCTTGTTCGTTGCTTTCAGGGTTGCTGGTTCAGGCACCTGTGGCTATTCCAGTCCCCACAATAGCAACAGAAGATGAATCGTGGGGAGGAGTGCACATTCTCATGAGGTCCTCAAGGGAGCTGCATTCGCTCCTGGTTTTCCTTCTGCCTCTCTGGCAGCTTTTAGACTCTTATATCTCCCCTTCAAATGGTGCTTTTCATAAGGGATCTATTTTAGATGCCCCTTCCTTACAAATTGTCCCTGAGATCTCATTCACTTCCTTGGCTTTAATTGCCATCTGCTTTCTGATGATTGATTTCTATTTCCAGACTTGATCTTTCTCTTAAGACCATATCTCAAAGTGCCTCCTTAATGCCTTGCCTCAAATAGTTGGGTTCAGGCTCAGAATATCTAAAGAACAGCCATCAGTATTTCCTCCCAGAATCCTCTGTTCCTGCTCTCCAGTATGCCACCAAACATGGTCAGATATTTTGACTTTTAAGGCCAGTTGCCATCACACAAAACTACTTCCTTTCTTGTTAGCTATAGTAGTCAGCCCAGATATCACTTCCCACTACCAAATGTTGCTGAAAGAAATCAATACCTAAATCAGTGGAAATGCAGCCTGTGCTTGTGGATAAAAGGCCTAATATTGCTAATATGATAATACTCCTCAAAGCCACCCACAGATTAAATGCAAGAATTTAAAAACCCCAATGATGTTCTTTCATAGAAATGATAATCTGATCCAAAAATTTATGTGGGCTTTTGAGACCAAGGAGAACCAAAATAATTTTAAAAGTAGAAAAGTAAAGTTGGAGGATTTGTATTTCCAGATTTCAAATTTCCCTCTGCAGTAGTCAGACAGAGTCGGCATTAAGATAAACATACATGTTAATGACATAGAATTTAGAGTCCAGAACAAAACCCATGCATCTAGGATCAGTTGATATTCAACTCAGGTACCAAGCCCATTCCATAGGAGAAAGAACACTGCCAGGACAACTGGATAGCCTCTTGTGAAATGTTGAAATTGAGCCCTTACCACACTGCATAGAAACAGCAAATTGAAATGAGCAAGAACCTGGTTTTAAGAGTCAAACTATATAATTTTTAGAAAAAACAGAGCTGAAGATATGGATCAATTGTTAAAATCATTTGCCCCTTCATCAGAGGACCAAGTTTCGGTTCCCAGCACCCATGTAGGACAGCCCACCACCACCTGTAACTGCAGCTCCAGGGAGCTGAACCCTCCTCCAACCTCCATGCGTGTTGCCTATGTGCTCTCTCACACAAAAAAACGTAAAGAAAAGGACAAATCATTTCCTTGGGTTTGGCAATGGTCTCTTAAATACAACTCAAATTACAAGCCACAAAAAAATATTATCAGAATCTTTAATTTTGTGTAACAGAAGATACCATCAAGAAAGTGTGAGATCCTAGTCTTCAGACTGAGTTCCAGGACAGCCAGAGTACAACAGAGAGACCCTGTCTTGCAAAAAATAAAAGAGAAAAGAAGAAAGTGAAAGATAATTGACACACTAGGAGAAAATATTTGCACATCATATCTGACAAGGATCTACTATGTGTATGTGTGTGTGTGTGTGTGTGTGTATATATATATATATATACACACACATACATATATATATCCATCCCATTAACAGAATCCACTCCAATTAAAAATAAGCAAAAAGCCCTCAGATATTTCTCCAAAGAAGAATAAATAATCACATGAAAAGATGCTCAGTGTCATTAGTCATCAGGTGATGGGAACCAAAACCTTAAAACACTACCTCAGAAGCACTGTTACGGGTTGTCACTGAAAGCAGCATGTACTGATGGGAATATGGAGACAGTGGAACCCTTACTCATTGTTGGAAATATAAAATGATGTGGACACTGTGGGAAACAATCTGGGGATTTTTAGTTCCTCGAGTTTAACATGCAATTATTACATCACCTAGACATTCTCCTGAGTATGTTCATGCCCAAATGAACAAAAAGGAAGTGTTCAAACAAAAGCTTTCATACCAATTTGCATAGTAGCTGTTTTCACAGTAGACAAAAGAGGGTAGAAACCCAGAATATTAATTAGCTGGTGATTTGATAAGCCAAAAGTAGTAAGTCCATATGATAGAATATTATTCTGTCATAAAAATGGAGCAGTGAGTGACACATACTATGGCATGGATAGTCCTTGAAAACCTTATGGCAGTGTAAAAACGTCACACATAAAATCCATGCATCCTATGCATTCATTCATATGAAATACACAAACTAAAATTCACAGGGGCACAATAGGATTAGTGGCCGCCAGGTCATGGGAAGAGACTGCTTAGGGCACACAGGGTATCTAGTTAGAGTGAAGAAATTCAGGAGCAAGATAGTAACGGAGCAACGGTTGTACTACATTGAAAATGTACATGCCACTATGAAATTGTACCCTTTACAGTAGTTAATAGGCAAATTACGTGTTATATGTATTTTACCACAAATTCAAACCTTTTAAAAATAGTCTCATACAGCCCAGACTAGTTTTAAGATGGTGATTCTCTTGCCTGAGCCTCATGCGTGTTGTGATCGTAGGCAATCATCCTTGGCCTCTTGTTTTTTGTATTTTTTGTTTGTTTTTGTTTTTTGGCTATTTTACATTTTCTTCTTTCATATAATACATCCCGAACTCAGCCTCTCCTCTCACCCCTCCTCCCATCTCTCCCCTCTATCTGATCTACTCTCCACTCCTTCCCCTCAGAAACGAGCGGCCTCTCAATGTTACCAATTGAACAGGGCATATCAAGCTGGAACAAGGCCAGGCAAAAGTCCCTGCATCAAGGTTGGACAAGGCAACCCAGCAAGAGGAAAAGGGGCCCATGGGGAGGTAAACGGTTCAGAGACACCCCCTCCTCTAGTTTTTCGGAGTTCTATAAGAGTTCAAAGCCAGACAACCATAAGATATATGTAGGGGATCTACAGCTGACCCATGCAGGCTCGGTAAAGCCCCTAAGAGTCATAGTCAGTTGACTCTGTGAGGCATGTTCTACCTGGTGTCCTCGGTCCCTCTGGTTTCCACAATCCGTCCTCCCCCTCTTCCTAGGAGTGCTCCAAGCTCCACCCAAAGTTTGACCATGGGCCTCTGCATCTGCTCCCATCAGCTGCTGGAGAAAAGTCTCTCTGATGACTATGGACTAGGCGCTGATCTATGAGCATAGGGGAATATCATTAGGAATCATCTCCGGGCTATTGGTTTCTGGCCAGTCCCGCAGTGTCAGGCATGGGCTCCCTCCCTTGCAGGGGGTTCTGCCTCTCCATTGCCTAAGCAGATCCTGCAGATGGGATAGACTATAGGTCAAAGGTTTTGTCGCTGGGTTCGTGTGCCAGTCCCACCACTGGAAGCTTTTCCTGGTTACAGAAGATAGCCAGTTCAGGCTCCCTATCCCCCAATTACTAGGATTCCTCACTAGGGTCATTCTCGTTGCTTCCAGGGAGTTTCCACTGCACTAGGGTCTCCAAATCACCCCCAAATGTCCCTCAGTTCTGGTGGTCTCTTCCTATATTCTCTCTCTCCATGCCTCCCTTCAGATCTGATCCCTCTTGTTTCCATTCCCATCTTCCCCAAACCCACCTGAAATGTCTGTTCTATTTCCCTTTGCAGGGAAAATCCTTGTGTCCCCATTGGGGCCCTCCTTGTCGCATAGTATCTCTGGGTCTTTGAATTGTTGTATAATTGCCATTTATTTAACAGCTAATATTCACTTATCAGTGAGCACATACTGTGTTTGTCTGTCTGGGTTACCTCACTCAGGATGATTTTTTTCTAGTTCCATCCATTTGTCTGCAAATTTCATTATGTCATTTTTTAAATAGCTGAGTAACACTTTATTGAGTAAATGTACCACAATTTCTTTATCCATTCTTCAGTTGAGGGACATCTAGGTTGTTTTCAATGTCTGGTTATTATAAATAAAGGCACTATGAACAACACAATTCTTTATAGACCTTGAAAGGACAATATTCAACTTCATATGGAAAAGTAAACCCAGGATAGCTAAAACAATTCTGAACAATAAAAGAACTTCCAGAGGTATTACCATTCCTGATTTCAAGTTGTACTACAGAGCTATAGTAATAAAAACTACATGGTATTGGCATAAAAACAGACATATTGATCAATAGAATCAAATCTAAGATCCAGACAAATCCACACACTTATGGACACCTGATTTTCAATAAAGAAGCCAGAATATACAATGGAAAAAAGAAAGCATTTTCAGCAAATGGTACTGGTCTAATTGGATATCTACATGCAGAATAATGCAAATAGATCCATATTTATCACCCTGCACAAAAGTCCAAGTGGATCAGAGACTTCAACATAAACCAGAGACACTGAACCTAATGGAAGAGAATGTGGGGAATAGCCTTGAATGCATTGACACAAGACGCAACTTCCTGAACAGAACACCAATAGCTCAGGCACTAAGATCAAAGATTAGTAAATAGGACCTCATGAAACTAAAGCAGTAAGACAAAGGACACTGCCAATAGGACGAAACAACAGCCTACAGGATGGGGAAAAGATTTTCACTAACTCCACATCCAATAGAGGACTAATATCCAAAATATATAGAGAACTCAAAAAATTAGACATCAACAAAATGAATAATCCAATTTAAAATGGAGTACAGATCTAAACAGAATTCTCAATAGAAGAATCTCAAATGGCTGAGAAACACCTAAACATCCTTATCCATCCAGGAAATGCAAATCAAAACTACTTTGAGATTCCATCTTACACCTGTCAGATGATTAAGATCAATAACACAAGTAACAGTTCATGCTGGTGAGAATGTGGAGCAAGGGGATCAACACTCCTTGTTGCTGGTGGGAATGCAAACCTGTACAGCCACTATGGAAATCAATATGATTCCTCAGGAAATTGGAAATCAACCTGCCTCAAGACCCAACTATATCACTCCTGGGCATATATCCAAAGGGCTCTCTGTTGATTTAAAAAAGTCATCTTCTCTGAGTTCCTATCACTCCTCGTATTAGTCCGATTGGATGTGTCTCCCTGTAAAATCACTGAATATTTCTCCTTTGAAGGGTTTATTACAAATAGCCATTTATATAGTTACTTAACTAATATCTGTCTTTCCTCCTGTGATGACTAATCTCCATTGTCAACTGCACTTAGAATCATATCGAAGGCCCAACACCCTGGGTGTGTCTGTAAGGATGTTACATCTGATTGGCTCAGGTTCTGGACTAAATGAAAAGATGTAGGAGAAAGCAAACTACCACTGGCATTCATCTTTCTCTTCTATTTGATCCACCAGATGTAAGCAAGCAGCCTACTGCTGCCATGCTTTATATGCCTTGATGAACTGTAACCCTTCAAACTGTAAGCCAAAATAAACTCTCCATTCTTTAAGTTGCTCTTTGTCAGCATTTCTAAACTTCCCTCTGTGGAGAGACTCAAAGTCGACTTCTCCAAGGTCCTAACCACAAACCAGGCACAATTCCACCAAAGTTCATTCTGGAGAATCAATGAATTTATTGGGTTTCCTTACAGAACATAGTTGACAGGTTACTTGCAGGGTTGAGATGTGAGTGCCCCTCCCACAACAAGCTGCCTCTGGAAAAACTTTATCCAGCAGTGTGTTTTTATTTACTTCCCTAGTGGTCTCTCTAAGGATTGCATATATGCTTCATTAGAATTTGCTTCCTATTTTTACTTAATTCCAATTAAGTAAAGATAGACAGACAGACAGACAGACAGATGCTGATCTATCTATCTATCTATCTGTATCTACTTTATATCATGTATGTGTGTATATTCTCTCTATATACAAGTCCAATAATAATTATGTCTTATATTTTAAAAAGAGAAGGAAAGAGAGCACCAATCTTTTTTGAGATTTGTTTATATTATTTTATGTGTGTGGGTATTTTGCTTGCATCTATGTATGTGCACCACATGTGTGCCCATGGAAGTCAGAAGAGGGCATTGGATCCTCTGGAACTGGAGTTATGGATGGTTGTGAGTCACCCTGTGGGTGCTGAGAACCAAACCTGGATCCTCTGCAAGAAGAATACATGCTCTTAACCATGAGTCATGCTCTTAGCTTCAAGGGAGCATTGTTCTTATATTTACAGGATTTTAAAAGAATATTAACTTTTCCATCCCAATTTTGCCTCTCTCATTTTATTCATATGAATTCAAATTACCAAATAGTGTTATTTCCTTATTCAAATATAATTCTGTCCCTCTCCTCTTCTTTTTGTTGTTATTTTTTTGTTATTGTCAAATAGATTGCATATCTGTAGCAGTAGGCTACAGTCTTTTACCCTTAATTTAGGGAAAGAGAAAGGAAGGATAGAAAGAAATCTTCACTGCTTTTGCAAGCGGCCTTGATAAAGAATGAAAGGTAGAAATCTCCACAGCCTCTTTTAGGCTGTCCTCAGCTTGAAGAGGACTAGCTGACAGTGAGTCAGACTAGTGTCTCAGCTCACAGTCTGTAAACTCAATCTCTGCAAACTTTGTTCTTCTAGGAATTATCACACTAACGACAGCAACCCAACCAATGAACCACCAACCAACACCTACCCCAACTCTCCGGACTTCAGACTTTTTAATGTCCTAAGCCAAAAGTTCCCATAAACCCATGTGGCACACAATCCCAAAAACAAGCTACAGGTGCCAGAAAGACTGCACCCAACCAAATTATAGCCACCTGCATCAAGCATTCCAAACCCAACTCGTAAACAACTATCCACAGCTGGGGTGGGAACACAATCCTAATCCAAACGCCATTTTGTGTTTTTAAAGAAACCAAAATAACAAAAAACTTCTTCCAAATGTTCTTCTACACATATCTACTTCTTAAAAGACTAACACAATTATAGGCATATCATTTTATGTAATGGCTCTTAAAAGTCAGTTAAGACAAGAAAGAACTGACTTTGCACTGTCTTGTTTAGTTACCCGAATAGTTACTTTTACCGGAACTCTGTTTTCACGCACAGATTTGAATGGCTCTCAATGTAATTTCTTTTGTCCTAATGAACTTCCTCTAACATTTCTTCTAAAGTTGGTTTGTCATTAACAATTTCTCTCCATTTGTGGGACTGGAAGTTTTATCTCTCGTTTTTGAAATATGATTTTCGAGATGTTGAAATCTAGGTCAATAGTGTTTTTCTTCTAGCATTTTAAACATGTCATCTCATTGCCTTCTGGCCACCATTGTTTCTGTGGGAAGTAAGCTGTTTATCTCCTAAGGTGCTCAGGTAGCAGCTAAGAAGTCAGAGGAGGCAGAAAGTTCTCATGTGATATATATTACTCTAAGGGAGGTTGATACAAAAGAGCCAGACTGGGCCCTGAATTGCTCCGCATCTCAGTGTGCATTCCTATAGGTCATGTCCTTCTGCCCTGTCACTATCTATTGACCATGGGGGGATTCAATAAAGGGACCCCTACTAAAACAGCATTATGCTGTTGAGATTTTCATCCTCCAAAGGTGATCCAAACAACCTCTTTATATTATAAAAAACTTACCATTATCATTATTATTATTATTATTATTAATTTTGTTTTTTCTAGACAGGATTTCTCTGTTGCAACCCTGGCTGTCCTGGAACTCACTCTATAGACCAGGCTGGCCTCGAATTCACAGAGATCTGCCTACCTCTGCCTCTCGAGTGCTGGGATTAAAGGCGTGCACCACCTGGCTACATTTTATAATTTTATAAAAATGTTTTTTAAACCTTAACTAAAATATAAAGTTTAATAAAAACTTAAAACTTATATAAAAACATAAAATATAGGCCAAGTGGTGGCGCACGCCTTTAACCACAGCACTCGGGAGACAGAGGCAGGCAGATCTCTGAGTTTGAGGCCACCTGGTCTACAGAGTGAATTCCAGGACACCTAGAGTTATAACAGAGAAACCCTGTCTCAAAAAAAATTATAGATTTTATTTAAAAATTTCTGCGTATTGTTGATATGTTATGAGACATTCTCATTATAACTTATTTTATTCTGTGTATATGTACACTTGTGTGTGCGCTTGTGTGTTTGTGTGTGTAAGTGCATGTGCACATGCATATGGAAACTGGAAGTCGGCTTTGGGTCTTGATCCTCAGGTCACACCCACCTTGCTTTCTGAGCTCCAGAGATGCACCTCCTTCCATCTCCCCAGCACTGGGATTACAAGTGAGTACCACGACACCTCGCTTCTTAAACATAGGTTCTGGGGTTCAAACTCCTGCTTGGACAGAAAATATTTTACTGACTGAACTATTCCCTCAGCCATTACTTTAATTCTTTAAACATGATTTCTTTTATATCTTGAAAATACTATAGTTCCTTTGAAGTTTTTGTCTACTAAGTTCCATGTCTTGGAACCCTCAAAAGCAGTCCCTTTGTCTGCTTTCTCTCTTTTTGTGCAGTGGTCAGCTATAGCACTTCCATTCTGCAAGCCCTGTCCTGATTGGTTTATCCTTAAGATTTATTTCTATTTTAAATTATGTGTATGGGTATGTGTATCTGTGTGTGAGATTGTGCACATGAGTCCAGGTACCAGCAGAAGCCAGAATAGGACATTAGATCCCCTAAGGTTGGAGTTATAGGTGGTTGGGAGTTGCCTGATATGGTGCTGGAAAATGAACCCAGATATTCTGCAAGAACAGCAAGTGCTCTTGACCATTAAAGCCATTTCATTGGTCCCCTGGCCAGTTTTAAATTGTCTTCCAAGTCATCAATTTCTAAAATTGGATTGAGTCAATGTTCAGAGTATGGTAAGAGTTCATTTTTTTCTCTTTTACTTTAAAAATGTGTCTGGGGTTTTTGCTAGTTTTGATTTGAGTTTGTTTTTTTCCTTAGCTGCTGGCGATAATGTAGGAAATGAACTGATCAAGGGTAAGTTCTCGATGAGGGGTGAAGGCCTTGGCGGAGTGGTTGTACTTGCTGGTTACAAAGAAAAAAGACCTAGTTGATAGAATCCCCATTCTTTGGTCTCAGCTGAGGTGGAGGGGAGGTTGAAACTGAGGAAAAACAACAGGGGATTAGTTAAAGTGGGAGGGGGGAGGCGTGCCTCATTCTAGGAAAGACCAAGTTTTTCAAGTAGTAAGTGAGCGATCACCCTTCTTTCTTGCCCCCAACCCCAGTCTATGATCTACTGTCGGGAAAAATCCATTTTTTAATTTGTGTTTTAAATTTCTTCTTTACTTACAATTTTGTGTCTTACATTAAAACTTAGTAAAATGAAGACCAAATCTCAAAAAAATAAAGCTTGAACAAAACCAAAAAAAGATAAAATATATAAATACTCCACTGTGACCCATTAAATAATCGTTATGGGAGGTAATGCGAATTGTACATATGGTAACACTGAACTGGGATCGACTCAAGCAAGACAAATATAATGTCATGGTTATAAGATTTAAGGAGGAAAAGTCCATTTTCTGTTTGCTACCTATTTATATGTGTTCTGCTGAGCCCAATTTAAACCGATTTCATGTAGGCAGGAAACAGACTTTACAGTAACGAATCTGCATCTGCATCTTCTCCTAGGCTTCAACATCTGATGGACAATTTGCAATACTGTGAGACTAAAAAAGAACCCAGGAGATTCTTCAATGTGATAGGACTCTGCTGCTCCCTGAGTTGTCCTGACAGGCTGTGGAATCTCAGGGATGACTATTAAAAGGGTCAGTTTCTTTAACGATATTTCCACTGATGTCAGGACAATTGGAAATAACCCTAGCTCAAGGGCAATTAATTAACTCCATGTGTGCATGCCTGTGGTTCAGAGGAGCAGTGTCTAGATAAGCAGAGCCATCTGTTTATCTGGAGGCTTACATCTGATGAGAGAAGTGAGAAGAATCAGAAACATATCCTGTAGCTGCTTCTGACATTAAAAAAATGAGCTTAAACTGGCATTTGTTTCCATATAGGATAAATCTATTTTTCTTTCATTAGATTGCTCCCATCCTTCCCATTAATTGCACATTTTGCACCAGTGACGCAGTGATGTTCAGTGATTACTGGTTGAACAAATGAATGCCACTTTTTACATTCATCGCGATGAAAGGCTTTTCTCAGTGCTGGTCTGCAGCTCTGAGTAGTCACCAAATAATAAACCCATGCAGCCAGTCTAAGGTGTTTCTTACCCTGCCCGAGTGCTGGCAAACCACACACTAATGCGCTGGCCACGAGGATGGCTCCACTGGGGGAGCCCTGCAGTTGTATCTACAGTACCCCACTTGTGCCCATCTTATAAAGAGTTCTAAGTGCAGGAAAATGAGCATAGATTTAGTAAGGCAAAGTCATGATTTATCCAATCAGTCGTTCAGAACCAAAAGCAGACAGTGAGTCTTTACAGTGGGAGCTGAAGGCAGGTCTAAAGGGATAGTCAGAGCAGGAAAGCAATCCAAGAGCCGGTCCTGAGAAGCTGGGAATTGTAAGTCAAAGGTCGGTTAGCTCGTCATGAAGCCTGCATCTGGCCATTGTCAGGACTTCAGTAAATATTGAGTGAACAGTTAAGATTGGGGTTTACAGCCAGTAACACATGGACTTGGGTACATCTATTGGAGGAAAACGGTATATAGTGCCTTTTAAAATACCCTTTAATAACCACACAGACCTGTGTGTGTGTGTGTGTGTGTGTGTGTGTGAGAGAGAGAGAGAGAGAGAGAGAGTGCTATATAGACATTCAGTTGCCTATTATAATATCTGTACATGTGTTAGCAAATTTTAAGCTGTATTTGTGATATTATGCTTGCTGAAGTACAAGAAAAATTTCCTCCAATTCTGTACCTTGATTAAACTGCAGTTATTGCTATAACTGATGTATATTTGAATATGACATTCCACCTATGACATCTTTCAAATTCCTCTGCTCATCCATAATCCTCAGATGTTTGTGAAGCTGGGCTGTTAGGAGAGAGAAGGATTTTCAGAAAGTACATCAAAAGATAAATGGCTTCAGGTTTTCAGTTCCTGCCCATCAAACAGGTTAGCCTTTGGAGGTTTTGAAATAAACACCTTCTCTGGGGCAAGTGAGTAACTTGTATGTTAAGAACAGAATAGTGCCTTCCTTTATAACATTGAATGGCAGATGTCAAGAGGCTAATTCTTAATGGGAAAGAATGGCTGGAAATCATCTATTTGAGTTACCATAGCACCAAAACCAGACAGGGCAGTCTGTTGTCCCTCTGGCTGCTTCTCTGTACTGTCTGTTCTCTTGGTGTGCTGTGTTCATTGTTTAAAAACTCTCTGGGACAAAACAAAGCAGACATCTCTGGTTCTACAACGAGGATGGAAAGATTTTCTTCCTCTGGAAAACAGTATCTTTGTGATCTCATGGGATCCTAGACCTGACACCTGATATTTCAAATACATTGAAAATGACTAGACAAAGCCGTTTGCTGGGATGAGTGGGGGGACAGAAGCATATGGTTCTGATTTTCTTTAATTTAAGTATTAGGGAAAGACGATAAAAATAGAGTCAGCGATGCTCTTAGAGCACATCTTTATTATAACATGCTACAACCAGGCAGAAAAGTGCACGATGCTCATGTCTTATAAACATAATAAATTATGAGAAGATAGAACCATAATCTGAGTAAAAATATGCACTACATCAAATTTTAATAGTTTCCTTTGGCCCCAGTTTCAATCACTATTCCTGTCTCCTCCAAGTAACCAACATCCTTATAAGACTGAAAAGTCAGTTTTATCCATGAGGAAGCTTTCATCAGGGAATCGTGGTCATGTTTCCCTTCTTCACTCAGTATTTTATTCATGAGGCTCACCTATATTGATAAACATGATGGCAGCTTTAGCTTATTCATCTCCACTGTACAGATGTGCTATTACTTATTCATCCTCCTGACAATGGGCACTTGAGTTATTTCCTGGTGCGCCAGGCCCGGAGAGGTGACTCAGCTGTTAAGCGTGTGCTGCTCCCTCAGAGGACCTGAGCTCAGGTCGTAGCACTCACGGAACTCACAACCACTCACTCCAGCTCCAGGAATCCGAAGCCTGCTTCTGGCCTCACTGGGCACCTCATATACGTGTGGAATACACGCACATAGACACATACACATACGTGATAATTAAAACACATCTTTAAAAACAATGTCAATGGATGTCTTTGGCCTGCATATTGGTAAACATCTACAAAGTAGAGTTGATGGGCTAAGAAATATAATTGGGGCATTGTCTCTCCCCTATTGTATGGTGATTTCATTTAAATTTCATATATATATATATATATATATATATATATATATGTATATATATATTTATATATGAAATATATATACGTGTGTGTGTGTGTGTGTGTGTGTGTGTGTGTAAGCTTCTACATTAGTAGGTTTCCATATGTTTTTTCAAAATGCTTTTAGTGTTAGTTGTTCCTCTGCACAGTCCCTCCTTTGCCCTGTTCTCCTATCCCCTTCCCCATTTAATCCTCTTTATCTTTATTCATCTTTATCTCTCCATAATACTATATTCCCCCTTCCTTGGGTGATTCTCCCCACCCCAGTCCCTTACTAGGTACGTAAAGCTCTGTGGTTATTTAGATTGACACACACACATTGAAAGATTAGAAGTTAACTAAGTAAAACCTCCAGTGTCAGGAATGGGTTACATCATGTTGAATCATTGACCAAAAGGGCTCCTCGGAAACCCTTAAACATAACAGGCTACTTATTGCCAAAGGCCATTGGTTATTCTGCACAACCTGATAGTAAAGTCCTATTGATGAAGAGAACACTCCCTCATGTCATCAAACACAGAGAAATTGAACTGGTGCCTAACCAGGTGCTTCACCCCTACTGACCAGTGTTCGTGACACTTGAAAATACTCTGCACACTCCTGGAGGAGAAAGGTATCTCCCAGCTACAGTTTCTGAGTCCTACAACAATGATTTGCCTACAAGAGAAACTGGTGAAAGAGTGGCACAAATATTTTGAGAATAACCAAGCACTTTTTGATTGGATTAAAAGGCCCACTCCATGAAATGGAATCTATACCTGACACTGCTAAAGTGACCTAAAACCTAAAGCTAGGTGGGTCATGGGTCTAGCAGAAAAGCCACTACTATTATTCTGCTAAAGGAGCTATCTTAGTTAGGGTCATTATTGCTGTGATGAAACACAATGACCAAAACAAATTGGGGCGGAGGTTTATTTGGCTTACACTTCCACATCACTGTTCATCATTGGAGGAAGCAAGACAGGAACTCAAACAGCGCAGGAACCTGGAGGCAGGTACCAAAACAGAGACTGTGAAAGAGTGCTTCTTACTGACTTGCTCTCATGGCTTGTTCAACCTGACTTCTTACAGGCTGGGCTCTTGAGCGCCAATCACTAATTAAGAAAATGATCTACAGGCTTGCCTACAGCCCAATTTGCATTTTCTCAACTGATGTTCCCTTCTTTCAGATGACACTAGCTCTTGTCAAGTTGACATAAAACTAGCTAACATAGGAGCATAGCAGTAAAATGACTTCCAGTGACCTAGTGTTAAATTCATAGATTAGTGTCTTGCTCCACTTTCATCAGAGATGCTCCTTTCTGCAGTAGATGGATTAACACAGAGACTCACAAGTGGACAATGTTCAGGGAGTGAGAGACCTTGGAGCACTCAGTCCTAAGTGGGAATCTTCATCAAACTCCTCCCTTTAAGGTTCAGGGGCTTTTGTGGAGGAGGAGGTAGAAAGATTGTAAGATCCAGAATTAACAGGTGGCTCCAGGAAAACAATGTCTTCCTGACACAACCAGAGTGTTGCACATATGCACGCACAGGGACTGTGACAGCATGCACAAGACCTACACAGATTCAAGCTAGACAGAGTGCCAGTACTGAGAAGGAAAAGTGAACACGGAGTCTCACCTCCCAACCAAGAAGTGATTTGCAGTTGATCCCTGCTGGAAAGGAAAAATCAGTTTTCTCCAATGGAGTATCACTGGATATATCATTCATATTCCAGGGCAGGCTGCATGCCCAGGTGTAGTTGGCCAAGGCAAAACCAACACCATGCATTGGCCAGTGTGTTGTGTGTGTGTGTGTTTTATTTTGGCATTTTCTTGTTGTGTTGGCTTTTTCTTTGTTTCGACTTTTTGTTTTTGAGAGAGGGGAGGGAAGAACAAGAAGTTGAGTGGGTAGGGAGGTGGGGAGGGTCTGGAAGGGGTTCAGGAAGGGGAAAACTTGATCAAAACGTATTGTATGGAAAAATTCTAAATAAATACTAAAAAAAAAATCAATGAGCCGAAGACTATACACATGTTCATCCCAATTGGTGGCCCATACTGTTTTCCAAGGTAACTCTACTAATTCACAGCTGAACAGTGGAATTCATCTCACCCCATAAGCTTGAAACTGTCGATTGGTTTTATTTCTGCCATTTTGGTGAGTGCGAGATGGGATTTCTCTGTGTTTATAATTTGCATTTTCCTAATGCCTAATGAGGCTCGGCACATTTTTAGATGCTTATTTCACAATTAGTATTATATATATATATATATATATATATATATATATATATATATATGTATATATGTATATATATGTATATATATACACACACACACATACATACATATATACATATATATGTATATACATATTATATATATATATAATTTCTGAAGTTCTGATTCAAGACTTTTATCCAGTTTCCTATTGCATTTTAGTAATAATTCTTAATATTCTCTGGATACAAGCCATTATTAATACTGGTTGTTAGAAATAACTTTCTATGTGACTTATTTTTTCACTCCATTTACTTTTTGATTCTTTCATTTTTCATATTATAATTAATTGCATAATTTCTCCTTCTTTTCCCTTTTCTCCCTCCAAACCCTCCAATATACCACTCTTTGCTCTCTTTCAAATTCATGGCTACTTTTAAAATTACTTTTACGTGCATCTATGTATGTGTGTGTACATATATATTCCTAATGTAGCCTTCTCAGTCTATGTGTTACTGTGTGTATGTTTTCAGGGTTGGCAATTGGCATTGGATAGTCAATTGATGAATTCCCTGGGGAAGACTATTTCTCCCACTCCCGGTATTTCTAAGTTGCTTATAGTTCTTTCTGTAGGGTTAAGGGCGCGTGGGCTGTCCCTTATCAACTTTGGCATATCTGTTGTTCTGTGCTTATTCAGCTCATGTTTAGGCAGTTAAATTCGTGGAACTTTATGTGTGTAGCTTCTGACGCATCTCACAGCAAACTCCCTGAGACTCTGGGTCTTATAATCTTTCCACTTACTCTTCCACAGTGTTCCCGAGACTTGGGTGCAGGAATTGTTTTGTAGGTATAGCCATTGGGACTGAGCTCTACAACCCTGCATTGATGTGGTTTTCGGTGATAGTCTCTGTCCGTTGCAAAGAGAAGTTTTCTGGTTTTTTTTTTTTTTTTTTTTAATGACAAGTGAGGATTACGCTGTTTTAGTAAAGTTGTTATGCTGTTTTAGGAAAGTGGTTGGTTGTACATTCTCCTCCAAGATCCGTGACCTCACTAGTCCTGGGTGGTTGGCTAGGTTTCCAGTACCAGGAATGATTTTTATCTTGTTGAGTAGGCCTTTAAGTCCGACTAGAGAGGTGTTGGTTACCACCATTGCTTTTGTGCCACTACTGCACCCTTAGGGTTTTCATATCATGGTAGTCATCGAGTGGTTCATAGGCATCACAGCTGGATAGGACTGTTGGTTGCTTCCCTCTTTTGGAAGCTTGCACGGCACCTTCTGGTACCATGAACGTCCTTAAGGAGGAGACAATCAGGTCAGTTCCAGCTCAGGGACCTCTGGACCCTATGTCTGAAGTGCATGGTATCTCCAGCAATAGGGACTTACCATCCATTTCAGAAGGCTGACCAAAGGCACTAGCAATAGTCTGTAGTGTTTTGGGAGTTTCTTGGACAACCTTTACCAACTTAAAAGAGGGCTTCTCATGCCTGGTTAGGTGTTTGTTTGTTTGTTTGTTTGTTTGTGTTTTGGTGTGTGTTTCTTTGGCTCTTAGAGGAAGAATTGTCAGCAAAGATAAGAAAATTTCATTAAAACTATATATGTATAGTATATTTATACACAAATTTATGTGTATTGTAATGTTTTTATTAGATAGTTAATAGAATGCTTCCTTATAACTTTTTAAGACATCCTTACTGTTATTTTGCCTGCATCCCTCCTTCTTCTGTATTTATCTTTTTTCCTGTCCATAATTAGAGCTCCCTTCTTTGCTCCAATTTCCGTGATCAGATCACTTGAACCCTGGTCTTCTCCCCACTGTTGCCAACCCCCTTCCCCACAATGGTCCCTTTTAATTTTTCTTATTTCTGCAGTCACTGCAGGATATGTACTCAGATCTGAAGATTTGGATCTAGGAGCCTCCAATGAGAGAGAACATGTGACGTTTGTCTTTCTGGGTTTGGGTTACCTCACTCAATATGCTTTCTGGTTCCATTTAGTTTTTTTTCCCCCATTTCTTAGCTAGTTTGACTAGAGTAGAACGAATATGCTGACTTAGTATCCCTGGAGGTGGATGGTGAGTGCTTTGGGCATATCCAAGGAGCAGTATAGCTGGGTCATAGGGTAGCCTTATATTTAGCTTTTTTTGAGAATTCTCTACAATTTCCATAGTGGCTGCACCAGTTTGCAACCCCACCAACAGTGAGGAAGTGTTTCATCTTCCCCACACCCCCTCCAGAATTTGTTGTCCATTGTTTTGTTGATCTTTGCCCTTCTGACCGGGGTAAGATGAAATCTCAAAGCTGTTTTGATTGGCATTTCCCTAATTTCTAGGCAATATAAACTTCTAAAAAGATATTTTTTAGCCATTTCTTTCTTCTTTTGAGAACTCTCTCTATATATATATTCTGCATACTAATTCTCTGTCAGACGCATAGCTCACAAAGATTCTTTCCCTTTTTGTGGGGTTCCTCTTTACCCGGTTGAATGGTTCTTTAGCTGTGTAGAAGAGTTTTAGTTTCATGATGTCCCATTTGTCAATTGCTGATTTTAATTTCTGGGCAACTGAAGTCCTATTCAGAAAGTCATTTCCTATGTCCGTACAATGGAGAGTACTGTCCGTGCTCTTAGATGGCAGCGCCAGTGCCAGCACTTCTGATTTTACGTTTGGTCTTTGATCCGTTGGAGTTATTTTTTTTGTGCAAGGTGATAGATACGTATCTAATCTCGTTCTTCTGCATGTGGATAGATGAATTTCCAGATTCAACAAAACCACCACTATCAAATCAAGAAGTCAACAGCCTAAACAGACACACAACAAATGAGGAGGTTGAACTGGTAATTAACCCAAGACCAGATGAGTTCACTGCAGAATTCTGCCAGATTCTCACAGGAGAGCTACAGCCAATCCTCCTTAAACCAAAGGTCATCTCAGCCTTGTGTGCTGCTGCTAGCGTGGTTTGCGTTGTGACGCACCCATTTTACAGAATGGAAGCCTCACTGCACTCCTCTGCATGTTTATTCGTGTGACACCAACAGACTCTTTCCCAACACTATGTCTTTGGAGAAATGTCTGTATAAATCACTTGCCCAGTTTTGATGGAGTTATTTGTTTTTTTATTGTTAAGTTGTAGGAGTTTTTTCCTCCCCTACATTCTGAACACAAGTCTCTTATTCAATATATAATTTACAGCCTCTGTGGTTGCTGGTTAACTCTGATGACGTTCTCTGAAGTACAAAAGTTGGTGGTTTTGATGAACTTTGACATCTGTTTGTTAATCATTGTGCCTTTTGCAGCATATCCAAGACATAAGTGCCTATCCTACAGACACAAGGGTTCACTCTCATGTCTTCTCAGAGTCTTACCACGTTAGCTCTTATATTTAGCCCGACCGTACACTATGACTTTTACGTGAGAAGAAAGGAATCAGATTCCAGCTGCTCATTCGGCACGCGCTGGAAAGATGGTTCTTTCTCCGATGAGTCTTCTTGGCGTTGTGGTTGAAAGTTATTAGCCATTAATGTGAGAAATGACTTCTTTGCTGCCCATTCTATCCCTCCACATATCTGTATGTTTACATCTGCATGGCACTCCCTTGGTTTCAATAGCTTCACTGTAATGTTTTTAAAAAGATTTAAAAAACTTTTTTCTGTCCTTGTCTCTCTGTCTTTCTCTGCATCTGTCTATCTCAGTCTCTGTCTCTGTCTCTGTCTCTGTGTGTGTGTGTGTTTGTGTGTGTGTGTGTGGTGTCATGCATGTGCAAGTGCCTGCCAAAGTCAGAAGACAGCACTGGGTCTCCTGAAGCTGGAGTTGCAGTCCTGTGGAAGAGCAGCAAGTGTTCTTAACCACTGAGCGGTCTCTCCAGCTACCTTCACTGTAACTTAGATTCTAGAAAGGGTGAGGCTGCCTATATTTGTTCTTCACTTTCAAGATTGCTTTGATTCCTCTGAATCTTATGTTTCCCTATAAATGAACTTTTCAGTTGCCTTGGGGGAGGGAGGAAAGGTGAGTAGGATTTGGTAGGCATGGTGTTAAATCTGTAAATCAATTTAGGGCATATTGTTCTCTTAACAATAAATAGTAAGACTTCAGACATGTGACCCTGGCTAGCTTACTCCCTATTTAGATATTCTTCAATTTCTTCCCACGGAGGTTTTTTTTTTTAATAGTTCCAGCGTGCAAATCTTGTGCTTCTGTTGTTAAATTTATGTCTGTGTTTTCTATTATTTTTGATGCTATTGTAAATGGAAGTTTCTTAACTTCAGATTGTTTATTATCAATATACTATTGATTTTTATATTGCGATCAGTGACCTTCAATGCTACTGAATTTGGTTCTAATACCACTTTGATAATACCTTGGGATGTTTATGAATGAAGTAATAACAACTGCAAGTACAGTTTTACTTTTTATTTCATATCTGGATGCTGTTATTTCTCTTACTTTGTCTGCTACTCGGTGTCTTAGTTAACTGTTTTTGTTGTGAAGGGACAACAGGACCAAGGTAGCATAAATGGAAGCATCTAGTTGGAGACTTGCTTTCAGTGTCAGGGGCTGGGTTCATGACCATCACGGTGGGGAGCATGGCGCAAGCAGGCAGGCCTGGTGCTGCAGCAGTGGCTGAGAGCTCACATCTGATTTACAAGTAGAGGCAAAGAGAAAAAGACTGGGTCGAGTGTGGGCTTTTGAAACCTCAAGTCCATTCCCAGTGACACACCTTCTCCAACAAGGCCACACCTCCTAATCCTTCCCAAAACAGTTTACTAACTGGGAACCAAGCTTTTACGTATATGAGCCTCTAAGGCACACTCTCATTCATACCGTCGCCCTTGGCTCTACTTTCCAGTACAATACTGAACAGAAGTGATGAATGCAGGTGTCTTTGTTCTCTTCTAGATATTTTTCAGCGGGCAAACATTCAGTGTATCATCCATTAGCATAAAGTTAACTTTCTGGTTACCACAGATCACCTTGTTAGGTCGAAATGTTTGCCTTCTATTGCTAGTTCATGAGAACACATTGGTCATGGTGTTCAGACCTTTTTATATGTTGTTGAATTAATTTTGATACTATTTTGTTTTATTTTTTTAAAAGGAAGAAATACTTTAATTGCTACAAAACCATGAAAGGCAGGCATTAGAAACATGCATTTCATAAGACACTTTGTTAGGGATACTTTTGTTTTGTCTTCCTGTAGGTCCCGTTCATTTAAAAACGTACTACTCAAGAACAGAAAAGCAGCTTTACCTTCAATAATAACTTTCTAAAGCTGAGAGATTTGAAAACAACAGTGAAAAACCTCACTATTTTTTAAGCAGTACACGATACTGTATTTGCTCTCAAATAGTTCAAAAGATCTCTATTTGCTATCGAAAGCAAAGCACTGCCACGAACCAAGCTTCATCACTGGAAGGTAGACACAAGTCACAGCCGACATGTAGGTTACTCATTTGACTGCAGTGAAGCCATGTTATCGTTGACTAATGAGGTGATAACACTAGCCGAACACACAGAACACGAATGTTGTGGAAGTTTATTCTCAGTTGTGTTTGAAATAATTGGTTTTGTGCACTGTTGGAAGAAGGGATGCACAGGCCTTGGCATTTTGTGTGGTCTGCAGGTGATGGATTCTGAGGGAAATGTCTGATTGCTTATGATCTGCACCTGCGGAGTGCTGCGCCAATAAAACCCCTGAGCTCAGAAGCTCAGAGCCTGACTCTGGCCAGGAGAGTGGTTCTCTCCGCTGAGTTCTGGCAGGACTTCCACCTATGAAAATTGCTGTATCTCTTCCTTGCTAAACCCACCCAGCAGTGTGCTATTGCACACAAGTGCCCAAAATGATGTGCTTTGCATATACAAATTTCTATCCTTGAGGGATGGCTGTCAAGTAACAAGAGAGATTTAATATAGACAGCCAAAGAGATAAGGGTCCCAACATATGAAAAATATCTATGTGAAAGAGGATGGGATTTACTGAGAAGCATAATTATACAACAATTCCAAGGAAGGTCAAATAATTTTTAAAACTGTATTCTTCAATGTTCCCAGTTAGGCCAAAGGCTCAGTAAATTCAGAACAGTTTGAAGAAGACTGATTTTCCTCTTTCTTTTCTTTTTTCCCTTTTCGTGATGTTTTCTTTTCTTTCTTTTTTTGCTTGTAATTTTGTTCTTTCTTCTGATCCTTTGTTCCTTGTGTTTTGAAGTGTCATCTCTAGCGGAGGAGCTGGAATAAGACCTTTTCCTCCTATTTTCAATTTAATTTTCTCAGCCCACCCCCCTTTCCTCACTCACTCTTTCCTCCTGCGAAGCCTGCAGTGTGCTCAGCTCTTCATTCTCTCTAGCGCTGCCGCCCTCGCTGCTCACGCTGCTGACATCTGATGGGATGTCCTTTTTGGGAATCCACTCAAAAGAACTGTGGAGCTCAAAAGTGAGATGTCTAGGGTAGCCACATTGTCCCTGTTGCAACCTGGAGCTGCCATGGCGTGGGTAAGCGGGGTCACATGTGACGGGGAGACAGAAAGGAGGGCTGTCTGGGAGGAGAACCAAGAAGTGGGAGATCAGGGATAAGCGGGAACAGTAGTGGGGGAGACAAGCAAGAACAAAGTATACTGAAGTATAACCGTAGAAATGGTATAATGAAACCTATTACTTTTGTATGATAATTTAAGAGATAAAACCTAGTATCAATGTGGGTTTACATGCCTATTATATGTGTGTTTCTATCAGTAAAACTTACACCAGTCATTGGCATGCATATACGGACATCTTACATAAGTTCACTCTCTGGAACACCCTTTGCTATGTATTCATAGACTTATAACTCATGGTATTACCTTTTTGATACAGTTAGCAGAAGGAAAGCCTTTTTGGTTTAAAGTAGAAATAACTAGGTTATGGTGCCCATGGTGGTTTAAAATGCGGACCTGGTGAGTGGTGGGACCTAGCTTTGCATCCTGGTCATCGTCCTTAGCTGTCTGTATCAATCTTTGCTTCCTCCAGTGTCATCCATGTAGGACTAGCTGGGATAGAATGGGCTTTTGAAACTTCAAAACCTGCCACTGGAGACACCTGTCCTCCAAAAAGGCCACACCTCCTAATCCTTCCCAAACAATTCCACCAACTGGGGACAAAGTAGTGAAACATATGAACCTTTGGTGCCATTCTCGTTTAAACCACCACAATATATAACTTTCAAAAAATCTCTCATTGCCAGTCCCCATCTACCAAGAAAAACTGACAGTCAGCTTATTATCCTCCTGCCAGGATGACTTTGTGTATGAATTTGAAATCATACATATTCTAAACAGTTCAATCTCCTTATTTCACTGATAGGAAAACTGAAGTTCAGGAAGGTTGTAAAACATCCTCACAGATAGGGCTGGGCCAAACCGGAGACCAAGACTCTTTTCATACTGAACACTAACACCACACACATGTGTTGTATCCTTTGACGTTTAGACAGAGGACCCCCCCACCTTCACAACCTCATCACACTGTGCCACTTGTACTGTGGAGGTGGCCTCTCGTACTTTTCAAAGCCCGCCATCGGAGACACAGGTCCTCCAAAAAGACCACACCTCCTAATCCTTCCCAAACAGTTCCACCAACTGGGGACAAAATATTCAGACATATGAGCCTCGGGTGCCATTCTCATTGAAACCAGTTTTAAATAGCCTCGGATATTCTTTCTCAGAACCCTAATGTTTCTGCAAGCAATCTCAAATTTAAAATATATATTTAGGGGGCCTAAAGAAATGACTCAGTGGTTAAGAACACTTGCCACTCTTCCCAAAGACCCGAGTTTGGTTCCCAGCACCCATGTCCGGAGGATCACCACTGTCTGTAGCTCCAGTCCTCTGACCTGCACACGCGTACATACCCACATGCAGGCATACACACCAAAAACAGTAATAAAAGTTGAAAATACTTAAAAATATATATTTGGAAGGAAACCACCCAGTAGCTCCTTCTCTTATCCTGTCGCAACCACACAGCAGTCGTGAGAGGAGCAGGGGTCTGTGTGAGATTCAAAGTCCTATTCTTTGTCACATCAAAACTAAAAAATGCAGTGATGGCTTTATTTTTATTTATTTATTTTTATCTCTCTAGGGTTATGGGGTGGATTGTTGTCTACTCTAATCAGCCCTGTTTGGGGGAAGTAATAGTCAAGTAAAGCTGTTTTTGTTTGTTTGTTTTATTTCATGTGTATGTGTTTTGCGCCTTCACATATGTGCACCACGTGCATGCAATGCCTGCAGGAACCAGAAGAGGGAGTCAGATCCCCTGAGACTGGAATTAGAGATGGTTATGAGCTGCGGTGTGGGTGCTGGGCATCAAACCTGGGTTCTCCGGAGAAGCAGCAGTGCCCTACCACTGAGCCATCTCTCCAGCCTTCAAAGTTACTCTTTGAAAATATTTGTTTTTATTTGATAATCTATGGCTCTTGGGGATTTCATCGTCACCCCACATGGTGTAGCATCTTTATGTATCTGTGTATATACATACACATGCCTTACATGTGATTTTTAGGTAAACATAAAATAATACGATTCCCTGTGGCTTTTCACACACCCTGCATGTAATTTATACCCCCTCCCTTCCTCTTGCTTTGCCTTACGTTTTGATTTAATTTGAATTCATTAAGTAGACATTCATCTTTTTGATGCTAAGGATCTAGTTGAGGCCACACAACTACAAACTGCCTGAGTCAAAACTGAGAGCCCAGGATTCCAGGGTGCGCCATTCCGCGTCTACCACTGACCACGCCCTTCCTCACACCTGCTCTTAACCTTTGTGCACTACTTTGCTAGGGCATTCATAACTAAGGACCCCAGACTGAAGGGCTCGTATGACAGAGAGGTATCCCCTCATATTTCTGAAGCTGAAGCCCAAGGCGAAGGTGGGGGTCAGGCTGGTTCCTCTGAGAGCTATGAAGGAGAGTCTGTTCCAGGCTCTGTATGTGGTTTTGTGGGTTTGCTAGAAATCTTTGGTGTCTTTGCTTTGCATATTCATCACCAGGATCTCTGCCTGTGTGTTGACGTAGATCCTTTCCATGTGTGTCTATATCGAAATTTTCCTTTTTATAAGGACACCAATAACATGGTGCGCTGGCTAATTTTAACCTTGACACAGGCTAGAGTCATCTAAGAGGAGGGAACCTCAATTAAGAAAATGCCTCCATAAGATGGGGCTGTACACAAGCCTGTGAGGCATTTTTTTGATTAGTGATTGACAGGGAATGGTCCAGCTCATTGTGGATGGGGTCACCATTGGGCTGGTGGTCGTGGATTCTGTAAGAAAGCAGGCTGAGCAAGCCAAGAGGAGCAAGTCAGTAAGCAGCACCTCTCCATGGCTTGCGCATCAGGTCCTGCCTCCAGGTTCCTGTCCTGTTTGAGTTCCTGTCCTGACTTCCTCTGAATATGAACAGTGATGTGGAAGTATAAGCCAATAAACCCTTTCCTCCACAACTTGCTTTTGGTCATAGTGTTTCGTCATCCTAAACACATGGGGTTTGGGGTCCACCCTTAATCCATTATGACCGCAGCTAACTACATCTATACAATGGTGTTTTAAAAAATAAGGTCATATTCAAGATACTTGCTGCTAAGACGTCAACATCTGAGCCTGAGGGGAATGAATCCAACTTGCACACTTTGCCTACTTTGTCTAAAAGGTTATCGACCCAGGGAAGCTTCAGTGCCCCTTTGGGTATCCCCAGTGATGAGCTGTGATCTTCATCAGATCATGAACAAGCTACATACTGAATTATCCCCATCTGTGCAAGTCCTGGGAACCCCATGTGGTCTGCCCGGCCCTGGTCACCTTTTCCCAGCCCCCTACAACTCTTCACCCTCAAGAGATCTCCTCTCCAGACCCGCCTGTGAATCTCAGCTATTTCAGCCGCCCTGGATTCCGAGCTCCATTTCCTTAACTCAGCAAAGCTGCCAGACTCCGGATTTCTTCCCTCTCCACCCACGCAGCACAGAAACCACCTTCAGGCAAGAAGCCAAGGTGATCTTCAGGCTCAGCATTCAATTCTCCTTCCTGGGAGAATCACAGTCCTGTTGTCAAATGAGCTCAATTATTTCCTAGCTTTTTTCCCCCCAGTGCCCAGTTGTTTAACCCTTCTTATACCACTATATTTACCAGTGCTGGCTTTCTTTTTTTTTTTTTAGTAGTGTGTCAAATACTGAAATGTGGTATGTGTGCATTACAGCTGAGCGATCTTCCCAGAGTTCTCACAAGAGCCTGCTACTGACATGTAACCATCGGCGTTCTCCCAGTCACACCTGCAAGCCGGGAAATGTTCACTTAGCACCCTCTGAGGCCATAAGATAAGTGACAGGGACAAGAGTGAAGCACCCCTAAACTCAGGCGATCCCAGAAAAGCACAGAGCCTGCCTTGCTGTCCATAGCTGCTGTTGCTTGCTGGTTTTACTGCTGTGCTCCATGGATTGGATAGAAAGACAGTCTAGCTTCTGTCAAATATTTGTGTGCAGATGCACCAAATTATCTAAACCCAATTCAATACTTTCTCTAAATTCTCCATAAAAGGAGGAGAAATAACCTCTGATATGAATGCTGTCACTCATTGTAGAAGTCTCAGTTCCCGCTTGTCTAATTACTGCTATTTGAACTTTGGCAGGTTCCCTCTGGGTCTCCTAGTGGCTGGAATGGGGATTGTATATTGCATAATTGCATAATTGCATTCTGAGTATAAAAAAGGAGCATATGTCTACCACCATAGCCCATTATGCAGCTGACTCACGGAAAAGCAGCCTGGGCTTGGCGCTGCAGTAAGAGGTTCCCGGAAGGATCTGTACCCCAACATCTTCCTCAGTGGTCTTTCCCATGCTTTCCCCCAACAGGCCAGTGCGTCTTAGGGCTTTTTCTTTGGGAAAAAGTATGTGTCTGTGTAGAAAATTACACATACGTTTACTTACTGGAAAACATCAAGTCAATGCTTTCTGCTGACCCCTTTGAAGGGGTCGGTTTCCAGTTGTTGCTTTACCACTGGAACTTTATATATATAAAGGCATATTTGAATGAGGGCTTGGAGAAGGAGAAGGGTAAAATAAGGAAGTTTTGTCTACCATAGGTGAGTCCAGGGCCTTTTCAAGTGGCAAGATGTACCAAAATGGGGACTCAGTTGCAGATTGCGCCCGGACCCCCACCCCAGGGCAGTGTTGTATAGACTTAACGCTGATCAGGCGATGGACAACTCGATTAAAAACACAGTCAAGAAAACTTGTCACATACACATGAAATACACCCCAGACACCCCCCTTCCCCGGCCTTCTGAAGGGGAGGAGGCGACAAGATTATTTGTCCACGGAGTGCCTGTGTCAGAGGTTGTTGTCCCCTTCTCAGCAAGCCTCGAATCTGCCCGAGGATTCATTGGTACGGTCAGACCACGGAGTCACCATCCCTGCTCCTGCTTTTCCATGGAAACAATGAAGGAAATTATCCCACACCCTCCTTTCACTCCGAACACTGTTTTTAGTGTCACTGTTTGCTGTAGAAACACCGGCTTCGTTCTTTCCCCTTAATGCTGCAGCACTTTGCTGACAGAGAGGAGAAGGAGCGGCTGCTTCAGTGCTTCTCGGGAGGGAGGATGTGTTTTGGGTACCAAACACCTGCTTTCTGAGCACGTTTTGTTTGTAACTCAGCCACAAATTAGTAACTGCCCAAATCCTGGCCATTAAAATATTTTGCGGGTGTTTGTGTGATTTAAAAAAAATCCATTTAAAAATATGTACTCTATGAAATCAGTAAGATGCCATTTTCTTATCAAGGGGGCTAAGAATATGGCCATTTGTTCTGCTGTGAAGATAGTTGACTGTTGAAGTTTTGTGACCAGAGAAATGCTACAGACTGCAGAACAGGACAGAGAGGTCAGCAGGGGTGTGCACACACCCTTCTCCAGATGCAGGGAAGAGGCTGTGCTTGGTCATCAGAGGATAACCTTGAAGCAGGCACTCCCTTATTCTCCAGAAAATGAGAGTGGGAAGTACATTCTCTGAGATCCTGGGAAGAGCTAAGCTTCCAAATCTGAATTCCAGTCACGTAGCACATCGTGCTGGGGAGGCAAGAGCAGCTCCAGGAAGCTCCTTCCCAGTGAAAACCGTGAACGGCATTGGGTACCAGAAACACAGCAGCGCGCTCATTGGCAGAGATTATCGCTCTTATTCAGCGTCTTAGATTTACACTCCCACATTTGTTCTCCTTGCTTCTAAATTAGTCAGTGCAAAGACTTTTAAAAGATTGGCTGGTTTAAAGTCACATCTGAGAAAAGGAGCTATGTGGGCCAGCACGAAAATCAGATCCACCCTTGCTTGCTTTCTCTGCTGGAGAGAAAAGTAGTGATTTGGACCTTTTCTTGATAATTGGAGTTCTCAGTTCTCTTATTTTAATTATTATCCCATATGGACATGAAATTATTGTTATTGATATTGTTCCCCTATCATCCTCTAGATTTTTCCATGATCCAGAAAGCTGACTGCACATGTAGATAAATAGCTAACAAGTATTTTCAGAAACAATGAAGGTTAAGCATTCAAGCACAGTGTTCTGTGGAAAATAATATACTGATGCCTAAAATCACCACAACTCTGGTGATGTTTAGGTGTCCTGAATGAAAGAACCCATCTTCTTGAAAGGAGGAAAGGATTGATAATAAATCCTGCAACATTTGGGTGGGTTAAACAGAAATTGTTTTGAAAGCATTGTGATAGACATTGAGGGAAAAAATCTCTATGTTGTGGAAGAGTCTATACATTGTTGAAAGGTATTTAAATGGTTGTCCAAGATTCCAAAACAGATTATCAGTGTTTAGCACGTGCACGCGTGCACACACACACACACACACACACACACACAATCATTAGCAACAGCAGGAACAAATGATGCCTCCTAGCCAAGAGTCGGAATCCTTTTAGAGTGGGGTCAGTGATAACCTTCATTTAGAATAGTAATTAGTAAGCTCATTCAGGTAGCATTTCACCCCAGCGTGTCTGATGGGCCGCTGCTAAAGACTGCCAGTGTTCAAGGCCCGGGAAATGGAACCTGGAACCCAGCAATGAGATGGGATATCTAAATAAATGTCTTATCAGTCACCTATTGTTGTGATAATAAATTGCTACAAACTTAGTGAAGTGTGTGTGGTGTGTGTGTATGAGTGCATGTGTGTGTGCATTTGTGCGTGTGCATGTGTGTACATGTGTGCATGTGTGTGTATTTGTGTATGTAGTGCGTGTGTGTGTGTGCATGTGTGCAAGCATGTGTGTGTATGTATGTGTGGGTGAGTGTGTGGGTGCATGTGTGTGTGTGCATGTGTGTGTGTGCATGTATACTCATACACATGTGGACACCAGAGGGAAATGTGTGATGTCCTGCCCTATTGCTCTTCTCTTCATTCCTTTGAGACAGAGGCTCTTGCTGGAGCCATTTTGCTATTTGAGCTCGGCTAGTTGGCCAGCAAGCCCCACAGTCCTCCTATCTGCGTCCCGGTATGTTGGCGCCAAGGATCTGAACTCAAGTCCCCACACATGTGCAGTGAGCACGTTACTCACTGAGGTAGCTCCTTAGCTCCAAACTGGTAGTTTTAAATAACCCAGTTCTTTTCTAGTTCTGGGGTTGGTGTCCTGGTAGGAATCACACTGGGATAAAACCAAGGGGTTAGAAGGCTTGTGCTCTTCTGGAGGCTGAAGTGGTGCTTCTTAGCCTTTTTAACATTAGAGGATTCCCACTTTTCTGGGTTTATGGCCCCTTCCCTCCACCCCAAGGCTGTATTCAGTGGAGCTCTCCTTAAGTCTCCTGATATCTCTCAGGATACATTTACCAATATGAGGGACCCACCCAGATGATCCAGGAAACTCCTCTCACCCTGCACTAGGCTGATTAATGACCACATTTCTGTAACTGTTCCATTTCCTGTGAAGAAGCAAGCCCATATATCCACATGAGAATATGGTGGGAACTGGGTTTATACAGTGCCCGAGAGTGGCCATGGCTGGTGAGGAGCCTCCCAGGGAGCAACGAAACTGTGTCTAGTTGTGCTTCAGGCCTGTGGGTGCAAGAGTCTTAGGCTCACTCACACCTACTCACCTGGGAACCCCTTTCTGCAACTCTCCTCAGAAAGGGAACGCAGGGAAATGCACACTGACGGATCATCCACACAGCATGAAAGAATGCTGTAGCACACTCTGGAAGCAAGGCAGTAGCAAAACCCTAAACATTAAATTGTGAAATAGCCACATAGCAGAATGTTAGGAAGTCCGTAAGAATTTATACTTATGAAGACTTTTTAATGTGCGTGTAGGTGTGTTTGCGTGTGTGTGGGCAGACAAGCGTATGGATGTTCACCTGCATGTGTGTGTGTGGGTAAGCCTGAAGTTGACTCGGGGAATCTCCCTTGATTGTTCTCTCTTATTCTTTGAGGCAGGGTCTCTCAGTTGAGCCCTGATATGGGCTCGACCAGGCACCCAGCTTGTCTCTGCTTTCCGAATGGAATTCCAGGTGAGACGGCCATGATCTCGGCCAGCATTTACAGAGGTGTCAGGGATTCTGACTCCGGTCATTGCACTCATACAGTGAGGCAGCTCAATTAGACACTGCCACCAAGGTTTACTTGAGTGACAGGCCTTTCTGCCTGGAGAGTAATGTCCAGGCTGGCTCCTGGCTCCAGAGCTCCACCCAGAGAGGAGCATGCTTCACTTGCCTGTGGGGGGGGGGGGGGTCTCTGCTTTCTGCATTCAAGTGAAATCAAAGGAAGTGGTTGTCTTCCAGAGGCCCACAAGCAGAGGGAGGAATTGTCCTAAAGAACACAGTGTCCCCACTGCCAGCTCAGGTGAGAAAGCCGGCCACCTTGGGCTTAGCGCTCGTCACTCCTCGATAACCCTCTCATTTAACCAATGCAGGGCAGTGGAGACTCATTTCTAGCTAGGTCTTCTTAGTGATGATGGTGATGATGTGCCAGGAATTGTCCTGGATTATTTCCATCCTTGTGACCAAAAGTAACTTGGTAGTGGTGGGGTGGGGTGGTATTTAGCTTACACACCAACATTTAGAGAAGCCAAGGCAGGACCTCAGGCAGGAACTGAAGCACAGACCATGTGGGAGCATTGCTTCCTGGCTTGCTTTTATTTTTACAACCCAGGACCACCTGCCCAGGTGCAGTACCCCCCATAGTAAGCTGGGCCCTCCCACATCAATGGAGAAAATCATCTCAGGCATGCTTACTAGCCAATCTAATGGAAGCATTTCCTCAAGGCTCTCTCTTCCCTGATGACTCTAGCTTGTGTCAAGTTGACCAAAAACTAGCCAACACGGGAATAATTGAATGAAAAGGAAATAGAAGCCTTTAAAATATAAATATAAAAAGCTTTTACAACTGCTGCTCTCTGATGCCCTGAAGGAGGCCTCTCTCTGTAGGGAAAGCTCGATCTCCTTTTCTAATTTAAAGGCCTTTTCATTGTCAGTGTTGGAGACCACTTTGGAAAAGGCAGCCCTGCTCAGCACTAAGAACAAACTGTGGGTTCAAACTCTGCTTCTGCCACTTCAACTGTGGCCACAGTCCTTGTACTTGTCCACAGACTTGTCCTCAGCATGGAGAAGGATCAGCCCTTTGCTCGTACCATGGCAGTAATGATGGCTCTCTGTTCAGGGTTCTGCTGGGGACTGAAGCATTTCACTGAGGGGCTGTTTGCAAATGGCTTGGAACAACATCTAATTTTTGACAATCATGTGTTCCTAGAGGAGATTTAATGGGCTCAGGAGTGGCACTACCTCCTTTGTCAGTGGAGTCTCTTCCCTTTGGAAGGTGGCTGTTTAGGGAGAGCTAAGAGAGACTTTCTAGCTTCTGGTAAGCCAACAACCCTATGCTCCTGGCTTTAAGGTGGTTTCCACGGCTTAGGAAACTATGTTTCTTTTGAAGTTCTACAAAGGCTTACCTGAATATATTAGCCTTTTCTCATCTGGCTTTGGTGACAGCAGCACTAAGAAGAGCTGCTTGGACAGCAGCTCTGAGAACCAGAGTTGTTCATGAAGGTGAAAGTTCCTGGGGGTGAGTGATAGGCTGCTCTTCCTTCTTACATTTCCTCCTCTGAAAGCAGAAAGGTCTTTACTCTCCAGCCTACAGACAATTTTCCATGTTGCTAACCTAGTCACAAAGTTCCCAACTCCTTTCTATTTTGGGTGTTGACACTGTGTTCTCAGCCTTGGTTAATCACCAAGATTTTTTTTTTTTTTTCGTCCTTCGAAACCCTCCAGGAACTTCAAAAGCCACCCACAAAGCACACACAAATAAAGCCAGAGGCTTCTGATATTCTGGAAACAAAATTCTTAGGTTAGAGAGACAATTTACTGAGTCAATAAATTTTTAGTGGTTGAAGCTGAGCAGAATACATGTGAATCTGAATAGCAAGCAGCAGCAGGCTCAAGGTGGGAGAGGGCTCGGGTTTGCTTGTAGCTGTTCAGCTTAGTTTGAGGATTTCAAACAAGACAAACATATACACCTAACCAATTCATTTTCTCCGCCGTGAGTCACCTGCTCATTGTGAATGGTTGTTAATTTGGGGGCTGGGAGACTGATTCACGATTTGTTTATGTTCTTTTCATGGAGGGAACTTAATTCATTTTTTCCATCAAAGGGGACTTTTACGTGATTACTTGAACCAAAGGAATTGATTACATCAAAAAGTTAAAAAGGCAACTAACTTCCTTTTATGTGTCTAAGTAAATGAGATCTATCGCCAGGTTCTTTCCCTGTCTTCTTACTCCGTTTGGGATTTTGGTCTCATTTTTAAGACAGCTGCAGGGAGAGGCTTTTCCAGATAGCAGTGCAAGTGTGGGCTACTTGGGTTCTCAGTGTCCCTGGTGGCAAGCCATTGGCCGCATGGCTCAAAGGTGGGGTCGGGATTCCTCTAGATCTCCGGATAGAACTGACACTGTTATGGAGTCAGAATTCAGAGGCCGCTCCAGTGCCACTCTCAGATGATGGAACTCTTTCTTCCAGCTGGGATCATGCCATTGCAGCCTCGGTGCCTGGCTGGGGCTCAGCTGATGCTCCTGGTTGGTGTGATCCTGGAGGGGTGTTTCTGGGCCAGGAGACCAAAGCTTGGGAGAAGTGAGGCTGTGCGGGAAGCTGATTAGCTGAGCAGGTATCCAAGGCCAGCTCGTTTCCCCCCCCCCACCCCAAAATGGGCCAGCTCGGTTAATGAGAGGGAGAAAAAAAAAAAGTGAGGCCGAGACATCTCCTCCAGCCTCTCTTCCCACACTCGCCACTGTCACAGCAATGATTCACCTAGAGACCGGGCGGCAGCTTCCCCCATTAGCCTCAGACGCTCGGACCCACAAGGTTACGAAACAACTTTTACTTTTATTCCGACGCGCACGTCCCCCCCGCTTCACCCGGGCGCCCACTCCCCGATGCCCGGGCGGCGGCGAGGTGGCCGGCAGGAGCCCCGATCGCGGGCGTCGCTGTCCCCGCGGGGTCCCGGCTCCGCAGCGCCGCCACGCGGGGTGGCCGGGGTCCCGCGTGCCGGGCGAGAGCGGCGCGGGGGAGGCGCGCGGGCCTGGGCGGCGCGGAGCGGAGCCGAGCGGAGCAGCCGCGTCCGCCCCCGCCGGGCCGCGCGCAGCCGAGCCGGGAGCCGCGAGCGCGCGCCCAGCGCAGGGCCAGCGCGGCCGCACGAGGGTCGCGTCGGCGTCCATCCCCCGGCCGCAGACACCGCACTCCCCGCGCCCCGCCGCCACCTGCTGCGCGGCGCCGCCGGCCCTCGACGCTGCGGCCGGGGGTCAGCGCGCACCCCGGCGGAGCAGCCCCCCGCGTATCCCCGGCGAGCCCGCCGAGCACGGCCGCGCTCCGGTGCCAGGTACCCAGGACGGTCTGAAACGGCGTGGGGCGCAGACCCCGCGGGGCTGGAGGGAGCCGGGGCTGGGGGGCTGGCGCGTTCCCGAAGTCGGGTCCCATCGCGGGGCTGGGGAGGTGATGCGGGCAGAGCCCGGGCACCCGGGGCCCTAAGGACGCGGGGCCCAGTCGGGGGCCACGGCCGAGACACCGTGGTCTGTGGGGCCGAGAGGCGGCGGGCGCGCGAGTGCCCGAAGTTTTCCTCTGAGCGCTTTGCTGGACTTAACTTTGAAATGCGAGGCAGAGCCGAGCAGTTTAACCAGTTTGAACTCTAAGAAAACAGAGGAAGGAGGGGAGAAGGGCGTGCGCTTCAGTTCCCAGAGCTGGGCACAGTCCTGTCTGTCTCCAAAGGCCAGGGCGAGGGAGACGTGGACGCATGGACTGCCTGCCTTATGCTTCGGGTCATGGTTTATTTAACAGGTTTGGGGGTTTAGGTTACAAAGCCACCAGAAGGGATTGTGAGTTTAATCTTAGAAATTCAAATTTTGAATCAACAAATACTTGTTGAGCAGTCATTTCCTAACGGGCAGGGCTTCGTTTTTCAGTGTGAGCTGTACATGGGCTGAGTACTTACCCAAATTAGCTCTCATTCGGCTTTTGAAATGCAAGGGGAAAGGAAGTCCACGGTGTGACTTGTGTCCTGCAGGTGGACAGTTGGCATTGCGTCAGAATCCAAGAGGGGAACAAACACCCGTGTGACATTGGGAGCCCACCGCGCACCTTCCAGAACTATTTTGAAGTATTCCCCTCCCTTGGTGGAGGCTGGAACTTCTTTCCATTTATCTAAACACATAGCCACCATGAAATAGAATCTCCTCAGCCCTGGGATTCCTTGGGAGCTCAATCTACGGAGACACACCGGAGATGACTGAGGATTGGGGTTCCCTCAAGAACTCTTTGAGATTCTAAAACTGCGAGGAAGCTCTATGGGGTGACCTGGAGATGCCTGCCCTGTGCTGAGCTGGCCTAGGTTCCAGGCTCAGTCCCAGTGTCCTGCAATTCCATATTGTAGCATGAGACAAGACAGGAATCAGGGAGACCCGTCCTGTCTTTACTTAAAATTGAGGTATTTTGCACATCATGAATTTTCCTATTTATTTTAATGCTTCAAAGGTTGCATGAAATGTTTCTAGTAACATTACTGATGATGATGATGATGATGACGATTTTGGTAACCCGGAGGCACTGGTCTTCTACTCACTGGTGTTCCAGCAGCCATTTCCCATTTATAGAATCAGTGCAGTATCCAGTAAGTGTATTTACCCGTCCAGAGCTGTTGCACAGCCAGCCTGCAGCAGCAGCTGGCAAGTGCATGAGATTTGGCTCGTGGTAGGCTATCTGCTAGGATAGTTGACTCAGGCACATGCCTCGCCACTCAACTTGGCTCTTTGGGCCCCGTCGAATCTTGCCAAGAAGCCTGAGTTGGTTCGCCCCTATGGAGTACCAGGACTGGTAGTACTCTGCATGTGTGCCCACCTCTGGAGTCCTATACCGAAAGCCCGGGGCTCTGTGGTGATGCCTTTATGAAATGGTACCCCAACGCACGAGATTAGAGTGGGTTCTAGACGAGGCTGCAGATAGCTTCTGAGGACTTCTTTTGGCTGTGTGAGAATATTCTGCAGGCAGGTACCATCTATCTGTGAGTCAGACTTCCAGAACTGTTAGCAACAAAGTTCTGTTGTTGTTTATACAGAATGAAGTCTGTAGTATTTTGTTACAGCAGCCGGAGTGTTATTTAGCAGCCATCCTAAGCTCCAAGGGGAGACTATGCGCAAACACAGGGGTGGGGGTGGGGGTGGGGGTGGGGGTTCTGTGGGGCAAGTTTTCTGGGATGACCTGGTAGGCCTGCATTTGACTTGGCAAGCTTGAGACTGTGCTTTTCCCCTGGAAGTTGGCCCAGGAAGATAGTCTTATAAATATTGTTCTTGTTGTACAGAGACCCAGTAGAAACATCCTAATCAGAATAGATACATTTCTTACTGTGTTACTGTGGGTTAATTGTGAAGAGATGAAGTGGGGTGTTTTTTTGTTGTTGTTGTTTTTGTTTTTTTATGTGAACTTAATTTTGCCACCCAGACAGAGTGCTTTGGCTTCCCTTTTGGTATACTCAGTCCTAACTCAGGATTCTGTTTTTCTTGGGCCTAATTCAAGTGATATTTCAATCACTATGTAGCTTAAAGCAGCTTGCTCTCCCAGTCTTTCTTTAGGCTCCTTCTTGTTGAGGTGGTGGCTAGGCACCAGGAAAAAGCCACAGTGACATCTGGACGTGTGGAGGGTTCCCTCTTGTGTGTTGATCTTCTTGCTGTTCTCCAAGGCGCCCCTCCTTCTCAGCACCCCCTCTCCCCCTACAGTGCTACACTGGTCTCCTAGCTAGGGATTCTATGGAGTGTTACTGAGCTGGGTCTCACTCTTGGCCTTTGCATTGGAGCTCAGGGCTCCTTTTCCTGAAGCTTCATTGGGCTCCCTAATGGGTAGCTGATAACTGCCCAGGTACTGGGGAGGCACTCTAGGCTGCCGTTTCTGCATTTCTGGGCAGCCCCCTTCCTAACATTACTCACAGGAGGCTGGGCCAAAGCTCCCCATGCTTGCCACTTCCCCTCAACCTTTCAGAGGTTCTGGGGATCTAAGGCCTTTCCCAGTGAACCTCCTCCCAGGACCAGAAGAGCTTTCCAATACCTGTGGCCAAGACTGTTTCTTAGGTTGTCTCTTCTACAGTTGAACACAGAGCTTAGAGTAGGGCTTTAGGCTGAAACTTGTAGACTTTGTCATTGATGTGTGAAGGGAACATGAACATATTTTTTTTCATATGAGGGTAGCATGTTCTGGCATTTATAGAAAGGTGGCTATAGGTAAGAGTAACTTACTACACATTTCAAATTCAAAAAGAAAATATTTTGAATGCTCCCAATGCAAAGAAATAATAAAACACTTGGGGTGTGGGATATGCCAGTTGTCCTGGTTTGATCATCATGCTTTTTGGTACATAGATGGAAATATCACAATGTTCCCCCATAATTTAATTACATTATTAGCTATTTAATAAACACTTTTTTTGGTTTTTTGTTTTGTTTTGTTTTGTCTTTCGAGACAGGGTTTCTCTGTTGTATTTCTGGCTGTCCTGGAACTCACTCTGTAGACCAGGCTGGCCTCAAACTCAGAGATCTGCCTGCCTCTGCCTCCTTAGTGCTGGAATTAAAGGCGTGTACCACCACTGTCCAGGCCACCCTCCCCCAGAATTTACAATACAATCTTATATTAATCACCCTACTTCCCTGTCCCTGGAGAAGCTGGGTGCCCCAGGGAGGTGGGAGGGAGGAAAAGATAGAGAGGAAAACCTGAGCAAACAGGCAAGAAAGTGCCTCTTCTCCCCTGTCTCTGCATTTCTGTGTAGGCTGGCCTGGGTTATATGCACTGGACTTTTTAATTTCCATGAATTAATGCGGATTCCTGTTTCTGATGCTGCTGCTTCATCTTAAGGACGATCCACGGCGTGCTTAGAGTTTATCACTAGATGGCGTAATGGCGGAAAAGTTGTCACAGTTGTCTCTTCTGAGGGCTTAGGAGTCATCTGGGGGGGATCAAGGTGGGCCTTTAGGAGGCTGATGCTGTGTATCTGAGCTCCAGTCTTTGTGCCTGCTCAGTTCATCTTGGGTGCTGAAGGTGAAGCGGTCAGGAGAAGCTTCTTGGAAGAAGTGGGCCTTCAAATAGACTTAGCCACATGAATGTGAGAAGGAGCTAGAAATCTGCTCAAAGTGTCCTTTGCATCTGCTGGGTTGTTTGGCTGGTGTACCAGGAGGTCTGGCACCAGCAGAGTCACCCTCAGGTAGGCCCGCAAGAGCGCCCAGCGTACTATGCCGCTCTTCTTGTCTCTGACCTGAATGGAAAATGTCTTCTCATCAGATCCAGAAAATAATTTTAAACTTTTAGATCTGGTAAAAGGTTCTGAGAACACGCTTGTGATTCAGAGATCTTACCCACAAACTCTTCGTATTGCTCTAAGAGTGCTCTAGCCCGCCGTTCTGAACTCCGTGGCTGCCCTGTCTGTGCCCTGTAACCTTAGGAGTGCGTTGACTGGAATTGAAGACACAGGTGTGTCACCCTCCACCACCAACCACGGAAATTCCGACAGCATTCCTGAGATTCCTGGGAGGAAGCAAATCTTGAATATTTCTTATGATTAAGTTTTCTTGTGAAAAGAAACTAGGAAAGAGCCTTTCAGGAGGTGAGGCTTGGAAAGTTATCAGTTCCACAGGCTTCTGCTTGGCTGTGGTGTGTGGGACTAACTTTTCACACATACACCCAGACACACACACAGACATACATATATGCACACACATACACACACACATACACACGCATACACACATACAACCACATACATGTCCACACACACACACATGTACACACATACACACACACCACACTTACACACAAACACATACACACTCTCTCACACACACATGCACACGCATGTACACATACATGCACACACATACATGCACACACACACACATGCACACATGCTCACAGAATAAACAGAATGTTTGAATAAAAGGTTGTGTGAGGGCATGTATTAGAAAACACGGGCGGGTTCTTCAGCATTTGGGACCTGATATCATTTAAGGGAAATGGGCATATGTAAGGCACACAGTGCTCCTGAGCAGGGATTATGACAGGAGATGCTGTGTGGGCAATGACTTTGATGCAATCTTAAGTGTGCAGTGAGAAGCAAGAGATGGAGACCGAGCAGGTGGATGCTGTCGGTGAGATGCAGGTGGCTGAAGGCCCACGGCGCCTGCACACCATATTACAAGCATTCCCATTCCCATCTCTCGGCGGCTTCCTACTTCCCCATGAATATGTGGATCCAAGGGCCAGACTTGAAGCTCCAGCATTGAGGCCATACATATCGTAGGCACCTTGAGCCAAGGATGCTCATTTTCTGTGAGGGAACATGGGGGTGCTCTGTTCTTCATATCTGGACTTAGAGGACCAGAACAGGTCTCGCCCATGGGTAACTGGATTATGCCTGCATATTAGGTTTCTCTTGTATATATAGTCATATGCACAAGAATGTCGAATGTCCCTTCTGTATTTAGAATGTTATCATATCTGATGCCCAGCTGCCCAGGTATATTTAGGACCTCCTGAATATTAGGCATCTTTTGGACCTCCCACCTCTTCCTATCTGTGTTTGATACACGTGACACGCCCTGTTTAGTATTTCTTTGTATTAGGTATATCATAGAGGATTCATGCAATGCATTTGCAGTCTTTTATTCTGAACTCAGTGTTTTCAAACAGTAAAGCAAAGGCATATAAAAGACGGGCCTTAAATTGGTTTCTTAGTATTGTTTTCTGGATTGGATATATTTTTGTGAAGTCATTCTCTTATTGAGATAGGTGAGCTGAGGCACCTGAGTATCTTCTGGGAACAGGTGCAGGTCTATATCAGGCTGTGAAGCTTGGTCATACCATTTCAGGTTTGGGTGCTGAACTTGTTGCTTTGACTGCTTAGGAAGGAGAAGTGGCCATGGGAGGAAGCTCACTGTCACGTGTGCTGCTTTGAGTCTGATGGAGAACTGGTCCCAGTGGTTCACTGTCCATGGTCTGGTTATGTCTCTGTGGCCATGCACAGTGCCTAAACCCAGCAGGTTCAAGGGAACATGTAGTAGGCACAGGGTCCACAAGTCTCCCAGGGCATAGTTTGAGACCTGGATCTCTTCTTGAGTTCTGTTTGCTTCTGTGCAGCTCACAAGGGAATGGCCACCATGAGTCCTTGTCCCCAGTCTGCACTTGCTATTCTAAGCTGGGTTCATATGCAGCTCCTATTCTGGTATTCTATGACCTTGTTTTATACCCCAACTACACATGGGGACACACACACACACTTTTTCAAAGAAGTATTTACCAGCCAACTTTTTTCTTTTTGGTGTGTGTGTGTGTGTGTGTGTGTTTTGTACTTATGAGTGCAGTGCCTGTGGAGGCTAGAAGAGGAAATCACATCCCCTGGAGTGGATGGACAGCTGTGAGCTACCCAGAGAGGGTTGAGAACTGAACCCTCTGTAGGAGCAGTATGTGCTCTTTCTTAACTACTGAGCTCGGAATGCTCCGTCCCTGGGAAACTTGTTGGTCTTTCGTGTGCACACAGTTTGTGGCTTGGAAGCCGTGGTATTAAGTGCAGTGGAGGTGAGGGGGTGGCGGGGTGGGGCTTGCTGAAGGGCCACTCTCACCCACTGAAAGTTGGAATCACACGACCTTGCCTCTCCTGGGGCAGATGATTTACTCTCTATAAACTGTTTGTTTCCAGAGAACCCAAAATCCGCGTAGTTTTGAACAATTGTACATCAGCTGGAATCTCTGTTGGAAATTAGTTCTCTGTATCCTTTTGTATCTTTGTATCTCTGTGTTTCCAGGGTGGTCTTGGGTTGCAGATGAGATCTCACTACACCCGCACAAATCATTTTGAGAGGTTAATTACCATTTGCTGAGGCCCTGGCCCATGTTATCTTGTTTTCTTCATGATCTTCATTAGCAAAGCAGGCCTTCAGGTTGAGGTACTGTAGGTGAGTCTTACCTGGTACCACATTCTAGAACAGAGTGAGGCTCTAGGGGGTGGAGGACCTGGCCAGGCAGGCAGGGAAGCTCAGAAAGGGACAAACTGCATTGAGCACGCCTGTCAGACAGACTGGATTGTGCCTAGACTTGTGCTTTGGCGCATTGCCATGGGCTGCTCTTTGGCTGCTTTCTTGTGTGGCACCAGGCCAGATGCTGGCAGACTCAATTGTCTCCGCCAGGAAGCAGACCCAGGGGTTGCAGAGGAGCAAATGTCTCCTTATCATTTAGCACCTGTCTATGCTATCCTGAAGGCCCATGCATGCATGCATTCACTGTGCAAAAAACATGCAGTCACCCCTTGATAGCTGTGGGTTCTGCATCCGTGGATTCAACCAACTGCAATTGAAAACATTTGAAAAAAAGAATTGTACTGAACACGCATAGACTTTCCCCTTGTCTCTGTTCTCTAAACAATGCAGCTTATCAGTTATTTGCATAACATTTGCATTGTGTTCGGCATTATAAATAATCTAGAGATGATTTGAAGTACGCAGGAGGATATATGTGGTTTCTATGCAAATACTGTACCGTTTTGAAAGAATTATTTCTGGTTTTCTTGTGTGCGCGTATATGTGTCTGTGTGAGTGTATGCAGAATGTGTACGGATGGCCTTGGGGGACAGAAGAGGGCACCAAGATCCCCCGGAGCTGGAGTTGCAAGTGGCTATGAGGCACCTGATGTGGGTGCTGGGAACTAAGCACAGATCCAGCCAGCACTAGTGGAGCAGTCTCCGCAGCCCTGACGTTTATTTGAGGGTGCACTGGTTGATGATGTCATCCTCTCATTGCTGTGGTCACGTACTTGACAAGAAAGCGACGTTCACAGGGAAAGGACTTTATTTAGTCACTGTTCAGCTCACAGTGGTAGAGAAGGCACGGCGGAGTACAGAGTTCACTGCAGGGCTTTGCGGGTGAGACTCTTCACAGCCAAACCAAGAAGCGAGAAAGAGAGATTGTGATGGAAGCAAAGTCAAGCTGCAGTTCCGCAGCCTCCAAGGCCCGCCCTCCAGCAGACCTCCTCCGGCGAGACCCCATCTCCTAAAGATCCCACAAGCTGCCCATACAGTGCCATCAGCCAGGGACCAAGTATTCATACATATGAACTTGAGGGAGGAATTTTACATTCGAAACATAACAAAGAGACTTGAGCTTCTGCAGATTTGGGTTGCCTCGGTCAGGGTCCTGGGACCCCAATCTTTTGCAGATCCCGTAGCATGAATGTGTTTACTAAGCAGAGGCAATGTCCCTATTGTTCTTTGGGCTGCCTTTTCAAAAGTAGTATGTGCATGGAGTTTGTATTCCGCATTTCTGGATTCTCAGACATTTCTTTTCTGTATCCATCCCATGATCCGGAGAAGTTGCATTCCATGGTCAGGTCTTAATGTTATCATCTAAAACTCATCCTGGAGAGATGTCTAACTAGATCCTTCTACACCCTTCCACCTTTTAGTAACTGTACAACCGTGACGATCCTTGTCCATGTTTGTTTCTTATCAATTGTCTGAGTACTTCTGAGTACTCAACCCTAACATGTGCTTCCTGTGTGTGTATAAGATTCCTCCTCCAATGTGTCCTGCCTGAGTGAATTCTTTTCTCCACCAAGATCCTTTCCCCGAGACGAATTGGTACTGAGATTTCATGCGTCTTGGTTGCCAGCATCTGTGTTATTTGGGATCCAGTCTTAATTAGTCTAAGCAGAAGAGAACTGAAGGCAGGAAATACGGGGCTGACAGATTGTTAGAAGCCTGGTCCTCGGCTAGACATCCAGGTGGGACCTCAGCAACAGTGCAGAGCTGGCCCTCTGGGAGTGGTGGAGGGCCATGGAGAGTCCCATCTGCTGTTCAGAGTCCATGGAGACATGCCTGAGGATCTAGGACCTCTGCCAGCATCCACGGGGAGACTGGATGCTTCTATGCGGGTGCCTCTGGCATGAGCCCTGGAGTTCCAGCTCTGTTCTCTTAGAGAAGACACATCGAAACTTCTGGGCTGAGCATCAAAACAGGTGAAGACATTTGCAGATAACTCTTTCAGACCTGGGGTATAAAGCAAGCCGAGGGTTGGGAAACCAGGTCCCCAAGAGACCTGTCTTCAAGGAGAGGGCAGGTGAGCTGCTGTGAGGTGAGCGTTCTCACACTTTCTCAGTGGGGTGAATATTTTGGAGCCCTCTATGACCAGGCGTGGGTGGGAAGCAACACTTAATTTGCTGCTATGTAAATAGCTGAATTTTTACCATGAGACATAATTGATCAGCAGTCAGCTTATTTTTCTCTTTCCCTGTTTACTGGGCTTTTGTATGCAATCACTATGAATTCGGTGTGCTGTGGTTTGCAGGAAGCCCCTAACTGGGGGATTGTATTTCACGTTGATAAGGGACAGCATGCTGAGAAAGGGTTCTGTGAGAGACCATGTTTTTAGCAGCTAAGAGCACTATCAGGGGACCGGGGGGATGCTGGGGCCCTCCTGACCCCTAACAACAGACATCATTCCTGATCTATTTAAATGACTCAGTGCTCCCTCTAGGTGGTGGGAAGGGTCTGGAAGAAGAGCCCTACCTGCTCTGGGGATAAGCCCTAGGTGGGCACAGCAGGTCCTGCTTTTACTAGGTCTGTCTAGGAAACCTATAGTTTTTGACAAAAGGAACAGTAGCGTTTCGACATCTACCAAGTGATTTGCCTCTCCTCTGACCCTCCCTCCTTCTTTCTCTCTCTTCCTCCCTCTTTCCTCTCCCTTCTCATTCTTTTGCTCTCCCACATCCAAGCTCTCACCTCAGGTTTCTATGGCACCTTCTCTTTACAAATTTAGAGTAGGATTTGATTTCTATATAACAGCTATTTTCCTTTAATTTGGGGGTTTGCGCTGATTGTGCTGTATGAAGTCAACTATGATAATTATTTTACCACCAGCTGCTGATTTTCCTCTGAATTCTTCCTACGTAGAATGAGCCCCTTTAGGGTGTGTGTGCATACGTGTGCATGTAAGACACATGCACAGAGGGGCGGGGGAGAGGAGGCGGAGAGGGAAAGGGAGGAAGAAAGGTGAATAATGAATAATCAGAATGCCTGGTACAAGCCCTCACTGCCCTGTGCTTCCGAGCGATTAATAATTGGAGCGTGGCTCATCATCATTTTGAATAGTTTCACCTTGAGCATCTCATTTGATCCTTATAGTTACTCAGTGAGTTCAGAAGGAAGGACACTGAGGTTCAGGGAAGGGACGTATAGCTGCTTAGGTGGTGAGCCGGAGTCAGAGAGTGGCACACTGCCTGCTTCCCCGGTGTGCCTCCGCTGCCTTCTCACTTGCTGGCTCCTCTTGTCACTGCCGAGACAGTTTAGCTGGCAGACACGGGTATCAGGGTGGCCTTCTCCTTGACCGCACCTGTCCCTTTTTTACCGAGACACAGACCGAAGCACAGCACAGCAGCAGGACCTGTCCACGTTGTTGTGATACGGAAGGGCAGGGACTTCCTGTATCACTTCATTTTCTTTTAAAGTTTATTTTTATTAGCCAGGCAGTGGTGGCGCACACCTTTAATCCCAGCTCTCGGGAGGCAGAGGCAGGCGGATCTCTGTGAGTTCAAGGTCAGCCTGGTCTACAGAGTGAGTTCCAGGACAGCCAGAGTTATAAGAGAGGAACTCTGTCTGGAAAAACCAATATATATATTTGAAAATGTGTGTGCATGAGTGAATGCCCCATGAATGAGGTTAACTGCAGAGACCAGAAGAGGGCGTCAGATCTCCTTGAAGCCGGTGTTACTGGTTTGAACTACCTGACATAGGCACTGAGAACCAAACTCGGGCCCTTGGGAAGATCAGTGAGCCAGCCCTCTTAATCACTGAACCAGCCCTACAGCCCCATCTTCTTTTCTGTCTGGAGCTCTGAACTTCCCATCCGGGAGTGTCCTTGTGGACTCCTCAGTGCCCCATCTGGTGTAAGGAACGGCTTGCTGGGCTGTGTATGTGGCTGGGGCTGGACTTGGGCTTTGGGAGGCGTTCCTCAGTCTCCAGTCCAGATCAGAGCTCTTCCCTGTAGTTGGTCCTGTACTGATGCCTCAGTTTGTAGTGGTGGTCAAGACTCCCTCCTCCCTCCTCCTCCTCCCTCCTCCTCCCTCCTACTTCTCCCTACCCCCTATCGCAGCAATTGGCAAGAGGACAGGGCCAGTGAGGGCTGACTGGACCCAGTCCACACTCTAACCAGGTCCTTGCTGTTTGGTGACGCCTCGGCCACACCATCTTCCTTACACTGTGGGAGGCTGTGATGTCTGGAGCTGTGTGGAGAAGTAGAGGCCGTGCCTTGTGTGGAAATAGCAGATGGGGCGACAGTGTCAGAGTAAGGGGGACATTGCTTAGGGATCCGGACAGTTGGTACTCGTTGAGAATACCAGGCTGTGCCTGGGGCAAGACGGCAGGCAGGGCTCTGCCGCAGTATGAGGGCCCTTGACAACTTTCCAGCTCATCTCACATGAGCTCCAAGGGCAAAATTTGGCTCTTCCATTCTCTAGGTGTGTGTGTCCTCTTCCTGAAAATCGGGAAAGAACTAGTGTGGATTCACAGTGTCATCACGTGGATCCGATGGGGCCCAGTGCCTGTGTAGTGCTCGACCCTGTGCCAGATACAGAGTGAGGACATATGTGAGAACGTTTTCTATAGCAATAACAAAATACTCAAGGCTAGGAACTCTATATTTTAAAAAAAGTTTATTATGCCTGTCGTCCTGGGGCTCTAGGACCTGCTGGGCTCCTGTGAAAGCTTTCTGGCTACATCACATGATGGCAGATAGCATCGTGGTAGGAAAAATTGTCAGCAAAGGGAGAAATTATACGGCAAGACAGGAGGCAAGAGAGATACGGGAGCCAGGCTCGCTTACTTGTTTGGTTTTTTTGATAGTCAGCTCTCATGGGAACTAACTAGGATCTCCCGAGAATTGCCTTAATTCCTTCCGAGGTGCCACTCCAAGGACCTAATCATTTTCTAGTAGGCTTCACTCTTCAGGTCCCTCTATCACTGCACCAAGGAGCAAGATTCCCACACATGGTGCTTTGGGGGAACACACACAAACTATACCCGAGCATGTGATTAGCGCTGCTGAGTTCTTCTTTGCCTTCTAAAGGGAAGGACAAAGGGAGGGTACACTTCTGGCTGAACAAGTGCTGTGTTCCAAGCTCAGTTAGTTATGGAATAGTTAGATCTGATGTACTATCCCTCTAATTAAAAATAGAAATGGTAGTAGCTGGAAAGATAGCTCAGTGGTTAGGAGTACTGGCTGCTCTTCCAGAGAACCTTGGCTTAATTCCCAGAACCTGTATAGTGGCTCCCAACCACCTGTAACTACCACTACCAAAGGATCCAACACCCTCTTCTGACCTCCCATGGATCCAGGCACATATGTGGTGCACAGACAGACATGCAGGAAAAAACATAGACACATAAAAAAATTAAAAAAAAATAGAAATGGTGACCCTCTCAAGGTGAAGTAACTCCAGGTGGGAATCGAACATGGCTCCGCTGTCACCAGCCCAGGAGACTCAGGTGCGCCTGAGGGAATGGACTAGGGTTCAGATCTAGTGACTACAACCTAGAGTTGTCTTTGGATCCTGGCTTGGCACCGGGCAAAGTGGCATGACTGTAGGTGGCTGTGTCCTCAGTCATCTGGCTCCTTGAGCTATCCTTGGAGAGCTGCTCTCTGTGTGCACAATAAACTAAAGGAACAGATATCATTAGTTCCTGCTTCTCCCTGGATCCTAGATAGACACTGCCATTGGAGCTTCGTGTGAGTAGCATAGATCCTTCACAGTCTTTAGTACAAAGTTGCTGTTTTGGCTACTGATTGCCCATCAAATTTAAGATCATTCTGGATTCCTTCCCAGGTGTGCTAGCCAGCTCTGTGTCATTACAAGAAGTACACAAGGCAACCAATTTATAGAGGTTTGTTTTGGTTCATAGCTTTGAAGGTTCCAGGGCATTCACGGTTGGCCCATTGCCTTAAGGTCTGTGGTAGAATGGTGATGGCAAGGAGCATGTGGCTGGACTGATTTGACCACCTCACAACTAGAAAGCAGAGAGAACAGGAGTCCCAAATCCCCTTCAAGGGTATACTCCTGGAGACCTGAAGACCTGCCACTGGTGTCCCCTCTTAAGTGTTCTGATACCTCCCAATACCAACCGTCTCCCTGGAGATCAAGCCTGTGGATGCACTTGCGTACATATATGTAGGCCTGAAGTTGGCATTGAATATCTGCCTCTATCACTGCCCACTTTATCTACTGAGACAAGGTATCTTGCTGAACCCAAGCTTGCCAATTCCGACTATTCTAGCTAGCTTGCCCAGTCTCCTGAGTGCTGAGACTAGAGGAGGCCACAGTGTCTGCTCAGCTTCTACCAGGGTTCTGGGATCTTAACTCTGGTCTCCATGCTTGCATAGAAAGCTGTTTATCCTCTCAGCCATCTCTCTAGCCCTGGTGCTTGGTTTCTTAAAGGCTGACAACTCTTCCCTAAAGCCACACTCCCCAGTTTCTCTGTGTACGCGACATGTGTAATTTGGGAAATTTTTACATGACTGTGACTATTTTTTCAGAGTCCATCAGTAGGAAAGGCATTATTAGCAGCAACAACAACAACAAAAACACTGAATTTGAGGGTTGGGTAGGTCACATGATATTTTATTAGTCCTTTCAACTTCCACACATTTTTGAAAAATTACCTGCATACATGCATGACATATTATGATTTCACCTCAAGATAATACTTGTGTATAAGAAATTAGGTTATAAAAAATTAATTTGGAGATTTCATATCTATAGGCTTCCAGAGAAGCAGATAAGGCAGGCTGCCTTCTGTAGTTCATTTTCCTCCCGGGCATTTTGCCTGTAATTTCAGTAGTTTCCACCAGGAGGTGCTGTAGTCCTGGCTCGACTGCATTTGGAAAATTCCACCAACTATGAGATGAAGTGTAGCTTTCGATTTCCTAATATTCTTTTAAGATAGAAATATTTTATATTAAAAAAAACCCTATATGATGAGCAGAATAATGTCTCAAAGAAGTAACCAGATATCAACTCAAATTTAGAAGAAGCAGCAGGGCTAAGAGAACAACTAAATTCCAGTGAGTATTCACTGCTCTGTTCTGTTTAATTCTGGGTTTCACTTATTTTTAGCTTCCAGGCATTAAGAACAATCCCAAGCACTAAGCAAATGTTCACTACCAAAGAGACCAAGCGCCATAGCCACATGGAATGTTAGCAATAGAAACTGACAGGCTGCCTGAATTACCCTTGCAGTGACAGGGTACCCCAGGGCCCTCTTTCTTATGAAGTTTATAGGTATGTCTTACTCCCTTAGTGGCCCAGTTTCTCAGTGAACTTGAACCTATACCTAGCTATGAAACACAACTGGGAGTCAAGCCAATTTGGATATAAACTACATAGCCACCAGAAAGTCAGGTAGAGTTTTTCCTTAGTTTGGATATTGGGAGTTTGTGGGAGCGTCCAGAGATGATTATTGAAAGATCTCAAGTAGGAGGTCATTTCATCATTGGAAGTGGGGTGTGTCTTTGAAGGGGCTATCAGACCCTGGCCCCTTCTTCTGCCACACCGTGAAGTAAACAGACTCCTTTGTCGTACATTGCCCTAGAGAGCACAGTGCCGCCATGGTCCAGAGTACCAGGATCAGCCATCATGGATTTGTGTGAGTTTAAATGATGCTCTTCTTCAGTTGACTTATATCAAGTGTTTGTTATAGTAAAGAAAACTGATTCATGCTTATTTTGAATCGACTTATATCCAGTATTTGTTATAGTAAAGAAAAGAGATTCATCCAGCTCCTTTAAGCAAATCTCAACAGATGCACAAGGCCTACTGGGAATAGTTTCTTCTCTTCATTCTGTCCAGGGCTCCTTCCCACAGCCATCGACATCCCACAGCCATTCACACTCAGTGAATCTGAATATTTGTGCCTTAAGGTGCCAAGAGAGAGTAGAGAGTGCTCTGAGGTGTGTGTGAGGTATCAGATGTGGGCATAGACCATGCTTGTGCTGGACCTTCCTCTTGGGATCCTGTAGGGCTCCCTTCCTGTCTTCCTGTCTGTAGGATCCTATGGGGCTCGTGGCCGGGAAGGGCCAGCTACAGACAGGGAAGCACAGCATCATAGGTTTTAGGGCACCTTCTAAGGGTTTTAATTTTTGATATTTTTTTTAAATCAAAAAGAAAATGTGACCTTTGGGTCAAAGAATATGTTTCAATATATAATGTTATAATACTCATTTTTTTGTACTGACTCAATAGTAAAATAAGCTTTAGTCAACTGTTATTTTAATGGGGTACGGGGTCTTGAAGACAGAAAATTTTGGGCCCAAAAAAGCCAAAATGTCAGCCTGGATAGGAATGTGACAAAGTGTCCTTGTGACCCAGAATCACAAAGACAGGAATGATCCAGCTGGCGACTTGGCTCAGTGTGTTGTAGGATGGGTCAGGAGGGGCTGCAGCGACACCCCCTCACCGGAGCCTGCTCTGTCAGCTCAGGCATCTCTTGTTTCTGCAGGCTTGGGCCCTACTTAGACATTTGTGAGAAATGGATGCCTAGAAACCACAGGACCTTTAGAGTTATAGCCAGGCCAGAAAAGGACTGACTTTCAAATACCATAGACTGTCTGAGGTCTTCCCTGCTTGGTCCCTTGGGCATGAGACTTCCATTTCTGTGTTTTCCTCTGTCAGTGTAGCAGTCTGGGAAGGAAGGGAATCATATGATACCTGTCGGGAGGCTTAGGTCTCAGTGCTGTAGGAGGTGACTCTCTGGGCCCTTTGCTTGTTAGGTCTGTGTTAGTAGCCCTGTGGCTACCCAGCCTCACCCTGCAGGGTGACTCAGGAGGTCTGGGTGGGACTGTCTGGGCCTAACAAGCTTTGCAGGCAAGTTTGTTGTGCAGTTGAGGTGAGATGAGAGGTAAAACCTTCACCCAGACAAGTCTGGGCCATGGCCGGTAGACTTGATTTCCAAGCACAGGCTCCAACCTTCCCTGGGAGGAAGCTAAGACCTTGTCAGGAGATCCTAGGAGTGTGACTGGCCTGGATGACAGATACTTCCATTGGTTCACTGGGCCAAAGCATAGGCCCTCCTTTGTCTCCAGCAGCCATCTTCTGGGTTTTCTTACTTCTGACTCGTGGAGTGAGTTGTGGGAGCTGCTCCCTACACGTGGGTGCACACTGCTGTTCTGATCCAGTTCCTGTTGCACGGTGCTGAGATTCCAGGCAGGGGAGGCACTGTGTGGGGTACACTGTCATGTCCCGTACACAAGGTGCAAACCTGGTGGGATTCATGGCCTCAGATTGGGAAGGGGGAGCCTTTTCCAAGTAAGGACGCACAGGAAACACTTGCAGTTGGGGAAAAGGTCTGGTTACACTGCAGGGTTATGTCTGGAGGGATGAGGGTGGATTGTGTGCGGGGCAGGCATCCTGTGTGGGGCTTGGCAGTGAGTGTTTGTGTCCTTGTTACTATTAAGGAGTCTAAAGCAGGTTTGTGAGTTTTGAACCAGCCTGGTCAGAGCCTTGTCTTTAAGTAAGTAAAGTAAAAAACCAGGCTGCAGCCAAACTAGCGAAGTGCCTGGGAGAGGACCTACTCACTCGAAGCTTCCAGGGCCAGCCAGGACGGGCTTGGTGGTAGTTGCAGAGTCGCTGGCACAGCCATGGACCCAGGAAAGGAGCCAGGGAAATGCTTGTACTTGTGATAGGATAAAAGCTGGAACCTCTCAAAATGGGGCTCATGGAAAATCTGTGGAACCAGTGTGAAGGACGTGATACAATTGTACTGGGAGCACAAACCAGCAGTTGTATATATGTTTAGATGTTCCATTGAGGAGGGCTCAGTACCATCAATATTTCTGTTTTCCCCAAATTAACTATAGATGTGATATAATTTCCAGTCAGAATCTAGGGAGAAGACCAGATATTCAGATATTTAAATATTATATATTTATAATACTTTGAACATTTTGACATTGGGATGAAAATAGTATTTTTGTGGAAAATACTAGAAAGCCTAGAAATTGTAGTTATATATATGTATGTGTGTGTGTGTATACATATACATATATATATATGTATATATATGGTATTTAATCATAACTATGACTAAAATTTAATCCCAGGCATTCCCCTTGTTTGGCTGCAGCCTGCTTTTTAACTCTATTTACTTAGAGACAGAGCTTTGCCCATATGGATTAAAGTTTAAGTATAAAAATAAAAACATTGAAGTACTAAAAGAAAACGTAGGTAAGTACGCAATTATGAGATTATATACTATAATACTAGAGACAGAAGCATTAAAGGCTGTAGCTGTTTTATTTGAAGGTCGTGCACACATGTAAACTTTAGTAGGCATAAAGAAATAAAACGGGAAAGGAAATCATCAATCAGATGGTAAACCAGGAGAAAATGCTCGTAACATATAAGACAGATATAATAACCAATATGCCAGTACTTTTGTTCATTTGTGATGGGGTCTTGCTTTGTAGCCCAGGCTGGCCTTGAACTCAAAACCTTCCTGCTGCAGCATCCCAAGTGCTGAGATTAGAGGTGCATGCCATCACCTGTTATTTAGAAGGAACTTCCAATTAAGAATGGGGTAAAGGCTAGGAATTAGTTCACAACAGGAGAAACGACGACGTGTGAAGAAGTCAAAACTTTGTAGTGTTGGTGCATGTAAAAATCAGATAAAAGATTTGCTGTCAAACTAGCAAATTTCTGATGTGTTTTATTGGTTCCTGTGGGCGATGGTATTCCTTCCAGGTAGACGTGTATGGCCGGGACTATCATGGGATTCAAGCCTCCTGACAAGCAATTTGGCAGTGTGTCCCAAAACCTTTAATTCCTTCCTTTACCCTGCTGATTCCATTTCTAGGGATTTATCCTGGGGAAACAAATCTGCAGCTAGAGATTCCTCTGCAAGGTTGTTCATCCCAGTATTATTTATAAAGGGGAACATTTGGAAGCCACTGGAGTGTCTAGTCATGGGCAGCGGGGCACTTCTGTGTCAAAGCCAAACCCTTAGGAATGCTTCTGAAAAGCACGTGGTCACGGTGCCGCGATCTGAGGTTGGAAGGATGAGGATGGTTCGCAGCCGCAGGAGGAAAGCAGACCCGTGGGGAAGAGGCGGAGACCAAGCTGCACACAGGGTGCATTAGCGAAGGACTGCTTTTCATGTTTTATTTTAATCTTTGTTGTTTTGTGTTCATACAGGGTCTCACTATGTAACCCTGTCTGCCTAGAACTCGCTATGCAGACCAGGCTAATCTCGAACTCACAGGGATCCTCCTGCTTCTGCTTCCGGAGTGTTGGATTAAAAGTGTGCACCAACACTCCCGGCCTAGTCTTCGTGTTTTGCAAGTTGGCTTCAGTGAATTTTAACTGAGCAGGTATTGGGTGAGAGACATTGTTGCTTAGGCTCTATTTAAGAAAGAGATACTTCTGTGTAGGTGTCTTAGTGACTTTTCTATTCCTCTGATAAAACCCCATGGCGAAGGCAACTTATAAAAGAAAGCGTTTAGTTTGGAGCTTATGCCATCAGAGGGTTAGAGTCATGATGGCGGAGCAAAGCCCTGCTGACAGGAACAGCTGAGAGCTCACATCTCCAGCCCCAGACAGGAGGCGGTGTTGGAGAGGGGCAAACAGACAGGACAGAGACTGGGAATGGTATGAGCCTTTGAAACCTCGAAGCCCATTCCCAGTGACACACCTCCTCATTTTCACCAACTGGGGACCAAGTGTTTAAGTAGAAGAGCTGATGGAAGCTGTTATAGACACTGCTACAGCGGGCTACACCAGCACAGAAGGGCGGAAACTCACACCCGTAGGCTCCCTTGAGAGCAATGGGCTTCATGCTCAGCCTTGGGTCCGTGGAGATTCCACTCCTCTCCTGGTTACAGCCACTTCCAAAGAGTTGCTGCCTCCCCCCATTCCCAGTGTGCATGATGGATTGAGAAATTCAAAATCAAGCCAAATAAAAGTGAAGAACATAAAACTTTTAAAATTGAAGTTCAGGATTGTGCTCTCGAGAGATGCCTCGGAAGTTAACAGCACAGACTGCTCTTGCAGAGGGCCTGGGTTCAGTTACCAGTACCCACAGCAGGCAGTTTACAACTGTCTATAACTCTGGTTCCAGGGAATTTGAAGCCTCTTCAGGCACCTATACACATGTGCCTCATGCAGGGACATACACACATGCACACTTTTTTAAAATCTTAAAAGAAATTTGAGACGTAAAACTTTTTAAAGACAAATAATATATATATATATACACACACACACAATAAGATACACACACACACATAAAATACAGCTCCATTTTTTCAGTCCAATAAATGGCTTGATAGTTAGGAAAATCCCTAATTTTCTAAGCACAGCCTAGGAATGGCCAGTGTCCTGGGAATTTGTTCCCTTCACTTTCCTTCTTTGGAAGCTTGTGGGCCAGATTTCCTGGCCTGACAGCGACCCCCCATATAGTAAGCCCACAATGCATTCACACTATATTGGTTCTCAAGGCTCTACCAAGTTTTAGTATTTGAGATGCATTTAAGGTGTGTAGTCTTGATGGGAGTTTTGAGTCTCGTGTAGGAGACTCAGTGCTATCAGTGACAGTTTAGAAAACCCTCGAGTTTGGCTCTGCCCATGTTGAAGAACACTTTGCTGAAAGAGCTCAGCCTCTTATCGCTAATTGTTGCTGACTTTCATGGACTGCTCCTGTCCTCGCCCAGCACCCACACATGGTGACAGCTCTTGCCCTTACCTCTACTTACCTCTGCATCCCATCTCTCTGCAGAGCGGTCCTCCTGCTCTCCCTCCCTGACAACAGCAGCTCTGTCTTTCACCTGGCAGAGCTGATGTCCTCCTCCCCATGCTCTCAGGTGATTTCCTTGAGGTCTCCCCACTTTCTGGAATGCCAGGAATCTAGGCAGTGACTCCAGGGCTCCAGATGCCTCCAACTCTCTGGACCAGTCCCCAGGCATCCTGGTACTGCGAGTAGAAGAGCCGACTGTGACATGCTCCCACTCATACATTGCTCTTATCTCTGGGGGACCCCAGAGGGTGCCCCTTGAGTGCTCAGAAATGACTCCACCATGCTGCTTTGTATTGGCTCTATCACACATTGCCACCAAGGCCCAAAGAGGGGACTTAGCTACTGCAAAGAAGGGGCAGCTAGGGGTGGCTCTTCTCCAGTCCTCTGTACCCCTTGCTCTGGGCCTGAGTGTCCTGAGATATGGCATGTGCTGACCTTTTCTGTCTTTCTTTGTCATTCCGTACACTGTCTTGAACACATCGTGCTACCCCTCTACCCAAACCACCCTTGCTAGGAGGAATGCACAGCGGTAAAATATGTTGCTGATGGTGCCCTAGGGTGCCTGCTCTGGACTATACCTCTAGCTCACTGGGATGACTGCTAACATTGGACACTGCCCTCCAGGAGCTTGCTCAGAGAGCAGCCTTCTCTTTTTTTCTTTCCCAGGGGTCCTAGAGTCCTGGTGTGTGAAGCAGACACAGGAACAAGGAAGGCTGGCTGCTGACAGCATCAGCTACCCCGCCTTCCTCCCAGCTCAGACACTGCTCCTTGGGCCCTTGTTTCTGCAGAAACATTGGTGGAGGGGCCTGTGGGTGGTGTCTGGTGCTGATGCTGCAGTCAAGAGTCAGCATTTACTGAGCCTGGGACAGGATGGGTGGGACTGATGCTCCCTAAGCCTCCAGAGGCTCTATGGGGAAAGTCTCTTTGGAAGAGTCTTCCTTAGAGACGGTGGAAACAAACAGTAAGCCTGCCTGGCTCTGGTCCAGCCCTGTAACCCTAGAGTCACCGCTGGCGGTGACAGGACCCGGCTTATATAACCTGAGGGCTGTAGCAAGATGAGTTTAGGAGCTGGGGGAGTGGGGCATGTACAATCCAGGAAGCTCCTCTGGGGCTCTGCCGACCTGGTCTCCCTGTGTCAGGGCAGGGTGGGGGGCACCCTTTGCCTGTCTCACAGCTGGGTGGAGCACAGGAAGTGAGCTGGAGCAGGGATTGCTCTTGAGCTTGGTGAAGCCCTGGGGGTGGGGCAGGGCGCTGTCAGATTTCTCAGAGGCCCTTTCCTGCGGTTGAAGATGCTCAGGTGTGCTGTTATACAAGTTTACACACAGCCCTCCACACTGCACATTGGCACAACGTATCCATCTCCCTGGAAACCCTGCTCCGGGATGCTTAGTGCAGGGTGCAGGCACAGAGGCTCAGTGGATTTTGATGCTGTTTGCATAGACTAGGCTAAAGCCTGGTGCTGGAGGCATGCAGGGAGGCTTGCTATTTGTGACATGAGGGCCTTCACTGATACGTTACCTGGGCACTTGGGGCTCTGCTTCCTCCCCTGTGGCCTGGCTCCTGATATACATGGAGCTCATGGCCACATGGTGATGAAAGATTATGCTACCCCTGTCCGTGAGGCACAGGCTGTGACATTCTTAGTGGAAAGCAAGATCAGAAGTATAAGGTGCTTCTCGTTAGACCCTCGTGTCTCATTATGCTCTAGTGTGTTGCTGTTGTTACACATGCTCACTGGTTGAAGGCTAGGCCTTTGACATAACTTATTTACTTGTTTCAGAACGGCCATCAGTGTACGCATGATAAACCATGGAGGCTGGATATATATAAGTAACTTAGCCAACTGTATTGTCTGCTCTGAAGATGGCGTCTTTCCATGACCTTTTGAAGACATAGACTGCTCTTGGTGGGGATGCTTAGGGACCAGAGGACCAGCTGGTGAGATGCTGCCAACCTGGCCATGTGTCCTCACCTGTGTCCTTTCAGCCTGCCTACAGAGACAGCACCAGGAGCCCTTCAGGGCCTGGACAGAGCATTTGTGTTCAACCACCTCTAATACCACCCCCTCCCATGCTCTCCCACGAATCCAGCCCTGGTTCTCCTTCCTGTTCTCCAAACAGACTCAGGAACCATAGACCTCACGACCACCTCACGACCGTGTCCTCTCTTGTTTACCTGGCTGACTGCCCATGGGCCACCTCGAGGCAGCTCTTCTGGGCTCTCGTGCCTCTGTCACCTCCTGGGCAGAAGTGACTGTTCCTGCTTAGGTCCTCTGTACCTACCTATTACAGGTGGGTTAGGGGATGTCTGTCTCCTCCCTCACAATCTGAGTTTCTTGGATTCTAAAGACGTGGAGAAGAATAGTGAGGAAGTTCAGACAGTAGTGTTTGAGCCATGTTGGCTGGAACTGCCTACAATCTTCCTTTTTTGGAGTAATGCCTTTTGTGTTTGAGAGCTCTGTCAATAAGGAAAGGTTTTGCCACACACTGAAGAGGGCCTTGGTTAAAAAGAGTAAGCACAGGTTTAACATTTAACTCCAGGGGCTTATGCGATGGCTCTGCATTATGAAGTTGGTGTCTGTGCAGCTTACGGAGCATTAGTGTTTCGGCTCATCTTCCAGGAAGGTTTGGTAGTTGGGAGACCTCAGAGCTGCCTCTGGATCCCTTACAAGCCTGAGGTTGGAGCCCCGGCACTGCTACCCAGCGCCCAGCAGGTGCCTGGCAGCCTCTCTCCTGGTCTTGCTTCTGGGCGCCTCAGCATGAGTCAGAGCACGTGTAGCGTGGGCTTGCAAGGGTGGCAGGGAGCCCAGAATTAGCTCAACTGTGCTTCAGGAGGGCTGTGGTGGGGAGCGTGAGACTGTGCCAGGCAGCAGCCCCAAAACACAGACCCACAGAGGGGGTCGCATCTCAGGAACCACCACGGGCTCCAGGCTTCAGAGTGAGGGAAAGCCTGTTGGATCCTGGCGCGTGCCCAGCAGTTGAAGAGTGGGTTTTCTGTACCCACAGTTAGCGTGATTGACAGGCGTGGTGATCACTATACTTGCCGGTCACAGTATGGCCAGGTAGGAAAGCTTGGTACATTTGCCTGGTCATGGCACACCAGGCAGGTGCACACCTTAGGTGTACATCTGGGCCAAGCCAAACAGACGGCTCGGGCGCCCTCTCCCCGGCATTCTTCTTGCTCTTCGCAAGCCACCTCTTTGTTAAAACAAGACGATTTTTAGTACATGGCTTTACTACACTGCAGGATGTTTATCTGCCCTCGTGCCTTTTCCTGCTGGCTCCAATCTTTGGCACAGGTGTGTTGCTGAAGATACCAGTGGTTGACACCAGAGAAAACAGGGAAATAGAACTTGTCCGTCTGCCAGCTATCAGGACAAAGCACAGGGCAGGCCCATGCCTTCAGGGAAGTGGAGGGATTGCACACTGGTGAAGCCACCAAGGAGTCGGCTGGAAGGTGCAGTCAGTGCTGAGCTGCGAGTGTGTCAGCGTTGATGTAGAAGAAGAGTGGTTTTTAAGATCTTGGCGTACGATGTGGGCTTTGTGGGTTTCCCGTTGCCAGGCGAGAGAATCATGGGAGCCGTGTGATCAGAGCGCCGGTGTTTCTGTGTGGTTAGTCATGTGAACAGAACAGTTTGGGAAGCAAAGAAGACCTCTGGAGGTCCTCGGGGCATTCAGCTCTGTGACTGTATACTAGGGGACTTGTGTCTTCACACCCCAGGTGGTCGGATGGTCGTGGTCACCAGTGTCGGGTTTCAGAAGGCCACGTGGGCTGGCTCTATCACTGTGTGAGCCAGTAGAGGTCTTGAAAGGGCCCGTGCTGTAGGCGCCTTGTCTTCCTCAAGGGACACTGGTACCTCAAGATTAGATCTGGCCTTTAGTGTATGCATAGGAGAGTGTGGGGCTAGATGGTCAGACGGTATCTGGACCTAGCTTGGGAAGTGGGCATTCTTTCTCCATCCATGTGAGTCTCCCATCAGCCTTGTCGCTTTAGCACCGGATGCAGTCTCCGCGCGCAGAGGCGTTTGCTGAACACCAGGGCCTCCCACCCTCCTCAAGCCCCCCTGCTGGAACCCAGGCCAGGCACTGTGCCAAGAGTCCTGTGAGTCTTGAGACGCCTTCCGTTGTTCAGATTTACTTCTTTTCAGAGTACAGCATGTACTCAACAGTCTTGTTGAGGCACCAGCTCTGGGCAGGACCTCAGAGCCCAGAGATGGGAGGCACTTGCAAGCACTGTGAACAGGGTTGGGGGCGTGCTGGGTCTCTTCTGTGCTGATTCGGTGCTTTCCTCGGGTGCCTGCTGCCCACCTGCTGCCGGCCATTATTCTACTGGGACGTGCTGCCCACACCTCCTCAGCCTCTCTCTGAAAGTCAAAGGCTTCTTAGCATTTTCTTTGCCTCTTTATTTTACAGTGATGGTTATTGTTATTGCTCTTATTATTATTTGGTGTGCTGGGGATTGAACTCAAGGCCCGGCACGGGCCATGCAAGTGTTGACCACTGAGTTACACATCTAGTCATTTTCAGCTTTCTCTTATTCTCTCTGCACAGCAAGCTTATTGGAACTAAGAGGTAATTCTGGGGGGAATTCTGAGCTAAATGCTTCATCTGCACCACCCCATTTAATCTCCCATCTGCTCTTGAGAGTGGGTATGGTGGTTAGTCCGCCAGTGTCCTTCGTAGACCATTGTTGAGGTCCCTCAGCAGGTGAACGGATGGCAGGCTGGTGTGGGAGAGGGCCGCTTGACTCCATCCTTCATAGCCTCAGGGCTGTTCAGTGCGTTAGAAGAGAGAAAATACCCATGAAGGGGATGGTGTCGTGGCCTGCTCATGGTGTTTGATGAAGCAGGAGGTTGAGAATGTCGACAGAATCCAGCAGTCCCTGCCTTCAGAATTCAGTCAACCCCTTGCTAGCTCAGGCCCGCCACCCACTCCTTTTATTGCCGGCCTTATCGCTGGCCCTTTGCCCTTCTCTCCTTCTGCTGGGTTCTGTGCCTGGGGACAGGCTCTGTGAGTTTGCAGGTGGTGAGAGGGAACTAGACAGAGAGCAACGTGGCAGGTGGCCCGGGGTGTGCACACAGATGGGGTGCTCAGTGCCAGGCCCCCTGGTCCCCAGGGAGGCTGGCTGGCTGGAGTCAGATTTCCCTATGCTTTAGAGCAGGCAGGTCAAGCAGGAATGTAGTCGAGTGGGGAATGGCCATCCCCTGGCCAGTGTTTGTTTCGGTCCCGCGCCTGACAGCTCCCATTGTTCCGTGGTCGGGGTTTGATGACAACGTTGGTTACTCAGGTCCCCATGACACGGAAACAGTTAGGACCTCCCCCAGGATTCTTTAAAGTCATCTCGGCTGCCTTCTCAGGCACATAATAGGATTGTTCCGCCCTTGCTCCCTTCTTCCAAGTTAGGGGGGTTATGCTGCATAGCTGGTACCTGTAACCAGGAGAAAAGGGAACCGAAATGAAACGATCTGCATAAATACGTAACCCTCGACAAGCCCAGGGACTCTAACACAGACAGCAGAGGAACGCCAGAGTCTGCTGCGGCTGTCCAGGGCTCATGAATTTCACAGTGTCCATATAAATCTCACCTAGAGTCTGCCCGACAGCTGCCTGCAAGCTCTCTACATCTTCACCCGAAGCCTTCCAGGAGTTTCTGAGACACCAAGTCACGGCATGAGTCTTTAAATAGGGTGTGTTCATACACCCCATACTCCCTGTATTTGCATGAGTCCATGGGCCTTTCTTACATGCAGCTCTCTGAACCATAATAATAAAATAGTTAGAATAGTTAGAATAATTAGTCCAAAACCTTAGTCTGGCCTAAGAGAAAGTAGCAAGGTCTTAATGAGATTCATCCATGTGGGCTTTCCATGGAAACCTAGAGGTTCAATCCACGTCTCCATTGTAGCCTTTTGTAAGATCCAGATGTCATTGTGCTATGGGTGGAGGCCACACCTGGAAGAAGGTTGTTGGGAAGGGTTTTTATTGTTGGAATAGATGGAAAGAGATAGAACAGAGAAGAAAGATGGAGAAGCTCTTTTGTGATGGTCCGGGGACCACACAATGCCAAAGGGAGAAACCTCCCTGTAGAGGTGGTGCAGTCCTGAAGGGAGAATATCCCAACAGGACTGATGAGTTGCTCAGCCCAGCGGAGCTGAGGTGAAGTGTCCAGCTCTGCCTTGCCTCGCCTCACCTCCTGGAGATGATGCAGTTCTGAAGGGAGAGTATCCCAACAGGACCAAGGAGCTTCTGGCCAGGTGTCCCCAAGGCTGCAGCTCTGTAGGGAAAAATCCCAGGCGAGCTGTTCTTCTTTCTTCTGTCCGATGATCTCAGCAGGCCAGTGACTGTTTCCGCTCCAAAGAGAAACAGCGAAAACTGAGGGTTGCTCAGTCCTTTTTAAAGAGTTCTGGAGGGGGTGGAGTTATCAACATGGCCTGTGATTGGTGGAGTTTCTTTGGCCTGTGATTGGTGGAATTCTCAGTCCAGAGAGGGTTGGGGGGGGTCCCAGTTCAGGGTCATTTGTTTGTTGGGACCCCTTCTATGCTGTACTGTCAGGTTGGGGAACCCCTCAGCCAGATGAGAGTTGGGTCCCTGATAGTCCCAGGGAGGAGCTTTCTTATGAGGGGTTTCAAGTCCCAGAGCTCCCCAGCCTTGCAGAGCTAGATTCCCCCAAAAGGGAAAAATGCTGGCTCCTCAGTGGTCTTTGGCATCATTTGGGGTTCCTGGTGGGCATAAGGAATAGTGGCTGTGTCCCCAGAGTCCCCAGCAGGGTAGCAAGGGAGACAAGCATTAGTCCTGAATAGCAGTTGAGCAGTGGGAGAGGCTAGGTTTGCTGGTAAAGTCAACTTTGCTTCCTGGAAGAAACACAGATGGCTGTGAGGGTCCATCTTGGGTGGGGGGGGAGGGGGAGTATCAGCCAGGAGGGGTCATCCAGGAGTGAGCACAGTCCTCAAGCAGGTCCTCCTTCCATTTGACAGTTAGCCAGCTTGGGGGTTGGGCCTGGCAAGGGGGCGGAGCTAAGGCAGAGCTAAGGCGGAGCTTCCTTCACAGGGCTGTGGAGGCTGATCACAGATGAACGTGGAAAGGCATGTCAGAGCTTCTCATAGAAAGTGGGAGTCCCACACTATAGACTGGGGGAGGGAGAGCAGAACCCTTCTGAGGGAGCCCTGGGCTGTGGGCTATGTCTGTGGTCAGGGGTAGGGGGCAGAGCTCTGCAGCACAGAGCCATGCTGTAGACTCTGCTTGTTGCAGAATCCTAACAAAGGTCACTGGAGTATAAGCTGCCTGAGAAACCAGAGCCCTAGTCTCTGTGCAAGGCAAGTGGCAGCTTGTGCCAGGGCTAAGAAGGTCAGCCCCCGAGGTCTTTATCTACTTGATAGGCTTCCACAGTGATAGGCTTGAGTTTGGCTTCGTCTTTTCACTGGAGCTGATAAACTGTGTTCACTAGCAAGCTGTTAGGTTTACAAACTGCCCACAGGCTGTGGTGTGGGAGATGGCATGGAAGCTGGGTAGCCCAGAGGGGCTGCTCACCTCTTCCCCACCAAGACCCCATCTATGTGCCAAGCACAAGCACTTGCCAGACAGTTACTTTCGCTGGAAGGTTGGTTTGTGTGTCAGCCAGGTTTCCATGGCCGCAACACATACTCAAGATTGCCAGCCCGTGGAAAGGTTTCTTTCGACTCAACTTTTTGAGGTTTCAGCATCATGTTGGGTGGCTGGCTGTTTCCGGGCCTGTGGCAAGGCAGCACATGGTGGCAGAAGCGCACACAAGACAGAGAAAACCCCAGTCATCTCATGAGTGGGTACAAGAGTCAGGAAGAGCCTAGAGCTCTCAGTCCCATCAAGAGCACACCTCTAATGACCTACTCTTGGGCTTCACTTTTTACAGCTTCTGCTCCTTTCCCCTGGTTCCCTAAGCCTTTAGCACAGGAGTCTTACGGAGACATTGAAGATCTGAGCAGTAGCAGCTTGGATCTGCATTTCCTGGCAGGAAAGACCCATTCCTGCCCCACAGCTGAGCCTTCTCACAGGGACTTGAGACCTGATGGTGGCTCCTTGAAGCAAGGCCCAGGTCATACCTCTGTGTTCTTTAGTCCTTATGGCTGGTATTCCAGATGAGATGGCCTGTCAGTCTACTGCTTCAGCACAAAAGGAGCTTTCAGGGCCTGCCTCTGCCTGCTTCTGCCCGGTAGCATTGAGGAGCAGGCCTCACGCTCTGCAAGTTTTGTCTGCAGGCACACGTTTCACCCACAGTGCATGCTGCTTTGGCACAGGTGACGAGCAGGTGTCAAATCAGCATTTTCTGCTTCAAGAAATCTTCTCCCATCAGTTTTTTCTTACTTGTGGCTGTAGGGTGTGTCGTTTATTTTATAATACCTTCTCTTCTACATGGCGAGAAAAGTTACCTTCTAGAACGAATCAGATTTCCAATCCCAGACATAACAGAGCAATCAGTATCGGTTCTGCTTTCTTTTCTTAAACAACTAGGAAAAAAATAGATGAAGCAACTCTTTGCAAGAATGAGTTTTTGCTAGAATGCATCAGCCAGCGCTTGGTGCAATTTCAAGTAAAGATCCATATTTGCCCTTGTGTTCTGTCTGAGGATGCTTTCTGAACCAAGGCACAGGGGAACAGAGGCTACCAGGGAGCTGAGCAGAGGCCAGATCAGATCTGGGCATGTTGAGGTTGTTAGCATTTGTGGAGAAGTATGTTGGAGAGAGGAGGTTCCTGAGCAGAGAAGGCAAGTGAGAACTCTTTGCAGTGTTCGCGTGGAGCTGAGTAATTGCTAAGCTGTGTGTACACAGAGGCTGGACCTGGAGCGACCACTGGAAACAGGGGAAGGGAGCAGTGAGCTGACCAGATACTCTGGACATTGCAGAGCCACATTGCTGGAGTAAAGGGACCTTACTGGACTCTCAGCCACCCTCTTGGAACCATGGGAGGGCTATACCTTAAGAGACGATAACAAAACCTGAACACAAGCCTCGTTAGGACTAAGGTCCTATGCCAGTCAACTGAATATGCCCAAATGAAACTCAGCGTTCCTTAAGCAGAGCATTACCTGCTGTGCCTGCCATATGATAAAGTAATCTTGAGACTTGAGGACAAGGTGGCAGTAACAAAGAAAGTTAAGTCAGTTTTAAAAGGCCAAAATCGTGTAATGCAGTACAGTGATTGAACAGTTAGGAACTAACTTGGAAGGCAATCTTGTGTCTTGTTCAAGTGTTCTAAGGCCCTTCTGGCTGTCTCTCCTCCTCTTCCCGGGACCCAGCATGTGCCTGGCCTCCACATTGCTCCTTATTGCTCCCCTGTTTCTGGGGCTGGGGGTTTGCCCTGCCCGTGTGCCCACATGCTCTTTCCCCCTATATCAGGGCTCCTCCTTCAAGGAGCTCCGATGTCACCTTCTCAAAGAAGGCCATCCCCTGTGTCAATAGACCATGACATCCTTTGCAAAGTGTCTTCCTGAATATTGCCACATGAGTTCTGCACAGGGCCTAGCAATGCAAATTGATGGGATAGTGAGCCAGAACTATCCAGTTGTTTGTCCAGAGGTACCAAGCAAGCTCGGACCAAAAGCCCTGGCTTTCCATGCTGTAGCATGAGGAGAAACAGGCCTAGTTTTATATATATAAATGTAAGCTGCTTTTTTCTTGTTTTGGAAGTTCGGGTTGTTTGTTTTTGAGTCTGTGTGTTGGGCAAGGGGTCCACCACTCAGTTCCCCTCCTACCTTGCATTTTAAAAGTTCACCTTCTCCAAACATCGTATATCTGTCTTTTGTTTCTCTCCCTCTTCAGAACAAGAGAACTAGGGTTTGTCTTTGGTTGTTGATCACCACTGAATCTTCAGTGCCGGTGGCTATGTCTAGAACTTAATGGTGGCCAATGAATATTTGTTTCATGAATAATTGAAACTAAACTGTAGTGCCTGTAGAGACAGACTAGAGGAATAAACACACTGAAATGAAAATACTCAGCATGGCAGGCTCAGGGTTTGCTTTATTCTAGTTTGAAACCTGTGTAATTTTACTGTGAAAGAAAAATTTCAATTAAAAGTTTTTGAGGGTCGAAGAGATGGCTCAGACATGAAGAGCTCATATTCCTCTTGCAGAAGACCCAACTTTGGTTTCCAGAACCCATGTTGGGTGGCTTACAACTCTAGCTCCAGGGGAGCTGGTGCCCTCTTCTGGTCTCCATGGATACCTGCACTCGCATGCATATAGGTACATAATTAAAATATTTTGTTTTATTGTTGGGATAAGTGTATAGTTTAGTGGTATAGTGCTTGCTTAATATATGCAAGTCTTTGGGGTTGGTCCCCAGATGCCCTAAGTAAATAAATAAATTTGATACTGTGTTGAACTGTTAGGCAGCGCAAGGCATGTCTGTCAGATGATCAAACAGGTGCCCACAGGGCACACAGGTATCACACAGGGCATCAGGGCATGCCATCTTTTGAAAAGTACCTTCCTAGACTGTCACATGGATCTGTACGTGGCCCGGTAGTGTAACTTACCTTGTGCAGAGCTACACAGACAAGCCGAAGCCAGGAGTTCTGGCTTGCCAGTGTACCATGTAATAAGAAGCAAATCCCATTGAGTTTTTACATGAACCCTGTTGCAAGGCAGTCCTTGGAGTCTGATGTTTTTGAAGCTAAATGTGCTTCTATCTCCATTTTGCATACATGTATACACACGAGATGACAAGTTAGGGAAGAATTACCTAGGTGTTCCAGGTCTGTTAGGGAGGCAAGGCCTATGGGACTAGAGATTGGGGCCAGCTCAGCATCAGGCCTGAGATGTCTAGAAATGTAGGAAAAGGCTGAGGAAGGGTCTTGCTGGTCCTAGGACTAAAAGCCTGACAGATCCAGACATAGCCAGCAGAAATAAAAGTACAGGGTCCTGCAGGGCCCGCAGGCATGAGCGATTTGAGCTGCTAAGGCCCAGCTTATGTAACGTAAGCCATGTAGAGAAACATGGGGGTCTTATTGAAGACACAAGGGTAGATATTTCTATCTCCAATAGAAATTCATGTCAATAACACTTGTGGATAGATTGCCAGAAGAAAGACAAGGCATTTGTGTGCAGGATCTCACTGGAGTCTCAAAACAGACAAGGAAAAAAAAAAAGATCTCTTCTCCATCTGTTCCAATGAAGAAACAGGCAGAGAAAGAACACGTGCATTTCCAAGTTCATGCCCATATCAGGTGGTAAACCTGGCACAGGCTCTGGGTCTTAGAAATTCTAAGCCAGGGATGGATGGGGGCGTAGCTTAGTGGTAGAAAATTTGCCTAACGTGTGTGGGGCTGCAGGTTTGATCCACAGCATTGAAAGACAAAAAACAACAAAAAGCAAAACCAAACAATTTCAGAGCAAGAGCTCTCTTGGAGGCCGGAGCTGAGTTATGTTTTATGTGGAGCAAATCATCTAGGGGAGTGACGGAGGCAAAGAGAACTGTAGGACAACACCACGGCGTAACTGTGGTAGAGGGTTCCTGCAGACAGTTCCAAGGCAAAGGTGAATGGGAGTGGCCCTCAGGAGAGAAAGGCCCTTTAAGTGATCTCCTTTGAGGATGCATCAAAAGAAGTGGGCATGAGTTCACACTTTTGTCTTCAGTGTCATCTGTGGGGGCTCTGTCTTTATGAATATCTCTTTGGGCCTCATCTTTCCTGGTCCTCATAGTATCTCCGAGAGGAGCCGTGAGTATCACTGACACCTGGAATGAGAGAGGTTAAAGGCTGTCTTACCTGAGGTTTTGTGTCTGTTTTACAGATGTCGTTCTAAGTGTCAAGTGGCCAGAGGCCATGCCAGAGGTCAGATAAAGACACACCCTTACCCCAGACTGAGATGCAAAAAAGCTGGACCCTGACTGTGATCTTAGTGCATTCTGGGAGTTTGAGGCTAATCCTGGTGCAATTTTTTTCGTAGTTGGTATATTTGTGTTTTGGGAAGAAAAACATATCCGTTAATATAAGTGCTTACAGTCATTTAACATGTGCCCACTGAGATGTGGCTTCTTTCCACAGGCAGAATTAACTAACAGAATGAACCACGATGTCCCTCCACTCTTATTTTTTTCCCTACATGAGATTTTTTAAAGTGGGGATGGGTAAGAACACAGATTAAAAAAAAAAAACAAAAAACAAAGCTTATTTTGCTGGGCAGTAGTGGCACACGCCTTTAATCCCAGCACTTGGGAGACAGAGGCAGACAGATCTCTGTGAGTTTGAGGCCAGCCTAATCTACAGAGTGAGTTCCAGGATAGCCAGAGTTACTACAGAGAAACCTGTCTCAAAAATAGAAACAAAAAACTTTATTTTTAAGTGTGTGTGTGTGTGTGTGTGTGTGTGTGTGTGTGTGTACACAGAGGCCAGAAGATGGTTTCTCATCCCCTGGTGCTCAAGTTATAGGCAGTTGTGAACTGCCCAGCATGGGTGTTGGGAGCCGAACTTGGGTCTACTGCAAGAGCAGTTCACACTCTTAATCTCTGTAGCCCACAGCACAGTTTTAAATCTGGAAATTCTTGAGCCCTGGAAGCAAGCACAGGGCGGGTTTATGGTAGCTGGTCCCTCAGCCTCCCAGTGTGTGGTCAGGAGGTTGTCGGCGATGAGTCCGATCATGAGTCCATTCCATGAGTCCTCTCTTTCAGTTTTGCTGGGGTTGGCTGTGACCCCCAAGGGTTCGTGTACAGTCCGCTTGGTCCCTGGGGTGGTACTGTTGAAGGTATTAGGAACTTTAAGAGATGGGGCTTCATGTAAAGTTGGCAAGTCACTGGGGGTGCTGCCTTTGGCTTTGGAGGGGACCGTGATGTTCTTGTTCCTTTTCACAAGAAGGGGACACTGTGAGAGCAAGCCTGGCACCTCCCCTCTTTCTGGCTTCCTGTCTCACAGTGTGATCCCTCTCCATGCTTACTGTGATGCCGTCCGCTGAGAGCCCTTCACTAGAGACTGAGCTCTCAAACTCAGATGTTCAGTCTCTGAAACCATGAGCCTCTTTTCTTTGCGTCTTACTCTGCCTCTGGTTCTTTGTTATAACAATGGAAACGCAAGTCTACACAGTCCTCCCAAAAGCTGAGGCCAGTTGTCTCCTTGTGGCTTTAAGGAATGTGCATCGATCAAAGAGGACATTGCTGGTGGTTTTTGTGGCCTGACCCTGACTGGGGAAGAGACCAGAGCAACCCTCTTGCTGAGCCTTTCGCCCCACTGCCTTACTGTCGGGCTGAAATTTCTAGAACACAGAACTGCAGTCCTATCTAGAGAGCCATCATTCTTAGGCCTTGCCCTTCCCATCAGTCTCTTTTTCCCTCCTGACACACGTGTAAACATAGATGTAAGTGTTGGTTTATTCTTTGCTAATTCAATCCTTAGTCCTAGAGGGTTTCAGCTTCTGTACAATATAATCTTCAAGATGCAAGCCTGAAGGCTTCGAGCTCTTCTTGGCTTCTGTGAGCTGACTGCATTCAAACCGCCTGACTGAACTAACTCTCCACTTCTCTGAGCTCTGCTTCTTGTCTCTGCTTCCACACCCTGCTTCTACTCTCTGAGCTCTTCCTTCTGAATTGGGATTAAAGGCATGTGCCACCACTTCCTTCTGAGTTGGGATTAAAGGTGTGTACTACATTGCCTTAACCACAGAAATCCCTTCCACCTAGCATTTGTACAGAGGACAGGATTAGTCTAACATTCTTTCTGCATTCCATCTAGATCACACAGGCCTCTGATCCCTTCATACAGGTTTTTAGATGTGATCCCTTCTTATCTGTCACACAAGCCTTTCAAAATGATCCTTTGCTAGAGCAGCCATGCTGCTGGATTAAATGATTAAATGTCCCTCTGTACACACAGGTGTTGGCTGCAGCCTAGTTGGGCCTGTCTGTCTGCCTTGCACACCTTGCTCCCATGCTCAAGTGCCTCTCCCTGGGTCCTGTGCCACCACCGAGTATCGCTTTACGTGGCCCTTCCCTGCCTGTCCTTCAGGACCCAGCTGTGGGTCTCAGTTGTTGGCACATCCATTTAGCACCTGCTTTTGGTCAATCTGATGGACATTTTCTTTTTGTCTCCTGGTGTTTTCTTTGACTTACCAAGTTGTCTCTGCCACTGACCCATGAGTTTGTATATTTCTGTATATTTTGCCATGCTTAGATGCTTATTAAACAGACTTGTGTTTTAGGAAGGGTCAGTGCCTTGAAGTTGAGACCTCATCTCTCCCCCTTGTTTTGCCCAACAGCTACCACCACCATTGTGAATACCCAGGAAACTCCCAAATACATGCTGATGGACCTACGTACAGGCTGTAGGAGGGTCGGTGTCTGTGTGGAGTTCCTGGGATGTTGGGGTTGGGGCTGAGTGAGCTAACTCATGTGGCAGCAGGTAAACATCATGTTCTTGGCACCATTTCGTCTGGGCAGGAGTGGGAGGCCTTAGACAGTTCTTCTGTGCGAGGGCCTTTCTCGGGTTCAAAGTGACAAAGTGAGTGTTTGCCACTTTGGGGAGCCTGGTAGCCATGAACTATCCTGGGATTTCTCCTGGTCATCGTGAAGTGAGCTATTTACCAAGATTCCTCTCTGCCTCAGCCTCTGCCTTCCTCCTTTTGGAAGAAGGCTACCTCCCGGTGAAAGTGAGAGCTTCCTCCTCCTCCTCCTCCTTCGGAAAGAACAAAGATTTACTTCTTTAGCATAGATTTCTGCAGTTCTCGGTATGAGAACAATGCACTCTTGTGCCTTTTGAGCCGGTGGTGGCATTGCTGTTAGGATCCGCTTTTACGGGACATGACTGGATCCATGGCTCCCTGCCATATATTCTTGAAGGCTCTGGCTTCATGTCTGTGCTGCTGGGATGGGGGATGGGTGCAGCTAGGCCTAGGTCACTGGGGAAGGCAATAGGAGCCTGGGGGTCTCACTGACCCCTAGCACATGAGGGAACTCTAGACAGGTAGCGGGAAGGTAGACAGACAAAGTCCAGCTTTGGGATCAGATTCTAGTGAGTCTGCATGAGTTGGGTACATGTGTCACACAGGACCTCCTGGGCCTTCATGTTTTCCTAATTGATTTCATCAAGAGTCACAGATTCCCCGCCATGCACCACGTTACAAACTCAGTTACTTGTGGTTAGGGCACCTGTGACAGATGACGTCTTCGGCAGCAGAGGCCGCTGCAGCTCGCAGCCGGTGTTGACTAGTTAACAGCAGCAGGTAGGGGGCAGCGCAGCGGCACTAGCAGCTTGGGTGAGCATCAGAAGCATCGCAGGCGCAGTCGGTGCAAGAACTGAGTCCCGGAATGTTCCATACTGTACTATTCCATTTCTGTGACATTCTCGAGAAGACAGAATGTGAGTGGCGGAGAACAGATCCGCGGTTGCCAGGGGTGTAGAGGGGTGGTGTGCAACCCTGAGTGAACAGATGGGGGAAGTGTTTGGGGGTGATGGGATGCTTGTGTACCCATCACCACCCAGCCAGGTGGTGGCCACGTGACTCTACATGTGTCAGAACTCGTGGATCTGTACATCACGATCCTTTGGGAATAAAATGAGTATTATGAGAGTGAGCATTGCCTGGATGGAGTCACCTCTGACAACAGGCCTGGGCCCTCTACCCGGAAGTTACCTCCTCGGTAACAGCATTCAGGCTAGGGCTGACTCCAACCTTTTGCCAGTGGTGTCTGGGTTTATTCAGAATTATGAGCTGGTTCCCTCTGCTGTATAAAAATAGACCGCAGAGTTACACCTATGCTCCGGACTTGCCCTGAAGATGTATGTGTGGAAGGTCCATCCTTTCTTTTTCTGTATAACATGAATGCATTTTCGTATGTGAAGCTGATCAACCCAGAACCATTACTCTTCAGCTCTGTTTATTATTTTGAAATATTTTCTTCTCTGAAGCTATGCTGGTAATGAACGCTGTGACTGTCCCAATCACAGCTACGCCACCTCAGTGCCCTGCCTTCTGCACTTTGCCCACATTCGAAACTAGGTACATCCTGGGTGTCAGTTCTCCTCCCTGCCTGTTTCTGTTTCAGGCACCCCCTACCTGTGTATTCTGACTTCTAAATGGCCCTCAAACTGGTCCTAGGCTGCCGTCTCAGCCAGGAGCTCCCTGAGTTTCTTGGTCAAAGATTATCTGTTCAGAACAAGAAGGACAGAGAGAAAAAGAGAGATTGGGTGGGGGCGTCTGATCCTGGTGCTTTTTTAAATAATTTTTTAAGATTACATTAGTAATCGGGGTTGAGAAGCACATAGATCCTGAAGTAGTTCCTCCCTCAGAGAAACTAGCATGTTCCTGCAGAGCAGCTTCATCCTGTGGCACAGTAATTGTCAAGCGTGGCTCCCTGTGTCCTCCATCTGAGCACGGTACGAGGCTCTGAGGAGACCCCAGGTCTGTGGTGCTGCAGCCTGTTGGCCCAGCTCCCCTGGTCTGCTGAGCAGTTGCAGTCCTGGGGGATGGGTTTCTGTGCAGCCTGTGAGCCTGTTTCTTCCATATTTGTGTGAACATTGTGAATAGTGCCTGGGAAGAGTCCTCCCTGAATCTGGGGTGCTTGTTGGGAGTGTGATGTCACCCCGGTGCACCCTAGAAGGGAATAGGCCAGAGGGCAGAGGAAGCTGGCAGCAGGGAGACTAGGCACTGGTCTATGAGACACCAGAGAAATGATGACAGAGATTCTGCAGGTAGCAGACGAAGGTTGGCCCCTAAAGTGAGTTTGGTGAATGTGAGGAAGAATGGCTTCTGTTCTCACGCTTAGGAGACCAGCTGGGCCTATCACTGGCTATAATGCACATAAACGTATATGTGCTTGAGTGAGATTATATATATGTACACACATATATATACATTATATATGTACATATATATCTGATATATATATGTGTGTATATATATGTGTGTGCAAAAGTTGAACAACCTAATCCCCAAATCCAAAGTCCAGATGCTCGAAAACCTAATAGTTTTTGAGCATTAACATGAGCAACAAGAAGAAAGTTCCTTCCCTGCTGGAGCTTGGTGGTGCAGGTCTGTAATAGCAGCTCTCGGGAGGTAGCAGCAGGAAGATGAGAAATTCAAGGTTATCCTAGACTACAAAGCAAGTTTGAGGGTATCTGCGTGAAACTCTGTCTCAGAAAACAACCAACAAACAGAAAAAGCCCTCAAAAAAAAAAAAAAGGAGAGGAAAGAAAGATGAGAAAGGAAAATTCTATGCCTACCCTCACGCAGTGGGTCGCCAGCCAGATACTTTATAAAATACCTTCAAGCTCTGTAAGATTATATATATATATCCATCCACATTTAGATTTGACCTCATCCCCAAGATACCTCATTATACATAGGCAAATGTAAAATCTGAAAAACATCTGTAATCTAAAGCACTTCTGATCCCTAGCATTTCAGAGACGGGATCATCAGTCTCCTGTGAGCATGTTTCTCTGAGGATTGTTATTATTTTTTGAGGCAGTCTCGCTGTGTACCCCAGGCTAGCCTCAAACTCTTGATCCTCCTGTTCCAGTCCCCTCGGTGCACCACCTGAGCGTTTCTTCCGTTTTAGAATATGACATAGAGATACTTCCGTGTCGTTGGGTAGATCTACCTCACTACGTTGTGTAGACTTATGTGTACCGTTTCTAATTCTATGTAGGCGTCTACATCTACTTGTGGGTGCGTACGCATGAGTGAAACCAGAGGCGTTGGGTCTCCTGGAGCTGGGGTTATGGCTGGTTGTGAAGCTCATGACATGGTGCTGGGAACCAAACTCGGGTCCTCTGGAAGAGCAGCAAGTGCTCCTAATTGCTGAGCCATCTCTCCAGCCCCCGACCTTATTATTTTAACTGTTTCCTAGCCATGCCCATACCATGGAGTATTTATTTCTTTTATGTTATCTTTTAAATTTAGCAAACAAAGTAACGGATTTCATTGCAATTTCCAAGGAGGGTATTTATAATAGACGTGTCTAATTTTTTAGTAGGAACCTGATTTCAGTGATTATCTTCTCTCATTTCTGTAATAAGTGCCTCTCTGAATATTGCCATAGAAGGAACCTCCAGAAATGGAATTGCTGGGTTAAAGAAAAAGTACAGTTAATATTTGAATGTAAACTGCCAAAGAACAGTTTTAGAAAGTGATGCCATTTTAAAATTCTCGACAGCCTCTGGGGTTACCTTTCTACCTTCAGTGCTTACTCTGCTCTCTGCTCTCACACATACCACTTGCCCACTGTTTTATTGAATTGCCTGATTTTTCATATTGCTTCTTAGACACACTTTATAAATCAGAAATGGAAGCACACACACGCACGCACACACGCACACACACACACCTGTAGCCACATTTCCACATATACGCACCCACACAAACACATACATGTATATGAGACACACATATACAGAGAAGAGAGGGAAAACTCACGCTTTATAACCTTCAAATTCCTTTCAGTGTGACCAAATAAAATTTGGAAAGAAGAAATATGAATTCTGTCGTCCCAACTGTAACAATGTTGCTATCTGTGTTTATTGTTCCAGTAGTTTAAAGATGATTGACATATAATTTGCATATCCCAAAACAAGTTCGGGGGTGATCACCGGTATCCGGTTCCAGAAACATTTACGCAACGCACCAAAGAAGCCCTGTGTCCGTCGGTACCTGTCTGCGTTTATCAGAGCTAACCTGTGAGGCCGTGAAGCACCTCATCGTGAAAAGTTTAAGAATTCCTAATTCAGTCATTTTAGTGACGACTTAGGGCTACTCGGGGTTTTTATTTCTTCTTTAGGAGTCCTTCTTTTGTAGTTTGTGTCTACAAACTGCGTTGTTGTCTAGGGTTTTTTGTTTTGTTTTGCTTTTTTGCACACAGGTATTCGTGTAGCCATCCTGGTTTCTGTAGCATTGATAGGGATGACCCCCTTCCATTCTTGATTTTTAACATTTTGAGTTTCTTATACTTTTCTTTCTGGGCAAATTTAGTTAGGGATTTGTTAATTTTTTTTTTTTTCAATGAACTTCCTTTTAAATTGCTCTGTTAGTTTTCTCGATTCCTTTTCTGTTTTCAATCTTATTAATTTCTGTTGTGCTCTTTGGCATTTTCCTCTTGCTTACCTTCAGTGTAACGTCTTCTGTCTCTGTATGTTTTTTTCCTGTCTCTATTTTTAGTGTAAAAATCTATTCAGGATTTTTTTTTTCTTTAAGTGTTTATAGCCATACACATCTTCTTGAGCGCTGTTTGAGCTACATCCCGTGTGTTTTGGTATGCTGTAGCTTTGTTTTGATTAAAAGTATTTTCTAATTTCTCTTCGGACGTTTTCTTTGACCTGCTGATGATTTGGTGATACGTCGTTCAGTTTCCACATACGTTTTAATTTCTCCAGTTCCCTTCTGTTCCTTTTCTAATGTGATTCTGTTGTGGCTGGAGAATAGTCTTTGCGTGACTCAAATATTTTTAAAGTATTGGCTCTTTTACGGCCTAGCAGATGGTCTCTTGAACAGGACCTGCGTTCTGCTGCTAATTGGGTTCTTGGATCCTCAATGCCAGGTCTCAGTCCATCATGCTCAAGTGTCCTAGTTCTTGTTCATCTTATGTTTTGTTATTTTTCTATTAATTGCCGAAATGAGATATTAACATTTTCCAGCGGCTGCTGCTGGGTCATCCTTTTCTCTCTTCAGTCTCTCACTTCTGTTTCATGTATTTTAAAGTATCGGTTATCAGTTTCTGTCTTTACCTCTGGTAATTTTTGTCTTGAGCAACAATTCGTGTTGGAGTAGCGTGGCCATTCGAGCCATCCTTTGATTGGCGGTTTTTTTATTCTTCTTTTTAATTTCAGCTTAGTGCCTTTGAGTGTAACACACATGTCTTCCTAGATAGCATACAGTTAGATCATTTTGTGTTATATTTTCTGCCAACCTGTATCTCTTAATTGGAGTATTTATCATTATAATTATCATGTAATTATGAAGACAGCGTTTACATATGCTGTTCACCTTTCGGTTTCTGCGTATCTTCCCTCTGCTTTGTCTCTTACTTTGTTGCTGCCTCCCTTTGTGTTAGACAGATCTTTCCCAGTGTACATTTTAATTCCTTGGTCGTTTCCTCTGTGGTTTTTAATATATTTTCTTACCAGTTTCCCTGAAGGTTTTAATTTACATCTTAATTTATAAAACTCTAGTTCCGATTAATACCAATATAATTTCAAAAGCACGTGAAATCCTTGCTCTAATATAACCTCATTCCCACTGTCATTTTCTGTGCTATTGTTACTACTAAGCGTATCTTTATATACTGTGTGTTCATTAGTACCAGTTTGTCATTATGGATTTACGTAAGTGTCTTTTAAATTAGAAGGAAGGAAAGAATTGCAAATGAAAATGCAATTATATTTTCTCTCTAATTACCCGTATAATTACCTTTCCTTGTACTGTTTTTTTGTGTGGGTTTGAAGAACTGTCTAATGCCCATTGTTTCCTGTAACCTGGTGACCTAGTAATAATTTCTCTATGGTTGGTGTTTATCTGGGAGGGTCTTAATTTTCCCTTCATTTTTAAATTAGTGAGAAATTCACGTAACAAATTATTAGCCATTTTACAGTGAACAATTCAGTGGCATTTGGAATATCTACAGTGTTGTGCCAGGATGACCTCTTATCTAGCTCCAGAGCATCCCTGCACAAGGAAACTTTTGTTTGTTTGTTTTTTGAGACAAGGTTTCTCTGTTGTAACTCTGACTGTCCCGGAACTCACTCTGTAGACCAGGTTGGCCTCGAACTCACAGAGATCCACCTACCTCTGCCTCCCGAGTGCTGGGATTAAAGGCGTGCGCCACCACCTCCAAGCTACAAGGAAACATATAAGCAGCTCATTTTGGGGAAAACAGTTTGGACAGGTTTGGTGTTCTTTTATCCACAGTCTTTTAGCTTGTGGACTAGCGTAGTGCCTTCTATCCTCCGTGACTTCTCGTGAGGAATCAATTGCTCGACTTGCCGAGATCCGTTTTGCATGGTAAGCTGCTTCTCCATCACCGCCTTCTCTTCATCTCTCACTTTGATAGTTCAGGTTTCACAGGTCTGGGTGTGGATTATCCGTGTGTTGTCCGAGTCTTAGTTCATTCGCTTTCTTGGAGGAAAGGTCTAGGGTTCTAAGGTCTTGTGTAGACCTTAAAAATTAGAAGTATTTAGCTCTAAATTCTTCACCTATTCTTTGTGCACATGTTGCTCTCCCTTGAGCTTCTCTTTTGCATACAGTGGGTATTTACTGGTGTTCCATGGGTCTTTGAGGCTCTGTTCAGTTTTTTCCTACTTTTTACCCCCTGGTCCTGAAATTGTTTAGTATTATTCAACATAGCTCAACAAGTTCTTCCTTCTGCAGGTTTGTGCTTCCTATTGAACTCCTTTAGTGATATTAAAATTTCAGAGGTCAGACATGGTGGCACACATATATAATCCCAGCCCTTGGGAGGCAGGAATATCAGGAATTCCAGGTCTCCCTTCACGACTGCTATAGTTGGCTCTTTTCAAAATCATCTGAAAAGAGAGAAATTGAGCAATTGTTTTTATGAGGTTAGTCTATGGGCATGTCCATGAGGGATTGATTGTATTGATTGGTAATTGGTGAAGGGGAGCTTTACACAATTTGGGGTGGCACCTGTCACAGTCCAGGAAAGTACAGGCTAAAGCCCTGGCTAAACACGAGCCTGTGTGAGCCAGAGAGAAAGCCAGCAAGCAGCATTCTCCCAAGGTCCTTGCCTTTATTGAGTTCCTGTCCTTCAGTGATAGATTGCATCCTGGAAGCGTAAGTCAAATAAACCCCTTCCTTCCCAAGTTGCTTTTGGTCAGAGTGTTTTATCACAGCTCCAGAAAGAAAGCAAAACTGCTGTGTAGCAAGTTCAAGGCTCAGCTACACAAGACCCTTTCTCAATAGAATAAAATAAATTTTCAATTACTATATTTTTCAACTCAAGAATTTTTGTGGTTCTCTTTTAAACTTTTTTTTTGTTCTGTTCTTATTACCTTTATTTGGTAATAAATAGTAAATAAATAAATTTATTTGGTGGTCAGAGGACAACATTTGTTTTGAAAAAATTACTTTTCATGCGATATATTCTGATTACACTTTCCCTCTCTCCACCTAACTTCACACTCTGTCTTTCTCTCTTTAAAAAACAAGCAAACAAAAACAAAACCAGACAAACAAGAAACAGGAAACACACACCAAAAAAAAAAAAAAATCCCACAAAACCAGAAACCAAAGTATATAAGCAAAAGAAAAAAAAAGAAAAAGAAGCCTAAACAAAGCAATTTGAGTCAAAAGCCCACAAAAATCCTACCGAGTTTGTTCTGCGTTGACCATCTTCCGCTGGGCACGGGGCCTATCCTTAAGTGTGCTTAAGATAGCCAGTGCGACTCCATTGGAGGAAAACTGAGTTTTCCTTTGGCAGATGTCAGTCACAGAAGCTTCTTGGTTAAGGGTGGGAGCCCGTGTCCAACTCACTGTTGAGAGCCGGGACCCCGGCGTGCTGCCGAGTCTCTGTGATACGAGCGTCAGCGGAGGTTCTGGAGACAGAACTGTGGTCCGCAGGCTCGGGGGCATGTGCCTGCATCCACGGGGACATCTTGTCTGCTCTATCTGTGTGTATTACCTACTTGTTGAGCTCTCATTTGCCTCTTTCCTTTATACCTCTTTTCTTGCATCTTTGAACATACTTAAAACAGCTAATCTGTGTTCTTGAGCTAGTAAATCCAACATCTTTACTTCGTAGGTATGGACCATGTTTTATTTCTTAATCTTTAGTTGAAAATTTAAAAAAATATCGTGACAACTTGGGATATTCTCCTCAGTTTTTGTTGTTGTTGCTTTTTGTTATTGGTCATTTACTTTCGTGAGCCAATTCTATATGAGGCTTGTATTTTTGTCATGTATGGCTACTAAAATATTTTACATGGCTAGTTTAGTGATCAATCAGGTAGCGACTAAAATGTCATTCTAAGAGCATTTGAGAGCAGCGTTTGATGACAGCCTGCTTGTGTACCTGTTGGAACATTCCTTTCAACGCTCAACCAGGCTATTGATGATTCTGTTTAAATCCTTACTTTCTGTCTTTGCAAAGCACCGAGGTCAATCAGAGGTGAGAGAATTGAGGTCATCTCAGCTCTGAGTATGTGAACAGGCCTCCATGCTGCCCTCTGGGTTCCCAGGAATATGCTGAGTATCCCTTTAATAAAACTTTGTAGTTGATCTGTGGTGTCCTCAACAGTTTGAACTGCCTCGGGCATCTGTGAAGCTAAATATTTGGTTGTAATTGTTTCCAGCAAACACTTTACTTGGGAGGGCGGGGCTTTTCACATTGGACAAGCACCTCCTAAGTCACAGTGGGGTTCCCTTCCAAAAGTGAGAGGATTGCCACATAGTAATCACCACCACCATCACTTCCTCCTCCTCCTCCTCTTCCTCTTCCTCCTCCTCCTCTTCCTCCATCACCACCCCCACCCCCACCCTTTCCATCACCTCCACCACCACCACCTTTCACAACCACCACCACCATACCACCCACCACCATCACCATCCACCACCACTACACCTCCACTGCCACCAACAATAGCAGCCAACAACAACTAGCACCACTACCACCACCAGGGAATAAAGCTTTAAAGAAGCCACAACCTCATTTTCCCTGACAGTGACTTCCAGGCTGCCAGTTCTCGAGGCCGTTATGGAGCTACCAAGTGGAGGGAGTCCTGGGTGTAACACACAAGGGAGAACACTGTGAAGCGCACTGTTCAACTGAGACATGCCGCTCCTCATGGTTTCCCCGGAGAAGTGAATTTTAGGTGATCCCCATTTTGACGTTTTCCCAGTGTCCGCTGCCTCTACCTTTATCATTCGCAGTGTTGCCAACCACGTGGAATGTTCGCAGAGGCGGCTCAGTTTGGACACTTGCTCGTTCTGTCCTGCTGCGAGTAACATCCTGTCCAAGTCAGGTGTGTCCCGTCAAGAGGTTTTGGCTGGCTGCCAGGTGAGAACCCGGTGTTTGTCACCTTGGCGACTCCCGGCTTCTAATGGCCATCTTTGCACTTGTGTTTTCTGCTCTCCCTTATGCAGTTTCACTGAGTTTATCCATCTAGTTTTTGTCGCACTTCACCAGGCATATCTTTGCAATAATTATCTCATTCTAGATTGTTAACATTCTCCCTGTTGGAAGCGCCGTCATGCTACTTCCGTATGGTTTATTTCTGCCAAGAATTTTAAATATACAGTTAACTGTGTTTAATCTCCATTAAAAAAGGGTAGGGGAAAATGCAGTTGCTTTTTCCATCAGCATCCTTCCCCCAACTCAGCAGCTTCTTGGCATGAAGTTCAAGGAGCAACTTCTGAATCTGTCTTCATGTGGGGTATTATTGCTAAACCTGGGGTTCAAGGGCCGTAGTTGTGATTCAAGCTGTGTGTCTGCTGCACCCTTCATCGTTAACAAAACGTGATTTCAGCTGCAGGTTTCAGACATTGTCTTGACTGGATCGTCTATGTAAATTGTAGTTCATGGACTTGAACTTGGGCTCCCTTTGGATGCCTAGCATCCCTCTAGATGCCTGAATTCCACAGACATACTTCTGTCCATCTGTGCCATGTTTCCCTCTTCCTTTCCCCACGATTCAGTGGTCTTTTGCTTCAAGGTTTGAGGCAGAGCCCAGGGTCAAGCTGTGCTCTAAAGGGCCTTGGTCTTGGTCAGCATGGGTTTCTATAACAGAACAGCAGGGACTGGGTGACTTAGAAGCAATAGAAGCACAATCCTCACTGATCTAGAGACTAGAACTACATGAACACATTACTGGCCCCAGTATCTGGGGATGACCCACCCCCTGGCTCATGGATGGCACTTTCTCTTCTACCATGTACTTACATAGCAGAAGGAGCATGAGAATTCGCTGGGGTATCTTTTAAACATGCATTGGTCCCTCTCATGAGGGCTGCAGAGTCACAGTCTAATCCCCTCCCAGTGGCCCCACACCCCAAACCAATACCTTGGGGGTTGGAACTTCAGCATATACATCTGGAAGGCACACTCACTTTGTGTATGACAGGATCGCGCTGTCAGCCCTGTGTCCTTCTGTCCATTGGCGTTGGCCTGGGTGGCAAGGACGGTGAGGATGTCCTGGAGGTGTGGCCAGGCAGGCTTGATGTACTTCACTGTGGAGAGAATGAGGTTCAGGTCTAACCCCCAGCATTTTGACTTCCTGCTACCCATAGTCAGCCTTGCTTAGCTCTTCCCCAAAGGCCTATTGTCGAGGTTGTGACAGGACCCCGGCTCCATCTGACGTGTGTTGCACATGTCCCTCGTGAGTCATCATCACCCCATGCTCTGTGAGTCACATTGACCTCTGGACCGTTTGGGTGGGGTGGGGAATTCAGTGCTCATCCTGGCTGTGTCTTGAACTCAGGGCCACTCCTCTGCGGTAGGAAAGACAGGCATTTATCTGGCACCAGGCTCTAACCATGCTGCCCTCTGCTGGCCGTGTGGTTGATGAGACACCTGTGCTTCCAACTTTCCCCGGCACAGGCTGCTCCCCAGCCTCAAATCATCTTGTGTGGGTGGCACTATTTCTAAATCCCAATGAGTGAAGACGGACAGCCAGAGCAGGCTTGCCTGGAGGTGGTGTGGGTGGGTCTCCATGTGCTGCATTTTGAGAGCTGCCAAAAATACCAATGAGCAATAATCCCTTCCATTAGCTCCACGCCTCCTATATGCGTGACGTCATCGCACTGGGTCTGGAACAAGCGTCTGTGTGACAGACCTTGACATCTTCTTGTGACAGGTGAGAAACTTGCCAGGCCCCAGCTAGTGGGTTGTCACTCACCAAGACTGTGGGGAAGACAGCAAGCGGGGAGAGGGTGTCTTTTGGCTCTATTCAGACCCAGGTGACTTTTGGCTCAAAGACCCAGGTCTTTGAGCATGGTGGAAAGTTACCACATCTGGCTGATTGTGCTGGTTGCACTTTGTTTTGACTATCTTCCCGAGGGAGTACAGAGGATGTGGGAGCAGCTCACTGCTGCCCCTTGGTGCTGCTATAATGTGCAGAGGCCTTAGTTGGGATCAGCAGGTGCCAGGGAAACACAACTTGCATCTTTGTTTTTGCATCCAGTCCCAGCAGCGCCTGCCTTCCGGGGGTAATTTTGGTCATTGCTGGGTACGCAGTGGAGGTACCTGAATCCTGGGAGATGGGTGCAGAGTTTGAGAGTCAGGATAAGAGGCATGCTGATGGTCCAGTACCATTTGTCCAATCTATCTGTCAAAACCTTAATCCTCCTGTCTCTCTGGCACTCTCTGTAGGGTAGCATCGAGTCTTCCTTTGTTTCAATCCCTCTGGATTTGGTGACTTAGCCATTCTGGACCACCGGTGATTCTTAAGATTCATTCTGAGGCTCTTCCTCCTGGGTCTCAGGACACACATCCCCTCCCCGCATATAACATATCAAAAGTTTGCTTTCCTGGACACTCTCCACAACTTTCTGTCAGAGTCTCACTGCCACTAACTCAGCCTACCTGTGTCTGTTCCACTCTGAGGCTGTTGAACAGAGTCTCTCCTTCTTGATGGAAAAATGTGAAGCCATCAGAACACACTGGACCGATGTATGGAGTGGGCCAGAGATGAGAATTGGCCCATTTTCCTGGATGAAGGGCTCTTTAGATAGGACTTAAAGGCGCAGTGCCTCTGCTGTGTGCATCCTACAACAGATAGCTTCTTCACTGACTGATACCCACCTTATAACTCACCATTCCCCATCCTGGATGAGCTATAATAGAAGTGTACCAACCCCGTCCTATAGATCCAAATGTTGAGCCAGAGAAAGCATCCCAGACAGCCTCAGGGGATTCACATGCATTGGACATCATTCAGCCATCCCTCTTTGCTTAGGTAATTAGTTGTTCTTTCCCTCTTGCAAATAAGCCTTGCAAAGGCTTGTTTAACATTTAAAAACTAGAGACAGGTTTTTTCGGCATGCAGAACTGAAGTCTCAGATAGCTGACTTCAGGAATAGTTGCATCCAGGACTCCAGAATCTTTAGGTGAGTTCCTTTGTTCCCTCTGCAGACATCCTGCCAGACCCAAGAGGAAAATACTTCCAACGGTTCCAGAAAGCTCTGGACCTCAGTCTCCTTGGTCTGAAGCCAGTAACATGCTTACCCAGCAGATGCAACAGCATTGGTTGGATTGATCAAGCCTGAGCCACATCATTGGCTCCTGTCTTAGGCTGTGTTGTGTATTAAGAATGTGGTCTCGGCAGACTCTTAAGGAATTCCTGGGGGAACCAACCCAGTTTCCAGTTCTGCTCAAAGCACCGGCCCCTCTGCCCATCAGTGACTAGGGAAGAACTCCTTCCGAATGTGAAGGCTAAATGGTTATTAATCCACTGCCCATGAGTTCTAGTTTCTAAGTGCTACCCACTGTGTGCTGGGCACTGGCTGAAATTACACCTCAGTGGTCCTGTACTTGACCTCCAGTAGCTCACGGGGAAAGCCTTGTGGGTGGAAACCATAGCCTTGGACAAGGAACTGAGCACTCCTCAACCTGATCCTACCCATGTTTTAGATCCATCACCCTTTCTGGTTTAGAAAGCATCCTGTCCTTTAGTTGACCAGTTCTGAGTGGAGGGTGGGGCTCCCAGAGTCACCCTGAGCCTGTGCTGTAAGAAACAATGCTCAGAATGGACTGGGTCAATTCCGAGGGACCTCTACCTCTTTCCCAAAGATGGTGTTCCCTGCTTCCATAGCCAGGAGAATACCTACTGGACACGACTGGCTCCCATCTGCAGGAGGCAGGCACTAAGTGTGTAGCAGTCTTTTGTTGTTGAGGTGAGCACTGCATGTTTATATCTGGGGTCTATCCCCATGGACCCTAGCTTAGGCTCACCTAATGCAGAGAAGGTCACACCCAAAGCTCTCTGGAATAGTTGCTGCTGTGGCTGCCACCAGAAATCACCTGGAAGCTTAAAATTTACCAGCACTGACTCCCACTGTGAGCCAACTGGTCTAAAGCTGTGTTTCTCACATTTGGGTCTCCTGATGGGTCTCACATTTGGGTTCAGATGCTGAGAATGTGTGTGGAGGCTGAGGGTGTGTGGCTCTGACCAGATCCCAAGTGGACTGAGTTGCTGCACCCCAGGCTTCTCAGTGACGTCAGGGACACTGAAACCCCCTCTGTGAGGCCTCTGAATCTCCCCTGGTGGGCGTGTATATCAACCTGAGACAGTCCACCGTCATGGACTCTAGCCCATGGGGCTACCTATGGGTAGACACTGAAACTGGATCCAACAGCCTCCCGGTCCTGGAGTTGTTTACTTGGTTTCACTGCAGGTGCCAAGTGTATTCCATTTGACCTGTCATCCAGGAAGCCACTGGGACCTCCAAGAGAGAACTTACTACCATCTGGAGGACAGGTTTTCTAAAGAAGAAGGCCTTAAGCTGGTTTGCCTAAAACTTCGAAAAGCAACCTAACAAGTCACCCAGCCTTAGCATTCCTAGGAGACAGAATCCCTGGGGAGGAGCTTTCTCCTCCCTTGAAGGCCAGTGATGTGTCAAAATGGTCAGGACAGGTTCATAATTTTATGAACAGGACCTGTTCATAATTTCTGGCAGTGCTCCACCTGGGGCTCTCCAGGAACCCCTCTCTTCCATTGGAGCCCAGAACCGCAGATGCCTGTCCAACGGACCTTGCTGCTGTTTGCAGTAGCAGCGCTCTTGCCCCTGGCCAGAAGTTTGGCAAAAAACGGAGGTGTGGGAGGAGAGCCTTTAGGGTGCTTCTTCTCTGTTGGCCTCATGCTGGAGGGCTGGAAACTCTGCTTTGCTTCAGGAGTCCCATTGCCTACGGGACTTGGAGTCCCTTCCCCACTCTTAGGTACTGTTGCTTCCTGTTAGTCCTACTTGCCATCTGACTCTGCAGAGTGTGAGTGTGTGTGTGTGTGTGTGTGTGTGTGTATGTGTGTGTGTGTTTGCATTGTGCTGGATGGAGAGTTTATGCCAGGCAAGCACTCAGCCCCTGAGCCACACTCCTAAATCCTTAATCTGTTTGATGATGAAGGACTCTGTTACCTGGCTCAGCTACAGTGTTCCTGATGTTCAATCCAGCTGCCATTTAGGGAGAAGACATGTTATTTAGAAGAGTTGTAGTGCATGGTGAACTCTGTGGCCATCACACTTCGCCTTACTAGAAGGGGAAAGTTTGAGAAATCCCCAGTCCTTCTGTGTATATGGGACCCTGCCTGCTCTCCTCGGTCGCTTTTGTGTGTGTCAGTCAGTGAAGGTGTGTGGTAATTGCAAATGACCCTTGTCTGTGGAGTTATGCGCTGGATATGCCGTGTTAGTAACCATGAGTTTATGAAGCACCCACTTGGCACCATGGCATATGCAGAAGCATCAAGCTTATGGGTGCCATCCTCAAAGACTTTCAGTCTAATTGAGGAGCTAGCTGGACCCAAGAGACGTTAGGTGCTGCGTGGGCTGGGCATCTATGTACTGTGCCCACCCCCGTTGAAATCGTTAGGAAGATGGGGAATTGGTGCTTTTTTAGGGCTTTGAAATACAGAGGCTGAAGTGATTTGGAATATTAGGTGTTTGCACATAATGAGCCAAATGTGTCTCCATATTGCTCATGTCCTCGCTCTCCAAATGTGATGCCTAGGGATTATAGAAGAGGGAGATATTTATGTCAAACTAAAGCAGCCCCCGCATCTGAATCACACAGGGGCACGCTGTCAGAGGAGCTTACCAAATGGCTCAAACAAAATGAACTATTTGGGAATAATTTTTGTCTTAACTGTTCAGAAGGAAGTTAACATGATAAAGACTTCTAAAAGTGAGTGTTCTATGTTAAAGCTGTGGTGGGCACCGAGGGTGAGAGGAAGAGTGAGTAGGAACGGGTCAACCAAAACTAAGGATGCATGAGGGGGCCTTATGGAACCCCAGTAGTTTGTACCCTATTAAAAATATTTTAATGAAATTCAAACCAAAATACCCCGTATTAGTAAATGATGCTTCTCTCAAGGCATGGGCCATTAAATGAAATCTCAGTGCCAGGCAACCTCCCTACAAGTTATTGGTCAGAGAGGTTCCAGAGGCACCCAAATCAATAGGCTAAGGCCATTGCTCTTAGTTGCTCACTACAACCAGATGGTAAGTTATTATTGCTGAATATACCACGTACTTTGCTTATAGGAAATAGAGAAATCAACCTCAAACTTAACAAGACACTCTCCATGCTGGCCAGTTTTCATAGTGCCGGAAACTGGTATGGAAGCTGTTAGGGTAGAATAAACATCAGTGATCTTATCCAGCCCTGGACCCTACATGCCACAATAGAGACCTAGTGGTACCCGCTAGTTTAATAGTGGTAAGATTGTTTATGGTGGTAACCAGTTGTTATCTTGATTGGATTTGAGGCTTCCTCCATAGGAGGGATTTCATGCCTGGTAATGTAAACATAGTCGAGATCCATGACTAGAGAAGTCCTAGGTCTTAGCAGGCAGATACCTGTCGATGTTGCTTTTCTAAGTGGTCACTTTGTCAAGCTACCTTCTAAATATTTATGTTCATAGCTATACATCTGTGCTGCTCCCAACCTTGGCCAGAGAAGCATATTATTGTAGTAGGTACTAGTTAATGCTGTTCAAAAGTACTGAGAGTAACTGCTTAGCCGTAGGGGAACGCTGTCTATACTCCCACGCTCCCTGCAAGGCTAGGGAACATCACGGACGAGGAAGCAGAAAGAGCATAAAAGCAGTACCATGCAGTGCTGTTCTCTGGATGTGAGGACTGTTGCAACAACGGCAGTCATTAGCACAGGACCAGTCAGTTAAAACTCCCAGCCCTGAGAGGCGGGCCCTCTCGCTGGCAAGTTATTGGCAGTTGGTGGCTGCTCTGAGAGGGAGAGTACTTTTCTTTATGAGTTTGGCCACTGGTAGGTTCTCCGCGGCCCAGTGGATGGACCCATGGCCACGTGCAACTGGGCAGCACTAATTAGACTCAGTGGGTCAAAAATAATTATTGAGGGGCGATAGGAAGTTTGGAGTGAGATGAGATGTGGGGGTCTTGGGGAAAATTTGGAAGTGAGCAAAGGGTGGATATGATCAAGGTGTTGTTCCATGTATGAAATTTCCAAAGAATACAGCTTTATTTTGTCTTTATGTTTTGTTTGTCGAGGCAGGGTTTCTCTGTTGTAACTCTGGCTGTCCTGGAACTCACTCTGTAGACCAGGCTGGCCTCAAATTCACAGAGATCCGCCTGCCTCTGCCTCCCGAGTGCTGGGATTAAAGGCATGTGCCACCACCACAGGGCTAGTTTTTGTTGTTTCGTTGTTGTTGTTGTTGTTTTAAATAAATGCAGGTTTGCTCTCTGCTGAACGCTCTCCTTGAGTTTTCTAAACCTGGGTGATGAGGCTTACTGATTCATAAAGTGTTTACCAAGCCTCTACTGAGTGTAGACATTAGGACATCAAAGGTAAAAGAAACAGTTGCCCCCAAATGAACTCAAAGGCCAGGAGAGTAATGTGTACTGACAAAATTGTGAGCAGGTAGGGACGTTTGCTGGTTGCCCAGGAAAAGGAAAGACTTCCTACATGTAAGGCAGGGTGCTCACATTTCCCCGGAGACCCCGCAGCGCACTAGGTGTGGCAGCTGGGGGCGTTCAGCAAGGATGGTAGCAGAGGCTCTGTTGTACCAGGAGTGTCCATTTTCCTGGACAACAAACATTTGAGAACTAGGTTTTTTAAATATATGTTGGCCTCAGCTGAAACACGTGTGATGTGGTGTCTAAGTAAAACAGCTTTCCATAAAAAGAAGTGTGCTGGCCTGGAAAGGTAGCCCAATTGGTAAAACAAGCACGGGGAATGAGTTTGATCCCCAGAACCCACATTTAGAAAACGATGCACGGTGCAATGTGCTTGTCATGACAGAACTGAAGAGGTGGAGAGAGGTGGACCCCATGGCTTGCTGGGCAGCTATCCTAGCCTACTTGGTAAGTTCTGGACTAGTGAGAGACTGACACCTGAGGAAGCACACCTGAGATTGTCCTCTGGGCTCCACATGTACATGTACACACACACACACACACACACGTGTACCCACATGCAGACACCCACACATATGTACACCTATGTGTGTTCATGCATACACTTGTGCACATGTGTGCACACACATACAAAAAAATTTGTGCCAATTTTATAGATCTTCACTTTTTAAAAGTACTGTAATAGGATGCTAGATAAGAGTCCAAGCAATGCAGATCACATGTACAGAGGCAAGACATTTGTCTCTGGTCACTCAGCTTGTTAGTGATATAAGAAAGCTAGACCTAAGTTCTACAGATTTATAATTACTTCTACTAACACTGGTCACAGGTCTATAGCCATGTGTGGCTCTAAGCAGCTGGCAGTAAATAGCTATCTAGAATATTGTGCTGTGAGCAGTCCTGAGAATGATGCTGTGATTGATTGTTGATGTCTGCCAAGGACAGGCAATGGGAGAGTGATGGCAAGTGTTGCCCTTTTGCCTCAGCTTTCCACAAGATAAAATTAGGCATCTCTTAAAGCAGAAGCTATCGTTAGTGGTGACTTTAAAATGAAGCACCCAATACATTTATTTAAATTTATAACCATTTACTGTAGTCTGACACATGCATTCCATGTTATGAACACAAAGCTGACCCTTACTACGTTTCAACTCTTGGAGAAAAACTCTTGTTGGTAAGGAATGAACCTACCTTAAACACCAGCAGCTTGTAACAGTATGGGAAAATGTGAACATAGTTAACCAAAGATTTAAGCTGTTCAGTGCATTTGTACTGGCTGGCTAAGCTATTTTTAGATAAAGTTAAAAGAGAAGCTAATTTAATACCTTTTTAGTTGCTAACCCACCAAGGTGATTTTAGACTTATAAAGGCATTAAAATACTAGCTACATTTTCTGCTGAGTTTAAAAATACAGGCAAGTGAAGATGTACAATTTGGAGTCTGTTAATGTCATTATTTCTTAAAATCTTCACATCCAGCTCCAAACTCAAATGTCCTTCTAGGGCGATCCCTGGAATGCCCTGGCTTTGTTCCCAAGTGTGACAAGCCAGTTTGCAAGTGCATGTCTTACTCTGGGATCAAGCTGGGGTTGGAGGAAAACTTGAGAGTTGACTAAGAGGCAAGCCAACAGACAGACAGGTCACATTTATTGGTAACATGCTCAATATGTCTGTGAGGGTAAACTGTTGGTATCTCTAACCCACACAGCCTGCCAGCCTGCCCATCCACCGGGGCAAACAGAGAACCCACTAGCCAGCTTTGGAACCCTTTATTTCTGTCCTTAGTGCTGAAGCCTGTTTCTTTAGTCTCTTGCTGCACCTTATTTTCAGTGATTCCTGATGTCCCAGTTGAGTTCCATGCTCACATGTCTTGCCTGCAGGTAGTTCTGCGCTGAGTTTCCTGCAGATAATAGAATACTGGATAACAGTTCGCTGTCCCAGGCTTGTTCTCTACTGCTCTGTCTATCAGCCGGAACTTTCCTTTTTCCCTGTCAGAGATAGGACCTGCCTCCTCACACCCTACTGAGTGACTGACAAGCCTGGCAGCTGCAGTCTGAGAACACAATGTCTGGGAGGATGAAGCTGAGGCTTTTTAATCTGCTGGGCTTCACAGGGAGCCGCAGAGGATCGGGAAGAAGGATAGGGAGCTGGGAGTTAGGCAGCCAGGCATCTTCTTGTGCCTTTGCCGGTGACTTACCGCAAACCTGAGCCAACGTTTTTTCTCTGCGGCTGTGTATGCTGAGTGAGGGACTGGATCACACTGTGTCCATGGCCCCAGCGTCACAGGGCAGCGCTTACCTGCAGCCGCTGTGTGGAGAGACAAGACAGTGTGGGACATTACCATGGCATCACTGCGTAAGTGTGTGACCTGTATGGTGATCACAGAACTGGCTTTGCCCTGAGTTACATGTGCCCAGAGAGGGTGAAATGGAGGACAGCCAGGCCAGTGATAGTCAGGTTACTACAGTGGAGTTGTTAGGAGAATGCTTTGTCTTCCTCTCATGTGATGAGGGACACAGTTGGGGTGATATTGACCCCAGCTGGAAGCAGCCCTGTGGCAATCAGTGAAGATGAGCTTTTCTTTGTGGAAAATACCCATGCTTAGTCGGCCTCTAAGGTGGCATGGCAGGTAGCATCTATTGACAGTTGGGGGGGAGGGCTGGCCTTGGGTCAAGGAAGAAGACACCACTGGCTGAGTCAGCTCTTGCCCAGGGGTTTCTTCAAGGAGCCCCTGAACTCCCTCATTCTGCACTGTGGATTTCTCAAGGGCCTGGGAAGAGGCCCCATCAGTTCTCAGATGGCTTTCCTCTGCGATCTGGGAGAGGGTAGGAGTGTACCAGGGTATGTTGAGGGTAACTGGCCCCTTGCGGCCTAAGATAGAGCGACTTCTGCTGCCTCTCTTTTCCCAGAAGGGAGCTACTCTGGAGCTTTCTCTTCTTTTTCTTTTTTTAGATTTAATTATCTCATTTCTTGAGTTTGAGTGTTGTGCCCACATGTATGTTTTGTGTACTGTGTGGCCCCTTGGTGTCTGTGAAGATCAGAAGAGGGCATTGGAGCGCCTGGAACTGGAGTTACAGTTGCATGGTGGTTCTGAACCACCATGTGGGTGATGGGAACTGAATCCAGGTCCTCTGCAGGAGCAACAAGTGCTCTTAACCTCTGAGCCGTTTCTCCAGGCTTACCCTCAGGTTCCTCCACCCAAGTAATACTCCACTGAAAGAAGCAATGGAAGCCTTTGCCCAGGGCAGAGCCTTATGGGAACTCTTTCCATTTGGAGGACTTGGCTCAATATCTGTGTGGGTCACAGCAGATTTTGGGTTCTTTGTGACTGCATCTTTTTTGAGATCTGAAACAACAGCAATGAGAGGATATGCAACTTGTCAGGAGCTGCTTGTAGAGGTTAGTCTGAGCAACAGCCATCGAAAAGAGGATTCAGAAGCTAACTCCTCATGTACCAGTGACATTGTAAACATCTGGTTTAGTCTTTTGACTTAACTAACTTTGCAGATGTAAAGGAGTTAGGACCCACAAACCTATCTTCTTTCCCAGAGTTGTTTAAACAGCCTGAACATCCAGAATCTCACATGAGGTAAAGCACATTGCAATGTCTAGAAATTCATGCATGACTGAGGACTGCCCTGGGGGGTGGGGGGGTGGGGGTTTGCTTAGTGGTCCATGATGCGCGGCTGGAGCTCAGGGCTGCACTCCTGTCCTAGGCTATTCCAGTTTAGGCCCTGTTTCTGCTCTCTGGTCAGAGCACAGACACTCTGGCCTCTGTCTGGAATGTGCAAGAGGGGCTGTGGAGAGTGCAGCCAAAAAGAAAAGTTCTAGGAGAATCCCAGATATCAGGTTCCTGGCTGCCTTGGGCAAGTGGGCTGCAGAGTGCTCCAAGCCCACTGGTGCTCCAGGTGAACCTCTCCCACGTCCTCTTCCCTTTCAGCTCTGTGACAGAGCCAATGTGGAGACAGACGTGGAAGCTGTTGTAAAAGCACGTTGGATACAGGACAGAAACTGCTTGTCATCTCCAACAGTGGAGGGGTCAGGGCTGAGACTGTCCCTGTTGTGTGCCAGACACAGGGGTAGAAACTCAAACCCAGGACCTGCTTGAATCCTCACAGCCTCCTGAGGGCGTCTGAGGGAGGAGACACAGCCCTGGAGAGGGAAAGTTACTCAACTCCAAACTCAGGCAGGTCTGACTCATCTTTACAAGGACCTGTTGAAGCATCTTCTAATCATGAACAAAATATGCATCCAGTGAGAAAATTAACACAACCTAGCAAAACACAGTGAGCATTGCCAATGCAGAGTCCATGGTCCAGGTCGGACTTCAGTTCTCTCTCATCTGTTTGTGGTCCTCCCTTTGCTCCTTCTAGGCATAAGCTATTCTTTTATCAGAGCTGGGCGTTGAACTCGGAGCTCCCATGCCTGCTAGGTTCTACCAATCATCCACACCTCCACCCAAGAGATTTTTCTTTGTAATAAAAATAGGTTCTGCAAGTGCCGCCTGGGAGCACAGTGCTCATCAGAGGACGTGGGTGGGCAGTGTCATCCGCATCACCTGGGAACGCTTCAGAATTCGAGGATCCCAGGCTCCAGCCCAAACTGACTGAAGCAGAATCCTTGTTCAGCAAGCGCTCGGGTGATGATGCTCGTGTCCAGAAGCACCGTTGATCCCTCCCTGCAGTTTACTGTAAGCATTCTCCCATGCTCATAACATGGCCTTCACCGGCTGTGTCTTGAGTCTGTGTTTCCCATAGATGAGTTCCTAGTAACACCCAGTGTGGTGTTACAAAGAGCTTTGATTCTCTCTTTAGGACAAAGTCCCCAGAAGAGAAATGACTAGCACAGCAGGATGAGGTTCTGAAAGGCTTTTGATACAGACGGCCAGATTGCCAGCCCCGAAGGGATGGAACTTGACCGGTTCCCTCAAGCTCTTGGCCAGTATTCCTTAGCAGGTGGCTACCATCATAGGGTAGACTCACACTTAGACAGTGTGCAAGCTTTGGTTTGAGCATCAGAGTTTCACTTACTGACTCGGTGATCTTGGATCGTTCCTCCAACCTGAAAGAGCCTGTGTTCTTCTCTTGTGATATTGAATTATGGCAGTGAACCCCTGGTGGGTGAGAACGTTAGATGAGAGGGGATAGACACTGTCCAGGTCCTGCTTCACTCCCGCTAATCCTTCGGCATAAAGTGATCCTTGGGAACCTAGCATGTTGCTGTGGTTTGATTGTCCTCACCAAAACTCAAGTTGAAATTTAGACTCCATTGTGAGGCATTAAGAGATGAACAGGCTAAGGCATTGGCCCAGTGGGTGAAGCACTTAGCTCAAAAATACAAGGGTTGGAGTTTGGATCCCTGGAAGCCCACGTAAATGCTAGGTGGGCGTGGCAGCCTGCCTGAAATTCTGGCACTCAGGAGACAGAGACGGGAGCCGCAGGGCAAGTTGACAAGCTGGGTAGCAAAACTAGCTGAATCTGCAAACTCTGGGTTTAAATTAGACTCTGCCTCTAAATATAAATGAACAAGGAAGACTTCAATCTCTGGCCCTCCTGCACATACAGGTACATGCACACACACACACACACACACACACACGCACACACAGGTATATACACACACTCATACACACATGCACACACATACACACACGTACACACACATACACACACGTACACACACATACACACACAGGTATATACAAACACAAGTACACACACACACATACACACATGCACACACATGTGGGTATCTATACATGTAAACATGCAGATACACACAAATATATACAATACATAAAGACACTTGCAAAATAAAAGACACAGAGAAAGAGATGGACAGGCGAGGTCTTTAAGAATAAATTGACAGGAAGCGGGAGGGGGTTGCGGAAACCAGAGGGGTCGAGGACACTAGGAGAACAAGTCCACAGTGTCAACTGACCAGCACTCTTAGAGGCTCACAGAGATGGAAGGGGCATACACAGAGCCTGCAGGGTCCCCCAAAATATATCTTATGGCTGTCTGGCTTGGTGTTCTTGCAAAACTCCTACAAGCTGGAGTGTGGGAGTCTCTGACCCTTTTACCGGCCCTTGGGACCCTTTGCTCTTGTTGGATTGCCAAGCCCACCCTTGATGTAGAGACTAGGCCTGGCCTTGTTCCACCTTGCTATGCTGTGTCCTGTTTGAGCTGTAACCCTGGGAGGACTGTTTCTGTTTTTTGGTTTTTTTTCTGGGAGAAGGGGGTTGGAGTTCGTGTGGGGGGATAGATCTGAGGGAGAGGGGAAGTGGGAGAACTGGGAGGAGTGGAGAGAAGGGGTCGGGATGTATTGTATGAGTTGCAGGAAAGAAGAAAAATTTAAAAAAAAATTATAAAGAAACCCATTTCAAACATAAAAAGAAGAAGAAGGAGGAGGAGGAGAAGAAGGAGAAGGAGAAGGAGAAGGAGAAGGAGAAGAAGAAGAAGAAGAAGAAGAGGAAGAGGAAGAGGAAGAGGAAGAGGAAGAGGAAGAAGAAGAAGAAGAAGAAGAAGAAGAAGAAGAAGAAGAAGAATGGATTGACTTATCCATGGAATCATGGGTTACTTCCAGTGGGTCTGTTCTAATAGCCAGTTTGGCTGTGTCTTGTATGTGTGCTTCTCATAGTGTGGTACCCTAGCTGTTGTGAGACTCTTCAGAGTCCCCAACCGTAACAAGCCCCCTGCCAGATGCGGCCCCCAACCTTGGACCTCACAGAAGAACTATGAGCTAAATAAACATGTATCCTTTATAAATTATCCAGTATGTATTATTATTCAGTTATAGGAAGAGAAAATGGTCCTGTTGTAAAAACATTAGGCTTTCTGCTGCTGTTTACAAATTGTGTTTTAATAGCTACACGTGGGTATTACTCGTCTATGTCCCAGAGATACATGACTTAGACATTGGAACAACAACAAAAAAAGAGTAATTCCTGAATACTTTGGTTAAAAATGAACAGCCATGTGAAATGTGCACCCTGTACCCAGAGCATGCTGGGAAGTGGGACAACAATGAGAAGTCTCTGCTGATGCTTGTGAAGGCTGCATCAGGACTGACCTCTCTCTCATCTGCCTTCCTGTTCTTTTGTGAAGATTGATCCTTGGGCGTACAGAGGTACAACCACAGGATGCCCACACCCCCTCCTGGGCCATCGCTGGGCACCATTCTGTATGCTAAGCCGTGATGAAGTACGGTTGAGATGCCTGAGAGAGGGCAGGTCACACCTGAACAGGCAAGCCGTGTAGTGGCTCCTAAGACTCCACGGGTTGGAGTCCTGTGATTTGACTCTCTTGATCCCTCTGGGCAGAGAGTGCTGCTAACTCACACCACCTTGTGGTTCTGTTCCTGTCACTCCAGCCTTTTGGTGGGCTACCCAGCCCCCTAAGTTCCCTCTGCAGAGTCAGTCTGTCAGTCCTTCCCCACCAGAAGTCAGGATAGGTGGTGACAAACCCCACATAAAGAGGAGAGGGCGTAGGTGACCTCCAGAGCCCTTGGTGTCTACTGTCCTCCGTCACCATTAACCATTTTCTTGTTTTCTGTTTTCTCTTGTCACTGTTTTCTCTTTAGATGGTAAACTTCTGGGCTGGAGTTCTGATGAAAAGGGTTTTGGAAAACAGAAAAGGGACTCTTTTAGATCCACCCTCAGGAGCCAGAGTTGCCTGGGATTGAATAATACAGAGTCACACCCCACAGTCATTAGTTGCCTAGCGCGTTCTGCCAACACTCAGCTGTTGCTTGGAAACTGCTGACTGTAGCCGCGCAGTCGGGCTTTGCATGGCTCTGGCCATGTGGCCTTGCCAGCCTGGTTGCTGTTCTATTATTTTGAAGTGGCAGCCGCAGGTAGGCAGAGAAGATGTCATTGAGTTTTTGGCTTTGTCACCGGAAGAGGCAGAGATCTCCAGCCTGGGAAGCGGCACTGGGGACTGACTTCTTGGGTGGGCGTGGCCTTGCACCTGCCAGGTGTGGTCTGGAGGAGGGCAGGGACACAAAGAGGAACGTGGTTAGCGGGCACCCAACTATAAGCCGCGTTTAGAAGGCATGGGAAAAGCAGTTCGAAAAGGATTAGCTTCAAAGACAAAACTAAACGGAGGGAAGCCGGAGAGCGGCGTGGAGGGCGGAGATGAGCAGGTCTCCGCCCCGCGCCCGCCCTTTGCTCTGCGGAGTTCACCTCGGTGGTAGGCGGGGCCTCAGGTGCAAGAATGCGAGTGGCTCAGAATATGTTTTAGATTTTCTCCTCATTCGATCTCTTTTCTTCCCGGGCTCTGACCTATCTCAGCTGGAGAGGTTAGGCTCAGAGCCTGAGACTGTCCTGTCCTCAATCAGCCGATTAAAGAGATAAATTATTGAAGAAAACCGGAGGTTTGTTCGTTGTGGTCACCCTGGGAAGAAGAACACAGAGATCCAGTGATAGAGCCCCTCCTAAAGTCCATCCCCAGGGTCCTGATAGGAGGCAAAGGTTTAAAAAGAGGCCCGGGGGTATGCATATCTAAGCAGCCCTGGCCAGGGTGTGGTCCTGCTCATCATGGAGCTGTCGTGGTCTCAGCTTCAGTCTCTGCTACAAGGTGACCTGAGTTGTCAGAACTGCAAAATCTCTTCCCAGGAGACACATCCCTCCTCTAGCTGGCACAGGCTTTGGCCTTCTCCTTCCCTGGGTGTGAGACTAATGGAGAAATTCCGGTTTCCTGGGGAGCATTATTTCAATAGTCTGATAGCCGGAGGGAGGAGCCAAGTGTCTGTTTAGATTGTCTTGTTCCCGTGGGGAGGTGACAGACCTGCCTCGACCTTTGCCACTTCCCGGGTGGGCACGGTGAGACGGTGCCCGAGTTTGTTGTGTTTTGTTCGCCGTGCTGGAGCAGCCACTCCACTCGGGTCACAGTGGAGGCAGGTGACAACCACTCCAGACCAACTCCCCAAGGAGTCAGGCCACCCCCACTCCTGGCCCTCGGGAGAAGGAAGTGCGTGTGCTTCTCAGAGAGCTGTAACTGCCCTGTCCTGCACACCTGCCAAAGGAGCTCCGGAGGCCGTGGTTGGCAGAAAAACCCCACTTCCTCATGGCTCAGAGGAGTCGCTGGGGGGACGGGGACAAGAGCTCGTGCCCAGTGCCCAGTCGGTGTCCTGAGAGCCCGGAGCCCCTCGCGGGTGAACAGGGAGGTCCATTCTTCTCCCTGCTACTAGTTTCCAGAAGGATGAGAGTGCCAGAGCCTTGCTATACACTCAGGAAGATGGCTGCCTTTTACCAATGCGTCAGGCCTGACCCCAGGTGGGCCCCTGAGACCGTGGTGGGAGTGGGTGGGGAGTGGGGGGAGTCCACTTGGTCCTTGCCAGGGCCTGGGTACTGACCTTCCTTGAGACTGAAGCCAAGCTTTCAGAAACTAACATCTTATGTTCTAGAATATCTGTGATCTCCCTTCTTATTATTTCATCCTGTCTTCTCCAGTTGTGTGAATTTTGGAGCAAACTAATTATTTGCTTTGTTTCCTTTAACACACATTCAGATACAAGAGGAAGAGAAAGGAAGAAGAGGGGAGGAGGAGGGAGGAGGAGAGACATGGAAGGCTAGGGAAGCAGAGCATGCTGTTCTTGGGGTTTCAGGCTTGTACCTTGGGTCTACATGGCATAATCGATATGGAGTGGAGGGACAGAAGCCAAACTCAAGATGAAAAGACATTGGGTATCTCCCAGCTGACAGACAGCCGTGGGAGATACCCTGCCTGAGCTACTGTACACATAACTGCCTCCCCAGCCTACTGACCTTATCCAGAAGGGTGTTTGGCTCTCAGAATATTGTAATTCTGTGCACTGAGTGCAGAGGGAAGCTTAGCTATGACCAATTTAAATTCACTTGCTTAGCATAATTAAATACATTGTATGTTTTACACCCCAGTTGGAAAATTCATGGCATGGCAACCTCCATTTGTCCAGGAGACTGTAGGTCTGCCGTCCCCTAGCTGGGTGGGTGGTCTTGAGAAGTTGATCTTTGAAAGGGACCCGTTTGCCATCCTGGCAGTGGGTATTACTTGAGGATTTCAGTCAGATAGCCTATTTCTTAAGCCCCATTTTTTTTTTTATTGTTACAACAACTCAGGGATTCTTTACAAATACTGTCTTATACTGGGAAAAGCCGTGTTTATATGAGCCTTCGTCTTCGCTACTGCTCCGTTAGGAGCTTACTGGTAGTTGTTTAACCTTTATGTTTGACTCTGCCTGTTTTGAATGGTCCAGGATAGCATGGTGGCTTGTCTTGTTAATAATAGACTTTGGATCATGTCCTTCTATGTATAAATCTCCTCAGTTATGCATCTGCTAAAACTGCAGGCATGCCAGCCATATATGTCATAATCTGGAAAACTCAAGCATTAATTTCAGCCTGTGTGTGTGAGAGAGAGGTTCATTACCTTGATTCTCTCATAAAGTTAAAAGTAAGCCAGCTTGTAAAAATGTTCCCGTGCCCAGACTCCAGGGTCCTGCCCGTCATGCGTGTGTTCAGGAGTCAGCTCCTGGTATGGCTCATATCTGGAGACTGGAGGTTTTCAACTTAAAGCCATCTTTACAAGACACACCCCAGCATTAGCATGGGGTTGTATTATATTTCCCCAAGAATTATGCAAATAAAATTCCTAAAATGAGGTTGTAAAGCTTGAAACTCCCACGATTAGTTATTTTTGAATGGTTTTGTCAGAAGTCTGTAAAATATATTAGTATAATATATATGCATGTATATATACAATATATATTGCTAATACATGCTAATATACATTAATATATATTTCTTTGCTAATGACCTGAAACACCTAACCCTAACATTTCACCCCTGGTCTTATGGAAGCCGGCATGCATTTTCATCTGAGAAGTGAATTTCGCTTGGGTGTGTTTGTGTGGTAGAGGTTGTGTGTAAACTCGACTCTTGTGTATGTGAGTGCATGCTGGACTGGATAGTGGTGTGCACTCCACCGAGGATCTTAATTTGCCTGTTTCTAGGGTCTCTGAACACCACCAGATCAGCTGTTATGCAACCTTCAGAAAATAGTAGTCCGCCTTACATAAGATCCTATTTGTGTGCTTACAAGCGACGCTGTTTATTTTGTGGATGGCTGAGCTGTCGTGTGTTTTCTTTGCAAAGAAACACTCCCAAGAGTTGTGGCCTGATGCCTCATTGTGTCTCTGTGCCTGTGCTGTCCCAGCCCTGCCCATGGCTGAAAGGAAGCCTAGGGAGAGGCAAAGCTTCTAACCAGGCCCTCTTCTGCTCCCATATTTCTTTATTCTCACCCAGCAGTCCCGCAGGCCCATGGGCTTCAGCTCCATATGACTGTAGAGCCGGGGAAAGCAGGAGTCCCTCTCAGACTATGTACTAACTGTGACAGGGTCAAGCACCATTACACATTTTAAAGTCTGTCCCTAGCATCCCAGAATGCTCGGTGGCCTTGGCGGTAGAACCGTGAGTGGGTCGTGGGTGCAATCTCATTTTTAATATGAAATTATCTTTCCTCTAGAGAATATTTACTTAGAAGTGGCTCTCTCGATCTTCCGTCCGTCCGTTCGTTCACCATCCATTCATTCCGCAGTTTTTCTAGTGTCCCTGCGCTGTGGCAGTGCCCTGCTAGTCAGTATCTACTCCTTTTTTCATAGAGTTACCTTCAAATCTACACTCTTAGCAAGGAGGGGGTGGCTTGTATCTCCATGCCGCGCCTTGTTCTTATTATGGGAATGGATTAAAAGATGCTAAGGTGCTTCAACACCGAGCAGCCAACCGGTTCCTTTACTTCTGCTTCTCTGCTCAGCACAGCTCTTTCCACAGCAGCTGGGTGCCCTCTCGTTTCAGCCCCTTGCTTAGGATGCCCTGTTGGTGTAGGTCTGTGGCTGCCTCCTCTTCCTGACAGGTAGAGGAAGGGTCACAGTCAAGTATCTGCTTCAGAGCAGACAGGCGTCTGCCACTGTTAGAGAGAGTCATGACTGTCCTGACTTCCAGTCTCAGTGTCACCCCCTCTGTTCCGTGGGTACAGTCGTCCAGTCCCTCTGTTCCTGGGGATAATAATATCATTAAGCAGCAAGCTGGCACTGTTTCTCAGCAGAGCTTTCTCACAGGACCTTTGTGAGAATTGCACATTCCATTTGCCTCAATAATGTGCAACTTATTTTTCTAAAAAAAGGAATAGGCAGAAGATCCTAGCATGACTCACTAGAGAACAATAGTTTAAGTCATAATTTATTTTTGTCTTTTTCTTCCCCCAAGAGAAGGAGAGGTTGGTTAAGTGCACCGGCTACGGGGAGCAGGTGCACATCTGCAAGCAGCCACTGGGTCAGATAATCACACAGGCACACGCGCAACCAACAGGTCTGCTTTGTGCGTGGAAAGACTGCGGGACTCTTGCAGTCTGTCCAAGGAGAGGCTGGTTCACCCTGAGGAGCCTAGGAGCCTTCTGAGGGAGAGGGAGTCGAAGCTGGAGTCTGAAGGCTGAGGAGGGTCAGGGAGACCTCCGAGGAGCTGGAGGCAGGGACCCTGCTATCCCACCAGGGGGAACAGCATCTGCCCATGCCGGGCTGGAAGGACTTGGGGTCTGGGGGGGGGTGTCGCAGGATGGAGGTATGGAGTTGTGCTGTTTGTGTAGAGGGTCTCTGGTTGGAATCCAGCCTGCCACCTCCTGATGATGTTTGGATCTCCCTCCGTCTCTGTCACTTTGAATTCCTGACTACATCTCCATCTGTCTCATCGAATCATCTTTCCTCTGTTTTTAAAATTGTGTGTGTGTGTGTGTTCATGAGAGTGTGAGTGTACATTGTGTGTGTGTGAGTGTGTGTAAGAATGAGTGCGTTGTGTGAGTGTGTATGAGTGTATATGAGTGAGTGTGTGAGAGCGTATGTATGAGTGTGTGAGTGTGCGTGTGGGGTTCATGTGTGTTTGTGCACTGCCCTTGGAGACCAGATGAGGTGTCAGACCCCCTGGGGCTGGACTTGCAGGCAGTTCTAAGCTGCTGATATGGGTACTGACACCTGAACTCAACAAGAGTGGGGAGCACTGTTCACCACTGAGCTGTGTCTCCAGCCCCATCTAGTACTTGTTTTAGCATGAGTTTGTTGCAGACAAATTGTATCAGGCTCCCTTTTCAAAACAACACTTTTTCTTCACCCCTTTCTCTGGCAACAGCTTTGTTGACATAATGGACATACCATAATGTTAGCCTTTCTACACAACACAGTCAATGGATTTCAACAGTTGTGCTTGTGTGAACATAATCTGATATTAGAACATTTTAAACTCCCCCACAGAAACCTTGTGCCCATTAGCAGTGGTCCTCCAATACCCATTCTTCCCACAGTGTTCCTCTCCCCACTGTGAGCAATCTTTGATTTACTTTGTGTTTCTGTGTGATCCTTTACAACATTTAAAGGAATGCTTGCAATAAAGGCTCATAATTAACTTTAGCAGAACTTAATCGTGTTCTAATAATACTTCCCTCCTGCTCTACTGCCACAAGAGAAAGGTGGTTCCCTCTCATCGGTCTTAATTCCTCTCTCAGATTTTAAGACATCTTATCTGTGTCTTCCATTGTTTGATTAGAGTATGTCTTGCTTCTGCACTGACTTTAGCCTATTTGGGTTTAAATCATCTTTTATGGATGCTTATATTTATTTATTTCATCCAATTTTGGGAGTTTCCACCAAGTCCTCTAAACTGTGTTCACTTTTATTTGTCTTCTTTTCCTTCTTTTCTTAGGATTCACTCATTTGCAGGGTCCTGCTTTCAAGCTTGTCAATCCTTCTGCCTGCTCACGTCTGCCTTTGGAGCTTCTAGTCATTTTCCATTTCATTCCTCGTACTTTTTATTTCCAGAATTTCTTCCTGTCTTCATTGTTAGGTTTTCTATTGCTAGTTCAGTTTGGTCCATGCATTGTTTTCTTGATATTCTCCACGGCTTCTGTTAGCTTTGTGAGCCCTGTTGAGACAGTCGTTTCGGGTCTCTGTCTGCTGTAGCCGCCATTAGGCCTTTGCAGAGGGATTTTCAGTTGGTTTATTTCAGTGCTTCGAATGTGCCACACTTTCCTGTTTCTTTGCATCCTGTGTGATCTTGTCATCACTGGCAACTGGACACTGTAGTCTAATGATGTAGCCACCGTAGAACTCAGTGTATATGGATGATGTTTCCTCGAGGTTTGCTGGTGTGTTGTTGTGTTGCTGCTGCTCTTGCTCTTACACTATTATTCGTTATTTGATTGATGGCTGGAGGCTCTCTGTGCCGGTGATCAGTTCGCCTTTCCCTAGGCATGCAAAGTGACCAGTTTCGCTGATATGTGGATGGTTTTGAAGGACCTAGTCTTCAGCGGCTATCTCCCACAAAGAGAGAAGTCAGGGGTTGGAGAAGGATGCTGGCAGATTCAATCCTTGGGAATTTACCTGGATGCTGGGAGGAGTTTTGCAAAAGTGAGGGGAGGTACAACAGTGGCCTCTACCTCTTTGTCTGTGTCATTGTGACCCAGAGCAACAATCAAAGCAAAGATCCTCAGGGTGAAAGATGCATTCCTCTTTGCTCTTTCTGGATCTTCAGATGCAAGATGGAACACATGCATTGTTTGCCATGGCAACAGGAGAAGATACTATTATGTTAAGAGCAGAACTCCATTGAAATTAACTGTGATTTGCCATCCACAACTCCTTGGAAGTTGAAAGCCTTTATTAGAATCCAGAGTTCCAAAACCATTACATCAGACAGATTCTGCCTGTTGCATTTGCTCTATTCTTTCTTTGCCATCTTCCCAGAATCCTCTATGGCTACATGGCTTTATTTCCCTCTTAGCTGATGCCTAGAATTGGAGTTGAGACCATATGGTAATTTTATGTTTGACATTTTTTGAGGAGCTGCCAAACTTTTTCAAAGTGGCCATGACATTTTCCAATTTCACCAGCAGTGAATTAATGTTCTAGTTTCTTCACATATTTTGACACACATGTTGTCCGTGCCTTTAATTACAGCCATTCTAGGGAGGAGGTAGTAGCTCGCTGTGGTTTTGGCTCGTGATTTGACTAATGACTTGTGTCATCAAGAATATTCCCTTTGTTTTTAAATGGGATTGTTTGACTAGTCTTGCATAAGAATTACTTATATGTCGTGTGTACTATTCTCTTATTAGATACATGGCTGGCAAATGCTTCCTCTCACTTTCTCAGTCCTCTTTACACTTTGATAGTCCTTTGAAACAAACAGCTTATCATTGTGATGAACTCAAAACTTACTGCCTTCCCCTCTTAGGGGGCTGGATGTTACATCTGCATGATTATTGCCTAACCCTAGATCAGTCCTAACTTGTATTTTCTTCTAAGAATTTCATATGCACTTTGTGGCACTTAGCTTTACCTCTGAGATCCCCTCTATGTAGTGTTATGTATGTTGTGAAGTAAGAGTGCAGATGACATTTTTTCGTGTAGGTGACTACTTGTCCCAGTACAGTTTGTTGAAAAGATTGTCCTTTCCACATTGCATTACCTTGACATCCTTGTGAAAAATAGTTGGTTATCATAGTATGCATTACATTTGTCCATTTGGCTCCCATTTCTTTTTCTCTTTCTTTAATATTTTTTATTTATTTTTATTTTATGTGCATTGGTGTTTTTCCTGAACGTATGTCCGTGTGAGGGTGTCAGATCCCCTGGAACTGGAGTTACAGACAGTTGTGAGCTGCCATGTGGGTGCTGGGAATTGAACCTGAGTCCTCTGGAAGAGCAGCCAGTGCTCTTCACCACTGAGCCATCTCTCCAGTCCCCTTGGCTCCAATTTCTAATCTCTGGATCTATGTCTATTTGTTAGTTCAGTGAAATCTTATTACAAGAGCTTTGCACATTCGTGTGTATGTGTGTGTGTGTGTGTGTGCACACGAGCACACGTGTGAGTCTACACTCATGTGTAGGTGTTACCTGTCCTTTGCATGTAGAGACCAGAGGAGAATGTCCGGTCCCTCAGAGCTGGTTTTACAGGCATTTGTGATGGGTGTTGGGATTTGAACTCTGGTCTTTATAATTGGGCAGCAAGCACTCTTAATCTCTGTGCCATCTTTACGACCCTTTGATAAGATTTGAGAGTGGAGAGTGAGAATTTTGTTTTTTATTCTTACTTTTCAAGATTGTTTTACTATTCTAGGTTTGAGAACTGAGTTTTTAAATGGAGTAAGGTAATTGAACAGTAATAGTTGTATGTTGTGATATAGTTGTATGTATGATAGTATTTGTTCTATCAATTATTGAAAGAGACTCCTGGTTTTAGAAGTAACTGTTTTAATTGAATCCTCTCTCTTCATTTTTATCAATTTTTTTGCTTCAGGAATTTGTGGGTTCTCTAACATGGCTTAACCTTCATGTTTCTAACAGAAGCATTTTCTTGACAGAGTGACAGTTTTATCAGTATTAAATGATGCTATTTATCTCTAAAATTTCCTCCTAAAACCGTTTCTTCCTAATACTATTGTAAAGCCATTGTTTTGGCCAGTTCAGCCTATTGTTTAATTTCCATGTAATTTTATTTTTAGGTCTGACTTCCGTAACTTTCGTTAGAAAGCATACTTTATCCCACTTTAACTGTTTTAAGTGTATGTAGACTTGTTAGGACCTAGCATTGTATATCCTAGAGAGTATTTCACGTGATCTTCCAGAGGTCGTGTATCCCGTTGCTATGTTTTCTGTCACCAGGTGGGGTGATCTGTAGACTCCTGACCCGTCTAGTTAATGTTGTTCTTCAAGTCTTTTATATCCTGTTGGCACACTGTTCCATCAGTTGAGTCAGGTTCTTACCGCACATCCCCATTTACTACAGCACTTCTATAAGTCACTGACTCAAACTAGGTGCCAATCAACAGATGGATTGAAGTATGTGTGTGTGTGAGAGAGAGAGATGTGTGTGCGACACACACACACACACACACACACACACACACACCATTAAGAAGAACAAAGTTGGGGCCGGAGAGGTGTCTCAGTGGTTAAGAGCACTTGTTGCTCTTATAGAGGACCTGGGTTTAGTTCCCAGTACCCGTATGGTGGTGCACAGACATCTGAAACTCCAGTTCCAGGGAATCCGATTCCTTCTGACCTCCATAGGCACCGCCAAACATCCATGGGGTGCACAGACATACATGCAGGCAAAACACACACACAATAAAATAAATAAATCTAATAAATAAAGAAGAACAAAGTCACACTGTTTGCATAAAAATGGACATAACTGAAGCTTATTTTGCTGCAGGAAATAACAAAAGATATTTGTGGGGATGCACGTCTGTATTCCCAGTGCTTGGGAAGTGGATCAGGAGTTCAAGGACAACCTCAATTGTGTGCAAATTTGATAGCTTGTAGCTTAGGCTACAAGAGTCCCCACTCCCATTCCCAACACACACGCGCACACTCATATACATATACGCGCGCGCACACACACACACACACACACAAGACAAGGATCATATGTTTTCTCTTGAATGTATATCTTTTTAAACGACATAAGACTAGAAGGAGAACTGATGGGAGGATATTGTTAAGTCCATGTGGCTAACGGCAGGCAAATGATGGTCACAGTGTCTTCTGCCCACCTATGAAGTGTCTTAACGCAACCCGTGAGTTGTATATATACGAATAAAAGTGATAGCCGGTCAGGTATTGAACTCTCCACGACAGTCGATTTTTCTGTTTTTCAATTCATTTCTATCAGTTTGGGCATCGTGTCGGCTGTATTAGGTCAGTGCATATTTATTATGTTTTCCTGATAGTGTAGCAATTTCATCATTATCAGTTCCTGCTTATCTTTAAGAATGTCTTTATTTTAATGGAAGGTTTGTTTTGTCTATTGTTGGTATAGCCACTGTTGAATGTAGGGGATGGCATCTTATTTTTTAACTTATTTGTATCTGTGAGACTAAACTGTTTGATTTTATGTTAATTTAATTTAATCTTTATTTTATGTTTATGGGTATCTTCCTTGGATATCTGTGTGTGGTTCCTTTGCTCTCTGACTCCCCTTCCCCTGCCATAGCCAAGCAGTTGGTAGAGGCAGGTGGATCTCTGAGTTCAAGACCAACTTGGTTTATATAGTGAGTTTCCGGCCAGCAAGAGCTACATGGTAAGACCCTGTCCAAAAAAAATAATGTAATACTGTGATCCCTGAAAACACCACGGAATTTAATACAAGGAAGTTTAGCTAAAAGGCTGTAAGATAATTAAAATGGAGCGCTGAAACATTCAGTCCCTTTTGAGTGACCAAATCCATTTGCACTGAGCATGGTCACTGACGTGGTTAGCCAGGCCATTCGCCTCTCTTTCCTTCAGTTTATGTGGTGAGTGCTTCGCTCCTCTGTCACGCCTTCGCTTTCCCTTTTCTCTGAAGTGGGTCTTGTCTAGCATGCTCCGATGTCTGTACTGATTTTTACCTTCATTTTCTTCCTTTATTTTTAGTGGTTGATCTGGGCCTACAACACGTATCCTAACATACCAAAAACAGCTTGCGATTTATACCAGCTTAATTCTTTCATTTAGCGTTCGCCTGTGTGTGTGATGCGTGTGGATGTGTATTCATGTTCACGTATGTGGCAGCACGTGCAATGTGCATATGGAGGCCTGAATTTGACACTGAGGGTCCTCCGTCTTTACCCCGCTCATTTACACAGTGTCTCGGTTGAACCCTCCGTCTACAGAGCACTGGAATTGCAGGCAGCCTCCACGGGCATCCAACATTTACATGGGCTCTGCGGACCCTAGGGCTCGGAGCTCTGTCTTCCCACTTACATATGGATGGATTCATCCCCTGAGCTGTCTCTGCAGCTCACCAGCTCTGTTCTTCATAGTTCAGTTCCCTCCCTCTCTGTAATGCTGTTGTTGCTGTATAAATTGCACCTGTACTGGTTGTAAACCTAACATTTGCAACATAATAAAAATCCTTTGTCTTTTAGAGGAACAAAAGAACAAAAATGAATCTTTGTGATAAAATGTATATATAAATACACACTTAAAATAATAAAAGCACACACATACAGAGAGTGAAAGGGAGGGAGGGAAGGAGAGAGACAGAGACAGAGAGACAGAGACACACCTTCTTTTACCAGTTTGATTTTCTTTGGTCCTGTGAATCCAGATTCTGTTTCCTCACTCACTTGCAATTGTATTGTAAGTGGAGTAGGTAGCTTCCCTTGCTAGGGGTGGAGGATGGACTAAGGATCATTCCAACATTGCTTTACAGAGTAAAGAAGGAGTATAGGAATAAAACTGTTGTAAATGTTTAAAACCGCAGGGGCTGGAGAGATGGTTCAATGGTTAAGATCCATACAGCTCTAGCAGGTGATCTGAGCTCGGTTCTCACAGCAAGTACACTTGACGAGGCGTGCAACCTGGAAAGGTTTATTATATCATAGGTTCTAGAAGAGGGTATGGTATGTTCTGTGTGTGGCCATAGTGGGCAGCTTGTAGGAAACAGGCTCAGCCAAGCGAGTAGGAAGTTGAGTGTGTGTGGACCTGAACTGGAGATGAGGGTTTGTGCAAAGACATGAGGAGATGTTACTAATCCATTGGGATCTCACTAGGTCATGGGGTAACAAGAAGGGGAATATGTCACATTATTGTGCTGATGCACACGGCCACTCGGGCTGGGTGTTCACAGATCATTTGTGTGGCTGTTGAAGTGTCAAGAAATTATGAAGCTTTTTAAAGTTTTGCTTTTATTATTTTTAAAATCTGTGTGTGTGTGTGTGTGTGTGCGTGTGTGCATGCATGCACACTCACATGTGCACACATGAGTGTGTGCAGGTGCCCACAGAGTCCAGAAGAGGATGTCACATCCCCTGGAACTGGAGTTACAGGCAGTTGCGAGCCTCCTTCGGTGGGAACTGAACTCAGATCTTCTGTGAGAGCTGTCTGTGTCTTAACCACTGAACCATCTCTCCAGCCCCTGTCGTTTTAAAAATTTACAGCAGTTTTTCTTGTACTCCTCCTTTAGTCTGTGGTTGTCAAATGTTTCATTTCTACGTGCTATAGTCCCAATAGTAAATTTTGGATAACATTTTATACAGCTGCTTTTTTAATCAGAGGAAAATGGGAGACTTATCCAGTCATATTCTTTCTGTTAGAATTCCCTTAAAATTACTTTTATTGTTAGTGTTCTGTGCTTTGGGGTATGTGGATTCGTGTTACTGTCTGGTGTTGCTTTAAGCTTGAAGAACTTAGCAGCGATTGTAAGGGAAGAATGCTAGCAACAAATAATTTGACATTTATCTTTAGCGCCTTTATTTTATTTCAATTTTAAAAATTAGCCTTTGTTTTTATTTTGTGTTCATAGGTGGTTTGCCTGCATTATGTCTGTGCACCACTTTCATGCGATGTCCATAGAGGCCACAAGAGGGCGGCATATCCCCTGGAACTGGAATTACAAATGTTTGTGAGCTGATACGTGGATTCTGGAAACCAAACCTCAGTCCTCTGGAAGAGAAGCCAGTGTTCTTAACCACTGAGCCCTCTCTCCAGACCTTACCTCCATTTTTGAGAGATAGCTTTGATAGATACAGCCCTGTTAACAGTTTCTTCTTTTGATGCCTTGAATATATCATTGCCCTGCCTTGTTTCTGATGAGAAAGGAGCTGCTGATTTTCCTGTGGTTCCTGCACACGCTGTGTCTGTTACTTTCTCCTGTGCACACTGTGTCTATTTTTCTCATGGCTTTCACATTTTCCTCGTCTTTGGCTTTCACATTTAGACAACAGTAAGTCTGATACAGATTTCATTACTATTATTTTATGTGGGATTTGTTACATTTCTTTAATAGAAAGATTGTTTTTCATCAAATTCGGGAAGATTTTTGCCATTATTTCTTAGAACGGTCCTCTGTTTCCCTTTCTCACTCTGAATGTTGGAATATTTAATGGTGTCCCAGATTTCTCTGGGGCTTGCTGATTTTTTTTCATTTCATTTTTTTTTTTCGACTCTGGGATTTTTAGTTTGTTCATTTTTGAAATTTACCCCAACACACGCACACGCACACGCACACACTTACTTTATTATAGTGTACCAGATGAAGCCCAGGACTTGTTGGCCCCACCCCCGGCTCTGATCTTCTTTTTCTATTTGCTACTTAGTGAGTCACTGCAAACATGCCTTTGTTTACTGATCATGCATATATGAGGCTGTGTGTTATCCGAGCATGCTTGTAATAGCTGTGAAGGCTTTGTCTGCTCAGCCACGCCCGAGCCCTCGCACGGTGGTCTCTACCGCCTTCTCCTCCACCTGAGCTGGTCTTTCCTTTCTCATTGGTGTGGGGCCTCCATATTCTTCACCATTCCAAAATTCCTGTCTCTCTTTCCCAAAAACTTCTAACACCTTCTATTGGCTATCACGCCAAACTTAAAAAAAAAAAAATCACATAGTTCCTGAATTTTCCCATCAAATTTTTGGCCAGATTTGCCAGTTGACATTTTGCTTCATTCGCTGTACGCTTGTTTATCTAATGTCTATCTGGGTGTCTGCACCGTTTATTTTCATACTATCTGACAGTGATCCAGAGAAGGCACCTATATATTTCCTAAAATGTTATTTTAAGGAACTAGAACTATAAACATCAGGAGTATGTGGCTTTTTGTCTTTTGCCCAAATGCTAGCCTTGGCAACAGGCCCTGTGGCCTGGGCTGCGTCCACCCTGGGGTAGCTCCTTAACCGTGACGAGCTTAGGCGCCGGGGCAGTTCATCCCTCCGGCTATTCTGTCGGTTTTAGCTGGTATTCCCTTCTCTCTCACTTGCCGGCTCGTCACTGGCCGCTGTCCTGTCTTCTACTCGATACGTCCATTCAGGTCAGTTGCTCAGGGTGGAGGAAGGACGTCATTGCCTCAGTTCATTGGGTTCTGTGAGTTCTTTACATATGCTGGAAGCAAGGTGGCTTGTTTCCAGGTTACTTGGACATACCTCTCCCCTGACTGTGACTTTCTATTCATTGTTTCAATGCCACTTTTTAATGAGCAGAAGTATTTCATTTCGGTAAAGAGCAAGACACGTTTGCCGTGAGTTTCAGCGCATGTCAAGGTAGTTTGGCTTGTGTCACTAACAGGAAGGTCTACAGAACGAAGACCTGCGCTTTCTTTTAGATGTGTTCTATATGTTTTCCTTTTAAATATATAGGTATCGTTTTACCACCTGTATATCCCATCTCGTTCTCCGCTACATTTTTCTTTTTATTCGTTTTTTTTTTCCCCGTTACCTTATTTGTGTTTAAGCGTGCGCAGACACACACCCACGCACCGCAGCTTGCCAGAGGACAAAGTGTACAGTCGGTTCCTCCTCCTGCCGGGTTGGTCCTGGGTCCCGGGCTCAGGCTGTCGGTCTCGGCACCAATGCCTTTCCTTGCTGAGCTGCCTCCCTTCAGCTTTCTTTCTAGTCTTCTCTCTTGTGAATTGCCTAAGTGTTTCAGTGTTCCGTTTTAATTATCTTACGACTCTTTAGCTAAACTTCCTTGTATTAAGTTCTGTGGCATTTACGCAGATATCACGATATTACATTTTTTTTTAATAGGATCTTACCATGTAGCTCTTGCTGGCCTGAAACTCACTATATAAACCAGGCTGGCCTTGAACTCAAGAGAGCCACCTGCCTCTACCTTCAGAGTGCTGGGATTAAAAGAGCGTGCCACCATACCTGGCTACAGTATTATTTTTTTGTCATTTAAAATTTAATTTTATGTGTATGCGTTTGCCTGCATGTGTGTATGTGCACCACACTCATGTCGAGGACCGGCAGAGGCTGTAGAGGGCACCAGATCCCCTGGCAGAGGCTGTAGAGGGCACCTGATCCCCTGGCGCTCGAGTTACAGATGGTCATGAGCCACCATGTGGGTGCTGGGAATCAAACCCCAGTCTTCTGGAAGAGCAGCAAGTGTTCTTAACAGCTGAGCCATCTCTCCAGGCCCCTTACTAATTCTTAGCATATCATTGACTATATAGAGTGAACACTGAACCACTTCATGTCAAATGCAAGAACTTTGGGACAGTGTAGTCTCATTTACCGCCACAGGGAAAGGCTCAGGCTCACACCCGCGTACATCGCTCACTCAGCACGGCTTACTTTCTTTAGGTTGTTGCGTTCCTTTAAATAGATGTAGAGAAAGAAATTGGACGTTTCGGGTTTTCCCCATGTAGTTACCGTAGTCACTCTGTCTCATTCTGCTTTTCTTCTGTACTTAAAGAACTTCTTTGGTGTTCCCACACACGTCTTTTATGACCAAATTTTTGAGTTTCGACTTACCTAAGCATTTACATCTACACATTAATTTATATATGCTTCATTCCTGATGGGTTATTTTTCTGGATCAGAAGCCAGGTTACTGGGGCGCTGCGGGTTCTTTCTCAGCATTCTGAGATGCCGTTCCATCTCCTGGTCTTGCCCATGGATGGCCATTCGTGTTGCTGTTTGTCTACATAAGCCGGATCGTTCTGTGTTGAGTGTTGTCAGGATCTTGTCTTCACCTTTTCTCTTAATATACAGGGTTGCACCCTACATACTCTGAGGTCTGCGATCTGCCCGAACGGGAGCTAAGATTCTAACGTTTCCTACCGCACTGATACTTGTATTAGTGAATTCTCTAAACTCCTTCTCTTTCCTTCTGTCTTCTCTTTCCTTCTCTCCTCTCCTCTCGCCCTTCTCTTCAGCTGTCAGTTTCAATCTGATGTACTTTCAGTACCCTAAAGAACTTCTTTCTGCAGCTTCTCTAGCACAGGTCTATCGTAAACAAATATTAAACTTAACACTTAGCCAGAACTATGTAGGTAGATAAATAGATTCCATGTTTATGTAATTCATTATTTTTCATTATTTTTAAGATTTAGGTTAATTTATTTTAATTTTGATGTGCCAGCATTTTGCCTGCATGTGTGTATGCGCACTGTGTGCATGCTTGGTGACTGCAGGGGTCAGAAGAGAGCACCAGATCCCCTGGACCTGGAGTTACAGATGGCTGTGAGCCACCGTGTGGGTGCTGGAAACTGAGCCTAGGCCTTCTGCAAGAGCAGCAGGGTCTCTTAGGCACTGAGCCGCCTCTCCAGCCCCACGTGCCTTCGTTACTGAAGGATGGTTGTTCTCCTGCTCCTGGAACTCAGTTGCACCTCTGTTAGATCACCTGACGTTGTGCCGTGGTCCACTGACGCCCTGTTCGCACTCCCTTCTTTTCTCTCTACTCTTAAGAAGGTAATCTCTGTTGATGTATCTGATGCCTTGGTGACTGTTTCATTTAGGAAGTGACATTCTTTGTCTTTGAGGTTTGCGTCTGCTTCTTATCTTCTCTCTCAGTTTGGAAATCTTCCATTTACTTCTTGAAAGCACGTGTTTTCTTTTCAGTCCTCAAACAACTTCTTCCAAACCTTTGTCTATTCTGTAAGCAACTGGTCGCTTGGGTTCACTCTCTGCGAATTAGTAATTTTAGTCTGACTATTGGTCACATTTTCCTATTTTTGTATGTGACTAGCACATTTGGATTCTATGGCAGACACCGAGTGAACTTTGGGATCAGTTACGTTCCCTAAAGAGTGCAGATTTTGTGGCTGTTAACCTGGCTAGATTCAGTCTGTGAACCTCGTCTCCTCTGTAAACCCCATCTCCTGTGAACCCCATCTGTTGTGAACACCATCTCTCCTGTGAACCTCGTCTCTCCTGTGAACCTCGTCTCTCCTGTGAACCTCGTCTCTCCTGTGAATCCCATCTCTTCTGTGAACACCGTCTCTCCTGTGAACCCCATCTCTCCTGTGAACCCCGTCTCTCCTGTGAACCCCTTCCCTCCTGTGGACCCCATCTCTCCTGTGAACCCTGTCTCTCCTGTGAACTCCTTCCCTCCTGTGGACCCTGTCTCTCCTGTGAACCCCGTCTCTCCTGTGAACCCCTTCTCTCCTGTGGACTCCGTCTCTCCTGTGAACCCTGTCTCTCCCGTGGACCTCGTCTCTCCTGTGAACCCCATCTCTCCTGTGGACCCCGTCTCCTGTGATGGGCAGAAGGAAATCTCCACTCATCTTATTCAGTTTCCCAGAGGTTATCTTCTGCTTGTTCCTTGGCATACCCCAGTATATGTGCAGTTCACAGGCACCCAGAACTTTGGAAGACTATACCTAGATAGCACCACTTTTCTCCAAATTCTAGCCTCCCCGAGACAGCCCCCACATTCCCATCTGCTCAGACAGCCCTAACTTCTGTTCTTTGAGTGGAGTACGTTCTTCAGCCACTTCACACACGGATCCGAGGGGCCCCAGGACGAAAGCCCTGTACATATGTCTTAGTTAGAGTTTCTACTGTGTGAAGAGACCCCAGGACTGCAGCAGCTCTCGGAAATGAAAACATTTCATTGGGACTGGCTTACAGGTTGAGTCCATGTCATCATGGCAGGGAGCATGGCAACCAGCAGACAGACATGGTGCTGGGGAGCTAGCTGAGAGTTCTGTATCTGAATCGGCAGGCAGCAGGAAGAGAGGGTGACATTAGGTCTGGCTTGAGATTCTGAAAACTCAAAGCCCACCCCTATGGCACACTTCCTCCAACAAGGCCACAGCTCCTGATAGTGCCGCTCCCTATGAGCCTATGGAGGCCATTTTCACTGAAACCGCCACAGCACGTTGATACATTATCATTCCCTTCATTCAGGGTCGACACTAGTCTAACATCTCCCACTTTAGATTGATCATTACTGCCCTCAAAATATTCACAGCACCCGTGCATAGTCAGCCATTATTTGCATCAGGCTTGCTGTAGCACAGGCTGGACCACACCACCAGCAGTCTAGCCCAGCTTTCACAGCTTCAAATTCATATTGGCAGTTCCTACTGTCCGTGGAGCTCACTGCAAATGCTATTACTTCGAGGTTGGTGGGTACAGAAACCCTGATAAATACAGAACACTGTCGTGGAAGAAAGAAGGAAGGGGGACGAATGTTGGAAATGGAGGCAGAAGGACACCATTGACGTTGTTTAGCTCTTTTCTTTTAACCTAGCCTCCCCTAAGGCTGACAAATGTCTGCTGCCCCACTTGGGTGTCTTGTAAAAGGTCCAGGAGACTCTGAAAGAATCCACAGGGGTCGGAGTCGACCCATAGGGTGAACACCAAAACTTCTGTGTGTAATTGCATGCTTTAGATGTATGCACCTGATGCACAGATGCTTTCCATTGTGTAGGTAAATTTAGTGGATTGGAACATTTCAGATAACATATTAAAACTGTGCTTCATGTGGACAAATTGAAAGGCTTTTTAGTAGAACTTGCAGCCCTTGGCTGGAGCTCAGCTGTTAGCTGGGAAGGAGCCTGTAGTCATAGTTAGGATGGAGAGAAGGAGCAAAGAAGCCCCCCACAATGAGGTTTCTCTTAGAAACAAGACTCCCGTGGAGTCTGTGGGTACCCACACACACACTAAGCACTGCACACCACCGCAGAAGAGGCTGGGGGAGTTCAGCATCCTTGTGAGTTAATCAGAACCCCCGATGAGGCCCTTGAAGCCCATTTAGTCTAAAGAATAAGTTTTCTTTGATTGGGACTTAACAGCTGGGCACCGGGTGGGGGAGCACAGATGCCTGTTGTGGGCCCGTGGTAAAGGTAGGGATTGACTTGAACTGTAAGTTCCAGAGTGGAGGCAAGAATGTCTTCCTGTGGGAAGCCAAAAGCGAGCTTGTCTCACTGTGGCTTTCTGCCTGGCTTTTCCAAGGTGGAGACGTAATCCTCACGAGGGCCCCGTAGAGGTGGTCCGTCATCAGGGCTGTGATGTTTCCCTTAGAATGCCCCTGTGATTGGGACACCTCTTCATTTGTGTCGCCTGTGGCGGACTCCCGGGGCAGCCACTCCTCTGGGATGATGGATGTGCCTCCTCAGTTACCTCGCAGCAGCTTCAGTAAGGATTAGGAAGCTCGAGTGTCAGCCGCCCTATGACTGATGATGGTGACCTTAAAGCGAGCCACTTACTAGGTTTCTGTGGGATGAAAGTGACACCCGCACTGAGATGTGGCAGTCCGTGTGTGCTGGGGACATGGCTGGGAGCGGACGAGAACGCCTGGGGAAGAAGGAGCTGTGGTGGTACCCACGGCCGTGCCCAGCAAGCTCCTGCTGTGTGCCGGCTTCTGATCCTGTGATGGCTACTCTTCATTGTCATCCTGATAAGGTTTAGAATCGCTGTGAGAACACACCTCTGAACGTGTCCACGAGTATGTTTCAGAAGCGGTTTTAACAGAATGGGGAAGACCCACCCTGCGTGTGAGTGGCACCATCACTGAGCAGAGAGAAGAAAGTGGGCTAAGCGCCAGCACTCAGCTCTGGCCACTGCCTGACTGTGAGCGCAGTTGTGAGCATTCCCTCACACTCCTGTCGCCGTGGTTTCCCCACTGTGGTGGACTATCCCCCACTGAACAAACCCTTCCTCCCTTAAGTTCCTCTGTCTGCTAGTTTGTCATAGTGACGAGAAAGGTAATTAATTCAGGTCTTATTTGGATTAAAAATATTATTCTCTGTCTTTTGTAAACAGGGAAACTGAGCCCAGTGCTGTTGGATGTTAGAATAAAAGTGCAACAAGACATCCTGATACCCCAGGCTCTGCTCCTTTCCCCTGAACTGCACAGCACACAGATCAGTAGGAAGACGGTCGGAGCAGGCGCTAGGATTGCGTGTGTGTTATCCCTTCGTCAGTGGGCACTGTTTGTCCTCTTGAGTCTAGGGCTTTGTGGCATCCCATGGTACTCTGTGGTACCCTCTGGGGAGGATAGAAGGGGCCATGCAGGTGTGACTAGGTCCCTTTTTGCACCCCACTGCCTCTACCTGCTCCTGAACCCTCCACCCTATGCAGCTCTATCACAGACATGTTACTCAATGAGGGAGAAGCAGGTCCGAGCCTTCGGGCTGCCCAGACTCAGGATAAACTCAGGGTGCCCTCTACACACCTACCCATGGGGCCTCAGGCATGCTCTCTCACACGGCTGTACACACCCCCACTATTTCCTGTCTTTGACACTTTTCATTTGCACCACAGTTCCTGTAAAATTATACTTTCTCTGTTGGTAGACACATCCCATCAACCTCGGTCTGAGAATCCCTGTCAGCCCCGCCCTTGAATCCTGGCCTGATCCCAGGCAGGGCTGCTTGGCGGACAGAGCCATCTCAGTGGGAGAGTCTATGCTTTGACCTCCCTGGCTTCATCCAATCCCATCCAGGATATCCCCAGGTGCACAGGTGTAGGCCTCTCAGGACCCTGCCCTTCACTGGAAGAGGCAGGGACCATATAGGTCTCATCCGAGGCTGTATCCCAGTGGCTCAGAAGCACCTGTAATCGAGTGCACAGTGTAAGCATTCAGAATAAACTCTGCTTCGCTACCCTAGGCAAACTAATAAACCAGCTAAGGCAATGAGCATCCTCACTTCCCTTGATGATGGACTGTGTTGTAGATCTGTAAGCTGAAATAAACCCTTTCCTCCCCAAGTTGCTTTTGGTCGTGGTGTTGTATCACAGCAATAGAAACCCTAATTAAGACGGGAAGGAAGAGGCTGGCAGATCTCTGAGTTCAAAGTCAGCCTGGTCTTCAGAGCAAGCTCCAGGCCAGCCAGTGTTACATAGGGAGACCCTGTCTCGAGTGATAATGATGATGGTGATGATGGTGATGATGGTGATGATGATGATGGTGATGATGATGGTGGTGATGATGATGATGATGGTGATGATGGTGGTGATGATGGTGGTGATGATGGTCATGATGATGATGATGGTGATGATGATGGTGATGATGGTGATGGCGATGATGATGATGGTGATGATGATGGTGATGATGATGATGGTGATGATGGTGATGATGATGATGGTGATGATGATGATGGCGATGATGGTGGTGATGGCAATGATGATGGTGATGGCGATGATGGTGATGATGATGATGGTGATGATGATGGCGATGATGGTGGTGATGATGATGGTGGTGATGATGATGGTGATGATGGTGGTGATGATGATGATGATGATGATGATGGTGGTGATGATGATGGTGGTGATGGTGATGATGATGGTGGTGATGATGGTGGTGATGATGATGGTGGTGATGATGGTGGTGGTGGCAATGATGGTGGTGATGATGGTGATGATGATGGTGGTGATGGCGATGATGGTGATGATGGTGATGATGATGATGGTGGTGATGGCGATGATGGTGATGATGATGGTGGTGATGGCGATGATGGTGATGATGGTGATGATGGTGGTGATGGCGATGGTGATGGCGATGATGGTGATGATGGTGATGATGATGGTGGTGATGGCGATGATGGTGATGATGGTGGTGATGGCGATGGTGATGGCGATGATGGTGATGATGGTGATGATGATGGTGGTGATGGCGATGATGGTGATGATGGTGATGATGATGGTGGTGATGGCGATGATGGTGATGATGGTGATGATGGTGGTGATGGCGATGATGGTGGTGATGATGGTGGTGATGATGGTGGTGATGATGATGGTGAGAAAAAATTTTTAAATGAACTAGCCTGGAGGAAGGACAAGCACGCTAACATTTATATTAAAGGCCACCTAAACATTAGTGACAACTCCAGCATGGAACAGTGTGTCTGTTTCTTTTCTTCTGTTAAGCATGTTCATTCTATTCCTCCACTCAACCCTATATGAAGTCAGAATGTGAGTTGGTTAATCAAACATCTGAACCTCTCTTTTTCAGAATGGGGAATCATAGTCACTCTCAGTATAAAAAAAATAGCTTTCCAGAGAGAGTGTGCTGCAGTGGGGGAGCGGGTGCTGCCTCAGGTTGGGGGTGCAAGGCAGGAATACAAGCAGCAACAATTTCTGTGGCAGGATGATGGGTGACTAAATGAGATACTTTTATTTAGGGGGAAGGTAAATCCACATGGATGGAATGGTAACAATATCTGAGATGATTTACCTGGAAATGACCTAGTGACTATGAATGTAGGGAGGGGGTGTAATTTTATGTGGAGTTTACCATACTTCAATCTATTTCTTATAGTTTGAAGAGAATCTTGGTGGTCTCTGATCTGCTATTGTGTTAATGATGCTATTAAGTTTTCTGTGAAATCGCTGACATCAACAATTAGAATGCCACTTCTGCTGTGGCCTCCCATGTGGCTGTGGGCACATGTGGGCTGGGGTCTGAACTGCCCTCCTCTCTGCCCCGGACTCTGACTTCTCAGGGGCACATGCAGGTGAGGTGACAGCAGAAGCTGTACCCACCTCCGTGGAGCTTGTCGGTCACTCTGCTCAACATGTTCCTTACCGAGGATTCTCATCCGGTTTCAGTGAGCTGGACATGATTTCCACAAGGGTGATGGACATGAAGCTTCGGGAAGCTGCCGAAGGCCTTGGGGAAGATGGCTCAGGTGAGGCCCCGCCTTCCCCTGCTCTGGGAAGAGGCATTGTTTGGTGGGGTGGAGCTGGGCTTTGTGGCTTGTGTGGAGAGAAGTGTCCAGTCTCTGTCGTGCTCAGACATCCCCAGCGCCGGGATCTCTGAGAGGACAGCCTCACTGACACCACTCAGCAGCAGGGCTCTCTTGACGCTCTGCCAAAGAGGTAGGGCTTCGAATGTCCGTGTCCCTTTCCTGGAGATAAACATGGTCCCATATTTGACTTAAAAGCAAAGGATTGGGGTTAAACCCAGAGAGCCTGCACTTTGATGGCAGAGTCAAGAGGATCACAAGTTCGAAGCCAGATTGGGCACGTATAGAGGCCAAGGATAAATGGATTCTTTTACCATCCAACAATTTCCAAAGGTACATGTAGGATGGATCCTCCAGAGAATATAATTACATCAAAAGAGCCTTTGACCCTTCTCTTACAACTTTTCCAAGGTCTTTATCTTAGCCTCTGCTGCGCCAGCTTCCAGGCTGGTGAATCATCACTTCAGAACACATTCCGAGAATGATCTAGTCATGAGATTGCTATTTATGTCTTGATACAGTTGTGCGATCGATATTGACAGACCCTGATCTCCCTCGGTGCTCATTCTCCTGGATTCCAGCCATTCTACTCACCTTATGTTGCTAAAGAGGTCTCCAACCCTCTCTTGTTTAAATGCAAAGTCCCGGGAGTGATTTTCTTTGATTTAGGTTAGGAAGAATACATCCCAATGTCATTAAACCCAACGACCGGCTGCTACATTCAGACACTCACTGGAGTGGAACTCTGTTTCTTATATTAAGATGGATGCTCACAGTTTATATTAGGACTGCTTTCCTGCTCATATTTTACCAAGAGAGTCCAAAAATGAGGTGAGGGTATTTTAAGATTAGCCCTGAGAGGGGAAAAGAGTCTTTCAAACTGTATCATCTCATAGGGCACTGAATTTTATTGCTTTTTAAAAATAAGAAAATGTTATGGAAAGTATTTCATTTCCTCCAAAGTCGCTTCAGCAGATGCCAGCTTGGCTTACACAGGGCACCATGAGGAATCGGTTTTAGAACATGAGAGAACCTAGGTACTGTATTTTTGTTTCAAATAATACTGAACTTACAGTAATCAGGCCAACTTTTCCCTCTTAAATTTTGAAAATGCTGGAACGTGAGAACATGAGCTGAAAAGGAAATGGTAACTCAGACAGACGAGTGAGCACATTTTCCTTTAGATATTTTTCTCTGAAATTTTGAATCTCATTTTCTTGTGGGGTAGGATATGGAGGATGGATAGAAGGCAAGATACAGGATCTGAAGAGACTCCCCTTTGACACGCTGTGAGGTTGGAGTGGGCTGAACCACTCCACTGAACCACAGATAAGTCAGCCCTCCTGTGCATTCAGTTAGCTAATCCAGAAAACCTTGACCCCTGATTCTGGTTCAGTAGTGCTCCTAGATCAGACATGACCCCAGGTACTGTTCAGAAGCAAACTGTCTTCTTGAAAGGCTGTCAGACTGTCTTAGAGTAGGGCACTTGGGAGGTAGAGACAGAGGCCCCAGGTGCTCAAGGTCATCCTCAGCTACAGAGAAAGTTCAAGGCCATGAGGATGCAGAAAGACCCTGTCTCAAACCAACCAACCAGAGAAGAGGAGCTGGAGAGATGGCTCAGCAGTTAAGAGCACTTGCTGCTCTTGCAAAGGGCTCAGGTTCGGTTCCCAGCACTCACATGGTGAGTCACAACTGTCTGTGACCCCAATCCTAGGGGAGCCGGTGCATGCGCACGGTGCACTCACACACATGCAGGCAAAACACTAATATAAATGAGATAAATAAAATTGAAATTAAAAACAGAACAGAGAGAAGGGAAAGTGGGAAGGAGAGAGACAGAGAAGGAAAGCAAAACAGTCACTGCTCTGAGCTGCACAGCTGACTCAGACTAGCTCAGGTGCTGTAGACGCAAATGTAAGAGACTCTAATTGTTTATAAAAAGAAAAGATTTTATTATCTACAGTTAGACCAGAGCTCTAGACCAGAGATATGTCACCTTAATGCATGAACAATGATGTTATACATGGAACCTCATCAAAATTAAAACTTTCTCTGCAAAAACACTGTGGAGAAAGGAGAACATATAAATCACAGATTGGTAAAACTGTAAATCACACTGGTTTAAAAAAAACTTACATCCAACATACATTTTTAAACTATCCAAAATAGTATAATAATAATGATAACAATAATAATAATAATACAAGCCTAATTTAAAATTGGCCAGGCACTTTCAAAGAATATGGACAAAAATAGCAGCTTCTGTATTCATTAGGTGATAGGAATTAAAACTACAACTTTAAACTAAATTAAAACAAAGCAAAGAAACAAACAAAAAACCTGACAAGTACTGTCCTGACGCTTTCCTTGTACAATGCAAAAATGATGTCGCCACTCCAAAAAACATTCATATATATATTAAATATATATTTATAACATTATATAAACATCAAATATATATATTTTATATATATATACTATAAAGTTAAATATACACCTCTGGACTGAAATGTTAACCTAAGGGCAATGAAACTTAGGTTTACACAAACACTGAAAGTGACTTTATTGGTGATTGCCAAATGTTCTTCAGCCAGTCATACGGTTCAGCCAACCGATATATCTGCATGATGGAATTCTAGTCGGCCATAAAAATGAACAAACTATTGGTAGATATGTAAACGTGAGTGAATTACTAAGTGAAAAGCCAGAATCAAAAGCCTATATAGACTGTGACCCGGTCTACACACTGCGACTCTACCTGGAGCTCTAGGAGCGGATCCGTGGCTGCTGCGTGCTGAGGAGAGAGCGCGTGAGGAAGTTGTACAGACTGTGTTCTGCATTGTGATTCAGGATGTAATCATGCTGCTCTGCAGATGCCAGGGTGATTTTTACTATAATTTAAAATTCTTTAAACGATGTGGCAGAATTTTTAAACAAATGGAATTTTTTTTTTAAGTTAATATAATTAGCAAAACTTCGGTGTTCAGGTTAAGAGTAGATTACACCAACGGGAGATCGTTTTAAATGCAGAATGGAAAGATGAAAAGATGAGAAACACAACAAAGAAGACCAGAGGCTGCAGCATGAGTTCACCCAGGCTCAGAGAGGAGAGGATGCCCAGGAATTTTCTAGAATTTTTTTTTTTTAATCAATAGCCTGGACCACAGGTTTAAGATGCCCAGTGAGGGGCTGAGAGATGGTTCAATGCTTAAGAGCGCTTGCTATTCTTGCAGAGGACCTGAGTTCAGTTCCTGACAAAGCCACCTGAAACGCCAGCTTCAAGCGACCTAGCGCCCTCCTCTGGCCTCCACAGGAACTGCATGTGTACCCACACATCTACCTAAATCAAAATAAATTAATTAAGTAAATAAAAGAAAACCAGTGAATCCTGAAAGGGATCTATAAGGGGCAGTAAAAATACAGGGAAAGATGTAGGAAGCCAAAGTCCAACTTAAAAATCTTAAGTTCAAGGAAGAGAGGGCTACTTTCACAGGAGCAAAGAGAAAACTGATAGCTGATTTCTTAACAGTACAATAGAACCCACAAAACAGTGGAGCATCAGAAAAAATAACTACCAACCTGGAAGGCCCAACCTGAGGAGAAGGTGTATCAGAATTGAGGGAGAAACAAAGGCATGGTCAAGGACTCAAGTTTGCCACTGATAGGCCCCTTAAAGTTGTGAGGTAAAGCCAGGTGGCGGGGCATGCCTTTAATCCCAGCACTCGGGAGGCAGAGGCAGGCGGATCTCTGTGAGTTCGAGGCCAGCCTGGTCTACAGAGTGAGTTCCAGGACAGCCAGAGTTACAACAGAGAAACCTTGTCTCAAACAAACAAACAACAAAACAACAAAAGCTGTGAAGTAGAAATCCACAACTAAAGAAAGTAAGTAAAATCTTCATCTCACTCTCTGAAATTATGAGGACACATTTATTTTAGAAATTAGTAGAGACATAAACTATAAATACAGAAATAAAATGGCAGTCCTAATTCCATTTCTAAACCAGGGAAGAAAATAAATTCCTTCCTGAGCGTTATGGTTCGTCTATGGAAACTGACCATATGGTAAACCATAAAGTAAGTTTCAACAGGCTTGAATAGAACAAAATTCAGAGTATATTATCTCACTACAATGAAATTAATGATGAAGAGACAGAAGATTCCCCAAGTGCTTGGAAGTGAAGACATGCTTTTCTGTATAACTCACAGATCTAAAAATGCATGATCGTGGAAATTGAAAATACTTCTAACCAAATAATAATGAAAATACCAACTTTTATAATGCGTAGAACTCAATAGATCCAGAGGCGACTGTGTTTCCCGAAATGTATTTATTATAGCAGTTAGAGTTTAAAACTTGTAGGTTTTCATAGCAAGAACCTTAAAAAAAATAGTAAGGCTGAGTCTAGGGAGGTCGGGTGTCACTCAACGGCAGGGCACTTACCTCGAATGCCGGCATTTGGGAGTGGGGTCCTGGGAGAGCCTAACTCTTTTACAAGCCATTGGTATAATTGACCAAGGAAAAAGGAGGATGCACGCATGATTAACACGGGGCATGAAAAAGGAGACACCACTACAGATGTTGCAGATGCTCTCGAGCCACAAGAGTGTCTTAGGAGTAACTCTGCCAGCAAGTTTGAAATTTTAAAATGTAGATAAATTCCTATTATGTAAAACAAATGCATGGGCTGAAGAAGTAGGAAAGTAGGTCAGTCCTGTAACTGTTTAAGGAGCTGAGTTACAAAATCTAGGAGAGGAAGAACTAAAAAACATGGCGAATTAACTCTTACGTAGGTGTGATTTGGGTTGTCTGTGCACACGCAGTTCCTGAGGAGTCCACAAGAGGGCACCAGGGCACCCAAAGCTGTCTACGCTTTGCGGCCGGCCACACCCACGCTGTTCGCGCGCCAGCCAGCAAGCACAGGGAGGCTGTTTATTTGTTCAGGTCTCCAGGGACAGCCAGTAATTTGTTGACTGTGTGAAGGCCAGGTGGTGTCCCTACCAAATGCAAAGACCTCCTGAGAGCCTTTCGATGTAAACTCCGGATGGAGAGCCAGCTGCACACAAGATAAACATGCCGTGCCGTGAAAGGAAGTGTCCCCTGGACATTAAGAACACGGCCGTAGAACGTTTGTCCCTGCTCCACTCTAGCTGGCACAATCTGGGGTTATTCCCCACCGGAAGGCGAGGCAGTGTGGACTTCCCGAAGGGACTTTGACACAAAGACAATTAGGAAACGCCTCTCCTGTATTTTAAACCAATTCTGTTCGCAAACTTACTTGTAAAGCGGTCTCAGACTGCTTTAGTAAACTTCCGCCGCGTGTCACACAGCGTGCTTGTGCTCTCTGATTCTGCTTCCTTCTGTCCGGTCTAACAAATACCCAGAAGGGAAGGAGCGACATGACCAAGCTACCATTGCGGAATCGTGGGTTCCCGGGTCTGTGGGTAAGAACGAAGGTGACGTCAGAGGAGCTCCGCCTGGCACAACCTCGACACTGTAGGAATAGCTGCGATTTGCTCTTTTTTTTTTTTTTCCTTACCATCTTTTTCATGTACCCCCCCCCCCCACACACACACAATTTTAAAAATAAAATAAACCCTTAAAAAATAATATATTTTTGAAAGGAAAACAAGTTGGGTTATCGTACAGCCTTCGACTCACATGTTAAGTGTACATTATGTATGAAATACTATGCAGATTCCAGATATTTCCAGAACATGCTATCCGGTGAGGGAAAGGTTTCTTGGGTTTGATTCTCTGATCATGCTCCAGAGTTCTTGGCTCATTTACTGATAACCTCAAGATGGAAAGCAAGGTGGGGTGGAGAGATGACTCAAAGGTTCCCAGCACCCACATGGCAGCTCACAACCATCTGTAACTTCAGTCCCAAGGGATCTGATGCTTCTTTGTGACTCTTTGGGCAGTGCATGCGCAAGGTGCACAGCCATACACACAGGCAAAACATCTATACACATACAATTCTAATTCTTTAAAAAGACAGAAACCACCAGGCAGTGGTGGCACACACCTTTTCTTCCGGCACTGGGGAGGTAGAGGCAGGTGGATCTCTGTGAGTTTGAGGCCAGCCTGGTCTACAGAGTGAGTTCCAGGACAGCCAGAGTTACAATAGAGAAACCTTGCCTCAAAAAACCAAGATAAATAACTAAATGAATAAATAAGATAGAAACCAACATTTGCTTGAGGGGTGCATACCCTGTATGTCATGTGCTTCTGCCTGTAGTATATTGAACCCCTGCTTTCCTGTTCCTGGTCCCTGCCACCTCTACTCCAATACACGTTCCTGCTAATCTTTTTTTCCATCTATATAGGAAAGAAAAAATCCAAATTTAAAACTTTTAAGAAGTTGTTTGGGAAGAAAAAGAGAAAGGAATCACCCTCATCCACGGGAAACAGCACCTGGAAGCAAAACCAGCCCAAAAGCGAGGTCATTGCCGTCGAGTCGGGGCCGGTGGGCTATGACTCTGAAGATGAGCTGGAGTAAGTTGCTTTCATGTGCATCTGGCTTGTGAACTCAAAGAGGAGGGGACCCTGGGCGCAGGAGATGTCAGGTCTCTGGGTCTCCTTCCATCCTGGATGAGCCCCTCAGGAGTTCTTGGTATATGTGTGTTTGTTTATTAACTCTTCAAACACAGGGATGGAGATAGGTGGGGGGAGGAAACCTGATTGTTTAGTTGCTACCTGCTGGGTGCTGTAAGTATTTAAAAGTTTGCAGTAATTGGAGCTGGAGAGATGGTTCCGTGGTAAAGAGCAATTGTTGCTCTTACAGAGAAGCAGGGTTTGGTTCCCAGCATCCACATTGTGGCTCACAAGCATCTGTAACTCCAGTTCTGAATACTGGATGCCTCTAAGGATGCCAGGCACACATGTGGTACAAATAAACACATTCGGGCCAATCACCCATATACATAAAATAAAATTTAAAAATCTAAAAAAACAAATAAGCTTACAGTATGGCCTGGGGAGGTGATTCCAGGTGGGTCTGTAATTCCAGAGCTCCTATAGCAAGGCAGGGGGCAAAGATGGGAGAACCCCAGAAGCTCATGAGGAGCTGGCCTAGTGGTGAGCAAAAGACCCTGTCTCAAACAAGTTGGAAGGAAAGACTGACACCTGAGGCTGCCTTCTGACACATGCCTGGCTACTGCATCATGTGTGCACCCACCTACTCCCTACACACAGATTTTATTATTAAGCATACGGTAGATAGCTGTATGAGGTGATGTTATAAACCACCACGTGAGCAAAATTAGCCTTAAACAACCCGAGAGTCTGTCCGGTGTCACACAGGAGAAAGGGCAGGACTAGGAAGCAGGCCCTGGTTTAATTTAACCAAGGATGCTCAAGGACCTGGGATACCACATCGGGAACATGCATCTCTCCGAACTTGAATGCTGACTGGGAATACGGACACATTCGCTAGAACGAAGGCCAGTAGACGGAGAGGAAACTTCTTCTCTGGGCTTAGCAAATTCAGACTCACTGAGGATGGGCACTCAGGCAGCTTCATGGACAACACTTGCATTTTGTAACGTGTGTTTCATCACAATGCAGTCATGTGTCTATCCCAGTTACCCGAACAGTCAGTTTTGGGTCTGAAGAGAAGAGGAGGCCGCTTCGAATGTCTTCAAACATCAACTCTCATTTCAGGCTGAACACCAGAAAGAGCTCTTCAGAGACAAGGGCAGGAGCAGACTGCCTAGGGGTAGAAATTACACTGGCCACTTGGTGGCGCTGGAAGACTGAAGATGGAGAAATCAGAGCCTGGTTTCCTGCCCCCTTCTCCCAAGGCTAGCTAGAAGCAGGCTTTTTGGGAGACCTTGTAAGAATGTATACAACTGTGGGGGTGGGAGGCAGTCCTAGCTAGACCCAAGGGAACTCTAATGCCCACCCCATCTCCTGGTATTCAGAGACAAGCCTGGGAGTGAACCTTCCAGCTACACACAGGAGCATAGCCAGAGGACAAGACTCTGAGAAAATGACCTATGAATCTGTCACGCCCTCCTTCTCTTAGGAACTCAGATGAAGACGGCCCCTTAATACCTGTGACTAGCACCCAGTAGGGACATGGTTGATATTCGCTAGTAAGAAAGGAAGGTGGCCGGGTGTTGTGGAGAGATAGCTCAGCGATTAAGGTTGTATCCTGCTTTTGCAGGAGATCTGAAATCGGTTTTCAGCACCTATGTCAGGTGGCTCACAGCTGCTTCACTGCAACGCCAGGAGATTCAACCCCTCTGGCCTCCAGGGGCACCCACATGTACCTACAGGCACCTGTACTAATATGCAAGTCCCCGCCCCATACATAAAGCTATAATGAAAAGAAATTTTAAAAGGTGATTAGAGGTCGGGTACAATAAGGTCCTGGAAAGAATGACAATTTTCAAGGTCAGGAGACCCTTTCTTTAATCTCTGTGAGAATCTGCCACCAGCCTCTGCAGCAGCTTTTACAAGGCCATAGGCAGACCAGTTTTTGTGCTGGGGTGTCTTGGTGCTGGCTTCATCTGTGACAGCGCCCTCTGGGTCCCTTTTGCCTACAGAGGGCCCTGCTTTCTGCATCTGCTCTCAGTGCCCCGTCTGTGTTCTCCCGGCTCCCATAAGCTCATGTTGATCTAGAGGCATGCCAAGACGGAACCTGAGCCTGAAGAGACTTGGCTGTGGCCTGCCCCTGATGTATCAAGAGGCCCCATGCTTTCTGGGTATCTCACCTCTGTTGGTGCTGGATCCTGGGTGATCCGTGTCAATACTCCACCAGCCTTCTTCACCTGATGCTTTTAACATGTGGATGGTCCATTTCCTCGGTGCAAAACCGTGGTGTTTTTAATTCCTTCATTCATTTTCTGTCTTGCTGAGCTTCTGTGAAGAGCTTTCCTTTATCAAGGGTTAGAGGTGGCTTCACAGTTAAGAGTACTTAGCTCCCAGCACCCTCCACGGTGCTTCACGACCATCTGTAACTTCAGTTCCATGAGGCCCGGTGTCCTTTTCTGACCTCTGCAGGCACCAGGCATGCATGTGTAGTACATGTATGTAGGCGAGCTTTCATATATGTATAAATTAAATAAATCTAAAATAATAAAAGTGTAAAAGTAGCTTTCCTTTGTCCACCTCATGATAGCCTAAAATACAATCTGTTCAGGAAAAACAGAATGATACCTGGCTGATCCACTCCCGGAGTAGCACCTGGTACCGTCACACCTTCTAATAGTGACCCCCCCCAAAAAAATGAATTTTTTTTCTTAAAGAATCATTGTGAACATAGTTTTTTAAAAGAAAATATTTACTTGGTTTTTTTTTACTTAGAATTTCATGTAACCCAGACGGGCCTCAAATTCACTATATAACGCAGGACAACCATCTTCAGAGCACTGGGGTTATAGGTGTGGTGCCACAGATTGAACCCAGGGCTCTGTGTGTGCTAGGGGAGCACTCTGCGGACGGAGCTACCATCAGCTCCAACACACTGGCTTTGAATATGTTTGATTTGCCTTCATCCCAACATTTGCTATTCACGCTCTCATCTTGAGCTATCAAGAGCCACTTCCTATTAGCTCCCAGCTCACTGGCCACTGGCCAGCCAGCTCTGGAAGGTCCTCGGCCGCCTGCGTCGAGAGGGGTCCCAGGTTAATGCTCTGTATTTCCTGGCTTGGCTCTTTTTCACAAGCCGCGTTTCCTTCCTTTTAGTGTGAAGTTCTCAGAGATCACAGCGTGGCTGAGTTGGTCACGGTTGCTCTCTGGCTGTCATCTCTCTAGACCTTAGTGGGTTGGACTGAGAGATGGGTTTAAGAGAATGCTGAGCAATTCCTTCACCGATGTTTCCAGTTCCAGGAAAGAAGCTTTTTTACTTTTTTTTTTTTTTTAATATTCTATTTTCTGAAAATCTTGGCCTTTAACAAAATGCCTTTCTATTTTCCTCCAGCAGCAGAGTAACTTCTCTTTCCCCGATTCCACAATGATCCTCCTGCCTCTGCGCCCCAGTGCTGGGATTACAAGCATGGGTCGTCATGTCTGGCTTAAAATTAGACTTCTTTGGGTTTTTGTTTTTTTTCCCTAGTCTTAAGAGACTTCCCTTTTTGATGATTTTGCCTCTCGTTGTGTGAGACATTTCATACTCCCAAAGACAAAATTGTTAACCTTTGACCCTGTTTCTCCGTCTAGTTCCTTCCTTCCCACTTAAAGAAACCACTCTCATGTATCTGCCAAGTAGCCCTTTTGATTTTAAAAACATTAATTAGCAGGCATGTGCACCCGTTCAACATATATTAACATACAGACCCACCCTCCTCCAGCACATCTGGTGTGCCACGTGTCCTCTGGCAGGCCCTGGCAGCGCAGACCCCTCACCCCCTCAGTCACCTGTCTAGCCCTCCACCAGACACACTGCAGCTTGTGTGATCTGACACCTTGCCGAAGGGCACACGTGTTATTTCTCATTGCATAGCTCTTACAATAATGAATGACCATGTGCCTGTGGCCGCTCGAGGTTTTCTCACTGTCTTTTCAGAGGCCTCTTCCTGCTGCCTCTGCTCCTAGTTACACCTGAACTGGAGGTGTTTGGCCAATAGTTATGGTTTCCAGGGGTGGCCCTCCCAGCTGTAGGGAGAAAATCTAGATGTGTGTACAGCCTTAGCATTGAGAGTTGCTGTTGCTTTGTGCTCTCTGGACCTAGTCCTTGTAAGTGCCTCTGAAGATGCACCCTCTTGGGCACTCTGGGCTTCCACAAGCCAGCTTGCTGTTTCAGGCTAGAAAGGAAGCACCATCGAGTTGGGTGCTCAATGGAGGAGCACTTTCCTAGTGCGTGTGCTCGTGTGTGTGTGTGTGTGTGTGTGTGTGTACGCGCACACACGCACGCAGAGTTCTACAAACACAGTTTGATATGCAGTGGCACAGGCCACACTTCGGTGTCTCCAGTGTCCCATAGAGGACAGGATGCCTGAGGAGGCCAGGGCGGAGCTGGCATACACAAGCAGCTGCCCCGTGCATGCAAGAGGCAGCTTTCCTTCCTTAACCGGCAATCTCAGTCATCTCCTTCCACCTATTATTCAGGAGGGTAGGAAAGTCTGACAGCTGGTTCCCACATCCTCTGAGAGCATTTTATGAGTGTCCTGTGAGTTCAGTTCCAAATCGGGTCCTTGGGATTGGAGTCGAGCTCCAGTGCTTCAGGTCACAAGCACAGTGGTGGGATACACAGTCCGTGCCAGGTCATCAGAATGGGGTGTGTCTCTGCAGACTTGCAGTTCTCGTTCCAAATGCACCATCGATGTATGGCTTAGACCATCTTGGGAAGATGCTGCTGGCCAACAGGCTCCAGCTCCTGGCGGCACGGCACATTGGCTTAGCCTCGGTCCACACCCTTCCCTCCCAGAACATCTGAGACAGGTTCCCACAGAGCCCAGGCAGCACCAGCCTGCCCTCTCTACAGGGTCGCAGTCTCGGACCTCACACCTTATCAAACTTTGGTTTTTCCACGAATCAAAAAAAAATCACCTACAACCTTCAAATCTCTCAGGAAAATGCCCTCCCGTAGAATGTGTCAACTTGTGTTGGACAGGGACAGGGCCAAACGAGCAACGAGAGAGGATTTATGGGAGGATAAATCCTCACGCACCCCCTTTCTCACCCCGAGTCCCCAGGGCCAGTGGCAGATGGAGGTGGTCAGCTCACAGTGGCTCTTTTTATTCTAGGGAGTCCAGGGGCACGCTGGCCAACCGCGCCCTCTCCCATGACAGTATTTTCTTTCCTGAATCGGGACAGGACCCTGCACGGCCTGTGCGGGTGTTTTCCCAAGAAAATGTGTGTGACCGGATTAAGGCTTTGCAGGTAAGAGTTTGCTTGGCGCTGTCACTTGGGTGTCTGTCCGGCGTTAATCTGGAAGTGTCTAAATGATTTCGGTTTAGCAATTTGATAAAATTAAAAGTAAAAGTCTGGCAGTGACGGCACACGCCTTCAACCCCATCACTCGGGAGAGGCAGAGGCAGGTGCATCTCTGTGAGTTCGAGGCCAGCCTGGTCTACAGAGTGAGTTCCAGGAAAGCCAGAGTTACAACAGAGAAACTCTGTCTCAGATAAACAAAAAAAAAGAAAAGAAAGTAGTCACTGGCTCCTCACAGTCCTCGGGCAGGCGAGTTAGTCACACTCTGACTCACTGCCAGTGACTGCCTAATGAATAAGGGCAGCAGAGCGAGAGCTGGGGACAGGCATGCAATCCGGTTGGTGCTCCATGCCGTACGAGGGTGCTGAAGTTATTTCCGGAGTGAATGAATCAGAGCAGGAAGGTTTCGTCCTCAGGTGTTTTTGGTGAAATCCCTAACAATGGCTGCCCTTCCTTCAATCTAGTTGAAGATACAATGTAATGTGAAGATGGGGCCACCGCCTCCAGGAGGCATTCCTATCAAGCGGACGGAGGAAACGGGTATGAGCTCGGAGGATGACGGACTGCCCCGGACGCCCCCGGAGATGTCCCTGCTTCATGATGTGGGTCCAGGCACGACTATAAAGGCAAGTTCAGTCTGTGCCCACAAATATTTCCTTCTACACCCGCCACTAAGCGTTGCTAGAACTCTGGAGGTGCCCCCATGTCACCGCCATCCCAGATTTCCATGGATGAGGGACGCTGCACGCTGTCATTCCGTGTGGTCGTGTGGCCGGTCTGATACCATCTGCTCTGTGCCGTGTCTTACCTATAGATGCCTAGGTTCAGATGCCTACTGAAAAGAAGGGAACCAGCTACCTTTGTGTCTCCTCAGCTGTCATAACACTGGCCAGGGACGAAGTGAACAGTAAATACTTAATAGCATTCAGCTCTGTGCCTAAGTCATGACCGCAGGAACCTGTTGGTTTGGGCGAGTCACGGGAGGCCCCCTGGAAAACGGGCAACCCAGAAAGTTTGACCGGCAGTATCTGCCCTCAGCTATGGAGGGAGTGACCCTAAATGCTGCTCTCCCCCCTAAAACCCCATCTCATAAATGATCTCCCAGCATGCTCACGATGCCATTGCTGTATGTGGTTAGGTCATTACTACCCATATAATGTATTCACACATAAACGATAGAGCAAACAGCCGTTTTCTCCATATTAGTGGGCCTTGCTGAGGGCAGAGAGAATTGGAATGGTCCAAATTATATTGACACTTGAAAAACAAAGAAGAGAGTTTGTGTTTGATAGCTGCGTAGCACCTGCCTTAGGCAGCCTGGCTTCACATTCACCACCACCCCCCGCCCCACCTCCCCCGCCCCTGCCCGGCCAACGCACTGCTGAGGATGTTGGGCTGCTTGGAATTGTACTCAGTAACCACCCGACGTTGGTACACAGAAGGTTCCCACACACACACACCATGCTAGTCATATTTTGTGGCGGTGAGCTCCCAGAATACTATTGATGAAAAGTCAAGACTGTAATGTGATTGGTTTTAAGTCAGCTTCAGGGTTGGAGACTCCCATGGAGCTGCCTAGGGAATTACTCCCAGAATTTGAATTCAGGGTAAGCATATCCCTGCTCACATTAAGCGTGGGGCCCAGTGATGGTAGGCTACCCACACCTGCTCTCCAGCTGCACCCGTTAACTCCTGAAAATACCTGCCATGTACAACTCTATCTTCCCCTTGGGTATTGGCGCCAGGATATGGTTGTGTGTGTCCGGCTCTGAGATGGGGAGGCGCCTGTTGGAAGCCACCTGCTGACTCTAACGGAACCCTCCGTCCTCCACCCCATGAGCCTGACTCTCACAACAGCCTGTTTGGTCTGCCACCAGCTGGATCGGCAGGCAGGAGGAGCAGCTTCATCCATTGAAGATGGAGCTCAATGGCAAACCTATCGCCACCGCGGTGTGCGGTGCACAGATACGAATTAGCCAAATGGGGGCCACTTGTACTGGGCAGACGCTCGCCTAATCTTTTATTCCTATAGTTACTGCTTTATATTTTAAAATAAAGTCTGAAGTTTTATCAGTTATTTGTCGATATAGGAAACCAAAATCGGGACTGGTGGTGCACGGCTTTAATCCCAGAGGCAGAGGTAGGAAAATTTCTTTGAGTTCAAGGCCAGTCTAGTCTACATCGTGAGTTCCAGGACAGCTGTGGCTACATAGAGAGACCCTGTCTCAAAAACCAAACAGACAAATGTAAACCTAACACTGATATTTATTCCAGTGTTCCAGTAGATACGTGCAGGTTTTTCGCTTCTCGTTTGGTTTTGTTTCTCTGTGTCTCTTGCTTGTTTGAAGATGGCAGGGTTGTTCTCGAATGTTCCCAACACATTCCAGATTCTCCCTCTGTGACTTGACCCCTTGTCTGGGCTCCGGTATGGTATCCACAATCTGTCATGAAACACACCTTTGCAGGACAGCCTGCTGAGATGGCACGGTGGTATTTAGTGGGCGGGTGTCTGAAGTCCCTCTCAATCTTCCACATGGCTGCCAGAGCCCCCCACCACCTGTGACACATTTGCTCATTACCGACTGTCGGTTCCTCCCCACCGAGGTGTGAACTAGTAATGTGTAGCTCACCATATGGTAGCTGAAAGCCTTGGGAGGCTCGAGACCCCTCAGAATGAACAAAGAGATCTCACCCTCAGCCACAGTTCCCTTCTTGATGAATGGAAGCAGGTTCCTCTGGCCCTGGGGACACTGGGCTAGTCTGTTCTGTAAGGTAGCTGTGGAAAATCTTCCTGTTACGAAAGCCTTGTTAACATGGCCTCAGGGATGGCCCCACCCTTTGAACTCTCAGCCATTTGCTCTAAAAGGATATTCTAAAACATCCCCTGTCAAAAGCCAATTGCAAATACTCTTTCCCAGGTACAGTCCAAAGATAGCACAGAAGCACAGTAAAGGAGAGTCGGAAGGTCGACTGTCCCTACCCCTTGTCACTAAATTAACGGTGGATGTGTTTGCTCCTTGTACCATGAAGATCTTGGTGTCCTCATCCCGACCGCAGTCTCCCGACCACATGAGCGACGCTACCGTCTCCTCCCGGAATTTGGATGGCAGCCTGGCACCTGTGGCTGACTTCAGCCACCCTCCGGAATTCTCCTCTTGCCTGGACAACTCTGCAGCTAAACACAAGCTCCTGGTCAAGCCCCGCAACCAGCGATCAAGTAAAATGAGGCGTCTGTCTTCGGTAACTGGCCTTCCTCTCTGTGTAGGGGTGGGATGGGCAGGCATGACGGTCCATCTGCTACCCCACTGCCTAGCCACTAGACCTTCTGAGCACCTTCATGGTGGATAAGACCACGCTGCAGGTGCTAGTCTTGCTATCTTTTGCACCTTGAACCGAGCTTCTCTCCCTTGCATAAAACACCGTCCTAAAACATTAATACTTACATTTGTTCGTCCCACAAACACCAAGAATCCACCACATCGTGTGCCAAGCCTGCACCCTCCATTCCTGAAATCCTCTTATCCTGACAGGGCTTATATGCCTCAGCTCTAGAGAAGGGGTGCATGGCAAGAATAGTTCACACTGAGGGGGACTTCTGGAGTAACAGCCTTCCCTATCTTTTCCTCAAGACACAGTTGCAGCTGTGGAAGGTTTCATGGCAAGTTAGGGGTATCTGCTGGTGACAAAGTGGGCCCTGCCCACTTGGGTTTCAGGGACTTCCTGAAGAGAGTGAGTTTTCTGTTTGGCATGTGGGAGGTGCTTTGTACACCCAGGTTGACAGAGTTGCCTTTGCAGGAATCAGTGCAGAAGGGAGATACAGGGTTGGGGGCTTACCTTCAGACCAGTGTGCCACCTGGAAACCAGGGCACTTGTATCCATTCAGTGTGTCCAGTACGTAGTTAGAGCCACAGGCTCTGGGAACTGGATGGACTCCGGGGACTTCAACCTGTCCTAACGCCTAAGTAACGCCCGGGACTAAGTAGCATCTTAGTAACACCTTCTCGATGTTCCCGCAACCGTGGCTGCAATTTGCTTTAATAATGAACTTGACTTCTTCCTGGAATCCCCATTGTTGTAAAATAGCTGCATGATACAAGTCAGCCTGGAGAACATGGAAACACAGTTGATCCCTAATTTTCACTCCTTATCTCCCCGCTTCCTTTCCCCTTCCCTTCTGTACAGAGAGCAGCCACAGCTCTCTCAAGTTCTGAGAGGTGTGTGCATTTTCCTGGTGCTCACCACTGTCCCTCTGTGCGCTTCCAGAACTGTGCTGAGGAGGTCTGCCCGTCAGTACTGACAGCCACTTTGCTCTGGGTCCTGAGGTTCCTCTTCCCACAGAGGCCTTCCTCACGCCCAGGTCAGGGTTAGGGTCCCCTCTTGCTTACTCCAGGAGTGGCAAAGGGCCACATATTGCCCCCTCGACTGCCTTCCAACTGCAGGGCACTTCAAGAGAGACCTGCTGGATCTTTGGGCTCCACCCGGCAGCCAGCTCCTACTTTCCCCTCTCTTTTGATCCCCGGTAGCATGTGGGACCTCTCTGTCTCCCTCAAACCCCAACACACAGGCTCCTGCAGCAATCCCCCCTGACCTAATCTGCTCTCCTTACTGGAGTTTTCTCAGTGGTGTCTCCAGGGTGTAAATTCTCCACTCCATGGCATTAAGGTTCTGAACTTTCTATAAGCTCTAGAGCAAAAAGCGGGAGGGCGAGAATAAAGGGCTGGAGAGAGGGCTCTGTAGTTGCCGCGCAAGTGTAAGGACCAGACTTCGGATCCCCAGAACCCAAGTAAATGCTACGTGGCTGTGATAGTCCCCCCTGTAATTCTAGCCTCAGAAGGTCCTCAGAGCAAGCTAGCTTGTGAAACTAGCCATATCAGTGAGCTCTGGGTTTGATTGAGAGACCCTGCCTCAATGAACGAGGTGGAAGATGGGTTGAGGAAGATGGACTGATTCCAGACATCGCATAGACAGGTATCTATCTATATGCATATGCATGCACACAGTGTGCCCGCGTATGCACAAACATACACATGCACACACACAGACATCCTCCACACATGCATATACACACAAATGGGAAAAAAGACAAAAACAAGCAAAAAAGAATAAAAAGATTATTTTTATTAAGAAAGCTTTTTTTTTTCCCGTACAAGTGAGGCTGACATTTATTACAAAGTTGAAGCATGCCTTGGGTATTACTGTAGATATAGTTGGAGTCGAATCCCTGCAAGGTCTCACACCTCCAGCTCCTTAGGCCTTGGTCCTCAGGCCAAGCCAGGCAGTGCCAGGGAGAGAGAATGTTGCCAACTCCGTTTTAATAGGAGCACTGACATTGAGTGACTAGCTCTGGTCTGGTGGCTGGAAGAGCTGCTAAATGCATGACCCAGAGCGTGGCCAGAGACTGACGCCTCCTCTCAGCCCCCAGTGCTGCTCATGGGTTGGTAGTGCCATCTACCCGAGGGTTGCTGTACACTGTACTGTGGACTCGCTTCCTGGCATGGTGACACAGGTACACTGCTAGCCTCACCTGACACTACATCTCTGCACTGGGCATTTCTAGTTCCTTGGGATGTTTCTGGGGTGTCAAACCATTGTGAAGCCCCAGAGGAGGAAACGCCAAAGGTTGCCTAGATGGAGTGGGCACAGTATACCCTGGCAGTGGCGGGAAGGCTGAGTTTCTCCCTGTTACAGCTGGCCAGATGCCGTAGGCCACACAGAAGCTGCTTTTCTATCCTGATTCCCCCCTCTGGAGAGCACACCCCATGCCAACCTTTACCCTGCCTCACAGTCACCTCCTGTAGCTGACAGTAGCTCAGCCAGAAGGTGCTCTAGCCAGACTGGATCCCCAGATCCTGCTGAATAGGTCTGGGGTTCTGTGATTGATGGTTGTAAATCATGACCCACGTCCTACTGAGCCCTCAATATCATCATTTACTATGGTAGTAAAGGGCCAGTGACATAACCAAGTCAAGAAAGAACCTGTAGCTTGATAGATTTCTTCCTTCGACTTCTTTTGAAATCCTAAAGAAGAGGAGTGTGTATTTTGGCAAAAAATTAGCTTAGGTACAGTCACAAATATCCCACACTTCTTGTGATCTTTAATAAGCAGATGCCAGCTGGAAAACGTTGAAAATCTCAGCTGAGGGCGTAGCTCAGGGTTAGAGCACTTGCCTGGCGTACACAGGGCCCTGGATTTGATCCCCAGCACCACAGAGATAAAAACAAAACAGCAGCAACAAGAACCAACTCTGTCGCGCCCCAGGTCTCATTTCCCACCTTAGGAAACGGAAGGGCAGCGCACTCTTCAGTGCAGCAGCCTGAATGATCCCCACGGTCTGCTGTCATGGACGCTTTAAAATAATCGACCTTTAGATCATTTTCACATATTGCTTTTGTGTGACCTGAGTCTACCTTGATTTCCATTCTCTTCCTGAGAGGAGGGATTGACTGTGCAACAACAAAGAGGAAGCCAGACCAGGGTCTAAATTCCAGAGACCTTCTAGAAGAAAAACTGTCACGGGCAGTGCAGGGTGTCAGGTGCACCGGAAAGCCAGGAAAGGAAGCATCATAAGCTTAGACGAGTTAATCTATAGGAGGTAAAGCTGGAAGGAGTCCTGGCAGGAGCTGGTAGAAAGTCTTGGAGGTACAGAACCAGAGCCAGCATCTGACACAGTGGCAGGGGCCTGTCTTGACCCTAGTGTAAGATGAGAACTTAAGACGGAAGTTCCTGGATTCGATTCCGTGGTTAACAATTCTCCACGTTTGACATGACACAGATGACCTTTTAAGAAAACTATCTGGTTTTTCAATAAGGGCACATCCCTGAAGAGCGCTGATGTGTACTGTAGCCCAGGTATTGTATTGTATTGTATTGTATTGTATCCCAGGACCAGAGTGCCTGTTCACCTGAGTTACCTATTAACTACCAGTCTTAACCGAGGTTTCTGTGCCTTTGGACTCCTGGCTCTCCAAGTGCAAGGAGTCAATGGCAATCCATCCCTCACTCAGATGAGTCCAGAGTGAAATGAAATTAGCAAAGAACATGAAGCAGGGTCTATGGTTGCTCCATGTTGGGCCTAGTCCCTCTGTTTGGCTCTAGATAGACACCCGTTTGTTTGGTGGCTTGAACGCATGAGCTACTTGGGTGGAAGAGGAGACGAGATCTCCCTGTATAGCTCTATCTGGCCTACAACTCGATGTATAGACAAGGCTGACCTCGACCTCAGTGAGATCTGCCTGTCTCCACCTCCCTAGTGCTGGGATTAAAGTTCTGCAGTGCCGCATCCAGCTGCATGAGCTCATTTATGTCCGGGGCCTAACCGCTACGGATCTGACGAATTTATGATCAAGGTTCCATGGGGACTCATCGGGTGGCTGGGGATATCTGTCTGTGGATGTCTGCTTCAGCGTCGGCCTTTGAGAACTGCTGTGGTTTCTAAGCCACATTTAGCCCTAGAGGAAGCAAGATATTGATAGGCCATCTAATTTCCTGCAGTGATGGTGTCTCTTGCCTTTATTTCTCCAAGAGAGCACAGTCTGAATCACTGAGTGATCTGTCATGGACCCTAGAGGAGGAAGAATATGAGAAACCATTACTCCGAGTCAACACGGAGGAGCGGCCCAGTGCTGAGCAGTGGGAGTTGACGCCAGACAGACAGCCTGAGCTTAGGGGACCTGCGATCTTGCTGCTCCCTGGAGGGGCCTGTGCCAGGCGTGCCCGTCTACAGCACAGCGCAGCGGTCAGTGCCAGTATGGAGGAGGGAGGCTGTCCGGGAGATGAACCCTCAAGCCGTCCAGCAACATCAGAGGCTACTGAGCCCATGGCAGTCACAGGCCCCTGTGTGGAGTCCCCATGTCTGCCAGAGGGTTCTCCATACCATAGTCCCCACAGTGAAATCCAGAAAGAAGAGCTGTCCCCTGGAGGCCTGAGTCCCCTGGTGGAAAGCACATCTGAGGAGGTTGACTATGGTTCTGGAGATTCGGAAACCCCACTACCTGCTGATGTCCCTGAGGAGGACATGGCACCTTCCAAGCAGGACTCCACACTTCCTGAGGGAGACACGGCATTTCCAGGAGGAAACATAACACTTCCTGAAGGGGATATTGTACCTTCCAAGGAGGACATGACACCTTCTGAGAGGGATACACCTCCCAAGGGGGTAATGGTACCTCCCCAGAGAGACCTGTCACCTTCCAAGGGAGATGTGGCACCTTCTGATAGAGACATGTCACCTTCCAAGGGAGATGTGACACCTCCCAAGGGGGTAATGGTACCTCCCCAGAGAGACCTGTCACCTTCCAAGGGAGATGTGGCACCTTCTGATAGAGACATGTCACCTTCCAAGGGAGATGTGACACCTCCAAAGAGGATCATGGGACCTCCCCAGAGAGACCTGTCACCTTCCAAGGGAGATGTGGCACCTCCAAAGAGGATCATGGTACCACCCCAGAGAGACCTGTCACCTTCCAAGGGAGATGTGGCACCTTCTGATAGAGACATGTCACCTTCCAAGGGAGATGTGACACCTCCAAAGAGGATCATGGTACCTCCCCAGAGAGACCTGTCACCTTCCAAAGGAGACATGGCACCTTCTGATAGAGACATGTCACCTTCCAAGGGAGACATGGCACCCCCCAAGGGGATCATGGAACCTCCCAATAGGGACACAATACTTCCAAAGAGAGACACATCACCTCCCGAGATTGTCACTGACACCAACTTGGAGACACCTTCAGATACAGAGGGACAGGACCGAAATGTCCAGAAGGAAGAGGAGCAGACCCTGGTGGTACCCAGGCCTGAGGGAGCAGGGACAGAGTCCTCCACAGTTCCTGCCCCTTGTCCTCCAATACCTAAGAGCTGCCTGAAGCACAAGGTGTCCCCTGCGGAGTCTCCTCTGAAAGAGCCCAGCCTGGGAGTCCAGGACAGAGCCGTTGTGCCCCCAGCTCGCCCAAGGCCCACACAAGCTGCGACCTCAGGGGGTCCAGAAAGGGCAGCCCAGGGGAGGAAGAGTGAGCGGAGTGCTGATCCACAGCGCAGCGTGAAGAGGTTCTCTGTGACCTCCAGCAGGGCACGCGCCCGTGCTGGCAGCTCTCGCCTTCTGGAACATTCAGGGCACGTTCCCGCAGCGGGCCGTGCACCCCTGCTGCGGAGTGGCCTTGCCTGGAGGAGTGAGGCGGCCCTTGATGACCTCCAGGTGCTGCCGGAGCCCCAGAACCGGAAGGCACCAGGTGGTGACCCTCAAGACTCAGGAGACCTGGTGGCCAGCCAGGCAGGACCGGGCAGGAGCCTCCAGGATGCTGAGCCCTGTGCCTCCTCTGTGCAAGAGCCAGCCCCTGGCGGGGACCAGAGCCCCTTCCCAGTCAAGCTTCGGTCCACCTCGCTGTCGCTCAAATACAGAGATGGCTCTGCCCAGGAGGCCAAAGCCATCAAGAGGTACAGCGCTGAAGTCAGGTCGGAGAGAGGAGGCCTGCCTCTGCCCCCTAAGGATGAACAGAGCCACATCGGGGCTGCTCCCCCACTGCGAGGCTCCAGGTCCCCCAATGGGCAGGGGAAAGGGAAGTCCAGGTGTCCGGAGCAGCCCGGTACCAAGCCACCCCTGCCCAGGAAGCCTCTTCTGCAGAGCCTCACCCTGCCATACCCGCCCGCAGGCCTGGATGCCAGCCCTGGGGAGTCTGAGAGACTCATACCGGTCATACTGCCTCCGGAGCCCAGGAAGGAGAAGTCCCCCCACCAAGGAGCTGGTAAGAGCCTTCCAAGGTGTTGTCAGGAATAGGTGGTCAGAGGGAAAACCATGTTTGCTGGGATGCCCACAAAACCTGTAAAAACAGATACCGACCTTAGTACAAAGAGAATTGGAAGGAAAGGTCAAAATTTCTTAGCACTGCTAACTGTGTTTGAGAGTTACGGAGCTGTGGCCGTCTAGCCTGCACCGGCCTAGGGTTCAGTCACCATCACTGGAAAACAAAATGATTCAGATTTAGTACTGGGCTTATAGCCATGGCTCCGTGATTAAGAGCACTTGCTGCCCTGGAAGAGGAATGAGTTTGGTTTCCAACACCCACATCTGGTGACTCAGAGCTAACTGCCTGTAACTCCAACCTTAGGGTTGCCCACATCCTCTTCTGGCCTCTGTAGTCCCCCGGCATCACACAAGCACATGCTACACACAGACATACACCCATACACATAACTAGAAACAGGTATTTTTAAAGGAACCAGGACTATAATGAAGATGGTCAAAAACCAGGATTTTGTGCAGATGCAGAAAAAAATCATATATGTAGACATAATAGGGAAATATCAAAACCGATTTTGCAGAATATTCCTAGGCTCTGAGGTGACACAGATGCTTCTCCCACTTTTTGTCTCAGAAAGCCAACAATGTGGGTGCTAATTCTGACGCAGGTTTTCCCTGGGCCTAATCTCCTTCTGAGTTGTGAGAGTTCTTCTGCCCTTATCCCTCAAGGAAAAATTTCTTCCCTACCCTAATCAAACCTCTGCAGCGTGACCTCACGTGGAAATCATGCTGTGCGTGATTGGAGTCATAAGAAGGTCAACCTTCACTTCCTGTCCCCTGAGGGAGAAGATGTTAGGTTTGGAACGCCATTTAGTAGCCTTTAAAAGATAATGTCTTTAAGATGAACAAGGACAGATTTGCATTACTCTTTGATTTATTTATGATGCTTCAGATCAAAAGAAATCTGTTGGAAGTGGGTATTTGCAACCCAATTAAAGAAGCCACTCATTGCTGGCTTATGTTATTTATGGAAAATAAAACTATACAACTGGTGGGTCATGTGTGTGTGTGTGTGTGTGTGTGTGTGCGCGCGCGCGTGTGTGCACGCGTGTAAACAGACACATGCACATTTGTTTGTGTAACAGAGGGATTCGTGTAACAGAGAGAAACTAGCAACAGCTTTTCCACAGCAAATCTTACCTTAAAATGTTCCAGACTATTTTTAAGTAGCCCCTTCAAGTCCTGGAGTCCACTTAAGTACCCCACTGTGGGATGGAGAGGAATCCAAGCTTGGTGGCTCTCTTGAGAAACCTAGAACCCTGACCCTAACCCTAAGTAGATACAAACTCAGGAAAAATGCACTCGGGGAAACGTCATCTCACAGGTTCAAAGATAAGCTGATGTTTTCTGTGTCCGAATAAAAAGTTAGTAAAGCATGTAGTTCCTAGGGAACGCTGGAGGATTCCAGAACTTTGGGTGGGGTGGGTAGCTTTCTGGGTTCCTGAGCCCCTTTGCTCAGTCATGAACTTCCAATGCTCTTCTTGCCAGGGACGGTCAGGTCAGGCCCTAGCTGATGATCCGCTCCGCACATCCTCGGTGTGTTATTGAGGCAGCTATAGAGTGATTCAGAAAGCTGTTTTAATAGCGTGGAGAACTGCTTTGTATGTGAAAGCCTGCTATCAGCACCATCTGCTTCCGTGGCCCGGGACTAGAAATGTCTCTCAAGGGCCTAATGAATGAACAGAACTCAGGGTCACAGAGCTGGAAGGGAAGGAGTTTTCAGGGGTGATGTTTGGGCCCTTAATTATGTGTGACCTCTTTGACACTATAGAATGTCCAGGCAGAGGCAGGAGGATTATGAATCGGAAGCAAGGTCGCCAAAATAATGAGACACAGTCTCCTAGATAAGTAAATGTGCCTGGGATGGTGTGCAGTGAGCCTGTGTCCTGTGCTTTGCTCTGACTTACAAAAAAGTGAAACTGTCTTCATTTAGTGGGGACCTTGTAAGTAATAGAGACATCTTGTCCATCTGTGCGTGTTGACATTTTCTAATCCACAGAAATAGCAACTGATGTCCAAAGTGAATGCATTCGGATTTCTCTACTGGGCACAAGTAAGATTGTATTTTCCTGAAAAGGGAATAGAAGAATTACCAAGTCTGCTAGGAACCCATCCTCCCACAGGGTGTTCTGTGAAAGATGAGGGGCAGGACTGTGTGCTGTCTGGCCCCGGTCTCCTCAATCCCATGGCGAGGTCTGCAGGCTCCAGGCCCGAACAGAATCTCAGGTCTGTGTGGTTGGACCTCACCTGCGAAGCAGTCCCCATGCCACCCCGCTCAGATCTGTTCATGGCTTCATTCGTTAGTGTGACTCTACACTCACCCTCACAGCTCTCAACGGTAGTAGCTGGAGGCAATTCAGTTCATATAAACATATAGACAATAAAAGATTTCCTGACGATGTTTATCTGTTTGCCACAGATAATTAATTCTTGCTATTTATTATCTTGCACAGTGGGGACTTTACCTAGAGCTCACGGATAGGCCCCTATCTGCCCTCCTCCACCTCCTAGGTGCACCGTAAAGTGAGGGTGCTGAGTGTCCCAGGTGGGTGTGCAGTTCTAACCTCTGCTCTACGGACTCAGCCGCTCTGTCCCCAGCACGGACGCTTCCCCTTCCCTTCCACACCCTGTGCTCCCTCTGAAGGAGAGGAGAAACCTTTCAGGTGGGCTGAGGGCAAGAGGCACAGTAGTGTTGTAGTGGACCAGGCTCCTGCCCTGACTTCCTCTGATGCTGGGCTGTGATATGGAAGTATAAGCTGCATAGACCTTCCCTCCACAGTTGCTTTCGGTCATGGCGTTTCATCACAGCGATGGAGACCCTAACTAAGACAGTCACTATACTGTAGTCACCGTCCTGGCCAATTCCTCATTACACCGTGGGCTCTCCAGGACAGATTTCCAAAGGTGGGCTCCTGTTCACTGTTCACCAGGTGACTGCAGATCATCCTCCATGAACACTGCACTGGTCTTCCAGAGCTGTGGAGCGTTCCCTACACCCACCACATCCTGGGTATTAAGTGAGATTGGTTAGTCTGTGCCCTACCCCCACCTGATCTGGAGGGAGAAAAATGTCAGCCATGTTGTACAACTTGGTTAGTGAGTTCTGACAAAGCACCCGTCACTTAGGGTGCCCCAGTAAAACCCCCACGCATGGATGACCAGATTCCTGACTCCACTCCACATCTTATCCAGATGTGAGTCACCTGCTGTTGTGTAAATGCTGCCTCAACACATTTACCTCTGGGCAAGAGAGTTTGAAACAGAGCAATAAACTAGAACAGTAAACCGGAAGCTAGGCTATCAGCAGTGAAAGCAGACGATCCTTCTGTGTACTGCAGCTTAACCTGTGAAGTACCTTACAGAGGCCCACCTTGACCTAGTGAAGAACTAGCTGAGTCCTCCCCAGCGCTCACCAACCCCGAATACAAACGGGATTTAGAGCGACGATGACTTTTAGAAATCATTAGATTTTAGTTATTTAATGTGTGTGTGTGTGTGTATGTGTGTGTGTGTGTGTGTGTGTGTGTATGTGTGTGTGTGTGGTTACAGACAAGTGTCTCAGGTACATGTGTGGAGGTCAAGGAACAATTCTGGGGATATGTCTCTTTATTTTTAGCACCTAGGTCCTGGGGGATCAAAATCAGGTCTTCAGGGTTGGCAGCAAGTCTCTTTACCAACTGAGCCATCTCACTGGTCTGATAGAGGGGTTTTTTTTGTTTTCTTCCCATCTTGTGGATTTGAAGAGTGAGAGAGGAGCTGTGTAGGTTGGGCAAAGGTGAGTTTCTGGGTTGTGGGTGGAAATTAAAACCACAAGAAGCCTGAGGTTGAGGAAGCAGAGTCAAGCAAGGAGCCTCTGGCTGTGCTCCTGACCTTAGAGGAAGTCCTGGGGTAAGGACAGTGTGGTCCTTGTGGCCTTGCCTGTGGCTGGGAACAAGATTTCTGACGTCTTCCTGAGAGCTAGGGATAGGGCAGGGGACAGTCCTTTGGAAAGGCAAACGGAGCTAGTCCCCTGAGTGTCTTGAAGGCTGAGGGATAGAGAGAAGGGGAGGGGGCTGCCAGCAAGAGAGAGGACTTACTTCAGTGTGTCCCTCAGTGCCTTCTTTGTAGCCATAACTATAGTGTGAGCTCAGCAAGGAAGACAAGAAGACATTTTCATAGATGCAAACCTTCCATACTCAGTAGAGGGAACAGTCTGTCATGGGAAGCTCCATACCGGACAGTGGAACCCAGATCATCTGATCTCAGGAGTTTTTTATTAATGCAGAAGCTCCTCAGGTGTTACAAAAACTCTGCCCTCTCATCCAAAGGCCTATTTGCATAATGAACCTGTAGCTTAGTCTCATCCCACATTCCTTTAGCAGCTGAGCTATGCCATCTTCACGGTGGGGAAACTCAAGGCCTAAGGGAAGTGTTCTCTCCTTGTTGCCTGAGCCTGTGGGAGAGGGACTACAAGAATTCCTCCACAGCAACTTCACTCTTCACCACAATGGCTCTGCCAGAGAGCAGTGAGCAGGTGTGGATCATGAGGAAGCAAACAACTGAATCATATTACATTTACATAATCATTTACATACAAGCCAACACCTGCAGATAATACAAACTGCCAAGGCTTAGGCAGTCTTTCCCCCAACAATGCACAAAATAATTATTTTAAAGTTACATAAACATAACCAGAAATAAACTCCCCCAACATTTTCTCTTTGCATTGTGGAAACAGCTCTGAGGTGAAGGCAGACCTGTGTGGGCAGGGAGCTGGACTCCTCTTCCTGACCAGAGTCTAGCACCTAATGAGTCCAGATGATCCTATAGTTGTTTTTTCTAGTTTATAATTGCTTTTGTGGAGTGTATGTGTCATATGCATGTGTTTGTGTTCTTGTGTAGGGACATGTGTGTGTGTGCATGTGAAGGTCAGAGGTAGATACTGTATGTCTTCCTATCTCCACCTTATGTTTTGAGAGTGGGTCTTTCACTGAACCTGCAGCTGATCACTTGGGCAGGACTAGCTGGCCAGCAAGCTCCAGGGGTCATCCTATCCCTGCCTACCCAGCGTAAGATTATAAGTGCATGCCACCATGTCTGGATTTTTGATGTGGGCACTAGGGATCTGAACTCGGGTCCTCAAGGTAGCACAGCAGACAGTTTACCTCCTGAGCCATCCCTCTAGTCCCCTCATTTGAACTTATTTTTATTGAAGAGTCATGCATGTTTAGAAAACCCATACATGATATTTGGTTGAAGCAGTAAATTTCGAAGTTAGGGGAAATACAAGGTGAGGTTCCTGTGAGCCTCTGGCCTCAGAATCAACCTGTCGGTCCATAACTTTGTTATATGCTCTGTGTGTTTCTGTTTAAGGACAGTTAATATGTATCCTTGATCTGCCAGCATTGAACTAACAGCTAACAGCTTTGTAACTCGTCACTAAAGTACCTTTCTAATATATATTCTCTTATTAAGGCATATCATAACCATCCTGAACGTAGGAACTCTGAACAGCACTTTAGCACTACTGTTGGTGGGATTTTAAACACTGAAAATAGCCAGGTGTGGTGCTGTATGCCTTTAATCCCAGCAGAAGCAGGTGGATCTCTGAGTTCCAGGCCAGCCTGGTTTACATATCGAGTTCTGGGCCAGCCAGGGCGACACAGTGAGACCCTGTATACAAATAAAAAACACTGAAAACACCAAGAAAAGAGTCCAACGATGTGACACTAAATCAACCACAAAGAGGACACATATACTGTGCAGGACTTGGAACCAGAAGGCAGAATGTCCCCTGTATCTAATATAGAATAAACACACTGAGGAACTCAGATTTTCTCCTGCCAAACACATATCTCCAGGTAACCACAAAAGTACATGATCTGGGGTTGCATTTTGGCAAGGAGAACATCCTCAAACAGGGACTCAGTGAACAATGAACACTGATCATTTCTTGAATGAGGAAAGGAAGGGGTGCTGTTTCATTCAGAGTTGGGGCTGGCACACAGCTCTACGTTATATCACCAAGTGGGGGGATTTGTTTTTATGGAAAATCCTTGCCCACTTTCAAGATGCTCCAAATTTTGAGATTAAGTCTCCAGCAAGCACTGCAAGCTTGAATTCTGTTCTAAGATTGCCTAGTGGCTGCTGGACAGAGTGATGGAAAGCCACTAGAGACCACGGGTGTGTGTTGACTGGGAGCTGTTTGTCAGTGAATACTGTAAGAACAGAGCTGAACTCATACACTGGGAAGCCTAATGTAAATCCTGAAGCAAACACAAGGCCCTGTGTATTTCCAGGACACAAGGCCCACGTCTGCCCCAGAGGCTCCTGTAGCATCTGTCTGTAGTCTTCCTGCCCACTATGTAAATCAGGACTGTAGCAGAGACCAGCAGACAGGACCGGGCACCGCTGACTGAGGTACTGAGGCATGGTGCCCTGTTCTGGCTTAACTACTTAAGAGACGTGGTTGAAAATACATCCTTTAGCCCAAACACCGTATAGAGCAAGCTCAGGTCTCCTCTTCAGTGCAGAAAGTTTTAAAACCTGGGAAGGAGCTTTGCATTTACCTTTTTACAGTGACAGTTTAGGGGCTGAGCAGATGGCTTTAGTTGGAGTATTTGCCTCAGGCCTGAGGACTTGAGTTGAATCCCCAGCATCTTTTGCCTCTTATCCCAGCACTAGGTGGAGGGGAAAAGGAGCCCTCCGGGGCTTACTGGCCAGTCTAGCTGTGTCAGCGAGCTCCAGGTTAGGTGAGTGACCCTACCTCAAATAGTAGGGTGTGTGGAGATTGAGGACGACAGCTGATGTCAGCATCTGGCCTTCATGTGCATAAAGACATGAACTTGTACACACACAAACTCACACATGCTCACACACTCACATACACATGTGTACACACACACACACAAATTTCTATTTCAGGTATGACAGCATATGCCAGATTTTTAAGAATTGAAGGCAACATGCCATCCTGTTAGCTTAGAGCAGAACTTCTGCTTCATTTTCTCAGCCAAAGAACAGCGAGTCATTGGAGTTCACAACCTCCGGCTCCGGGCCTCCCACCCACAGATGTGTTCTAACAGCTGTAAGCTTCCAGGCTCAGCTTTGTGCCAGGTTCATGGAGGGTACGGCTCACCATTTGAATTTCACCCCCAGCCCCTCAGCTGGTCACTTCTAGAATTCTTTCTGGAAACAAACAAACAGCAACGAAAACCAATACCTTAAGTTTGAATTTTAGCAGGCACCAAAACCAAGAAAACGGAGTGACTCCAAGGGATGGAAAGCGTTCGCCATCTGTAGGTCGGACATCCCAGAAACGGGTCCTGGTTAGGACTTGGGGAGGTGGCCGACTGTAGATCTCAATACAGATGGCTCAGTCACAGTGTCAGGAGTCACTTGGGTCCATAAGCCCACTGCCTTTGTTTCCCCATCTTTAGAAAGAGATTAGGAAACAGAAATCAATAAAATGGTCCTGTTTACGTTTGCGTATTTACTAGAAACAACAAGATAACAGTGGCAACAGCCAGTGCTCTTCTGTACACATTGGGAAGGAGGGCTGGCAGGTGCCAGGCACTGCGCTGGGGTCTGGGAAGGGTTATTTCGTTGAGTCTTGACAAACATGTGTGAGGTATAAACAGCAGGAATCTTTACCCCCACTTTAAGGGGGTTTGTCTACCTAGGAACACACTGCTAGCCTGAGGCTTACATCACAGCCGTGTGGGCCCCAGGGCTTCTGTGTGGCCCCAGCCCAGGGAGAAAGCATTCCTTATTACCATGGCCCACCCGGCCCAGCCCCAGGACAGACTGTCTTGGGGAACACATATTTTCCCAAATAGATCTTCAGGGAAGAGAATATGTTAATCAGAAGGAAAGAGTTTTGAAAAAAGAACCAGTTTGTCAACTGCTCCTCTGATAGGATCCTATCCTTAAATAACAAAATGATAATTCCCTCTGATCAGAAGTCACTTCCCCGTGCAGTTGGATTGTTTGGGCTCCCCGCACCTGTACTGCTTGCCATCTGCAAGTATCAGTCTGTGTTTGTTCTAAGGCAGGTTAGATGGCTTCCTTCCCTGGCAGCTGTGTGGGGAGTCAGCCTCTTCCAGACCCTTAGCAAAGGGTGCACACAAATTCCAGCATGTGGTTTCTGGTCCTCCGTCTGAGAAAAGCTCAGCTCCCGAAGTGTTGGTTGCAGGCCTAGGCATCCTCGACAACCTAAAGCCTTTGTCCTTTAGGGAGGAGACTCTGAGATGTCAGATACCTTTAACCAAATCCCCAGAAGATTAAGGTCTATCAAGGCAGGAAGAGAAACAAAGGTCTCTGGTTTTATTTGAACTGACGCCACATCTATATTATCCTCAGATTGACCTTTTGAGCAGATTTAATCTCAGAAGAGATTTGAGGTGCATGCAACCTTGATCCTGAGGGTTCCTGCTTCATGCTGTCACTTACAAGCTCTTTCGCCCCGAAGCCTGCTGCGTGCTGCTCGTTGCCTGTGTCTTCATTCCCCTTCCTAGCCCTCCCCAGCCCAGGTAGAACCCCTGCCTCCAGTGTGTCTGCGGAAAGGGTGCAGATCATGGAGGTCATTCAGGCCTGTGTCACAGAGCAGGATGGTTGTCTGTCACTCAACTCTGCCCATTCTTACTTGTGACAGATACGCAACATCTCTGAGGCTTGACATTGTGGGGAAGTGTCCGAGTTGGGGGAATTACAGGAACCAAGAAGGAAAGAAATGGCTGGTGAGAGATCCTGGCCACTTGCCCTGATCAGTGCGCAGTGGTGCTGCTGTGTGAGTCACCTGTCTCTTCCTGGCACAGCCTGGTGCAGCTGCCAGTTCACCTACTCCTGTGGAACAGCGTGTGAACATAGGTACCGGAGCATATGCCTTACGGTTGGAAGCTTGCCACTCTCCCGACAGGCAGCTGTGACCCCGCTGTGCCTGGAATGGAACTCTGTCAACACACCCTGATACAAGGACAGAAAAAGTTACTTCCTGCCAAGCTTCATGTAGTTTCTCTGTGTGCAAGACCACAGTTTCCATGTACAGGATATCTGAGTTGTCACAGTCCCCCTGAGTGGTCACCCTCGGATCTGGTCCATTGGACGCCAGCCTTGATCCAGCCCCAGAGCCCCGCTTCCCTCAATGGCTGCTTCACATACCAACCCCCACCTTGTGTGCAGTTCCATGTAACTTTTCTGCTTGTTTCTTTTAATTCTTTTAAACTTTATGTGTTTTGCTTGCGTGTTTGTCTGTGTACTGCGTGTGCCTGCAGAGGCCAAAGCAAGTGACATAATCCCCAGAACTGGAGTGCCAGATGGTTGTGAGCCACATGTGGGTGCTGGGTCTCGAACCCAGGTCCTCTGGAAGAGCAGTCAATGCTTTTAACTGCTGATTCTTCCAGCCCCCTTTATGCTCAGTTTAAAAATGTATATTTAGCTGGGCAGTGGTGGCGCACGCCTTTAATCCCAGCCCTGGGGAGTCAGAAGCAGGTGGATCTTGTGAGTTTGAGGCCAGCCTGGTCTACAGAGCAAGTTCCAGGACAGCCAGAGTTCCAACAGAGAAATCCTGTTTCGAAAAACAAAAAAGTGTCTTTTAGCTCAAGTGAAATTATCCAACTATATGGCATAAAGAATTTACCAGAGCTGTGTCTTGAGCCTTTGGGCTAAGATGCCTGATTGCTAAGTTCCTGCCTGGCACTGAGCAATGAGGAAGAGGGAGACCATGGGCGCACCAGGCCTGCCGAGGCTGCCCTGGGCTTCAGAGCCACTTCTCTGCCGCCGATTTAAAACTGGAATGGCAAGTTCATCTGGTTGCAAATTTATGGGAACTGTTTAGAATGTGTAGTGGAATTGAGAGACTTAATTTAAAAAACCAGAGAGAAATTCCCATCTATTTCCAAGTGAGGTAGCTGCCTCTAGCCAGTGCAGGGTGGGGTAGGGGTGAGACACTTGAGAGTTGAGAAGAAACCCCTGGTCACCAAAGGTAAAGAAATGATAGGAAAGAGTAGTGAGGACCCTTTTAAAAAGAGAGAGAGAGAGAGAGAGAGAGAGAGAGAGAGAGAGAGAATCCTAGAGAGAGCCTATAAAGATTTTGTAGAGAGTAGGAGAAGAGAAATACCGTCTGTGTTAAACATGCAGACATCCAGAACCTCCTGTGTCAGGGGATGCTGGGTCTCTGGGTAAGGAATGAAGCGTGAAATGATCTCGAAATGGCATTGCATCCCACAAAGGGAATGTTGCTAGGACACTGGTGTGTTGACCACATAGTGAATCAGGAAAGGGGGAGTGTCGCTGGTCCCAAATGAAGACTCTATCAAAGACATCCAATCTCTGCACATACTCTATCTCCTTCCAGACAGAGTACCCTTGGTGAAAATTGGCTTTAAAATGCATGTTGGGGTGGCAGTTACATTTAATTTTTCTGTGACTCAAATTATAGAGGAGATAATCACTTTGATGGATCTTTAGAGAAACTAAAGTCTGCTGAATAAGAGAAATAATATCATCAGAGAGGCCTTGGCTCAGGGAGTGAGGGGAAGAGGGGTCTTTCCTAGACTCCACTCCTCAACCCCATCTCCCCTTAACCCCTGAGCAGTACTCCTTGCCTGGGAGAGAAGCTGGGGGTAGGACTGTCTTACCTAACCTTGCTCTTCATCACCTTCCTCACAGAAAAGGGTCAGCCCCCTGCTGCTACAGGTCCTGGGGCCGATGGGCAACCCACCCCACCCTGGATCACCATGGCCCGGCAGAAGCGGAGAGGTGCCTCAGACCCGCCTGTGAACCCAGAAGACAAGCCTGGATCTCGGATCCTGAAGACGGAAACTGGGAAGCCAGCCCAGGTGCTGAGAGTAGCATCGTCTGTTTCTGTGGTGTGCTGGGGGGCGGATCTTGGCAGGGTGCAGTGGGGGCAGGCTCTGCCGTGATCACAGAGGTCCTGAATGGTCCTAACCACAGAGACCTGGTCACAGAGACTGTCCCCTGTGGTGACTGTTGACATGTGCTCGAGGACCAATGATGCAGTCAGTATGTCAGCCTCGCGTCGAGTCTCCATAGAGGAGCAAGCTGCCTGTTCTTTGCCTGTGTGGGCTGTTAGGAAGGTAGTGGAGACAGCTCTCTGCTCTGGCCTCCTAGGCAACGCAGCTCAGCCTCTGGAAACACTGACGACAGTTAAAACAACATCTCCCCTTAGGCATGCGGTGATGCTGTCACCAGCCCCATCTCAGCTCTTTGTGCAGTGATAAATGAATCCTGTTTCCGCTGCTGCCTGCTGGGTTTCCTCATTCCTCACCTGGGGCTGCACAGCCCAAACCCAGGGTTGCATTATGTATGTATTCAACTGGAAACATCTTTGACCAACCCAAACAACCGTGCTCAGAAGCGGGCTTTTGTATCTCGCCACTAACGAGCACGGTAAACGGTGTCTGGGAAAGGGAGCTTGCACTGCGATAGGACCTGATTCCCTTCCTGTTAATATAATTCTCAGCTGTATCCAGGGCTGAAGACCTGTATGTAGTGCAGAGGAGGGGAAATTAAAGAAAATGTTAGCCCGGTTCAGCTTGTGTCATTATGCCTGGTGTCACAAAGCCATAAAACTATTTCCAAACCAAATTTGTTTGGCTTTCACACAGACTCCTTGCTCTCCACCATCTGGGGCTGAGGCTGTGTTGAAGGGCCAAGGAAGGAGCCACCATGTGCATGTGAGCTGGAAGGGGCTGGCACAAGTCAGAGCTCTGGCATTTTGATGGAGGACTTGGGTGAGCCGGTGCACAGAGCCCTTTCCAGAGAGTGCCAGCAGCATGATTGGTCTTGGGAGAGAGAGACATCTTGTTGCTCAGTTGCTTCGGGTGTTTACCCCTTTGCATCCATATCGTTGGACAGCACGTGCCATTCTCATGTTTCCACAGGAGTCCGTGAAGCAGGGTGACTTTGTCCGAAGCAAATCTTTCCTGATGCCCCCCGCTAAACCCCCTGTGGCCCAGAGGCAGGGGTCAAAGCTGAGCCTCAAGGAGGGACTGCAGAGAGGGATCTCACTGTCCCATCAGAACTTGGGTATGAGATTGGCATGCATTTCCAAACACTTTGGTATCATTATAACCAAATCCTTCCTGCAACGGAGCTTGTTTCGTTGAATCGTTTTGGCATGTTGAGCTGTTTTTTTGTTTTTTCAATGCAACTTTTACTGAAATGAAATCTACACATCTTCAAGCTCACCCACATTAAATGTGCATTTCAGTGGATGTGTCTTACAGTGAGATTATGTCTTTCGGTAGAGTCCTGCCACCCTGGTGGCAGTCTAAGAATAGAACATTCCCCTCACACTGGAGAGAAACCCATACTCATTCGCCACATCCCCTTCCCTGGTTATAGGTAGGCACTAACCTACTTTATGTCTCTGTAAGACTTGCCTTTTTAGGAACACGAAATCATAAAACATGGGGTCCTTCCTCTGACGTTTTTGAATGTGATTCTGAGCTCATCGTGGTGGTGTGTGTGTCAGTTTTTTTTTTGTTGTTGTTGTTTTGTTTTTTTAATGGTGCTGGGGGGGTTGAGCTCGGGGTCTTGTGCACTCTAATCATATACGCTACCATCAAATGGTACCTCCAGACTTAGTGGTTTTTAAATTTTATTGATTTTGCATTGTAGTTAAAGACACAGGAATTTACTTTCTTAGCTGTCTTTAAGTGGGAGGTTGTGAAGGTATTAGGCTCACTCCCGTGTGCAGCCTGCTTCCAGTGCTCTGCAGTTAGACCCTGAACATTCCTCAACTGACGTTGCCTCCAGAGCTATCCGAGCCTGCCCCTAAGCTCTTTCCATCACATATGCTCTGTACTGGATGCTTGAATCTTCACACGTTTGCATGTTAATGGGTGTGTGTTCTGGAATACAGTGACGGCTGTGACATATATTTAAAGATATTGGAGAGACTCAGTGAAAACCCACACTCTCGTCTCCTGCTTCTGTTTGTTTTGTCTCCTCTCCAGCAGCTCAGGCTGCAGCCATGACAGAGAAGGAATTGCATCAGCTGAAGAGAGCCAGTTACTCGAGTACAGATCAGCCATCCTGGATGGAACTCGCCAGGAAGAAATCTCAAGCTTGGAGCGACATGCCCCAGATCATAAAATAGATTGGCAGCCTGCTGATGAAGGGTGTCCACGGCATTGACGGGCCACTTAGTTTTAAACTGCCAATAAATCATAGCAAGCAAACTGTGAAACTTAAGATTGATTTTTGTCAGCGAGTTACGATGTGCTCGGGGAAGAGAGAGGAACCAGGCAGAACAAAAGATGACAAGCAGACAGCCTCAGCCCTGGGCCAGAGCGGCTGCAGCAAGAACACAGGGAAGGTCGGGGAGCCCATTACTGCGCTGAAGTATCAATGTGAGCCTTTAGAATCCCCATGGCAGAGAGGCCCCAGGCAGGCAGCGAATGGAAATGAAGAGGGGTACACAGTGGGTGCCCCGTAAGAACAGAACATGAACCTCCTGTAAGTCCCAGGTCTGCACTGTCACTTGTCATCAGCCAGTGCCTCTGGCCACTGTCTTGCCGTGGACCATGGCTGTCTTTCGTGTTTACTAATGGGCAGGGTGTTTATGGTAAAGCAGGGATGCGGTTTATAAGAGCAGCTACGTAACAATCCGGGTTCCTGAAGAGATCCACTCTGAGGAGAGGAAGGACGTGTCAGGGTTGGTCAATTCAGAGACTGTTTCCAAAAATGATTTTTAAATTTTTCCACTAGGCATCTGTGTCCTGAACCATTGCACAATGCATTGCCTGTTTAATAAAAGGTTTCAAACATGCTTCTGCTTTGTGTATAAATGTTATTTCTCCTTTCACACCTCTCTGGAAATCCTGACTGGAGTTTGAGTTGGGGGGCTTTGATCTGTTTGTTTTTTATTTTCTTAACAAAACATCTGTGTCATTTTAGGAAGAAAGAAGTGTATGTAGGGTTTTTTTTTTTTCTCATTTGCTCTATGTATCAGAACATTGTAGAATATAAAATTCCTAACTGCTGCCTATCTTAGTTTGCCTTCTGTCATTGTGATAAACACCATAACCAAAAGCAGTTTGGGGAGGGAAGGGTTTACTTTGGCTTATACATCCCAGGTCACAGTCCGCTCAGGGAAGCCACGGCTTGAGCTCTGGATAGAAACTAAAGCAGAAGCAATGGAAGATAGCTGCTTACTAGCTTGCTCCTCATGGCTTGCTCAGCCTGCTTTCTTACACAACCCAGGACCATTACCCAGGGATGATACCACCCACAGTGGACAACCCAGGACCATTGCCCAGGGATGGCACCGCCCATAGTGGGCTGGACCCTCCCACATCAGCCATTAATCAAGAAAATTCCCTTATAGACTTGATGATGTACTCTCTAATGAGACATTTTCTCAATTGAAGTTTCCTCTTCCCAGATGACCACTGTCAATCCTTTAAAGTATTTCACTCATCCAGCCTGCATATTTTTTTTCTGTTTTTTTTTATTTTGTGAGACAGGGTTTCTCTGTTGTAACTCTGCGACTATCCTGGAACTCACTGTGTAGACCAGGCTGAACTCAAACTCAAAGATCCCCCTGCCTTCGCTTCCTGAGTGCTGGGATTAAAGGTGTGTACCACTACTGACTGGCTCAGCCTGCACATTTCTATGGACAACTGAATCTCTGGCACCGTAGCCAGGAATGCAGAATGTGGTGAAACTGGCCTGGAACAAAAATTTGGGATCTCAGAGTTTCTGTGGAATGCCTCCTTAGTTGTTGCTTTAAAGCCATTCCACTTTGTTCCTCTCAACAAGCCAGTCTCTGTGGGAGTTAGTTCAGCTAGACTCAGAACCAGTCTGCACCACGATGTATTGTATTGTAATCTGACTTTATGTGTCCTAAGGGTTCCACTTCTAGTCTATTTTCCATCATCATGAAAATTATTTTTCTAGCTGTTAGTACTATACAATTTTATTGCTTCTGCCTCTGTTGAAAAGTCTTTGGACAGTTCCCCCCCCCCCAGCCAAATTGATTTATTATTGACATTCTCTTAGAGAACATAACACCCACGTTCCACAGTGACTGTGTCTACACAAGAACCCTAAAGCATAGGCATGAATAGCTTTAACTAGAGGAAAGTCGGTATGTCTGTGATTACGCAAGACCATCATTTCTCCGACCAGCAGAGCATTTCGGAGGGACCCTTTGGAGGCGGCGATTTCACTGAGATCAAAGGGGTGCGGTTTCGTTCTGACTAAACAGATGTTACTGCTCTCTGTGTTTCAGGTGAACAGAAGGCTGTATGTAGGTTCTGGGGGCAATAGGAGAACTCAGTGCATAGTTGGCATTCGATAACTGCAACCCTCTGTGTGGAAGCTGGGTTCTTCTTGGAGAGCAGCCAAGGCTCAGCAGTGGTCTCTACAAGGTTACAAATTTGAGAGATTCCTCGGAGGAATCACCAGACTTGATTCTCTAGAGAAGGACTGGGCACTCCTTGCAGTATGTTAGATGCGTAATTTCCAACCCTTTCTTCAGTCCTTGGGGTGAGTACTTATTTCCTCTCTGCAGATGGGGAAACCGAGATACATTGAAGCTAAGGCCACTGAAGATCTACATTTTTAAACCCTTCTGTGAACCAACGTTCTTGTTTTATTTTTCAAACATGAGGCCTAAGCCCTTGTGCTGCTAGGCAAGAGCTATACCACTGAGCTGAATCCCCAACCCTGGCGTTTCTGTTTTTAAGATGAAGTGAGTGCGGGGGTGAACTCAGAGACAACATGGGAGCATACTGAACGTGACCTTGAGAGCTTCTGTGTCTTGGGAACAAGTGTGTACCTCATGCTGCCTCCTAGATGACCGCCTTTGCCCTCACCCTCAGTTCCTTTATAGGGTGAGAGAAAGAGTTGGCTTCTTGTTGTTTGTTTTAATTTTGTAATTTTTAAATTGTCAGCACACACTTGAACAACGTGTGATGTTTCTAACTTGTATGAAAGCTCCCTGTAAGGGTCTCTACAATGGGGCCCAGACCCATGAAAACTCTATTTTTGTGGCACACCCATTTTTTTTTATGGGGAAGAGATGCAATGAATAGACATTAAATATGCAGAAATCAAGGAAAAGGAAAAGTACTTTGTAGGGGCAGTGATGAGCCTGAACTAGAGGTTGGTCGTGGCTGAAAGGGGCGCTTGAGGTTGGGGTAGGCGGCGTCTCATGAGGTAGTCTACTTATATAGCCAGTCCTGGTGGCCTGGACTAAGGTAATGGTCTAAGAGGGTGCATTTGATGTGGTATAAGAAGAAAAGATGTAAATAAGGGTTGGCACCTAGGTTTTTGGCTGGAATTCTAGCCTCTACTCTAGTGAGTAGAGGATTCATTTACAGAAACGGGCCTGAGAGTGAAATCCACAGGAAGGGACATTTTAAATGTGGCTTCCACTAAGCCACAAAGTAAATACGCCACGTTCACAGATCAAGTTATAGATTTTGGGAGATCTCAGTTTGGAACAGGACAGAAATTCAGGTCTGGAAGAGGAAGAGGAGGAGGAAAGTGCCAGGCCTGATTTGAGGGTGCCCCAACTCTAGGGGTCCAGAGAAAGCAGATGTATCCAAGTTGTCTTTGGAGCAAGAAAAAAAGTAAAGCAGGGAGAGGAAAGAGAAGAGCGTTGAAAGGGAAACGAGCAGCCATCAATCTGCTGAGTGGCACTAGCCAAGTAAGATGAGAGTGGCTGTTGGCTCTAGGCATACAGAAGTCACAGGTGACCTTGATAAGGCCCTTTTCTGGGTACAGCGTGGGTAAAGGCACAGATGAAGCAGGTCAGAGCCAGCTAGCCTATTGCTACATCAGCTAAAACTAACTTTCAGGAACTTTTCTGTAAATCAGAGCAAAAGAAGTGGTGGGGTTGTGAGGCTAAAGGTCTTGTTTGTGTATTGGAAGGGACAGACAAAGGGTTGTGTGTGGTGGAAATAAACTTACAGGAGAGGAAGAAATCGTGAGGCTGGTATCTTGGAAGCACCCCATGTGCCCATGGATTCGGGCAAGGATGAAATGTTCACATCCGTGGACAGCTCTTGTTCATGGAAACAGGAGCGCTGTGTACTGATCCAGTTGGCAGAGGACAGCCAGCCTGTTGTGATGACACTCTGATCAAGTGCTTCCCCTGCCTGCTCTGCTGCTGACACATTTTCTTTACCTTGGTGCTGAGCTTCATGTTGAGGGGAAATAGATAGGATGTTATCCGGGTGTGTAGGGCTCGAACAGCTCACAACACATTCACTGAATCTGTGGTCTCTTTTCACCTTAAAGAGCTAGGTAAAATCCAGTTAGATATCAGCAGGCGTCATGCTTATGAAAACCCAAAGCTTTTGCCATAATTCTTGGGCATTCTGCTCCCCAACTCTGCTTTGCACTTGGGGCTCCTGCATTCTTGGTGATGGCTGCTGTCTTAACCCAGAAGGTGGCCCCTTCGGCAGTCTGTAGAATTCCGTGTACACATGACATTCCTGAGTGTGTGTGTCTGTATGTATGTGTGTGGAAGAACAAAGAAAGGCACGTGTGTACATATGGAAGCCAGAGGTCTCCATTGACATAGGATGTCTTCATCATTTCTCTGTCTTTTTTTGTTTTTTTAAGATGAAGCTGATTGGTCAGGCTGCCTAGCCAGCAAGCTTTAGGGACCCTCCTGCCTCTGCTCCCTAGCACTGGGATTACAGGTGTGTACCCAGCCCCGCACCTAACAGCCTTTGTCTTGATGGAGCCCATCCATCTATGCACATAAGCCACTCCAAGTAACTAATGGAGAGCCTCTCCCAAATAGCATCGTCTCACTGACAGGAGTCCTGATGGATGGAATTTTCTCAGCTTCACTCAAGCCAGGCCTTTGATTAATGCGGAATAGCAGCAGCAACAAGCTCTGGAGTTCCCAGCATGGCCAGCCCAGACTCCAGCTATCTGCATTGTCACATTTTTCAAAACAGCCTTTGTATTAGACTGCCTGTCAACAGCCCTGAAGATCTCTCCCTGCTCCAGGAGGCTTCCGGTAAGCTTAGGACTGTGGCTGCTGCTCTAGCTTTGCCAGCTGCCAGCTTGAGGAAACCCAAGGCTCCCTGTGCGAGCTGGGGGGTTGGGGGAAGATAGGTGTCCATGTGGTAGATGAGAAATCAATGAGGCGAAAATGCACACAGCAAACACACAGCCCCCTGACACCTTAGAGAACATGCGCTTTAGCTTTGCATCCATCTGGATGGAAATCAGGGAGAAAATAAATGGGAGGTATTCTTTTGACTGGAGCCTGGGAGAAAAGCAAAAGGTAGCTGCTTTTTATGGTGGTGGCTTAAAATAAAAACGCAAATATTTTAGGCTGTGAATTTAAAATATGCCCACAAATTATTCAACAATCCTCTCTTCAAAATGTGGGGCATACTGCCCATCCTGTGGGTGTGCGCTAGCCTGACTGTTCACCTCTAGTTGCAGTGGTGTCCTCTGTTCGCAGGGGATATGTTGTAAGCCACCCCCCAAACTGATACTGCCCACAGCTAGTGATACTATGTGTATTGTATGCAATCTGTGTATATCTGAGATACACCTGGACAGCTTAACTTGAAGGAAGCGCTTTGAAACTTCTCTTTGGCGTGCCTGACTTGTTGGCATTGCTACTCTTATACTTTGGGATCTTTTATTAGGTAAAAATAAGGGCTTCCTGTACACAAGCACAGGCATACCACCATAATCCATCTGTTAGTGGAGGCAGTTCTGAGAGCCTGGCTGCGATGACAGACCCGGTTACAAGCTCGCCCTCAGACAAGCATCTGTCAAGGGATCATTCACTTCTCAGGCAGGAAGGAGCAGGGTGTTGAAGGACGCCGGGAAAACTTCCCATTCTACTTAAAATGGAACTCGAGGGTGGAGAGGTAGAGAGGGTGGGCAAATAATAATAAGCCACAAAACAGTACCCAATTTAAATCTCTAGAGTTTCCCATTTGATATTTTGGTCCAAGTATCTTTGGGTCAGTGAGACTGTGCACCACGGGGAGCTGGAGCAGAAGAGCACTGGGAGGAGAGGGTCCAGTCAGTAAAGTGCTTAGTGTGCAAGTGGGGGCCGTTGAGTTAAACCCCAGAACTTACATTAAAAAAAGCAGGTGTGTGGGGCTGGAGAGACGGCTCAGCAGTTAAGAGCACTGGGTACTCTTCCAGAAGACCCGGGTTCAATTCCCAGCATCCACATGATAGCTCACAACCATCTGTAAATCCAGTTTCAGGGGATCCGATACCCTCACACCAATGCACATTAAATAAAATTAAACATATATTTTTTAAAGCAAATGTGGTGACACACACTGTAATCTCAGCCATGAAGAGGAGGAGGAGTAGACAGGTGGATCTCTGGGCTCACTGGCCAGTCAGCCTAGATCCATTGGTGAGTTCCTGCTTTTAAATTGTGCACTTTGGAACCCTTTGCTCTGAGGAAGTCAGCGCCATAACTTAAAAATACTCAAAGAGCCTGTGGAGAGACCCAGGTGAAAAGAGGCCCATGTGGTTCATTTAGAGGGCTAAAAAGTTGCTACTGGTATCTGAGGCTTCCTGTGGACCACTGTGCCTCTGTGTGAACAGCCTGTCTGGAAATGGCCTCCTCCAGCCCCGGGCTGTCAGGTGACCACAGTCAGCTGACTCATTGATTGCAGTCTCATGAGAGATCCCAGGCCAGACTGCCCGGCAGGGACACTGAGACTGTGGGAATACATGTTTACGGCTGTTTTCGGTCATTGCTTCTAATTGTTTTCCACAATAATGGCAATTAAGAAGCACCTTTTCTTGTCCTTTTTCTGGGTGTGCTTTAGTTTGGATTTTGACTGTCCCCCAAAGGTATATATATCTCAAAGGCTTTGGTTACCAAACTATAGTACTGTTGGGAGGTAGTGGAACCTCCTAGAAGGGAGTTAGGTTATCGATGGCATTGAAGGGGATATTAAAACCCTAAGCTCTTCCTGTCTCTCTCCCTTCTGGGTGGCCATGAGGTAAATCAGCTTCTCCGCTACATGCTTCTAATGTGATGCACCATCTAACCCAGGCTGAACTGAAACTCACTATTCTCCTGCCTCAGCCTCCCAAGTTCTGGGCTGACAGGGGTGTGGTACTATGCCTGGCTCCTGCTTATTTTAAAGCTAATATTTTAGTTCTGGTTGAGAAGACAGCATGGTAAAATGTAATTAATACCTCTCAAACCACAGTCTACCTTACTCCTCCTGCATAGATGGCTAGAGGGGTGCACCCCAGACCTGTGGTCCCCTTGTATCATGTGGAGCTCTTCTTGGAAGCAGAGACCTTGGCTCCAGCCACACCTAAGGCCTACACCTATCTGTTGTGGTAGCCTAGTGAGTTGTAGCTAGCAGAAAGTGGGGGACAGTGGTATGTGCCCCACAGGCAAATGGCTAACTTTCTAGAAAGGATCCAGGGGAGGACAATCAAGCTGGAGAGCTAAGAGCTCTTCACAAAGGAAGCTTGACTCAGAGGAAGCAGAAGTGCTTCTGCCAGATGTTTGAAGGATGAATAAAGAGGCAATGGGGACAAACTAGAACCATAAAGTAAGACTCAGAGGGGACAGAGGAAGAAGTGTTTAAGCCATCAGAGTTCTCCAGCATGGGGCAAGATGCCTGGTCTGGAGTGAGCACCATTGCACCCTGGGAGAACAAGCAGAGGGTCTGGATGGCCATCTTCAGAATGCTAGGCCGGTCTTTACCCTCCCACCAAGGAAGGTATAAAGGGTAGGAATAATCACCACACATTGTATATATAATGAAATTAAAGAAGTTTTCCCAGCAGCAGCTAACCCGTGTCTAGAAATCTACATTAATATCATGAAGCAGAGACTTTTTTTTTTACATTTTTCCTGTAATACTCATGTTACCAAGAAGTGATCATCCAGAAAACAACATGAAGTGTCATGGAGTGACACAAAGCAGGTTGGGGCCAGAAGGAAACCCTTCTGAACCAGCCAGACTGTGATGGTACCCTGACTTCCTCTCTATAGAAGTATCTGGTGTCTGGTAGCAGGGTTACTACCCAAACCTTGACCTGGCAGTCTCGTCTGCTTACCTCCTGTGTGGAGGGGAATGGCAGTATGCTCCTTAGTAGATGGAAATAATCTTGGGCTGAAGAGTGGCTTAACAGATAGGAATGCTTGCAGAACAAGCATGAGGAACTGAGTTCAAATCCTGGGGCATCCCCCCCCCCTCCCACACACACCCCAGGGTTACGAAGGCCTGTAACCCCAGCTCTGTGGAGGGCGGAGATAGTTTTGCCGGGGCTTGATGGCTGCTAGCTTAGCTCTGGATTCCGTGGGAACCTCTGTCTCAAAGGAAAAAGCAGGAAGTGAAAAGGCAGGACATGTGATGTTCTCTGGCCTCTGAACCAGCACATGAGCATGTGCACCTACACACATGCGCACCCCCCCCCCAGACACACACACACACACAAACACCAGAAAATAATTCCTGGTGACAGGCGTTTTAGGCGTAGGCCTACCAAAACAATGGGAGCCGAACGTGTGCAGAGCACAGGTGTTCAAGAGGCGCCTGACACCTGCTATATATGCATCGTTCAGCTCCAGTCCGCCCTTCTCTGTTGGGGAATTCTCTTCATTAAGATGGAAATAAAGGAGGGCTGTGTTTGTGATGCCCAGATTATTAAAAACAACAGCGAGGCTGGCTGTGGGTGTGTGCTGAGGGCACTTGCTTATTAGCCTCTCCTGGGAGCACCCTCAAGTATTTGCAGGGAGGCCAGAGGCCTTGGAGAGCAAGCTGTCCTCCCTGCAGAGCACCTAGTTTCAAAGTTGCTGTTACATTTGCAAAACCCAGAAGTTCTACTTTTAGCCTGGTATCCAATGAAGAACACATTGCCCCTGAAAGATCCCCCGTGGGGATGACAGTTCTGCTCTCAGACCTAGGACAATTTCAAATTGCTACGGAGACTACGGAAAACTAGAAGCAAATCACCAGGGAGTCCTTTAAACAAAACAAACCCAATCTTCTAGAAACAGAGGCCGTTAAATTTAGATCCTGTTTCCTCCCAAGAAGCGGGTAGAATGAGATGATCAAATTGTTTCCGTTATCCAGCCGTTTCCCCTGACATCCCGTCCACCCTCCATCTGAGGCTCAGGTGTTCCACCAGGTGCCATGTGCAGGCTCCTGAAGGCCAGCATGGGAGGCAGAGGCTGGACACCCACAAAATCGCTGAACGTAGGGCCTCAAGTTGCCCTGGCTGCCCGGAGTGCTGCTTCCTGTGTCAGGATGAAATAACCTTCGAGTACGTGAAGAATTTACAAAGGAGAATCAGCTTGTTCAGCTAATGGCTGGACCTTCTGTGTCCTGAGCCACCCAGGCCACAGTAGGATGTGATGGGGTCCTTACAACCCCTCCAGTGCAGGCTACATCCATTAAAGCCTCTGCATTGGCTGCGTCAGGTGTACAGAGCTTTCTTCTCTGTGTAATCTCTTCCTGTGGGGCCCTGGGCTTCCAGGGTATCTGACCGAACCGGAGCCTGTCCCCATCAGAATCTTACGTTGAAGTTCTAACTCTCAGTGCTTCCACATGCGACTGCATTTGGAAACAAAGCCATCAAGTAAGATAATTAAGGTCAAACCAGGTCACTGAGGTAGGCCCTGATTCAGCATGCCTAGGGGATCCGAAGAAGAGATGGCACGGGCATGCACAAGTGAGAAGACTGCCATCTACAAACCAAAGAGGCCTCTGAAGAATTAACATCACCAGTGCTTTGGTCTCTAGCTTTGAGAATGAAGGGAAAATGGATCCCCACCATTCCAGCCACCCATCCTGTGCACAGTCTAAGGAGCCCGACACGCAGGGCAAGTGTGTCAGTACCCAAGAGCAGGGTTGCCTCCTGAGGTCTGGGCTAGTAGAACTGGCCTTTGGAGCCTTGCATTCGAGCCTTCGTGAAGAGCCACAGACAAGTGTATTCACTTGAGCTAAAGCTTTCATACCTTGGGCAGGTAGCCATCAACTAAGGAAAAGAGGCTGGTCTCCAGTTTCTAATGCTCTCCATTTTGAATAACTTCAGTTTTTTGTCCGCCTAGTGGTTCACAGCTCCTTGCTTTCGTCCGATCTCCAGAAGACTCCACCTACAGCCCCCTACCTGCTCCTACAATGCTGTCTAGCTCCTGTCCCCATCTATGGGGTGCCTAGTACAGGTACTCAGTTAACATCCACTGAATGCACAAACAGAAGTTCTAGCTCTGTGAGTGAGCCCATGAAGGGTTGGTCTACAGAACCTGTCTTTCAGCCACACCCCGCATACCCTGCTCTCGATCTTCCCCTGACTCTCAGAATCCAGTCCAAAGGTTCTTAGTGGGAGGGGCAGGGCAGAGCAGCTTCAAAGGAGGAGGCGGAAATAGGCATCAGAAACACCTGAGGAATTTCTGTCAGACCGCCCGAGACTGCTCTTCTGGTTCCGGTATCTGACGAGTGCGTAGGGTGTTCAAACATCGTTTGTTCAGTTGCAGCTTACGGTTCAGAACGATGCCTGTTCCTGTGGGTGGGGTTGTTATTGGTGGAAGGTTCTGGAAATGGTAGAGTCACTGGAGTCATTTATATACTTCCTCTCATTTCTTCCTGTTATTTTACTTTTTACTGAAGAGGACTGTAGAGTGCTCTGTCTCTGTCTTTACATTAACCAGTTTGGCAATGTGCTTTGTGGAGCTTTGTCATTGCACACAAGCACAGAGAATTGTCCTGTCTTCTTGAGAGGTCGAAGCCTCAAATTTGTCACTGTGGAATGCCTCTATTTGCTCCTGATAAGCGTCCTTTACTTTAATTATGGCTTTCTCCTGATTACTGGTATCCATGGCATGGGTGGGCCTTCCTGAGCCTGAAATCACCCAAACTCAAAATTCAGAGGACTCTGAATTCTAAAACACCACAAGTAGAAAGTCTCACACCTAACCTCTGATGAGCCAGTGATCAAGAACTTCATTTCATACATATTTTTTTGTTTTATTTTGTTCTAAGACAGGATCTCACATTGTAGCCCAGGCTGACCTGGAACTCACTATGTAGCACTGGCTAGCCCCAAATTCATGCCAGCCCTCTTCCTGCCTCAGTCTCCCAAGTGCTGAGATTACAGGGGTGAGCCATCCCCTGAATATGCTCAAAATTATTTTTCAAAGCTTATAAGATTGCCATCAGGCTATGAGAGTAAGGGGTTCATGGAACATGAATGAATTTCACGTTTAGATTGAGTCCCATCTCCCAGGTATCTCATATACATTTCAGAATCTGAAAGGCATCCAGACGCCTGGTCACAAGAGAGACTTGTACAGTACTGCCCTCTGAGCCAAACCGCCGCCATCTTCAGGAGTTCTGCCGGGCCTGCTCAGAAAAGACATGACAGCTGAGCCTGTCGACAGTTTATTTCTCTCACAGATGGGCATGGGGAGAGGCCCGGAACTTCGCCTGAGTATTCAGCCGCACCTCATCCCTACCAGCTGATTGCAATCCTGCCTTAGTTACAGGAGGCCTCCGGCTCTTTGTAGGAAGGCCTGAAGGGTATTAGATCAGCGAGGACCGGGGAGCAGGACTCCATCTGTGTGTCCATGGAAAAGCCAGCACCCCTGCTCGGTAGACTTTCCAGTAAGATCTTTTTGATGGGAGCACCTGCAGTCTAGTAAGTAGCTCCTCACTTACGTGCTGTAGGTAAGCCTGACATACACGTTGGTTCCCCAGAGTGAACTCTGGCTGTCACTGGGGCCTTAGGAGGAGAGGGAGATGTCGTTTACGTCTCCTCCTGAGAAGGAATTTTAACATCAAGGCTCAATATCTTTGGTCGCCACCACCACCCACCTCCACCCCTCACCCCACCATCCCGACATCCCCACACCCCTAACCCTTGCCACGCACACCTTATTCTATTTCCTGTGTACAGTGTTAAACCCAAGGCCCCTTGCAAGCTAGGCAAGCACTCTACCATTGACTTACATCCCAGCCCAACCTCTTACTTTTAATCTGTGTATGCGTTTATGTTTCCAATGGATTTATCATAGACAATATACAGTGGGAGAGTGTTGTTAATATCAGTCATTTAATTGATGTGTTTATGCCGTTCACATTTGAAGTGAGTTTGATATGGTTGGATTAAAAGATAAGCAGTCTGCCAGCTATTTTCTGTTTGCTCCATCTGTGTGAATTGTTCTTTTGCCTTTTACTGCCTTCTCCGGTTTTCAGTTGGATAGACAGGGTCTCACTATGTCTCCCGGGCTGTTCTTAAACTCATGGGCTCAAGCAACCCTGCTTCATGTAGGTCAAACTGCAAGCATGTACCAGGCACCCAGTATTTTTATTATTCAAATGTATCTCTACTATTGATTTGTTGCTTATATCTCTTTATAATACTTAGTAACTCCTCTAAGGTTTACAGTATATATGTGTGTATTATTATTTTTAGAATCATACACAATAATGGGTTTCACAATAGTGGGATCCTCATGAATACTTGTCCTGGCCTCTCCCCCCCATTCCCCTCCCCCTCCCCCATCCCTGTGCCTGCTCCTCCTCCCCTCTCCCATCTGCCTCCTGATAGCATCCTCCCCCCAGCTCCCCTTCTCTTTCTGTGTTGTCACTCTCCTACCCCGCCCCCACTCCCAAACGCCCCTTAATATCGCTCCTTTTCTCTGAGTATCCAGTCATGACCTATACACCCTACACACATATGTACACATATAAAAATTAAAATCAAAGATCCACTTAATGAGAGATAATGTGGTATTTGTCTTAGATTACCTCGCATAAGATAATTTTCAGTGCCTTCCATTTCCCTGCCAATGTCATGATTTCAGTTTTATTCATGGCTGAATGGAAGTCTATTGTGCATGTGTTCTACATTTTCATTATCCATCCATCCGTTAACAGGTGCTTTGAGTGTACTGCAAGGGGCAGCAGGCTGAGCAGTAACACAAGTCCTGCCTGCAGCCTACAGTATATCGGCTTAAAAGGCTCTCCCACCATTCCTTCGAATAACGTTATCCTGTCTCACACATATTGCAAGGGTTTTTTTGGTTTTTTTTTTTTTAAGTAGGGCGCACTCCCAATCCCTCCCTCCCTCTCCTTGTGCCATGGTTATCTCTCATGCCCCTGACCTGTGTGCTGGGAGCACATCTTCACTGCTACCACAGGCGCTCTTCAAAATGCATGTTTTAGAGTGATTTTTAAAATTCTGTGCCTTGATTTATATCATTTCTTCTGCCCTTTAATCATAACCCTTGAGCCTGAAGATTTTCCTTTAACATTACAATAGGATTTATGGACAGTTGGAGGGCAGTGGGTGCCCTTGCTTTTGTCTGTCTGAGAAAGTCTTTATTCCTTTTCTCTTTCATTTTCTGAGGAGACTCTAAGTAACTACAGAATGTTGGATTGCTAGCCCGCCACACCTTCCAGCACTTTAAAGATGCTAATGCCTGGCTCTGGTGATTCATCTCTGTAATTCTGGCACTTAGGGGGCTGAGGCAAGAGGATTGGTGCATATCAGATGCAAGCCTGGGCTACACAAGGAGACCTTGTCTCAAATAAATAATAAAATGGATGGATGGATGGATAAATGGGTTGATGGATAAATGGGTGGGTGAACAGATGGATGAGGGTATGGGTTGATGGATGGGTGGATGGATAGGTGGATGGATGGATGGATGGGTGGATGGATGGGTGGATGGATGGATGGATAAATGGGTTGATGGATAAATGGGTTGATGGATAAATGGGTTGATGGATAAATGGGTGGGTGAACAGATGGATGAGGGTATGGGTTGATGGATGGGTGGATGGATGGGTGGATGGATGGGTGGATGGATGGGTGGGTGGGTGGATGGATGGGTGGATGGATGGGTGGGTGGATGGATGGATAAATGGGTTGATGGATAAATGGGTGGATGGATAAATGGGTGGATGGATAAATGGGTGGATGGATAAATGGGTGGATGGATAAATGGGTGGATGGATAAATGGGTGGATGGATAAATGGGTGGATGGATAAATGGGTAGGTGAACAGATGGATGAGGGTATGGGTTGATGGATGGATAGATGGATGGATAGATGGATGGATGGATGGATGGATGGATGGATGGATGGATGGATAAATGGGTTGATGGATAAATGGGTTGATGGATAAATGGGTTGATGGATAAATGGGTTGATGGATAAATGGGTTGATGGATAAATGGGTTGATGGATAAATGGGTGGATGAACGGATGGGTGAGAAGATGAATGAGTGGATGGATGGATGGGTGGATGGATGGCTAAAGTTAACCTATTACCTTGGGGTAGTCATTGTTCTGACAGAAATTGTATACTTGCTGGTCTCTGGAGCATGTCTATTTTTTTCTGACTGCTTTGAATATTTTTCCTATCTTTCATTAGTTGTGATAAGATATGTCTAAGTGTTTCTTTTGCTTTAGTATTTACCCTATTGGTATTCACTGATAATCCTTGAAATGTACCTTCGTGTCTGCCACTAATTCTGCAAAATTCAAGCCATTATTTTTTTTAAGTATCATCTGCCCTGTTTTCCTGCCCTCCCCCCAGTTATGCTTATGTTAAACTACCTGCTATTCTGGAATTGCCCTACAACTCTTGAAGGGTCTATACTGTTTACTTTAAACTTTTTAAGGTTTCATTTTCTGAGGGTACTTCTTTTGGAGACAGGATCTCATTATGTAGCCCTGGCTGACCTAGAACTTGCTAAGTAGACCAGGCTTGCCTTGAACTCACAGAGGTCCACCTGAATCTGCCTACTAAATGCTGGGATTAAAAGCATGTGCCACCACACTTGGCTTATTTGGATAATTTATAATCCGACATTTAAGTTCACCAATTCCTGACTCTGCTCCAGCAATTATTATATTGTTAAAACGAATCAATTGTTAAATCAGTTTTCATTTCTGTTAATGTGTTTTGTTGTTCAGTAATTCCACTAGATGATTTCTTCTTCTTTTTTTTTCTTTTGACAGCTCTTATTTAGTTTTTATTCATAATCATAAACTTAACTCATAATCATAAACATAAACTCTGCAATCCAGCGAGGCTTGGAGGGAATGAGGAAAATATGGAACCCAAAGAACTTCAGTGAGAGCAGAGTATTGCCAGCAGATGGAGTGGGGGCGCTCTCCTGAGCTACAGAAGGAATGGTCTGGTGGGTAAGATGCCCGCGAGTCAAAAGAATTAGAGTTGTCCACAGTTGGAAATGGTGATCTTGATGATCTGGCCATTCCTGGACCCAAAAAGATGTTCCATGGCTTCCACAGTGCTCACGCCTTCATTCACCTTCCTGAAGACCACATTTGCCACCCAGCCCCTCAGTCTTGGCAGTGCAGATAAACAACTGGGAACCATTTATGTTTGGTCCACCATTTGCCATGGACAAGATGCCAGGACCTGGATGCTTCAGGATGAAGTTCTCATCCTCACGTTTCTCCCTAGAGATGGGCCTGCTGCCAGTGCCATTATAGCATGTGAGTGTGAAGTCACCATCCTGGTGCAGGAATCCTCGGATGATTCTGTGAAGGGAAGAACCCTACTATCCAAATCCTTTCTCTCCAGTGGTCGGAGCACGAAAGTTTTCTGCCATCTTTGGAACTCTGTCTGCCAACAAGTAACAGGGTGGGGTTGACCCTGGCTGCAGCAAGTGGAGACAGGAGACAGCAGCGTCGGCAAAGCCCCACCGGATGGTTTCTAATGGTTTCCCTTTCTCACTGAGATTATGTATCTGATCTTATATGCTATCTGCCTTTCCCTTTAGATCCTTTAGTGCTTTAACCACAGTTAATAGCTCCCTGTTCTAGTGTGTGTGTGTATCAGAGGTACTCTTAGTTCTAATGATATTTTCAACTCTTTAGCCTGAGGTGGTGGTTGTCTTGTTATTGTAGTTGTTATTATAATAATAATAATAATAATAATAATTATTATTATTATTATTATTATTATTATTATTATATTTTCCTTTTTCCTGGGTGCCACATAATTTTTTCTTGTTGTAATAAAGCAAAAGATACTGAAGAGACAGAACAGACTCCATTTAGGCTCAAGGCTTCATCTCAAGCTTGCCCTGGGCCTGACCCTAAAGAGTCATAGATTCTAAGAGAAAGCCATAAAAGCCCTCCCACCTGAAGGGCAACCATTCAGAGATGAGGGCAACCACAGTGTAGCCACAGGAATGCAGGAAGGCCTTATCTCAAGGCCAGATATCTCTGCCTGGTACCCTCACATGCCAGGAGGAATGTGAATGTCTTATCTTAAAAGTTAGCCAATCACAAATCGACCCATGTAACTGTCTCACTGACCACCAATCATGTTCCCTATTACCTCACCCGTGCTGAATTCTCCTTACAACCTATAAAAAGGCCGGTAAGCCTTTGTTCAGGGTCACCATTTTCTTGACTGAACCATGCACGCAGGAATTTTCTTTTGTAAAATTGAAGTGCCTTTGTTTTTTGCATACATGGTCTCGTGGTCTTGGTCTTCGTGAGGCAAATTTCGGACCTTGCAATACTAAGATAAATTATCCCCAATGTGTAGTGGTGACCTGCCTTTTTTTCTGGGCCTTTACTGTGAGGAATTAAGTTAATCTAACCAGGAACTGGGCTGAAGTTTCTCCTTGGTAACTCCAGTGCACAGAAGCTTCGAGTCCTTTATATCTGAGCTGTGAGGTGATCTTCCAGGGCGATTTCTGAGAATGTTAGTCTCCTCTTGCCTTTGGTAGGTCCAGTGCTTGCCAGAGAGAGCCTGTATCTTGAACTCCTAGAGATTTTCTACAATTTCTTACACTGCAAGTTTGCTCTAAGGTAGAAGGTCCTAGAAAGGTGGGACAGTCCGATCTAGGCCTGACTGGGACTGCAGGCCTGACTTTCAGAAATATTCCAGTCCGGAGGCAGGCAAAATCTTTCCTCCCCCACATGCCGCCCTTTCTTACCTGTGCCCTTAATCTACAGTTTGTGTCCTTCCTCATTAAAGCTTAGTTCCAAAGGCAGATAGAGAACGTGCGTGGGCTTGCCGATTTAGACAGTGGCTGCTGCCCTTCTTCCCAGCCACACCATGGCAGAACTTTCTTAGGATTCCTTCCTATGGCAGTGTGTGCCCAGTGTAAGACCTGAAGGTAAATTCTGCAAGGGGGGCCTGCACAACGCCCCATCTGCCCACACTCAGCTGTTGGCAACTTGCTAAAAATGTCTTGCTGGATCTATCTCAATGACCTATGCAGCCCTCAGTAGCTATCGTCCGAGATGAGTAAACACACACACACACACACACACACACACACACACACACACACGGTACCGTTTCACTTGCAACTTCATTAGTCTCAGGTCCATCCTACTATCTCCTTGTTAGAGTGGGAGAAACTCTCTAATTCTCCCAGCTGAAAGGGGAAGTCCAGTTTGGTATTTTAATTAACACAGTTCCTTAGCTGGAAAAAAAAAAACAAACAGATCTGTGTCAGATTTCCAGTTTTTCCTGTTGCAGGTGTCAAAATCCCCAGGGCTGGAAAACATTCCAGTCACACAAAAGGGCAACTCTACGTGGTGCTAAGGTCCAAGACTAGCTTCAGATCTTGGCACAGCGAGTCCTTCCCTCAGCACACACAGGTGCCAGTCAGTCCGCTGTTAATGGGGAGGAATCAAATCAGGAGCAATTACAGGGCCGTGGCAGGAGAAGGAAGTCCCTTACCCCAGAGTCCAGAATCTGCCATACATTTCCCACTGGCCGAGACTACAGAACTTCAGCACAACTGACAAAAGAAAAGTTGCTGACCTGAAAATGTTTGTTTTTCCGAGCGTTGTACTAGATAAGGGTGTTAGAGACAATGAATGCACTCTGCTTCCTGGGAAGTGGTGACCTTTGAGTTGAGCATATCAGCACACCCCTATCATCCCTTAAATCTGGGCAGTGCCCTGCCTCAAACCCACCTTGCAATTTCATTGACAGAGAATTCCTTACTGTGAGAGAAATAAGCAGACTAATTCATATTTTTAACTTAATTTCTAAACTCCACTTAATCTTTGAAAGGGAGTATAAAATACAGCTTTTGAGCAATGTAACTTTAAGAGCCAGAAAATCTTGTATTTAGGTGCTGTGCCTCCCTCCATACTTAACTGTAAAGCATGCGCTACCATTTATTTACCTCTGCCTCTACTCAATAGACTGAGCTTGGAAGAGCAAAAGTTATGGTTTCAATTTTAATTACTGTGCCTAAGAGAACTATAGTCAAGGACAGATAACTTCCTGCAATGCTGGATGGGGCTGTTCGAGTGAGGTAGAAAGACAGAATCCCGTAATCTCACTTGCCCAAGGACAGATAACCTCTGGAAAGTTGGGTAGGGAATGCCTAGATCCCTTTGAGTTAATCCTACTGCACCTGATGTGCTCCGAATGCACCGGATATGGTTAGTCGTTTGTGGACAGGAAATAACCCAGACAGGAAGTACATCAGGATAGATGCTTGCCATTGATTAGATCTGGTGAGAAGTACTTATGAGTTCTGCTTTTTTAAGCACCTATTTTCAGGTGCTCTCTTCTCAGGAGCCAAGTCAAAGGCTCTGTCTCTCAGTGATTTTTCTTTCTGTGCTGGCTAGTCTTTTGTTAACTTGACATTACTAGAAGTACCACAACTAGAGTTAACTAGAGTTAACACAAATTAGAGTTACCTGAAAGGAGGGAAGATCAATTAAGAAAATACCTCCATAAGATCCAGCTTTAATGCATTTTCTTAATTAGTGATTGGAGGAGGGCCCAGCCCATTGTGGGTGGGGCATTCCCTGGGCTGGTAGTCCTGGATTCTATAAGAGAGCAGGCTGAGCAAGCCTGTTAGCAGCACCCCTCCATGATCTTTGCATCAGTTCCTGCCTCCAGGTTCCTGCCCTGCTTAGTTCCTGTCCTGACTTCCTTTGGTGATGAACAGCAATGTGCAAGTGTAAGCTGGATAAATCCTTTCCTCTCCAACTTGCTTTTGGACCATGGTATTTTGTCAAAGCAATAATAACCCTCAGACTCTTCTAATTCTTTTTTTCTTTCCTTTTTTTCCCATTTGACACTTCTATCTCTTTACTGGGCCACAGGAAAATTGACAATATCCATACATTATATCTACTTGCCATCTTCCTGAATTCTGTGAAAATCTGGCCTGCCTCTGGTACCTTCTTCTGCCTCTCTTTCATGGAGTTATGCCATGTTAGATTCCTCCTACAGCATTCTTAGCAGTCCTCCTGGAAGGAGGCAAGGTGCCGGATGTGTTAGCCCTCTGTTTCAGCCAGCTTTCCTTTGTTAAGTAACTAGCTGGCAACCTCAAACACCTGAAGGTCCATTTTCCCGCTAGTTGGAATGCACAAGCTACCTTTGACAAAAACTTAAATAATTCATACAGATACACAGTAGGGATAACTTTAGTTTCACAGAAAGCAGTTGTTTATATTGTTGCTTGAAAATATGAAGCGTTGATTTATTGTTTATTTGTTTCCAGACACGGTGTTGCTATACAGCACAGTCTGGCCTCAAACTTACTATAGAGCCGGGACTGGTCTTGAACTCATGGCAGTCCTCCAGCCAGGTGCTGGGATTACAAGTATGAGCCTGTGTGTGTGTAAGAATGTGCTTTATAGCCGGGTGATGGTAGTGCACGCCTTTAATCCCACCACTCAGGAGGCAGAGACAGGCAGATCTCTGTGAATTAGAGGCCAGCCTAGTCTACAGAGTGAGTTCTACAGAGAAACCCTGTCTTGAAAACAACAATGACAATAACAAAATGTGCTTTTATAACAGGAGAGGTGTGGGGCTGGATATTTAGATCAGAAGTCCCATGCTTAGTGTACACAAAGCCTTGGTTTCAATCCATAGAACTACAGAAAGTAAATTGAAGAAGACATGGGCCCAGTAAGAGAGATCTGTGGGTAAAAGTTCTTTGTTCACAGGCCTGATGATCTGAGTTCAATTCCCAGAGTCAGTGGTGAAAGGAGAAAGCTGACTCCTGAGAGCTGTCCTCTGACCATGTCCTGTGGCTCATGAATGCATGCACACAAACTAAGAAACAAAAATGGAAAGTGAGAGATTTGTTAGTTTGTAAAGGTCTTCCAGATAGGGTTTTGACTGATTTTACCTTCTTCACCAAAGAGTAAATTATTGGACACAGTTCTTGGGATCATTGGGATATTTCAAATATTCCACACATCATTGGGATGTTTGAAAAACTATGATTAATCTATTAGGCAAAATTATTTTCTCCTTCCTCTCTGCATATTGACACTGTTGGTCATTTGATGCAGCAATCCAAGCTGCAGTGAATTAAGAACTGAGTTGACTCACTGCAGAATAAGTTTCCAGCTCTAAGGCTGCATCTATCTCAGGCCTGGTGTACCCCCCCCCCAAAAAAAAAGGTGTACCTTGAGCTCCTTCCTAATCCTAGGATTGTACACAGTTGTCATCATGATGGGTTTATACAGTGCTGGGGAATCAAACTCAGGACTTCATGCAGGCTAGGCAAACACTCTACCACTTGCTATAGCCCCTGCCTTTTCTTACTTTTTTATTTTGAGACAAAGTCTCCCTAAGTCGCTCAGGCTGTCCTTTAACTTGCAGTTCTCCTGCCTCAACCTCGCAAGTACCTGAGATTCCAGGACTAAGCTATTAGCCTCGGTTTGGGGGGAAACTCTTTTTCCTTGCCTCAGTCAGCATTTGGTGATGGAGTGAGTGTTTTCTGTAGAGGAACAGGCCTGTGTGAAAGCTAGGAAAGCTATTCCAGGGGTCTAAGTTCAGAGGCTTCTGTGGTCCGGATGGAATGTAGACACAGCTTTAATCCCATTATGCTGAAGTGGTAGTCCACACCGCTAATCCCTAAGGCAGAAAGAATGTGGAAGCAGACACTGGAAGCAGAACTCAGAAAGAGGAGTGACATCTGAGATAAGTCAGTAAAGGACAGACAAAATGACTAATTAGAGGAAGAGTTAGCAAAGTGAGTCAGAAAAAGGGACACTTCCAGCTCTCACAAGAGAAAAAAGGGTTCTCAGCTCAGAAAGGTCAGTCAGTTACAGAGGAGTCAGTTGCAACAGGCAGTAGGAGGTGAACAGTCTGGAGCAGGCAGACAGGGGACAAGACACAGAGACAATAAAGCAGACTGACTGATGAACAGAGAGGCTGACTGAAGAAGTATAGAACAATGAGAGCTCAGGGAGAGAGATACAGAGATGCAGAGGCAGCTCGGCAGAAGTCAGTGTCAGATGGGAAGAGTGAGCTGGTTTGAAGTCTAGTAGAGCAGTTCAGTCTGAGCCAGTCAGAGGGAATCAGCCAGAGTCTGCCAAAGTCAGAAGAGTTGGGTCTGAAATAGTCAGCTGGCTCAGAAGATCAGTTTGGACCACAGCAGTGAGTGAGTTGGACCGGAAGTGTATTAATTCAAAAGGAGCTAGTCAGAGTGGCTCAGTCAGCAGTAAGTCTCAGACGTTTCAACGTTCTAGATTGTATGAGGACTGAAGCCTTCCAGTTCTAGGCTTAAGAATAGATTGTATGGAGGCTGAAACACTCCAGGGCTCCAGTACTCAGGCCTGGTTATTTCATTAGACAAAGAATAAAAGCCTTCACCCTGACTCAACCTCTACATCTGGCCTGAATCTACACCTACAGTTTTCCCACAGCTGACCCAGCAGCCTGAAAAGGTCTCCCTTGGAGGAAGAGTCTTATAACACTTCATCCAGGTGACTTGAATCACCTTTGTGGTATCCAGACAGTTAATCCCTTGACTTCTAGATGGAGGAAGCCGGGATGGAGAGACTGAGCAGTGTGCACAAGAATAAAGGATATGAGCCACTGGTTCCAAGAATAGTGTTCTATTCTTGATGAAGAACTGTCTAAGCAGCAAGCGCCAGTGAAACCATTTTTTAATTAATTGGATCTCTTTAAAAATCCAAAGAATAAATTAAACTAATGCATTATCTGAGGCCAGTTGATCTGCAGTTCCCATTTCCCCTGGTAAGACTAGAGATTTATGATTGCACTGCTAAAGCCATATGATTTAGTGTTGAGGTCTTCTGGGCCTCTGATGGCTGCCATGAGTATTAAGGTCATCATGTGACTTATATCCTTTTCACAAAATGCATAAACATGTTGCCAAGAATATTTCTTAAAGTAGAAAAAAAAGGGGAGGGGTGTAAAAAAAAACCTCATTATTTTCTTAAGCTATCACTTACGTGTCATCCCCCAAGGGTAGGTACGCAGCTTGTACTGTTGAGTTAGAGAATGCAAACCCTTCCCACCCAGAGATATACCAGGCTAGGAGCCATGCTTTAGCTCTTATGAAGTTTGAAGAGAAAGAAGCAGCAGCAGAACCAGGAATGACAGCTGATTTTACTTGAGTAGGTCTGGGGATTCCCACATAGCTGGCTAAACATTATTTCTAGACATGTCTCTGAGGAGCACACATTGACCTCATCTTTCTGGGCTTCTGCTTCTCAGGACTTTAACCCAAGTAGAACTTAGTCCTTTGGCTTCCCAGTTCATGCCTCCGAGCTGTCCCACTAGACTTCCTGTCCCAGTTGACAGATGTCACATGAAGATTCCTCTCAGCCTTCCTGGGAACCAATAGTTCACAGCAGACCTCCCCACTACACACAAACTGTCTCCGGGTAATAACGGTTCAACTTCTAAGTCCCAACTGTAAATGGTACAAAAGACATAGTGACTCAGTAGAAACCATGCTTCACGTTTTGAGTTGTGTTCCATCCCCAGGCAGGTGATGCAGTCTGATGCTGTCTCAGGATGGTGAGTGGGTCCCCGGAGGGAGCCGATGACTGGGGACATCGAGCATCCCTGTCACTCTCTTTGAGTGTGATGTTTCTTACATTCTTCAGGACCAGTGTGCTGTCAGTGGTGGGTGCTTATGGTAACCCCTCATGCAACCATTCTGCTCTCGGTTTCAGTGCTGATCAGGAAATTACCCGAGATGGTCAGTTGTAAGGTGGGCTTGATATTTGATGACTTTGCCCTGCTCTAGACTACAAAAGTGCTCTGAGCATCGTTTAAGTGGGTTAGGCTGGATGTACTGGATGTTTAACTTGGTATTTATTTTTAACTTTCAATGGCTTTATCAGGACTTAACCTCACAACGGATAAAGGATGACGTTTATGTGTGTGCATTTACACAGGTGTGTCTTTCCCACTGGTTTTGTTTCTCTGGAGAGTCCGAAACCACCCAACAGTGGTTTCGGATATACTGCAAGAACAGTAACCGAATTGCCTGTCCTCATGCCGACACCAAGTTTACTGGCTGTAACTCACGCCTCCTTTGCAAACAGGTTGGTGAGTCATGGCCACAAGGAAATGTGTTCACTGAGAGGTGAGCCCACCCACTACTCAGATAGAACTGAGGCTGGCGGATATCGGGCTGGGGAGGTGGGAGTCATGTCCGCTTTAGAACTAGAGTCAAGGAACAAAGTCATGTGTTTAGTTGGACTTGGCAATTACCTCTGTGGTCCCAGAACCCCTTGGGAGAAGGTAAGAATTCATCCATATCTGCTGGGAATTGGACCTCAGCTCAAAAGGAAGGCTTTGTATCTCCCTATGCACATGCATACATGCACACACACACACCTGTGTACTCACAGGAAGTTATTCAAGTTCATTAAATACAGGTTGTCACGGGTCTTCTTGAGATAAGCTTTTGAATTCTTCTACCTTTACATGAACCAAACTGTGGGTTTTCCTCCCAAAGCCTCCCATCCCTACCTCCCATACCATTCTTAACCTTTGGGTATTTGGCAGGCACCTTGTAATTAAGCAGCTTATCAAAAAGCAGGTACAGCTGCTTCCTGATTACTTTATACAACTAATTCCTGGTTCCATCCAGTTGCTTAAAAGTCATTCTGGTCTTGGCCCCTAGCACAGTACCAGATTATAAATCTGGAGTAGATGTTCTTTCCTGTCACCACTGTTCAATCACACACACATACACACACCCCAACGGTGTCTGACATTCGTCTAAGAAGTCCTTTGCCAACAGCTAAACCCCAAAGTCCCTTCTGATCCTTTATACCAGAGTGGGTTGCAATCCGAGAACAGTAGCAGTTCCGTACAGAGGCAGAGCAGCACCTCACTGTGCGCAGCCAAGCTGTCAGTGAGCACAGGATATAGAAATAACAGACTAAGGGCATGGTGGGGGGGGGGGTTGGTGGGTGGTGGTAGCTGTGTGTTTACCCAAGATGTGGCTGAGGAAAAGCTTCAAGGAGGGGTCAGGTGTTTAGACTTATTTTTTTATGTGGCCGGAAAAGGTGGGGTTGGCGACTGAAAGAACAGCTAGGCACGTGTCCCTGGCACCCTGATGACATTTCTTATGACTCCCAAGCACAGAGTGTACAGCATTCAGGGGTGCCTGGCCAGGACCCAGTGACCGAGCGTTTCCAAAGCTAGTAGCCAGATCCTCATTCGTGGCGCTGGGAAAGCTCAGCACGTATTGCCTCCTGACACATAGTTCTTTAATTTCACCCGTGAACTAGGTGTGAGTGAGCACTGGGAAGAAGAAAAGAGATGAGGAAGGAGGCATTGCCTAAGACAGTCTCGATTCTTAGGACAGAGGAGTTGAACGAGCCCTGTAGTGGAAATAGGATGGTCCTCCTCACACAGTGACGTGGTGTGACAAATACAAGAGACGCGTAGACCAGGTCTGAATGCTGATGTCCACCCCTCACCTTCATGTATTGAATTGTAACCTCCAGTGTGATGGGATTATGGGGTAAAGTCGGTGGAGCTGGATAGGTTATGAGGGTGGAGGCCTCGGGTGTGTTCGTGCATGAGGGGGGGGGGCAGATCTGCAAAACTCTCTTGGCTCTTTCGGCATGCGAGGAATCAGCAGGAATCAGCAAGAAGGTATCATCTATGGAACCCAGGCTTTGTCAGACACCCAATCTGCTGGACCCTCGATCTTAGACCTCACACCTCCAGAACTATGAAACATGAATTCCTTTGTTTATAAGCCATCTCACCTATGGTAGTCTGAGCAGATTAAAATTGACATTTGCCACCAAGACTTGGAACTCAAACCGTGCTTAAGATTAAACGGAGAGGCACTGTGGGAACGGATGTACAAGAGTTTAGAATATATCCTAAAATCCACAAAAAAAAAACAAAACCTCACTGTGTATATTTTCACTTGTGGTGCCACTATCATCCACATGCTAAGTAGCCCCAGTTACACATCTCCTTCCAGACCTCTGTGCTGAGGGCAGTCTGCCTCCCTAGCTCCCCAGGAGTCCAGTGGCACCTGGAGGTCTAGACAGCTCCTGGCACACGGATCTGCACTTCCTGTGATGAGCTCTGTGATGTGGTGCGGTCATAAGAAATATATGTTTAGCCTTTCAAGCCAGCTTTTGGGGACAAGAACTCTAAAAGCCTTGAAATATCCTGAGTGATAGAAGTGAATGTGCGCCCCTTTCCACAATCCCTGAGTTCGTGGGGTGGGGGTAGGAAGTCTCAGGATGGGGCTGGTTGCAGGAAGAAGTGACCTCATGACTACTGGGTCGGAACTTCCAGGCCCACCCTGGAGGGGAGCAGAGACTGAATTAATAGCCACTGGCCATTGATTTAGTCTCTTGTGCCTAAGTAAAGGAACATGTACAAAACCCTGCAGATGGCAGGATCTGTGAATCTCTAAGTCAGGGAACACGTGCAGGTGTTCGGAGAGATGTACCGGAAGAGGGCTTGAAGCCACCCATCCTACACATCCCCTGCCTTGCGTGTCTTTTTCATCTGGCTGTGGACCAATCTTATCCTTAATAATAAGCCAGGCAGTATAGACAAGGTATTTCCTGAGCCTGTGAGCTGTTCTAGCAGACCACAGTTGTCCTTTGGTATCCAAGGAGACAGTTCCAGGACCCCTCCATCCACTGTGGGTATCAGAGTTCATGGAAGCACCAGTCCCCTATGTAAAATAGTGTAGTGTTCAACAACCCCAACCCCAGCACTTTTTTTTTTTTGGTTCTTTCGAGACAGGGTGTCTCTGTTGTAACTCTGGCTGTCCTAGAACTCACTCTGTAGACCAGGCTGGCCACAAACTCACAGAGATCCGCCTGCCTCTGCCTCCCAAGTGCTGGGATTAAAGGCGTGTGCCACCACCGTCTGGCTCCCAGCACATCTCTCTGCATGCTTTGAACCATGTCTTGATTACTTTTGGCCCCCGATACAATGTTACCACTGTGTAAAGAGTTGTGCTGTAATGTTTGGGGAATTATGAAGAAAGGAAAAGTCTGTGCATGTTCAGCAGAAACACAACCATCCCGGGCCTAACTGCGTTGTACACAGAGGAGAAGCGGACACAAGCAAGACACAAGGAAACAACACTCAGTCAAGCACAGGAGAGAGACTGGAGATGTGTGAAGCACCAGGAAGTCACAGTAGGACTTCACTGCACATCACCCAACCTACATCAAAGTCAAATTTTGCTTTTTGGATGTGTGTGTGTGTGTGTGTGCAGCCACGCACATGTTTGCATGTGTGTGACTGCAGGTACAGGTGTGGGCAGTGAGCAGAGCAACTGTTCTAGGCAGAAATTGTCACAGCTGTCCATCACACAGTCAGCTAGACAGGAAAGGATAGAAACTGACACTTAGGTGTTCTTAGAATAAGGTAATAGATGCTGAAAACTCAACCTTTCTTAGCGTTTTACACAGCTCCTCTTGTGTGTCTCTGTGGGGGGACCGCTGCACTATGTAGTGTGGCTCTTCCATTTTATCGACAGCTCAGAGTTGGGGGAGGAAGGGGGACATGCATGACCTCAGATAGCATTTTGTAAGTGTGACTGTGCCAGGCTGACCTGAAGACACACGTGGTCCTCATCTGCTTCCTCAAGAGGAAGGGGAGTGGCAATTGCTGAACTATGGAGCACAGTGATGGGAGCTGCTTTCAGTACAGTGGTTCCCGGCTGTAAATAGGGCTGGAGGCTGAAAAGGACACATTCACTAAAATAGCCTTTTTGCTTAAAGATGTATAAGAGTCCATAATAAAAAGTAACTTCCCATCCGTCCCTGGTTCTAGGGTCCACCTTTGTGTCTCCAGAAGCAGCCATGATACCATCTCCGTTTCTAGAGATATTCTGGGAACATGGCATTAGAAGAACCTAGCTAAAGACAGGTGTGTGCAAAGGCTCTGGGGTGCAAAGAGCCATTCTAATCCATTTCCATTCTCTGCCCCACTTCAAATACAGAAGTTTCTCTAACATTAATATGCATAGGAACCACCTGGGAATTGCATTGGAATCCTGACTCCATTCATCGGGTCTGGGGTTGGGCTTGTCATTTCCAGTGAGGTCCAGGTTATTCTGAGACTAGGATCTGGAATCTCACTTAGAGGGGAAAGTCTTTGGACCATAAGATGCCAACTTGGCCTGAATATCTAAGCGGGGATGGGGGTGGCTCAGGGATATAGTTCAAGATGGGAGAGGCTGCTGGTACACACACACTTTATCATCCAACATGTGAAATAGAAAAAGTCTTAGTAGGGTTAAACAGGGCAAGGACTCAGGGCTTTGGGGTTCAGTGAGAATCTGGATGCCCATTTTAGTGCTGTAATCTGTTAGAATGCAGGACTTGGGGGGGTGGTATCGTGTGATACAAGTTCTCTCTCTAATCATTTGAGCTGCCAGTTGGGAGGGCTCATTGGTAGTGGGGAGACCTACTGGGATGCTGAGAAGATGAAGGGTGGACCAGTGAGTGACTGTCACAGACAGAAGCAAGCAGGTCCCAGATGTGTTTGAAAGGTGCAGCTCTAGGAACTCACTCATGGCTCTGCCTAGGAGTGGTCCCTGAGGAGGAGGGAAGGGCACGATGCCTCTTGAAGAGCTGCCTTGAACAAGTAAGTCTTTCTTTTGCTCAGTTAGTGACATGGAAGGAGGAACTGAGAGAGTCAAGGCTGCTGAGCCTGAGGAGATGTAAGCATGGAAAGCTGATGCCAAGGAGACAGATGTGTAAGAATGGGGCTCAGTGTAGTGTCTTGGCTCAAATTAAAGGACGTTGTAGGGGAGTATTGCTCAGTGGTGGTGTGGTAGCCTCAGAACAGGAGGTGAGAGGGAACTGGAATTCTCAATACAGGCTTTACTTACTTTCTAAAGTGCTGGAGACAGAAGCCAGGGCCTCATGCACACTAAGTACATGGTGCATGGTCCTCTGAACTATCTCCAGCCCAGCACGGGCATCTCTAAGGCTACGAGAGCAGTTACAGATAGAGAGGATCGGAAGCTCCACCGACTCCTACTCATGATACCCCTGCACTGTGGAATCTCTTTGGAGGAAAGGGGTAGAAGACGCATCTGGAGGTTCATATCCCTGGTCTGGATGGGACAGCCTGTCAGCCATTGTTGTCCAATGGCTTCCTGAAGGAAGAATAGAGAGAAGAGGCGCCATGTCATCTTACATGGCGGAGCAGGTGGTGCAGCTCAGCCTCCTCTCCTCCGTGTCCTGTGACGAGCTAAGTGACTATTCTGATCATTTATTCATTGTGAATTACACGATCATTGCCTTATAATTTGTTTATTACTATGTTTTATTGCCACATTAGACCTTTACATGTGGGGTTCTGCAGAGGACATCTTTGTTTATTAGTTTATAGCTTAAGATGAATATTTTATACTGGAACATTTCAAATGGGCAGAATAACTCTTAACCCAGTTTTATCTATACTAAAATTTGATTATCTCTGTTTCTCTAGCTTCCCAACACTGTGCAAATAATCCTTGAGGAATGGGTGTTATCAATTATTAATAACTAGCAAATTAGCAGAGAGTCTGAGTCTCCCATAAGCATGTTTCATAACTGTGGGGCAGAGGAAGCAGCTTTGCTCCCTCCTGGGTCTCAAAGTGACAAAGAGCTGTGGGTACCTGGTTACCCTGGAGAGAACAGTGGCTGCTGCCCTGCCCTGCAAGACACCTCAGGAGCATTTGGGACCCTAGGCCTGCGACATCCTCTGAAGTTATAGACTAGACCGGTCAGCGTAGGTGGCTCTGCTATTCCCTATGGGGAGGGGGCTTTAGACTCTTCTCTCTCACTGTCCATTAGGACTGTGTACATCTCTCTCTCTGGGCTCTTTGTGGAAGCCTTGAGGCTGGGACCCCAGAATATAACTGCATTTGGAAATGGAACCTTTTAAAAAGTGTCTGAGCTGAAATGAAGGGACTTTAATCCAGTTTCACAGGTGTCCTCATAAGGAGGCGAGTTAGGGCTGGAGAGACGGGCTGGTGGTCAGGAGCACTCGCTGTCCTTGCAGAGGACTGGAGTCCCGCCATCACCGACAGCAGGTGGCTCACACCCATCTGTAACTCTAGATCCAGGAGGACTAATGTCCTCTTTGGCCTCCTCAGGCACCTGAACATATAGCTGTGCACATTCACACACAAATAAAAATAAATTTACTTTTTTAAAAAGAAAAATATTTGAACATAGGCCATATGGAAGGAAGACCACTGAGATGTGAGAAGCTGGCCAACTGCAAGCCAAAGAAAGACTCGGGCGAAACCCGCCAGCTGGTACCATCTTTGGACTTCCCAGACTGAGAGAGAAAGCACACTGTTTCTTCAGTCTTCTAAATCATGGGCTCTGTTAAGGTAACTTGAGCATAAAGGACACACTCTGTGTGCCTATGTCTCCCACCAGAAGTAGTCACCTACTAAGTGTCGTATCTCTCTACTTCCTCCAAGCATCTACCTCTCTAAGTCTGGCCATAAAGGATCTCACTTCTTCCTGCCATTTAAAACATTGTCTGCAGCCAGGTCTGGCTGCGCACACCTATAGTTCTGATACTCAGGAGATGAGGAAATGAGGCTGCAGAGTTCCCGACCAGCCTGGGCTGAGCTTAGAGAGCCTGTCTCCAAAATAAATAAATAAATAAATAAACAAAGTTCTAAAGTAGCTGTACTTTGGAGAGTCCTCACGGAAGAAGCTGTGCAGGGGAATCTAGTCATATACAGTGGCCTAACCCAGATGATAAGATGCCTGGCTGGGGACACTTTGTACCTCACCAGCTTCCCAGGTACAGTAATCAACTAAGAGAACAAAGGAGTACCTTTGTCCATTCCACACCTGGTCCTCTCTACCCATACAAAGTAACATACCCGAGTCCACCCCAGGTTGTATACAGAAGAACACTTTTCACACAGGCATGTCCACTTAGACTTCTTTTGAACACTGATCTGCTCATTAAGGACCTCAATATTAATACCATCAGGCTTCTTGGGCCATACCCCAGCTGCTTTCTTAGCCCGGACTTTCCCCCATTTTAATAGACAAACTGGCCTCTCTTACAGCTGCCAGGCCTGGAGACACACCGCTGGTCTGGTCAGATTGAGAAAGGTCTCAGTGACTCATCCTGGTGGGCTGGCAATGACTGGGTTACCTTCATCACATGACCAAATAGAGCAGGCTAGAGCAATAGCTCCATGAGTGGGTAGGAACACTTGCTGTATGATTAGGAGACCTGAGTTCAGGTCCCCAGGAGCCACATAAGGAACCTCAATACTGGGACTGAGGGAGAGGAGGGTCTCTGGGGCTTGCTGGCTGTCAGTTTATACAAGAAGACCTTGTGCTCCTGCAGGGGTCTTTGTGACAGCCGTGGCCAACAGAGTAACATCCCCCAGGGGCAAGAAGGCAGTTCAGTTCGACACCACTAAGTGGTCAGTGTTGGTTCAAACTTCAGGAGTCTGGCCCTAAATGGTTTATTTTAGGAGTATTTAAGCACAGCACAATTTGGTAAAACTTTCCTGGTGATAATTTAACTCAATCCCGTGTGCACATTAAAGCTTAAAACATGACTGCATTGAAACACTCTGTAAAGTAATATGACATCCTCCATAAGGATGGGTTCCGTAGATTGACAAGCTCATGATAAGGGTCTGGGGAGGATTCAGTGTAGGCTCAGCCACACAGATAGCACAGAGGTCACCCGGTTGTTAATTGTATCAGCCCTCTTGGTAGACAACAGGTTATACATCCCTTCCTTTGAAGGAATATCCTGTTGGGTTTTTTTTTCCTTGTATAATACATTCTGAGCCCAATTCTCCCCTTCCTCCACTCCTCCCTGCTCCCACTGTCTCCCCTCTCCCTCAGATCCATCCCCTGTAAGAGCAAAAATTATGTGTTAAATTTTAACCACTGTGCCCAAGAGAGCTATAGAATAAAGACATAACTTGTGCTGGGTGGGGCTGTTCAAGTGAGGTACAGACATAATCCTGTAATCTCCCTTGCTGAAGCTCAGTTACCTTCCTGGAATGTTGGGTGGGAAGTATCTAGATCCCATTTAGTTGATCCTACTGCACCAGATGTGCTTGTCAGAGGGAGGTAACCCAGACAGGAAGTACATCAGGATAGATGCTTGCCACTGATTGGACCTGGTTCTGCTTTTTTAAGCACCTGTGCCACTTGACTCTGTGCCATTTTGTGGGAACTCCAGAGGTGACAGGTTCACTCCATGGGTACCTCAGAATGGGCCAGGTCAGAGTCCATCTTCCTGGTCAGTATTTAATTAAGTTAATTAAAGCTTGCTTCAAATTTAGCTCAGTTGTGGTGATCTTATTCTTGATTGGTGGAATTTACACACCCTACTTCCCCCCCAGAAAAGAGCTGGTCTCCCAATGTTACCACTCAAACAGGGCATTACAGATGGAACAAAGCCAGGCATGAACCCTATACCAAGACTGAGCGAGGGAGCCCAGCAGGGGGAAAAGAATCCCAAGGGCAGGGCAGGTAAGAGGGCCAGAGACATGCCCCCCCAACTTATAGGAGTCCTACTAGAACACCTAGTCAGACAACCATAAGATATATTTAGGGGACTAGGCAGGCTCCATGTCTGCTGCTTTACTCTCTGCGAGCCCCTTAGAGTGCCTGTCGGTTGACTCCATGGGGCTTGTTCTCCTGGTGTCCTCAACCCCTCTGGTCTCCCCTCCCCTTCTTCCACAGGGTTTCCAGAGCTCAGCCGTTGTCATTAGATGCCTGACAATCCTGTCACATTGGCCTGTCCCAAAGGCATGAGGGATGTATGGATCCAGATGGTTTGGGGAGCAGGAGACAGACACTAAAATGTGCTAAAACTTACCATTTGGCATTCTGCAGACACTGAGCAGCTGGCTGCTGTCCTCCATGTTCCAGGATGTCTGCAAGGAAGAAATTTGCCTGACCCTGCAGTCAAGTTCACCACACTTGTACAAATAGCAGGAACAGGGCTCTTGCTTTTCATATTCAGAGGGTAGGTAGACCTCAGGAGAGTGACAGAGAGCACAAGATACTGCACAGACAGTTTGGTCTCTAGGAAAGAAAGGGAGAGGGAGCCGATGTTTCTTGGGTCCTGCTTTCTTCAGACTCCCAAGGCCTTCATCACTTTGCTCCCTCCTGCATACTGCATACAATTATCAAGATTAGCTGCGTATAACATGAGATAGTAATGATAACTCTCTCGTGGGATTGATTTGATGGGAATTGGTTGAGTTTAGGACATAACTTTAGCATGGTATGCTTAGTGGATTATCAAGATTAGCTGTGTGAACCTATGGAAGAGGGGCAAGATTAGGAATTCAGACACCAGCAACCTGCCAACACCTCTCAAATCACAAATACCTTACTCTAAAAAGGGCACTCGAAACATACATTCTCAGGTAAGAAGGCTAGAAAGCCCAGTGACACCCCTAGTGCCCCACAAGCTGCATCAAAAGAGCCAAATGCCTGCTTGAAACCAAATAAGACCCTTTCAACTCACCTACCACCACATGGCGTCTACCTTATACATGAGTTTCTTAAACGTCCTACCCGTGACCCCGTTTTGCCTGAGAAGGTTTTACATGACCCCATGCCTATAGATGGTCTGTATAAAATAGGGATACAAATCAAATATTTGTGGATAATCATAGGGGAACGTATTTTAAAAAGGATCGTTTGATACATATATAATTTTGCCATTTATTGATAAAGAAAATTTGCCTATTAGTGAGACAGATGTGCTTATTTTACATAAAGAATTAAATCTTTCAGGCACGGTGGCACACACCTTTAATCCCAACACTACTCAGTCAAAGCCAGGTGGAGCCCTGAGTCGAAGACCAGCCAGGGCTACAAAGTGAGACTCTGTCTCAACCCCCCCCATGACCCCCAAATTAAATCTTGGCTGTTAGATACTGCAAGGTATGTAGAGTATCTCCAATATTGCCAACATATTTTAGTGTTGGTCAAAAGTTTGATTTTTTTGTTGTTGTAGTTTTGAGTAAGAGTTTCTCTGTTGTTACTCTGGCTGCTCTGAAACTCATTTTGTACACCAGACCTGCCTTGAACTCACAGAGATCCTGGAGGCCTCTGCCTCCCAAGTGCTGGGATGGAAAGGCGTGTGCCACCACCACCACCACCACCACAGGCTAAAATTTTGACTTTATAACCATCGATGCTGAGAACACCATTTCACATAGACATCCAGTACAAAATGGTAGAAGGATATTTAGGGGCATTTTGGAAATTGTTGGAAATCATACCTAATCCCAAGACAAAATTCATTTGATGATTGTTTTCTGAAACGCAAGCCAGCAATTCAAATGGCAAGGTTTAAAGTCAAATATGCAGACCTGGTACCATCCAAAGACACACTACAGATCCGCGCTGAGGCATGGAAAAACATTTAATGTCTGTGTTTTCATTAAGCCATTTGTGCTTCCACCAGAGCAGAAAACTGTATGTCCAGTAAAAATAGTGCAATTCAGAATGTTCAACAGTCTTGAGTCTAAGCAGAGGTCTCCCTGGCGCTGTTCACTGGTATCGCATGGGGTGCTGACATGCGTTGTGCAGTGCGCCTGTGCCCTGTGTTAGGAACTAAGTATGCAGTGAGGTATAATGCCGTGTGGTTTCCTAATGCCACAAACACCATGTGATTGTGGTTCATCACATGTTTGGTTGTGAATTAATTTTTGGTCATTGCTCTTTCAGAAAGCTTTATTGTTGCCAAGTTTTTTTATGACGTCACACTCAGTTACGCTTCCCCCAGATGCTGTTTTACCGTATCGACCGCGTCTTCGTCGGGTGTGGGATGGCTAGCACCCACTGCTGTCTGTGTTCTTAGTGGACAGCATTGCCACGGAAGGGATGAAGGCCCTGGATCTAATTTGTTTTTGTCCTAGATCTGTTACTGTTTCTCTGCCTGAGTGCCTACGGGAAAAATGAGACGGTGACAGTAACTCTCTCGTGGGGTTGATTTGATATCAGGGAATTGGTTGAGGTTAGCACATGACTTTAGCACGGTATGTTTAGTGGATTAGCAAGATTGGCTGCGTGAACCTAGGTAGTGGTACACTGCTGCTGCTGCGTCTCACTCACCAAGAGGGACAAGGAGGCATTCTCATACATGCAAACTCTGCCAGACCTCAGCAGAGGGAACCACCGTCCTGGCCAGCGCCATACGCAGTCAACAGTGGAACCTTGAGCATCTGAGCTCAGGTGTTTTATTGATTCAGAACTCCTCAGGTGCAGATCATAAGCAATCAACTACCCCCCGCATAAATACAACATCTGCAGACAATACAGAATGCCAAGACTTTGGCTAGCCCCCGACCCAACAGTACATAAAACATTTTATACATAACTAAAAATAAATTTCCAAAACATTTCCCCTTTTCTGTATTAAAAAAAAAATTGCTTTGCCCTTACAACACAATTTAATACTATACTAGCAAAACTGTTTACAAGAGGAACAATCACAAGGGTTGCTAATACACAGGGCCAAATGCTACCAAGCATCTATCAAGCATTTTCACACTGTCTTTGGACAGCAAAAAAACATTATCAATATCCAATTATCTGGAGTTAACTCATGATCATCTGGGCTCCTCCAAAGGGCTTGGGTCACTTCCCTGGCTCTGCCCACTGCATCATACACAGTTTGTCCTCTAGGGTCTGGCTGGCTCACACCATTGATGCTGCTGTTCTTGGTGATCAACCCATGGTACTGGCATCTCAAAAACTGCTGGGGTCTCTTGCTGCAACTGGGCTGCACTTTCACCAGTAGTCTCTCCTGGGCTCTCATCATGGTGTCAAGCTTAACTTCTTTACATGACCCCTTAAATCTGGGCCTTCAACTGCGACTAAGGCCTCCTTTACCAATGGCCTCTCTTAGCCTTTCACAGTGACAAGCCTCACCTGCTCTCCAAAGACCCCTTCATTCCTTCAAAACCAGTCCACATGGGTGACTCTTACAGTACCAAGTTCTGCTAACAGCATGAGATACAACCTTGGCCAGTTCTAGAAGACTATGTGCTGACCCATAGGTTTTATGATAGAGTCTGGTTTGCCAGAAAAACAACTAGTCCTTGTCTGCAAGAAGAGTTCCCTCATGATGTGGAGTTACCGCTCATAGATGGGTTTGTAGGGAAAAAAAAAATTCTCAGTTTAACTGAGTAGCTTTTTGAATCTAAGCTGTGGCCTTCACAACGGGGGGTTCTGGACCAGCGGGAAGAATCTCTGATTGAAACACTCTGGTGCTTTGTTTTTCTTTCTTACCACCACTAAGGGGGAAACACACAACCCTTTCCATAGATTTCAAACACAACATCTTGACCTTCACACACATACAACACAGCTATCAGAAAAGTTAGTTTGTGAACCAGCATGCTACCACCAGTGGCAGGAGGGAGCATCAGCTCCATGATCAGGAAAAGCAGTAGGAACCTTGCTTATATCTGCTCTCAGCTGAATTCTTTATCTCTAAAGGCCTCCGTTCTGTGACTCACACCTCGGAGCTTTTTTCCTCATTTATTAATTAATTTCACAGCTTTTTCTTTTCTTAGAGGCGTATTTCCTTTCTCTCTCCTCTTCCTTCAGCAGGCTTCCATTAATACCTTAGTCTCTATCCTCTGGTAGCTTCCCTGAGTGTACTTTACCGGACTCTGCGGTCTCTGGAATTTCTTTCTTGTTCTTCCTTGTCTCTACGTTGGATGCCCCTGTGATGTCAGTGCCCCTTGTTGCAGGTGCTGTTTGTAGTAGTGCATTGCTATGGTGGCTCAGCAAGAGAGAAGGAGGCATTCTCATGCATGCAAACTCTGCCAGACCTCAGCAGAGGGAACCACCCTGACATACTTAATGGACAGTGGAACCGCGAGCATTTGAGCTCAGGTGTTTCGTTGATTTAGAACTCCTCAGGAGCAGATCATAAGCAATCAACGTCCCCTACGTAAATACAACACCTGCAGACAATATAGAACACCAAGACCTAGGCTAGGCCCTGACCCAATGCATAGAACATTTTATACGTAACTAAAAATAAACTTCCATAACAAACTTATGCTAGCCTATCCCTATAGCTCGGAGCTGTCAATTTCTGCTTTATGATTACACTCAGAACCAGAAGAGGCACTAAATGTCAAGCAATGATACATAGTAGTGGCTCAACATTTGTTTCCTTCCCTGGTAATTAAGTAGCGTTTCATTTGCTGGGGGCACTAGTTGATAGCCGTGTCTTTGGCCTCTAAACGCTAGCTAAAATAAGTACTGTATGGAGCCATCTACTTTCCTTTGGCATCTATCACTTAGCCTAATGCTTTTTCTGACTCAGTAAGTTTAAAAACGGCCAAAGGTCAACACGAGTTACTTTATACAAAACAGAGACTCTCAATAAATGTTAATCGGTTTAACATGATTTTTATTAGAAGTGGTTGTCCTCAGTCTTTCAAGGAAGACTGTGTTATACTTCTATAGTCTTTAAAAAAGAAGAGAGGAAAATTGTAGCATTTGAGGGGCTGTTTATAATAGAAAAAATAAGAGTAAAGGAGCTGGAGAGATGACTCAGTGGTCAAGAGTGTGAAACTGCTCTTACGGAAGACCCCAGTTTGTGAGTAGCCGTGTTAGGCAGCTCACAGCCACCTGCAATTCCAGCTCCAGGAGATCCGACACCCTCTTCTGACCTCCAAGGCACCTGCATGTATGTTCTAGGCATACATGTGAGCATGCACACACACATACATACACATATACACACACATATACATATGCACATACATACACACACACATATACATATATATGCACATACATACACACACACACATTCACACACACACACACACACACACACACACACACACACACACACACTGAAAAAAATCTTTTAAAATAGTAGTGTTTGGAAACTTCCATAGCTCTCTGGAGGGATCAAGTCTTGGGGCTGTAGATAGTTTGTGTTGCTGTGTTGGGTAGCATTCCATCTTTTTACGTGCTTGGTTGGCTTGTCTTCAAGGGAACCTGATGCAATCAAACTTCGTTCCACGTGGCTACACTTCTGCCTTCTGTTCTCACTTCCGTCCTGTTCTCAGTGGCTACTGCTAGCAACCTTAGCCCCATACCGAGGCCACCTCTTTTCCTCATTTATTCATGTGCCCTCTTCTAGCAGCACTGATTAGAGGTCTAGATGCACTGACCCAAGACCAGGCCATTCTGGATGCTCTGTCCTCCTGACACTGTTAACTGTGTTTTCCTGGTTAGTTGAGAGTTTCCCGGGATGACTCTACACCAGTGGTTCTCAAACTTCCTAATGCTGCAACCCTTTAATACAGTTCCTCTTGTGTGGTGACCCCCCCAACCATAAAATTATTTGTTGCTACTTCATACTGTAATTTTGCTACTGTTATGAATCGTAATGTAATTATCTGATATGCAGATGGTCTTACGTGACTTCACAGGGTCATTAGACCCCAAAGGGGTCATGACCCACAGGCTGAGAACTGCTGCACTAAACCCTTTGTAGAAGTGAAGATTTGTGAAGAAAATGACAACCTTTGATTTACCAAACTTAGAACTAGTAGTTAGAGTTTGCAAAGCCAAACGTATTTGCTAATCCCGCAGACATGCTGAAGATCGCTGTGTGCTTATCCCTAGGGTATAAGCAGTCATCCATCCTCCCTGACTATGATTGAGAATCTTCTTTTGTAAGGATTAGAGAAACAGTGTCACTGTTTATTTGCTTGTTTTGTTATTGGTGACCTTGGTAGATCTCAAGCTACTAAAACAATGACAGTTGCTCAGCATTCTCTAACTCCTGGGGCTTCTGGTGTGTGTACAACTCTAATTGAAATGAATATGGAATACATTTTTTCCATAGTTCTGTATTAGTTCTATATTATTACCCTTCAAATTCCTAATTTTAATGTTGAATCTTCACAAATCATAGAGCTCACATCAATTATAGTAGTTACTGGCCCAGGCCAAACTTGGGGTGTAGACGGCTATCTTGATGTACCCCACATGGGCTTGGTTTCCTCCCAGTAGTCCCTGAAATGCATAAAAACTGCCTCATGATTTTCCCCAAGGACCTTACTGGACTCGCCCAGCCCCTCCTTCCTGAAGCTTGGAACTATGCGGTGGTCTCCACCCCACCTTCGTTTGATTTATTGTTTGTTCCGTAGTGCACTCTTTCCAGTTGATTGTAACTGGCAGACAGCCAGAAGCCTCCTCTGCCAAAGATGGAAGCCTGGCCCAAGCAGGTTGCCCTCTAAAACTATGAGTTGACCCAGAAGCTTGCCATTCCGTGGGGAACTTCCTCCGTAGTACTTGATTACGTTGGATGCCTAGTGAGTATTTCCCAGCCTCTGTGCACTTTGGAGAAATAATCTGACCCACTCTCGAGTTTCTATGGCCCTAATGGAAAATCATATTTAGAGTTTCACAGAAAAATAAACAGAACCCTCCCATTGCCTCCCGCCTACCTACCCTGCATCTTTCCCTTTGGAAATATAGCCAATCATTTGTTTCTGAGGCCAGATGGCACAGAAATCACCCTTCGTTCATGTTAAGGTCGTCAACTGTTGCTGTCTTTCCGAAGAGTGCTTGTAATATATTTCGGGTCCACTTAAAAACCCTGGGAATTTCCTCTTCCTCTCGTAGGAGTTAATCCTAAAGACATGACCAGATGTGCAGCAAAATTCTTGTGCAAAAATATCACACAGAATTTCTGTACTGAAAAACAACCAGGAGACAGTCTAATTATCCAAAACAAGATTACAGTGAAGCAGTACCTCAAAACGATCAAATATCGTAGAGCCAGTAATTTATGGTTTTGAGTAATATTTTTAAAATTAAAAAAAAATTCCAAAATTTTTATTTTGGAGTAAGGTATGGAAGTTGTATTAGTCAGATTTCTCTAGCAGAACAGGACACCACACACACACACACACACACACACACACACGATTTATTAGAGTGGCTTACAGTTTATGATCCGTCTACTCCAACAGTGAATGGCTGTCTACTAATGAAGGTCCAAGAATCCAGTAGTTGTCCAGTCCGTGAGGTTGGATGTTTCAGCTGGTCTTCAGTATATATCAGAATCCTAAAGAAGTAGGCTCCAGTGCCAGTGAAGGAATGGACTTGCCAGTGAGAGTGAGAGCAAGCAGCTCTTTGAGAGTCATCTTCCTTCTTCCACGTCCTCTATACAGGCTGACAGCAGAAGGTGTGGTCCCGGTTAGAGGTGGATCTTCCCACCTAAAAAAATATAAATTAAACGCAAATTTTTGTATCTGAAAGATCCAGATTAGAAGTGGGTCCTACTTCTAACAATTTAATTAAGAAAAATTAATTTAAAAAAATTAAGAAAAAAATCTCTCACAGGTGTATCCAGCGATTTGGGTTTTAGTTAATTCCAGACATAGTCAAGGTAACAACCAAGAATAGCCATCACAGGAGTTGAGAAAGCACCCATATCCATAAGATAAACTAACAATAATAAAAAACTTACTTTAAAAATAAAGAATGTTGATCTGCTACTTTAAAGGACAGCATCCCAACTTTATAAAAAGAGGAAAAACATTTTCATTTAGTCATGATTAAAGCAATCATAAAAATATAGTTTCTGTTTATCTCTGGGCACCATATTTACTGGCAATTTTTAAAATGCATTATTTCATGTTTTTCAAATATGCTACAATAAATATGTTGCTTTCCTAATCAGAAAAACAAAGCCAATTGTTTCTATTTGTTCATAGCAATCAGGTCCAAAAATACAAAAAACAAAACCACCAAAAGCCTTCAGCTGTTTTTCTCTAATCATTCACCTTTCTCATTGGTGTAGACAGAAGCAAGCCAGGGAGCTGAAGAGATGTCTCTGTGGGTAAAGCGTGAGTATGAAGGTCTGAGTTCTAATCCCCAGCTGCTAAAAGGCTGGGTACAGCAGTGCGCGCCTGTAATCCCGGGACTGTAAAGTAGACTCAGGAGGATCCCTAAGACTTTCATGACCAGCCAGTCTAGTTAACTTGTGGGCTCTAGGTTCAGTGAGAGACCCTGTCTGAAAAATTAAAATGAAGAGCCGTTCAGATGACTCCACAGGTAAAGGTGTCATCCAGGTCCAATGACCTGAGTTTGAGCCCCAGAACTCTTGTAAAGATGGAAGGAAATGACTCCATAAAAGTCATCCTCTAGGCCAGGCAGTGGTGGCGCACACCTTTAATCACAGCACTCAGGAGGCAGAGGCAGAGGTAGGCAGATCTCTGTGAGTTCGAGGCCAGCCTGGTCTATAGAGTGAGTTCTAGGACAGCCAGATTACAACAGAGAAACCCTGTCTTGGGGGAGAAAAAAAAAAAAGTTGTCCTCTGACCTTTACACATAGACCATGGCACCTCATACCAGACGAAAAGAAAGGGAAGAAGAAAGCAAAGGACAGAATAAACATTAAGAGTAGGGGAAAAAATCCAAATCCTTCCTGTAACTGAGAAAGGTATCTCCTCTCCCTGCCCTCATCCACCATTTTCAATGAAACAGTCACAGCACATGGGGAAGGCTCCGAGTCTAATCACCGGCATCAGTGTGTGTGTGTGTATGTAAGCACGTTTGCTGGAACTTGAATGGTAGCCAGCCTTGTAGGGGCCACATCCTTGAAGAAAACTGACTTTCCCTTTCTGCCAATAGCCAATAGGTGGGACTTTGTGACCACATCCCTGCTCCATATTGGGATTTTGCCTGGCTTGATCTTTCACAAGTCTCATGCATCCTGCTAATGACCACCATGAGATTATGTGTACTACTCTCCTATTGTGTCTTGAAAACACTATTTCATTGTGGTCATGTTGTTCACGTTGGGCGTCAGCTGTTGTTTTTAGTTTTCTGTCTCCCCTGGCACGTTCCGCCACAGCCCTATCCCGGCCTGGAGCTGGCTGGGAAGTCGCTCGGTTCCCGCCCTGGCCAGAGGTGAGAAAAGGCAAGCCGAGAGCCATGGGGAAGCCCCGGGGAACGCGGGTTCCTAGGACTGCATGGCGCCGACTGATCCCGCTTGCTGAGAACGAACACGAGAGAACATGAGACGGAGACGGCATCTGGTGGACCCGAACTCGAACCCAAACTCCTTTATTCCGAGCGATCACCCCGATAAATAACCTCTTCCCATAAGGGCGTGGCTTCTCCCCTCGATCGGGGAAGCCTTAATTAGCATGGCAGGGGGAGGGGCGTAGCTGGCCAACCCCCACAATATCCATGGCCTTTGCAGAGACAAAGGTGTATGATTCACCACGAGGCAGGCAGACATTTTGCCAATCTGTTTACTGAGTTAGCAGCTTCCAGGGCTTTAAGAGTAAAGGAGACTCCGGAGTGTCCTGCCAGCCCCTGGGGGCGAGGACCGCTCGTGCTACAACTTCACTCTTTAGCCTGGAAGCCCTACATAGTCACCCTCTGCCTCTGGTTCTCACGATCTCTCCACCCTCTCTTTTGTAAGATCCCTGAGCCTTAGGAGAAATGGGTCTGATGCAGATGTCCCATTTAGGCTGAGCTCTCCACAGTCTCTTATTCTCTGTACCATGACCAGGTATGGGTCCCTGTGTTAACTGCTGTCTACTGCTGAAAGAAGCTTCTCTGATGGAGGTTGAGAGATTCATGAATCTCTGGGTACAATGATAAGTCATTAGGAGTCAGCATAATACTGTGCCTATTTAGTAGGATAATAGTAGCAGGTTCTGCCTTAGGGCTGATGATGTATCTAGCCACAGGGCCTGATAACAGTGCTAGGCATGAATTCTGTCGTGTGCAGTGGGCCCTAAATCCAATCAGAAAGTGGTTGGTTACTCCAATAACATTTGTGCCGCTATTTCACCAGTGTACCTATCCTGTCAGGAAGGTTTTATTGTAGTTCACAGGGTTCATAGTTGGGTACAATTGATGATTAAGTTCTCCTCCAGTAACATGCATAGCAGCTTCTAAAATGATGAACGCTAGCCAGTGAGGACAAAGTTTCCAGGCTTGTACCAGCTTGAGGTCTCTGTGTTTCCTGATGAAGTGCTTTCAGCAGTAGAGTGTCATCATCAAAGCCAAGAGTAATGACAGTAGCCTGTAATGTTTGGGGTGTATGGGGCCCCATTGACCAACAATTCCAAAAGAAGTAACCCATTACCGACACTAGACTTTTATTTGCTAGCCTGTGGTGTCTAACAGAGGCGTTTCCATGTGTTATAGGGTAACTGTATTTAAACTCTTTTTATGTGTGTATATATATGTATATATATGTATATGTGTGTGTGTGTGTGTGTGTGTGTGTGTGTGTGTGTAGGAAGTTTCTACAATAGTAGGTTTTTTTTTATATGTATATGTATATATTTTAGGAAGTTTCTACAATAGTAGGTTTTCACATGACTTTCTCACAAGTCTCAAATGTTAGTTATTTCTCCTCCCACTCTGTTATCTACTCTGACCTCCCATCCCCCACCCAGGCACTATGGAAATCAGTATGGCATGGCAGTTCCTCGGAAAACTAGAATAGGTCTACCTATGATCCAGCTATACCACTCTTGAGTATATACACAAAGGACTCCAAAGTTCTGCCACAGAGATACTTGCTTGTCCATGGTCATTGCTGCTCTATTCATAATAACCAGGAAATAGAAACAACATAGATGTCCATCAGACTGAGGAGTGGGTGACTGTAGTTGTCAGATGTGAATGCAGATGTTGATGCTGATTCACCCGGATGTAGATGTTGGTTCAGGACAGAGGATAGTTTATTCTTTTGTCTAATTAAATCACTGGTTCTAGCCCAGAGCCCTTGAGCTCTCAAGCTTTTCAGACACTTTACTTTCTGCTCTTAATCCTTGGACCGAATGGCTGCAGTAGAACATTTAACCTGCTAGCCTGTACCTAGAAGGCTTCAGCCTTAGCCTTCTGAGACCTACTGCTGACTGAGCCACTCTGACTAGCTCCTCCTGCACTCTGACTCTTCTGGTTCAACTCACTCTCTGTTCTGGGCTTCTTCTGCAGAGCTCTGTGTCTCTGCCTGAGCTCTCACTGCTCCATCCTGCCTCTGTAACTGACTGCTTCAACTTACTGCTCTGTAACTTATTCCAGCCTCAGCTTCTAGAACTCCTCCTCCATAATTCACTCTTCAACTTACTCTGTAACTGCTGTGAAAAAAAGAAAAGAAAGAAAGAAAGAAAAAGAGCAATCCTCCTGCCTCCGTGTCCTCAGAGCTGGGAGTACTTGTAAATGCCATGGTTTCTAGCCCGTCTGTGATACTTTTCAATTACGTCTTATTTTATACTTTACTTATTCCCCTTTTGATAATAAAGATAAATTTATACACTCTTCACACTAGGCAACTTTATTAGCTAAGATTTTTGCCTAAATTGTACCATATCTTAAAAAAAAAAAAAATGTTACCTAATTCATCTGAGTAAAAGGGAACAGCCATAACTGTCTACCCAAGATGGCTGTGACACTTTTGCACTTGTAAGTTTGGTTCAGTCGTCACTATGAGCAAGCATCTGTCACATCTGTTAGTGTGATAAGATTGAAGAGCAGTCATCTCCCCTGTTCCTCATAGATAACGCTCCCAGCCCGAAGCATTAGAATCTGTCTGTCCAGTGGAAGGCCTTGCCAGGTTGAATGAAGTCTCTGGGAAATGCTGCCCAGGCCTTGAATGCTGTTGTGCCATCCCAAGTAGATCACAGTGATGAAACCAACCTTCAAGCCTCCACCTGACCCGGCACTTCTAACTACGCAGAGTATAATCTTGCCACTGACTGCAGGGCAGATACCCGGTGGAACAATGACCCTTGTGTCTTGCTTCCGTGTGATCCTAAGACCAAGGAGGAACTGAGCAGATAGACTTGAGCTGGGGGAAACCCAACCATGATTATATTCATTTTATGATAAGGAAACAGGAAGCCAGAGAAGTCAGCCATTTGCCCAGGGGCCATGCAACCGAGCATCATTTTCTCGGGTCGGGACAGCCATGCTTGGTATTGGAGCATTTAAATCTTAGCATGAGAGACGCCCTGGACTTGGAAGACTTAAGCAAAGAAAAAGAATGTAAACTATCTCACTAGTTTATTTATTTATCCAGAGACGCGGCTAGCCATGAACGCCTGATTTGCTGGCGTCAGCTTCCGGTCGTGGCTGGGATTCCAGACGCGAGTCACGGAATGAAAACCGGAAGAAAAAAGGAAGTGTGGGACAGCTCCTAGGTATGCTGGAGGAGAGAGGGAGAGCGTAGTCAGAGGCACAGACCTCTGGGAGCGTCCAGAGTGAAGGTGACCCTGAGCAGGGTCATGTTCAGAGAAAGGGGTGAGGAGAGAGGAGAGAGGGGAACCAGGCACAGCAGCCAAGAGGAAAAAAGGTAAAAGGGTGGGTAACCAAAATGGCTGGATTATATAGGGAAGAGCGTTTGCGGGAAGGGCAGCCCAGCCCCTGTGCTGGAGAGCTCAGGGTAGGGGGTAGGGTACGCCAGACATAAACCTGTAACAGGTAGGGACTGATGGATGCTGGGAGAACCTGGAGACTCAGGCCTGCTTTGATATGTTAAATACGCACCCTCACCCATTTCTCCTAGGTTTGCGGCCCAACAGTCACCACACCAAGGTAATACCTCATGAGTAATTGCTACTTATTTTCGTGTGTGTGTGTGTGTGTGTGTGTGTGTGGTATGTACACATGCACTCACGTTCACATATGAGTACAGGTGCCCACAGGCCACAACATGTGTGGGAAACTGTTAAGGGCTAAAGTTATGTTTTAAGTTTTAATTACTGTGCCTAAGAGATCTATAAAACAAAAAGATAATCCCCACTGGCCCAAAGACAAATAACTTCCTGCAGTGCTGGGGCTGTTCCTGTGCGATAACAGGCCAGGTGTTTTTGATTCCCTAAGCAAGCCTGGATAATTCAATGACTCTGGATGTGCTAAATCCCTTGTAGGTGGGAGGGGGATACCCAGGCAGGAATTACATCAGATTGTATGCTTGTCTCTGATTGGACCTGGTGGGAAATGTGTATCTTTATGGGTTTTGCCTTTACATGCATCTGCAAAGTGTGAATTGTCCCCATTTTGTGGAACCCCAGAATGTGACTCAGGGCCTTTCTGTGGGAACCTCAAAATAGTCCTGCCCACTGTCTATTATTACTGGCCAGTATTAAATCTTGCTACAAATTTGGCTCAAAAGCTGTGGTAATGGGCTTATTCTCAACCAGTGAGATTAACAAAACAATCCTGGCTGCCAGTCCTCCCTTTCCACCTGGTTTAAGGTCTCTCTGTGTTTGCTGCCGCCTCTGTCAGGCCAGCTGGCTCTTGAGCTTTGGTGGGCAGGGGAGGGTGGGTATCTCATCTCTACCTTCCATCTTGCCCTAGAAGCATGAAGATCACAGATACGCACTATAGTGCCGGAGTTTTATGGAAATCCTGAAGATTTCGATTTAGGTATTTATGCTTGTGTGGCAACTGCTTTATCCACTGAGCCCAGTAACTAGTACATTTTTATTCAACTACATATTCAATTAAATGTTCTTGGTTACTAAATTAAATAAAACACGTCATTCAAGTTAATTTTACCCTTTGCCGCTTTAAAGACGATCATTTGGGTTGGAGAGATGACTCAGCAGTTAAGAGCTGTTCTTCCAGAGGTCCTGAGTTCAATTCCCAGCAGCTCACAACCATCTATAATGGGGTCTGATCCCTTCTTCTGGAATACAAGTGTACACACAGAGCACTCACTCATAAATAAATCTCTTTAAAAAAAAAAAAAGGTTCTAGAGTCTCATTCCTAAAAATAAATTAATGAATAAAGATGATCAATTATCATTTATTTTTTGTGGTGCTTAGGATTGAATCTGAGGCTAAGCAAGCAGTCTACTGCTGAAGTTCACCCCAGCCCATGGTAACTAGGAACTTTCAGGTATGAACATGACTCATTTGGATTTGTGTTGGCTAGCAGTGTCCCAGAACCAAAATAGCATTAACATGGAGAAAGCAGGCACCCCCTTATTGCTCTTTATTGTATGCTGCAAAGACTACATCCCTTTACAAATTGAAGGCTTGCTTCAAGTCTGCATCCAGCAAGTCTCCGTCCATGTTTTCCAATGGCTTGGGTGATCATTAATATCCAGATTCAGAGTTTTCTCTTAGTAGCATTCAGGGTCAAGCCTGGAGCCTGAATCCTACTAGGCAAAGTTTCTGCCATTGAACTGCACTGCCAGCCCCGTAACATATTTATTTTTCAGATTAATTAATTTATTGATTGATCATTTGTTTTTATGTGCAATGATGTTTTGCCTACATGTATGTCTGTGTGAGGGTGCCAGATCCCCTGGAACTGGAGTTATAGACAGTTGTGAGCTGCTGTGTGGGTATCGGGAATTGAACCGAGGTCCTCTGGAAAAGCAGCCTGTATTTTTAAAGTAAGGTGTACATATTGCTTTTTTCTACCCATAATACTGTTAAACATTTACAAGGCTAAAGTACAGGCTAAGCCTAACTACTGTGTGTACCGGGAAACCAAAAACAACGTGTATGACTCACTAATTGCAATATTTGCCTCATGGCAGTAATCTAGAGCGAAAAGGTCAGCATCTCCCAGGTGTGCCTAGGCTACTATAAAGTTTCCCAATAGGCTGTGGTCTCAAAACCCATTTTCCTCTCCACCCCTCACCTCCAGTCCCGACCTCCGCACCTTTGCTTGCGTGGTCCAGGTGTATAAACACACTGCCGGGGCTGGCAAGATGGTTCAGTGATAAAGGTGCTTTCTGTAAAGCCTGACATCTGGTCCCTGTCACAAGGTAGAAACAGCAAGTGACAGTGACTGCAAGCTGTCCTCTGACCTCCTCCCTTACATTGTGGCATGTGCACCCTTCCCCCAACACGTGTATGTAAATGTGAAAAAAAAAAAAAAACCCTGAAAAACACTGTTAAGTTTCCACCCAGATTCCTAGTTGAGGGGGATGGGGCATGATTTCTTAGTCCTATGTTATTTGAAATCTTATGATGCAGTTTGTAAATAGCTCGTCAGAAATCTGCAACCAGAGCCAAGATCCCAAAAGTGCCTGCCTTAAAAGCCAGGCGTCAGGAGAATGCACTTATTCATAAGCTCATCCCAGGCGCCAGGGAGGGGTGCGCTGACATTCAGGCAGGAAGCACACACAAGGTAATTCATTCCCACCGAGCATGGGGTGTGATGTGAATTATTCATGGATTCCTCTACATCGTCCTCGTCCTCGCCTTGAGAGTTGACAACAGGGCAGGACCCAGAGTGCCTTCAGACTTCCCTGCTGAGCATCTGGACACAGACAAGGTCAACACCCTGTCCTGGGATGGGGCTGTCTTTCCTGTGGCAAACCACTGACACCCAATTGGCCACTGCTATTCATGCGTCTGTCCTACAGAAGTTGGAGAACTCACCCAGGAGCAACAGCTGCAACTCTAGATGATTTATGAAACTGATATATGCTGTACCTCTTTTCACAAAGGACCCCTGGGTGCCATGTAAAGAGAGAGCCACGCAAGACAAGTGTCCTTTGTAGAATTTTCAAAATTGTGCTATGGCCAGAAAGAACAAATGTATTCAGAGCCCAAATAGTTACAGAGATGAAGGCCTTAATCTGTAAGGTAGCAGAGCATGGTGGAGACTGTACCCAACTGAAGAGCCTGGACCCATCTGCCAAGCCAGCTGCTGCTAGACACCCAGCAGGTTGCAGCCTTGCGAAGACGTGCTTCGTGCTGCAAAATTTTCTGGTCATAAAAAGTCAGGTTCTCAGATTTTAATTTAGACATCTGAATTTTTTTCTAATGTTGGGTTGGACAGACCCATCAATTAATTGATCCAATTTAGCTGGGCTGAATTATCTGTTTCTCTAATTTTAAATTCACTTATTTTTTCAGGCTCTCTGTCTGTCTGTCTTTCGTCTGTCTGTCTGTGTGTGTGTGGGGGGGTGTTTGTATATGCCACAGCATGCGTGTAGAGGTCAGGGATAACATCCCACGTACGTTCTCAGTTTCTACCTTGCATGAGCCAGGGTCTCTTGTTTGCTACTGCGTGTGTCAGGCCAGCGGCCTGCAAGCATCCGGGGATTCTCATGTGACTCGTTCCCTCTCATCATAGGAACACTGGGGTTACAGAGGCATGCTACCATGCCTGGCTTCCATCAGGGCTCTAGGGGATCTGAACTCGAGTCCTCATGCTTGCACAGCAAGTGCTTTAGCCACTGAGCCCTCCATCCAGCCCGCAGATGGGAGCTTTTCACGGGAAGGAGCTCTAGCCTCTTCCGCTGTGTTCGCTTCCTTCCCCAGTGCGAGACGTTTGTACCAATTACAGTTTCCAAAACCAGGCACCAATTTAACAAGCCCATAAATTGTTCCAGATTGTTCTTCCTAGGTTCTCCTTGTGTCTCCAAGTTCTCTAGACAGTAAGTGAGGAGAGGAAGCATGGACAGGAGCCAGCATTGCCCCTGAAACCACACCCCTCATCTCTAAGAAAGTGTGGACCTGTTTTCTTTTCCATATTCCATCCTCTGTACTACCGGGGTGTTGCCAGTGTGGCAGACGCTTGCTCAGGAGTCCCGGGTCCCGACAGGCTTTGTTTTGAGACATAACTAGAGCCAGGGCTTGTGAGGGAGACCTCGCCCTGCCAGGCTTCTGGGTCTCTACATCTCACCACCTTTGGGAGCGCTCTTCTTTGCCTGTGGCTTGTTTGCATACGGCATTTTAAACATCTTAAAGTTGGTTATCCAGCCCCCGTTTCTGCCTCACCCACCCAGCTGCCCACCTAAGCCTCCCCTCCATTATTGCCCTCACCTCTTATATCACGGCATTCTGTGTTCTACTACCTCCCCCCATTCAGGTCTCTCTTCACTCTGCCCACCAACGGTCGCTTTCTCCATCCCTGGTGCTTTCTCCATTCTACAAGTGTTCCAGACTAAATACTCAAATCTGAAGATTCAGTGCTAGGCCCCACACGAGAGTGAGAACATGAGATGCTTTTCTTTCTGGGTCAGGGTTACTTCATTCACCTGCAGATTTCATAATTTTATTTTTCCTTTATAGCTGAATACAGTCCCATTGTATGTCGATCTCACATCATTATCCATGAACTGATGGCTACATGGGCTGTTCCCATTTCCTACCTCTTGTGAATGGAACAGCAGTGAACGTGGATGTGCACATGTACATCCTCGGCAGTAGGAAACAGAATCCTTCGAGTACGTGTTCAGGAGGGATACAGCTGCGTCATACGGAAGATCTATTTCTGGTTTTCTGAGGAACCGCCACCCAGGTTTCCACCGTGGCTACACCAATTCGCAGTCCCAAGAGTGCGTAAAGGTTCCCAGTACCCAAAACCTTTCAGTAGAATTTAGGTAAATGTCCTTTTGACTTTCACAGACACTTTGTTTAGCTCTTTGTACTCTTCTTGTCACATGGATATACAAATTACTTTCAGGTAGCAAGAAGTAGATCCTGATTGCTTTTTATTTTGACAAAAGCTATATATTTACAGTATACAACCTAGTTTTTATGTCTACATGCACTGTGGAATGGCTGCATGAAGCTAAAAACCTGCTATTTCAAGTATACAGTATTGTCTTAGTCACTGTTCTATTGCTGTGAAGATACGCCATGACCAAGGCAGCTCTTATAAAAGAAAGCATTTAGTTGTGGGCTTGTTCCCAACTAAATTTCAGAGGCTCCGTCCATTATCATCACGGAGGGAAGCATGGCAGCAGGAATGACAGACATGGTGCTGGAGAAGTAGTTGAGATCGCGTCCTGATCCTCAGGCAGAAGGGGAGCTAGATGCTGGGCTTGGCATGGGATTTTGAAACCTCCAGTGATGCACTTCCTCCCACAGAGCCACACCTCTTAATCCTTCTAATCCTTTCAAATAGTGCCACTCCCTGGTGACTAAGCACTCAAAATATATGAGTCTATGGGGGCCATTCCTATTCAAACCACCATAAATTATTGTTATTAACTGTAGGCACCAAGCTGTAAATAAATCTCTTGAATTTGTTCCTTGTATCCAACAGGCAGTTCGTGTCCTTTGGCTAACGTCTACCCATTCCCCTCCCATTCTCCTGCTCCTAGGCTTTGAAACCTACTGGTAGTTCAGTGTTCCCAGGGTTCATACACAACTGAGATCCTGTAGTATAGGGTTTGGCTTATTTCACTTAGTTCCATGTTGCCAATGACAGGATTCCCTTCTTTTCCCAGGCTAAATTGTATTTCATCGCACATACACACCATGTTTGTTTTCTTAATCATCCACTGATGGACGTGTAGATCACCTCGGCATCTTGACTGCTGTGAACGATGCCACAATGAACATGGGAGTGCAGATGCCTCTCCAACACCCAGATTGTATCTCCTTTGGATAAATACCCAGTATTTGAGATTGATGGGCCATCGGGTAGCCCTTGTTGAATTTTCTGAGGAACCTCCATTCCGTCTTCCACAATTTACTAATGTATCCACCACCAAGACCGCAACGGCGTCCTCTGTTCCCCTCGCTGCTTTTTGTCGATGCTCACCAGCTGGAATTTTAGGAACTACTCTCTTATTGCAATAAATGTGCCTGTGCTTTTGGGGAATTGAAAGAGGATGGTTGCATTTTCAGGAAATAGACTGAGAAACAGTCAGTGAAGCAACATTTGCTTGCACCTACGCTCATGCAAGTCCCAACAGGCTGCAGGAAGTCTGCTGGGGTCATCCATTCGTGGACCACATGGAAAGTCCACATGACACTGATGGGAGCAGGTGGCTCACTCCATGGGTCAATATACTGGAAGAACAACTTCCTGTAAAATACTGTTTCTGGATGGAAAACGCAGAGGTTTCTGTCGCCTGAGTTCCTGCCACATGTTTAGAATTTGCTGTGTCTAGGTGTAATCACCCAGTCTAGAAGCTGGTGGGACTTCCTTATCTATAGCTAGTAACTCCAGTAAAGAAAGTACCCCCCTCCTCTTGGGAATAAAAGAACAGCCTAACCTTTTAGGATTTGACATGCACACATTTTTGCCTCTGTGTTTTGTCTTGGGTCATAAAAACATTTTAGGGTTTTTTTGTTTGTTTGTTTGTTTTAAGAAAGGGTTTCACTAAGTAGCCTTGGCTGGCCTGGAACTCATTCTGTAGATCAGGCTGGCCTCAAACTCACAGAGATCTGCCTGCCTCTGCCGCCTGAGTGCTGGGATTAAAGGTGTGCACCACCACACACAGACTTGTTTTTGCAATCTCTTAAATTGACTATCTTCAGAAAATATATTCAACATTATGATGATTAGTTTTTGTTCTCAACTTGACACAACCTAAAAATCACCTGGAAAGAGAATGTCAACAAAGGTAGGTCTATATTGGGTTGGCCTGTGGGCATGTCTGTGGGGGATTGTCTTAAGTTAATTGATATGGGATGACCCAGTCCATCATGGGTGCCACCATTCCCTAGGCAGTGAGTCCTGGACTGTATAAAAGTGGCGAAATCAAACTGAGCTTAAGCAAGTGAGTGAGAATTCATGTATTTATTTCTCTCTGCTCTTGATTGTGGATGTGCGATGACTAGGTGTTTTAAGTTCCTACCACCCTGACTTCCTGCATATAATGACTGTAACTTGGAATTGTAAGATAGACCACCCCACCCCTAAACAGCCTTTTGTCAGGGTGTTTTATTCATAGCAACGGAAAAGTAACTGGGACATGTCCTCTTAGACGCTGTCCAACTACGCTGTTGTTACTCCATACTTTGTGATTTAGTTTTGTCGAGCAGCCTTAAGTTCCAGCTTAAAGTACACTGTAGGGTCTACATTTGTGTACTTGTGTGCATGTGCACATGTGTGTGCCCCTAAGCTATGTCTTGACGCTTTGAGTTTGTATTCTGGGTTCGCATTGCCTCTCCGTCCTGTGACTCAAGTGTGGTGCACAGCTCTTGCTTCAGACACCACGGTTTTTCTGAGTACATGTCCAGGCATATTGTGATCGGGGCTATGGCTGATTCCCTACCAGTTCCAGTCCTCCAATCTGCTTCTCTGGATAGCTGATTATACAGAAAAAACATCATAGTGACTGAATCTCCCAGGAATGTGTCATCTTGTCATCTTCAGTTCTGTGTCCCCTGGCTTTGCTTCCCTTTATGCTCATCACATTTTTATGGTGACTGGAGCGAGAATTCTGACAATCTGTCCCCTAGCCACAGTCAATGGGTATAACACTGTGCCCCTGGCTGGTGCTGGCCATCATACATCTTTATCATGCCTCGCTATTGGACCATGTTTGTCTAATTAGCTTCCTCCCCTGGGGTCTTACAACTGGTGATGAGAAAGCATGGGTGTCCACTAGCAGATGAAACTAGAAGGGGAAGCTATTGAGGAGAGGAGAGCTGAGGGAGGGAAGAGGTTCCGATCACCTGGGAGTCCCTCCGTCCTTATTCTCCTGGGGCCTCTAATCGAAACCCCTCCTTTTTGTTAAATTTTGCTCTAATTGAGTCCTTCCTCTTGCCATCCACACCGTCCCAATCATCACAATGAGGTTAGATGACATGCTGCCAATAAAAACAAGCTACATACACAGCCAGTGCATTCTCTGCCAGGGCCGTGTGCCTGAAGACCTTTTAGAATTCACCCAGGATGGGCATTTCTGTCTCTCAGCCAAGATGGCCCCACCACGTGTCATTACTGTAATCATAGCTGTGACTTGGAGCCCGCCAGTGTCCACTGGCGTTCTAGGGAGTTCTTTCTTTTTTAAGTACTTTAAATTTGGGGTTAGGGAGTGGGTTTTTTGGTGGTTGTCAAAGATGTCTAAAAGCATTCCGCATTTCTTTTTTCGAGATTCATCTTTTATATACACTCCCAGACAGTCTCCCAAGGTATTGGTCGCAATCACTCTCCCACTGGTAGGGTAGGAGATATCAACAACCTTTTACGTTCATTTTTATATTAGTCACTTTTTTATCAGTAGATGATATGTGGACATCACATTACACTTTTAGTTTTCATCTTCCTAATTACAAAGAAGCTTGTGCACTATTTTGGGATTTTTTTAAGAAAAATTCTGGGTATGTATGTGTGTGTGTGTGTGAGTGTGTGTGTGTGTGTTTGTGTGGTACGATGTGTGTGGTCTGTATGTTTGTGTATGTGCACACGCATGCGGTGCCTGAACAGGCCAGAAGAGGGCATCAGATCCCCTGGAGGTGGAGTTATAGACAGCTGTGAGCTTCTGGATGTGGGTGCAGGGAACTGAGCTCAAATCCTCCAGAAGAGCAGCAAGCACTCTTGACCTCTGAGCCACAGGCTGAGGTCATGAGCCTTTGTCATAATGAGGACATAGGACACATGAAAGGAGATACATGTCCTCCAGACAGCTACAGTGCACAGGGAAAGGGATGAGCAAAAGCTGAAATATGAGCTGCAGTCACCGTGAGCAATAGGTATCATACCCAAAATAGGGGAGCTGGGGCTATTTCCATTGGTTTCTGTTACTATAACAAAATGCCTGAGGCTAGCTAATATATAAAGAAACAGGATGATTAAGCTTACAGGCTTACAGTTTTGGAGGCTGAAAGGCTGAGACTGGGTGGTCTTATCAATCTTGGCTCTGGTGAGCCATCAAGATGGGCAGCATGAGAGAGAGCAGCACATAGGACAAGAAGCCAGTGACTTGGAGGAGGTAGGCTCCCTGCTTTCAAAATAACAGATTCACGCAGAACTAATAGAAGTCCCCTAAGAACTGGGTTAGACCCAGAGCTAGCACATGCATGTAATCTCAGATCAGGAGCAGAGGCAAAAGGAGTACGTCTGGAGGCCAGTCTTGGCTCAGCAAGAGAAATTAGCCTGGGCTCCCCCAATGAGTCTCTGTCTTATACAATAGGGTCCAGGGTTGTATTTCTGTGGTAGCTCGTTTGAGTAAGGCCCTGGGTTTGAACCCCAATACAGAAGAAAGAGCCCATAGTTAGGTCCTTCTGAGGATGGTGTTCTTTGGATGCTGTCACCTTCCACTAGGCCCCACCCCTTGGGGGTTCCACTACTTACCATTGCCACATTGGGGCAAACTTACAACACAGGACCTCTTGGGAGACAGACCTATCCAAAACTATAGCAGAGATGAATTTCGGGGAAGATGATAAATTTTTTTCTAGAAGGGAAAGGGGTGGCACCTGGGCCCTCCCATCCCTCTGAGAGAGGATGCTCTGGACTGGCTGTGTCAAACTCTGTGTTCGGACAAAGAAGCAGCAAGTAACTGGGACTCCAGATGCAGACATGGGGACAGAAGTCGGGTTCAAAGAAAGCCCTGGGACAAAGAGAGCCCTGAGATCAGAGGAGCCTCCCACCCCACCCAACCCCCAACTCTGGCCTGATGGGACAGGTGCAAAGTTCAAGAACAAGAAAGGACTGGCTGACTCAGAATGGGGAGGGGCACAGCTTATCTAGGCCCTGGGCACAGCAGAGGTTTGTCCCCAAAGGACCCAGAGAATCCCATGCTGCTGGGTGACTGAAGACAATGTCATATTTAGGAGCTGGGGACCTGGGCAAACTCGCTTAACCAGAAGGTAAAATGTCACTTTCCTGTTAACACTCTTACCAATATGTCCTCTGCATAGGAGACTTTCTATACTTGCCGACATAGAAAATTAATTTTAGAGGTTATAGTGTTGCAGTTCGCATATCAGCTACAGGTTCCTTTTATTAGGCTGAACATCCACAGGATTGCTACAGGGTCTGGCCAGGTCTGAGGTAAAGCAGACAGTGGGCAACAGAAGGGCTGTTCAGGGTTGTACAGCACGGTTGGAGAAAGCTCCCTACAGACTTACTGAGAACACATTCTGCCAGCCCCTCCCGACCACTGAAACCTTTGCTGATCTTAGTCCACCTGGAGGTCTCACAAAGGCTAAGATGTCAGAAAATAGGGAGAAAGGAAGATACAGGCTTATCTAATGGTCAGTGTCTCTGTGGCTGCACCAGGGTTTCCTCCACATCTGTCAACCTCTGCTGGCAGTCCCGAATGCTCCCTCTGGTGCCTGGAGAAGCTTCTCTATCAGATACGAAGTCTAGGAGGCCCCGGGTTTCAGGTGGCTCCCCTACAGCAGGCAGCCAAAGGAGAAAAGGTTGCTAAGAAACATATGTCCCTGCAAAGTGGTTGCTGTGTTTGTACAATGTTTTGCCCCCTGAACCAAAACGAGGAGTTTAATCCCCAAAGTCTTGCCCACATAGGAAGAAGAAAGTGGAAATTTCACCCTGCTGTGGAATTTAGAGATGGGGATCATTAGGGTAGACTCCTCATCACTAAAACTGATGTCTTTATGAGAGGAGAAGGAACCATTCAGACAAGGCATGCATGTAATACTGCTAGCACAGTACAAAAGGCAGACCCTTCATAGGCCCTGCACCATGCCGACGGAGCTTGTATCACACAGCTGTGGGCTGAAGTAAAGCTCCTTTCTTTGCAAAGTAGCTGGCCTCAGGTATTTCGTCACAGTAGTAGAAGGTTGATTAACAGAGTAGCTGATGTCGTGTATTTATTTTACAGATGTGAAAGCTGGGCTTCTAAGAGTTCCTTATTGCTAGTATATTAACATATGTAATATGCAATTAACATATACGCTATAATATTATCACATATGCATAATAAGATACAGGATATTAATATAAATATATGATGTAGAGGATATGATCTGTAACACATAACACTGGTATGAAATGCACATATTAATGGAATATAAACCAGAGATTCATACGCAACTCAGATACTGGGTAAAATAGTCTAGGATACAAACAGTATCTAATTCTCAACACATTGGTTTACCTTAAAAGAAACAATTAAGAGAAATTCACAAAGTTTTTCATACAGAATAGGACTATCAAGTTCGTTTCGTTTGCTCTCCTGCTATTTTAAAGTAGAAGAAATTAGCTTTTGAATCGGAATTTCAAGACTGGGACAATGGTCTGGGCCCATTAGCCTAGATGCTTAGAAGACTGAGACAGGATTATGAGTTCAAAGACATTCTGGTCAACTCAGTGCTTCCCAGATACAGAAAAGGCCCTAGATTTGATCCCAAAGGGGGACAAAAAAAAGAAGAAGAAGAAAAAAGAAAACTTGAGTTTTTTTCTGATGCAGAGGATGCGGCTCCCTGGGTCTCCATTCTTAGGGAGCTATAACGGGCCTGAGTTATGCAGCTCCTCCTTTGGAGGAGGTGGGTGCCTGCTTGTCATCAGCACTCCTGCTCTCCTGACTCTGGGGCAGGCTCAACTGCTCTTTTATCTTATGTTTGAGCCAGGAGTGCCTTTCTTTGGCTCTTGTTTGATGACCTGTCTGCATCCACAAACAAGCCTACGTCAACCTTCATGTGAGGCAGGGCCCTTTCTGTAATATCTGTTCTCAGAAGATTTTCCATCTGCTGAAGTAACAGTTTATTAAACTCTAATAAAGTGCCTATGTCCAGCTGTCAGAGAAACCCCAAGAAAAGGTTCTTATTTTTCTTGGCTTGGGTTGCCCTTGTGTTCCCAATTAAACCTGTGTGGGTAACTGCCCGTTCTACTTATTTTCAAATCTAAGCCAGAAAGAGTATTTTGGATAAGAAAAGCAAGTGTTTTTACTTTTATTTTTTAAGTAGTAAAATGTCTTCAAAATATAATGCATCTCTGAGTCAGATGCAAATGATGGTGGAATTTAACACCACCCTAAAAAGGCTGTAACAGATTTGGGAGGGGTGATCACTTGGAAAAATATGCTTTTTGTCTCTTATAAGGGCACTCAGGGAATGACCTCATTTTCACAATAAGTTGGGTTTCCTTCCTTCCATGGAAAGCTGCTTTCATAAGAGACACGTTTGGTGTCTTCAGACTTCTGCATCCCTGTCGGCAGCAGGATGAACCTGCCAGCCACAGGTGAAAGCTACCAGTGGCAGCTCATACACTGAGAAGTTAAAAGGATGGGGATGAGTTTTATTTGTTTGTTTTGTTTGGTTTGGTTTGGTTTCTTTTTTTGAGACAGGGTTTCTCTGTTGTAACTTTGGCTGTCCTGGAACTCACTCTGTAGACCAGGCTGGCCTCCAACTCACAGAGATCCACCTGCCTCTGCCTCTCAAGTGCTAGGATTAAAGGCGTGCGCCACAACCACTCAGAGAAGCGGATGGGTTGTAAGAGACCACCACACTGCACAGTTCACCCGGGGACAGCCACATCTTTTCCTGAGACTCTAGCGGATTCTATGGCAGAGGCCTATCCTCACTTGCCTGGTAGATGGAAGGGATATCCACAGGGCAACATTTCTTCTGCAATTTTCATTAATCATTCCCTCATGCATGGGTCAATTAATTAATTACAAAACATTAACTGATAAGACCCGCTTACCAGTCGGTCGGTGCTGAATAGGGAGTTAGGCTGAACCGGAACTGGAATGGACCCGCACATGCTGTATCTTGAGTTCACTCGGGTCGAACCACCCAAATGATTTATTCTGTTTTTTATATCCTTCCTCATCAGAAGTATACGTGCAGTTTCCAAGGCAATGATCACAAGGGGCCAATCAGGTGTGCATACAAGCACGGGGTAAATGATCACAAAATGGAAGGCATAGGTACAGTCACGTGGTTACAATCAATCAAGGTTAATCAACCACAAAACAATCATCCTGCTTTGGGAGACTAAGAAGGAAGTTCTCTTTAAGCAATCTTTGACTTCCCTGAAACAAGCTTTCTCTGGGCTTGTCTTTTTTACAACTTAGCCTTGCTCAACAGCTGTCCCAAATGAGACAGAGGCATTTAGCCGAAGGCACACAGCAGAATTTGAGCTCAAGGTCGTGGGGGGGGGGGTGATATCCCTACTACTAACATGCCAAGTTTCATTAACGTTGTCTTCTGGTTATAGATAGCATAAGACTCCAGGGGAGGTCTGGTGAATTGATGGCTCAGTTGGTAAAACACTTGCCTAGCAAGTGGAGACCTGAGTTTGGATCTCCCAGAACCCACATAATCCAGGCATGGGGCAGGCTCCTGCAATCCTAGTGACAGTAAGCTGGGAAATAAAGACTGGGGGTCCCTAGTAGCTTACTAACTCCATAGTGTGGGCTCATTTGGTGAAGTTTAAGGCCAGTGAGGGACCCTGCTTCAAGCAAAAAGTAGAAGATACCTGAGGAATAATGACGCCTCAAGTTGTCCTCTGACCTCCATATGCATGCACACACATGTGAATATACATACCCTCACGTGCAGGTGCGCCCATTCACCCACATACACACACACTCACACACTCACACATACACACATACACACAGACACACACAGAGACATACATACATACACACATACACACAGATACATACAAACACACACATACACACACACATACATACATACACACACACACACACACACACACACACACACACACACACACACACACACACATCAGGGAGACAGAAAGGAGACCAGAGCTGTGCTGAGTAGCTGAGAGAACATACCAAGTCAGGATCATCTCTCAGCAAGAGGCCTTATGTGGACTGCAGTCTGTGTGCTTGGTTCTGGATGCAGTCTCTCCCCTGCTGCCTACGTTTCCTCTACCCCTACATCTCTGGCTACAGTGGAAAGACTCTAGATACCGAGTTCCAGCCTCAGTTGCTGCTTAGCCATGATATGACCTTGGCCAAGCCACTCCCTACTGTTCTTGGTCATAGTTTCTTATGGAAAAGACCGAAGCATCTTTAAAGCCCCTTCTAGATTCAAGGGCCTCAGTTCAAGGCTGAAGATGTTGGCAGTCTTCAGCTCACATATGTTACCATTTACCCTGAAGGACCAGTCATATTCCACTTTGCAAGTGTCACTGTCTAAAATGAGCTAGTGTGTAGACACTGTGGACACACAGAGCTTTGCGATCAGGCTTGGTTTCTGCAGCCTCGGGCATCCTCTTACACCTCTGCAATGGCTGGAGAGAGCCAACGTCGGAATTAAGAACAGATTCCGGCAGATGGTTAAGGCTGAGCCCCAGCTCAACTGCTTCCTGGATGAGTAGATTAAGTTCTTGGGCTTTCCTTTTCTTGGTTTTCTCATCCATGAAACAGGGAAAATGAAAGTTAGGGCTGTTGACAAGATGAAACTAGCTACTGGATATGTGTCCTCAGCGTGATGCCTGGCACAGGACAAGTACCGCTGTGGCTTCATCTTTACCTGAAGTTAAAACAATAGCAGGTGAGGTGGTTCCGTGGGTAGAGGCACTTGCCACCAACACTCGTGTCCTGAGTTCTAACCCCAGAATCTACAAGGTAGAGAGAGGAGAGCCAGCTCCTGCTAACTATCCTCTCGCCCCCCACATACGTGCGCGCGCACACACACACGCACACACAGGCTGGTGTCTGGTTTTCTGTGCAGCTGAGGAGAACCTTAAACTCTGAATCCTCCTGACCTGACCGCTGTGGGGCTGGGATTTCAGGAACAGACGGCACAACCCACCTTCCGCGCAGTGCATGCTAACAGTCTACCCGCCGAGCCTCAGCCACCTCCGCCCCTTCTCCTTTACTCTTCCATTCTCTTATCTTCAGATGAAAACTAGAAGGCTGTTCTTTGGCCAAGGGAGGGAAGCAGGCTCAGTCCCATCTCTAACCTAACAGTTCATACAGTTGGGGGAGGAGGAAAAAGAAGATGCCTGCCCTCACCCTGACACCCTTGACAAATGGCCATGTGGCTATTAGCTGACACTGCTCCCCTGAACTAGTTCTTGAGGAGACGGGGTCAGAGTGGATAAGCCCCATTTTCCCTCCATCTCTCTCCCGTCTCTTCGTTCTTCTTTCAAATTATTTGGCAAGCTGGTTTTTTTTTTTTTAATTATTGTTATTTGTTGTGCTTTCACTTTGCTGAGGATTACACCAGGGACCAGGCAAGGCGCTCCGTCGCTGGCCCGTGTGCACCCTCTCTTCTCTTGAGGCCTGACGCTCCCTTCCCAGCATCAGTGATGTGTCTCTAGCAGTCTGGCTCTGCTGAAGTCATCTTCATCCTGAATGCCTTTCGTGTGGTCACCTCTTCCGTCTGGAACGCAGCCCTCAGCCTGACCCCAGCCCGCCTTTTGCCTTCTCCTCTTATCTGGCCCCTCAGCAGCCTGAGCGAGGCGGCTCCGTGGGCTCCTGTGCAGAGGACCACCCCCACCCCCACCCTGCCTCTCCTTCCACTTATTGTGCCTGCTGTCACCGGGACAGTCAGATCTGAGCAGCGCCTTCCCAAAAGAGCTCAGTGGCTTCTTGTTACCTGCAGAACATAGTCCAGATTTCCATGTTAGTGCTGACGGCTCCCCACTCTGGAAAGCAGAACAGCAAGCCCAGACGCCCAACCCCTTGGTCCCCATCCCATTCCGTCTCTTGCTACGCTTCTGCTCTCCCGCTGCTTCTCAGGCATGATACGGAGTCACGTTAGCCACGTGTATACACACAGGGAAGCTGCATGGTAAATATTTGTCGAACAGGAAGGAAACCACCATAATCCAATAGGGATGGTGGGGTCCACCAAGACAGTTCCTAAATATTTGTTCTTAGCAGAGGCCAAGATGAGGGCTTTCCCTCCTGTGTTTGGAAGAGGAAGGAACCAGAGGCTTTCGCTGTAAGAACGATGCTCTATGTGGAAGGGAGTCCTTGTGTGGCTGCATGTTTTAGACAGTGCTTTCCCTAAGGTGTAATTTGTTGTTGCTTGGTTTTTTGTTTTTTGAGATAGGGTCTCTCTCTGGAGCTCACTAAGTGGCCTAGACTTACCTGCTGGCTAGCAAGCCCTACGGATGTGCCTGTTTCTGCTTTCCCAGTGCATTTGCTACCATGTTGCCTTTTTTTTTTTTTTTTTTTTTTGGTACTCGTGTGTGTGTGTGTGTGTGTGTGTGTGTGTGTGTGTGTGTGTGTGTGTGTATGTGTGTGTGTGTTGTATATACATTCATGTGAGTGTCACAGCAAGAGAGCCTCAGATGTCAGTCCTTGCCTTCTACCCTGAGGCAGGACATCCGTAGACACCAGGCCAACTCATCTGTGAGCTCCCTGTCTCCTGTCTCCTCCTCTTATCTTGCTGTAGGAACCTTGGGATTGGATTATAGACACATGCTACTGTGGCTGGCTTTTATATGAGTTCCGGGGATTTGAACTCAGGTCCACACACTTGCATGGGAAGCACTTTACCTACGGAACCACCTCTCAAACCTGGTGTAATGAAACAGAACTGTTGGGTGATTGGAGCTCTGCATCCTGCAGATTTCTCTAGTATGAACCCAGTTCTCATCTGAGGCAATTTCTTTGGGGAACTTCCCAATATAAATCCAATTTATTGTTTCTATTAGTGTTGAGTAGTTCTTCTACATGGTTTTTGTTGGGCATACTCAGAACCGTCAAAAGAGCTTCTCCACCCCCCCTAGCCTTATGACTCAGCACCAATGCAACAGCACCCCCATATCACTGATGACCAGTTCCGCATGTTTCCACTGTCTCTGCATTTTTCCTGTGCGCATGCTCCATAGCCCTCTTTAAAGCCACCACCATGGCCCAGCCGGCCACTGCCTCCATTCCTGCTCAGAGACAGTCATTTTGTGTGACCCCACCCCCACCCCCCAATAAATCTTTTGTGTGAGATTCTTTTGCATGGTGTGACTCTGTGGTATTCCTTTGGCTCCTGATCACCGAGATACCCTTTCACAGCCAAAACCCTTTCCATTTTCTTTTAAGGCTATGGTGCTTCAAATCCACATAGTTCTAGAAGTTTCAGAGTCCAGTTCCTCAATGCTTCTGAACAGCAGCCTCGGCAGCATCTTTATGGTGAGTGAGATAGGATTCATGTTGGAAAATTATAAAACTGATTTAAAAACAAAACAAAAACCCCAAACTGCTATCATATCTGTGGTTCTGGTGAATGCTGATTTGAAAGAGTGTTTATCATGGAAACTGATCACATTATGAAAGTTAGGCTTTTGGTAAGATGTTTGGAACAGAAATATGATGATGATGATGATGATGATGATGATGATGATGATGATGATGATGGGAACTAGGTCATTTTGGTCTTCTATGTGACAGCTTTAGATTCTGTGCTGATAAATCTTGCACTGTTAGAAAATGGATTTAGGGCTGCTGGGCTTCCTTAGAGGGCTCTGCAAGCATAGTTAATCAATCTCTACTCCTTTCTACCATGCTCAGTGTCTTAAATTTGAGATTCAAAATAACATCTAACGAATCATGGTGCTGTATATCTTTAACCCATGCACCCAGGAGGCTGAGGCAGGAGACTCACAAGTTCCAGGCCAGCCTGGGCCACATACATAATCTAGAAAGCTTGTATGCCTGGGCTTCTAGAATGTTTTGTTTGCATGTGAATCCATGTATGTGACATTGTACAGATGATCCGACTTTCACAAAGAAGCTGTCAGGTTCTGCTGTAAAACTGGGAACTCTCAGCCGGGTGATGGTAGTGCATGCTTTTAATCCCAGCACTTGGGTGGCAGAAGCAGGTGGATTTTGAAGCCAGCCTGATCTACAGAGTGAGTTCCAGACAGCCAGAGTTCCAACAGAGAAACCTTGTTTTGAAAAAACAAACAAACAAAACCTCAGCTCTCAGGCCCCTCTATGTTTCCCCTCACAGATTCTTATGACAAATGTTGAAAAGAACAGATACCCAGACAGGAATGTCCTGTAGCCTCCAGGACTAGCTGGAATCCACCCAGCCCTAGCCCTTGACAGCAGACACTCCTGGTGACCCACAGCACCCAGTTCCTGGAGTGGCGCCAGCTCCTCCCTATTGTGTTGCTTCCCCAGCTATTGCTTCTCCCTTTATACCAGCCATTTCCTTCTACTTTCTTCTCTGCCTTTGGCCTCTGTGAGGCTCACACCTTGCTTCTGTCTACTCCAGCCTCTGTGTTCCTGCCTGTTCTGACAGTGAAGGAGACTGCATGTCTCACTTCAAAGGTCTCCAGAGGAGAATTTGATGAGTTCTGTTGGCCTTAGTCCCATTGTAATCATCCCCCTGGGGAAGGGCAGAGAGTGTTAAGGTCCTGTGGGCTGTGGTCTGCCTGTCTTTGTGATAGATAAACTAGGGTTCCGAATAGAATTCTGGTCACCTGTCTTTCTGTCTGGATAGAATTTGATTCCTTCTAAGGAAAATGACACTCAATAATTTTGCGTATTTTGTGGGCAAAAATCTCATATAGCATAGGCGCAGGGGAAGGAAACCAGGAGAACAAAACGTTCTTTGTGAAGAGGGTATGGAGCAACAGTTCAGTTGACGAAAGACAAAGATGTCAACTCAGAAATCAGGTGGACTGCCCGGAAGATGGCCCAAGGTTAGGAACCCACCTGAGGCCCCATCGTGAAGGAACGGGATTGCTGCTGAGGCAAGTCATGGATCCCCATTACAGGCTGAGTGCATCTTTCGTAGACTTGTGCTTCTGCTCTGTAACCTGGGAGGGACTTGTTCTCAGTGCCAGGATAGGGTTCGAGCATTTCGTCTCTAGTCCCTTTGGAGAGCCAGAGCAGCTACGGTACGTGCCTTCTGAGCATTTGTCAATTACACAAAAACCTCTTGGCCACAAAAGCTGTCAGAGAATTTGATAGCAGCTAGGTCCACCCTGTGCCCTGTGGAGATTTTCCTAGAGAATTTGTTGATACTTCCTTCAGCCAAACTTTAATTTTCTTGCAGTCTGACGCTCTCTCTGCCTTCCCTTACATAATCGTGGGCTGGAACAAATCCATCGGGTGACGCATAACGGTGGAAGGTTCTTTTCCGTAGAGACACCTTGATTTTTCCCACCGTTCAGTACTGAAGTGGCATGATGTTTTTTTTACTCTTTTGGAGACACGAGCATTGGAACATTTGGTCATGTAAAGACAAGCTTTTGTTCTCTTTTGTCTGATCTTATGCGTTGTGATAGTAACTGTAGATCTCTGTCGGGTCAGGAGAAGAAAAATCAAAATAGTGAGCAAATATTTACTGAGTGCTTTTAGGAAAGATAACATATTTGGACATACGTCATTTTTTGATCAAAATAAGGTCCAATTTCTTCATTCAGGTAAAATTATTATAGCAGTTTACTAGCTGTTATCAATGACAAGAAACTTCTTTACCCAATTTATTATATATGTGTGTGTGTGTGTATATGTATTCATTCTTTTTATGTTATACAAAAATATTCACCTTGAGTATTTTGTGTTATAATCCTGTCCTAATCAGAAATCTTCAGTACTCTCTTATTCAAGGCTTACCTTGTAAACTCTCCTGCATAGCACCCGTGTTTCCCAGATGCCTCTGTTCCTGCCCTCCATTGAGTCAGGTCTCTCTGGTCAGATGCTAGGATCGCTGAGGATGGGCTGCCCTCTTGGTGACCAGGTGCACATGTGGCTTCTTCCCCTGTCCAAATCCTATTCCTGTTCTTCAGGGCTCAACTGGAGTCTTTCCTCTTCCACACATCCTCTTTAATTTAGTCAATAACCACTTATAAAGTCTCGTGTGTGTGTCTAGGACTGAGGTGATCCCTGCCCTCAGGAGGGAGCAGAAAAACCCAGGCAACAGGTTGACAACTCTGTTCACTATACTACCTCATCGTCTCTGCTTAATAAAACGGAGAAAACTTTGCTCCTGTGCATCATGGCAACTGGGCTGCTTGTAGTTAGAGTGTTCCTGAGGGATCTGGTCTTCTTCAGCCCCTTCACAGGCTGCAGAGTGGCTTTCCTGTTTGTCCTGTGTCTGGTCTTCATGTGACACCCAAGCTTGGAAAGTTGGGATGTAAAAAAATGCCATTGGGTGGTGTCCGAACGTCCAAATGTACAAAGCTTGTGTTGGGGTGGCATCAAGCTGAGCCGTGAAGACTGTCGGCTTGCCAACAGAGGTCGTGGAGTAGGGACAGAGAATGAGTGGGCCGGGGCACAGTGCCCTGTGAGGAAGTGAGGCTATGTGGACTCCGCTGAGGGGTCCGCATGGAAGGAGCCTCTAGTGATGCGGGCAGGAGGCGGGGAGGAGTTTTTTAGGGTTCCCCCAGCCACACTGGGAACTCCTGGAGGGCCCAGATCACAGCTTACAATCCAGTGTCTTGCAAACAGCTGATCATAGGATGCTATGAAGTCCTCATGGTGACTCGGTAGTGGTGGCTGTCCTGAGAGAAGCAAGGCATCTCTTTTAGGAGCAATGGGAACAAAAGCAGCCTCTTCAAGCCTCTAGAGTCTGTATGAGTCCCACTGAGCTGGAAGATCGGAGAAGCAGGCACTTCCTTCGGTTTCCAGAATGGACTTTTGCTTTAGCTTGAAAGAATGCTTAACATGGTTTTTCATCCTGATCCTGGGCTGGTTATGTATCTAGACTTACATGCTGCCTTGCTAACATCTGCCCTATGAGGCTGGGGTTGTTGTGAGGTTGGCTGGCAACATTTCCTGGCCTCCATCAACAGCTGGCTTTTCTGGTTAAGCTCTACGAGGAGTCATGGTGGGAGATCAGAAGGAGAGGAAAGAGAGATGCTTCCTGCTTCTGCCTCCCTCTGCAGGTGTGGCGGTTGCTGGAGGTTGCCAGCAACCACTGTAGGAACAGTGACGGCAGGCAGGACAGTTCCTGTCTCCAGCTGTCTAGTTGGTTCAGGCTTTCCAAACGGACTCCAACAGTTCTCTAGGAGTCCCCAGCAGATGCCAGCCCAGGAGGCTTGCCATCCATCCTGCTTCCTCTTTGCTTTTCAGTCCTTTCTTGCAGCATTGAGTTTTCCCAGCCTCATCAGCACCACAGCAAGCAGTGTGTTCCTTTCCTACAAAACGCTGCCAATAGAACTGGGGCTTGGTGGCACACATCTGTAATCCCAGCACTCAAGATTCTTCCTCCTCCTCCTCCTCCTTCCTGCCCTGCTTCCTTTCCTTTTCTCTCCCCCTTCTTACTTTCTCCCTTCACCCCCTTTCATCTGTTTCCACCTTCCCTTCCTCCCCTGTCCCCCACTATCCCCACTTCTCTCCCCCTCCTTTCATGGCCAGATTCTGATAGATACACTTACTGGAGGGTGTTCAGGCAATGAATGAAAAAAGCATAGATTGAGAGGTCCAGATTCCCGTTTATCCATCATCGATAGCCACAGACCCGGGTGTACTGTGTGAATAAGGGTTTTGACCTTGTTTGAAATGTAGCGATGGAGTAGAACGTTGAATTGCTCGAATTGGTTTTACACATGGGTAGATTTCAGATGTATGACAAGTAACCAAACTCAAAAAGGAACAGAAAGAAATGGGGGTAGGGGGTATCCCAACATGACTTTAATACCTTCATATTCAAGTCTCCTTTATTATCCCTTCTGAATACACACTGGGCCTCATGAAACAAGTGAATCCGCCTTGATGAGGTGGCTAAGTCACTTAAAAAAGTCCTTGCAAGCCTCTGAAACCGTCTTGGCAACAGCCTTTGGCTGCCATGAAGCGCTGCTGTGCACCCTGCTCCCAGCAGGATGGATGAATTCTCTTTTTAGAGGTTTCTTGACAATGTTTTAGCAGTGTCTCGTACACAGTATGTAAATACCACCGGTTGCAAAGCTTTCGTATGGCATGGTCTTCCAACGCCGTTGTGAGGGAGCCACACAGTCTGTCTGGCTTTTGTCTGAACAAAATGCCTCCGTAATGGGAGCTGAAATGGGAACACGCTGTGTCTGAAAGGGATCATCGGCGAGCAAAGGTGTGGTGAGGAGGAGTGAAAATTAAAAGCAAGAGTAACTTAGCTTTTCGCTGCCTTTCATTGGGATGAACCTTAATGTGCACATAGAATGCTCAGTGCTGTCCTGGTTAGTTCTTGTGTCAACCTGATACTAGTTAGAGTTACCTGGAAAGAGGAGTATCAGTTGAGAAAATGCTCCTCTAAGATGGGCCCATAGGGAAGCCTCTGGTGCATTTTCCTGATTAAAGATTGGTGTGAGAAGGTCCGGCACATTGTGGGTGGTGCCACCCCTGGGCCGGTGGTCCTGAGTTGTATAAGAAAGCTGAGCAAGCTGTAAGGAGCTAGTCAGTAGCACTCCTCATGGCTACTGCTTCAATTCTTCAAGCTCCTGCCCTGACTTCCCCTGAAGCTAAAATAAGCCCTTTCTCTCGAAGCTGCTTTTGGTCATGGTGTTTTATCACAGCAATGGAGACAAATGATGGTTGATCCCAGTTATATTATCTTTCAGTTTCTTGTTTTTGCATGTCCTATCTGACTATTTAACAGGAGTTTATGAACTTTATCCTAAAATACTCTACAGCTGCCCGTTATGGTGGTGCCCACCTTTAAACACAGATTGTGGGTGGCAGAGACAGGTAAATCTCTGTTAATTCAAGGCCAGCCTGGTCTAGAAAGTTCTAGACCAGCTAGGGCCACATTGTGAATTTCTCTCTCTCTCTCCATATATATATATATAAAACAAATAACAATGGACCCTCCATTTCATTACTGGGGTTTGAACCTGGGTCCTCTTCCATTCTAGGCAAGCACTCTATTACTGAGCTATACGCCCAGCTTCTTATTTTATTGTTTCTTTTGAGAGACGGTCTTGCTGAATTTCCTAGGATAGTCTTAAACTCACTCTGTAGTCCAGACAAGCCTTGAACTTGTGTGATCTTTCTGCTTCAACTTGCTGGGTACCTAGGATTACAGGCCTGCACCATTTATCCAGCTGGGTTAATAGATTCTTATGTCCCAGGTAGTTCCAGGTCCACTAGATTATGGCTTCTTAAATTTTTCTGCTTGAGACTCCCCTTCACCTGAGAAATTTTTACATGACATGATAGGTATGTGGGATACATATATAAGCCAAACATTTACTGACAATAAGTTGTAAATAAATTTATTTTAAAACAATTCTTTGCCATACAAATATTTACAAAACAAAAAGACAAAAGCAAATTTCCATACTAATGAGATGGACGTGCTGGTTTATTTTTACATAAAGAATGAAATCTTGGCTGAATATTTGATGCTGCAGGATGTGGAACATCTTCAGTGCTTTTCACAGTTGATTGATAGTTTGATTTTATAATCACTAATGTTGAGAACAATGGTTTTCATAAACACATAGTACAAAGCAGCAGAAGGAAGTTCAGGGCAATCTCAGAAATTGTTGGAAATTCTGTTCGAATCTCCAGTCAAAATTCATTTAATGATTTTTTTTTCAATTAAATTCAAGTCAGCAACTCAAGTAGGGATTTTTTGTTGTTGTTTCAGATTTTTTTTTTTGTTATTGTTTTGAGACAGGGCTGGCCTGCAACTCACCATGGAGACCAGGCTGATCTCAAACTCAAAGATATCTGCCTGCCCCTGCCTATGAGTGTTGGGTTTAAAGGCTACCATGCCTGGCTCAAGTAGCAAGTTTTAAAACCAAACTTTTGAACACACTATAAACCACAGACATGCTAATTTAATGTTTACATGCTGAGGGACAGCAGTGGGAAAATATTAAATGCTGTTGTTTTTCAAAATTAAAGCATCATGTTTCCATAAGAGCAGACTATAAGCCACAGTACGCAGTAGTCTCCTGTGTGAGCTGAGGTGTCACAGGCACTGTGTGCGTGAAGCAATGCCCCGTGCAAAGTGCAGGTGTTGTGTGTTTAAAACTAAGGCTGCAGTGAAATCCCACGTGCAACTTGGACAGGTGCCGTCACTTCAGGTTCATTGCGTGCTTGATTTTTAATTCAAGTTTGATCTTTATGTGTTCCAAAACCTCTTACTACTACCAAATTTTTCACAGTTTCAATATTCGGTTATGTGACCCCTTACAGAGCTGCAGCTCACAACAGAAGAAGGGAGCACTAGTTGTAGATGCAGCCAGTACACTCACAGTCGCCCAATTCATACACCATTTGAGAAAGCCAAGGAGAATCTCTGGCTGTGATTCTCCTGGAAGCCCTTATACTGAACACAGATCCAACTCAGGATACCAGGATTATGTTTATGACCAAGTGTAAACCATACAAGTCTGATTGCTAACACAGGGAGTGACGAAGTAGGGAAAAAAAAAAAAAAACAACCAAAAATAAACCTGGCAATCTTGTGCTTGATTTCTTGGAAACTGATTAATGCATGAAAGGGCTCATGCCAACCACTCACCATCAAAGAGATAAAAGGAAAAGATTCGTTTCCTGTGTGTAGTCTGCTTTTAGCTTGAATGTCACTTCCAGGAAGCCTTCCCTGCACCCAGAATCTGATTAATGGCCTCCTGCTATCACTGCCCAGCTCCAAAGCTTTGCTGCATGGTCCTGTGGTTTAATTACTTATCTAAGTCTCTCACTAGTCTTCGAGACTCTGTGGGGAGGCACCAGCTGCCTCTGTAATCATAGGCCCTCCGGAGAAAAGAAAAAAAAAGGAAAAGAAAAAAAAAAAAACCACTGTGGGGAGAGGGACCATTTTGTGTAAAAAGAAGAGCCACGGCTCAGCAGCTTTGCTGGGGACAGACTACAGAATGGTGAAGTTACAGGCTGAACTTGGCTCCAATTTTACTGACAGTGTGAAGGCAAAAAGAGAAACCACGGAACTAGAAAAGTTACAAAAAGGCAGCAAGAGAGATGAACAATCATCGTGGAAGAGATTAAGAAATAAATAAAACAGAAGTTGATCAGACTAGGCATTGGACCGCCTTTGATTATTAATTAAGCAGGTCATGGTGGAAGTTCTCTGTTTTGATTTGATCTGTTTTGTCTTGTTGTCTTGTCAAGCGGATCTCAAACTTGCTGTGTAACTGAGGCTGGTCTTGAGCTTGTAATCTTCCTGCCTCTGCCTCCAGAATGCTTGACTTGTAGCTCTTGGCCACTATGCCTAGCAATCACAGCAATCTTTAATACCCAGTAAATGATTTCCCAAGAAATGGAACCCAGGATGGGTAGTAGTTTTCCACTCTGTCTGCCTTCATGCACTAGTAATCAAACTTGCATCATTTAGAAGTGGCTATTAAAGTGTTAAGTAGATATCCTTGGATATAGTCAGAAAATTCAAGAGTTGAACGCAGCAAAATTGAGAGGGATCATGGAATCTAACTCACCCCTAGGAGGCAAGTTCCTTATCCCGGGTTTCATAGCTCAACTCTCTTAAAAACACACCTTCCTCTGTGATAATGTGAATAGCTTGAGACAAGTTTAATTGTGGCAGATTCTCCATGATTTCTTAGAAAAGCTGCCCTTTGGGGACTGGAGAAATGCCTCAGCAGTTAGGAGCACTGACTGCTCTTCCAGAGGTCCTGAGTTGGATTCCCAGCAACCACGTGGTGGCTCACAACCATCGGTAACGGGATCAGATGCCCTCTTCTGGCAGGTGTGCATGCAGATAGAGCACTCAAAAGCTGTCCTTCTGCTGGATGAAATGGCAACCGAGTATGAAAAAAGGCTTCCCTCTCCTTTGGCTCTCAATGGCTCAATCCATGAAGGTACATGTTATCAAGCCTGACCAAGGAATTCAATCCCTAGTTCCCAACAGCATGGACTCCCATAAGTAGTCCCTTACCCTCTACATGAGTGTCATGTAGTGTGTGGCATACCCAAGACACCACACTAAATAAGTGTACCAAAAAATGGATAGACGTTCCCCAAAGGGTGGAAGCTGTGTTGCTTCTGTTGACTTCTGATGTTTCTTGTCATCCAGAGTCTAGGGAGACTTTCATAGTCTTCCTGAATGTGCCATGCCAGCCCATAACCATAACAGGTCTTTTCCATTTTCCTTTTTCATTTGACATTTGCCTCTGCTTAGAAAATGTCTCTGAACACTTTCATTTCCTTCATTTACCAAGAGAAAAAATAAAAGTAAAAATATTTACATAAAATATATATACATATGCATATGTATTTATATAATTTATATATAAATATACAGAATATATTTAATATATAACATATAATTATTAATAAATAATATGTATATATAAATATATACATCTAAACACACACACACACATATATATATAATTTATCCAGTCACCCAGAATCTTGACAATTACTAAAGATTCAAGCAGAGATAATAGAGCACTAGAAGGCTCTGGAATCCAAGGGAGTCTCATTTAATTATTGTTAGTTACCTAAATAACTCTTCTTATTTGCCAGATCCCCTAGTTTCTCTCTATATAAAATAAGGACTTCAGAAGAATGACTGGTTGTGTTGCTTGGCCTTATCTCTGACCCTACAAAACACAGCTTGAAGGCTGTTTCTTTCTTGTCAAATGGTAATACTTTCTTCATTTGCATGAAGCAGTGAGCTGATGTGTCATTAAGAGCACTTTGTAAAAAGACCCAGGACATCTGTGCTTACAAGAGAATTTTAGCAATTCAACCAACCGTGTTTCATCTGAGCTGCATCTTTATTCCTTGTATCTATCTCTCATGAGGTCTACTGCTGGGCTGTTAACTGGAAATGGTTTTGTCACAGCACACAGGGAATTTGGCTCCATTTTCCCCAAAGAAGAAAGCAAAGTTGTCATTGAGTATCATTTCTCTCATGCTCCAGCTGTGGCCACAGCTTGGCCATGGACAAAGCTATTCCATCTGCTTCCTCTAAACTGGTGTGGAGCCTGGGGAAGAGGGAGGGCATGAGTCTCTTTTTGGACTTTTAAAACAGTTTAGTAACGACAGAGAGACATCTCACCACAGGAGGGCTGAGAAACCTATATATATATATATATATATATATATATATATATATATATATATAATAGAATAAATATAAATATAAATATAATAATGACTTCTTTTGAGACAGAATAAAGGGATTTTTTTTTTTGGCCAGGGGGCAGTAGGGGCGACAACAATCCCTTACTCTGATGTTGTCTATTAGAGTTTTCCATTTTTGAATTACTGTTTCCTGATAAGAATCTATTTATTATCCTGGGGTTTGGCAGGAACAAGCCTGTCTCCTTGTTCTTTGGTCCTTTGATTTCTTGTAAATCTTTGCAGGGTGGTTGGGAGGATTACAGCAAATCGAGGATAACACATCTGTTGCAGAAGTTTATTTCCAGTTACGTTTTAATCGGTTGCTTTGTGCACTGTTGGGGGAAGGGTTGCCTAGGCCTTGGCATTTTGTCTGCAGGTGTTGGCTTTATGTAAATTCCTCATGATTTGCACGTACTATCAATAGAACACCTGAGAAGCTTGGGTATCAATTAAAAACTCCTGAGATGAGACACTCAGGGTTCTATGGCCCCGTATGGTGCTTGCCATGTTGGCAGTTCTCTCTGCTGAGGTCTGGTAGGGTTTGCACCTATGAATATGCCTTCCTGTCTTCCTTGCTGAATGACACAGAATTCTAACAACTACACACATCCTTTATCTTATTAGCTGTGTAACCGTGGTTTAGCTCTAAATCTTTGAGCTTGAATAAAAATGGGGATTAACATATGATAAGATGTGACTAAAGATCTTAACACCTACCTGGCTTGGTATGGGGTAAATATCTAAAAGGTAACGTGCATAAAGGTAGTTAATTATTAGCGGTCCCAAACGGGCAGACCCCTCACATTTTCTATAGATGTCCATCCATTACGGTCTGAAGCCGACCTTAAACTTTAAGAAATGGTGATCGGACATGTGCTCAAGAGAAAAGGGAAGAATAGCACGGCATAGTGGAAAAAATCAGAGACATAGGGACTGAATAGTGTTCATTTAAATCCTACATATATCTCTTGCTCCAGTTGGTCCTCTCTGAATCTCTGCCTCCTCCTAGGATTTGGGGATAACGATGCTCCTCACTGGGACTGGCAGTGAGCTGGTTGGAACACCGGGCCTTGGAAGCTATGGTTGGGTAAGAGCCAGGACCTGTCACCGCGCTGGACCGCCCAGCGCTAAGAGGAAAGGCCACCGTGGCCAGGTTGCGCGCTCAGGGCTCACTGAGGCCTTTGTTGGCTGCTGGGGCTGCATAAGCCCAGGCGGGAGGGTGCAAGCCAGATGTGGCGGAGACGCTCCAGCCCGGCCGCGACAGCGATGCAGGGGAAAGAGCTGCGGAGAAATATATAGGCAGCTCGATCGCGTCGCTAAATGACAGGCAGGCCGGCCACTGGCAGCGGCGGAGGAGCGCTTGGAGCGGTGGCGGCCAATGGCTGGCGGGGACCGGGGCGGGGCCTGGCGGGGGCAGGGCCTGGCGAGGGCGGGGTGCGCGGCCGGCGGCGGCGGAGGCGGCCCCAGCAGCGTCGCCGGCGGCCGCGGCAGAAGCGCCCTGGCCCGCGGCAGGTGAGGTTCGCGGGGCGCCGGGCAGGGGGGCGGCCGGGTTGGATGCCGCGGGACCCGCGGAGGATCCACCTGCTGGCGGCGGAGCCGATGCGTCCCGAGGGCCCCGCGTCTGGCCGTGCGCGCGGGGCCTCGGAGCGGGGCGCGGGCCGGGCGCCCTCCGCGCATCGCCGCCGCTGCAGCCCCTCGGTGCCGCGCGCAGTCCGGGTGGCGGGTCCGGAGCCTCGTGCGACCCTGGAGCTCCGGGACTTCGTTCGGGGGAAAGTGCAGCGGAGCTTGCGCGTGCAGCGGGGACCGGAGTTGCGGGCAGGACCCCGCGGCTGCAGGGCTGGCGGCAGCGCCGCCTCGGGGCAGGTAGGGCGGGGGCCGATCGCCGGCGGGGGACTCGGATGGCCCGGGGTACGAGGGCAGGGGCCCCCGCCTCTTCCAGGGCCCGGGTTCCCTCCATCACAGGGAAGCGCGAGTAGGACCCCTACCCCAGGTGGGCTCTCGGGCCCCCCAAGGTGCTCCGGGTGCTGTCTGGAAGGCTTGGTGTTAAGTGGCGGCGGTGGTACGCTTCCCGTGCCCGCTGTTATTTCTCCAAGTGTTGCGGTCTCCGGAGCGCGTTCACGGCTTACATTCGGAATTAAGAAATAGCAGCAGATACTATGATATCTGCTTCGTGCCTGCCATCTCTTTTGCTGTTGTGCTTTTGCTGCCCGACGAATTCTTTGATAGAAGATAACGCATGACACGGTTGTTCACTTGAATGTAAAAAAAATCTAAATTTAGAATCGAGTAACACGCGCCTTGTGGTTTAGGCTTCTTTCCCTGCCGAATGAAAGAATAGTTTTACTAACAGGTTATGGTGACATAGGTTCCTTAAATTGCAAGCTGTACTAGGCAATGAAATTATGTAAGCTGTATAAAAGAAATATTTTTGCTCTGTAAGTGGAAAAAGCTTGAGTTTTTTCATAACTGTGGTTTATAAAGTTGTTCAGGTTACATCATGGCGTGCATTGATCCGGGGTGTCACGAATCGTGCCTTTTGTTCTTTCGGGCACCTCTGTTTTGTCTGTGGGATGCTGATTAAGGACGATGCCAAATGTTAAGCAAAGTGTTCTCAGCCATGGAACATATGGAATATTTCAGAGAACGCTTTAAAAACTCAAACCTAGCAATGTAAGAATTAAGATGCAAGGCTGTTAAATCTGTTAGCAAAGCAGATTCTTCATTCTGAGGTCTGGATGGTTCCATCCATCTTTGGGAGGCTGGAAAAATGACTAGTAGTAACTGTAGCTTTAAACTGCAACTGTAAACTTTATGTTTCAAGATTCAGCTATGTTAAGTGATGGTCCAGGACAGTCTTAAGATAAGGGCGATATTTAAATGTTTATATATGTGGCTACAAATGTAGGCCACCTGTGTCTATTGAGATAGCCCAGCAGCTGCCTGGGGTGATTTAAGGGCCCGTGGCTTTTTCTCTTTGGTCCCTTCTGGAGAGTCCATTCACCTGTGCTTCACCATGGAGCTTAGTTTGGAAGCCCTGGTTTAAAATGAATAGCTGCATTCCTGTGGAGCTTTTCCTTGTGAGATTATTAGTAGAATTCATTCTAAGTATCTTCTCTAAGTCAGAGTTTACTAACTTTTTAGGTCCAGTATTTAGGTCCATATGCTTTTCCAGTGTTGTGGTTTCCCTAATGTATACTTCAGTGTTACAATTCATTTTGTCTCCAAGCATTTGTACACTTATATAGGCTTCATTTGTATTTCATAGAAGCTTTTGAACTATCATTTTTTAATGATTCTGCATGTCTCTCTGCTTCCTGATTTATGTCAATTGGATATGTATTCTAAAACCAGTTTGTTTGTTTTTTTTCCCCTGGGACAAAATCCTTTCTGAAGCGTAATATGGCTACATTTTATATGGACAGAAAGTGAAAAGTATGCTTTCATAAAGTTACATCAAGCTTAAAATTCCAAGTTACACAGCTAACTGGGTCACTGCCCCTGTCTTTATAACCAGAAGTCATTATTGAGTGTTTTATTGAGCTAATACATACTTTTAAGAGTACAGAATTTTTTTTTTTTTTTTTTTTTTTTTTTTTGCCATGAGGATTTTTATTGTAAGCAGCCACATGGGCATGGGTGTGTGATAAAGTCATGATAACCATGGGAGGTGAATAAATTTGGTCTTAGCAATGGTAACTTAGAGAAACTCTTTAGAGCACCCTGTGCTCAGGTAGTCACAAGAGGCCATGCTTTGGAATGTAGTGTTTCTAGAATGTTACATGGAAATTAGAGCTACTGAGCAGAGAAACTAACAGGCGTGCTTTGTTGGGGGCTCAGGAGTGAGGGATTAGCCAGAGGCTACAGGAAGTGGGAAATTTGTTTAGAGTTGCGAGTTTAGACTGTGAAATTTTCTGCACATTTTGCAATTTTATACCATAACAGTCTTGTGCTTACTAGAGAATAGAAAACATTTTTTAAAAATTTACATTTTCTGATGAGCCAAGTTAGCACTCAGAAAGGCTCTCCAGTTTCATCTGAGCTGTAGAGCTTCTCCTGTGGCTCCTCTGTTCTGCTACAGTGTAAATTGTCAGTCTGTGGGGCAAAAAGTGGCAGATAAGAACTTAGAGGTTATTCAAAATGGGGTTTCTCATCAGATTTATTTCCTTGCATGTAAGGTAGGGTTTGTCATGCTTGCTCTGTAAGAGTTTAGTGAAAGTTTAAGCCTGTAATGGGCCCACAATGCAGGAAAAAGCCAGTAAATTACAGTGATTGTCATCATCATTCTTTGTCATTTGCCCCTGTGGGCTTTCTTGGCTAGTAGAGATTTCCAGTGATTGGCAGTGCTGAGAAATAGCTGAGATGGTAGTTTGTGAGTTGCCTGCAAATGGCTGCTTTAATCAGGCATGCCCTTCCGCTGAGAGATTTGTCTCTTGGGTTCATTAGTTGTTTTTAAAGGTGCATTAACTCACCCCACTAGAGGGTCATTTAGTGTATCACCAAGAACATCTTGTGGTGTTACCCCTTGATGCCACTAGAAATCGATACTCATCTCAGACTGCCTGGCATGCCCTAGGGGATGAGACCAGTTACGCTTAGCGTGGACAGTGCAGTGGCTGGCTGCACTTGTTGGCTTGTTTTTTCTTTTTGATACGGTTGATATTTATTGAAAACCTATCTTGTGCTGGGTGTGACACTTAAGTATGTTTATCAAGCTCATTTCTTTTCAGTTCTTTAGCATTTTAGTTAGCTAAGTGATCTTTCCAATTTCCCCAGTCGAAGCGATGGGATGGGTCATGGTTGGGAGAGAGCGGGCTGGATTGCTGCCTCTTCTGAATGTGTAAATATTTCCAGTTTTCTCTCTGAAAACTCAAGGTGAGGATAAGTAGCATTGATAACTGCAAACTTTTTGTGCTTTATGAGAACGTGGGGAGTCGGGTCCGGTGGCTTTCTTATTTCATAGATGAAACTTGGAGGTATGGCTGGAAAGAGATGCACTGCAGGTCCTGTGAGGAATGTCAGAGGAAGATCTGGGGTCCAGGTCTTTGGACTTTTTGAATTATAATAGCCATACATTCTCTTATTTTTATTTATTAATCACTGCTCGTTATGCAGCAGAATGGTAACTCGGGGAGTGACGCTCAAGGCCCCGTTGTTAGAGGTCCTTTTGGGTATCTGTGAGCCCCACAACTTCTCCCTTTAGATGAGTAACCGCAGTCTTCCACAGATGGGAGGGAAACAGTCTGAAGCTTTTTTTCCTTGGAGGGAAAAGAGACCTACGGTTCTGCTACAAGACATGATAGTTTTGACACAGGGATGGTCTTCATAGATACAGTTTAGCCTTGACAAAAGTCTGCCTCTAATATTGAATAATAAATGAAGAAACCGCTACTTTGCATTATTTAGCAAGTTTTCCTTTCTCTTCTCTCCCTGACAGGAAGAAGACGAAGACAACGACGACGAAGAAAAAGCCCTTAGCCCTCGGTACAAGAAGACTGCGAAGACAATCTGGAACAGCACGTACCACTGTGTTGCAGCCTGACACCTTCCGCCTGGCGTCTGAAATGAACCTCGCTCCTCAGTTGCTGGTTTTGGGCTAGAGCCAGGCGCTCTGGATTCTGTTGACTTTCGGCTGCGGAGACAGGTCTCGTCATTACCACGAATGAACCGGTGTGATGGTGAAGTGAGATGAGGCTCCGAAATGGAACTGTGGCCACTGTGTTAGCATTTGTCACCTCCTTCCTTACCCTGTCCTGGTATACCACGTGGCAAAATGGGAGAGGTAAGGAGCTCCCCTGCACGATGGTGGGTGACAGAGCAGGCCGCGTCAGGGTGGTGAGCCGAGTGGAAATGCCTCAGTGGACTAGCCTGTGTGATGCTTGCTTTCTTCGGGCCGTTTCTTTTGACGCAAAAATGAAACAGTATTCTTGGACAGAGGGCTCAGACTTTCTAATTCCAAGCTGGTTTGTTTTCAGTGCTTTAGCATCACACCTGACAGCTGAGTTGCATAACAAAGCTTTTGTTGCCTTTTTAAAAAACAAGTCATAGCCATGTGGTGGTGGTGCTCGCCTTTAATCCTGGCACTGGGTGGGGATGGGGTGGCAGAGGCAGGCAGATCTCTGTGAGTTCGAGGCCAGCCTGGTCTACAGAGTGAGTTCCAGGACAGCCAGGGTTACAGCAGAGAAACCCTGTCTTGAAAACAACAACAACAAAGAAAAACGAGTCATCGGGAATGTTTAATGAGCTGTGGTGTACTGGGTACTGTATAAAACACTTAAAAGGGCACGGTCAGGGCCTTCGTGAAATGTACATACTAGTTAAGATCCTGATTTGGGGCTGTGTAGTTAATGAGTTAAACCTCATGCCTTGACAGATTGCTCCTTTGACAAAAGTATTTAAGAAGGCAACGAGGAGAAATTCCGACTGGGCTATTGAAAGTTTTATAAATTGTATTTGTGTCGAGACTCTTACTGTTATCTGTTGATTAGGATTATGTCAAGGGGTGACAATTGTTTTTTGCTCCCCCCTCCTTTTCTGGCATCCATTTCAGAAATGTTGATTGATGGCAGGAAGGATAGAAGTGTGGGGTGGCTGTGTATTTTTTAGGGCCGTCTTTATCGCCTGGGGTATTTGAAGCATCTGTTGTTGACATCGTCTCTACGGGTCCACGAAGATAATTGAAAAGATTGTTTTATGACGTGTTCTTTTTTTCTGCTGTGCATTTGTATCTCTATACCTGTGTTGGTGGCGTAGATCTCTCTGGGCATATATACTTTATACGCAGTTGGATTGCGCCTGTGTGTGTTAGTACATGGACACATGCTTCATGCTGTGGACAAGACTGATATTCTTTTCCTACTTTTTGTCTTTCCCTGAGTCCTAATTTAGGAGGCACTGGAGATGAGAAATTTGCTAAAGGCAAGTTCTTTTGGGTGTACTGTTTAGATTTTTAGCTTAAAAAGTTTCTGAAAACACATTTTAGATTTAGTTATTTATTTTGCATGGGTGCCACCTTGGCGTAGTTTGGATGTCAGAGAAACAGTGTTCAGGAGTTGCTGCCCCCCTACCGTCTGGGTCCTGGTACTGCAGTCAGGCCATCAGGCTTGAGAGCCAGTCCCCTTACACACCGAGCCATCTGCTGGCTCGGTTTCGGTTTTTGATTGCACCTAATGAGAGGACTTAATTAGGGAGACTCTTGAGTCAAAGTGATGATTGTTCTCCACATAAATAAAACAAATGACTCACTGTTAAGAAAATTGACCGTAACGAAAGTACTCGGTTTATTATTTTTTTTCTTAGCAGGAAACTTGCCTGTTTATTCAGAGAGTTTTAGTAATACAGAAACTCAGCTCTTCTCACCGTATCTTGTTTTAGAATCTCTCTGATTCTGAGCTTGTTTCTTAGGTAAAGGCATTAGCAACATTACTAGTGTTTTTCTTTAAGCTCCATCAGTTATACTTTATGATTCTGTAATTGTCTTTCGCTGAGAGGAGCGGGAAAGGTAGAGGTGCCTTCACCTTGCGGTACTGCGCGCGCAGTCAGTTCGCGTGACTGTTGCTCTCTGAACAGCTCTGCAGCCACGCTGAACTGTTTTTCTGCTTCGTGTTTTGTCCAGGAGCAGGGGTCAGCCCAGGCCTTCTGTTTGTGCAAAATCCCCTGTGTTGATTGCTATCGTTTACGTAACCACTCTAACTGTTGAGTATTTGGGTTTTTTCTAGAGAGTTCAGGCAGTGAGACAGCCTGGATTTTCCAAGGCAGACCTAATTCCACGTATTCAATCTAGTATTTCCAGGAACCGTGTGCTCTGATTTTTATTTCAAACGTGTGATTTCTAAAACCCACACTGTGGACTAGTTGAAACTAATTTTTCCTGCACTCGTTGGTCCCTTATCCTGTGCCTAGTGTGTATTACAGCCCATGATGAAGACAGACAAGAGTCTTCATGCCATTGAACAGGGACTGGCGGGAAATGTCAACAAATACGATATTGCCAGCTAGAGGAGACAGGCAATAACAGTTGTCCTGTCCCTTTTGTGTTAGTCACTTGGCCCTCATAACCCTGAGGAGCATTACTTCCCGTAGTTGGAGAAATCAGAGTGCTTGAGACACTTAAGGAGGTCTACTACAGAATGCGTTCATTTTGTAGTAGAGTTGGACTTGGGGCTTTTGCTTGGAGCTATAGGTCTGCTGCCCAGAGAGTGAGGACAAAGGCTCGTGGTTCTTCATGATGCTTTATAGAGTAGATGGAATGTGAAGGCTGGGCTAGGAAACTGGGCAGGCTTACCAGGTGCAGGGTTGAATTCTGAAGAGGAATGTGTGCTTTGTAAGTAGGAGCTGCTCATTTTGACAGGCACTCGGGGTTCCAAGGCTGGATCAAGCTGCCATTGGAAATCACAGTGTACAGCTCCTTATGGGTGCTATCGTTTGGTATAGTCTGCGTTCACTACTTGGAAGAATCAGAGCTAGCCCGTGAAATTGGCACAGGTCAAGGAAGCTGGGATTCCTGCCAGGGAGCCAGCTCAGGAGGGCTTACTGGATTCCCACATAAAAATGAGAGAGAATCCCAGGTCTGGGAATGGGCAGGCTGGGAAAGTTGTAGGCGGGCATTGGGAGAATGGGGCCAGAACAGTTCTGTGTGTCACATGCTGGTGTGAGTAGGACGCCATTGAACTTTCTCTGTGGTCAAACACGAGATAAGCAGCATCTTGGATCCCTGCACGGGGTGATTCTGGTCCGTGTGCCTGACTGAGGGTCACATGCTCATTGAGCTTCTGAGACACGATGTGCAAATGGTTGCTTCAGCAAGAATGTGTATGGAAAAATGTAAAACAGCCTTAGTGAGTTCTAATTTACATACTAAATAGCTCACCATTGAAAGTACATACAATTAATTTGTTTTTTAGGGGTCTGCACACAGATACATATATTTGTTGCCCTGCTGGAGTGGGGATATGGCTGAATGATGGAGGATTTGCGATATGCACCAGACCATGGGTTTGAGTCCTGGTCCTCTTAGCTATCATGGAGCCTGTCTTCTCTGCCCAAGGCTATCACCAGTCTACATTGACGCTGTTTACAGAGTTCACCGAGCAGAACTTCTGCATAAATAGAATTGTGTAATGTGTGGTCTTTTGCGAATGTCTTCTTTCACTTAGTGTGTTTTCAAGGTCCAGTTGTGATGTGGCATAGATCCTTCATTCAGATGAATGGTTTTTCTCGAGTGCGAGCACGTGTGTGTGTGTGTGTGTGTGTGTGTGTGTGTTGTCTGTGCACCTACATGCACAGGAACATGTAAAGGGCAGAGATTGCTGTTTGTATCTTCCACTATGGATCACCTTATATTTTAATTTTTTTTAATGTGTCTCTCTGTGTGTATGTGTACACACATGCAGGTTCCTGTTCAGGCTCCTTGGAAGCTGTGGTTCCAGGTGGCTGTGAGCCACCCACATGGGTGCTAAGAATGTAATCGTTGCTCTGGAGAAGTGCAGTAATGTTCTAATGCTCTTAAACACTGAGCCAGACTTTTCTTCCCTACTTTTTGAATCCAGTCCTTCACTGAGGCTGGCTGGAGCTTGTTGTTTTGGCTTGATTCTCTTCTAGTGCTGGGGTTATAGGCACTGTCACGATGCCTAGTTTTCAGCCCCAGCACTCCTGTGAAAGGTCCCTAAGCTCGCAGAGCAAGCCCTTTACCCACTGAGCAGTCTTTTCAGTCCCTAATGATGTTTCTTTGTATGAATGAATGTTCGGATTGGTGTTCTCCCATTGGTGGATGTTTGGGTTGTCTGTAAGCACTCAGGAACTTGTTTTGCGTCTCTGTTTCTTTTGGGGATCTGTTGAAAAGCAGCATTGCTGGGTCATGTGGTAGCTGCATTCACTCATTCGAGGAACATCAGACTGTCAAAGTGGCTGAACCATTATACATTCTTATTTCATTGTTTTGTATTGCTTTATTTGTATCTGAGTGTTGTCTTTGCAGCTACAATCAGGCTCCAGCAGACAGCGTGTGATTAGATTTTTTTTTTCTTCTGTTTTTTTTTTTGTTGTGTTTGTTTGTTTTTTGAGACAGGGCTTTCCTGTGTAGCCTTAGCTGTTCTGGAACTTGATCTATAGATCTGGTTGGCCCTCAACTCAGAGATTGGCCTGCCTCTGCCTCCCAAGTGCTGGGATTAAAGCGTGCACAACCACAGACCAATACTTTTTTTCATTCAGTCTGACAATCACCTTTTAATTGGCTTGCAGGTCCATTTATATCTAATGCTGTTGTTGATGTAGCTAGATTTATTCAATTTTTTTGTTTCTCATATTTCATGTCTTCTCTTTTCTCAAATTGCTTTTTCATCAATCAAATTCTAATGTAGCATTTAAAACTAATTCATGATTTTTTTCACTGTTTTGAGGGTTTTTTTTTTTGGCTTATCAAAATTAGCTTTAGACTTAATTATCTTAATTCTAATCCCATTTAGAAATGTTACTCCTTGTCTGATGAGCCGGCCAGTGGGTAAAAAGGCCTTGCCATACTGGCCTGGGGATATGAGTTCAATCCCTGGAACCTGGGTCAAGGTGGGAGGAGAGAACCAACTCCAGGAGTTGAAAAGCCACACACGGGCCCCTCCCCGTTGTGTATCTCATGTGCACAGTTAAAACCCGAAACAGAAGCCGCTCGGTACCTGTCTCCTTTTACCCTTTTTGCCTGCATTACTGTTATACCCATTTACCTGTATTAATGTTACAAACCCAAGAACGTGGTGTGTTCTTACAGCCTCACATCTGCCACTGTGTATCGCTGTAATTATGTTTTTACCATCTGCCTTTACTTCCTTGGCCTGCGAAAGTTTTATTTCCGCTTATGTCCCTTGTGCCGTCACTGGCAATTACTCATGTGTTACCCAACGTTATAGACCCACCAGAGTATTTTGTCTGTCTATGATTTTTATACACTTAAAATCAGTTAATAAAAAGGAGGAAAAATAGATACATTTATAGTTCTGTTATAGTTGCATAATTACTAGTGCTCTTTGTGGGTTGTTTGAATTATCTTTTGAGGACACATTTGCCAGACTGCAGGGTGCCCTCTGCAAATTTTTGTAAGGTGGGTTGGCTAGTAATAGATTCTGTTTTTATTTTGAAATATTTTTATTTGACTTTCATTTTTAAGCAAGATTTAAAAAAAAATTAAGTATATGTGTGTATGTATCTGTGTGTGGGTATGTATCCTCAAGTGTGGGTGCCCACAGAGGTTGGAAGAGGGCATCAGATTCTCTGGAACTGGAGTTATAGATGGTCTTGAGCAGCCTGACATGGGTGCTGGGAATTGAACTCAAGTCCTCTGCAAGAGCAGTGTGTACATTTTATTATTCTTATTTTTATTTTTCAAAGATGTACTTATTTATGTATTTTATGAGTATTTTATTTGCATGCACACCTGCATGCCAGAAGAGGGCATCTGATCCCATCACAGATGGTTGTGAGCCACCATGTGGGTCTGGGAATTGAACTCAGGACCTCTGGAAGAGCAGTCAGTGCTCTTTTCTGCTGAGCCATCTCTCCAGCCCATTATTATTATTATTATTATACTATTATTTTTTAAATGATTTATTTTTATTTTCTGTGTATGAGTGTTTGTCTGAATTTATGTACTTGCACCACATGCTTGCCTGCTTAGGGCAGGAAGAGGGCACCGGAGCCTCTGCGAGCTGCCATGTGGGTGCTGGGACCCAAGCAAGAGCAGCCAATGCTCTCCACGCTCTCAAGGCATTTCTCCAGCACTCTGCCACCCCTTCATTTTGAAAGGTATCTTTCCTGGACTAGGCAGTCTTTCCTGGACTAGGGAGTCTTTCCTGGACTAGGCAGTGTTTTTGTCTTGTTAATTGAATGCTTTTCTGACTTCTGTCATTCGTGCTGAGGAAGCTGGATAATCGAGCTCACTGGATCACCACCTAGGCAATGCATTTTCTATGGTTTTCACGTGGTGTAAACTGGAGTCTGTGTTTAACCTGCTTGGAGCTTTTCTTTTCTGCTCTTCTTTTTTCTTTTCTTTTTTTTCCCCTGAGCTTCCTAGATATGTAAGTTGTTTTTCAGTGAATTTAGTAAGTATTCAGCCCCCGATTTGTCAGTATTTTCTTCCTCCTCTCCTCCTCATGTCTCCATCACACATATCACAGTGTGGTATACAGGGGTCCCCCTTTCTGAGGCTTGTTTATTGTTCAGCTTACATCACCATCACCTCTGTTGATCTACCTTAAGTTTTTTTTGCTGTTTCTTTATCCTGCTAGCTGATGGCTACTGTTTTTTGTATTGGGCTTCTCTGTAGAAACTGTCTATGTAGTAAGTGTGTGTGTGTGTGTGTGTGTGTGTGTGTGTGTGTGTATCTCCATCCCAAAGCTCTCTGGTGGAATTTTTCCCTTTTTATTTTACATGTAAGATGTGCAAGTCAGCTTTATTTCACTGAGAAAATGAATTTGTAATTCACGGTTCAGAGCTTTGGGTTATGGCTGATTTTGTGTGTGCCTTTAGGCCGGTGGTGGCAGAACTGTGTATCATGGTGGAGAAAGCAAGGTGATGGGGACTTGGTCCCTTCATTGCAGCCAGGATGCAAAGATTGATAGCATGGTGTTGCATGTCTGCCCACAGTTCCAGCTTTAGAGAAGCTGAAGCAGGAGGATCCCTGTGAGTTCAAGGCCTGATTGGACTGCACAGCAAGACTGTGTCTCAAACAATCAAAACAAGCAAGCAAGCAAGCAAGCAACCCCCTCCAAATCTCCCCCTCCAAAGAGACAGGAAGGGCTGGGATCCCGGGGTCTGACACTGACTGAGCTTCCGGTTTCCAGGTTACCTCCTAAAGAGCCCATAGTTCCCAACAGTGCTGCAGTCTGGGAGAAGGTTTTACTGTGTAGACCTTTAGGGAACATTTAAGATTCAGACTGTAGCATATAGAGATTATTGTGAGAATTGCCTCCTGGGATTACAGAGGACAAGGAAGTCCCATGAGCAAAGCAGTGGCTCAGGCAACTGGTGGTATAATTTACCCAAGGATAAGGCAAGCTGAAGGTATGTAAGCCTCCATCCCTATCTGGGTCTAAAGGCCCAAGAACCAGCATTAGAAATCCAAGGGCAAAACATTCTTGCTTAGAAAGAAACATTTGCTTTTTTCACTTCTCCATCCAAAGAGATCAACATATTGGAGAGTGTCCAACCACATCGGTCAGTCTGCCAGTTCACATGCTAATCTCTTCATGCTGGAAATAATGCTTTCTCAGCTCTCCCGGCATCCCTTCGCCCAGCTGCATTGATACATGCAATGCCCAATGTGCGGCTCTCTAGTGATTTTTTTTTTTTTTAACTTGTACTTCCAGCCTAATTTTGCTTTTAAATTTCTCTCTTTCTGTTGAGATTGGATATTTAACACAATGTTGCTATGTTTCTTTGTCTTCATCGTGGTGCTTTTGAGATAAGTTCTCACTATGTAGTTCTAGCTGACTTGGAACTCACCCTGTAGCCCAGGCTAGCCTTGCACTCAGATCTGGCTACCTCTGTCTCCCTAGTGACAGGATGTAAAGTGTGCTCAGTGTCCCCACACTCGGCCCTTCCTTCCTTTCTTTTAAACTACTGTTTTTTGTGCATGGGCAGCATGTTTAGTCTGTGCACCACACGCACACCTGGAGTCCTGCAGGCCAGAAGAGGGCATTGGAACTCCTGGAGCTGCAGTTATGTGTAAAAAATGTATTGTAAATGCCACCAAAATGTAAATAGTATTTTTAAAAAAAAATATTTAAAATGTATCTAAAATGTAACAGTTTTTCTCTCACTGGCAACTTGACGCCACCCCTCTGTTCCCTGCTGCTAGATTTCTAACTTGTGACTTTTAAAACCCCAGTTAGCGCATAGGGTCAGGGAGGAAAGGAAAGGATAGGAAGGAAAGAGAAACCTTCACAGCCCTCTTTTGGCTGTCTTAATCTGCGTATGTGTGGGGAACTGAACTAACTCTCCCACTCTGGTTCAGCTTCTCCCTGCACGGCAGTTACTGAGAAGATCTAAACTGTAACTTTTCTAAATCCCCAGTTATTTAAATTTATCTGAGCCTTATTTCTGCCTGCTTCACTATCAGCTTTATTTCCGCCTGCTTCTCTATCATCAGCTTTTGTGCTCTCTCTTTCTCTATCCTGCAGCAACTCTGCTGTAATTCTTAGCTCTAATTCTTAACTTCAACTGTCACCTGCCTTCAACTGCCCCTCAGGCTGTTCCCAGAAGTCCAAGCGGCATGTAACCACATAGGGGAGGGGCTTTTCCCTGGCAAAGCTTCACTGTACAGTTACAGACTTAAGCCACGATGTGTGTGCTGGGAATCAAACCAAGGTGGTCTGGAAGAGCAGTCAGTGGGCCCCTCACTACTGAGCTGTCTCTCCATCCCCTTTATTTCTTTAGCAAACCTTGTTACCTGGTTATACTCATAGGCAGTTGCCCTTGCATTTTTCAGATGTACAGGGCTTTCCTGTCTCTTTGCATGCCTCATTTTTTTTTTCAAATTTATTTTTTGATGGCTAACAGACATTTTAGATGGATATATTTTAGCGGTTCTGGGTGCTGGTTCTCCCACCTTCAAGGAGCTGCTGACTTGATTGGCTGGACTCTGTTACTTAGGTCTTACCCCCTCCTTCCCACTGTCGCTCTAGACTAATCAAATTGTGGTCCGTCTGATAAGAGTAGTTTCTGAGGTCTGTGTTGGCTGTTTGACCTGGAGAGGTTTCCTCCTGGCTACCTGTCACTTAAGTTGACTTCTGCAGACTCCCAGACTAGACAGACCTAGGCCTAGGAGAAAAAACATAGCCTTGTAGACAGATGTTAGTGGACACGCTGAGAACTTCAGAGCATTTTGTTGAAAGCTGTTCCTCTTATTTGTAAACAAAAACAGTAAATTTAGTTTTTGTTTAAGATTTAATTTATGTGTATGTGTGCATGTATCTGTGTATACAGATATTATGTGTGAGCACAGTGTCTGCGGAGGCCAGAGGAGAATGTCAGGTCCCCTGGAGCTGGGATTACAGGCAGATGCGAGTTGCCTAGTATTATGCCGGGAATCATATCCTCTAGATCCTCTAGACTGGCAAGTGTTCTTAACCTTGGCCATCTCTCCAGCCCCTCGACTAAGGCTTTTTTCTCCCCTGTTTGTCTGTATGTATATGTATGTGCATGTTTACATATGTGCAAGTGTATGTGTGTGTACAGATGAGGGGACAACCTCAGGTATTGTTCCTTGGAAACTGGTCACACAAAGCAGGGTCTCTCATTGGCCTGGATCTTGCCTAGTAGGGCAGAGATCCCAGGGATTCTCCTGTCTCTGCCTCCCAAGGGCATTTTCTGGATCTGAATTCAAGTTCTTCTGTTCCCAAGACAAGTACTTTACTGACTGAACTATCTCCCTGGCCCCTAGATTTTTTTTTTCTTTATAGAATAAAAAGAGCTGAACAGGATGTAAGGAAAAGCTAAAGGTAAGCCTGAGATTTTGTAGTACACTATTGTTCTGACTCTCCAAAGTGTTTAGGTCTGTTGTATTCTTCTGTGTGCTGGGCACTGTCAAGATCTGGGACTAATTGGTGAGCATTTCAGACAAAAATTCCCAGTCTGGTGTACAAGAGGGAGGGAGGAAAGGAGGGAGGGGAAAAGCAGTAGAGAAGTAAACAAATGAAATAATAAGCACCTTGGTTTAAAATATTTTTTATCCCAAAATGATTTTATATTTGCGATAAATTTATAAAATCCAGTCCACAGAATCCCTTTATACCAGTGGTTCTCAACCTGTGGGGCTCAAATGACCCTTTCACAAGGGTCACCTAAGACCATCTGCCTATCAGATATTTACATTATGATTCATAACAGTAGCAAAATTACAGTTATGACGTAGCAACAAAAATAATTTTATAGTCTGCGGTCAGCACAGCATGAGGAACTGTTTTAAGGTCGCAGCTTTAGGAGGGCTGAGAGCTCTTCCTCAGCATCGCCTGCCGTCATCAACAGCTTCCAGGGCACATTTTCACACTTTGTTCAGTATGCGCGGACACAGGCGCGTGTGGAGGCCAGAGGACAGCTTGCTGGAGTCGGCTCTTTCCTTCCAGCATATGGGTTCTGGGAACTGAACTCAGGCCCACAGGCTTGTCAGTATGTGTCTTTACCCCTAAGCCATCAAGTTGGCCCTTGAGCATAGTTTTCTGAATCATACAATTAACTCTGATACTGGCACACGTCGGCCTAGAGCCAGGCAGTTGTTTTAAAGACCACGCTTTATTTTGCACTTGTCTGAGGACTTTTCCTACTTAGGCAGAGGAAATAAAGTTTTGACCAGACTCCCACATGAAGGGCTCGGTTCAGTGTAGCAGCACAAGGCGGTGTCGTGGCTTTCCCTGCCTTTGGTAGCAGGTCTTCCGACATGTTACCTGGAAATGGCTGGAGTTTTCTCGTGGCCCTTTTCAGAAGGAACCAGGTCTTGGTTTCATTTCTTAAGGCAGTTTGTGTTTAGCCTTCCTGCTCCCCTGCGCCAGGTTTGCAGAATGGTGCCTGAAAGCCCAGAGTTAGGACTCGGGGGTGAGTGTTGGAAGGTGGTTTACTCTCAGCGCATGCGTGTGTGAGCATGTATGAGTGTGTGTGGCTGGATGTCCGTGATAGCTTGCAGGTAAAAACAGCCCCTTCCTTTAAGAAGTCTGGAAAGGCTTCCTGCTGGAAGTGACCTCTGAGTTGTTGTGAATGGAGATAGAAATAAGAGGGGAAGTTCTTCTCGTCTTACAGAGATGCTGGGTTGAAACAATGTGCGTTTACATGACAGAAGTCTTGACTGGCAGCAAGTGTGACCCAGAGCAGCAGAGGACCAGCTACACAAAGAATACACGAGAGTAGGACCCGACCTGGATAGACAGGAGCTCATAGGGACTAGAAGCTTGTGTTGGTTCTGAGAGCAGTGTAGCAGGTCTGGTGGCCCTTGGAGGAGTTTGTGACCGCAAATGTCACCATCTTGCCTACATTTTACTTCAAGTAAAATGTTCTGTCTCTTGACATTGAGTTGTTTGTTTTTCTCTGTCTCTACTGCCTCCCCCCCCCACACACACACAGAGGAGACTGGTGCTAATGTGGTACTATTCCATGAATATGCTTGTGCCTTTTTTCTTAATATACATAAAGATACAACTCATTGTTTTGAACTTCAAGCAACACAGCCAGGAAAAACAAGCACAAATACTGCAAACCCTACCATCCTGCCTATGTTTAAACCTAAAGCTATCAACGTGACGGGCTTCAGTCTTCTTTTTAAAAACACGTTTAGTTTTTAAATTATGCGCATGCTTGCGTGTCTGTGGGTATGTGCACATGAGTGCAGGAGCCCGAAGGGGCCAGGAGAAGGTGCGAGAGCTAGACTTGCTGGTATCGGTGAGCTGCCACTCGGTGCTGGAAACCAAAGTTGGGTCCTTTGCAGGAGCAGTGCATGAGCTTTTAACTGCTGAGCCATCTCCCAGGCCACCTCGGGCTGAGCTGAATTTACCGTGTAAACCCACACTGGCTGTGGACTTGTGTTGATCTTCCTGGTTCAGCCTCCCTGGTGCTAGAATTACAGGCTCAAGCCACCATGCCCAGCTCAATTTTGTTTCTTAATTTTCCTAAGGTTTGATTATGATTATTTTTATACCTTTTGGGGGACAATAGGCAGGAAACAAAAAGTGAAGGTCTCTGAGTCACCACTGTGCCCAGCAGGGCTGGGGAGTCACTGAGGGAGTGTTTTGGAGGCAGAGATCTATTTACTTACTCCTCTCAAGGAAGTCTCACCGGGTTAACTAATGGGTTGGGTCATACTGTAGTTAAAATGTCCCTAAAGACCTGAGTGTTAAAGGCTTGACACTGTGAGGGCTGGCGGCACTGTAAGAGGTGAGATCTAGTGAGAGTTAACTCGTTGAGGGACTGCTCATGGGGGACTGCAAGACCCTGGCCAGTTTCTCTTTCTCAGGCCTTTAATTTCTGCCCAAGAGCATGATGTTTTCCCAACAGATACTTTGTGTGCCCCAGGCCCAAAGCGACAGGACAGCCAATCAGAAACAAAACAAACCTTTCCTTTTTTTATGTGTTAGTTATCCTAGGTACTTGTTAACATAAAGCTGACAACAGTCTTTTTTTTTTTTTTTTTTTCCCTTCTTTCAGTTAGGACAGCCAGAGTTAAAACAGAGAAACCCTGTCTTGAAAACAAAACCAAAACCAAAAACTGAAAAACACAACAACAAAACATGACAAAATAAAACCCCCCGAAACAAAACAAACTTACTAGACACCTGGGTCCTTTGGTACACACTGCGCATAGAAGTTTGAGTTCTTTCCATCCTGGCTTCATCTTGTTGGGAACAGGCTTCTTTTTCTTCTCTTGCTAGACTGCCTTGTCCCAGTAGACACTGCAAACTTAGCACTCCTTTTGTGGCTAGAATTTTCTTCTGAGATAAGGGGATCTTCATCATTGCAGGCTAGGTATCAGTAGATTCCCTTGTTCTTTAAGACAGGGTCTTGTGTAGCCCAGGCTGGCCCGAGACTTGTGTAACTAAGGGATGGCCTTTGGGCTAAGATCACAAGTGTGCACTGCCACACCTTGTTTATGGGATGTTGAGAATCAAGCCAGGGCCTTGTGTGCCCTGCACAAGCGTAACACCAAGCCTGCTACATCCCCAGCACCCGAGGGCAATTTTCTTTAACCTAGTTCGTTTGCGTGACCTCTGTACCAGTTTTGTTTCTTTACTCTCCTTCTACATCGTCATTCCCAAATGGTGGGCTTGCACAGAATCTCCCGTTCCCTCCCACTTCTGACATATACAGATAGATACAGGTTTATAAACTTATTCTTTGTATGTTCATTAGAGGAGAGAAATACCCAGGTATATTGACCATCCCTTTACTTAAATTAACAGAGCAGCCTGGCCACTGAGGGCTGTTTTTTGTGTCTCCTTAACATCTTCCCAGGTGTCCTTCACAGTTTCTGACTACTGTTGTCCCACAAGGAGTGGACTCAGGCGCACTGGAAGAGCCCCAGCTCTTTTCTGTAGGAATTCAAAATTTGGGCACCAGTGAGATGGAAGGATGGGCAGCAGTGTTGTTCTTGGGGGGAGGGGCTGTCCTTGGTGTGCTTCTATTTATCCAGACACATTTTGCTACGCCCTCCCCACCTTTGAGATGGGGTCGTACCCACCCTGAAGGTTTGCTCTGCATGGATGAGCCCCCAGCTCCAGGAAGAGCTGCCAGGCTGACTGAGGTTTCGGTGGGGAAACGGGAATGTGTGATTCGGAGCACTCAGAAAGCCAGGTGGTACAAGAGACCTCTTCTTCTTCACCACAGGGTGGCAAGATGCAAGTAGCCAGCTGTTACCTGAACTCACTTTGTACTGGCAAACTTCTGTGTGTAGAGAAACTTCTGTTGCCTTCTTGGTTGCTATTTCAAAGTAACTCTCCTCCACCTCCTACCCCCTAGAGAATGTGTGTACACAGAGGAGTTACGTGTCCCAGGAATTGCCCTGTCCTTAGCCAGATGTCCAGGCTCCGCTTCCCCTTTGCCGTGTTCTTGCAGTTGGTGGAAGTTAAGCTGAAGAACTTGACTTTCAGATTTGTGGTATAAGATTCTTTGTTGACATTTCATAGTTTGAGTTTACCTTTTAAACCCTGCAACTATACCCCAAATCTTCTGTTTTTCTGTGTGTATGTGTGTGTGTGTGTGTGTGTGTGTGTGTGTGTGTGTGTGTGTGTAGGTTATATATGTACATGTAACTGTGGATAGAAGTGTGGATCCTTGTTGAGATTAGAGATCAGAGTCAATTGTTTTAATCAATTGTTCTTTACCGTCTTTATTATTTCTTTTTAATTATATGTATGCGTGTGTGTCTCAGTGTATGTACACCTGAGTGCAGTGCCCACAGAGGCCAGAAGAGGGCATTGGATCCCTTGGAGCTGGAGTTACAGGCAGTTGTAAGCCACCTGACTTGGTTCTGGGAACTGAACTTGGGTCCTCTGGGAGAATAGTATTTGCTCCTAACTGCTGAGCCATCTCTCTTGTAAACTTAGGCAGTGCAGACCATCGATAGGCTGGTGGGAGAATGTGGCTGTGTGGTGGGGAACATGTAACTTTGACCAGTTTATCAGAGGGGCTTATGCTGAAGGGCAGGAATGTCTTGGAATGTGTGGCATCTCGAACTTCTCTCAGATAGTTCACTGTTCATATTAAGTCATAGAGAGGATCAGACCTGGGCTTTCTCTCTCTCTCTCTCTCTCTCTCTCTCTCGCTCTCTCGCTCTCTCGCTCTCTGTGTCTGTCTGTCTATCTGTCTTGTCTGTCAGTCTAAAGTGATTAAATATTGGCCAGGCATGATGGACTCTAGTCAGGTCCATTCTGAGGTTTCCACAGAGTAGTCCTGCCACACTACAGAGTTCCCACAAAATGGCTCCGGGTCATATGGAACAGATGCTTATAAAAGCAGACCCTGTAAGGCTACATACTTGCCACCAGGTTCAATCAGCGGCGAGCATCTATCCTGAGTACTTCCTGTCTGGGTTATCTCCCATCTGTCTAAGAATATCTGGTGCACTTGGAACACATCCGGTGCAGTTGGATTAACCAAATGAAATCTAGACAGTCCCCACACAACATTCTAGGAAGCTGTCTGTCATTGGGCAAGAGAGATTACAGGATTTTTGTCTTTTTGCATCTCACATAAACAGCCTCCAGCGAGTATTCCAGGAAGTTATCTGTCCTTTTAAAATAGATAACTTATGCTCAGTAAAACCCAACTTTTGCTCTTACACTTGAGAGTAAAGGGAATGTTGTTAACCACTGTCCTGGAGTGTCAGTTGTAAGTTAGTGTTAAATTCTGTCATGATTAATGTTAATTATCAACTTGACAGACTCTAGAATCCCCCAGGAGATAGACCTCTAGGCATTCCTGTGGGGAATTATCTTGATGGTGTTAACTGAGGCAGGAAGACCTGTCCACTGTGGGCGGTACCATTCCCTGGCGGGGATGCTGGAGGAGTATGTAAGTGGAGAAAGGCAGCTGAGCAGCAGCATGCCTTCATTGTTCTTTGCTTCCCAATTGTGAATGTGGTGTGTAGTGGAACACTTGGAAGAAGTTCTTGCTATTTTGGTTTCTTTAAAAATGCAAAATGGCGTTTGGATTAGTGTTCCCACCACAGCTGTGGTATAGTTGTTTATGAGTTGGGTTTGGAATGCTTGATGCAACTGGCTATAATTTGGTTAGGTGCAGTCATTCTGGCACTTGTAGCTTGTTTTTGGTATTGTATGCCACATGGGTTTATAGGAACTTTTGGCTTAGGGTATAAAAAGTCTGAAGCCTTGAGAGTTGGAGTTGGGTGTTGGTCGGTGGTTCGTTGGTTGGGTTTTCGTCGTTAGTGTGTTAATTCCTAAAAGAACAAAGGTTGGAGAGAGGGAGTTTATAGACCATGAGCTGAGATGCTAGTCTGGCTTGCTGTTAGCTAGTCCTCTTCAAGCTTAGGACATCCTAAAAAGAGGCTGTGAAGATTTCTACCTTTCTCTCATTCTATATCAAAGGCCTCTTGCAAAAGTGGTGACGATTTTCTTCCGTCCTTCCTTTCTTTTTCCCTAAATTGAGGGTAGAAGATTGTAGCGTACTGGTACAGTGGTGTGATGACCTGCTTCAGCCTCCTGCAGTTTTGACTTCCCCTTGAACTGTACCCTTAAACTGTGGGCCAGAAATAAACTCTTTCTCCCTTAAGTTGCTTTTGTTAGAGTTTTCTTTCTTTTTTAATCACAACAGGAAAAGAAACTGAGACTTAAAATTGATCCCGAGGCATGGAGCCATTGCTGAGATAAATCACTGCTGTGATTCTCAAGCCTTTGGAAATAGTTTGAGGAAATAATGTGAAAGAGTTTAGAACTTTGGACCAGAAAAGCCTTTGAATGCTGTTAGCAGAGTTTTTGGTGGGATTACGGGTCCATTACTGTGGGATCTTGGAAGACAAGAATGCTGGGAGAAATGCAGATAGGTGGGGCTTCTGAGGAGAACAAGGACTCATATCAGGAAGTGTTATGAGGGCTGTTAGTGTGTTATTTTGACTAAGAATTTGCTGTCCTGAGGGGTTGAGTTTGCAGATGGTGAACTAATGAATTTGGACAAGGAAGTGTCAAGACAGGACAGCATTCAGGCTGGTTCTGAGAAAGCAGCTGTGATTGTTACAGAGCTCAGCGTTCCTGAAGACAAACCTACCTGCACTGTCAGTAGGGTTCTGAGTGTACAGGGTCCAACTTGTGGAAATGCAGACTTATTTGAATGGAAACACTGTAACTGAGAGTGTGTGGCCAAGGCTGGGGCGAGCTTTCCTGCTCCTGGAGAGCTTATGCCTAGGAGAGTGTTTCCCATGGTCAGCACCCAGCAGCAGATACAGCTATGGTCAGTGAGGTCAGGCCACACATCGGGGAGTATAGTGTTCTCAATGGAAGTGAACTTTCCCTGCCCTAATGGGACCCAGGGAAAAAGGCATTATGGGTTTCTGTGCTGGCTAATTTTAATGTCAATTTGCCACACAAACTAGAATTATCTGAAAGGAGGGAATCTCAATTGAGAAACTGTCTCCAGAAGATCAGGCTGTAGGCAAGCCTGTAGGGCATTTGTTTAATTAGTGATTGATGGGGGGAGGGCCCAGCTCATTGTGGATGGGGCCATCCCTGGGCTGGTGGTCCTGGGTTCTATAAGAAAGCAGACAGAGCAAACCACTAAGCAGCACCCCTCCATGGCCTCTGCATCAGCTCCTGCCTCCAGGTTCCTGCCCTGTTTTGAGTTCCTGTCCCGACTTCTTTCGATGAAGGGCCATATGGAAGTGTAAGCCAAATCAGCCCTTTCCTCCCCAGTTTGCTTTTCTGGTCATGTTGTTTCGTAGCAGCAATAGTAACCCAAAGACAAGTTTCCTTATGTGGAAGTAGGGTTGAAAAGCCGAGTATCAGTGGGAATGCCAAAGACCCTCTGGAAAGTGTCTTTCTGCCTTTGGGCTCCAGGAGCTACGTGTACTAAACTGTAGTGGAGTAATCAGACACCGACTCTAGTTGAAGCTAGTGTGGCAGCAGCTCAGCTCTTGGGGAAAATTTACTTACAGGACATTCGTGGTTTATTGGCACAGCGCATGGTGACTTGTAAGGTGCTTTTCTTGGCATTCTTTTTCTCCCTCTTCAGCTTGGTTATTTTACCCAGCCATCTAACATCTGTTCAGCATACATTAGGTGCTAAGACACCTGGTGGTGGAGCGCTAAGCAAGATAGGCAATATTGGGAGGTGGGGCGGGGTGGGGCGGGGGTGAGGGGTGGGTTACACAGTGGCAGTGAGCAGCTAAACAGAGGGAGTTGTTCTGTCAGACAGGTGGGGTACTGACAGTAGAGCGAGCTAATGTGGTAGAGCGTGAAGTGGAAGTGCTGTGTGGAAGCAGGGATGGTTAGCCTCTGAGAAGGCAGGCCTGCCTTGAAGGCTGGTGAAGCAGGTGAGATGCGGGCAAACTGGCAGAATAGCGCTCCCTGCGTGGAGAGGGCAAGTGGCAGGGAAAGCCTTAGTGCAGTCAGAGGCAGGCTGGGAAAGTGATGCCAGAGAGAGTGATGCTCAGAGAAGAGGGTGTTGTTTTGAGGGATGTTTCTGAGGATCGTGAGATGAAGGCAGATCAGTTGTACTTACGGTTCAGAGTTTCCCAATCTTAGTACTCCCGGGGGCCCAGCCTGTCTCCACCTTCTAAGTCCTCAGCATCCTTGAGCATCTAATACCAACCCCATGTTGATGGCCACCTTTGCTCTTGATGTAACGATGTCCAGAACTTGCTCCCCTCGCAAGTTCTGTATATTTATTCCCTCCTTCATCCATTTATTCCCACCCCTCTACCTCTTTTCCCCTCCCTCCCTTATTTCCATCATTTCTCTCCTGGGCACAGTTGGTGCTAGTTCATATTGGGAAACTCTGTCCAGTTCTTTGATCTGTTTTTCTGCCTGCTCCTTAGGTTGGTTCGTTTCTGTTCCCTGTTCGTGTCTCTGGCTCTTCTGTCTGCTGTCTGGAATCCATGGTTGACCCTCTGTAGTGAGTCTTCTATTTTAGTTACTGCGGCCAGTCCAGTTTCCATTTTCCCTCTCCTTTGAGTCAGCTTCATCGACTTGACTTTCCTTCTTAAACCATGGCTTTATTTAGTTTGTAAAGCATATTTGGAGTAGCTGTTTTGAAATGTTTTCTGTTAAACCCAGAAGCTTGTAGCTGTTTTCCCATCTGTCCCAACAGATATTTCCCCTGGCTGCTGCTTTGCTACGGTGTGAGCGCACAGGTTCTATTGGCCAGGTGTGTGGGGTAGCTTGGGCTGGCTCTGGTCTCTGCTGTACGTGCTCATGGCCTCCTGTCAACCTGGGATTGGCTGGCTCGAAGGGCTGTCTCTCTGGAATACCTGTTGGGTGTCTGGCTGAGCTGCCAGTCCACTGTGTACTCCAAATGGAACAATAGCCTGCAGCTAGTCCTTCTTGTCCACTGCCTTGCAGATGCCCAGTGCACTGGTGACGCTGGGGTCAGATGAGCCCTTTGTAGGATCAGGGTGGGAAGACAGTCTCCCACCCCTTGCTGATCTTTTGACAAAACAGAACTGAAGAGGAATGAGGGCAGCTCCTGGCAAGAAAGTGAGACTTTGTGCTATTCTTTAGAACCCAAATCCAGGCGTTTTTTTATGAATAAACACTTGTCAGACTGTTGGCTGTCTCTGGTTTATTTCCAGAGTTACTGAAATGGCTCTTTTGACCCTTAACTTGCTCTGTAGTTGCCCCCCTGGGGAGAGGATTTGGGGGTGTCCTCATGCCTCCTCATGCCAGAGGTCTCTGTCTCATCAGGTGCGGTGGTGTGCAGCCTCCGTGGGGAATCACCCCCGGGATTGAGTCCCCAAACTCTGAAAAACCTGCACATGAAATCATGGCTCTTCGGTGCTTGAAAACAGTCGCTGGGCATAAGGACTCAATTTTAAAACAAGTCCTAAAGAGGGGCCAGAGTGTGGAGCTCGCCTCTGCCAAGTTGGCTGGCAGCCTGTCTTGTTTGCGTATTAAAGTTGACAGTTGGGCCCCTGGACTGGGAATGGTATTATTTTCTCTTCAGCTTGGCTGGCCGGCAGCCATTTCCTAAAACAGTCTCCTAATCGAATTTTTCCAGGTTGGAAAGCTGTTTAGGCTTGTGCTGTGCTCGGGGTTGTCTGGAATCTATGCTGGATGTATTCTTAACTCTGAAAGGAAATTATTCATGGCTGACATATTAGAGGAGGCTAAATTGAGAACATTGGGTTATTACAGAACATTAGCCAACTGACTTTTTGGCGCTACTTCAGGAAGACTGCCAATTAGATCTTAGAGATAGGAGCGATTGTCCAGCTGTGAAACCACCGGGTGATGAATGTCCAGATCAGAGTGCCTTGTCTTCTTCAGCCTTAGTGGGCACACATAAACAGGAGGACTGGCCACTCTCGCTTCATGGGATGCAGATGCATGGGGATTTTAAAGTACGGTGAGGGAAATCTGCACCACTGGTGACATTTTGGCGTTTGGGCTTTCAGTTTTTCTGGACTAGTGGCTCTCAAAATATAATAATCTAGAAGGAACTAGGGCTGCTTGCCCTGTTCAAGAAGCTCAGGAGAATAAGATTATGTCATAGTAATACCAGGAGACTCATGAATACGGGATTATTTCATAGTAGTATTGAGAGATCGTTTGCTTATTTCGCTATTGTAATGTAGTATTAGAAGTAGTTATGCAACTTTAGCTGTTTTCTGTTAAGCCAGACGCGAATAGGAGTTGGTAAAGCATGTGAGACTTTTTACTGTTTTTTGTTTTGTTTTGTGTTATTGGGAAAGGGGATCACTGCATAGCTCAGGCTACTCTCAGACTTCATGTATCATATCCAGCTTTGCTGGGTTTTTTTTTTGTTGTTGTTACTTTTATAACATGTTATTTCTGCTAATTTGTGATAGATCCTAACATCAATTTTAGTTTCTAATATAAACACAAGGTCTTTGGGCGGCACTAATTATTTCGAGAACAGGTATGAGCACTGTAGGCAGGGGGATATAGCTCGGTGGGTGAAGTCTTATAAACATGAGAACTTGCATTCCCATTTTCCTCAGTGCCTATGCAGAGAGCTGGGTGTGGCAGAGCTGGTCTGGAACCCTGGTGGTGCTAGGAGACAGGAGACTGGTGGGGGCTTGAGACCAGCCGGTCGAGCCACAGTGTTGAGCTCTGCATTCGGTGAAAGGCTCTGTTTCAAAACCTAGGTGAAGAGCAGCAGAGAAAGACATCTAGCATTGATCCCCAGCCTCCACGCACCCAAAAAGAGGAAGAACTATTATATACACAGACCTATGTATTCTCTCCCTCTCCATCCCTCCCTTTCTTTTTGCCTCTTCAAGACAGGGTTTCTCTGTTGTAACCCTGGCTGTCCTGGAACTCTGTAGACCAGGCTGGCCTTGAAGTCACAGAGATCCACCTGTCTCTTCCTCCCAATTGCTGGGATCAAAGGCATGCGCCACTACCACTTGACTTACATTTTCTTTTTAAATTAAAAAAAAAAATTACTTATTTTGCTTGTGTGTGTATATATGCTGTAGTGGTGTGTGTGTGTGTGTGTGTGTGTGTGTGAAGTCAGAAGACAAGTTGAAGGAGTTGGTTTCTCCCATCGTGCGGGCCCTGGGAATTGAATTCAGGTCATCAGGTTTGGTGGCAAGTGCCTTCTACCCAGGGAGCCACCTCGCCAGCCCTGTATCATCTTTAGAATAAAATTACCATCATCCCTCGCACACTGCATGGCTCACTTTTATCATTTACCGTAGCACAGATGCTTCCCTCGTCATGAATCTTACTGGGTGCGTGATATTCTATTAATAAAATTATCATAATTACCAGCTATGTAATATTGCTTTGATAACTCCCTGCAAATCATTGATCAGTTTATTTTCTTTCATTAGCTCTGGGGATTGAACCTAGGGCCACGTGCTTGCTAAGCCACTGCTTAACCCCTGAGCTGTATCTCTCCACCTTGACCACTTTCTCACAGTTTAAAAATTTTAAGATTATCTGCTTTTGTTGACATTTGGGGATGAGAGAAGAGAAACTAAAACAGGATTCCTGCTTTACAGAAAAGAGCTGACATAATCCTTTTGGGACTTATAGCCAGAAAGGCTCACCTGCATGGTTAGCCCTCAGCTGGCATCTGGGAACCGATGTGAAACTTTAAATGAGTGGATTCTTGTGCCTAAGTTATTTCTACAAGCTGTGTATGTGGTTTAAACACTGGCTATTTCCCCTTCTCGCACTTCCAATGACCCTCGGCATTAAGTCTCTAATGGACTTGCAACTCTTTGCTTGTGCTGTCCAAACAGCTAAATTCTCACCTTCAGACATTGCTGGAGGTGGCAGGTGTGTCCTGTACAATTCCACTGCAATTAAGCTTTAGCAGGCTGGGCCTGATTTTCTCTTGATTGGGGTTCCCAACACTTCTTCCCTTTGCTGAGACAACCCTTCACGTAGCTGTGAAAATCTTTGTTTTTTGATTAGCTACTCTGTATCTGATTAGACTTATATTATAATTGGACCTAGCTCTTTTCCCTATTCAACTGTGAGGTTTTGTCAGCAGGAGTTGGCAAGACTACCCCTAGATTCCATGACCTGCTAGGAGGCCAGGAGGCCAAGAGGTAGAATTTGAGGAAATGAAGGGAGAAGGGTGTGACCCTGTTGTTAAAGTTCCTTCCCTGGGGGAGACAGAAACAATGACTCCTCTCCTTCTTAAGGTCCTGACAACAGACAGGTACAGTTCTACCAAAATTCACCTAAGGGAACCAGTGAATGTATTAGGTTTCCTTCCAGAACACAATGGGTAAGAGGTTTTGAACAAGAGCATAGGTGACGTTAAAACAGTCACGAGGAAGGGGTGTACCCAGCAGGGACGATGGCTTCCCCAGAGCATAGATACAGACCAAGCTCACACGTTCCAGAAAACTGTCCCTCACACATTCCGGTGTCTTATCCCTACAAGCTCAGGGCTTCCTTCCCCCCAGCTACTCATTCTCCATACAACCTGTTACTTCTCCATCTCTCTCTATTCCGTCCTGCCTCTTTCGTGGCCGGATCCAGTCTGTGGGTCATGTTCAGTCTACTATTTTCTCTCTCTTGCTCTAGATTCTTTCAGATGCCTCTGTGTTCTCTCTCTCTCTCCCCCTCCTTCCCCTCCCCGTCCTTTCCCTCCCCCCTTCATATCTGCAATTAAAACCCTCCCCTTAAGCATACCATGGAGCGGTCATGTTGTCAGTTTATACATATAACACCTGGCTTTTTATAGCAAGTATAGAAAGCGTGTCTATTACAGAGGTCTTGATCTTAAGAAAGCTCTTCAAGGATAATTATCAACTGAAAATTCACATTGTGAGACTGTGTCTTTATGGACCACTTCCTGATATACATGTAAAAGTTGCCTGTTGATGAAATATAAATTGCCACACTTTACAAATTACCACAGCTCATGTGGCTAAAAATGACATTCACTTTATGATTTCACAGTATCTGTGGACCAGGATACTCTCCTGAGCCCTCTACATAGGGTCTCAGAGATTTATACTGAAGGTGTCATCTACCTGCACTGTCTTGAGACTTGACTGGGGAGGAATCAGTGTCCTGACTCTTAAGGTTACTAGCTGAATTCATTCTTTGTGGCTGTGGGGGTAAGTGGCCAAGCCTCGTGCTATCTGTTGGCTGAAGGCAGCTCTAAGCTCTTTGTTACGTGAGCCTTGCGGTCCAGCTTCTTGCTTCGTTAAAGCCAGCGTAGGGTGGAGATGGACATGGTCTTTGTAGAGAGAGCATTTGCTAGCAAGACAGTCTCACGTAATATGACATCATCTCAGAAGTGGCACCCATCCACCTGCTCATGTATTCTGTTCATGAGAAGAAAGCCCGTTCCTTCCCTTGCTCAAGGTGAGGGACTTCTGCCAGGCCGGCGAGGATCACTGGGTCATCTTAGGGCCTGTTGCAGTATCTTAGATTTATAGAGTCTGGCGAACTAAAATGGTAATTCTCAGGCTGAATTTTATCCATCAAGAATATTTTCTTTACTCTTAGGAAAACCTCAGAGAAATACTAAAAGTCAGGAAATGTCAGTGTTTAAAAATAGTCTTCAGGGGCTGGGGAAGTAGTTCGGTTGGTAGGGTGATTGACTGCTTTGCATGCATGCATTCAGAGTTCTGGGTTCGGTCACCAACACTCAAAACAGAACAGATTTTCAAAACAGAAAGTGAAGAGTGAAATTTGGCCAGGTAGACAGTGGAGGCTTCTGAATGAAGTTAGTTACAGGGTCTAGAATAAAGACAAGCTGGTGATGACTCATACTGCCATTCAGCTAGCTTTGACAGATGGGCTTGTATCATGCTTACCCGTCGAGGGTAGCTGGAGCTTAGGCTGTCACTGTTGCCTCTGCCAGATGCTCGTTTGGGTGTTGCCTGTTAGTCCACAGCCTTTGAGATTTACTGGGGTCTGTTCCGTAAGACAGCAGCGTGTCTGTAGAATGCCCCTGGTTAAAGGGCCCACAGTTCCGAGGCACCAATTGGTTTTGGAAAAGATACTCACTGTGGCTTTAGACTGGTGATCAGGGGCTGGAGAGCAAACCATCTCACTGGAGCGAGGGCCGTAGCTTGGCAGAAGAGCACTTGGCCTTGCATGCACAGAGTCCTGAAGTCACTCTCCAGAGTGACAGTAACAAAGTCCATCTGATTGGAGAAAAGTCCTAAGAGAAGGAAACCTGCTTGTGTGTGGGCACACATTTGTGAGGCAAGGGGATTATGGGCCAGTCTAGGCTACATAGTAAATAAATATGACAGAAGAAGATTATGAGAAGGTAGAGCTAAAGGGGAGGGAAGAGACCAAGATAATGCGTAAAAGAACAGCCATCCCTACCCAGGGCTGGCAGCTAGACAGCGCTGTGCGTACATCCGGGAGTGGGCTGACTAGTCTGGACAACCGGACACACCTGGGAATTGAACTGCCTCCATCAGCTAGGCCTGCGGGGCACTTCTGTGGCGCATTTCCTTGATTGCTGATTGCAGTGGGCAGTGCCACCCCTGGGCAGGTGGTCCCTGGTTGTAGAAGAAAGCAGGTTGAGCAGGATAGAGGACTCAAACCAGTAAGTAGCCGGCTAAGCAGAGCGCCTCTGTGGTCTCTGCTTCAGTTCCCTCCTTCATGTGCCTGCCTCGACTTCCCTGGACGAAGGACTGTAACCTGTAAGCTAAATCCAACCCTTTCCTCCCCTGGTTGCTTTTGTGTTCTCCTGCAGCAACAGAAGACAAAGTAGGTGTGGTTAGTTATAAAGTGTTTGCATCTTTAGATAAAGATGGTTCTAATGTGAAATGGAGTGCTCTGTCTTGGAGAATTCTTCATGGGGAAGTACAAGACATAGTCTCTTTTGGGATATAAAATGTGTTCTACTTTCCTAAGAATGAAAAACACGTAGAGGAAACAGTGCCTGCCAGTTAAGTTTAAGTACTAGAGGAGAGACGTTTACAACTATTTGCTGGTTTTCGCTTCATGTTCTTTGTGGTGATTGAATTTCAAAGAGCAAGGCGACCGACGTCACAGTCAATATTGGGGAAAAAAAAGAGGTTTTTAACCTTTGTTTTTATTATGGTGCTTGGGTGTTTTGCCTGCACGTGTGTCAGTGCACCGTGTGTGTACAGTGCCTGTGGAGACCTCAAGAGCATCAGATCCCCTAAAACTGGAGTTACAGGTGGCTGTGAGCCTTTATGTGGGTAGTGGGAATTGAACCCATGATTTCTGTGCTCTTAACTGCTGAGCTGTCTCTCCAGCCCCACACTGTCAGCGTTTCTTTCTTTAGAAGCCAAGTCTACCAAAATGAGTACCCTCCGTAGTTACACAACAGTCTCCCCCTCATTTCACTATGGTAATGGGATTTAGGTCTTTATAATGAAATTATGGAAAAGATATTGCTCCTTCCCCAAGGAACATGAGCAAATCTGTTTAGACTAAGAATGTAGTTCTAAGGAAATGAGTCTCGTGGCTCCACGCAGCAGCAGTGGGTTTTCCTTTGGCCCCTTACCAAACCCGTACCTGGACGCTGTTTTGAATCTCCCTGTTAATGATTATGCTACCTAAGGGCAATGGAGAGCATTAACAGTCGTGCTCCAGAGCTTTTCCGCTCACGCACCCGCTAATAAGGATCTTGTTCTGTGGGTATCGGGGAGTCGGGAATGAGTGAATCCTATTCCTTGCCTTAAGTTTAGAAAGTGCCAGAATGCATGCATTTATGAGCTCGATTTTCCCTTTTGAGCACGGATGACTTTTCAGAGTTCATGTTTATGTGATGGATCCTCCAGGGTAATTGAGAAGAACTCTTAGAATAAGACACCTTTGAATTAGTTGCATACCAGATACTTTCAGAACACCTCCCTACACAGTCTTGTGCTTTATGGTCCTAAACGTGTTAGTTGGCTTCTGACTGTGGTAGGTGGTATGTAGTAACAGGAAGGAGAGAAAGAAGGAGCTTGGGGGAGGGAACTCCAGAAACTCTGGACCTTTTGGGTCTAGATTCCGAGGACAGTGTTGGCCGCTTCTGAGTGGGTGGTCCGTGAGCCTTCAGCTTCATCACCGTGGAGCAATGTTGCAGTCTCAGACCCTACCTCTCAGTCAGCATCTCCGGAGGCGAGTCTGTGATTCTGGTTTTAACAAGCATTTCCAGCTGTCTTACGTGGAGGTTGAAGTTGAGGAAATGGAGACACCTGGTCTTGTTTATGAGCGTTGCCTGTCTGTTCTAGGAAGAGATTGTCTGTAACTGGACTTTTAGGGCGAAAGTCAGGACTCAAGAGAGTTCTAACAGCGTAGGCTTGGCCAGTCATTCCAGTCTGCCAGTAAAAGAGACGAGAAAGGGCAAAAAGCAGAAACAAATGTCATCAGTGCCCACATTGGGAAGAGGAATAGACAAAGGGGTCCAGATATGGGCTTTAGGTTTAAATAGGGGTTGGGGCTGGAAGCTAGAGCACGCACAGTTAAGCAGTCCTGGTCCAGATACAGTCTGATTGCTGCAGATCTGGTCCTGGAAGGTGGTCTGAAGTTGTTAGTACTGTCAGTTGCTTTAAATCCGGTCAGTCTGGTTTTTGTAAGCTTTCTCTCGATCCAGGGTGTGGTTTGCTGTGTATGTTCCCTCATCTGGGTTGGTCCTGTTGGGCCAGGTTTTGCTGTTCATGGAACCCAAAGTGATCACAGGCGTAGGACAGTGACTTTTTATCTTTGTGCCTTCCACGTTGAAGAGGAAGGAGATAGTTTAGGTATCACTGGTGTTTAGACAGACATTTCTCAAGTGATTGACACACCTAGGCTGAGTCAAACTGGATTCTGACCGGAAGTAGACAGACCCGAAATGAGAGTCGAGGTGTCGGTATTCATCCTGCTACTTTGTGGGCCTGAGTGAGAAGTCTTTAGAAAAAGCAGCCTCAGGGGCCCGCTAAATGCTCACAGGTGTTCTTTCCACCTGTGTTCGGGGTTCTGCTTACAGTATGTTTTGACTCCCCAACCGCCTTTGGCATCCAGGGTTCTTGTAGTCTTCCTTCCTCCCTCCTCCCCCTTCCTTTCCTCCTCCATCCCTGTCCCTATGTCCCTGTCCCTACTCTCAGCATATTTTAGAACTTTGTAAGTGGGAAATTGCCTCCACTTTCTTCCAGAGCCTTGTCCTTCACTTTTAAGTTGGTTGCGTAAGAATGACCAGAGTGAATTTTTTATATATACAATGAAATATAATACTTCTCAAAGATAGTGGATTCCTGAAACGTAAGTTTGTAAGCTTTGAAATTGTGTAACTGAATTGCTCTTGTGTGTGTGTGTGTGTGTGTGTGTGTGTGTGTGTGTGTGTTGGGGGGGGTGGTTGAAAGGTTTTTTTCTCTGAAAGAGTGAAAGGTAGAGTACTCAAGGACAGAGGGACAAAGCATGCAATCATCAGTCTCTCTAACCAGACTTTTAGTTTGCTAAATCTTAATTTAAAAAAAAGTGGGTGTAATTTTGTTAACTTGAACATTCACGAAATTCAGTAGTAAGGCCCATATCTTGTTACTTAGAAGATTTCATTGCTTAAAAATTTTAAATTTCTGTTCTATTTTTCTGCGTGTAAATGTTGCTCATTTGCATTATGCATCAGTTTTTTTCTTACAATGAGTCCAGAAATGTTAAAGTATTAAACCACGCAGAAATTATTTTCACAAAAGGATCAGACATCAACAATTTTATGTTTTGGAAGTTTTACACTTAGATTCCATCTATAATAGAAACGGAACAGTAAGCAGATCCAGGTGCCCATGTGGGAAGAGAGTAGCATGAGAATCTCCCGGGTTCCTGCTGTGTTCCCCTGTAGTGTGCAAATGATTGAAAACAAAGCATATACAGGAATTTTGCTGCAGATATTGAAAATGGGAGAATTGTGTAAACAAATAAGTCATTTGGAGGAGTCTTTTTGTACATATTAAAATTTGAACTAAATTTCTGGGAAATATAAGTAGGAAAAATTCCAAGAACGTTCTAGAAACTTCTGGAAGAGTCCAGATTTCTAGATAAAGTATAATGTTGCTCTATACTCTGATACATGTAAGGAACTCCTCCTTTTTTCTGGAAGGTAGATTCAGAAGCAAAGGTTGTGTGAGCACTAGAATGGGGTCTACCTAGAGCCTTTTCTTGCCATAGACTTTGGACTGAGAATAGCATCTAGGTCAGAAACTACAGTGTGACTTTACTCATGGGTCCTGATTTTCCAAAAGCTTGAGCAGCACTCTCCCTCCCCTCCCCCAAATCAACCTTTTCTATGTTTTTCTGACAAAGATCCTGATACCATTTTTAGCTGTCTCTCTGAATCTCATTTAGAGTCCAAACAGGACTGTGCTGTGCACTTGTCATCCAGTCCTTTAGTCTGAGCATTTCCTTAGCTTTTGTCTTCCATGACCTTTCACGTCATTTGAAGCACACTATGTGTTTCTACATTGTCTTGGTTTTGTGGCGTCTCCTGTTTCCTTCAGATTAGATTAAGATTGCGTGGTCTTGGCAGGAACACTGCATAATGAGTCCTGCATGTTCTTGGTACATCTCTTCGGGAGGTGCTGGTCTTGGTCCTGTTACTGCTGATGTGAACTTTGGCCGCTCTGTTAAGATGAGGGATGTCTGCAGGTTTCTCTACTCTAAAATTAGCCTTTTCCCGAGGTTAAATGAGTAGTTGGTGGGGGAAATACTTAACATCGCTTGAGCTGATGTAAATACCGCCTTCCTTACCTGACTTGTACCTGGTAGTTACAACGCCAGGCTTGCTTCGTGCCTGAATTAGTTACCGCTGCAGTGGCTGCCGGTTGTCACCCTTTGCTGTCGGTACTCTCCTGCGGTCAGTAACTGGCACTCTACTGTACGGCACTCTGCCCCTTCACCCGAGGGGTTATGCTCTAGTATTGGTGTGAACTCATTGATTCCAATTTTGTTCAGTGGGTCATAGTCTTTTACCATCAGTGGTTTAGTTTTGTTATTTAAATTGCCCCATGTAGCTAGTGAGAGTTCCTTGTATAACTCTGTGTCCTTTTCACCATGTCCTGTCATTTTGTCTCTCAAAACATTTAAAAAGAAATCTATTGTTGTGCATGTGTGGTCGGTGTGGAGGCCAGCTTGCCTGTGGAAGCCAGAGGACAGCCTTGTGGAGGTGGTTCTTTCTTCCACCGGTACATGCATTCTGGGACTTGAACTTGGGTCTCCAGGCTTGCGCAGCAAGTGCCGTTACCCACTGAGCCATGCTGCCTGCCCTTTTTTTGACTTTCAATCCTATTGCTTTGGAGTTATAGAGTTCTAGATCTTCTTGGTGGCAAATGGTGTTCAAATACTAATGTGGAGGCACTGCCTGGATCTTAAGGGAAGGAGAGTTACACTGCCTCTGTGGACCTAGCCTGCTTGCCGGCTCGGGCACTGTTGGACACTGGTGCCTCCGGACCCGGGGAGGGCACACACTTAATTCCTGCACCCTTAGACTAGGATCTGATCTCAGACCATGCTCTCTCTCTTATTTTCTAGACGTTTTAAAAAGTGCTATTGTTATAGATACATTTTAGAATACACTAAGCCTTCCTTCCCCTTCCTTCCCCAACTGTTATTTTGTAAAGTGTTGGCGTGAGTTTGTTATTTAGCTTAGGGGAAAATCCTTTCACCATTCAGGTGTAAGAGGTGATTCCTACCCCCCCACCCCCATCCCCACAGACTTCGGTAGTTTTTCTCCTTAAATCTTGTCTCCTGTGATAATCATTGCAACATTGTTGTTCGTGGGTCTGTTTTTGAGCTAGGGCCTTGCTCTGTTGCCAGGTTGGTCTTGAATTCCTGGCCTCCAGTGAGAACCTCCTGCTTCAGCCTTCCGAGAAGCCGGGACCTCAGCTCCCACCTCCGTGTTCAGCTTTTTCTAGCTTTGTATTTATGACGGTATCTTAGCGTTTGATTTCTTATGAATTTACGCAGAAAAGTCCTGAAGCCATGAATATAGAATATGGAATTTCATTAAACCATGTCACCTGCATCAGTAAACGGGACACGGCGGCACCTGGAACTTCTTAAAAGCCTTTCCTGGTCACAGTGCCCTCTGCTACCTGTCCTCCCTCCAGCAGGCTTGGGAGGGATCCAGCAGCTTCGTGGCTTTGCCTCGCAGTGTCAGGAAAGTCTTCGTGCCGGCTGATTCTCCCACCACAGACTTCTTAATAGTTTACTGTGTGTACCTGAGTGAGGGACAGTGAGCAGTGCGCTCACAGGGAGCTGGCACCAGCTTTACAGAGTGTGTGGGCGACGCTGACTCTTCTCCTCCTCTTCCTCCTCGTCTTCCAGACGGGGCTTCACTTTGTATCAAGGTGGAGTGCGCACACCCTTACAGTCACTAACAGCAGAGTTAGCAGGGCTCTGTTGTCCTACAAGTAAGGACCTGTTTTGATTTTCAATTCTAGTACAGTGAGTGTTTTCTCGCAAAATATTGACTTTAATTATGTATCTGTTCTTGCAGTTGTTAGATTTGTTTTGAAGCGTACTTCTTTAAATTTTGAAAGCATTTGTACAAAAAAATTAGTTTCTTAATTTAAGAATTTGTTGAGAATTTTATATACGAGTACCGTACAACCTTTCACCCCTCCACTCTTTCCTCCAACTCGTCCTGTGTCTTCCCCAACTCCCTGTCAAATTCACGGCCTCCTGTAATTATTAGTTACCTGTATTATATACATGTTTATATGTGCGGATATACAGCTTGCTGAGCCCATTTTGTGTTGCTCATATGTACGCGTGCAGGGTTCTCTGCACCCATCATGGCTAGCAGAGTACAGGTCTGAGGGAGGCAAGAAGGCATTTCGGTTCAACACGACTCAGTAGCCGGCGTTGCTGCAAACTTTGAGAGTCTCACTTCGGGTAGTTTACTTTAGGAGCATTTAAGCACAGCACAGTTTGGGAAAACAGTTTCCTAGTGATAACTTACTTAACCCTGGGTGCACAACAAAGCGTAAGGCATGACTACATCAAAACTACATCAAAGTATAAGTGAATCTTCCATCAAGATAGGTCCTGTAGATTAACTGAGAAAATAGGCTCAAGATAAAGGGTGTGTGTAGGGGGAAGAATAGCACTTTATAGATTGGCTGAGACAAACAAGCTCAACATAAGAGTCTAGGGGAGGCTCTGATGTGGTCTGGCCACACAGAGAAGGTCACCAGGCTATTGACCAGCTTTGTTCCCAGCCTTCTAGGTGGAAAGCAGGTCAGACATCACTCCCTTTGGAGAAACAACCCTGTGTGTTGAACATCCCTGGTTCCCTAGTGCTCATCTGTGTGCACAGGGGCCGACATGTACTCCCACTTGTGTGCACTTAGCGATGATCATTTGGGATTGGATAACCTGTCGTGGAGTTCATCCCTGGAGAAAACTGATTCTCCCTCCCTCGCCCACCACTGAATGCGTATAGTTATTTATGAAGGGCACGGAGCCTTGCAAAATCCCCTTCCCTACACATGTTGACCTGTCACTTAGTGCTGTCATTATGTAGGTCTCATTTAGACCCATCGTTGAGATTTTGTGGACGCAAGCCTCCTTGTCATGTCTGGAAGACATTAGCAGGCCCGCTGGTTCTCTGGCTCTTAGGGTCATTCAGACCCCCTTTCTGCGATTATCCCCCCTGAGCCTTAGGCGTTACATTGTAGATGGTGTCGGTTGGGACTAGGCCACGTGCTTATTTGTCCTTTGCATTTTGGCCAGTTGTGGATCTGTAATAGTTTCCTTCTGCAGCAGAAAGAAGCTTCTTTGATGAGAAGTGAGAACTGTACTTATCTGTGGGTGGAAGGATAACCGTTTAGAACACAGTTAGAAACCATACTGTCTTGGGAAAATGGCAGTGGTAGGTTCTTCTCCAAGGACCATGCCTAGCCTACTACCTTATTAAACTAGACAAATGTACTACTTATTTTTTTTGAAAGAGACATATATATATATATATATACTAAAAGACAAATCATACTAATGATTTTGTTTTATTTTGTTTTGCTTCTAGAAAAACTAATTGCTTACCAACGAGAATTTCTTGCTTTAAAAGAACGTCTTCGAATAGCGGAACATAGGATATCTCAGCGCTCTTCCGAGTTAAACACCATTGTCCAACAGTTTCGGCGTGTTGGCGCAGAAGCGAACGGGAGCAAGGATGCAATGAATAAGTTTTCAGGTAAACAGTATCCGTGAAAGGGTTTCTTGAGAGTTCTGTGAATGGTTTACCAGCCAGCAAGTGCTGCCCTTTTGAGAAAGAAAAATCACACAAAATTTGCTATTCTGGTGAATTATAAAGACATTTTTATTAATTGCTGAATTTAATTTTGACAGAACACTGTTACGTTTCAGTTTTGCACATTTCATCAGTAATAGTGAAGAACCTGTATCTTCTGCAAACATTCACAATGAGATTAAATTTTAACTTTTGGGCTGGCAAAGTGGCTTAATGGGTAAAGGAAGCTTGAAGTCAAGCCCAACAACCCAGGTTCAGTTCCCAGGTCCAACACGGTATGCAGAATGACTCAGTTCCCACATTGTCTTCTGAAACTCTCCTACTCTCAATAAACATTTAAAGTAAATAAATAAATAAGTTTTAACTTTTACTTCAGCGTGCTTATGACATGACCGATGCTTGGCCTTTGATGGCCCCTGGGGAAGCCTGTGAGCTGCTGGAGTAACCCTTGCTTTTGTATCAGGTAATAAAGATGCTCCTGGTGCATACTGGGAAGGATCGGAGCCTTTCCTTTCTGGGCCCGCTGGTCTGCCAGCGAGCACCACTTCTTTTTGGGGTGCCCTTCTGCCTCTGACAAGCCTGTTGTTCGGTGTTTATACCGGTGTCGCATGCTTGAGAGCTCTTTCCAGAGTGGCTCAGATTCAGCTTCATGTCCTCTAAGCAGAGGCAGACACGGATCTTGATGTCAACACCTGACCTCATTTTTAAGGTTTACTGTTTCTCCCTGTCCTCCTGAGGACATGTACTGTGCCAGCATAGCATTTACAATTACAGAAGGAAATAACTAAAACCACTCAGAGCCCTTATTCCAGTGATTTCTGTTAACATCTTGTTTGTTTGTTTTCTTTTAGTCTTTTTTTAATACATTTTTTTCCCAAAATACTTTCCTCTTGAAATTATACTATTGAGCGTTTCTGCCTTACCAGTTTTTGTTTTTCTGAAATGGTATCTTTGCTCTGTAGCTCTGGCTGTCCTGGAACTTGTTATATAGACCAGGCTGACCTCGAACTCACAGAGCTCTCCCTGCCTCAGACTCTATAGAGTGCTGAGATAAAAGGTGCATACCGAAGTCTCTGGCATCATTGTCTTCAAAATACTATTTACATTAAAATTTTATCTTTTTTTTTTTTTTAGAATTAAAAAAAAAATTTCTTCTCTCTTATATTACATTCCAACACCTTCCACCCCTCCCTTCATTCCTCCCAGCACCCCTATCCCCCAGATCTACACCCCCATCCTCCCATTTCCACCCTGCCTCTCTCCAAGAAAGTGCAGTCCTCCCAAGGTTGCTGCTTAAACATGGCACAACAAGATGGAACAGGGTCAGGCACAATTCCCTACTGAAATGCTGGCCTAGGCAACCCAGTAGGGGACAAGGAACTCCGGTGGGCAAGAGGTTTAGGGACACACACCCCTATTCCAGCCTGTATAAGTTCTGCAAGAGCACCAGGCCAGGCAAATTCAAGACACATTTGGGGAACCCAGCAGGCTTCATGTCTGCCGCTCCAGGCTCTGTGAGCCCCTAAGAGTGGCAGTCAGTTGACTCCATGGGGTTTGTTCTCTGGGTGTCCTCGACCTCTCTGGTCCCAGCAGTCCCTCCTCCACTTCTATGGGGTTCCCCCAAGCTCTGCATTTTGTTTGGCCCTGGGCCTCTGCTCCTTCACCTGCTGTAGGGAGCCTCTCTGTTGAGGACTGGGCTAGGCATTAATCTGTGAGGAGAGCAGGATAACATTAGAAGTGCTCTCCTGGATGTATAGACTCTAGTCCCTGGCCTGCCCTGGAGTACCGGTCATGGTTTCCCTTCTTTAGCATAGTGTTCTGCCCTTCCATTGTCCCAGTGGATCCTGCAGGGAGGATAGGCCACATGTTGAAGTTTTTGTGGCTGGGATGGTGTCCCAGTCTCATCACTGGAAGCCTTGCCTCGTTACAGGAGATGGCCTGTTTAGGCTCCCCAGCCCCCATTGCCAGAGGTCTTCACTAGGGTCTCCTTTGTTGATTCCAGTGAGTGGTCTCCCAATTCTCCCCTATATGTCCTCCAGTTCTGGTCGTCTCTCCATGTATTCTCTCCCTCCGTCCCTTTCCACCTTCCTGGTCCCTTTTCTTCCCATTCCCATCCTTCCCCATCCCTCCTGCATCTTCTGTTCTATTTCCCCTTTACCAGGGAGATCCCTGTGTCCCCACTGGGGCCCTCCTTGTTGCACAGTCTCTTTGGGTCTATGGATTGCAGAACCTTTGTCCTTTGTGGTTAACAGTTAATATCCACATATAAGAGCTACATACCACGTTTGTCTTTCTGGGACTGAGTTACCTCACTCAGGATGATTTTTTTTCTAGTTCCTTCCATTTGCCTGCAAAGTTCATGTAGTCATTTTTTTTTTTTTTAAATAGCTGATTAGTACTCCATTGTGTAAATGTGTCACAATTTCTTTATCCATTCTTAAAATTTTATCTTAATGGGAGAAGATCTCACTCCATAGCACAGGCTGGTCAAGAAGTCACTGTGTAGTCCCGGCTGACCTCAGACTTGTGACATTCCCGTTTCGACCTCCCGAGTGCTTAGGAGTAGAGGTGAGCACTCCCCACACTGGCTAAAATACTTCAGTAGCTAATATCTGGCTAATCATAAACCCCAGCAAATTAAGCATTTTCCTTCTATAATTAGCAAATAAGTGTTTTCCTAGGTCATTTCCCCTCCTCCAAATTACAGCTCTGTGAGAAGCATTTCTGTGTGTGGACGGGTTGCATTTCTGGCTGCCCTTGTGATCTTGATTAGATTATGTTTTGATGACGGGTGATTTTCAAACATATGGCACCATTCCTGGAATGAGACAGAAAGCAGTTATTTGTTAAGTGCGTAAAAGCTAAAATCATCGAGAGGAAATGACTGAGTCACAGGACAGACTGTTTTAGGGCCTCTGATTCTATTGAATATCTGGAACCATCGTTAGGCCGTGGCTGACAGCGTCATTCAAGCTGCTGCTGACTGCTGGGTGGGCATAGGATATTGTAACCACTGACTCTTTGTACACGAGAGTCAATTTAATTTCATGTGTGATGTTATGTATTTTGTAGGTTGGTATAGGTGTTTCTGTCTGCATGTATGTCTGTGTACCACACGTGTGCAGTGCCCAAGGAAGCCAGAAGAGGTTATGGGATCTCCTCGGACTGGAGTTACATTCGTTTGTGAGCTGCCATGTGGGTGCTGGGACCCAGGTTCTCTGGAAGAGCTGCCAGTCCTTTGCACTGCTGAGCCATCTCTCCAGACCTCTTGTCTTTTTTTTGTGTGTTGGTTTTTTTGGTTTTTTTTCCGAGATAGGGTTTCTCAGGTGTAACTCGGGCTGGTTTCAAACTCACAGAGATCCGTCTGCCTCTGCCTTCGGAGTGCTGGGATTAAAGGCGTGCACCACCACCGCCCAGCTTTTGTCATATTTTTAATGGCGTTATGGTCATAAGTCCTTAGTGCTAACTTCCTGTTTAGAAGGTAAAATTTCAGTTTGATAAACAGTTTTTACTCCATAGGAATTCAGTGAGCCACTGGTTCCTGAAACCACTTGAGATCGACACATGTTGAGCATTCTCGCTTCACTGTTTAAGCTTTGTCACTGAATTTTTAGAGAAATATCTCTCCTATATAAAAGTTTGAGGAAATGTTAATGCATAAAGAAAATGAAAGACAGGAACAATCGGCACACGCCTGGGATCGAAGAACATGGCTTTGTAGCAGATTTGAGTCCAGCCTGGGCTACATACACATCAACAACGGTCTTTACACACACACACACACACACACACACACACACACACGGTCTTTACACACGCGCACGCACGCGTATGCAAAAAAAAAAAAAAACCCCAAGAAGGGGAAAGGCAGTGGTGGCCAGGGTGCTGCTTGTTGATTTCATACAAGGGTGACCTATTCAGAGCCTGCTTAGTCGTAGTTCTCATAAATGTTTGCAGCTAGTTTCAAAGAGAAACTCAGCAGCTTCTGTAAGGTATGGGACACCCCACCACCTAATTGTCTCTCTGTGTTTCAGATAATACCATAAAGCTACTAAAGGAGTTGACAAGCAAAAAATCCCTTCAAGTGCCAAATATTTATTATCATTTGCCTCATCTATTGCAAAATGAAGGAAGCCTTCAGCCCGCGGTGCAGATTGGCAATGGAAGAACGGGAGGTGGGTTCACTGTGTACCTGTTCCCTGAACTGTGATTTGGTGTGTTATGTTGACCACTAGAAGTCTAGCAGGACAAGGATGAAAGTTCCTTCTTTTTAAAATCTCTGCGCAGTGACTTGGGGTTCACTCCAAACTGCTTGTTGAAAGGATATGGACGTTTCTTCCCCATATATCAGAATGGGATCAGTAGACATCTAGTTCAGGCAGATAAATGCTTAAACCCTTGTACATTTTCTGTTATATATGGGGAGGTAGAGATGACCGCCCCCACCCCCGTGTCTTATTTCGGCGTGGTGGCTCTTCACAGCCCTGCGAAGGGGGCTTGTTTTATGTCTGCCGTACCTTTCTCTAGACAGACAGAGGCGGACTGTCACGTCAGCTTTCCATGTGATGACACTGGCATTTGCAGTTTCTCTTGGTTCTTCATAGCCCTTGAATTTTTCTTGTAGGACCTTTTGGCTACTTTATATTTTTAATTCTCTATCTTTTATCCAACTTTAAGATTTTTGACTTCATTGAACTTAGACATTTTAATTTGACTTTTAAAAAAAGAGTTTAAAATGTATAGATACTACAATTGACGATGTGCTCACTCCACATATACTGAAATTCATTTTGCTTTGTTTAGGGATTTTTTTTTAAAATGAGATTCTACTATGTAGCTTAGCTTCCCTAGAACACCAGATCCTTCCCCCTCAGGCTCCTGGATAGCTAGGATTGGTGTATACCATCCTTCCTAGTTTGAATTTCATTTTTGTGTTAATGTCTTTGAGATTTATTTTATGTGTATGACTGTGTATCATGTGAATACCAGGAGTGCTGCCCTCAAGTTAGTTAGAAGAGGGCATTGGATCCCCTGCAACTGGAGTTACAAATGATTGTGACTCACCATGTGGGTGGTGGGAACTGAACCTGGGTCCTCTGCATGAGCAGCAGTGATCTTCCTGGCTGAGCCATCTCTCCAGCCCTTCTGTTAATACTTCCGAAGAGTTGATTTAGTTGGCTTTCCCTCTTTGCAGTTCTGGTGTTTGAACCCAGAGTCTCAATGCATGCTAGCACCCCCCTGCACTTTACCCACAGCCTTGTAGGGTTTTGATCCCCTGGGAATCTTTAAGTATCTTCCTCTTTAGGGTCCTGTTTTCTCCTGTCATTTCAGCTGTTGGCGTAAGCCTCTCCATCTTGTTTCAGTTCTTCCATCTTTCTATTGCATAAATAATTTACAATAACTTATGGTCGTCCTATGGAGGTTGTGAGTCTTAAAATAACATGTTCAGATTAACTCTCTCTCTCTCTCTTTTATTAAGATTTCTTTATTAATTCAAGAAATATTTATGAGGCCAGGTATCCTTCAGGGGCTGAATATATAAAAACTAACATGATGTAGAGGACTCTCTTAGTTACCTTTCTTTAGAAAATCAATTGTTAATTTTTTTCAAAGCCAATACTAACATCTCCTTTTAATAGCTACTCTTTGGGTAAGGTTCCATAGGCAGTCATGGATTTTAGGCTGCATTTTTATTGATGAGAATAACAAATGAAAATAGCAGTGTTCTTAAAAAGTCTTTTAACACTTGGCAGGCAGAGGCAGGCAGAGGCAGGCAGAGGCAGGCAGAGGCAGGCAGAGGCAGGCAGAGGCAGGCAGAGGCAGGCAGAGGCAGGCAGAGGCAGGCAGAGGCAGGCAGAGGCAGGCAGAGGCAGGCAGATCTCCAGGATTCCAAGCTAGTCAGGGTTACACAGTGAGACGACCCCCCTTCCCCTCTAGTCATTTGAAACTTTGAAGATCTCTAGCAGGTACTTCTGGTTAAATGATTCATGTTCTGTCTTCCTTTTAAAGGTATTTCTTCCATCTCATTTATTCTCATGATTGTATTCATTATAAGCATTTCAAGATCTTGACCAACTAGTTTTAATAGTCCACATTCTTATAAAGTGGACACTGTATTTGAAAAGTAGAAAAAAGCAGACAGCTTGGGTTAAGGGAAAACCCATATTTAATTTAAAAATAAAAACCCCTCTGTCTTAAATCCCTAGACAGGTGGTTCTTAGTGGTTTTTAAAGCTGAGAATCCTGAGGATGTCCTTTAAAAAAAAAATAGCCATCGATCTCTGCTTAGAAAAACATCTAGAAAAGTTATTTTGTACATGATTTCTGGAACTCACATTTTGTGGCAGTTCAGAGATGATGTGGGGGCTTTGCATTGAGAATGTTCATTGTCTAGAACCAAGGAGAGCTGCTGCTTGCTAGCAGTTCTGTCCTTCAGTCAGGCTGATGGATTACAGAGCAGCAGCAAAGCCTTCCTCAGGCTGGGGGAGGAGTACAGCCCTCCAGGTGGTGACTGGTCCAAGGGTGAGATTCTGAAGTCCAGAAACTGCCCTCCTACCCAGCACCACTCAGATCCTCCCACACACTGATGGAGCCGGCGGAGGTGGCCAGGCACAGGAAACAGATGGCAAAGCAGCAGCATCTGACCGTAGGGCGTACCTACAGTCAGCAACAAGAAGGCCAGTGTTGTGGCCCGTTACTTGGTGATTCATGAAACTGAGTCTGTAGAGCAAATGGTGTACTGGCATAAGAGGGAAGGGAAAGGAAGTCACACCCATAAAACGGTGTACAGCTGTTAGAAAAGATCAATTAGGTTTTCATGCTAGTGGTTACTGTGAAATACACATATGTGATCTAAGATAGATCCAGCAAGTTGGATCTAGCAAGACATAGGTACTCCTAAGTACTCAGGGGGCTGAGGCAGGACACGCTTAAGGTCAAAGCCTGCCTGGGCAACAGAGTGAGTTGGAGACCAGCCTGAGCAAATTAGACTCTGTCCCAAAGTAAAAGAGAGAGACCTGGAACAGCAGAGCACCTCCTAGTATGCGCACACCCTCGGTAAGGGGGGGATACCCAGCAAAGCAATTGCTGGTGGTCAGCAAGATCAGTCTTCCAGAATGCAGCACAAAGCACAAAAAGAATGGAAGGAGACAGCAGATGTCTGTCTACCCACTAGGCATTCCAGGAGAGACCAGAGGCAGTAAAGGAAGGGAATAAGAAAAGCTTAAAAAAAAAAAAAAAAAAAAAAAAAAAGATCTTTAAATTGGAGAAATTTCCAGGCCTTCAGAACAAAGACTTAGTGCCAAGCAGGATGGCTGGCAAAACACTGCCCTTGTTGGCTGCCAGATTGGCACTGTTGACTGCAAGAGCACAGTGTGATTCTTTGTGCATTTCCTGAAGTCAGAGTCCATGAGCACCTACCCCGGATCAGGTGCATCACCAGGTACCACGGCCAACAGGCTCAGTGCGGCTCAACAGAAGATACATGTGTTTGTCAAATAGCTAATTATATAGACAGTAGTACAACTGTGACCTTAATTAGTGATTACAGGATGGTTTCAGGGTATATGAGGGGCCACTGATCCCCTACAGGAGTTGAGGGGTTTCTTGAGAAATATATTTGATCTGAGATTGGAAGAGCACACATTTTACTGGTGAAGACTGGGTGTCTTAGCTTCCTATTGCTGTTGTAGAGGCTTACTGCAAGCTCAATAACTTAAAGCAACAGAAATTTATCTTAAGCTGTGGAGGGCAGAAGTGGGAAAAGTCAGGCAGGTGCTAACAGGGTACGCGCCTTCCCCTAGCGTAGGGATTGATCGATTTCCTGGCCTTTTCCAGTCACCGGTTTGTCCGTATTCCTTTGTGGGCCCCTCCTTCATCTTCAAAGCATAGTATCTTCAGATTTCATGCCCCCGAGAGCCTTTCTTATGTGGTGACATCTCTCACTCTGACCCTTCTACTTTTGTAAAGTCCCCTTTGGTTACACTGAGCGTGCCAGGTGATCCAGAATAACCTTCCCTTCTCAAGGTGCTTGACTCAGCCACGCCCACAAAGCTCCTTGCATCGGTAAGGTAACACACTCACAGGGTCAGATATTAGGGCCTGGCCGTCTTGAAATTATTATCCCTTCTACCACAGTGGGAGAAAACAAGAAGAGCATAGAACAGCCCCGGGGTGGAAGGGAACGTGAAGTGTTCTAGAAAATGAATGAAGACCACTGTAATTGAGATAGGTGGGTAAGAGGAAGTGTGTGGAAACAAACGAAGCCAGAGGTGTGCTATAAAGCCAAAGAATGTAGGGAATTCAAGGTCAGTTACAGGATTTTGACTTTTAGCATTACAACTGTCGGAAGCCACTGTAGGAAACAGGTTTGCCAAAGGTAGTGAAGATACAGAATTTACAAAAGTTATATTTGCCACAGTGGGAAGAGTGTCTGAGGGTGTGAGTAGTGGGGCAGATGAGAGAGGCCAGATGAACTGTTTCTGGCTGACCCTGGTGCATGCACCTGTGAGCCCAGCACTTGGTAACAGAGAAAGAGGAGGACTGCAATTTGAAGGCCAGCTTGTCTTAACAAAGACACAATGGAAAAACAAATAGGCTTTTAGTTGTCCATGTGAGGCAGAGTGAATTTGCATTAGGTGCAAATTAGGTGCTCGATGTTCGAGCACTTTGGGAAAGGAAATAGGGGCTGACAGGCTGGACCTGAGATTGGCCGTGGAGAATTCTAAGATTCTAGACGGAATAACTGGACAAATGGTGAATACTGCTTTCTGAAATCCAGGAGAGTAAAGTGTGTTCTGCAGCAATTTTTTTAAAATTAATTTTTATTGTGTTTTAACTATGCAATGTGTGGTCTGTATGGGAGTATGTGTATGTGAGTGTGGCGCCCGGGAGGTCACAGGTGACAGATTACCCCGGAGTAGCAAGCCCTTGGGAGGCACCTGCTATGTGGGTGCTGGGACCGGGAACTGAACTCGGGTCCTGTGAGAAGCAGTCCTTGCTGTTAACCATCGAGCCATCTCTCAGCTCGCAGCACTGGTTTTCAGGAGATGAGAATGTGCTAAATTTGGACAAGTTAAGATTGGCAGAAGCTTTGAGACACCAAAGTGGAGACGTCAACCAGACTGTTGGATATTTAGATCTTGGACTGGGGGTGGGGATGGGCTCTGAGCTAGGTTTAATTCTGTGAGCCATTGTTGGTGAATTTCATGGTTGCTGAAGACACGCTCATGACTGAGGTCACCCAGGGCAGCAGGACTGAGCCCTGCAAGTTTCCCAGTAGCTGATGTCCAGTGAAAGAGGAAGGTAAAACTTGGAAGGAGAGAAGAGTGCGGAACAGTTGACCAGCTCGAGATGAATGCTGAACTAACAACGGATCCTAAAAACAGGACATAATTAATCAAATCAACCAATCTAAATTAATAAAATAATCCAAATTAATAAGATCTAAAGTTTATTAATATTAATAAGATAAAATTTTATTAATACTAATAAAATCTAAATTCTACCTTTTTTCTGGTTTAGAGGAAATAAATTATAGAATTTGGAATGTGGGCCCCCCCCCCTTTTTGCGCATAGCAACTTCACAGTGACCATCTCTTCTGCTCAGAATTTTCAGGCTTTAAGATGATAATTTTTTTAAAAGGATTTTGAAATACAGTCAGTTCTGTGACACGACATATGGAATCCCCCAAGTCACTGAGCCAGATAAAACTGTGTGGTAGAATGAGAAAAATGGAGCTAGGATCACAGTGCTGAACCCTCTCAGTTGCACATGAAGAATCTAAGCAAGACAGCACGCGTGCGCGGCAGGATTGTAAACGGCGATGTTAACTATAATACACAGGGCACGTACTAACTACAGTAAACACGGGACTGACCGCAGAGGGCCGTAGCATGGAGGCTTTTGTGAGTGGCGCCTGGTGAGTTGTCTGAAATCAGACACAGCGTAGCCCTGCGTGGATGATGTGGATGGTGGTTGTTCACAGCAGCTGGTAGATGTTTCAGGTGTGTGTGTTTTAAGTTTTCCCACACAGTTCATTTTCCTAAACTTGGCTTAGCTAGGTTCATTTTTCCTGTGTCTACCTAATGTGTCTCAGAGAAGAAATTGCACATAAGCAAATGTGAGATTCATAGTCCATCCAACTTGTTCACCAATGCATTAACCGTGCAGGAATAAATTTATACTCACAACAAGCAGTCTGGCAGGAACTGTGATTTTGGAACTTGAAGGTGTTGTACATAAATCTGTAGTACACAAGGTTGCCTCTGCCAGCGGAGGATCCCATCATCCACATAGCATGGGGACCCAAACCAGGAAGTTCACATTGATGCTCTACTGCTAATAAATCAGAGGTCTCGCTCAAGATGTTACCATGCTCATGTTTCTATTCCAGCTCAGGATCCCATGTTGCATTACATCATCGTGTTTCTATCTTTTCTGTCTGGGACAGTTCTTTATCTTGACACTCTAAAGAGTGTTGGCTGGTTATTTTGTCCCCATATTGGATTCGCCTGGTATTTCTTCGTGGTTCCCGTGACCGTCTGACTGTGTTCCTGAGCTTTACGTGTGGAGCGATGTGCTGTCTGTACTGTTAGTTTTGGAATGAGGCTCAGTCTTTTATTACTAACACTCACTTGCCGTGCTGTCTGCACACACCTCTGGCTTAGCCTCGCGGGAGAGAATTATAGTATTACAGACACTCCCTTTTCTTTTTCTTTCTAAAACTGAATCCCTCAATTACTCTTACAAATTTGTCTGTATTGTCATTGTAAAATCTTTTTATATAATTACTGTTTTTGTTTTTTTCCAGTTTCAATAGTAATGGGAGTTCCTACCGTGAAGAGAGAAGTTAGATCTTACCTCATAGAGACCCTCCGTTCCCTTATTGATAACCTGTATCCCGAAGAGAAGCTGGACTGCGTTATAGTTGTCTTCATAGGAGAGGTAACCCTTGCTATTTCTTTCACCGTATGTGATCTGAGAGTTAAGCCACTAACCAAATTTTAAACAAATGTGATGGGTAAAGAACAGTTAGATCATACACAAGATGGACATCTGACCTGGTACATTTGATTCAACTTCTACAGATAGAAGCCAGGAATAACATTTGTCATTGGTAGGAAATACAACCCAAACAGCCCTTAAAGAATCACTCCCCATCTGTGGTTCTGAATTCCAAATGTGGAGATTTGCACAGCTCTTCTTTGGGAATTCTAAACTGAAGAAAGGGTTAGTCCTGGGTGGGGTCCATCATGGCTTTAGTCTGCATCCTTCGCTGTGATGCAACCACAGCTGTCTCTAGAATAGTCCAAACTGTGTGATGAGTACATGCTGCTTGAATCTCCTCACAGGATATAGGAAAAGAATGAAGGATTTCGGGAACATTCTTCCGAAATCACAGGGAACAATGCCCCAGAGGAAGCTTTGCCTTTATCATCCTGTTGGACGGGCTGGGCATAAAGCTTAGTGGCAGAACATTTTTGTGGCACAGATGAGGTCTTGGGTCAGTCCTTCGTCCTCTCCCCTGTGTGGGAACAGCTTTAGTATGTCCTGCTAGTTCTGGGTTCCTGAGCCCCACTGTTTCGGAGTTGCTCATTTCTTTCCAAGTGAACACGGTCTCAGTGACAAAGTAAACACACACATACTTCTAAAGTCAGTCACAGAAGCATAACGAGACTTGCCTGTTAAAAAGAATTTAAAAGATTAGAGGTCCCAGCAGCATTTTTTTCTGGCTTCCAAATATTTCTCAGTCTGGTTTCAGAATTTTTTTTTTTTAAATTTCTGATTCATAGGTAAGTTTTTTGAGTTCCTGCCGTGATCAGCAACAGCATTAAGTATCTATGTAAAGTGTTGTTCCTTTGAATAGTTACTGGCATGACAGTTTAGTTTCTAAATGCGGCTCAGGGCCCAAACACATTAAAATATTCATATGTCACCAGCAAGCAAAAATTGAGCCACTTCCTCTCCCAGCAGTCATGAAAAAAAGTTATTTCCTTTTTTTAGGTAGTATTAGTCTTTAGTAGTTAGATTTCATTGTCAACTCAACACAACACAACTTAGAGTCACTCGGAAGAAGGAGTGCCGAGATTGAGATCCTACTGGTTTGTGGGCATTCCTGACAGATTGTCTTGGTTGATGATTGATGTAGGATGGCTTAGCCCACTGTGGGCGTCACTATCCCTATGCAGGTGGTCCTGGGTTATATAAGAAAGCTTGGGCATGAGCCAGAGAGCAAGTCAGCAAAGCAGTGAGATTGACCTTCAGTTCCTGCTTCAGTTCCTGCCCTGACTCCCCTCGATGGTGGACTGTGACCTGGAAGCATGAATCAAATAAACCCTCACTTGAGTCGCTTTTGGTCAGAGTGTTTTTATCACAGCAACAGAAAAGAAAACTAGAGCAATTTTAGTTTCTAATTGTATGGGTAAAAAGTAACACCTTGGCTGTTGCCAGAAGAGCTCAGATTGGAGACTGTTAGGTTGAAAATTAATTATTCGCTCCTATTTAATTTGGATTTCTTTACTGTTTGGAATTAAACATTCGTTTCTGTGATTTCTGACCATTTGCGTTATAATTATTTTTTATAACCTTTGCTTATTTTTATACTTTGATTAGTTTGTATTAACTTTATTAATTTTTTTTTTTTTTTTTTTTTTTACATTTTAAGTAACTAAATCTGCCAATCACTTATGTCTGCTCCTGGAGATGGAAACCACTTCTTTGGAAAGCAGCTAAGCAATGGCCATTAATATTGAAAGTGCACTCTTGAATCATCATTGTGCTGCTAAACACCAATCCAGTACAAACACTTGCAGACTCAGAAGCATATTTAAGCACTTATATAAAGCTCTTCAGCGTGCATTAATAAAATACGTAAGAAAACATTATCTCTTGGAATATACTCAAACTATTAGTAGCTAGCAAATGCCTCGGGACTCAGGATTATGGGTGATACCATCTTCTGCCAGATACATTTTTATAAAGTTAGAATTTATTTACAATAAAAATATTGATTTTAACAGGGAAATGCTTACAGTTGTAAAAGAATCACCCTTACATGGCCAAACGAGAATTCAGAGATGAGCGTACGTAGACATTTGGGTCCCTCTTCCCACCACCACTCATTCGCTTGCTGTGGTGATGTACACTGTGTTTGTGGTCTAAGGACATACGTTCAGGGCTGCGTTCTGCCACAAAAGCAAATCGCTTTCTTTCTCCAGAGCCTCCGCTTTCTTCAGCTAGAGTGGCAACCATGTTTTTGCCCCTTTCATCTCAGCGTTATTCCAGGGAAGCACTGTGAGGTCCTTCCATGGGAGGTGCTGGGGATTGGGCAGGCCAGTCAAGGTGCTGTGCTCCCTTCTCTGAAAAGCCCTCTTGGACTGCAGTGTTTGCCCATAGAACCTAAGTTCAGAAAGTCTATCCCGAACAGAAGAATTGAAATGTTTCACTGGATTCAGCCACTAGGCTATTTAAGATCATTGCTGAGTCTGCTTGTTTCTCCGTGAGTTAGTTGGAAGTTTTTCCCTAGGTGTTCTGGTAGCCTGAGGCTCATCAGGCGCTAGTGACAGGTACATCTTCTGTGGCTTTGACCATGGTGTGTACACAGGATGACTGCAGATCTCCAGACTCTTCCTCAGCACTTGTTGCTTGCTTGCTTGATAACATCATACAAGTGTTCTAATGAGCAGTGTGGTGGTCTGGATAAGAATGGCATGGTTCCCACAGGCTCTTATGTTTGAATGCCTGGTCACTAGGGAGTGGCACTATTTGAAAAGATTAGAAGGATTAAGAGGGTGGTGGTGCTGGTGCACATCTTTAATCCCAGCACTTGGGAGGTAGAGGCAGGAGGATTTCTGTGAGTTCAAGACCAGCCTGGTTCTACAGAGTGAGTTCCAGGACAGCCAGAGCTACAACAGAGAAACCTTGTCTTGAAGAACCAAAAAAAAGTAAAAAAAAAAAAGGTGTGAACTTGTTGGAGGAAGTGTGTCACTGGGGGTGGGCATTCAGGTTTCAAAATTCCATGCCAGGCCCAGTGTCTCTCTCTGCCTGTGGGTCAGGATGTAGTTTTATAAGCTACTGCTCTAAGGTCTGCCTGCATGTAGCCATGCTTCCCACCATGATGATAATGGACTAAACCTCTTGAAGTGTAAGGGAGCCCCCAGTTACATGCTTTCTCTTACAGCAGTTGTCAGGGTCATGCTGTCTCTTCACAGTAATAGAACAGTGACTTACGCAGGCAACTCTTAATTTTCCAGAACTAAATTAGTCTAGCCCTCTCAAGCTGCTGCTCTTCGAGGTATCCCATGTGCTCATGGGAGTTCTCTATGTGCAGTGCTAATTGTCCTGTGCCTGGCGTGTTATACAGATCTGTGTGGATCTCTCCAAAGTCTGAACGCTCCCTTTCCCCGTCCCAGCTGATCATCTTCTGTGAAGCTACCGCTGGTCTCGCATTTAAATTAGTGAAAGCACTCACAAGCAAACGTGAGTATACATACTTTCAAACAAATCAGGGATTTCTGTGAAGGCATGAATTCTCTCAAGTTTAAATATATGAGGAGAGATTAAGAACGGAAGAGGTGCTTAAGATGCTGGGCATGTTGGTGGTTGCCTGTAATCCCAGACCTTGGGAGGCTGAGACAGGAGGATTGCTGGGAGTTCAATGCCAGGCAGGGCTACACAGCTAGACTCTGTTTCAAAATCTACAAAGTCCTGGAGTGTGGAGAGTACATGTAGGTAACTGAGGGCTGTGGTCTTTTCTTCCCTGTCGCTTCTTATTCTTTGTATTTTTTTATTATTTTTCTTTTTAAAATTTAAATATTCATCTTTATTTTTTAACTATTTTGAGATATAGTTTTGAGATTATAATTTGATCATTTCCTTCTTCCATTGGCTCTCCTATAGACCATTCCTTGCTCTCTTTCAAATTCATGGCCTCTTTTTTGTATTATTGCTGTTATGTGTCTCTGTGTATGTCCCTAAATACATACATGCAAACTGCTCCGTCTGTATCATGTAATGCGTATGTATGTTCTGAGGGCTAACCATTCGGTGTTGGATGACACACTGGTGTGCTCTTCCCTGGGAAGACTCTCTTCTCCTGCTCTCAGCATGTGCTGGTGGGCTGTAGTTCTTTTTGTAAGGCTGAGGCCTTGGGTTGCTCCCTATCCACGTCTACATGTCCGTGGTTGTCCTTGTTCGGCTCACGTTCAGGCCGTCACGCTGATGAGACTTCGTGAGTGTAGCTTCTGACATTCTCAGGAGACATGATCTCATAGACTCCCTGTTTCTCTGGTTCTCAGTTTTTTTCCATCCCTCTCATACAATATCTGTGCCTTAGGTTCAAGAGTTGCATTGTAGATGATCTGGGCTCCACAATTCTGTGTATCGATTTGGCCGTGGTTTTCTGTAATGGTTTCTGTCGGTTGCAAAGATAAGTTTCCTTGATGAGGAGACAGGGTTATACTTATCTGGCTTGACCCTAGAGGAAGATGAAAATATTTTTATGTGTGTGGATGTCTTGCCTGCATCTATATCTAGGCGCCGTGTGCGTGCTGGGGGTCACTGGGGGCCAGAAGAGGGAGTTGGATCCCCCAGGACTGGAGTTCACAGGCAGATGTGAGCTGCCATATGGGTGCTGGGAATTGAACACACGTCCTCTGGAATAGCAGCCAGTGCTCTTAACCACAGATCAATCTCACCAGCCCCTATTTATTTATTTTTATTTTTGAAAGGACTAACAGATGCCTGTAATTATTAGCTGCTTTTGTCCTTTGTTCCTCTGGCTGTCTCACCCCCTGAGTCCCTTGGGTGTATGATAAGACACTTATAGGGTATTAGAATTGTGACTGAACCTGGGTGCCTTATTGAAAGTTTACTGGCTCAGTTCAGAACTTCAGAAGGGGTTGTGATTTTTAGGAGTGAGTTCAGTTAGTCTGGAGGGTTCTTTGTGTGACCCAAGTATGGCTGGTCCTTTTTGAGTTTGCTTTTAAACTTAGAGTTTAATTATAGTGTTTAGACTATAATGATCTTTGGTTAACTATATGCCTCAGACCATTTTTATATATTTTTTGCTCTTTTTGTATATTCTAACTCTTGTATCCTTTTTACCACCCAAGACCATTTTGGCAAAGTATTTCCTCATAGTGTGCTCCGCATTCCAAGCAGACTGTGTTTTCCATGCCCTGGCCTTGAATTTGGGGAGTCCCCCAGCTATAAACCCCCACGGAATGAAGTGTCTCCACCTCTCTATAAAAACTAAAAATGCCAACTGTTTGCTTCACAGTTCACTGTTCATCCTGTACTTTGCATAAGGACCTCTTTATTTTCAAAGATGACAGAAACCCAAAAGAAATAACAGGGAGAACTAGCATGACATCTGGACAGAGGTTCCATTTATGTTTCTGTATTCCAGTGACAAAAAAAAAAATAAAAAAGGTAGGACCAGCGAGATGGCCCAGCAGGTAAAGGAGCTTGCAGCCAAGTCTAATGACCTGAGTCAGAATTCTCATGGTGCAAGACGAGAACTGATTCCTGCTAGTTATCCTCTGACCTCTACATGACCGTGACATGTCCCCTCTCCCCAAGCTAATAAATACATATTAAACATGCAAAATAAGGGAGCCAGGATCAGATCATCTTCCTGGTGGTCGGCTGTGACTTAGATGGCGTTGTCTTACGGTGCATTATTCCCTGCTGTGTGAAGTGTGACTTCATTTGTGCATCTCCCCAGCCTGCTTCCGTCAACCCCACTGCAGGTCCCATGCATTCGCCCCAGCCGTCTTTCAGTAAATCATTTCTTCTGACTATTCTTGAAGAGTCTGTTTCTGCTGGCTGCAGCTAAGAGTCTTTCTGAAGGGGTTGTAGCTTGTTACAAAAAAACAAAAACAAAAAACTTGAATTTTACAGACCAAACAGAACACCAAATAGAACAGGCTCCGGACGGGGCTTCAGGACCGTGTGCCTGGTTAGATGCTGTTTTGAATGGGTTGGAGAGATTGCATGGCTTATCGAAGCAGTGTTAGGCAGAAGCGGCCTGAAGAGCTGACAAGCGGAGATGTCGGTGACAACTGTAATGCTCGCCAAGGCCTCAGGTGGCGAGTCACCCCGTCCATCGACATTTGTACAGTTTTCCTGGGAATACTCAAAGCCCTTGTATGGCGCCATCGTGGAATGGTCTGTACACAGCTAAGTGGATCAAGGGCGCTTGTGACCCCAGACTCTCATTCTGAGGAGCTGACAGGACCAGTTTAGCGTGTTGGGGGTGGGGGGAGCACAATACAGCTAGTGTGCAGTGCTGGGTGCAGAACGCCCTGCTTCGTGGTGTTCGTGGAAGACCACAGGAGACATTGGCTTTCGACTCAGTCTTTTTATGATCGTACACATTCCATGTTTTATGTAAGGGTACGGGAGGCCTTTGTGCCTTCTTCAAACCCTTTGACATAAATTGCAGTCAGCCTGTTGGCAAGAATTGACAAATCAGGTCAATTTATAAGTGAGAGTTGGTCAAATTACTGTGGCATCTTTAGTTGATGCACGTTAGGCTTTTCTATTGTAAAGACAGTGTTTTCCTTTAAGCGTTCAGTCTTACGATGGGCAAGACTAAGGTCAAGGCACTCTAAGGTCAGGGAAGGCACCTATTTCTGATCCGAGTGTCGGTGCCGACTCAGCACCTTAGGGACACAAGGACCTGAGTTTGAGTCCCCAGAACGCACATCAAAACGCCAGGTGTGGTGGTACACTTAGAGGCACCAGGGAGGCAGAGGATCCCTGGGATTTGCTGACTAGCTAGTCTAGACTAATTCATGAGCTCTAGGCCAGTGAGAGATGCTATCTCAAAGGGCGGGTGGACAGCATTCCTGATGATGCAAAGTTCTCACGTGCACATATAAGTACACAGATAGGAACACACACACGCACACACACGGTGAAGGATCATTTTTTATGACTCTTCCGGTGGAGATCCTCCCCCCATTTCTATATAATTTGTATTAAGTTATATACTTATCATAGTGTTTTAATGATACCTCCGACTCCAATCTCATAGATCTACTCTGCCCTCTCCCCACCCCTCAGTTATCAAACTCTTGTCTTAAAAGTGAAGAACCTGGCTTTCGAAGCTAAATCCACATAAAGTACGTTTTGAGTTGCTCGGCCGCTCTCTAGAGTAGCAGGGATAGGAGCGAGGGTACAGCGTTTGCCTTCTGCTTTCTTTCTTGAGCCCCAGGGTATTCTGAGCGCTGTTTGCCCAAGGTGGTAAGCTTAGTTTCCTCCTTCCTTGTCCTCTTCGGTGTGCTTATATTCCTTCCTCAGTAATGGATTTAGGATTGGTATGCTTGTTTCCTATTTTGAATTACTTTGGGGGCATGGGAAACATGACCGTGCTTTAAAAAAATAATCTCTATAAAAAGATGTTGTCAAAAGAAATGCCATCTCCTCTTCCTCCCGTGTACCCCACTCTCTAGATTAGTTACCTGGTTTGGAAAACGACCATGCAAGTTCCACTTTAATTGGTGTTTTCTCTGTGGCTTAAGAGAGACTTAGCCTTTGTGAGTTTTCTGTGTGCACTGCAGAGAAGATATATTTTCTGTTTTCAGTTTGGATGGCCAGCCGGGTTGGCCTGACGTTTTCCCTCTAAAGCTTTTTAAGGATTCTTTTTTTTTTCATTGTGTGATATGTTTGTTTGTTTTGTTTTTTAGTGCTTTGTTTTTCTGCTGCTGGAGGAAAGTTTATATATACATACCTTTGCAACTACGTATAGAGTCTTTCTTGGAACCTTTCTAGTTTCTTAGAGATCAGTGGTTCTCAACCTGTTTCCCCTTTGGGGGTCGAATGACTCTTTCATAGGGGTCCTCTAAGACCAGCTGCATATCAGATGTTTACATTACGATTCAGAACGGTAGCAAAATTACAGTTATGACATAGCAATGAAAATAATTTTATGTTTGGGGTCCCCACAACATGAGGAAATGTTATTAAGGGGTCTCGGCAGTAGGGTGAGAACCACTAAGACTTAGATGGGCTTGAGAGAGTTTCCTGTTAGGGAATACATGAAATTTCTGGATGAATTGTAACCTGTAAACCCTTTCCTCCCCAAGTTGCTTCTGGTCAGTGTTTTATCACAGCAATAGAGCAGCTAACTAGGACAGCGATCTCTCGTGTATTGTACTCTACCTGGGTATGGACACTCTCGGTAACCCCTCCCTCCCTTTTCCCCATTCACCTTCCCTCCCTCCTTCCTTTTGTATGCTGGTGCTGAAGTCAGCCAGATAGCCTTGCAGATTTCTCATTCTTTGGTATTAGAACTGCATGCTTAACTAGTTGCTCAGTTGATTCTTTTTCCATCCTTAAAGCACGGTAATTGAGCTGTAATGTAAGTTTCAGTCTCCGGTATTATGGGTTATTTTTCCCTGGTTCATTGTACATTCTTTAGGCCTATGGAGCTAAGTCTTTAATTTCATGAAAAAGCATGATATTTTTCTCTTAAAAATTTAAGACATAGAACGAAGTTGAAAAATCTTTATACAAAATACCTGCATACTTAGCACCTGGATTCTTCTGTTCAGGTTTTAGTATTTTTGTTTGTCATGCTTCACTTCACCTACCCATCCTTTATCATTAATCCATTTCACAAAGTTGGGTATTCTTTTGTGATGGGTCTGCTGGATCTTTGTTCTGTTTGCTTAAAATTATTATTACTGTTTTTTGAAATTGCGATTGCAAGTCCTTTATATATATTATATATATTTATGTATATATTTGTATGTTTATATATTTATATATATTCAAATTTGTATTTGAATATTTTTTTTTCCCAGTCTGAATGCCTATCCATTGTCTTTATGCTGTCGTGATGGGCAGTTTTCTTTTACAGCAACCGCATTCGGTGAGCTGGCAAACACTTCCCTCCTAAAAACTGCCATGCTTTTGACTTTTGCATTAGAACGACTGCTCTATCTTGAGTTAACTCTCGTTCCGGTCTGAGGTGGTGTGAAAGTTCCGTGTTCGTCATGTATTCATTATTACAAATCCCTGTGTTGAGAAACACTTTGGCGTCTCTGATATCTTTATTGGAAGCACAGTAAGTGTAAGTGCAGGTCTTTTTCTTTAGTTGCCTTTCGTTATCTGGATATGGAGGTGAGCCTGTAGGAGCTTCAGTGCCCACTGCAGCTTCGCATGAAGTACTGATGACCCGTCCCGTGGAGTCCTGCCTTACAGTTTCGGACTGCTTCAGGTCTTGCAGTCCCTTTGTGTTTCTGTACACCTTTAGCATCTTTGCAGGCGTTTCTGGTACTTGGTATTGCTTTCCAGTGGCAACGTCTTCCGTTGAATGTGGTTTTCTTTGTTCCTTCCTTTAAATTAATGGTCAAGTCATTGCAAGTTTCTTCTTTCCTCCCCTCTTCCCCCGTTTCCCTTCCTTCCTCTCCTCTCAATAATTTTGTTGATAGATTTTACTCATTTCTCCCCTTTTTTTTCTTATTTTGTGTCAGCTTCCATTTTTATGAGTCATCGAAGGATGTGGGTTTTCAGGCTGCTTGCCGGCGGGAGAATGGGAATAAAGATGTGTTCTAGGTTAGTCATATTACTACTATTATTTTACAGAAACAGACTTGCCAGCTTTCCTTTACCCAGCTGGTCTGTGTAGCTCTTCATGTTGCCTCTGGTTATCAAAACAAAGCCAGATCCTCTTTTGAGCCTTAGAATTTCGGTTGCTAGCATTTCACAACGAAGCTCGTGGTTCTTGTGTCTGGTTCTCACTGGTAATGGTGTGTGATTTCCAGCAAGGAACGTGGGAAAGCCTGCTAATCTCATAACTACCCCAAAGCTTTCTAAGGTTCAGTCTTCTCTGTTAGACACTTGCTTGTGCTTCCAGCTAGAGCTTAGCTACCTGTTTGTTTCTTGACTTTATTCTCCCCCGAAGCACCTGAGGAGCACGCCAGGCTCAGAACATGGCCCTCACGGTGGTTCCATTTCCTCCAGTTCCTGTTTCTCATGTTGAATAAGTATTTACTGAAGTACTGAGATGAAGCTGGTACTGGGCTAGCGATAGGTAATCCCCCAAGCTGAAGTTAACCCAGAGTATTACATTATATATCATTGGCTTTCTCTCTCTCTCTCAGAGGTGCCCCCCCCATTTCCTCACCCCTGAGATCTCCTAGGTTCTTGGGCTCTGACTGGCAGGCGAGGAAACACACCCCGAGCCTCTCTTCTTCCTCTGTGGTATTCATGTCTACGCTTTCTTTTAGTTTTACTTTTCCACCTTTGTTTTTTTTTTAAAGATGAATGCAGAGACTATTGGTTGGGAATTTTTTCTTTAGTACGATGAACACTTCAAAGCTATAAGCTTCTCTTAAGTGGCACTTTAGCTAGACCCCAAGTTCTTTTTTTTTAAAGATTAAAAATTAGTGTGTGTATATGTGTGTGTGTGTAAGAGAGAGAATATGAATGGAAATATGCACATAAATGTGGGAGGGGGAAGAATATGAATATGAGTGGGAATGTACACATACATGGAGGCCGGAAGTGGCAGACCCCTGTGGACTGGGGTTATAGGTGGTGGTTGTGAGCTGTCTGACATGGCCTGCTGGAACTGAACTCCCATCCTCTGCAAGACCAGTAAATGCTCTTAACTGTTGAGCCGTCTCCCCAGCCCCAATATTCCATAAGTTTTGGCATGCCCTTTAAAATTTTTCATTCAGATCAAAATACTTTCTAAATCCCTGTGTAATTTTTTTCCCTTGACCCATGGGTTATATAGAAATGTGTTTTTATAGTCTTACCTATTTGAGAGTTTCCCACAGTTCACACTGTTAACTGATTTCCATTTTAATCCCATTGTATTCAGAGAACATAGTTTGTATGGTGTCGGCCCTTTCAAGCTTATCAGTACTTGTTCATTGGATACCCTGTTCTGTGTGTGCTTAAAAAAATGGATTCGGTGTGCTCACATGGAGTATTTTTACATATATGTTTATTAGGTTGAGCTAGTAAAATTACTAGAGTTTTAGGGTTAAAGTCCTGGCTCCAAAGTCCCAGTGGGCTAGCCTCAGTTATGGATCCAGATGATCATTGTAGAGAACAGAGAAAGAAGCTTCAGTCAACATTGCCATGTGGGGCAGAACAATTAAAGGGCTTCAGAGATCCCAAGTCCGTCTTCAGGGCTGACAGAACTTGGAGTTTGGTAGAGAAGAGAAACAAAGAGGCTTTGGGGTTCACTCGACTGACAGGACAGGAAATCTGGGTCATGCCGGTGGTGTGAGGTCTGTGTCTCAGTTCTGATTCTGCAAGGCATTTGTGAGAAACTGTCATCTCTGTCATCACTGCGGGGGATGCACTCTGGTTTCTGGAGGGTGATTGCTTCTGCTCTGGGGTGCAGCCTTAGCATCAGAGGTAACTGTCTCCATCTGAGGGGTGATCTGCCCTGTGTTAGGGGGGAGTTTTAATCCAGTCATAAAGATGCTTGTTGATTAGCTCCGTTGCCCCTGGTGCTGACTGTAACTTTGGAGGGTAGAATCCGGAGGGAAAGTAGTTAAAGCAGCAAACAGAGCCAGAGCGGGGCACATGGCGGGTGGCGGCTGCAGCTAGTTTGCACGAGTGTTCTGTATCTGTGCTGATCTGATCTGTTGCTCTGTTGTGGATTTTAAATTGTGCCTGTCCATCCTGGGACATCAGTACAACCTTGGTCCATCCCTTTTTAGCAGCTAAACTCTTAAGGTTTTATTTACATGTTAGTTACAAGTCATATCAATGATTATTGAGAAAATGTATCTATTTCATATCCCCTGGAGCTTGTTCATGATGTAACCAGTATTTGCTGAAGACGTGGTGAGTGTTAGGTGTATCAGTGAGTAAAACAGAACCTTTCCACTGAAACCTCTAGGGACGATGGGCTTGCTTGTGTAGCGTGGTTGTGAGCCGATGGAAGATGGATCAGTCAGGGAGGGGGAGGGAAAGATAATCTGTGGTTGCTGTGCAGCTTATTAGAGCAGTGGGGGTCATCCAGGCAAAGGGCTGAACCATGCGCTGTGGTGACATAAGAACAGTAACTTCCATGCAAAGGCCTGAGACCACAGTACGCCCGAGATGATTGAGGAGCGGCTGGAGTTCACAGTAAGGGGCAGCCAAGGAAGGGTAGGATGAAAGAACATAGAGGATTGTCTAGCTCCTCAGAGGGCTTTGCTTTTGCTTTAAGTCAAGAGGGCTGGCAATTTTTTTTTTTTTAAATAGTAACCATTGGTAAATATTTTCAGTTTTGTGAGTCATTTGGTCTGCGTTAAAACTATCAAACTCTCCGTGTTTAGCCTACAAATAGACGTGGGTCTTACATGAGTGAAGGGATGGGGCCATGTTCCAGTAGAGCTTCACTCAGGATAGCAGGCGGAGGGCTGGTCTTGCTGAACATTGCCCCACATGGAAAGACGTAGAGAATTTCAAGTAGAGAAGACATTGGGCACATAAAAATATCTTTTAATTTTTAAAACTGCGTATGTATACCTGTACCTGTATCTGTGAGCCATGTGTGTGCCTGGGACCCTCAGAAGCCAGAAGAGGGGGCACAGGATCCCCCATTACTGGAGATATAGGAGGTTGTGAGCCACCACGTGGTGCTAGAAATCAAGCCTGGGTGCTTCGGAAGCACAGCCGGTGCTCTGAACCATGTCTCCAACCAGACACTTGACACTTAAAAGACATTTTAAAAACTTTTTATTTTGAAAGAATGGTTTAAAAAATTATACAGAGTATCCCCCCACTGTAATGCTGCAACTTAAGTAGCTGTAATAGTTACCGTGATCAGGAAATTAACGCCAGTGTAATACTCTTTACAAACTTTAAAAATTACATTCTCTGTCTTTGTCTTTCTCCCCCTCCCCCATTAGAGTGTGTGTGTGTGTGTGTGTGTGTGTGTGTGTGTGTGTGTGTGTGTGTACACGCACGCACGCCACAGAGAGGTCAGAGCACAGTTAAATACTTGGTAGTCAGCTTGCTAGGTGCTTCTACCCACAGAGCTATGCTGTGGGCTCAATGCCTTCCCCCCTCTTTCTTTTCTTTTCTTTTCTTTTCTCTTTTCTTTTCTTTTCTTTTCTTTTCTTTTCTTTTCTTTTCTTTTCTTTTCTTTTCTTCTTTTTCTTGTGATGAGGTCTCACTGTATACCTGCCTCTGCCTCCTTGCTGGGATTAAAGGACTGTGCCACCATGCCCAGTCTACAGGCCCCAATACTCTTTCCACTTCATTTGAATTTCATGTTGTCACTATGGTCACTGTTTGAGCATCTGTCATGGCATTCCAGGTTGCATCCAATAGTCCCGAATCTGCAGTTTCTTGTCTCTGTGACAACTCCTTAGGGATCTGGATGATCTCTATGAGTCCTGGCCACCTATGTGATGGGAATGTCTTAGCTTGAAGTTCTCTGACATGTTCTCATGATTGCACCATGGTTGCAGGCCTGGCAGCTTTGGTAAGGACGGAAACAGTTGTCACATGATCCAGGTGAGTTTTGGACTAGGTTATTCCAAGAGCTCCCCAGAAGTAGTTAGTTTATGAATGGATTTGAACCGAGTGAATGCTGGGGTGTGTGTTGGGGTGTCTCCTGTCATCTGCAGATGGGAGGGGATGGAAAGGCTAGGACAGACATACTTCAGATGAAGAAGTAGTCCTGTTTTCTTTTGTCTAGGCTTTGAACTTCCTCTTTCTGACTCACTATATTACAGCACTTGACCGTTTTAGAAACTAGTAAAGCTCACAAACATACCGTGGCATGTGTTTCCCTTTGTTTAAAGTAAAAATAAAATAAAAAAGAAATCAAGTATTATATGGGAAATAACACCCTTATCTCAGATCCAAACAAATAAGATTCTTCGTAAGCTCCCAGCCCTGTGTTTGAACACAGTGTCCCTTTTGTCCTGCTGACTTGTTACAGGTACAAATCATCTTTCTGGAATTCTCATTGGTTCTTTATTATGGAAAATAGCATGTTTCTGGCTGTGGTGGAGTTCCTGACACAAGCAGCTAGAAAGCTGGGATAACGTCTGAATTGACTGTTCCGAGACACTGGGCCGTGGTGCAAGCATGCAGACATGTCAGAGGGTGCAGAGGGTAAAGCTTTCTACCTGGTGACACCTTCTGTGTCATAGTGCAGAACGGAGAAGAGCAAACCGAGCTGTTGGGAAAATCTCAGATGAGGAGACTGTTACACTGCCATAGCCCCTTGCAGCTTTGCTGTGTCAGGACACACAGGCCCAGAGCAAGCACCGTCAGGCCGGTGACGAAGAGCTGGAAGCTGAGCAGTTCCCAGTGTTCGTCGGATAAGAGCTGAGCTGAGCAGCCACAGACTTTGGTGATCACTTGGCTCCTTCGCATCCTTTCACGTTTGTTTCTGCACTTTGTGATCCGATGTGGAATTCACGTATGTTTGGAATTGTACACAAGTACTCTTCTCATGATGTAAGGGCCCTTTGGGAGGCAGGATCTCACTGTGTAGCCCTTGCTGGCCTGCACTGTTTAGACCAGGTTGGCCTCAAACTCAAAGATCTACCGGCCTGTTCGACTGTTAATTGTTCATTCCAGCCTACTGAAGTAGAGATAGTCCTGGCCTCCTCTTGTCTCCATTTGCCTGGATTATCTTTTAAGTCTCTTCACCTTCTGTGTATGTAATTGAAGATAAATTGAGGCAGCATACTGTTGGGTCCTCTGTGTGTGTGTGTGTTAATCCACCCAGTCACTCTTTCACTGAAGAACTGAGTCCGTTTACATTCACAGTACTCACCGATGGCGAGGATCCCTTCTGCCATCTTTCTCATGGTTTTCTGGTTCAGTTGGTAATTGGTTCTTTCTAACTGCCTTCCTTTGTGGTTTCATGTAGCTGAGTGCTTTGAATACTTTCTGTGTTTGTTTCCTGCCTCTACTAAAGAGTTTGGCTTTGCAGTTACGGTGAGGCTCACACAGAGCAACCTGATAACTTTGGCCATCATCTTCTAATGTTTATTCTTGACAGTTTGTGTTCATACACTGTAGTTAATAAACTTGGTAGTTAGGGTTGAGTTGCTTTATAATTTATAAATGCCACCACAGTCCTAGAGAAAGCTGAGTTTTGTTTTGTGTTTTATACCTTCTGTGCTGTTGATTAGAGGCCCTAACAAATGTGTATGAATGTTTTGCCTGCTAGTATGTCTGTACCACTTGCATGTCTAGTGCCTGGAAAGGCCAAAAGAAGGTGTCAGATCCCCTGGGACTAGAGTTACAGGCAGTTGTGAGCCACCATGTAGATGCTGGGAATCAAGCCTGGATCTTCTAGAAGAGCAGCTGGCACTCCTAACCACTGAGCCATCCTGCCAGCCCTTTATCAGTTTATTTCAGCTTGAAGAACTCTGTAGCAAATCTTGTAAAATGATGAACTTAGGTTTTTTTCCTCTATTTCCTTATATAAAATTTAGACATTTTTGTGTCGTGCGCAGGGATGGGTGAGCACGCATGTGCCACCGTGCATGTGGAGATCAGCGAGCACCCTCGGGGCATGGGTTCTCTCCAGGAGTCAGTGTGCCCTTTCTCTAGGAATTGAACATAAACTTGGCAGCAAGTTGCCTTAACCACTGAGCCACCTTGCCAGTCCTGTTCTCCATTTCTGAAAGGCAGCTTTGCAGGGTGTTCTTGTCTTTTCCCCTTTAGCTCCTTGAATATATCATTTCACTTTTCTGGCTTGTAGGGGCCCCGCTAAGAAATCTAATAGCTGTATTGGTGTTCCTTTGTATATGTTAGATTTCCTATCTCATTCTGCTTTCAGAATTTTTCCTTTGGTTTTGAATTTTGATAGCTTGGGTTGGAATTCACTGGTAACGTCCTCTGCCAATATGTGGACACTGACACCTACACAGAGACTCTTAGTTTTTTGAGACCGGATCTTACTGAGTTGCTTAGGCAGGCCTTGAATTGTCAGCCTCCTGAGTAACTAAAATTCTAGACCACTAGGCATGGGCAGTTTTGTTTCTGCATACTCTTGTGAAGATTCTTCTGAATTCTTTGACAGTCATGTTTCGTAGTGGTAGTAGGGTTTGCCAGGGGCTGGGGGTGCTGGATGGAAATGCATCTGATCCCTTCCCATCCCTTCTGTCCCAGGAGTTGTTTTGTGGGATGGAAAACAGCTCCCTCTTCTGGCTTTTATAGATGTTGCTTAGCAGGGATAAACTGGGCCGTCATGTTATTCTGGAAGGGCCATCTGGTGACAATGCAGACAGTATTAAGCAAATCTCTGCTAGGGTGTCTTGCAAGCTGGTTGTGTGGCGTCTTCTGTCCCACGTACTCATAACCGTACTGGCTGATATGTATCCCTGTATTGTACTCTTGAAGCTCCTTCTTAAGAGTTTGAAGGGTGGAGTATTATGCAGATACTTTATTCTTAAACTGATAAGCTTAATAAAAGTTGGAATTTCAATTAAACAGAAATTAAAGTTAAATTAGGCAAAAGGATGCATATTAGTTTTTTGATGAGATTTTTTTGTTGCTTCCAGTGTTATTTCTTCTTACCTGTAAGCATTAAATGTTTGATAGCCCTCGTAACATGGATTAGATTTTATCTACCATTGATTTGTCTTAATAGTTGAACCATATTTAAGTTGTCACTGAAGTTAAAATGGATCAAGAATTGTGCCGCCCAGTTTTAACCTGACACAAGCTGAAGTCACTGGAGAGGAGGGAAGCCTCAGTTGAGAAAATGCCTCAATGAGATCAGGTGGTAGGAAAGCATTTGTGCATTTTCTTAGTTAGTGATTGACTGGGGAAGGCCCTGCCCATTGTGGGTGTTGCCACCCTGGACAGGGGATCCTGGATCAAGCCAGTAAGCAATGCCCCTCCATGGCCTCTATATTGGCTCCAGCCTCCAGATTTCTGCCCTGTTCGAGTTCCTGTCCTGATGTCCCTCAGTGATGGACTGTTACCTGGAAATATAAGCCAAATAAACTCTTCCCTTTTTGGACATCAAACACAGCTTGCTTTTAGTCATAGTGTTTCATCATAGCAACAATAACTCTAAGACAAGAATATTGGATTTTCATTTTTTGAGGTTTTTTGTTTTGTTTTTTTGATGGTGCTGAGATTCAAACCTGGGGCACAAGGTTCATCTAAGGCAAATGTTCCACCACCAAGCTGCATCCTCCGCCTGGATTTTCAATTGCTTATAATTGAAACATACCCTTTACACTAAGTGGTTATCATCCTCCTGATTTGAGTTCTTGGTATCAATATAGTAATACAGGGTAATGTTGCTTCTTATTATATAGGTTTATTTAATATAGTCTCTAAGGTTTCTTCCCCCTGCCTTTTTTTTTTAATAGAAGACAAAATTGAAGCTCAGAGAAGCAATAGACTGTGCATTCCGGGAGCTGTGGAGGTGAATCTTGGGTCTCAGTTTTGTGGTTCCAGCACTGGAATCTTTGCCTGCAGCAGGCTGCTTCTACCACTCTGTAGACTCACTTCTTAAGACTGGATATTTCAGGAGAAATAGGAATTGCTTCGTGTTCAGTTTTTCTAGTAAATTGAACATCAATGATGGAAAATAATAAAACTTAACAAATCTGCTTACTGTAATAGATAATACCTAAGGGCATTTAGAGATGTCGTTACATTGAACAAATGTCTCAAAAGTTAAAATGGTATTTTCAGTGTGTTATTTACCATCTGCCCCACTTTAAGTTTGGCATTAAAAGTGAAAGAAGGGGCTGAAGAGATGGCTCAGCAGTAAAGAGCACTGGCTGCTCTTCCTGAGGTCCTGAGTTCAGTTCCCAGCACCCACACCAAGGCTTACAAACATTTGTAACTCCAATTCCAGGGGATCTAATGTCCTTTTTTGGCCTCCATGGGCAACATGCACACACACACACACACACACATTGTACATATATAATATATACACACATGCAGACAAATACACATAAAATACATTATTTTTTAAAGTGAAATAAAAACCGTAATATTTTTCTCTCTTTCCCAGACAGATCTTGATTATGTACACAGCGTTGTAGCCAACCTGGAAAAAGAGTAAGTTTTCCAAAGTACAAACAAGGAACTAATTTCATTGCTTTTATCTTTGGCTTTTTGTTAAAAGAAAATGCCTTCCTATCTAATTCCTTTCTCTGTTCATCAGCTACTCATTAAGTAGCTGAATATAGATCCAGGTGTCTGGTGGGTAGATTGGCTAATTCATTGTAGCAAAGATTTGAACAGCATCTGTATAGAGCCCTGCCAACTACTCATCTTTACTCTCGAAGGAGTAGAGAAGGAGGTACAGTTGGACAGAACCATGTGAGTCTTTCTCCCGCTACTCACAAAGCCAGGTTGTTGTCAGGATGGGTGTTAAAGTCGAGCCGTACATGTTTTTATGTCCTGCCAAGGGCGGGCCCCAGTTTACCGCGATCAGCGGGTGGAAAGCTTAGGGAGTTACAGGCATTGCCATGTTTTCTATCCCTGACTCTCTGGTTTTGCAATTAGACTGACAAGATTCTTCTATGAATTTATCTGGTTTTACTCCTAAAGGGCTCAATTTTGAAAAGACTTAGGAAGCTGGGGATGAGGCCCAGTGAAAGGTGCTTGCTGATCTTGCAGATGGCCTGAGTTCGGTTCCTTTGTGCGATTCACTACCCCAGATACTCCAGCCTCAGAGAGACCCCTCCAAGACCCCTCCTCCCTACATAGACATAATTGAAAATAGTAAAAATCTTTTTTAAAAGACTTAGAATCAGCAGTTACTTGCCAACTCCATACCTAAAATAATTTTTCCTGCCGATCAAAATGTGAAAACTGGAGATTTTAAAAAATATTGTGCACACTTGAGGGTCAAGTTGTCAGGCGTTAGCGGTTTCCTCAAGCGCTACGTTCTTGGCGGTCTGTACAACAGGCTGGTACAGACTCCTTAAAGATGCAGGACAGTGGCTGGTTCCCCTTCCCATGCACCAGGGGTGGTACCAGAGGCTTCCTTGCTATGCAGGGGCATCTGCACAAAGGCCGAAATTATACGAACATCGAGTGAAGATTTGCAGGAAGGGGACAAGGACGTGAACGCAGAAGAAACCACATTTAGTGAAAACCTATTTGAGAGCCTTAGAAAGGGTTTCTCAGTCTGGGCACCACTGATCAGGCTAGGTGGTTCTTGGCGGTAGGGGCTCTGTGCCTAATAGGGTGATTGGCAGGGTCCTCGGCATCTGTCCACTAGATGTCGGTAGAAATGTCTCCAGACCCCACTGAATGTTCCCGGAGGGGTAAAGTTGCCTTCCGTTAAAAAGCCCTGGTTTGGAACGACATACAGCCCGCAGTCTACAAGTAAAGCCCTGAATATTTGAAGAACTTGCAGATGGCCTGAGTTCAGTTCCTTTGTGCGATTCACTACCCCAGATACTCCAGCCTCAGAGAGACCCCTCCAAGACCCCTCCTCCCTACATAGACATAATTGAAAATAGTAAAAATCTTTTTTAAAAGACTTAGAATCAGCAGTTACTTGCCAACTCCGTACCTAAAATAATTTTTCCTGCCGATCAAAATGTGAAAACTGGAGATTTTAAAAAATCTGTGTTTGTGTTTTTAAATTTGAAAAATCGCATTGGCTTGGGCACGCGCGCGCGCGCGCGCGCACACACACACACACACACACACACACGCTCGCTGCAGTGTGCGGGTGGAGGAGGTCAGAGGAGAGAATTTGTGGCGTCTCTCCTACTGTGTGGGTCTCGGGGACTGAACTCATCCCATCAGGCTTGGGGAGGGGGGAGGGGAGGCACCGTTAGTGACTGGGCCACTTAGCAAGGCCAGGAAAATGGAAGAATTTTGATTTTTTTTTTATAAATAGTATATTTCAGGTACGTGTACAGATCCATTTGTTTGCTTTTCTTCAATCCCCACTCTACAGGACTTTGATCTGCTTATGTTTAAAACTTGGCCACTTTTCAAACAGTAATACCTACAGTTTGCTTAGGAACTCTCTCCTACATTTCCGTGTTCCTACCCTGACATTTCACTGTCCTTGAAATGCGTGGTTGGAAAAATAGGGAACTCAAAATTCGTACTAGTAGAGACATTTTTATTTCCTGGTCAGTGGTGATGTGGCTTCACTTGGCGCACCACACCCGTGCCCTCACTCTTCCCCTGCTTGCTCATGCGTTTCATGCTAAATGCAGTAAGTTGAGCATTAAGAAAAAGGAGATCCCATCGAGCTAAAATAATACAGCTAACCTTTCTCTCTCTGTAGATTTTCTAGAGAAATTAGTTCTGGCCTGCTGGAAGTAATCTCCCCTCCTGAGAGCTATTACCCTGACCTGACGAACCTGAAGGAGACCTTTGGAGACTCTAAGGAAAGAGTGAGGTGAGCGGATGCTGTCCGTGTCAATCCCATACCGGGAAAATACTTAGCGATGTCAGCCTGCCATGGCCAACTCTTTCTCGGCCATCTTGTTCCGCTCAGCACAACGTGGGGCACGGATTCTGAGAGGTTTGGATCTGAGCGTGGGATGAGTGTTCATTATGCTTTCTCCCGCTGGTTTTGGGGCCACTTCTCTTACTCAGTATTAATTAGCATGCTTCTGTTAGCCACTAGGAATTCACTGGAAAGATTATTGTTGTAGGTTTAAATGTGTTTTAAAAGCATTAACACAAAGCATTAGTTTCTGTTTGCGTGCAATATGCATTATCAATCTCTAGTCAGTTCACAGGTCTAGACACCAGCCTCCTGTTCCCTAAAGCAGACTTTGCCAAGCATTAGTTCAAGAAGACATTAAGATATTACTGAAGAAAAGGCTTGTGGACAAAGCAGTCTGGAAAATGCTGGATTCTAGCTCAGAAGTAGAGTATTAGCCGAACATGCGTGGAGCCCTGGGTTCCCGCTGTAGTACCTCGGCAGGTGTGCTCACTGCTGGGTATTATAGCATCCTTTATGCTGATCTCTCTCTCACTGGGGATGGGTGTGCAGTGTTGCCCGAATTTCCTTCTCTGAAGAGCTTCTGTGCACAGGGTAGCTGGAGGGTTAGAGTATGGGGTGATAACAGCTTCATTGAAGGAACCCACTCTTTGAATGTCTCTCTGTGTGGGAGTTTGTGTATGTTACAGTAGACACGAGGTTCATCCATGTAATCTGAGTTTACTAACTTTTTTTTTTCCGAGACAGGGTTTCTCTGTTATAGCTATGGCTGCCCTGGAACTCACTCTGTAGACCAGGCTGGCCTCGAACTCACAATGATCTGCCTGCCTCCTCCTCCTCCTGAGTGCTGGGATTAAAGGCGTGTGGCACCACTGCCTGCCTGAGTTTGCTAGCTTTGGGTCTGACTCCTAACTCGTTTTCTGGAACTGTTCATTTCAGATGGAGAACCAAGCAAAACCTGGATTATTGTTTCCTCATGATGTACGCTCAGGGAAGGGGCGTCTATTATATTCAGGTAAGATGGAGTCTGTTTTACAGGGTACTCTGTTGTTGGTTCTTTTGTTTGTTTGAGGTAGGGTATCTCTCTGTAGACCCGGCTGGCCTGGGATTCCCTATGTAGACCAGGCTGGCCTCCAACTCACAGAGATCCACCTGCCTCTGCCTTTCTGGAACTGTGATTAAAGACGTGTGCCACCACACCAGGTGGTCCTCACTGTTTTGAAGAAAAAGTATCAAAGAGGGCGTACTAGTGCAGACCTTCCTCAGCTTGTTTGGTAGTTTTAATTATTATATTTTTTAAAGTAAAATACATTTATTAAAATGGAAAAAGACCCGGTTGTGGTGGCACACACGGATAGGATATATTGAAGGAGGCAGAGGCAGGAGGATCACAAGTTCGAGGCCAGCCTGGGCTACACATTAAAAACAAGAGAGAGGAAAAGAAATACACTCAGAAGATTTGAAATGTAAAAGGCACACATCACTCAGAGTAGATTTTGTTCCATGTCTTTGTAAAGATGAACACATTCTATATATAGTTTAACAATGTTTGGGTTCAGGGATCTATTTCAGAACATTCGCATGGATAGGAAAGGCTGGGGAGGTGGATGAGGGAGCACCTCTGATCTGAAAGTTTCTTGTGCGTGTGTGTGCTTCCTTGGAGGGACCAGTGGTCAGTGTTGGGGATCTTCCTCATTTAATCTTTATTTTTTGAGGCAGAGTCTCTCACTGAACCTGGAGCTTATCGGTTCAGCTAGACTGGCTGAGTAGCAAGCTCCAGGGTCCTGGCTGCCTGCTCAGTGCTGAGATATCTGGCAGACTTGACTGGCTTTTTGCTGTGGGTGATGGGGCTTGAACTCAGTAGTCCCACTTGCAGAGCAAGCCGGCCTCAGGCCTGCTCTCCAGCTTCTGCTTCAGGGTTACCAGCTTGCCCACCTTGTCTTCTTTGATTTCTGTTAGTATTATTTCACAGTTCACATGGAGTGAGCCTTTCATACCCTTAACTGATTGCTAAGTAATTTTAGCTTTTTTAGAGTCTAGTGGATGAGATTAAAATAAAATTTTGGGGAGGGGCATTGGCCATTGTTGGTGGATAGAAATGATATATGTATGGTTTTTTTTTAATCTTTCAACTTTGCTGAAGCTATTATCTGTAGTAGGTTTCTGTGGATTTATGTCAGGCGTGTCACAGGGAAGCTTCAGGACATGGGGGTTGGCACTGTGTCTTGACTGCATCATCATGCTTCACAAATTTACCCGAGCATGGTGGCACAGGCTTACCATCCCAGTGTGAGGCAAGAGGATCTCTGAACTGAGGCTAGCCTGGACTACAGTAAGTCCCAGGAGAGCCCGGGCTGTGCAGCAAAGCCCTGTCTCAGGAGAGAGTAGTTCACACAGTTCTGTGCATGGCAGAAGCACAGTGTGGAGAATGCAGCACGTCCTTCTGCTGGGGATGCTCTCAACCCCTGGCTGTCCGACGGCTCTGTCTGGGAGTTCCAGTGTTCTGTCAACCACTAAGGGGAATCCCTGCCTGTTTGTGATCCCAGAGGGAACGTTTTCAATTTCCATCCCAGGGGAATGCTGGCCTCAGACTGTGTTTGAAGGAACTCTTTCTGAAGAGTCTGAGAAAAATCCCCCAGAATTCTTGAGTGTCACCCAGAATTCTTCAGTGAAATTCCCTGGTCCTGGACTTTTTGTATTTTGCTTTGCAAGGAAGTTAAGGGGGATTTTTTTTTTTTAATGTTGTCTTATATAGCCCAGGCTGGCCCTGAGCTTAGCATATAGCCAAGAATGATCTGGAATCTCTGACTCCACACTTGAGTGCTGGTGTTATGTGCATGCACTGTCAGGCAGGTACGTGGTGCTTGGGATCAGACTCAGAACGGCCAGCTTGCTAGACAAGTACTCTGCCAGCCGAGCCACGTCCCTGGCCTTCCAGGAAGGCTTTTTGTGTTCTGTATTTTCAGCGTTGGTTTCCTTGCTTCTTATAACCATTGGGTTTAAATTTATTTTCCCGTGGTTCAATCTTGGTGAGTTCTGTCATTTAGGAACGGATCGTTGTTCTGGTTAACACAGTTCGTTAGCACGTGCCTGGCTTTGTAGTAGTCTCATTCGTAATTCCTTTATTTCGGTGACATCATGTCTAATTTTGAGTCCACTCTGTTTCCTGTGTTACTCAAACTAAAGCTGTGTCGGTTTTGCTGGTCTTTGTAGAAACATCCTGCCGCCTGGCGTTTACACTGATTTTTTTTATAGTGATATATTTTGATTTTTTCCCTTCTTTTCTTTGTGTTATTATTATAGTTACTCAAGGCATGCTCCAGTTACAACGGTCTATCTAAAACCAAGCGCTTACCTTCAAGCCACATAAGCTACCGTTTCTACATCTGTTCCTTGTGCCTACTTTGTCACTGATGGCACAGATCGCCTCTCTACAAAACTACCTTATGTGTCTTACATATTCTAGGCTGACTGTGAACTTGCTGTATAGTTGATGATCTTGAGCTTCTGACCCTCCCAAGTTCTGGGATTACAGGAGCTGACTGTGCCACAGTGGCTGCTTTAGACAGGGCTGGGGATTAAACTCAGGCTCTGTGATTTCAAGGAGAGCCCTGCATCGACTGAGCCACACCTCTAGGTCCCCTGCCCCTCTTCACCCTGCGTAGCCATGGGTTTAAATGTGTAGTTACTTTTTGTGCTTTGGGTTATACCAGGTTTGAAAATGATCCAGGCAAAGGAACTTCAATCATGAGTGACAACATGCACTCGGCTCGTTTGGTGTTTGTGGAGAGTCTGTAAGATGTTTCAGAGGTCTACGTTTCTGGGCTACAGGCAGCCTGTGACATTTGGGCCTGGTGACCTTACCAAAAAAACCAAAGTGACTTACATACCTATTTTTCCTTACTATAGATTCTGTATGTGCCCGGTGTTTCCTTGAGCAGGTAGCTTTACATCTTGCATGGCCTTCTATTGGTTCTTATTCTTTCACTTCAGGGTGAAAGACTCCCCTCAGCAAGTTAGGCAGGGGACAATAATGTTGAGCTCACAAGCTCTCAATCTGGGAAAGCCTTGATTTCTCTTATTTTCAAATGACAGTTCTGCTGGGTATGATACTCTCGGTGGACAGTTGTTTTGCTTCTGTAATTTCAGATCCGCTATCCGACTCTCTCACAGCCTTCTAAGTCTCTGCCGAGAAGTCTGCTGATAATGTGATCGGACTGCCTTGTACGTGATGGGTCATTTCCCCCCACTACTTGGCGTAGTTTTCCTTTCTCTGAGGATTTTGGCACCTTGATTGTGCCGTTTATTGGGGTGGTTGTCTTCAGTTTATCAGAGTGGAGTTCTTTGAGCTTGTTGAACTTAGACATCCATTTCCTTAGACTTGGGAGGCTTTCAGTCACTATTTCTTCTTGTAGCTCCTTTTTCCTTCTTGAAGTCAACGTGTATGTTGCTCTCTTCATGGTACCTGCGGGTCCCCGGGCTGTCTTCATTGACCCTTTTTCCTTTGCCGCACCATTAGTTTTGAAAACTCTGTCTTAAACTTTGCAGACTCTTTCTTCTGCCTGGCCAGGTCTGAAGTGAAGATTCCCATTCAGCTGTTTTCTTCAGTGCTAGTTTAAGTCAGGTTCTCCCCCATACTTTGTGTCTTCACGGATGTTCTCGTTTAACCCTTGTGATCTCATCCAGTTGTCTGCTCTTTCCGAGTCACTCCACAGCCTCACTGCCATGTCATTTTTTTGCTGTTGCTGTTGGAATTTTGGTGTTTGGGAAAGCAAGCACCTCCGCTTGTCCTTGTGGTTTGGTGTTGCGCTGGAAGGCCTTCTGATAGTGTTAGCACCGGCTTCGGGAGCCCTTCAAATTTCTAAAATTTTTATTTTATTTTTTATGCGTATGAGTGTTTTGCGTTCATGTATGTATGTGCTCGGCATGTGTGCTGGTACTAGCCAAGATCAGAAGAAGGCATTTGGTTCCCTGGAGTGACAGATGACTGTGAGTCACCGTGTGGGTGTTGGGAACTGAACCTGGCTCCTCTGGGTGAGTGGCAAGTGTGTTAAACCACTGACCCATCTGTATAGCTCCCAGAGCCCTTTATTAAAAACATTATTTGTATGAATTCTTTGAGCATTTCATGCGATGTAATTTGAACGTACTCACTGCTCCCTTCCTCCACACATAACCACCCTCTCACCCTGATCTCCCCACCTACCCAACTCTGAGTCTTCTCTCTTTTAAACTTGAGTCCAGTTTATGTTATCCAATGAGTCTTGGGAGTGGGGCCTACCCTGAAATGTGGTCAACCTATCAGTGGTCACATCATTAAAGATAAGTGACTCTCCCTCTCTCAGCAGCTAGAGAATGCCAATAGCTCTTTAGCTATTGGTGGTGTTGGGGGAATTTCAGGCCCATCTCCCCCCTTTATGTGGAATTTTTGTCTGGGAGGAGCTTGTACAGGTCTTACAAATGCTGTCGTAGTCGCTGCTTCTGGGTTCTGTCTTCTCTGGCTTCTGGGTGTGACCCAAATGAGATTTGCTGGTTTCTACTCTGATGTGCATGGCCCTGACTCTTTGGTGGTTGGTGGTGTGTGTGTCTATGTGTGTGTGTGGGGGGGGTTGTCACTGTATTGTCCAACTAGAGCACTGTGTAGGCACTAAATTGATGTTCTGGGCCTCTGCTGGGTGCCTGCCCTGTTCCTGTCCATCCTTTGATTGAGACAAGACAGAAACAACACTATCAGAATGTATGCCAGAAAGTCAATGGCTCCAGGGATTTGTAACTAATTTCTCTGCTGAGGGAGAAGTCAGCAGTCAGGGAACCAGCCCAGGGGAGGGGCTCTGGCTGTTGCATGCTCTGATTTTCATAGCCGTGTCTCTGTGGTTGAAGGAGGGTCTGGAGTTTGGTATTCCACTGTTTTGTAATGTCTAAAATCTCAAACAATTACAGAAACATACACACCTACATAATATCAAAAGCTTTAAATGCCAGTAAATAGAAATTGGTTTTCAGTCAGTCTTTGACGCAATGTCATTCTTGTACCGTGACCTTATTGTTGGTCATTTATACTGTGTCTAAATTTTCAGCTCTCCAAGATTAATGAATTTTTCTAGAATACTTTCCCAAATAGCATATTTTCCCAAAGCTTGTTCCTCAGGAAATAGAGGTGCTTTATATTCTGCTCTTTATAGCTGGGCAGTACGAGAATCCTCTCAATGAGTTTGTGGTTGTCTACCTACAGAGTGGTAGCAGGGAAGACACACTAGCTTCAAAAGCCCTCAGATGCTGCTGGCGTGAAGTGTGTGTAAAGGAAAGGGGCCTCCAAGGGAAATCCAGGGAAAACGGGGCTGAGGGTGGGGAATCAGAGGAGTTTATCTCACTTCATAGATGTTTCCTAGGGTTGTGGCTTCACGGTGGCAAACATGGGGGTTTTATACCCACAGCTTCTAAAGGATGCTTGTGGACAGGGGGTAGCTCAGTGGGAGAGTACTGGCCAGTGTACATGCCACCCTGTATTCAAGTCCCAGCACTGGAAAAATACAAGGTACTTATGAAAAAGAGTAAAGCCAGGTCAACTGCATCATCACCAAGGGCTTATGCTTAAGGAGGGGAAAAAAAAAGAAAGAAAATGCCAACCAGCCTGGAGTTAAGTCTGTGGCTTGGGACGCAGCTTGCAGTGGTGCTGTCGTACCATGTCTTAAAGGGCTGTATTGCCAAACATCAAATTATGCCAAGGTTCTCATCACAGATGACCCAGAGCTTTGATGCCTTTCGCAGTCATTTCCCTCATTCAGTATGACATCTCACCTTCTAATTCCCACTCAAGTGTCACATTTTTGTGAACATTTCCTCTCTCAGCGTTCCCCCAATACTTTGTATATCCCAATAATGATGCAGGCCAGCATAGGGAATACTTTGGTGACCTGGGACTCTACTTGGTTTGGGCTGTACATACACTTCTCTTCTAATAGTAATGCACTTGACAGCTTGAGACTTATCTGCACATACGTGCACACAAATTCCTTTCCTAACACTGCACCCAGAAGCCCGTTTGCAACCTAGGTCCCCAACCTGCTTTGAGCTGTTTACATTCCCACTGGGAACAATGGAACAAGTTTCTTCTCCCCATCTACAGATTCTATTCCTTCATACTCTGAGTGGATAGGCCAGTCTGACCTGAACTGTTCTGGGGTGCATATACACTATGGGGCATATACACTGTGTCCCTAAGTAAATGTTTAGGAGAGAATCCCCTATTTACCATCTTATGTCTTGCATAATCAGGCATGTACGTGGTTAAAATCAGACACATTATGCACAGTAGAGAAATTACTACATGTCTTAATCTGCTCATCAAAACAGAGAACTACCCTTGCTATTCCCCTTTAGCAATCAAACCCCTCTTTCTCTCAGACCTCATAAAAGCGGCCCCAGACAATAACTGGAGCCCTTGAATGTCTCCACTCGTGTGGCCTGCTGGCCCTCTTGACATTGTATTTCTGGGCTGTACTGTCGCGTTCCTTTGAGTGAAGTTTCTTTGATTCTTTGGCTCTGTATTGCAAGTGGCTCAGCATGTGAAGATCTCCCTCAGGAACACTGTCGGGCTTCCGGTCCCACTTTGTCCTTACCACACCCCCACATGGTGGCTCATAACTACCTGTAACTACAGTTCTGGGGGATCCAAAGCCCCCTCTCACCTCCATAGGCTCCTGCACACATGCGATGCACTTAAGCTCATGCAGAGATGCAGGCATACACATAACAGTAGTCCATAAATAAGTCTTTAAAAATATAAAGGGGGTTTCTAGGGGTGTGGCTCAGCGGTGGAGTCCTTGCCTATCTTGAGCTGGGCCCTGGGTTCTAGCTGAGAGAGAGGAGGAGTGGAGGGGAGGGGAGGAGAGTATGAATGTTTTATATAGAAGTCTGTCAGAATATAGAAGGTGTCAAACGGATGTATACCCAAGTTTCCATGTTGGTTCTCTCTCAGCCAGGTGGAAGGTGGATGGAGGAAGGTACTAGCTGGCTTCTCCTCGACCTCTGACCTAGGCAGTTGGCCCTCGGAGTGTATCTTTTGCTTAGACAACATTCATTTTTATATTTTAATTTGTTTTAGCCATAGTTTTCTTGATTTCTGTGAGTGTACGCTTGGATTTTTATAGAATCTCATTTACCTCTTCTCTTTTATGACTTACTTCGATTTCTTTTTCTAGCTTGAAGATGATATTGTTGTCAAACAAAACTATTTTAATACTATAAAAAATTTTGCACTTCAACTTTCTTCTGAAGAATGGATGATTCTAGAGTTTTCCCAGCTTGGCTTCATTGGTAAGAAAAGTGTTTGACTTATCTACTTTATAAAACAGCTGAGTTTCAGAATCTCAGTCCCTGCCTTTTCCAAGGACATTGGTTGGTGTTGAGAAAATTAAACTAAGCTGAATCTCCTTACGCGGAATGATGAGCATGAGCTCACACAGACGCTGCCGTCTGAGGTGTAGCGCTGCCTCCGGAAAGCTGCGCAGTGGCCGCCCTGGAGCCGGGAGCATGTCCATTTTCTTCTCTAACACCTCCAGTTCCTTTGTGCTCGTAAAACTGCGGTTCATCCCAAAAGCATGGGGGCACTAATGTGTTTTTTTTTTGGGGGGGGAGGGTCTGCAGCATGCAGCTCTTGTTCAGCAGTTACTTTTTGTTCATTTGTTTCTTTCATGAACTATATTGGGGTGCTTATTTTAAAGCATTTGAGGGAACAGTGTCTCCAAAATAGCCAATGGAAAAAAAAAGAACATGTCTAAAGTTGAGTGGATGAAGGAAATTTACAGGGTTTAAAAATAACCTCTCAAGCCAGGTGTGACGATGCACATTTAAAATGCTGTGATTCCTGCATTTGAGAGGCTGAGACGGAGGATCTCAGATCCCAAGGCCAGGCCAGGCAACAAGTGTAAGATCCTGACTTAATAACACAAGGGCTGGGGTTCAGCCCAGGCCCCCAAATATTATAGGCTCTGTCTCTGACCTTGTTTGCCATTTAACTCAAAACTTGGTTTAAGATTTAAGAAAAAAAAAAAATATGAAAGTTTCAGTGACAGCAAAATTAGTCTTTTTCTTGCCCTCCCGCTCCTCCTGTCCCCCTCCTCTTTTGTATATGTTGATTTTAACCCCCCCTCCCCTACTTCCTTTGGTTGGATTAGGGCCTCACACATGCTAGGCAAGTCCTCTGAGCTGTATACATTGTATATACTGAGCTCTACTCCCAGCCCTACATTACAAAAATAATGTGAATATCTCAAAGCCTTTTATATATTAGAACAGTCTTACTAGTCATGGGGAAAAAATCTGACTTGATTTCTGAATCTTTTAAGCAACACTGTGTTAGACTTTGTCGTAACAGCTGGAGCTGGCCACTTCCGTGTATACCCAGGTGACGGGTCAAGAGAACGTTGAGCTGAAGCGGCTTTCTTCCTGACAGCGGGAGTGAAGCATCAGTGTATTCCGTGTGCAGATGTCGCTTCTGCAGGTGTCTCCATGACTGGTTCTTCATGGCAGCTGTTGACTGGGAATGTCTTTTCAGGAAAGATGTTCCAGGCGCCAGACCTCACTCTCATAGTGGAGTTCATCTTCATGTTTTACAAGGAGAAGCCTATTGACTGGCTCTTGGACCATATCCTCTGGGTGAAAGTCTGCAACCCCGAAAAGGATGCAGTGAGTTTCTTCCCTGCGGGGGGGTGGGGGCGGGGGTTGGTGTCTCCCTGTGTAGCCCAGGCTGACCTAGGACTGAAGATCTTCCTGCCTCGACTGCCCGGGTGTTGGGATTCCAGGCATGTGCCCCTGTGCTTGGCCTGGAACTTTCTTCTCCGTGTCACTTACGAAAGTAACTGAGCGAAGGAGTTAAATAAGGCCATAGCAGGACAACTATCTCATCTACTCTTTTCAAGAGCTTGGCTTCCTTTTGAAGCCGACTCAAAGTTCTAAAATTAGAAAGTTTTTTTTTTAGCACTGGGGTAGTGTGCTCCAGCCATCATGCATGAAGGTCCTAGGTTCAATCTCCAGTCACGGCAATGTGTATGTGTGTGTGCGTGTGTATGTATGCATTTTTAAATAGTAGGAAATCCTTTAAAGCAGAGATCTGTTTCTAAGTGAAGGCTCCCCGCTATGGCTGAGCAACAGTGGAGGGGTCTTGAGGCTTTGTTACCCTGTTACTATCGGCTGTAGATAGGCATCCGGCCTGGCGTGTGGAGGGTCTTGTTTTCTTCCTGTTCTCTGTCAGGTGTCTTTGTTTTTCCAACTTCTTTTGGGACAGTATCAGACCCCAGCATACCCAAAAGTGAGGACTAAACAGCAGCGATGCCCTCCGCCGACTGTCAGGACTCGGCGTCTGGCTGGAATGCCGTTATTGAAAAACAAAACATTCTTTCAAATGTCTAGAAACATTGCGACAGACAGAAGGCCAACCTACGAATCCGCTTCCGACCATCCCTCTTCCAGCACGTGGGTCTGCATTCGTCACTGTCGGGGAAGATTCAGAAGCTCACGGTTGGTGATTTGACGTAGCTTTTCCTAGGTGTACAGGTTCCTATTTAGTGTGCTGATGAGCTACACGTTACGTAATGTTACATAACGGCACGTGCGTGTCCTCCTAGGATAAGGATTACATGAAACCGTTGCTTCTCAAAATCCACGTGAACCCGCCCGCAGAGGTCTCCACTTCCCTGAAGGTGTACCAGGGACACACACTGGAGAAGACCTACATGGGTGAAGACTTCTTTTGGGCCATCACCCCCACAGCTGGAGACTACATCTTGTTTAAATTCGACAAACCAGTCAATGTAGAAAGGTCAGTGACTGTGGAATCGCGTTTTGTCCTGGAATTCAGACCGTCTGCTTGCAGTGCAGTTCATGATAAAATGTGCCTTTGCACAGTAGATTGAGGAGATGGTGACTTGTGGAATTTTGGCTCGTAAATTACGTTTCATACATCGGAGTATGAAAAATGCTATTGTTTTCAGACATACCACCAGTTACTTTAATGTGCTGAATAAATGACTTTTTTAAATGCTACATTCATTTGTATGGAAGCATGGAAGCCAGAGGACAGCGTGTGGGAATTGGTTATCTCTTTCCACTGTGTGGGTAGTGGGATCGAATGCAGGTCCTCAGGCTTGGTAGCAAGTGTCTATCTGCTGAGCTGTCTTGCTGGGTGTATGTTTGTACGTACATTCTGTTATTTCTGGACTAAGATTTAATGTGTAATTTTTTGTCTTTATCTTAGACCAGCAGTTCTCAACCTGTGGGCCACGACCTCTTGGCGGGGGGAGGGGACGGGGGACGGGACAATGACCCTTTCACAGAGGGCGCCTGAGACCTTCTAACTGCATATCACTTACTTACACCACAGCAGTAGCAAAATTAGTTATGAAGTAGCAATTAAAATAACTTTATGGTTGGGGGTCACCACCACATGGGGAACTATATTAAAGGGTCGCAGCATCAGGAAGGTTGAGAACCTTCTTAGACTATCTCTGAACACAGGGAGAGCAGGCTATTAGCCTGGCAATTGGTTGAAATGGTCTTTCTAGCACACCATGGGAATTTGCAACCCTTTTAGGTTTTATGGGACTCACATACATTTTACAATATTTAGGACTGTTTTCTTATGTTTTGTTTTGTTTTAAATATTCACGGCACCTCCAGCTCTCCCGCCTTTTACTAGGCTGTCAGTGACCACCTGCTATGCCAGAGCTCACTAGGATGTGCACTGACTTCTGTATGCTGTTCTTGCCTTCTGCTACCACCGTGCTGACAAAGACCCCATGAGCAGGGCTGGAGTTTGGTGTGACTTATCGTCATCATCTTTTGTGTTGGGGTGGGTGCAAATACATGTGGAGGCCAGAGCTGAACCTCAGGTATCTTTGTGCTTAATCTCTACTTGTTTTCTGGAGGCAGGGCCTCTCATTTTTTCCTGGAACTTGCTGGTTCAACTAGGTTGGCTTTTTCACATGGGTTCTGGGGCTCGAACTCAGGTCCCCATGCTTGCACAACAAGGATTTTACCATCTGAGCTATCTCGGAAGCCCCAGTCTTGAATTTCTTCAAATGCACTTTCTTGGTCAATTGATGTGATTATGGTTTTTTTTTTTCTTTAGCTGGTTAATATGATGACTAATATTGGTTTTTGACTATCAGGTCACAAAGCTCTTGAATCTACTCTACATTGATGGTGTACGATTTTTTCCTATATTGTTGAACCTGTATACTAATATTTTACAATTTTGTATGTATATCCATAGATTCGTGTTCACTTCTGTGCATTTCATTTGGTTTGCAATCAAATGAATGGGAAAATTTTTCTCTGATTTATGGCAGAGATTATATAGAGTTGGTATTGACCCTTTTTAACGGTTTTATAGGATTCTCCGGTGAAGTTGAGAGATCTGGTCTTAAACGTTTCTTTTGGGGATTCTAAAAATTATACGTTCAGTTTCTATTACAGTCCAAGCGTCAAATCATTGACATTCTGTTCTCTCATAGTTCTTCACTCTACCCCTTCCTCTCTCTTTTACAGACCCTTGGTGACATGGGTTCTGTTGGGAAGGGTTTTTACTGTTGAAAATAGATGGAAAGATAGAACACAGAGAGAAGAAAGATGAAAAAGCTCTTTCATGATGGTCCGGGGACCACACAATGCCAAAGGGAGAAACCTCCCTGTAGAGGTGGTGCAGTCCTGAAGGGAGAATATCCCAACAGGACTGATGAGTTGCTCAGCCCAGCGGAGCTGAGGTGAAGTGTCCAGCTCTGCCTTGCCTCGCCTCACCTCCTGGAGATGGTGCAGTTCTGAAGGGAGAGTATCCCAACAGGACCAAGGAGCTTCTGGCCAGGTGTTCCCAAGGCTGCAGCTCTGTAGGGAAAAATCCCAGGCGAGCTGTTCTTCTTTCTTCTGTCCGATGATCTCAGCAGGCCAGTGACTGTTTCCGCTCCAAAGAGAAACAGCGAAAACTGAGGGTTGCTCAGTCCTTTTTAAAGAGTTCTGGAGGGGGTGGAGTTATCAACATGGCCTGTGATTGGTGGAATTCTCAGTCCAGAGAGGGTTGGGGGGTCCCAGCTGAAGGTCATTTGTTTGTTGGGACCCCTTCTATGCTGTACTGTCAGGTTGAGGAACCCCTCAGCCAGATGAGAGTTGGGTCCCTGATAGTCCCAGAGGGGAGCTTTCTTATGAGGGGTTTCAAGTCCCAGAGCTCCCCAGCCTTGCAGAGCTAGATTCCCCCAAAAAGGGAAAAATGCTGGCTCCTCAATGGTCTTTGGCATCATTTGGGGTTCCTGGTGGGCATAAGGAATAGTGGCTGGGTCCCCAGAGTCCCCAGCAGGGTAGCAAGGGAGACAAGCATTAGTCCTGAATAGCAGTTGGACAGTGGGAGAGGCTAGGTTTGCTGGTAAAGTCAACTTTGCTTCCTGGAAGAAACACAGATGGCTGTGAGGGTCCATCTTGGGTGGGGGGGAGGGGGAGTGTCAGCCAGGAGGGGTCATCCAGGAGTGAGCACAGTCCTCAAGCAGGTCCTCCTTCCATTTGACAGTTAGCCAGCTTGGGGGTTGGGCCTGGCAAGGGGGCGGAGCTAAGGCGGAGCTTCCTTCACAGGGCTGTGGAGGCTGATCACAGATGAATGTGGAAAGGCATGCCAGAGCTTCTCATAGAAAGTGGGAGTCCCACACTATAGACTGGGGGGGGGAAGCAGAACCCCTCTGAGGGAGCCCTGGGCTGTGGGCTATGTCTGTGGTCAGAGATAGGGGGCAGAGCTCTGCAGCACAGAGCCATGCTGTAGACTCTGCTTGTTGCAGAATCCTAACAGGTTCTAGGTCTTCTGTTATAGCACGTGCTTGTACACACACACACACACACACACACGGTCCTAAGGTTTGGTTCAGCTTAAGTTCATTTTTTCTTTTCTTCAGGTTTGGTCATCTCTATTGTTCTGCTTCAAATCCATTGACCCTCTGTATAATGTTTGTGTTAAGTATACAAAACCTTAAAAGCATGTGGAGAACCATCCCAAGGCCCGCTTATATCCTGGTAATTTTGTACACGTTTGGCTGTGGGTCATAGTCCATATTTCTCCACTGTGCTGTCTTTAGCACTTTAAAGATGGCATGTTGCCTCACTATTTACCTCTCTAATGTAAAGCTTTCTAGTTTGAGTTTTTCCCTGTAAGTAATTACCTGGTATGCATCTCTGAATTGGCTTATCTCAACTCACCTACCATCCTCTTCTTCGCTGTGGCTTCTGTTGAAGATGTTTATTTTTGGTTATGTATAAAACAATTATTTTATGCACTGTTGGGTGAGGGACCCTCTAGGTCTTCACATTTTGTATTGTTTGCAACTGTTGGATTAATGTTGTGTTTGATGGGATGTCTGATTGCTAATGATCTGCACGTGCTATCAGCAGAACACCTGCAAGGTTCTGGATCAATAAAAATACCTGAGCTGGGACGCTTGGGGTTCCACGGTCTAATCTGGTATTGGACATGATGTTGGTTCTCTCTGCTGAGGTCTGGCAGGGTTTACACTATGAAACCCTTGTTCTTTTCCTGTTCTGTTCTTGTTCTCTCCTTGTTCTGTTTGTGAGCTGCCACAGCAGCGTACTACAACAGACTTCCTTCACTTTGACATACTTAGCTGAGATAAAGAATTGCCAGTGTATGTAAACCAGCATTCCTGGGCAATGGTATTTTTTAACATATTTCTCTATGAACCCAGTGGCTTGCAACCCACGTCCCAGCTACTTGGAGGGATTTCTGGAGACAGACTGTTCAAAGTCAGCATGGGCAACAGCAACATCTTGTCCCCACGCTAACAACAGGGGCTGGAGAGGTGACTCAGTGGTTAAGAGTGTGTATTGCAGAGGACCCAAGAGCAATTCTCAGTGCCCATATCAGACGGCTCACAACTGCTTAATTCCAGCTCCAGGGCACCTGATGCCCTTTGTGGGCTTTGCAACCTATGCTTGCACGTGCATACACAGACACACACACACACTTAAAAATAAAACATAAAATTAAAAAATGAAAACAGTAGTTCTTAACTGAAAATGCTAAGAAAGCATCTTCTGTACAGTTTAAAAATCAAATTCCTGTCACAGGTGATGTTTGCTCACAAATACCCGACCTGAATCAAGTCATCACCTGTAACTGGTTCCTGGCTGGGGATTTTTTCGTGTGCAGGGAGCCTTTGGCAGTTCTTAGACCAGCCGAGAGCGGTGGCTGGCCATAGCTGCATGGGGTACAAGGAATGCTGCACCGTCAGCTGGGCCTGTAAAGGTGGACTCAGGGAATCGGAGCCAGGATGGGAGCCAGGGTCTTTTCTGACCCTAAGCCTAAACTTTTAGTTGATGTGACTAAACCAACAGGGTATTGATTTTCATTTTTGTTTTGTTTGTTGAGGCAAGGTGGCTAGCCTGGTGCTCATCTATGTAGACCAGGCTGGCCTCCAGCTCACAGAGGTCTGCTTGCCTCTGCTCCAGAGTGCTGGGACTAAAGGTGTGCACCAGCACACTTAGCTATTATGAGACACACTGCATGTGTCTGAACCCAGGGCTCTCCACATACTAGCAAGTGCTCTACTACTGAACCAAACTCAGAACCCTGAAGCTAAGCTTTGAACTTGCCATGACCCATGACTGTCCTCCTGAAAACTATGACACGGGCTACTGTGCTGTGACGATGGTTGCTATATTTGTGGGTTTTGTGTGGTAAATGTTGCAAACGAGTCAGACCGTTGTCTCTTTTGTGTCTGATGAATATTAAGCACCAAGCGTGTTAGATTCTGACAGAGGGTTACCGCATGGCCGGGGGCTGTATCCCTCAGGCTTCAGTCCTCTGCAGCACTTTTGAGTGATTGCAAGTTCTGCTTAGTTAGCCTGTGCCATAGAAACCTTCCAAAGGTTCACTCTGGGGTGAGGGTGCTCTTGAGTCTGGTCCCCTCTAGTCTGACTCGTTCTTTGGTGTGTATTTTCAGTTACTTGTTCCATAGTGGCAATCAGGACCATCCAGGAGACATCCTGCTGAACACCACCGTAGAGGTTCTGCCTCTTAAGGTATGGCTGTGGCTGCTTCTGCTGTTCCCATTCGTTTCTGTAGCTGTGATAAAATGTCCCAACAAAAAGCAATTTAGAGAAAAAAGGGGCTTATTTTAGCTTATAGTTCCAGGTTACAGGTCATCATTGTGGGGAAGTCAAGGCAGGAACTTTAAATATCAAGTTACATCAAATCCACAGTCAAGAGCAGAGAGAAATGAATGCATGCATGCTCTCATGTATATTTGCTTGTGCTCAGTTCAGTTTCACCCTCTTATATGGTTCAGGAACCCCTGCCTAGGGAATGGCTCTGCCCCCAGTGGGCTGGGTCTTCCCAAATCAATTAATTTAATTAAGAAAACCTCCTGCAGTTGACAATTAGAGCCAACGGTCACAATGGATGCTAACTTAGAGGTTGTTCTTATTTATGAGGCAAGCAGAAGTTCTCACGAGGTGTAGGACTTTCATGGTGGGTGGCAATATTAAGCCTTTAAAATGTGGAACACGATATTAATGTACTCCTTTGTTTTATCCGTAGTCTTTATTTTGCTTTCTACTGGGAACTCATATGGTTGTTTACATTAGGAGAAGGGTCCTCATTTTGCCAGTGTTCACTCACTATGTTTTTGAGTCCCACGGTGCCAGGTGGACATCTGAGTGCCTGATGAGGAATGCAGAGAGCTAGTGCTTAGATCTCCTTCCAGTTAACATGCTGCCTTTGGTTTTCTCACCATCAGTATTCTATGCAGACTGAGAGGGCGCTCAAAGTAACTTTTACTAACAAGTTTTTTAGAGTTCAAAAATGAGGTTCCATTACTCTTCATAGCTGCGCTGTGAATGCAGCAATTACATATGAATTTAGATTTGTTTTAAACAGGCATAGTTGCTTGTAAAATTGCCACTTTTATTTTATTTTAGAGCAATGGTTTGGAAATCCGCAAAGAAACCAAAGACAAACGATTAGAAGATGGCTACTTCAGAATAGGTAATGTCTCTTATTTCCTGGACTGATTCCTAATATCATTTCACATTCTTGTAAAACATTAAGCCACTTGATGATGCAGTCACCCGTGTGCACCTGACATGGTTTCGGATCTTGGCTGGATTCCTTGGCTTGCTGGCTTTCTCTGTCTCTTGTGTCATGGCTGCATCTCAGTGACTGTGAGTCTGCTCCTTGCTGTCTCTTTCTGTCCATCTCTTTCTGGATGGTCTTTACTGTCTTCCAGTCCACGTGCCGGTCTACCCGAGCTTCTGACCCCCTCTCCGGGCTGTGCCCTCTGTGTTGTGATGCTGGCTGACAGTGGCACCAGGGGAAGCCTTGGAGGGTGTTAGGGACAGTAAGCGGAATCAGGGTTCAGCTAGATGTTTAATGGGGAAAGCCAGGGAAAGAGACTGGTCCTGAGTAGCCTGTATGGGGGCCAGAATTGAATGTGTCAGACTGTGTTGCTATTTAAAAGAAAAGCTAGCCTGCAGGTAATTATTGGACCCCTGCTGGGTGTGGGTTGGGATAGTTATGAAGAGTGTCATGGTCGTAGAAAATAAATACTAGATTTACATCAGTGGGTTAAAGTTCTGAGAAGATAGAAGAGCCCTTGGTAGAGAAACAGAGAACCTGGGAGAGGGCCCCTGGCCAGTGTGTGGAAGGATGGGGCTATGACCACAGGACCTCTGAACTATGACCAAATGCAGTGGGTTTGCATCTTGGTGAGTGCAAAACCAAGACAGAGAGAATAGAGCTGGAGTTATGACCTGGTCATGGGGTTTCCAAAGCAGGGTTCTCTCTTTTTTTTTTTTTTAACAAAGGAGGGATGAGATTTTATTTAGTGAGCCTGCAAATCTTCTGGCACGGGTTAGGCCATTCCTGAACATGCTCAGTTTAGGAGTACATTCCTAAGCATGCATAGGTTTGTTTATGTCATGGAGCATGTGCTCAAAAAATTAACATGGTGGACAGGAATGCCTTTGGCATGCTCAGTTTGCCTCTTGAAGTTTTTAGCTGAATCCCCTGAAGGTACTACCTTGTATGTGGCTGGCAGCCATTCTTTGGCATTTTCTTCCTCCCATTTTCTCCTTCTATTGTTTAATACTTACCTACTGGCCTATTGGTTAAGGACCGAGGTTAGTTTTCCTGTTTGAATAAATAATACAGAAACACAATCGGAAGGACAAGCTTAAAACAAAGGCCCAGTCTCTTTCTGCTTCTGCACAGCACACACATTTCCAGCAGCAGGCCCTGTAGTGACTTGTTCCTGCTAGAAATGTCCTGTTGCCAAAATATTTCAGCATCCTTTCCAGGCACCCAGCCACACACAGACATCAACACACTCTATGGCCCTGCTCTGTGTTTCATCACTGAACAAAATACACAGGTACAGGGACTCTGGAGAAACGCTCAACAGGCGACAGTGCCCACTGCTCTTTCAAAGAACCCAAGTTTGATTCCCAGCATCCATGTCAGAGACTTACAACTGCTTATAACTCCAGTTCCAGGGCATCTATGCCTCTAACTTCTGTGGGCACTCATATTCACATGCACATACTACTCACACACAGACACACACACAGACACACACACACACACGTGATGAGAAAACTAATCTTTAAAAAATACATAGGTAAATATAGAACATGAACCTCTTAGATTAAGAAAAATAATTATGTGTACAGATCTACCTGTGGGTAGGTGGGTATGTGCACATGAGTGCAGATGCCTGCTGAGGCCAGTAGAGGGTGTCAGATAACAATGGAGCTTGGATTGTCAGTACTGTCAATTTCTTTAGACACATCCCATTCTGTCAAAGGTAGAATAGGAACAGGGTCTCCGTCCCATATAAATTGACAGCAGATACATCTTCCAGGCCAGAAGTAGAGTGACATCTCGGATTTGGAGCTTCAGCGCAAATGAAGGATTGCTGAATTTCAAAATCCACTTAACAGTGTATGAGAGGAAAGTTCCTCTAACTGGAAGTGACTCATGTACAATGCAATGATAAGTCAGAGGGTGATATCAAAGAGAACAGTTTAGTAGAATTAATAATGTAAATACTGCCTAACTGATGAGTGTGCTCCACTGAAATCTCTGTGTGTGGCCCTGTGACATGGCTTAGAGGGTAGGGCACTTGCCACCAAGCCTGATGACTTGCGTTCAATCGTCTGGACTCATGTCGTGGAAGAAGAGCACTGACTCCTGAAAGTTGTCCCCTGGCATCTACACACATGCTCCGGTGTGTACACCCTCACACATGAACACAAACATAAATGTAATCTAAAAAATTATGTGTTTGTGGATTGATACTGGTGCGTGGTGGTGCCTGAGATGTGTGCAGGGATGTCTCAAGGATGAAGTCCAGAAAACACCAATAGGTCAGTAATGACAGACAGACATCTGCAGTGAGTTCTGATGATGGGAAAACTGACTCTGAACCTCTTATTTAGCGGAATGTCCAAGAATAAGGAATTGTGTTCACCTCCTCAGCATGCCTATATTCTGGGACTACATCCATTATGTTGAATTTTATTTGTAGGAATGAGGCAGAAATCTTTTCTGTCTAGCAGCCTCTCTTGTCCTTGTGGCCCAAATAATGCTTTCATCGAAAAGTTTGCTAACCTTTGGCTCGAAGAACTGTGCCCCAGAAAGATTTCTCTTTCTCTTCCTCCTCTTCTTCCTCCTTTCCTTCCCTCCCAGCCTCTCCCTCCCAGCCTCTCCCTGTCCCCTCCCAGCCTCTCCCTCCCAGCCTCTCTTTCTCCCTTTCAAACTTTTCCTCCCCCTCTCCCTCCCCCTTCCCCTCTCCCCCTTCCCTTCTCCCCCTTCCCCTCTCCCCCCCTCTCCCCCCAATCCTCCCTCTCTTTTGGCCATACCATTTTTGCTTTATTTTAAGAAGAACATTATCCTTACAGCAAGAAAAAAATGGATACTGGACACATTGCCATCTGAAGAAGGTCTTGTTTCTTCCTGTAGTGGGCATTTCCTGACTGCCCTTTTTCTCTAAATTATTATATATTCATTGTAGAAAGTGATGAGTCTCTAGTTTTTAGTTAAGTATATTTATATTTATCTGTATACACACCCACATGCACCATGGTTAGTGTGTGTGTAGGTTAGAGGGAAACTTGTGAAAGCCAGTTCTCTCCATGTGAGTTCCAGGGATCGAACTCAGTTTACCAGGCTCAGTGACAAGTGCCTTCATCCTCTGTGTCCCCTCAGTGGCCCAAATAACGGGCTTTTATGATATATTCAGATCTGTGTCTAATGATATTGACCTTCCATTACGACCCCTTTTTTGCCTTCCCAAGGGTCCTCTTGCTCTTCCCAAACAGAACCCTTTCTATACTTTTCTTATTTTAAATCTAGAAAGAAGAATGTAGTATTTGTCTTTGGGTCTGGCTTTTTTCTTTCTTTCTTTTTTTTTAAATATTTCCAGTACCAGCCGTTATTTCTACACATGATGTAATGTTCTCTCTGGCTGAATGTGTGTGTGTGTGTGTGTGTGTGTGTGTGTGTGTGTGTGTGTGTGTGAGATCATGCATCTGGTCAGGCTAACTGAATAGTGCAGTGGTTAGCATGGGCGTGCAGGCGTCTCTGCTGTGTGGCTAATTCCTTTGTGTATAACCCAGGAGCCTTATACAGTAATTCTGCTCTGACATAGAGAATTCTGTGTAAATAGTTGTACCGACTTAGATTCCCCACCAGGACACAGAGCTCCCTTCTCCCCAGCATCCGGAATTGATTATTTTCTTGATGATGGCCATTTTGACTGGGGTGATACAGACTTTCAGTGTTGTTTAAATTTTTCTTTTTAAAGCTTTATTTCGTCTTGTGTGTATATGAGTGTTTGCTTTCATGTATGTATGTGCACCATGCGTGTACCTGGTACAACAAGTACTCCTAACCACTGAGCCATTTCTCAATCTGCTTAGTGTAGTTTTGATTCATGTCTTCCTGGCCACTAAGGAATATTGACTTGAATATTTTCTATGTATTGATTGACCAATTGTACTTACTCTGTACAATTTACTTGCCATTGATTGGATTATTTGGTTTTTGGTAATTAATTTTCTTGTGTGCATTCTGTATGTATTCTGGATAATAATAACCTGCCAGATGAATTAGCTTCTCATTTTTAATGGAGTTTTATATGGGAATTAAGTAGAACAAGCAACACATCTAAATCTATTCTCGGTGGGTACAAGCTATACACATGGATAGAGCCCCTGCCCGAGGCCGACCTGAGTCTGTCTTTATGATGGACTTAATCTTTGAGGCAGGCAGTCAGACTGATTGCTGTTACAAAATGGATTTTGATCAAATTAGAGTCTCAACTTGGGACATCCCATAGGTTATATACTGTTGATGTAAAAACAAATACGTATCTTCATCATGCTTTTTAGTTTACAATGGGCAAAAGCATCCCCCTGCTTTAAACAGGTTGCTAAGGTCTTTGAGAGCACATCCGTTCATGGAACTTCAAAAGCTGAATAAGAACAGAACAAGGAAAACTCATTTGCTGCCTGTCTAAAGATGTCTACTAGACGTATTTTGCCTCTGGTGGTGCTTTATGCTCAGGTCAGGCTCTCCAACAATCCTTTACAACAATTACTTTCTGTTTTGAAGGAAAATTTGAGTATGGTGTTGCAGAGGGAATCGTGGACCCTGGTCTAAACCCTATTTCAGCCTTTCGACTTTCGGTTATCCAGAATTCTGCTGTCTGGGCCATTCTTAATGAGGTGAGAATATACGCAGGCAGTGAAGCCACTTAACTGCTTCATTTTCTGTTGCATTTTGCTTTTGCAACTGAAGACTTCTGGGAATTGTGAATTAACTGCTTTATCAGATTTTTCATTATTTTGTATTTCAGATTCATATTAAAAAAGCCACCAACTGATCTTCTAACCAACACACCCTTTCCTATGACTCTGTCGATTAAAGATCATTAGCACGTCCTTTTCTGTTTGGACTTGAACACTACCTCTGTGATGCCTACTGTAGATACGATGATGGTCATGCCCGCTTGGACCGGGACTCCTCCCGTGGATAATTGCATTAGGAACTGATCTGTCCTCCAATCTGAACTTGACACAAGCATTTTACAATTCTGACAGCCTGTTAATATGACTGGGACTATTTTGGTATTATACTAATACATAAGAGTTGTACATATTGTTACATTCCTTAAAATTTGAGAAAACTAATGTTAAATACATTTTGTGAAGGGGGTACTTTTGAAGTTCATTTATTTTACTATTATAGACCCTCTTTTATAGACAATCAGGGATTATATATATATATATATATAAATATATAAATACACATAAAGATGTTATGGAGTTAATTTATTAGAAACACTTAAGAAGTACATATTTTTGTGCAGCAAATTTTGGAATCAATACTTTTTTTTGAAGAAGCAGTTCCCTGGCTTTCTTAAGTTCTTTCTGTGTTTTCTCTGGAGACGCAGACATTGCAGATCAATGCCATTTTCCAGTGCACTGCCATTCCAGATTGGTTCTAGATGGGTTTCTTAACTTGAAGTACTTTTATAACCACAGCAATTATGAACAAAATGTTGCCAGAGGCATCCATCATTCCTTAAAGCCAAGATTTTAAAAGATCAATGTCCTGTTGAGGGTTATTTTACTGTACTGTGTATGGTGTGTAGCCACAGATTGTGATCCCCGGTGTCCGGGAGGCAGGCCCCTGCCAAAGTCTCCGCACACAGAGACCTTCAGGCTTCCTCTGGTGTGGGTGATGAGATTCCTTCCCTTTTAATCTGTCTTTAATCACTAATTAAACATATTGTCTCTTTTCTCACTGGCTCTTTTAACCTGTGTTAGATTTTGGAGTTCAGACAATGTTTTCTAGGTGATACTGTTGTGTGAGTCATAATGGCTATAATTTTAAAACCAAAACTTGTAATATGGGACTCTGGTGAGAGATGACTTTAGCTTGTATGTTCCCACAGAATGATTTGCTTTGCTGTATCATGAACTCGGAAGTAAATGCTCTGTGCACAGAGTGCTGATGCCGCCTCACCTTGCAATCCCACAGAGCACTGGTTCTCGGAAGTGCTTTCCTCTTACAGTCAGGGAGGCTGAGCAGCAGGACTGCAGATGCCCAGCAGATGTGGAGGCCTGGGGATGTGGGAGGTCCTAGCTCCTGGCCTCCAGCCTGGAGCTTTCTTAGTTGCCCAGTGTGTGGGAAACACAGCACCGAACAGCCATTTTCATGCTGAATTCTGACTGGGAATTGTAGATTAACACTACTGTGCTTTATGTCAAAACCCAGCTAAAGTTTTTCTGGGGTTTTGTAAATTTCCCTCTCGTTCCTTTCAACTTACTTTTTATTTTCTCTCTAATATCCTAAGCTCATGGCCACAAGCAAATTCCTTTGAAAAGAGAAATACCTTTTTATTTAGACCTTGCACTATCTTTGCATAGTAAATTACTGTTAATAGCAGGGTAACAGTGAAACCATGCAGATGGGTACAGGGGCCCCTCAGGGCTCTGGTTTCTCAGTGGCTGTGACTTCAGGAAGGCTGTGCTTTGAAAATCTAAGGGGAGAATATTGCAGCACCTGCCACCATTCAGATGGCCCCCGCAAGGGTCTCTGTATACGTCTCTCACCGAAACTCCACTCATCCCTCTTGCTTAGGGACCTTTTCAGCCAAGTCTCTTCCTTTATTCAAGGAACTCTTCCCTTTCCCCCAGAAGCTTGTTCTCAGTGCCTAGCACCTGCCTGGGCCTTGGCAGGCTCTATTGGTTTGGGGTGAGTCGATTCAGTAGTCATGCCGCCCACATGCTCTCTTACTATGCTCGCCCGCTATTCTTGCCGTGCATGGGCACACACTCAGTGTCTGTGTCCTCTGACACACTCCAAGCTCTCGAGCCAGCTCCTCCTGTCTTCCACCACTGCAGGTGCTCATCTGCCCCCACAGTGATAGTTGCTCCCTTCTTTGTGCCCAGTACAGCACTAGACAGTCGGAAGCAGATGTGTTTTCCCCAAAGCAGGAAGTTGTAGTGGAGCCCGGGAGGTTGGGAGGGTGAAGTTGGAGGAGGTGGCACTGGAGTGTCTAGACCTGCAAGATGTACATGTTATACCTCCAGCCCACCTTCACTCAGATGGTGAATGGGGAAAGTGACAACGCAGTATTTATTACATCTATAAAATAGGTTGTAGTTGGCCATCTGGTGGATTTCTGACAAAACAGACTCTAGATCAGTGCTGGCCTCTACAGAAGCCACAAAACACACGGCAGCTGTTGAAGTGAAAAGTTAAGTTCTGTGCCCATATTAGCAGCTTTCCAAGTGCTCAGTGGCCACGTGGCCAGCAGCCACTGGATTGGATCCCAGAATTATGGGACACTGTGGTCACGGTGGGAGTTTCTGCTGGCCAGTATGGCATCCAGAGTGTAAATCTTAGCATTCTAGGGAGGGGGAGGAATGCACCCTGCCGTCGTGATTGAGGGCAGACCTGTGGGCTCACCATAGTGCAGGTAATAGTGTGCATTTTGGGTGAGAAGGCCAAGGTTGCCTGGCTATCTGTTAGTGTCCCTGTTCTTCCCAGCATGCATTGTATCAGTGTCCTCAGGAGGTATGTTTGATTGAAAAGCATGATAAAGTGATTGCAGATGAATGATTTAACTTGTAGGATAGATGTATGTGTATTTGTTCGAGCAAAGGTTCGTTATGGCTTTTGAAATCATTGGTTTCATGTAAAAGATCAGATGTGCTTATTTCAAAAGCTGTAGGGAAAGTTGTAGACTAGAGTTCTTTTTAGTCTTTCATAATAATGGAAAATCAAGTTTTCTCCCAGCAGTGCTGTCTCTCAAAGAAAAGCTTGGCTGTGTGGAAAGCGTATGTTCAGAAAGGCTGTTCTAGTTAACAGTGTGTATTTGTGGTATGCAGGACTCTAAGAACGACCTGTCCCAGGACCTTGTATAATATCTCCCCTTCTAAGTGGTTAGAGCTGTGACTGTGACCCATGACCAAGTCTTGTTGCCCAGCAAAAGGGAGATTATCTGTGGGTGACTGATACAACCTTGTGCGCCACGTCAGGCTGGCATACAAGTGAGAAACAGCATAACAGAACTCCACACACCAGCTCTGGCTTAGTGGAAGGGGCCACCCGAAAAGGACTGCAGGTGGCCTGCCTTAAGGAGCAAGGAAGTGGGAGCTGCAGTCCTGTCACAGGACGACTTCACCCCCATACTCCTCCCAGGCTTGGATATGGACATCTTCAGCTGAGGCCAGCCTGGCAAACACCGGCACTGCAGCTTTGTAAGTAGGGCCCTCCCTAGACAGCTCGGGTAAGCCTGCCCAGACTTCTGACCTGCAGAACAGGGAGATAATAAATGGGTGGTGCTGGAAGTGGCTAGATTTGTGGTATTTTATAACAGGCAATAGACAATGAATTTAAGATAGTCCTGAAAAGTCTTCATATTTGACTGTCTACAATAGTTTTTTTTTGTTTGTTTTAAAGATAGTGGGTCTCACCTTGCACTCCAGGCTGGCCTTGAACTTTCCGCCCTCCTAGTTCTGCCTCTCAAGTGCTGATGTGCATCACCATACCCCGCTTGTGGATATTTTTTGTTAGACGCATGAATAAACTCATTCCTAGCCAGTCTTAGCTAGGATGTTCTGTGCCAGAGACCCTGTCTGCAGTACAGGTCAGACTTGCATGATTTGTGTTCTGTGAAACAGCTGAAAGGATGAGTCCACAAGCATGGGGTGTGGGGCATTTTTTCTCCTAGGCGAGATTAAATTATACTGATTTAAGGGCCTGCCAGAGTACTTGAATGATGAACAATGGTATTTTAGATAAGATTGAAGAAAAAATCCTGTAAAAGCTTTAAGTAAGTTTACAATTTTGTATTGTGCCAATCATTGCTGTCCTGGACCACAGGCTGAACACACCCGCTGAAGCTTATGCTATGATGGGTGTGATTTTTAAAAAAATCACTTAGTTTAGTAGCTGGCACAGCTCAACCCTTGTATGTACCAACCAAGGTTTTGTATGTAGATATTTTCCAAAATACCTCCACTTCCAAGCCATTAATTGCTAATGACGTTTATTATTTTGGCCCATTCATTTGTGCTTATTTTTCCTGTACTGCCGTGGCCTTGAAGGACAACAGAACTGAAGGGAAGGGATTTAGGGGCTGAACACTGTCAGGTCACACAGCCTTGTGCCATCATCTTCACATGGTAAGGGATCTTAAGTCCCAGTTCAATGCTTTTCTAGAAAGGAGCATTCCCAAGCTATGTAGCAACATTTATAGCTTGTAAAACTGAAAACTTTGCTAGTTGTGAGAATTTAAATGATTAATCTTAACAGATATATGCTATGCTAATTAATATGCTCGATTTAATGCATGTGAATATACAATGCTAAAAAGACTGCAGTCTTTTACAAAGAGAATAAAAAAATTAAAAAATAAAGCAAGGCTTTTGTTACCCATACCTCTGTACCAGCACTAGCGAAATGAAGCCTTCTTGTCCCCTTTCCAATTTTTGCACTACCTAAGAAAGCAGTGTGCAAGAACAAGCAGGCAGCAGGAGCACACTCCAGGCATATATGTGACTTGTGCGTGACCCTGTGTGTACAGTGTCAGTAACCAGAGTGGGAAGGGAAGCATCTGTGCAGGGAGCCACTCCCATGGTGAGCACGGTGTGGACCTGCATGGTGAGGCTCCAGTTGCTCTGAACACAAGGGTGATCTGTTGTGGGGACAGCTAAATACTTGTGATGCCAAGACAGCCACTTGCTACAGCTGCTTCTAGTACAGTTGAACTAGTAATTAGCACCTGGTCCCAGAATGAAGGGTTGAGTCCTTCAGCTTGCTCAGCATTCCATTCTTTATTGGAAATGCTCAATGTCTGCTCCAGCTTGGTGCAAAATCTGAATGAAGATGCATTCTCTGAGCCTTTCAAAGGCCTGCTGTGACAGTACTGTTTGTTGTGTCGCCAGCAGATTCTTTTCAGTGTAGACAGAAGAGTGCACTAAGGTTTACAACCATGAGCTCCCCAATGGAATGAAAACTCAGAAAGTGCTCGGCAAGGCCATCTTTGCATTGGGGGGGTGTTTCTCAGACTGACCGAGGAATCTCTTGCTAGGCTGTACTAGGTTTTCTTTCCCCCTCCTCCTGAAATGTATTGTACATACTTTGCTCACAATGTCTTCATGGGCTGAACATTGGGTTCAATTGTCATGGGTTAATATCTGCAGTTATATTTGAGGTACCTGTTGGATTTTTTAAAAGGCAAATTATTTTCAAGTTTGCTGCTATAACTGAAACCTAATAATGTCCTGTTGACTGTGCCTTTCATAACTGTCTCTGTACAACTGTCCATGTGTATTTGAAATAAAGAAGTTTGAAAAGCCATGTTGAATCAAGATTCTTTTTAATAAAAATGGCTGAAACCGAATGAGTGGGCAAATTTTTTAGCGCTATATTACCGTGTATAGTTAATGGTTCCTCTGTAGTCTTTAATCTTGGTAAGACAGGGCTCCTATGTGAGCCACACTGAAGGCTGAACAGGCTTATGAGAGTGAGTCTGTAAAATAGAACAGACTGTTTATCATGCCAGCAACAAGAGGGCGTGTGACCCACCCCCTACTGTGCCCTGGATATTTTAAATACAGCTTTAGGTTAAAATAAATTACATACATACTTTAAGTTTAAAAATATTTATTAGAAATGTACATTTAGTTTAAAGGAATGGTCTAGACAGTAGTGTTAATATCACCTCAAGTTTTTAAACTTTACATCTTTAAGATATCTACAAAGACAATTTACAGGCTTTACAAGGTCCCTTCCCAATACCAGACAGTTCGGCTAGACTGCCAGTTCATTTCACTCTGTACTTGTAGAAGGAACACAGTGTGTGGGTAAAGTTCCATCCTAGTGCCAGCGACAGCCCGTACAACACAATGAGAGGTGCAAAGGGATAGAGGAGGATTACGGTATTTTTCAAAAACGGCAGTGCTGGAAAAAAAGAGAACAAGGACATTGACTGACAGATGCCCCAGAGCCCATCTTTCTAAGCATGCAAGATAATGGATCGCCATCATGGCATTTGCACATAAGGAGACTGATTAACATGTGAAACAATCACTTTTAGCCATTGGAGTTTCTCCAGTGCCAAGGCAACACAGCACACCTCAATTTGAAAAGGTATGATCAACCAAAAGGCACTATGCTGTGAACACTAAGCTGCTTGATCACTGTTTAATCAGTGCCCCACATACTCTAACCCAGGCATTTCTCACATAAGCAGTTCCTAAACAAGACACCAATAAAGAGTTGTCAGGTAGAGCCTTCAAAAGTCCACTAAGAGAACCAATGCTGCGGGATCACAATACTCTCAAGAGAAAATTCTCCAGAAAAACCCTAATCCCTCAAACAAGGTTAAGTAATCCCTGGTATCTGGTCACTGGGTGAGGGGCAGTCAAGAGGTAAGCGCTGTTTATATTTACAGGAATGAAGATTCTAGTCTTCCAGAGTAGCAAGGGAGAGCTGAAGATACACTGGGTGGTTCCGGGAGATCTGGGAGCTGTTGGGCGTTGAATATAGGACCTTGCACACAGTAGGAATGTAGTCTACTGAGCTATATTTCCAGTCTAGGATCATCTCTTAAATGAACATCTTAAGAATATTCTTCATTGACAGAAGATTTAGCAGTGAGTTTGCAAATATGGCCTGGGATCAGTAGACCCTGGACCTGATCTGAGATCATTCACAGAACCAAAAGTCTGTAACCACTTCAGTGCTCCAAACCATGAGCCCCTGCTTTCCCCCTCTACCCTGTGACTAGTATCATGGAACCTGAATCCATCTAAGAAAAAATAGGGACTTCCGCCTGTGCCACTCTACTTGCGGGCAGTAGGCAAGTTGAAAGGTAAGTACACTTGTGTAATTATGAAGGTCATGGAATGAGACTGCCTGTCAATGTACTGGAAATCCACTGTTAACAGCTCCACCCCGCCCTGTTACATTCTCAAACCACCAAAACTGCTACTTACCACTGTACCCCAGGAAGGTTACATAGACATAATAGCCAACAGCAATCAACCATAAGGTATTTCCAACTAAATATCCAATAAATGTATCTGTGAGGATAACATCTGCCAGGGAACAAAAGGCATAGTGAGTCTTTTCACACTGAAAGAACTTTGAGAACATTTGAACCAATACTTACGGTTGATGAAAAAGAGTTGGATAAAATGTAAAATGACCAGGAGTGGATAAAATGCATTCAGATGCACATCGAAGGCGTAGCCCCACTCCACATCATAGTCTCTGCTCTGGCGTTTCACTAGATACTTGTTTGAGATGAACCTGAAGAGCAAAATGAAAACTTCTGGCACAACATGCTGATTTTCTCAATACTAACACACCTGGGAGCCACATGTTCCAAGTTCTAGAGAGAACAATGAGTGAAACAGGCCCGTGTCCCTGCCTTCCCTTTAGTGAGGGAAGCCTCACTTGGTAATATGGAGTATGTCAGAGACTGCAACCCTGAGGTGCGACTTAAAGTAACATTTAGGTGAAGACCCCAGGCAGTGATGGTGCCCAGCACAGCTGAAGACCAGTGTGTGCCTGTAAGAAGGACAGTAGGGACCGTGTCAGAAGGGAAGCGCATAGCCAGCTCTTAGGTGCCTGTGGCTACTTTACAACTTACAAGTGCAATTTTTTACTCAAGGTAAAGAGAAGCCACTGTCAAGATGCAAGAAGTATCTGAGATTTCTGATAGGGTCTCCCTGGTGGCCAATCTGAAAGACTTCAGGAGGAGATGACAGCAGCCTGTCACAAGGTGACAGGTGGTGAGGTATAAGGACAGAATCCAAGCCAACCATCTTGCACTGAATAAGCAGGATGACAGTTGCCATCACCAAGACTAGGCTGGTGGCACAAGTGGTTCTGAGAATGAAAGCAAGTACAAGGTTTGTGATCTGGATTAGCTATGCCAAATGTGCTCGACTACCAGCACGGGTTAAGTTGTAAACAGAGCCTGCAGTTGGAAGGTCCAAGCTAGTGTGTAGATGATATTGAAACCATATCACCAAAACAACCAACCAATAAAAAACCAAAACAACAGTAAATACTCAAGGCCAAGACTTGTGTCAACTGCCTTAACTGTTAAAAGGAGGGGAATGGGAGGAAACAAGGGAGAGGGCCAGTGGTGCACCCAGACACAACAGTGCAGTATGCACACTTCTGCTGCAGCTCTACAGCTTGATAGACCAAAAAACTATCGTGTCCAGATAGATCCTCAGTGAAAAGGATCATTTGTTTACAAACATCTGTGGAAACTAATGTCCTTTTTTGTCATTGGATTTTTAAATAATGTACTTCTTGTATCATTACATTTATTTATGGAGTGAGGTACCATAGCATGAAGTCTGAGGACAACTTTGTGGAGCTAGTTCTAACATGTGAATCCTGAAAGTGCCTTTACCCACTGAGCCTATGTCACTGTATTCTAATTCAAGGATATAATTTGTATTTCTTACATACTGAACACAGAAAATGGGGGGGAGGGGAGCTGGGGGCTGGAGAGATGGTTCAGCAGTTAAGAGTACTAGCTGCTCTTCCAGAGGACCCAAGTTCAATTCCTAGCACCCACATGGCAGTTCACAACTGTCTGTTAACTCTTGTTCCAGGGATTTGACACCTTTACACAGACATAGATGTAGGCAAAACGTCAATGCACATGAAATAAAAAAACAGGGTCGGGTTGTGGTGGTGCATGCCTATATTCATGCACACAGGTAGTGGAGGTAGGACAATTTTTAGTTTAAAGCCAGCTTGGCCTACATGGTAAGTTCTAGGCTAGCTTGGACTATATATAGTCTGAGAACCTGTCTTAAACAGCACAACAGAACAGACTAACTCAAGAAAGCACAGTTAAGTATAATACAGCCTACATTTAGTTATCAAAAATCCAAAGCAACAGTGCTTCACTTGGACAAACAAACTTACCAAACACTGTTTTAGCCAAAATATATGCCAATCAACTTTACAAAATCAGCGAAACAAGCCAGGAACAGAAAGATGGGCCCTTCTTGTGACGTTATGTGGAAGATAAAAAAACCTGACCTCAGAGTAGCAGGAAATGGAATCGCAGTCACTAGAAGCCAAGAGAGTAGAGTGATAAAGGTTGGAGTGTGGCTGCCTATCAAAATAGAAGGAGTTCAATGCTCACAGCACAGTGGATGCTGGACATTTTATAAGCGCCAGGGCTTCAAAGGTTCCCAATACCAAGCTGTAAATGGTTGAGATGGAAACTACCTTGATTTGTTTATTGCACATTATATTCATAAAGTATAAACTTTAAAAGTCAGGAGTGATAGAGAAGTTGTAGGCTGTATGCAGCTCACTCCTCAGAAGTCCTTTGTGCACCCACTGCCCAACTGCTTCACTCCTGCACATCCCTGGATGGATGGGACAGAGTCCTTCCGGGAAAACTCCCAGGCAATAAGCTGGCCTCTCTCCCCCACCTCCATGATGGCCGCATCTGAGGCTGCTGTCTGTAGTCTTCCAGTCCTTTACCCTGGTGCTCACTGCTGGCCCCCACTAAACATCCCATAGCTCCCTGACTCAGCACGGCCAAAAGTGCTGCACCAGTGCTTACCAGTCTCCTGAGCCCAAACTTCCCTCACGGCCTGTTACCACAGGACGCTCCGAACCCCTCTCTCCTCACCCTATCACTACCACACCATTCTGAGCACCCCCCTCTCTCATTTGAGCCCTGTGACTGTACCTGGCCTCCCCATTTATCTACTCCATCACTGCCATGGAAACAACTTTTCAAACAGTGTGAATTTGACTTGACTGTTTGAGTTCTTAGCCTCCTAGCTGTCCATTCCTCTTCTACCTTCTAACCCATACTTGCAAGCATGAATATAGAAATCCAAATTTCTCTGAATTCCATCAAGGTGACTTCTAAGTCATTTCTTCAAAGCATTTAATGTCGTCTGTTCTCAAACCTAGCATGCTGCTGAATGTAACTGTGCCTCTGCACTTGCAAATCCTGGAACCAGGAATTTAGTATCCCCTATCTCCCCAAACATGGCCTTGTATTGATTCCTGTGGCACTTTTGGGACAGTCATAATGACTTGTCATCCGTTCTATCCCAGCTCCTCGAACATTCGCGATAGCTGTGTTCTCATAAACAGCATAGGAGTCCTGTTCTACTTGATCAGACTATGGAGACACAGCAAAGGTAGTCACCTCCAGGGACACACAGCAAAGGCAGTCACCTCCAGGGACACACAGCAAAGGCAGTCACCTCCAGGGACACACAGCAAAGGCAGTCACCTCCTGGGACACACAGCAAAGGGAGTCACCTCCAGGGACACACACAGCAAAGGCAGTCACCTCCAGGGACACACACAGCAAAGGCAGTCACCTCCTGGGACACACAGCAAAGGGAGTCACCTCCAGGGACACACAGCAAAGGCAGTCACCTCCTGGGACACACAGCAAAGGCAGTCACCTCCAGGCCACTTGGCTTTTGTGGCCACCAGAATCACTGCACTCTTAGCACTACTTGCAACAACTGTTCTTGCAAGCTTTATATATTTTCCCCAATGAGTCGTTTGATAACAAGTACTTGATTTATATCAGCAGTATTACTCTTAGGCCAGAATTTAGAAATTTAATGATACATGATAGCATTAATAACTATCCAGTACCCACAAAACCTGAATTTTATTAGTTGAAAGTTACAAAGGAAAATAAAAGGTAGTTTGCTTAAAATAGTAGTAGCTACCACAGACTGAGCACCCTCTAGGTACTCAGTGACTATCATCCCATTACTCCTAAAAACACCTCCAATTTATAAAAGAGACTACGGAAATGACTGCTAGCATTCAGACCTTTATCTGGGACTAAAATGGTCCATCAGGTTTTTCTCTGCTTCTTCCTCAATCTTCGCCTTCTACGTAAGCCACTTGTTGCATCCACTACACTTTGATCAGGAAGCAAACCACACGAGAGTATTCTCTGTGAGAGAAGTGGTAAGCTGAACCCCAGATCTCTTCTCTACTTGGCAACCACTGTTGCTCAATCAACCGCAGACAGAAGCAGGTTAGGGGCCTTTGAAGACCTCTGGACATGCTTTCTTCTTGGCAGGAAGGAGCCACATTAAAACCAAAGACAACAAAACCCTTTGCAAACACAATGTCAAAGCGTCAGAGTAAAACTGGAAGGGATGACCCTCTAGATCTAAATGGGTTTAAACACTGACACATCTGGATGTGACTTCCACTGACAAGTCAGAGAACAGTGCTAACCAGACACAAGCACAATCATGCATAGTAATTTGAAAATCCAGATTTAAGAGGATATAACCATTCTGGGGTTTGCCACAATGGCAATATGGCACAGCCCCTAGGGTATTTTAACTAGTACAGACACAAGTGGTCAAGTTATAATAATCTTGGCAGTCAATCTGATTCAATCTCCATTAGCTACTGTACCTCTGAAGTAAACAGAGGCCCAACAGTATATAAAAAATACAAGTTATGGTACTTACCACATTAGAGTTGATATCAGGAGGCCAACACCTACACAGTCTATGAATACAACCCACAGGAGCAGCTTTATTGTCTCAAAAAATCCCATGTCCAGCACAAAGCCAAATCCTATGGTGGACACTGAAATAAAGAGTTACAAGATTCTGGTAGGCTCTAGGGTACAAGACATATTCCCTGGCATCCATATGCCCAGTGTAGTGAGGGTACATGGACACTGAAATGGAGCCCAAGTGATGTGTTATATGCAACTAGTGTAGAAATAAATGCCACCTTTTAGTGCAGGTAAGGAACAGGATTCACAGGCTAGTTTACCATGACACACCAGGCATTCAGAACAGTATCTAGGCAGAAGGCATTCAACTTACTTGTAGTTCTAATTAAATGTGAAAAGCACCTACATACTTCAATACCCTGTAGTTGACAGGGACTCTTCCTTGACATAATTGGAGAACTCAAAGGTGGTTTTTCAGGTTCAAACCAGTACTTTCAGAACTGTTGCTCTTAGAGCTGGGGGTGTAGCTCTGTGGTAGAGCACTTGCCTGACATGTATAAGTCCCTGGTTTCTATCCCTAGTCTTACCAACCCTAGCCATTCACCTGCCAAAGACAAAAAGCAAAAAAATCCCCACATCTCAGCCTCACAGATTCGTCTCATTATAAAATGTAACTTCCCACCCTAACATTTCTTTGCACATATTTGGCTATTGATTTACATTCTTTAAAAAAAAAAAAAAAGAGTGTAATGGTAAATGCCTGTAATGCCAGCACTCAAGAGGCTGACTAAGAGGATCTTGAGTTCCAGCCTGGCCTACACATCTAGAACCTGTCTCAAAAAGAAGGAAAAACGCTAACTACTAGAGGGTAAATCCTGTTCCCTACTTTTCAAAGTCTCAATATAGCAGTTTACTCTGGCATATGTGCTACCGCCTGAACCAGGAAGAACATTACTTTCTTTCCTGCCAGTTTGGGGGGGGGGGGAGACAGCTTCAAATGCCCCTAAATTCTGATCTATAATACATTATCAAAAGACATTCCAAATGATGCTTCATCAGAAACACCCAGTTTGCCTTTGGACTATACTGCTTGTATCACAGACACACACACTTACCACAGAGCCAGATACTTAATAGGACCAAGAAAGCAGGGTCATCTCTGGCCCACTGATCCTTTGTTTGCTTCCGGTAATGAAAGTTTCTATAAACCCTCTGTGGGGAAGTGAACAGGTAGAGCATCTGCCATGCGGCAAATTCAAAGTCCATCTGTCGAAATCGAAAAAGCCTTCTGAGGTACTTGTAGCGTTTTGCTCCAGCTGTGTGTCTTGCTGCATCCCTGGAATTCAAGACTCCATTTCCATGCATCGAAGAACTCAATGAAGTACTTGGTAGCATCTTCCTAGATAGGATAAAAACACTTTCTCTCAAGATAGAATCTTAAGAACGATTAGCACTCCTCTTCAGAGTTGTGACTTCTCCTGCAACCTTCAGGAACGATCAGGGGCCAGAAGCAACGGAGTTGATTATGGGGCTTGTCTGGGGGCTGGCAAATGTTAATTGCACGTCCATCAAGGGCAGCACCATCTGAAACCATTTATCTGGAACCCAGGGCTTCCCACCTTTCACCTCAATCAAGCCTTTGACAGCTGTATTAAGTAATCACTGATACAGGAGGAGGAAAAAGCAGCATTGGGATGTGAAATGACCTCTTCGTGGACATAGAACAGAGACTAACTATGGCTCAAAATCTCATGTTCTTAATGACCAAGGTTTAAAAAAAAAACCCACCAAAAACTTTTAAAAAACTTCGTTTAAGCGGAAAGCACTATTACCGAAATGGTAAAACTCAACAGGCTTATTCATAGAAGTCCATCAGCGATGGCCAACCAGTTCCTGGTTACTCAGGATTGACATAAAAATAAAGCAAATTCCAGTCTTTGGTGGTTTTACTCCCAGAATAGCTGGGTAGGAAGAAAAACAGTGCGAAGGGTCCGGTCCAACTAGCGCGAAGCTTAAAGAGCGCTGGCACCATCCTACCCACTGCCCGGCCTCCCTGTCCACAGCGCCCCGCCCCGCCCCGTCAGCAGCTCTCCATTACCCCAAGCCCGCGGGTCCCCTGTCAACTAAACACACAGACGGCCCAGTGACATCTGAGTTAAGAACAAGCAACGAAAAGCCTTCAGGGTATGTGTCTCTTGTGAAAATTCCAGACCCGCTGTCAATAAAAAAACGGCTCTATTTCTGCGGTTCCGATGTAAACGGGCGTCTCTGGATTTACCCGGCAGCTCCGCCGCGGGCCTAGGGCTCGAGCTGCCGGCCGCCAGCTCGTCCCTGACTCGGCCGCTGAGACGCCAGGCCACGACCCGACCGTGGAAACGGGCGAAGGCACGGACGCCGCCCCGCAGGCCTCACCTGACGGCCCCGGCGGCCTCGCCCTGAGCCCGGGAATACCGCCACTTTCGCTAAGTAGTTGAGCCCAGCCACCGCTGGGACCACTTCCTTCAACGCTTACGCAGTCCGCACTTTGCGGCGCCCCGAGTCTACGTCACGGACACGCACTTCCGCCGCGCATGCGCCTACCCTGGAGACGGGCAGGTTTCCGCTGCGGGCCTGCCGGAAGTTGTTAAGAACTTCTAACCTCCGCCTAGTCCCTGGTCAGTGGGCGTGGCTCACTCCCTTTCGGTCTGTGCTCTGAGACCGAAGGCCGTGCTCCGGCGCGGTGAGGGCGGCGGGGGCCGCCATGCCGCGGTATTACGAGGAGAAGCCCGAGGGCGGCGCGTGCGCGGGCGTGAAGGAGGACCTGGGCGCGTGTCTGCTGCAGTCGGCCTGTGTGCTCCAGGTAGCGTGTCCCGGGGGCAGAGCGCCATAAAGACTGGCTGCTTGTCGGCCTGTCTGCGCGATCGCTTAGTGGTGGAGGTCGCAGATCTGACTTCGGACAGATCTCTGGAGCTCTCAGCCTCGGCTCTCTCTGGTGTTTAATGGAAGCTAACGCACCACCCCACCTCAGGCTTTCGCAAATGTTAAGCCGTTTCAGTTAAAGAAGCGAACCCCGAGTTGCTGGCACTCTGCTCAGTTTTGGGCACTAGCCACCATGGACTCCCACACTACAGGAAGCTCCCCTCTCCGTGTGGCCACTTAGTCTGCGATGGAGATTTTTTTTTTTTTCTTTCTTTTAGAATATGGAGGTTAATGTGATCTTATGGCGTGCCATAGTTTATCCTTGCCAATCTTTAACCCATCTTAAGCCTACAGCATTGCATTCTGGGAGGAATTCGACATAAGCCTGCATTTTATGTGCTGCCATGGGAGACTGTCAGGGAACTATAGGCGCTCAGAGACACTCAGAGTAGTTAAGTATAAACTCAGATTATAAGAATGTAAGTTCCAGTAAGGGGCTAGTGAGCAGTGAGAGCAGGTTCGGAACTATCTGTGAGATAGACTTCTTAAGGTTTTGTGACGCCTGGGAGCTCAGTAAAGTTAAAACTGCCGGAGGGAACACCAGGGTTTTCCTGTGTGTTTCTATCAACAGAACGCTTAATTGATCTTGACCTCAGAAGAGCAAGCCTTCTTGCCCACTGACTTATCTCTCTAGCTCCTCCACCTTATTATTGAGATATGATGTGCCACTGAACTGATTGGCTAGACTAAGCCAGCCAGATCAGCTTGTCTCCACCACACAGTTCTGGGATTACAGGCATCTGCCACTGTGCCCAGCTTTTTTTGCCGTGCCGAACTGGAGACCTTATGCACAGCAAGTGTTTTGTCGACTTAGCTGTTTCTCTAGCCCCTCATTAATGTTTATGTACAGTGTTTAGCACCAACACTAAAAGGGGTCTCGTTTTAAGGCATCCAGTTCATAGTTCTCACCCACAGGAAGACTTACATAAACATTAATGATATGTTCTAAGAATCTTAGACTGGGGGCTGGAGAGATAGATAGTTCAGTGGCTAAGAGCACTTGTTGCTCTTGCAGAGGACCTGGGTTTGGTTCCTAGAACCCATATGGTGGTGCACAATCACCGGTAACTCCAGCTCCAGAAGGTCCAGTACCCTTGGTGCACATTTGTACATGCAGGCAGACACTCATATACACAAAATAAAATTTAGAAATTTTAGAAACTCAAAGTTCTTGGTTATTTTATAAGCTTTCCATTTGTTTTAACCACCAAGAATCAGAAAGAAGTGATTAAATTAACTTTCTTAAACCGATTAAATTTCTTAAATTAACTTTATTTAAAAGAACTACCAGAAGAACGGTTGCCTTGTGTTTTGTGGTACAGTTTCCCAGGTATTCCTATTCCTTTGTGTGTCACAGGAAAGAAAATCCCCACGGCAGTGTTTGAAGGAAGGATACTGCAGAGCTTTGCAGTATTCATTTTTTGAGTGTAAAAGATCAATGGTAAGTGATTATTAACCATTTTGCAAGACTTATGTTGACTATACGTGTAATTAAATATGAATGACTTAGTAATCGTTTAGTTGGTTGTAGTGATATGGTTTGAAAGGAAGGGTAACAGGTGGTGTTCGGACTCCAGAGAGACGTGGGGCAGCCATCACAAAAGACTCTTTATTCTCCAGAGCTGCTGACCCTTGTGGTTCTCTAAAAGTGTGAGGATAAAGTCTTGCCAAGTGTGACTGGGATGAGCTGACAGTGAGAGGCATGAATTCACCTCATTTGGCAGTTACACACGAGCCTGAACAGCTGAGGACTGTCTGCCTCACATGACCAGGAGGATGTGTCAGTGATTTTTGTTTTGGAGTGATGGATGGTGGCAAGAGGGCCCCAGATGACATCACTAGTGCCTGGGACTCTGCTACAGAGATCTCTGGAATATGAAGTCTGAAATGTGCTCTTCCCTTGAAAGAAGGTACATCCGCAGACCTGAGCCTTTGTCTGCTGGCTTTGGGACTATGCTGAAAGCGCTTCCGCTTTGTTTTTAAACAGAGGGTGCAGAAGTTCAGCACACAGGAGGGAGAGTGTAAGGGAGATGCAGGCCTGCCATGATGTTTCTCTTTAGTGACGGCTCTCTCCTCATTCTTCCTGCCGTTACAGTGACCCTTCCTGTGCAGTTTTCTTGTCTTCCTTTGTGTTGTTTTGTCACCTATGTAAAATGCGAGCCTTTAGGCTTGGGGGAAATTTGAAACTATGCTCCACGCATTGGGAAGACATGAAGATTAGTAAAGGAGACAGTGAGTTCAGCTGTAACCTATGAAACAACAGCAGACTCCCTGAGATTCCTTACCTAAAGCTCAATCTTTATTGCTTTTTTTTCTTTCTGTGACAAGGTCTCACTATGTAGCTCTGACTATCCTTGAACTCACTATGTAGACCTAGCTGGCCTCAAACTCACAGAGATCCACCTGTGTGCTGTCACACCTGACAATGTACAGCCCAGGCTGCCTTAGAACTTGTGATCCTCCTGCTTCTGCTTCTTCAGCATATCCTGTGGGCATGCGTTAATCTTTCTTTAAAAAAATTTTTTTTTCAGTTTATCTGTCTTCTAATTGTAATAATTTTGAATTACTAACAATTATATATATATATATATATATATATATATATATATATATATATTATACAATTATATCAGTGATTTGATGGATAGCAGTAAGATGCAGACCTTCCCTCATGCCTTGACCTGGAGCAGACAGTGGTTCTTGCACTGTTCATCCAAGACTGTGACCATGAATGAGTCTTCCAAAGTCTGTCATGTCACACTTAGCTGTTGGAGTGTCAGCTGTTTTGGCATGAGAGAAGCTGGGAGCATGCACTGAAGTCATGCAGTTAATTCTTACTGTTTCAGAGCATTGGTCCCAGGGACAGTGAGATAAGTTGCTTGAACCTGCCCACCCTCCTGATGTGATTCCCATGTTTGAAGATTTTGTTTTTGAAAATAGGGCTTTCAGTCAGGCCTTAGTGGTACAGGACTGTATACCAGCAATTTGAAGAGACTGAAGCAGGAGGACAATAAATTTAAGGCCTGCTTAGGCTCTACAGGCCTTAAACAGCCAGGCTGCAGAGCTCAGTGAGACCCTGTCTCAGATTTTATATATATATATATATATATATATATATATATATATATATATATATATATATATATATATATATATATCTGGAGATGTAGCTTGCTAAGAGAGTCCAAGCCTAGCATGTGTAAGCCCTTGAATTCAATGCAAAGTACTGAAAAGTAAATAATTTTTTATATAGCAAAGGCTCACAGCTGCATCAGTCTTTCTGCCTTTGCCTCCTGAATGCTGGACCACATGCTCAGCTGAGATTTTGATTTTTCTAGAAGCTAATGTGCTTCATTCACATAGTTACTGACATCCCTTACCAGAGTTGTATATGATTAAATTATTATTCTAGGTGTGATGAAATGTATGTATGCTTGTTTTCAGTTGGATGCCAGATCAAGATTTAGAGGAAGAAAAGGCTACTGATAACATTATGTTGAAAGCAAGATGAAAACCACCCAGGATGTTCTCTGGTCCTTAGCACAGAAAAGAGTGCAAGTAGGAACCACAGTAGCTGCTGCATCTGCTTAACATCTGGACCAGATTTTCTCCAGAGAACACGAGAAAGTGGATAAATGCTGTTTCTGAATGATTCTGTTGTGTAAAGTCATTTATAGAATATTTGATTGAACAGCTATGGGCTAAAGAACTTAATGTGTTTTGGGAATTGCCTAATGGAAAGATTATGTCCAAGAACGACTCTTCAATCAGATTACAGTGTGTGCGTCCGGGAAGCCGCAATGTGACTGACACAGTTAGTAACACAGAAATTGTTGTCAGGGCTCTTCCAACTCTTCTGTTTCTTGGTTTCATTTTTAGGTCAGCCTTCCTCATAATGGGACAATACAGCCATAGTCCACATCCTCAAGATCTGTGGCCCACAAACCTCACCCTACTGAAGGACTCTGGTCTTCTCTGGGTCAGATGTTCCTGTTCCAACCTCTGTGATCTCGGCTAGGTCCTGGTCTCAAGTACTGTGCCCACTCTACTCCCAGTCACACTGGATGAGTTATGGGCCCCATCTGTAAACACTGGGGTTTGCCGCAAATGGAAACAACAGATGTCCACTCTAGACAGCAAATGTCAAAGATATGAAGCAGCTGGAAAAGTTTAGAATCATGGTGGCTTTATTTTGATCACTTACCAGTTTGATTTTTGGCATTAAATAGTGGGGAGTCATCGTAGCTGCCTTATCGTTCTGTAGTCCACTGGGGCCGAAGCCGTCAGGATTGTGCAGCTCACTTGCTGTTTTAAAAGTTCTGCTGTGAGGATTCCCCAGTGTTAGTGAGGTCTGTCCTACGTACTGCCTTCCATAACGATGTGCCCGTCAGTCCCGCTGTGTATGTATGTACCAAACTTGGTGACTGTCTGCAGTGTGGAGGATCACAGCTCTGCATACTAGGCAAGTGCTCCCCCACTAAGCCACATCTCCCACAAGTGCTTCAATTTTAATTGAAAGCATTTGGTAAGAAACTACAAAATGTGTGAGTATAAAAAGCCTCTATTGGGCTGGAAAAGTGGCTCAGAGGTTAAGAACACTGGCAGCTCTCAGTGGAGGACTCTGAGTGGAGGACTCAGGTCCAATTCCCAGCAACCACGGTGGCTCCCAACTGTCTGTAACTCCTGTTCCAAGGGACCCAACACCCTCACACAGACAAAACACCAATGTACTTTTTTTTTTTTTAAAGGTCTCTATTAAGAGAGCTTTATTTGGTGAAGTGTACATGACACAAAATTGGACCTCCGATTATACAATCCCATGGATTTCAAGTCTGTTCGGGGAGCCTGCAGCAGTCACCACTGTCTAATTCCAGAACATTTCATCACTTGACGAAACCATACTCAGTAGCAGTCCGTCTTCATTCCCTCTTTCGGTTCTGCCCTCAACCACCAGTGTTTGTTCATATGGAACCGTCTGTTCCAGATCTGATAGACAGGTGGAATTATGTAACGTGATATATCATACATATGTTTCCTTATTCTGTTCCCAGGTTTGAGATGTTTATTCACATGTAACATCACTCTGTAATTCAGTGCTGCTAAGTAACATTCCATAGTATACATAGGCCATGCTGCTTTGTCCATTCATCAGCTGATGAGCTCTGAGCTGTTTCTGCTTTGGGGCTTTTGACTAATACTACGAACATCTGTGAACAAGTCCAACACGTTCATTTAATACATGCTTTAGAGTGGAATTGCAGGGTTGTATGACAGCCTCTATCATTTTTTTACAATGGTTTTACCACCATTTCATTCTCTCAGATATCTAGGTTCCAGTGTCCGAACCACCGGCTGTTCACATTGCTGGCAGACAGTCTTCTTGGTATGAAGAGGTTTCTAATTGGGATCTTGATTTGCATTTCTCTAATGTCTAATGATTTGAGCATGTTTTCCTGTGTTCATTGGCCATCTGTATGTTGTTTTGCAGAAAAGTTTATTTCAGTCTCTGGGTTATCTTTTTATTTTCCTGTAGGATTTTTTCAATTGTAGATACAAGTCTTTTAAAGATAATTGGAATTTTTTTTCTAACTGGTGGTTTGTCCCTTTCAATCTCTTGATTTTATATGTTGCCTTTATGTATTTTTGAGACTGGGTCTTAGCCCAGACTGGCCTGGAACTCAGTGAAGCCTTGAAATTGGAGCAATTTGGCTGTTTACTTCCTAAGATGTTGAGCTTACAGCTACATGCTTGGCTTGAAGAACAGTTTTAATTTTTGTAAATTACATTTTTTTCTTTCAGTGTGCCCTAGGAAACCATTCCTAAACCAAATTTACAGAAACTTACTCCTATGACATCATTGAAGTTTTTTAATTTTACCTCTTAACCTATGGTCCTGTACTAGCTTTCAAAATAATTTTATACACCTTTATTTGTAGCTATATTTAAAATGTATTAGTTAAATATAAGTTACAAAACATCTTAAAGTATATAGTTCAGTGGTGTTGAATACATTCACATTGCAGTGCAGTCATCTGCAGAAGTCTTCACCTCACAAAATGTACAGTGCACACATCAAACACCTCCCAGCCATTGCCAGGTCATCCCGGCCTGCCCTCAGCATATTCTCTTCATGGCAACCACCATCCTACTTCCTGTTTTGAATTTGAGTACCCTAAGTGCCTGGTATGGATGGAATTGTAGCGTGTGAGTGTGAGTCTGTGTGAGTGTGTGTGTGTGTTTTCCAGGGATGGGATGAGGACTGGTTTATTTCATGTAGCAGAATACCCTCAAGGTTCAGCTACAGTGTATCCAGTGTATCAGAATCTCCTTCTTTTGTAAGTAAGTAGCATTCCAGTGTGTATGTACCTATCTTGTTACCTACTAATGCATCGGTGGACACCTGGGATGTCTCCACCTTTGCGCTCCTGACTATTGCTGTGAACATGTATATACAAATATTCTTAGGACCCCACTTTCAGTTTTAGCTCACACCCAGTAGAACGTCTGTGTCACATGGTAGTTCTATTTTTAGTTTGAGGCACTGCTGTATTTTCCTACAGTAGCCACACTACTTTAGGCTCCTGTCAGCAGTGCACAAGGATTGTAACTTCCCTGTGCCCTTGTTAGTTTATTATCCTTTTTTAGTGCCGTCCTAATGGGTATGAAGTATCCCCCTACCAGTGGTTCTGCTTGGCATTTCCCTGATTAGTGATGTCACATGTTCTGTACACTTGTTGGCCTTCTATGTGTATTGTTTGAAGAAATCTTTTTAGGTCCTTTGCCCATTAATACTGAGTTGTTGGCTCTGGTTGAGTTTTTGGTAGTCATATCCACAAAAGCATTGTGCCACCCACTGGAGCTGATCACAGCTTGTTTTGGGGGATTTTAGTGTTTGCTCTTAGCTTTGCTCTTTGATCTATTTTGAGTTAATTTTTGTGTGTGATGTAAGGGTTTGCTTTTCCATTCTCTGCATGTGGCTGTGTAGATTTATGCTCGGTGATCTTGCCCTTTGGTAGGAAAATGTCCTGCCAGTCAGGGTAGAGCTGTTTCACTCTCTCTCTGGGTTCTGTCTGTCTTCATGCCTTGATTACTGGAGCATTATAATAAAATTTGAAATCAGAAAGCGAGTCCGTCTTTGTTCTTTTTCAAGATTATTTTGGGTATCTGGAACCCTTTGAGAGTATTACAGGATGGATTTTTTTTTTTTTTTAATCTCTAAAAGAAGAATAAAGTGCTGTTGGCGTTGAATGAGGAATCCATTTGCCCTCCAGAGCACCTGGATGCCTGAATCTGACCATGATTAACTCCTCCAGTCCACAAAATACCTTTCCATGTTTTGGTGTCTAATCACAGCAAAAATATAAAGTTTTCAGTGTATTTGATTTCCTCCTGATTGTTTATTCCTAAGCATTGTGTTTTGATGTCAGTTTGTTTCTTTTGTTTTTTGTTTTTTTTAACACGGGGAAGGCGTGCATGCATGGGGCACATGCACAACACACGTGGAGCTGAGAGGACACACTGTGGGAGTCAAGTCTCTCACCACATGGGTCCCCCAAGTCGATTAAGGTCTTTGTGCTTGGTTACAAGCAGATACACCCATTGAGCTATCTCCTTGGTCCAGGTGTTTTCTAAATCTCCTTTTCAGATTTCTCCTTGAGTGTTGGGCTTTAAAGATTTAATACCCAGTATTAAATGTTACCAGTATAGAGGAAAGGAGATAGGAAGTTTAGTGTCAGCAAATGATTATAAAGTCATCATGTACTCATCATCCTGACCCCCCCACCATGCCTCATGTTTATCAGAACTGTGCTGGCTAGTTTTATGTCAACTTGACACAAGCTAGAGTGATCTGAAAGAAGGGAACCTCAATGGAGAAAATGCCTCCATAAGACCTGACTGTAGGGCATTTTAAAAATAGGATTAATGGGGAAAGACCCAGTCCTTTGTGGGTGGTTCTATCCCTAGGCCGGTGGTCCTGAGTTCTGTAAGAAGCAGGCCGAGCATGTCAGTGAGCAGCACTCCTCCGTGGCCTCTGCACCCTGTCTCCAGGTTTCTTCCTTGTTTGAGTTCCTATCCTTCCTTCAATGATGGACAGTGATGTATAAGTGAAATAAACCCTCTCCTCCCTGACTTACTCTCTGGTCACAGTGTTTCATGGAGCAATAGAAACCCAACTAAGACAGATGGTCTCCCACTTGCCAAGAGAAACTCACTGTGCTCCCATTGCCACATTGTGGTCCTAAGTTTGTCTTCTCCTTGGACTCGGTGAATACGACCTCTTCTGCCGCACCTAGAATAAACGGTGGTTACAAAGAAAGAAAGGCAACACAGTGCAGACAGGAGTCAATTGAACACTACAAACTCACCATTTCTTCATCTTCACTGGGTAAACTCCACGTGTTCACAGGTAAGTTGCATATGTACATGGAGAGACCAGTGGAAGGTCCCTCCTTTTACATGTGGGTTCCAGGATCAAACTCAGGCTTTCAGGCTTCGTGTCACGTGCTCTTAACCTGTTGACCATCTTGCTGGCCCCTCATCCAGCAAACATCTGAGTAGCTCCTCTATTGCAAGAATTATACTTCCCCTTATGAACTGCAAGGGTAAAAGGCAAGACTGGCTGAAAACACATGGCATATTCTTTAAAGGAATATAAATAAGCCTTTTATAAAAGTGAATAAAGTGTATTCACAAATTTAATAAATTATCAACTATTAAAGAATTAAATGATGGAACTATTGAAAGGACTTTTTTCTGAAGTCACCATAGATGGGCTTTAAAGGAAGGAGGGTAAGAAATGTTCCATATCAGAGGGGTCATGGACACAGGTCACTGTGTGTGTGGATGGAAAGTTAAGGGGCAGATGGAAAAAAATCTTAGTGACTTAATGAGATGTTCTAATGGTTGATCTTAGTTATAAAGTTGACCTAATTGAGAGGTCCCTGTGGATTAGTAAAGACCAGTTCTGAGCATGTTGGAAGGTCACTTTCAGAGATGATTGACACAGGAAAGGAACTGAAAAAGGCCAGGAATGAGGGTAGCACTGTCCATCCAGTAGACTGGGCCTGGATGGAATAGAACCAGAGAAAGAACGCTGGGCCCTGCTGCAGGCCCTATGCAAGTCTGTTGCTGCTGCTGCCTGCAGAGATCAGACTCAGCTACTTTACCCTTTCGGCACAGACGAACCAGCGACTGTCCAGGGAGCTTCAAGGGCTTCAGCTTCAGCCTGGGACTGTATCCATTGCCTTTTGTTCTGAGGCTTCCAGCTTCTTTGCCTCTTCTACCAAGTTCTCAGCCTCTCAAACATGCAGGCAGCCACAAAGCTTCCAATTGTATAAGCCAATCCCTTTATAGACAGACAGACAGACACACACATATACACACACACACACACACACACACACACACACACACACACAATCCTTTCTGTAGCCCATATGGCTGAAGTTGCTAAAAACCAAAGTCAAGTCCTCATCATGCCTTGGCTGGCTTAAGATGCAAGTCTCTCCTCAAAGATTATCATTTAAAGTGAGGATGCCTGTTGGCAAAGAATGGGATCCTGTAACTTGGTGATGAGCTGATGAGGTTGGGAATACTGAACTCTCCAACTGTGATGGGTTTGACAGAGAGTGTCTTCCCCATTGTGGTGGTCTGAATAAGAATGGTCCCCATAGGCTCATATATTTGAATGCTTAGTCATTAGGGAGTGGTGCTACTTGACAGGGATTAGGAGATGTGGCCTTGTTAGAACTTTGTCACTGGGGGGCGGGGGGGTAGGGGGAGGCTTTGGGGTTTTAGAAGCTCAAGCCAGTCCCAATGGCTCTTCCCACTGCCTGCTGATCCGGATGTAGAACTCTCAGTTTCTCTCCAGCACAATGTCTGCCTGTGTGCTGCCATGCTTCCTGCATGATGACAATGAACTAAACTTCTGAACTGTAAGCCAGCCCCAATTAAATGTTCTCCTTTATAAGAGTTGCCATGGTCAGAGTGTCTCTTCACAGCAATAGAAATCCTAACCAAGACACCCACCTGTAGAGCAGCACCCCCACACTCTGCCTGAGAGATCTAATCTGCATTGTGTACAGAAATAGTAATGACCATCCCCGAAGAAACTGATGAGAAAGGCAATGTGGCCACCCCACCACACAGATTTACTTGGAGACCAACAAAATCTAGTCCTGGAGTCACCTGATAGTTCCGAAATGAATGGTGCAATGATCCCAGGGCTGTCTGTCTACTCTACTGTTGCTAACCACCCTTGAGTGGCCAATCCTGGCCCCATTCTGCTTGCAAGTATCTGAGTGGGAGCACGGGGCCTGATAAATATTAGTTCCCATCTCTACAGTCTCATCTGCTCAGTGCTCATGGGAATAAAATGTCCATCTTTTCATTTTCCTCTTTAAAATGAGTATGTTTTTCTGTCTTCCTTACTGATCTCAAATACTGGTTCAGATACACCAGTAGCCTGAGAACTTTCCACTCTTTGACCTAGGGCCTTTGAAGAGAGGGTATATTTCAAGTGTAGAAACAGCTGATGAGATGTCTCAGTTGATAAGACTGCCTGCTGCCTAGCCTGAAGACCTGGGATCAGCCTGAGACTTGTGTGGTAGAAGGAGAGGACTCCTAGAAGCTGCCCTTTGACAAGATTGTATGGGCATACCACATACACAATAAACAAACAGATGAATGGTCATAAGATCATCACAGAGCCTTAGAAGCAGTTGTTCCTCCCTCACGGAAGTTTGAGAACTCATTTCTTTGTGGGGGGCTAGAAGAGAAACACTGGAGAAAAGTGAAGTTTGTCTTTCTCCACATGGAGTGTTTGGGGCTGGCCTGTCAGACAAGGTGCTGGTCCTGAAGTGGTCATCCTAGGCTTACAACCATAATCCAGCCGTGCATCAGGCCAGTCCCCTCGCTGAAGGGCTTCTCTTTCTCCTTGAGATGGAATACTGGTAGCCCCTTAATATGACAAAGTAAGTCACACAGCCCCTAGGGAAGACCTACAGTCACTAATGTAGCCTGAGGAATATCTATGATCAGGACTTTATGATGACCCTCTATCAAAACAAGTGCAAACCTGCTGTTTGGTATTAGTAATGAACTGAAGGGGCTATCCATTAGAATACTCTCCAGTGACATTGACAGCCTGTTCAACAGTCAGTCATTTTGCCTCATAAAAAGTACAAATAGAGTTCCATCATCCAGCCCTTCTTAGCTTTCTCTAATTCACTCCATGCCCCATGTGTGCACATGTGTGTACACACATGTATGTGCATGCCTGTGCATGCCAGAAATCACTGCCAGATTCTCCCTCAGCTGTTCCCTTCCCTTCTTTTTGAGAGGTCTGTGAACTGGAGCTCACTGACTCAACTAGATTGACTGGCCAGCAGGCTCCATGATCCTGTGGTTCATGCCAATGCATGGATGCTGGGGATCCAAACTCAGGTCACCACACTTTCATGACATAAACTGTATTATTTGAGTCATCTCTCCAGCACCACACAATTATCTTTAAAGAAGCAAAATTAGGGTTGGCTAAGAAAAGGGAGTCACTCAGAGGAGAACAAACTCTTAATACAGCGTGTGCCGTATTCCAAAGTAATTCCAGATGTACCAATCTAGATGGGAAAATGAAGTAAAGGTTCTGGGGGCTGCTCAATGGATAACACACTGCTATGTAAGTGTGAAGACGGGAGTTCAGACCCCCAGAACCCACATAAAAAGTTGGGCAGGCCACCTGCAATCCCAGCACAGGAGGCAGAGATGAAGGATCAGGGTGGATAATGAGACTGACTAGAAATGGCAAGCTCTGGCTTTAGCAAGACCCCGATTCAATAAATAAAGTGAAGAATGACAGAAACCATCTGACACAAACCCCTAGCTTCCATGTCCACTCACATAGAAACACGTGGGCACAAACCCAAGAGAACTGCATATATACACATAGAAAAAAAATGAAATGCTAAAAACACTACAAATGAGAACAGGAGGCTTTTGAACTACAAAGACAAAACACTCTGGAGCAGAAGAGCCAAGGCAGAAACTACCAAGAGTATTAAACAGCACACTATGTACAAAGAAGGAGCTACTCCACATCAGAGCCCAGCTCTCCAACAGGGGCACACTGGCTGCGTCAGAGACAAGGACGTGGTCACTCCATCTGTGTCATCTTCAGTGGAAAAGCCAAAACTTGATTTCAGAACAAACATCAAATGGAGCAAGACATTTAATTACAGAAACACTTAAGACTTCTGTAGCCCTAACATAGAGGAAGCCCAAACCTACCTAACCAACAGCTTTAAAAACTGCAAGCTATGACAGAGGTGTTAATAAAATGTTTATTAAAGACCAGAACTTTACAAAAACACATGCATCAGTAGAGCAGACTTTTGACATCTGCAGAGATTCAACAAAATAGAAACTGAAGTAGGATCACAAAATAGAAACTGAAGTATGATCCCATTCCCCAAGTCTGTGAGAAGAGTGGAAAAGGACTCTCTGGCTACAGGTAGCGGTCAATGTCAGTGGCTACTGTAATGGTAAAAATTCAGACAGTTAAACATATTTACATTGCTTTTAATTCATTTCCATTGCTGGGAATCTCCAAGGCAAAAGACGGACACGTTCCATGCAGAGACGTGCCTCACAGTGCTGATGGCACAGCAGCTCCGAACAGGATGCTTCTTAGCAAGTCACACCACGGTGGTGCCCACAGAGACCGTGAGAGCCGTGGCTGTGCAGGGAAAGGAAACAGACACATAGTACCCAGGTCCTCACAGCCACCTTCTGAGGAACCTATGCTGTTGTCCACAATTGGCACACACAAAAACAGTCTCAGTGAGCCAATTTGCTCCGAGTCACTGGTCAGTGAGAGGCAGAACCTGGATTGGGGCCTGGGGCTGTCTGCTGATGTGCCCGTTCTTAATCACACGCTGGATTAACTAAAAGCATGGTTAAAAAGACTTTAGTCTCTCCTGACCTCCCCATTTACAAGCCTATGAACCCCGAACCTCAGTCCAGTGACACAACGCGCCAGTCTGGGGCTGGCGGTAGTGCTTCCTTCCAGTGCAGGAGAATGAATCAAGTGAGACTGAGTTCAATGTTCTTGTCAGTTTTTATTATTTATCATTCTAAAGACAAGCACATTTACAGCATACATGGCTTTGAATGAGCTAAGAATATATAAAACAGTAACTATATGTTCATATATATTAATACTGTCCCAAACAAATAAATAAATAACAGTATTTAAATGCACTAAGCTTGGCAGATACAAGTGTGGGGGATAAAACAGTATTATACAACGTTTTTACATCTGTAAAGGAAAGTACAGGCAGCTATGCTGCAGGAGCTCTGCCGGACCCGATGGCGTCCCCGGCTGTCCAGACGCCGCACGTCCCTTTTCAAATGGGGCAGACGCTGGACGGAAGTCTGTTTTATGGAAACCTGTAAAACAATTTTTCTCCTACAGAGAACAACTCAGCCTCCTCTGGGCATCCAGGAGCTGCCTGCACCCATCCTGTGCACAGTGCCCTTCCTGGCAAGCCTGGGTCATGTGTGATGCGCCGGAAGCAGTCACAAGGCCGTTGGAGGAAACACTGAAGCCACCATCTTTTCTGTGATTAGCCAAGTCTTAGAGCTTTACGGTGATTAATATTAGAAAGCGAAAACTGAGAAAGATATTCACATGCAAAACCGCTGACAGGTGAGTCAGCTGTCGCTCTATTCCCTTTGTAAGTGTGGACAGGTAATGCCCTTTGGACCGAAAGAAAGGCTGGAGGACACGGGAAACATTTAACTGTAAAATCCAAAGAAATATTTTTAAAAGGCAGTGATGTCAAAATGAGAAAAGATGAAACTAAAAGCTAAAGAGTAAATGAGCGAACGAACAGGTAACGAGCCAGCCACACGGAGACCCAGTGGCCTTTGATCAGGGACTGGGGCTTCAGGAGGAGGATCTGATATCAGATCCTCAGCAGAGCAGACCCTGTGTGGAGGGGCAGGGGTGAAGACGGGGCTGAGAATGTCCCTGTGGCTCACCTTCCACAGTGCGCCACGCCCTGAGGACGGGGCAGTGAATCTTGCCACCCCTAGGCAGAGCACATCTTCCTTCCAGCAGACACCAGGAGACAGGAGGCTGTCTGCACACTGGTAGGAAGGGGTGTCTGCACGCTCCCTGCCTCTTGGCGAGGACTGGTCCTGTTATGCCTCAGTGTCCCGGGCCCAAGTCTGTTACATGTCTCTAAAGGAGCCAACAGAAAACTATCTAGACGTCTGTAAGAATGCCCATGGTGCTCTGCACCATGAATATACTCCACATACATATACTTCTTTTACAGCCTTTTAAATAACATGTAAGCAGAATTATGATAAACAGAATTTATAAAACATAAACCTCTAAGGAAAAAAAATCTGCTGTGTGCAGATAAGACTCATCATCACCTCATAAAAGATGACCAGACTCAATTGTCTATGAGATCCCTAACTTTCCTGTCTTATAGAGCCCTCTCAAACTCTCAATGTAGGGGACAGTTTTAACTGTTTCTCAATAGTCATATAACAGAAGGAGAACAGTAACAATTATTGCAAACCAAAAAGTAGGACACTTTCTTCAGACATTCAAACATGATTTATGGTCTTCTAGAAGATTATTAGAAAGCTCCTAGAAGAACATTTATTCTGAAAACATTTAAGTTTCTACTGGCCCTAATCCCCGACTGTGGAGTTGTCTCCCAGACTCCTGACAAGCCACACTGAAGGTCCTGATTGCTAGAAAAGAAAGGGAGACAAGCCCTGTGATGTACACCTAAACATGGAGCTCATGAGGAGGCAGAATCCAGGGACCACATGGCTGGTTTAGATCTCAAGTGGGCACTCTTCTATGACTCGTGATGGACAGGAAGCAGTGTGACCCCAGGTGCATGAACTGGTGTGACTGATCAAGCTTTCCTTCACTTTGGGTTTCCCAGAGAGTGGTGGCATTTGAGGGCCACTAGAACCAGCTTCTCTCATTGCATGAAGGTGCTGACTTCTTTTCCCCAAGCTGAGTTAACAGCTACTGCTCGGCCTGGGACATGAAGTTTAATGGGGTATGTACTTCCTTTTTTACATTCAGACTTTTTGAAGGAAGATTTCAAGTTAATGCTCACTTGTGGGTTACTGAATAGAAAAATAAGTTGGGTGAGCAGCGCCTAAGTGCTCTTGAAAAAGTCTCCTGGAGTTTTAGACAGTCCTAGCTGGCTTCTTCTAGGAACTATGACGTTGACTGTATAGTTACAGCTGAGAGCTATTGTTAAGGGTAGCCATTACTATCACGCTATTGAGCCACACATGACCCCCTACAGATTCCAACACAAAATCATGCTCCATAGACTCTTTAGTGAAATATTTTTTTAAAACACAAAAATAAAAACCAATCCTTCAGGTCTTCTTGAAGAATCGTATGTGACACTAGAGGGTACCCACATTGATTACGTAACAGCTAATTAGAGGACACCGTGTGTTCATGTTTCAACTTTTCCGTAAGTCCCTTCTGGAGGCCTGTAATGCTTGGGGAAAGCCTTCAGCTGCAGGGAATTAAATGCATATTTGCGACTTCCAACATTCTTCATTGTATTTTCTCTTCGACAACCCTCACTGGGGAAAAAAACAAGCACAAGAAATGACAGCAGTAAAAAAGGAAAAAAAGAAAAGACTTAAACTAAGATGAAATGAACTGGTTACTTTCATAGCATTAAAAAAAGATTAATCAAAATGGGTGCCGGACTCGTTTATAACAAACACACAGAAGATGGTGGGCTCTGAGCAAAGCAGGAACGAAGCACAGAGATGGATACATGCTAGATGCGGCTGTGGACTGGCACTTCCAGAGCGATGTTGCGTCTAAGTGGACACAGTTTTGTTTTGTTTTTAAATACATGATTTTGTGTGTATCTTGGATTTTGTTAACTGGGGTCCTATTTTAACTTGTGGTTCAAAGACTGTTAGATGACAAACTGAATGAATGGGGATGTTTTACTCTTACCATAGCTTTTGAAACAGTTTCAAAAGTGTTATGTTAGCAAAAGCTATGACCACATCAACTCCAAAAGCTGATTCTCCTTGCAGAATTCAACAGGTAGCAAAAACCACCTGGCTCAGAAGGCTGCTCTGATATGTCTCCACCTAGGGGCAGCTGTTCAAATGCAAAGTGCCCATACAGGCCCAGGCGCTGGCCGCAAAACAGGTCCTCTGGCTACCAGGCTGGCTTGCTGTGAAGGAGTGGCTCCACTGGTCTCCTGGTGGTAGCTGGCCACCAACTCCAGGTGGGCTGTTTCCACTCTGTACAAGCAAGCACCACTGAGCCCAGTGTGAGCTCACGGGGGCTCCTCCCTTAGAGAACTTACTACCAGCATGAACATGAATCCTAGCTGCGGATGATGGAGGGATGTCATGGTAACCAAGGGAGAAACAAATGGTACCCAAGAGGAGAGAGTGCTAGGGGGAGCCTCAGAGCGAACCTCAAGGGAGTTCTCTGGCCCATGTTCTGAGGTGGGCATAAAATTAACAGACAAAAATTATTTTGAATATAAATGCCTTTCCACCACATAGTAAAACTTGATATTTTTATAAATGTTCAGAAGACCAGCAATGAAATCAAGTAATTGTCAAGTTCAGTAAAAATTTCCCCCTCTGAGATGTAAAATTTGCAGTTACCAAGAAACAGTGGCTTAAAAAAGGTATTTAAAATTCTATGGAGACCATATGACATACATTTAAAAAAACAGCAGCTTAAGCCTTTCAAAATGAAAATGATAGTTCCTCTATTAAGAATTTTTTTATGTCAAGTAGTTTTTGGTGAGACTGTAATGTTTATTCAAAAGACAATAAGCCTGGGCAGTTTAGGAAAGCATCTGCCTGCCTGCTGTTAAAGCTACAACCACACCTGCACTTCCTTGTTTCAGAACCTCAGGCCTTAGGCTGCATGTGTCACCTGAGCTAAACCCCTGGGCCACCCAGAGCAAATGATAGCATCTGCTGAACATTCAGTGATCAGATAAAAATAGAATCTATTTAAAGCAGAAGCTATAGGTTCCTGTGCACAGTGAACTTGCTGTGGTCTGTGGAAGCTCCTTTATTAACAGACTGCTTCACGTAAGGCTTCTTCACATATACAGAAGGGTCCTCGAACCCACCTATCCAGTAACTGCCAGACAATAACAAAAACCTTGATAGTCCAAGTATTTACATGTGAAAGGAGCTAATACTAGGTTTAGCTGGCTGCGTACATCCTACGTGAACTTACAATACAGATTATGCCTTTAATTTGGTTTTTAAATCAAACTGTTTCTCCCACATGTTTGTATCCTGGCCGATATTCCTGGTATGAATGCTGCCACGATCAGCATGATTGGCAGGTGTCCATGAACTGGCTTGATGGCATGGGACAAGGTCTGCAGAAATGGTAGAAATGCGTTGCAGAGTCCAGCACAATGGTCTGTGGCAGAACACTTTCATTGACCACACTGCTACAGTGCCTTTAGGAGGCAATAGTATATTGTAAGATTTGAGGCAGATTTTAGCAAGAGAGATTTAGTTAATGTAAACCTCCTGATTTTTTTTAAATTATCACAATAATTACTTCATTTCAAGGACATCAACTTTGGAAATTCCAAAAGGAAATCCTAAGGACCTCTGGTTTTCCTTTTCTGATGGGCCCTCCACTTTAGAGTTCATTTGGAGGCTCCAGGTCTAGGCCATGCCACAGCAGACATGGGGAATGACTCTGTGGAAGGACTACATCTCTGTTTTAGTATCTCTGCCTGAGTGAGTACAGGAGGAAGCAGTGGCAGTCAGCCTAGCTTAAGGAACTTACACAGCCATTGTCTAAGGACACCACCAAGAACTCCTTCTGAGCATGGTTCTCTACTTCAAAAGCTGCAGCCGCAGCTGCAGCGGGTGCAATATTCCAGCTGTCTCTGTATCACAGCTCAGCATTACTTGGCAGAAATCTAGATGCTACCACCCAACACCAACATCAGCCTTGAATCATGTCATCCTGTTTCTCACCATTTCTTGCTGAAGTAGACAAGATTTTGAATACATACTTGGCTTGATTTCATAAGCAGAAGGTCTTAATGACATTAAATCCAGCATAAGGGTGAGCATACTGAACCCTGGTTCCCCCTCTCTTTGGTATGTTGGAGGACCAAAGCTTTTGTTCCTGGAGGCACAGGGTGGTGTACTACATTCTACCCACCCCTGGAGGACAGAAACAAGGAACCCCATTGCTTGCCTTTCTGACCCGTTTGTCTCTTATCCCAACAGCCAAGACCACATAGGACAGGAGGGTGGCTGGAGTTCTCCTGTCTGGGGTTGGTGTGGGGAAGTCTCTAACAGGCCACTGCTTCCCTTTGCTGTGCAATGGTCCTGAGAAGAGTCCCTGCAAAGAGCGATGGACATCCTGGGCCCTAGGGGACAGAAGGTGCTGTCTCTGCAGTTACTTCTAGAGACTTCCCTCATCTACCTATCCGCTTGGCCATAGCACAACCCTGGAAATGATATGTTCCTGGGTCACCTCCATCGTACCAGGAGGCTATCAACCTAGAGCAAGGATGGGGATGGAGGGAGACTATGGACTCTCTCTCCCTTATTCAAATGAAGCAAACAAAATGTTCTGGAAGGCTTGAAGCACATGCTTTGGAGTGAAAGGGCATCTATGAAATACTCCTTTCAGAGAATCACTAGCTGGTGACTAATGTCAGCTGGCGATGGGCGAAACACTAAGCTGAAAGACACCACAGGGTTGTCACCATGCTTATTCTAAGAGAGACAAACAGCCCTGCTGTGCGGCAGCACAGAGGTGACCTGCCCTGGGGACCCTGCAGTGCTCAGATCTGCAGAGAAGGGCACCCCTCGGGTGAGGTGAGGAGAGCCTTACCTAGTCCAATTTACACATTCAGGCTGGCACCTGATATTCACTGCTAACTGCTTCTGCCACTCCCAGACCCCACTCTTTGAGAGGAAGCCAAATCAGAGAAAGTCCTCCAAGTATGGTCAGGAAGTCTTGGGGAGAGAATAGAGAGGCTAGATTTTTGGTGGATGGGTCTGTGGGTACAACGATGTCAAGGTATTAGAAACTCCAGCTTCTCTAAGTCTTTCCAGCTTTTCCACAAGACTCATGAAAAGAAATCCCATTCATCCAACTGGAGGTCAAAATCAGAAATGCAACCTAATATGAACCGGGAGATGGAGAAGCCATTCACTATTTCTTACATAAGGCATATGGAATCTTCCCTAGGTCACTTAGTGTCAGGGTGACTAGTCAGCCTATTTTAGGGACAGTGCCATGTTAAATTAAGAGCGATAGCGGCCTAACCCACAGTTACCCCTCGTTCTCAGCTCCAGCTCTTACAACTCCGTTTTGGACCTTTTTTTTTTTTAAATTATTTTTCTAACTCATTATTATCCTTATTGTATTAGTAAAAGAAAACAGATATCTAGACTTTTATCTGGAATTAAACATACAATTTTAAAATTAAAAAATGTTATTTCAAGAAAAAGTATGTAACTCTTGCTACTCTGTAATCTTTGTGTGCTGAACTTGGTAGCATGTGCTCCTGTGTCCACGGCTGTGTCCATCACCAAATAGAAATAACTGGAAGCCAGGAAGTGTGACTACAGACTGTCTGCTACTGCTGTCCCAGGACTATGCTTTGAAACGAAAGTAGGAAGTACAAGTGCTATTCCATAGGTGTGTCTAGATAAACCAGTTGAGAAAGCATCTTTATCTTCTCCTCAAAAGGCAAGGAAGGTTAGCAACACACTTAAGGGGTAGTATCAAATATACAAATTCTTTGCAGACAGCATCCCCTTCTCTTGGAACAGAGCACACGAGATGTACAGGTAATAAATAGTTATACATCAGAAGGTAAGATATTTGGTACAAGTAATTCCAGGCCAGCTAAATAATGCAGTCACAGGGCACCAGAAGAACATGTTACAAGCACTGAAGACACTACACAATCGAAATGAACAAGTCCTCTCGATGAAATAATTTACAGTTCAGAAGAACAAAACGTCAAACTGTAAGGCATGGGACATTTCTCGGCAGACCTCGCTTTGACACCTTCCTTCTGTCCAGTTTGGTACACGGTGGCTGGACATGCTCGGGTACTTTTGTCTGTCTCGTGACTGATTAGTTTTTCATAATGATATTTATTTGCAACGCAATTTGGTCACCAGGTATGCTATGCTCAGAAAAAGCCACACAATCAGTAAATTGGGGCTCAGAGCCAATAAAGGGATGGAACAGAGGAGGCTGGGGTCTAGCCTTAAGTCTCGGATGGGCACCAGGCCGCTCAAGTTCTTCTGGGTGACTACCTCCCGTGTTCCAATGCTGTGAAAAGGAAAAAGTTTGGGAAAAAGGAAAAGAAAAGGGGAAAGGAAAGAAAGAAAGGAAAAAAAAAAAGGCACATGCAATGGATTTTACCCAAAAGTATGGGAGAAAGGAGAACCAAAAGATAAAGATTAAAAAAAAAAATGGAATGAGCCACAACAGAAAGAAAAATGAAATGCAGGGAGGGTGTGAACGGAGGACCAAAACAAAACCAGCACAGTCACAGGAAAAAAGAGGAGAGAAATAGAAGTGAAAAATAAGAAAAGAATACTGTAGTCTACCAAAATTAAACACATGTAGGTTGAAAGGATGGTTTTCCATGTTCACCCTCTCTCGACTGGCCAAGCACAGCTCCATGCCGCCCGCCATGCCCCACATGCTGCAGATGGGCATTTCTGAGAAGCAAGCTGAACATGAAGAACCATGGGGGTTTGACCTTCTCACAGACGCCCAGGTGAGGGTGGGTGCCGTGGTGGGTATAACGCTGCCTCATGACTAACCACACAGAGTTCATTTACCTGGGTGTCAGCCCAGTGCAGCATCTTCCCCCACCTGCCTCAGGTCTCAGTCTGAGTAGCGGAGTGGAACAATCTTGTCTCCAACTTTGTAAGTTATCGTTCTAGAAAATGATCCCCCATATGGAGTCAACCAAATTCACACAGGAAATTTGGGATTTTTCCTTCTTTTAGTGCCAAAGGAAAAATGTCCTGGGTGCTGAGTGTAGCTCAGTGGTAAACTGAGCTAGCCATCTCAAGCCCCAGTATCCAAAATCTGAGGTTGGGTGGTATCTGGAACCACATGACTGAGGACAACATCCCTACATAGCGAAGAGCAACACTAACAGAGACTGTCTTCAGGACATGGCAGGCACTCTGAAAGAATAGCTCACCGATGAACAGGCAGAGCCTCAAGATGCCTTCTGTGGCTGTGTCCTCCCTGGCTTTCTAAAAGGAAGCCATCAGCTATTGACTGACCCAGTTGGAATGTGCTTTTCTCACAGTGGACACAGTGGAAGCTGGCAAGCACTGACTGATGACTGCAGTGTCTGCCAGGGCTGCCTGGTGGGTCACTGTGGCTGCCCAGAAGAGATTACTATTTGAGGACTTCGGTCCTAACATGGGACAGAGGGCTAGCTGCACCTGGGCCGTTACCCTTGGCCCTAGCCAGAGTGTGCTGGGCTCAGCCTACATGCTTAGAGGAACTGAGTATGTGAGTCTAGGCCCAACTTCATGTTGATATACACTGTGGGGTTGAATGGGTCCTAGAACAAGAATTTATGTTGCATGTGTGGGTAACCACTACAGATCAATTAACATTGTTACTATAACCATATGTGTGCATGCGTGTGCGCGCGCATGTGTGTGTATGTTTGTGTGTGTGTGTGTGTGTGTGTGTGTGTAGTTGTTAAGCGCAGCACTGGGCCTCCAGCAGTCAGCACAGGGTCAGCTCTGCCCCCACCTGCACTGCCCCACTCTTCAGCTCTCAGTGTGTTGCAGTGCTGGTTGCCACTGCGGTCACAGTGCTTGCAATTGAGTTAACAGAAAGTGTCTTCACCTCATGAGCTAATCCAGAAAACACAGAATTTGGGTGTAACTGTGTCACCCAAAGACAAGGCCTGCAGGGAGAGCCCAAAGCACATCAGGGCCAGCAGAGGGTAGTGGTGAGCACTGTCACTGGGCAGAAGCTTTGTTTTGTATTAATGGCTTCTGAAATGATCAGTAAACTAAAGTATGGCCGCTGAGGAGACTTTAGATTCTAGAAAACTTTGTACTTAGAGACAGGGAGTGGCTGAATGGGACACAGAGAGAGTGGAAAAAAATGCTTATTACCTAGGAAGGTCATTCGGGGTCATGACCTGGTCCTTACTCCCTAGATAGAATACCCTAACTTAACCTCTGAGCTGACAGTGGCAACAGGAATGATGTTCCAGGACACTGAGTACGTGCAACTTGCTAATCTGTATTTAAATTGCTAAAGATCTACAAAGATGTAGGTAGGATTTTTAATCTAGAGAATGATGTGTCAGGTCCCCATGACTGAACTCAGGTCAGCATGCTTGGTGGCAAGTCCCTTTACCCACTTGGCCATCTTGCCAGCCCTTAAATTTGTCTTGACAGTTTCACACATTTATATAATTTAGTTTAGTTATTTTCAGCCCCCAATCCCCCTCTCTTCCTGTAGGGATCCTTCTCAACAAATTCCCCTCCTTCTTCCATGCCTTCATTTTGTCTGTGGCCCACTGAGTTTGGAGTTTCTTCCCAGAGCGTGGACGAGAGGCTATCTACTGGAGCAAGGGCAAAGGTCTGTGTTTAAAAGGTGCATCTTGTCCCAGGCTGTCTCTCTCTGCATTCTGCTTACTGGGCAGTGAGCAACTGCGCTCTGCCATGCCCTTCTACTGTGTAAGAAACAAACTTGCTGACACCTCTGAAGCTGTGAGCCAAATTCTCTTCCCTTCCACTCTGCCCTTGGGGACCCCTGTCACTGCAACGGGAAAATGACTAATGCAGGAATCTGTACTGAAGAAGTGGGGTACTGTGAGTACACTGGATCATCTGACTCAGAAGCCTTTGGGACTGGCTTGCAAGGGGGATTCAGAAGAGTCTGGAGGAGCCTAAAAAAGTCCTTAGAATGCTGTACCCAGAGTTTAGTGAGTAATTCAGAGGTTCAGGTGTCCAGAACACCAAATAAAAGGGGACAGCGAAGCCTCTGCTCGCGAGCCTTCTTCAGATGGGAACAGACCCAACTGGAAGCCAGGCTGGAGGCCAACCACATTCCATTCTGGCAAAGAACTTACTATATTTTGTCTTTGTGTGGATGGTATGAATAATCTGTCAGAAGGATGTCAAAGCAGCCATTGCATGGGTGTCACTGGCTGCTTTTAGCCGGATTTATGGTAAGAACTGGAAACAAAAAACAGAGCTGAAAGCTTCGGAAACGTTCAAATTTTCCATGAATGAGGCACAGGTAAAGCTGGGCCAAGGAAGACGCAGCTGCTCAACAGATTAGAACTCATGCGTTGATGATATGGCCCAGCCAGGGGCCCACGGAGCGCTAACTGGGACATGAGGACTCTGCTTTAATCAACAGATTAATCCATTGACAGCATCATAAATTACTACATTAATTTAGGATATGGGGAAGGGCAATTGGAGGTAGTGGTCCCTAGGGATGTGCCTTTGAAGGACACTGGTCTCAGCCTTTGCTGTACAACCACAGGATCCCTGCCTGGCTTGTCCTCACTTCCTCAGTGGCATACATCTGTGGTTCTCTGGACCAGCCTTTCCCCACACTTCACAGTTAATGGGGCACAGGCCAGCTGCCACCCTCAGAACCAGGATCACACTGGGCACAGATTTCTGGACACAGACCCTAGTGCTGCCAAGACTCCATTGCTTGTCCATCACTGTGGACAGGGGCTTGATGTGATGAGCAGCTCTATCAGAGAGGGTTAAATGGACTTGGAGACAACACAGGAACAGAACGATGTCATTGCTACCAAGAGGCGTGAACTCAGGCATCACTCTGTGCATCGTGAGAAGGTCAAATGGCAGAAACATACAGAAAGGATAAGAGAATTGAACGCTTCAGAGAATTTGGTGAGAGGACAAATGATACAGAACATTCAGTAGAAGTGACTGTTGAAAACGAGACTTTAACAGCATTGGTGACTACATCAAAGGAGACAGGAAAACCAGGTTTCTTATCCTTTCTTTTGGTATGCGAGGTAGGGAGCTTCCCAGCAGTGCTTGAAACAAGGCATCCATCAACAGAGGACAATTTGAATTCTGGGTTTCATTCTGCAAACACATCTGCTGCCTCATTATCAGGACATCATTAGGGGGAAGGTGGCCAGGGCACACAGACAGCTATCACCATAAAACACTCACTGGACATTTTGCTCATGAGAGCAAACTCTGTCCACTGCTCGAGAGGTAGCAGAGCAAACCAGTGCAACCTGCAGATACGTTCCCTTCACTGGAGTTTGGAAGAATACAACACACACACTATGGAAAAGCAGCTGCCTGCTGAGAAAGCCCGGACCCTAAATCCCACCCAAAGCCATATGGCTCCCCATCCTTGTTAAATGTCTGACCCCCAGCCTGCCCACCATACTACTGGGTCAGTGCAGTTCTGATCAAAGAGTGTTGGCTTCTCCCCTTGGGCTTCTAGAACACTGCCTGAGTTTGACAGGGCCAGTAGTTTGTGTAGTGGTCAAACTCAGTGCACTGGAAGTCTGGGACCCCATGTGGGGCAGGGGCATGGGCTCATCTGCAGTTTACACAGTAAAGGGGATGCAGCTGGCTGGCAGGCGCGGCCTGACAGCAGCCCTCACTCACCTGCGCATGCACTCCAGGGCTTGTGTAAAGACCTGTGGGGCCATGCCGTGCTCATGCTGCAGGATCAGGCACTGCTCCAGTGTCACCGACATGGCTGTGCGGTCCTTGGCACTCTTGCAGCTGGTGAATCGGACCCCATTGAGGCGGCGACAGACCTGCCAACAGGAAATGGGCTCTTCTTAGCATTGCAGAGTCAACAGAAAGAAGGGCAGCACTCTTGAGGGAGGAGGCTCTACAGCCTGGCAAGAAACCTGCAGGAACTCCAAGCCGAGCCCTAGTCTGACTTCCTGGCTCTCCAACTTTGGGTCCTGCTGAGTTGGTATCAGAATTTAAGTTATCTCCGAACAAGAGTTCTTGGAGGACCCTGCCACCTGAGGAGCCTGACTTCATCTCTGCCGGTCCCTCAGGAGAACGTGTCCCTTGTGTATTCTCCCAAGGGACATTTCTTCTAGATACATTTTGGGCATCACTGTTTTCACTGACCCCTACCATCTATCCCTTCTAAGCCATTCTGGGCCTTTTTGGCACATCCATCCCAAGGACTGAGGACACAGGGTAACCCAGCCTGGGGAAGCCACGGCCACTCTTAGAGCCCCTTGTCCCTGGACAAGCTAGTATAACTCTTTTCCCATGGCAAGAACATGGTGGCTATGTTCTTTCCTTTTAGATATACTCCTAGATTTCTAAACACAAGAAGGCATCCGCAGGTTCTGGGGCTCTAGCTAGGTTCCCCCACCTGTAGAATGACAAGCTAGACCTGACAGGGTTTTTCAGCTCACTAGCTGGAACTCTGGTCATATAATTAGCTGGGACTCTGTTCATATACAGAAATGAAGACTCAGAAAAAGAATACTCTGAGGGATGCAGAGTCTAAGTGGCTCTGGTGCCCCGTACTGTCATCCACAGATAACCATGTGGGCAACATGAAACGGGAGATACTAGGGTCCCTGAGAGCCCTGCATCCCTGAATCTATGCTTCTATGCCTGGGAACAAAAATGACAGGACTGGAAGTTCTGTTTTCTAACTTGATAGGGAGGGGTAGCTGCCCCCACATCTAACTGATGACTGTTCTGTGGCGTGCAATAGATAGAGAACCACAGTTTCTAAACAAGGCATACATGGATCTGTACCTCTGAGAAGCTGTCACTATGCTATTGTAAGAATGGATCAGCGAGGGAAACCCCTATTCCACTTCTCAGGGTTTGTCTGTGTCACTCTTTGGACTGTATTGCTTGAAAAAAGCTGGCTCTTAGAAGTTCACAAAGACACCAATGAAGGGGGCTGTCACTTTATAGCAGTTCCCTCAAACCAAAAGAAAAGGGCACCCCTCCGCCCTGCTGCAAAGACCTAGGAGAAGGCATGTCTCTTTCTGAGTTTCTGTCCCATTTGCTGGGCTCAGTCTGATAACCAAGCCAAACTAGGCACCAAACCAAGCGAAAATGGGAAAATGCAGTTGCGAATCTGGCTAAGGCTTTTGTCACTTGGTGTACCAAAATATGTTTCACTGTAATTACAAGCTCTAAGGGCAACCGAACCGGACAAAGACGATCCACAGTGGACCTATATAGCCCAAATCTCCACAGGGGTGAGGTCCTACAGTGGGGCTGTTAAGAAGAAGAAGATACTGCATGCAGAGGAGAAGGTCTTTCTAAAGCTTCATTCTATGAGCAGATCATCAGCCACAGCCATTAGTAAGTCATAATGTAGGGCTCGTCCAAAAAAAGGGCCTCCACGAAGACACCCTAAGCCAGGGTCTAACAGCAACAGGGAATGGTCCAGCAAGCACCAGGCCATGCAGGGATCATTCACTGTCATGGGAGGAGTTGGAAAACCTGACCAGGACAGTGCCATCTCCCACCAGTGTGAGTAGCCAGAACCAAGGCAGCTTCTGCCTGTGCCACTTCCTGTTCTCAGGCTCCGGCAGGGAGGTAGAATATCAGTAGGAGTGCTTCATACTCCTAAATCCCAGACCTGGCCAGGACACACTGCCACGGGCATGAGGGGTGCATGACTAACTGGAAAACTGCTCAGATACCCCGGCTCTTAGCAGAGACTTGGAATTCTCTGACTTTATAAAGTTCTGAGAAAACAACAGCAGTGCAGGTGCCTGGGGCAATGAGGTCTGAGCAGCAATGCAGAGTGAGAATTCTGTAAAGAGCTATGAGAGATAGCCATGGTCTCCCTCTGAATCTCTAAGTCCAGGTAGGCAATGTCTCAGCTGGTATCTAATGAGTGTGCAGGCTTCTTAAGAAAACAACACATCAGCCAGGATGGTAAATGCCCCAACAGACTATAAGTCCAGGTCCAAACTTACTTAATGACATAGGATATATGCTTGCCCCTGATTGGATATGGGCAAGAGATATCCAGGTAGAAGGCAGGGAATACCCAGATGGGAAGCATGTAGGCTGGAGATGCCCAGGTAGGAGATACATCAGATGTGTGCTCACCCCTGATTGGGCCTGATGGAAACATAGCTTCATGGGATCTGCCTTTAAAAACCCACATGAGCTACAGCTCATGGCCATCATGGAAGAGTCCTAGGAGAACCTCCATGTAGTCCTGGCCATCATGGGGGGATGGGAGGAGGGGTGCGAACGACGCCCACATGCTTCTGGCCAGCTTCCATTACTGGCCAGTATTAAAAGCTTGCTTAAAATTCAATCGAACTTTGTGGCAATGTTTTTTTTTTTTTTTTTTTCTCAACCGATTTGGGATTTACAACATCCCCTGTCTGTTGTGGGAATCTAGGCAGCCCTAGCAGAATGAACTCCTGGGAAATGAATGCTAAGAGTCTTCCAGCATCGCTGAACCTGTGCAGTGACCTTTCCTTGTGTCCTTGTGTTGGAGGAATCTGCTTTCTCCCTGGCTGAGGTTTTGATCTGTCTAACTTTGCACAGTGGTTGTTGGAAGGCACACTGTAACTCCTCTGCACTGAGGGATACCTCAGCAGCTTGCCAGAGGATGTCCACATTCTTATTCTTGCGTGCATGGACGTTCTGTCCCAGAAACCGCAGCAGCTCCGGCAGGCAGGTCTGACTCCGAGATCGAGGTAGACCTGAAATAGAAGAGCAGCCAATGGGAGAGGGGGCCCACTCAAAGACACTGTTGCTGAGGAAGTATTTTCCTACTTCACAGCAGGTAGGGGAGGGAGGTATCTGCAGAGTTGTACATGGATTCCAGGATGGTGAGCCCTGAATGTTCTTCACCATTATTAGCACCACCACTGACAGGCAGCGACTTTATCTTTTATTGGCTTTTCCAAGAGGCTGAAGGAGGGGATGCCAAAGGAACTGTAATTACCCAAGCCTCTTGGCCCTCCAAGGGACAGTGAGAAGTAAGTGAGAGTGAGATGTCTGGTTTCCAAAGCAACATCAGGGATGCAGGATGCTTGGAGCAATGGGCCTTGACTAGCAAGTGGTGGAAACCCTTGGGAGAGTCTGGAAGTGCAGCCTCCTACGAGAGACCTCAACTCATACTTGAAGGAAGAATTTCTGAATGGTCTGAGGATGCCTAAACAGACTAATACAAACAGCTCTCCTCTTCCACTGTGGAAGTTTCCAGGCCCTTAAAGGACTTTCTGAGCCTCCATGTCATTTTGCTTCACCCAAGAAACCTGGACTGTCTCCTTGGTGTCTTCACATGGGGAACAGAGAACCCCACGTGGGCACAACATGGGATCCCCACTGCCTCTGGGAGACTGTGGCAGGTTCATCTTGCCCACAAGCGCTCAGTATGAAGCATCTTTTCTGCATGCCAGTGACAGAAATATATGGACAGCTCATGCAGAACCCCCGGAATGCCTCCAAGACCCCACAGGTGCTCTCAGCAGGTGCACACACCCTGCCACAGAATGTACGACAAGAGGCAGAAGACTGGGAGAAAGCACTGTGTCATGTTCAGCAGAAGAGAATCGACTGCAGAAGAGGGGAGCAGGGGCTGCTGCACCAGGTAAGCTTTCCTGGGTGGGATTCAAGCCAGGTGAATGGGGTACCATGCACATGTGTAGGGGGCAGAGAAGGAACAGCTCAAATACATTCACGTAGGGATTTGTGCACGTGAATGGAATGCACAATATTGCAGTAGAATGAGCTGGGCAGCATCCAGGCCAGAACACAGAGAAAGCTGGAGCTCAGATACCCAAAGTGCAGATTGCATAGGCAGTGTGGAACACATCACAAGTGAAGGAATACTCACAATCCTCCGGCAAAACCTCCTTAAACTGCTCAAAGTAGGAATTTAAGCGCACCAAACTCTCCACATTGATAACTTCCTGTAAGGATGTGTCTCCAAACCTTGGGGAGAATCAGGACATCAGTAGAAGGGCCATGTTATTTTCCTCTAACAAGGTGAAAGATGCAAAAAAATCTATGAGGATAGATCCTCCCAACCCCCAGTCTCCCTCTCCTTCCTGAGGATGAATCCCATCTCTACAGCACTGGGGACAAACGTCACAAGCAGGAGCCACTTTAACTCCTACAGATATGCCTCGGGGCTATGAGCCTAAGACCCTGGTGCAGGATCCGCACTTGCTATGGTTCGGTAAGAGGTCTCTCCCAAGCAAGTTCACATGTGGAAGAACAGGGCTCTGGGCACTTGTGAGAGGTGACTGGCTGCTGATGGATTCACTGATGAGTTCCCAGATAAATGCTCTGTTAGGAGCTGGGGCCTCCTTGGGAAAGCAGACACTGAGGACACATCTTTGAAGAGCCGACCTTGTCTTCTGACCCTTCCTGTCTCCTGCACACCAAGGGGTAAGCTACCTTGCTCCCTCATATGAGCTTTCTACCATGATTTTCTGCCTTGCCATGCACAGGCTGAGGAGCAATGGAGCCAGCAACCATGGCCAGAAACTTCTGAAATCATCGGCCAAAACAAATCTTAACTTCTTAAGTTTTGCTTTGATCTTTTTAAAGGTACTTTGTCACAGCAACAGCACATGACCAACAGAACCAGACTCAGAGACTTAAAGGTTCACTTTGTGTGTCACAGGCTCTTAGCTTAGAGTTGTGTCTTTCTGCCTCAAAGGCACTCAGGAAAGAGAGCATCAGTATGGGGAGCTTGCTCAACAGACTTTTCACCCTGGTGCCCACAATGGTTTTGTGTATAGTAGGCACCTGCTCCCCTCAGGGGGTGGGAAATCTTCCCCCTCTGCAGTCTCCCCTCATCTCAGAAGCAAAGCTGCTGGAGCAAGCGAGCAAGCCAAGCTAATGCTGCTCACTCTCCTCCTTCACCCTCTTCTCCGCGAGCTGCAGCTGGACTTGTCTCAGTCCTTTCCAGAATCTGCTCAACAGCAGCTGGATGCAGGGAATGTCATCCTCTCTCCCGAAACACCTCCAGCTGCAGCTCCCACAAGAGGCCCACTCTCCTCAAAATTCATTCTCCTAGCTCTTGTCTCAGGGGGCTCTGCTTCCTGGGTTGGTGCCTCAGCCTGAGCCTAGTCACCATCTGCTCCGAACAGGACCTTCTCCACTGTCCTGAGCTCAGTGAAGGCACCAGCCCCCTTGTCCAATCTAGAAGTGTAGGACCTTGGTCTACTCTTCAGGGTGCTGCCCTAGGCCCAGCCTCTTCAGGGCGCTGCCCTGCAGCTTCTTCAGCAAAGCTCTCATGTATCCTTCCTATCCTTTCTACCCTTGGCCAGCAGTATGACCTACTTAACATGCAAATCTGGCCACGCCCTGCTCTATTGAAGGTTACTCAACATCTCCCAGCAACCACAGTATATTTCCCAAGTTGAGGTGAACCCACACCCACAGCTCCATGGACACTGAACACCCCAGCTGCACTGACACCAGGAGAGTGGCACACACCTCTCAGCCAGTGTCTGCTGCTCGTTGATGCCCACGTTGAAGAGGACTGGCTGTACCCGCAGCAGCATGCCACTCTGGATCTCTCGGGGCAGCGAGTCAAACAGTGGGCCTGGCAGTGGGATCCGCACATTAAAGCCATCGCTGGTTGGGGGGAGAGGAAAAGCAGGGGTGAGATCAGGACACTGAGAGTAGGGGATGCACACAAAGCATACTTTGGAGCCCTGGTGATGCTCTGGTCAGTGCTGTTCAAGTGCCCACTCAGATCTCTAAGGAGAAATTATGATGTTGACACAGGAAGGGGAAAGCCTATAAGCCATGTTTAAAAAAATAAAACAAAATAAAAGCAACAGTACAGTGGAGTGTTTCCTATGAGGCAAACAAATGAAACACACTGTGTTGACTGGAGTGTCTACACTTATGTTACCGGTTCCCTGTGATGACTGGCAGCATGTCAGTTGACATGTTCGAAGTGGCCTGGGTGACTTTAAAGGTCACGTTCCTCAAGTCCATGATTCCAAGGCTCATGTCCTCCAACATGGCCAACTCTTCCCCTGCACAGAAAAGACAGCAGGGTGATAGCATGCACCGCCTGCCCCTCCCCTGACAGTGCTGAACAGAGGGCTAAGGGCACCGGTGGGAGGGTGTTCTCTGAGCCCCTTCCCCGTGACACAGTGCTCTGTAGGAGAATCCGCTACTGACTGTGTAACAACATTGCAACTGGAGCTGGGAGGACTGGGCACCCCCTTCTCAAGCTCTGTGCACAGAACCTCAGAGGTCCATGCCAGCTCTTCTGAGGATGGGAAGAGAAACAGTCAAAACAGCTTTGCTGTGGCCATGTCCTCCTCCTACAGCTGGCTACTTTGTCAAGAACCCATGACCCTAACATGACAAACGCTTCTTCTAAATGTTCCATTTTCATCTTCTTGGAAGAAATAAAAAGAAAGCAAGTTTGGTGGGGGGAAGCCTCCCTAAAGGGCAACTGGAGTCAGTTTTAAGTTTCTAACTAACCTTTCCCCTTGACCCAGCGACTCTCCTCAGCTCTGGAAACAAGGTCACAGAATTGCAAATGCCTTGGTGTACAGGTGTCACAGCGCCGCGGATGTAGTGTGAGCAATCCAGAAGCACACCCCCACTGCGAACCAAGGGGTGTGCACAACTGTGCAGACCTGTCACAGGTTCTCTGCTACATATTCTGGTGAGGTTTGGACTCATTTAAAATCTGGGAGGGAGGGTGTAGGGGCGCGAACAGAACCACAAACCACCCTTGTGACCCAGGCTGGAGGTCTCACCATAGGTGCTCAGCAGGCTCTCAAACTGGGCCAGGAGGCCGATGGTGTAGAGCTGCCGCAGGAAGCCATCATCGTGCAGGCAGTTCCTCAGCTTGATGATGAAGCCGCAGATGAGGGCTGTGAGCTGTGGGGAGGGGCGGGGCGTGGTGTAGAACAGGCATTTTCTCCCCAAGCAGCAGCCAGCATATGCCCTGGTCCCGTTCTTTCCACTGCCTGAGGGACCTTGGTGGCATCCCTCATCCCTCAGGGAAGCACTGGGGGCTGGGGACCCAAGGATGCCCTGGCTCTGTGACAACAGTAATCAAAGGCTATGGAAAAGGTGGTGAACACAGGAAGCTTTCGGCACCTGTCATGGGTAAGTTTGGTTTGGGCTCCGTTTCTGACATGACTTGCTAGGGGTTAATCCTGAACCAGAACTTTCTAGAAGCTTAGAATCAATTCCCCACAGGGAAACGACCTATCTACTTAGACCCACAGAAACCCTGGCTGGGAACAGGAATGAATATAACTGCCCGGTTTCCTTGGGGAGGTTTTCTGAGGGATGGAACGGGCTTTCCAGCATCTGTGGGAAATACAGCGAGCAGCCCCTACCAAGCTGCTCACATCGTTAGTTTGATCACCAGTATCTTTTAACTTGGGAGAGTCATCTCAACTCTTCACTAAATGTAATTGAAATCTTTAAATGCAGCCCTGTGATAAGCCACAGAACTCGAGTACATGCTGTTTCAACTGCACTGACAAGCACTCACATGGTCTTCGATCACATCCCTTTAGAAGGAAAGAAACGGTGACAAAGAGGCCTTTGCCATTGCCCTGCGGTGTTGGGCTCTCCTGTCAGAGCTAGCTAGTTCTTCATCAATGAGCTGGGCTCCTTCCTGTGCCTCTCTATTAAGTCAACTCAAAAGAAACAGGTGAGGGAACATGGCCACCCTGTGCTTTTCACACGTGAAGGGGGAAGGTCAGGGCTGCCTGAGCCTGTTTTCTCTGAGGCAGGAGGTGCCCGTGACCACCCTCATGTCCTCTGGGGGCTTACGGTTTGGCAGAAGACCACGTCACGGCGATACTGCAGGCTCAGGTATGAGGCAATGGTGGGGGCGCTGTCCTGCATGAGCAGGAAGACCATGGCCTTCTTGGCTTTGTCGCTCATCATGGCCACACAGTCTGTGAGGGTGGTCAGCAGAGGGTAAAGGGCCTCACTCCATTCACCTGAACAAAAGTGAAGAGATTGTTGGAATTCCATAAAAAGAAAAAGAAAAAAAAAGGGGTCGAGAAGTAGGTCCTGTGAAGCACCAAGCCGCCTAACCCTGACCACTCTCCTGCCCTTCCTCTCAAGCCTCAGCCCCTCTCCACCATCTGACACTGCTTGCCCCACCACGAGGCCTGGAAATGTAGCACTGAGTTCCGCCCAGAGCTAATTCTGCTCTGTTCCTCTGCCTGCAGTTGCTGCAGTAGCTAAATCAGTTCTACTCTGGTGCCATCCACATCCACCAGGCACCCTAAAACTACCAGGGGCCCCTTCCTCAATATGCGAGGCTGCGGCCGTTGAGGAAAACAGTAACAAAAAAGCTTCCAGAAGTCATGAAGAGGCCAGAAAGAGACTGTATGTGTGAAAAGGGCCAATCTCCTTCCACAGCACGGCAGTCCGTCTGCCCCACAGGAAGGCCCGAAGCCAGAGTGTGTGTCACATCCCTCCTCACAGCGCAAAGCGCCAGCTCTGCTTCTGTCACGTCCTCTGTTCCTCAACCCATGTCCCTGATTGATGCCAACTATTTCCAGCTTAGTTCTCTTTCAGAAGAGTGGGGGAACTCTGACCCTGTACCAAAGAACCCTCTAAAAACAGAACCTCGGAGGCAAAGAGCAGGCTCGGGGGCAGTTTTAGTTCTTCTGCCTCTGTTCCCTTCCTTTCTGGAAGACACCAAAAAGAGAGGGCATGCCATGTCCAAAAATAGGCACCAGCACATCCATACTGGGTGAAGCCAGTGCTCCAGACAAGCTCAAGGCGGTACACAGCCTGAAGGAGGGGGTGCAGGCTGCAGGGCCTCAGACCAGGGACTGCACCGCCTCTGCCTCTGACACAGACTTCAGCTCCAGGAATGTGTGGAGGGATGTGCCCGCACTCGGCGACAGGCCAGTGTGGATTAAGTGCACAGGATGGTCCAGGGTTGGAAATGATCTAACTGGATATGCAGGCACTCTGTATGTGGACAGGGGTTATGTCTGTAATGGAAAAAAAGCAGGCTTAAATTTAGTACCTAAAGCAGAGAGGTCTTAGCAAATATGACCCCGTGACAAAGAGCTGAGAAGTGGAAAATGTGAGTTCCAGGCCTGGCCACTGAGCAGTGGTGGACATAGGCAAGGCCCTGGACCCCTCAGCCACACGGGACTTTTTTGGGAAAAGCAGAGCAGCACTAGCTACGACTCCCAGACCTCGCTCTCCCTCAGAACTCCTCAGGCACCAAGTTTCCTGTTGCTCTGAAAAACTGTTAACACAGCTATCAAAAATGGTTGATGGAAACTAGGTGGTATAGCAAATCATTTGGGATAGGTACAGCCAGCGGAAATCTTCATAAGCCAGGTATGGTAGTGCATGCCTGTAATCCCACGGCCTGGGGTGCGTAGGCAGGAGGACAACAAGTTCTAGACTAGTCTCAGGTGACACACTAATATCCAACCTCAAAAAATAAAAACAACCACGCTCTCCCTGTCTCTCAAATACTGCTCTTCAGTAAGAATTGAAATGCTTAGGTCAAATTCTGCCATTCTTCCTTTGCTTTCCCAATTATTATACATCTACAATTCACAGGACAATCCTGGTTATTAAGTTGTTTTGTTTAACTAAGCCAAGCTTCCCCCGTCAGAGTATAGAAGAAAGGGCTAAAGGCGCTACAATACTTGTCTCAGAAAAAGGGTGCAGGAGGGTGAGTATGACATTTTCCCAGATCAGTCTGGATGGCCTGAGTCCAGTCAGGACACCACCACCATTTCCAGCACTTCTAAGAACCCTCCCATCTTAACCACAGAGAGGGGAGATGGGCTCTGAGGCTAAGAGCCTCCCAAGACACAGAAAGGACAGGCATCTGTGAACGTCTGGCCCTCAAAGCGTTATCTTTAGTAGTCAGCCTGCTTCTGCCAAGGAGACAGCAGAGAGAGGGTGTAACGGGTGTTTTGAGTAAGAGTAGAAACTCACAACTAAGAGAAGAATCTAAGCCGAACTGATTTCAATGGCAGCACATGGTAGCTACCCAGTCCTGTCAAATAAAAATGGCTTGGATGTTGAAGTTGGTGAAGGAAGAAAGACTTGTTGGCACTGTTATTTTAATCAGCTCAACTAAGCAGTATCCCACATGCAAGCTGTTCTGCTTCTTGAGGGGCAAATTCCTCAGCTACCTGCTAAGCTGTGGCACCTGCTGCCTGGACAACCTGTGGTCCGTGCTACTTCAGACATATTCAAGTGCTCTTTTAATCCACAGTCCACTTTTGCTTTTTTTTTTTTTTTAATTTTCCTATCAGCATGAACGGGGGGAGGGGAGACAGATGTGTCTATGTGATTTTACGTATATATGGTCTATGTGTGTCTGTGCCCATGTGTAGGTGTGTGTATCCATATGTGCACGTATGGAGACCAGAAGTTGATGTCTAGTGTCCCATCACTCTCCACCTTACCTTTTGAGACAGGGTCTCTCAGTGAACCTGTACTCAACAACTGGTTGACCTCCTGGTCAGCCAGCAAGCTCCCCGGACCAGCCTGTCTCCACCCCTCCCCAGTGTTGGGATTACAGGCATGCTTGATCACTCCTGGCCTTTTACTTGGCTGCTGGAGGATCTGAAATCAGATCCTCATGATTACACAGCAAGCCCTTTAGCCACCAGGTAACCTCCAGCTTCTGGACTGTGTGTGTTTAATACAGATTAAATGTGCAGTATACAACGCTTAGCAGGGAACCATCTTAGTCCATTTAACATCAACTGTGGAAAGGCCACCAGTGCTTCCCAAGTGGAGGAAGAGACCTATAAGCCAGGCAACATCTGTGTGCTGACAGAAAGCAGAGTGGAGAAGAACCTCTGAGCTCCTGTCACTGGCTCACAGGCCAACACCTTCTGGTCCTCCCTGTTGACCATGGCCCAGACTTCCAGATAACTGAAGCTTGGTGAAACCAGCTATCGGAAGGCTCTGCTGAGTCTTCAGCAGGCAGGTAGAGAGCAAGATTAACTCGGCATCTACAAAAGCTCAGTGACTCCCAAGGTTCGTCTCCGACACGGGAATCTAAGACCCATTCGAGGCTGCTACACTGAGGTTTGGGAAAAGAACTATTACGGGACTGACAGCAACTGGGAAGGTATGAGTCCAGTTAGACGCTGACTTCAGTGTGGTTCTGGGATTGCCGCTGGGCAGTCACAGTAAGCGAACTCAGGGAACTGTGTCAGCAGGGAGAAATACCTCAGTAAACCCTGTGCCGATCATTTGTTGTACTCTAAATGTAAGGTATCTTCTATCTACTCAGACACACGCAATCACTGGACTGATCATATAGCTGATTTTTTATAGTAAAAACTGGGGACAAGGGGTGCATGCACACTGTGAGAGAACCACAAGTTATATACAGGAAACTCATTAGGAACTAGATCAGGGGTTGGCACACCCTACAACAGAGTCTTAGAGTCTTTCTAGACTATGAGGGCAACAGAGTCCCTGCTACAGTAACTCAAAACAAAAGGTGAATTTGTAGACAACGAAATATTATAAATGCAGGCTGTGGCTAGGACTTAGCTCAACACTGTCGTTTACCAAACCCTGAAGTAGAACCAAGGTCATTAGGCTTTTCAGGAAAATGTAGCAGAAAGATTTCATTTTTAGCAGTAATCCCAAGTGAGGCTCGGATCGGTAATTGGTCAGAGTTTTAAAGCTGTGTCCAGAAGCTGACGGTGAGCGTGCTATACCACAAGAACCACATTCCCAGTGGATACAGGGCATCTGACTGTGCCTTCAGAGCTACGTCCAAAAGTTCAGGTGAACGTACAAGAAATAGTTAAAATCTGTAGCTTTCTAAACCAGATCACCCACCACAGGGAGCCCAGAGCACTCAGAGCATAGATCACGTACAAAGGTCTTAGGATGCAGAAGGAAAAACACAACGTGTCTAGCAGCCTGCTTCAGGCCAAAGTCCCCTCAGTCCCACAGGTCCCTCACCACCAAACCTCAAAACAAAGGAGTCCTAAAATGTTTTCCCAACTATGGGAACACACAGCAAGCTTTGATAATTGAGCTACAAGCACTACCTGAATATAAAAGACACCAGCAGGAGCCTTGAACGAAAAGCACGTACCTGGGCTGGACTCTTCAGGAGGGGAGCTGCAATCTGCACAGAAATGGAGGGCAACAGGGATGATTAAGGAGTAGCACACAGTTCAAACATGAGCAACTCTGTCTCAGAGCTACTGTGTCAGCAGCTTGCAGCAAAGTGGTTAGACAAGGGGAGAAGAGGCCTGGGGCTCAGGTACCTCTTACCCACAGTTCCCCAAGGGCGTTCCTGCTGCTCTGGGCAGCTGAGCCCTCTCAGCGGTGAATGATAGGGATTCACCGGAGTCAACATCTATGTTGCTAACACTTCAACATCAAATGTTCTTCAGGATGGGTGAGCCGACAGACAGGATGCCACACTGAGTTTGATGCCGTGATGGAGCCCCATGTTAGCTTACAACATCAAATGAGACAGATGGACAACCACGTGTGACAGTCAACTGTGGAGCCCACTGCCCTGACTTAGTGAGGGAATCCAGAGTTCAAGATCTTCTGCTGAGCTCCAAACTGGTATGGCCCAGTGATAAAACCAGCATGCCAAAAGAACCTTATGCCAGTCTTTAAAATGCAACTAAACTAAATATAAAAGCTGTGTGATTTGGAGGTTGGCTTCAACTAGGAAACTCTCCAGCTAGGTCTTCCCTCTAGCTAGGCTGACCCTTAAGGTCTTCAAAGAATATCAATTTTGGTTCTGGTTCCCTTTTGCTGAATCTTACTGATTCGTTTCCCTTAAAAATGCTAAAATTCCTAGTTAAATGGATGTGCCATCTGAGAAAAGACAGTTTGAAAAGGTATCAAAGGAGTAAAATCGTATTTCATCTCATGTCTGAACTTCAGTTCAAAGGGTGTCCATAGGAAACTGAATAGAGATGGCTTCAGATTCCCAACAGCCAGAGCAAGTTTTAGGGGGCTGTCAGGGGTATGCAGGGGTCCTGCTTCTTCTGTGTTTGGACATGATTTCTTAAACTGACAAGAGGGAAAGAAAACATGGAGCCTTCTGGACATTGACAAGCTCAGCCTCTTTGGTTAGAACTCAAACTCTGAGACCATCTAGCTTACAGACAGGAACACTCATTGATGTGAAAAGATGCAGTCAGCCAGTTCTTAAGCCTCTACCTGGCTAATGAGAATTATCTCAAGCCTTGAAAAACTACACTTTTTTTTATGTGTTTGTTTTCGCCTCTCTGTGACCTCTCCTCCAGGGCTCTGAGTCTGTGAAGGAGGGGGAGCGTTTAGATGCCTGTCATATAAGTGCCTGTGGTGATCTCAAACAGCTGGGTGGGACCCTCCCAGTGAGAGCCTGAATAAGCTAAGTTTGGTAAACATACTTTTAACCCCGAGGGGTGTAAGGAGGCTCCTCTGGTCCTCTCAGATCATGGAGTCCTTTGAGACTTGATAACCACTAAGAATTTCTCCCTATTTGCTTGCAAATTTCAGCATGTGATCTCAGGGGTACTGAGGCTGGGATGGTAACAATTTAGTAGGTGATCTTAGGGTTTCATATGGCTGGGGTGTATCCATAGATCCTAGGTCAACAACTCAGCAACTGAGAAAATATTGCCACCATACTGGCCTGTTGCCAAGCCTGTAGTCCTTTTCTTAATTAGTGATTGATGTGGGAGGACCCAGTGCAATGTGGGTGGGGGCACCCCTGGGCAGGTGTTCCTGAGTGCATAAGAGAGGAGGCTGAGCAAGCCAGTAGGTGTGTTCTTCCATGGCCTCTGCATCATTTCCTGTCTCTGGTTCCTGTCTTGAGTTCCTACCATGGATTGTAGCTGTGAAATAAACCTTTTCCTCCCTGAGTTGCTTTTGGTCATGGTGCTTTATCACAGCAACAGAAACCTTTACTAGGACAAGCACCACGGACACTGAGACAAACAGCCTAACTCCTAGACACTAGCTAGACAAACTAGACAAACACTAGCTCCTAAATTTTAAAACATCTAACCATTTTTCCTCTGTATCTACAGAAAGTGTTTAAAGTTACAAACAAAATTGTATTTCTTCTTCTTCTCCTTCTTCTGTCCTGAAGCACCCTCACATACATGGTAGGCAAGTGACCTACCACTAACTATATCACCAGTCCTACAAACAAGCTAATGTTAAAGAGGAATCACGTAATGAACTTTGAGGAAAAATTAAACAATAGGAAAATGAGAACAAAGCAGAACGCACTAGCTCCATGGATTACGGGCATGGAGACGTGACAGCTGTAACACCCCCAGATGGAAAAGTAGATGTGAACACTGCTGAAACAGGTCCAAGTGGGACAGCACCCTGAGGCACTGCAGACAGACGAGAGGTGAAGGACATTACATGAAGGATCTATCAAGAGACGCTAGAAAAGGCCTGTGCTTCCGCCCTCAATGGCCATTGTCTAACTGAGAGTTTAAGAGTCACTGCATGAAACCTAGCACTGCACAACTTGGCTGTACTTACTATAGCCTCAAGCTCCCCAAGGAGAGCCCAGAGGAGGCAGAGGCTGGGTGTGCAGCCAGGGCTCAGAACTTGACCCAAGTTCTCTCCAGCTCTTACAGGAAAAGGTGAGAGGCATCAAAGAGGAAGGGTCATACAGTCCCTGGCCTTCAGGCTCTCTTGAGGGCAGTGCTCAATATGCCCGTGTCCCTTCTTAAGTGTGCTGCTGCATGACATTGCTCTACACCCAAGGTCCTCCTCCTTGGAGGACCACTCTTAAGTGGTGTCACAGGTCAGTCTAACTTACCTGCCATCTGGCTGAGCTACAAGACCCTAGGCAACATGCTTCCACTGGGTCAGAGTATGCCAGCCAATGAGAATAGGCTGTGAGGCTGCAAGTGCCCTTAACCAGCAGAGTTCCTAAAAGTTCACTTAAAAAAAAAATAGTCTACCCATTCCCAACACAACATAAAATCACACCACAGAAGCATCTGCATCCAGTCCCCTTCAGATTCTCAGGTTGGCTTATGAACCTGAAAAGACTTTATAGCCATGACAACCCAGGAGGGCCCAGTCTGCCCATGGCAGCGATGCAGATTCAGTGGGGTCCAGTTGCACAGAAAGATGACAGGAGCCTTCACCCTGCCTATCTGCTGCTCTAGGAATGCAGACTCAGGCTGACCCTGCGCTGCCTGACAGCCCTCCCTGCGGTCTGCCTGGGGGAGACAGGCATGGAGTCAGACATAGACACACACAGGCGATGCAGACGAGCTGAGGCAGTGTGGGAAGCGTGGATGCATACGCACGTGTGCTCGGGTGAGGATGGCATGCAGCAGTGGGCATGGAGGAGGGGCATGTCGAGGAGGGGGCGTCACAGAAGGGGTCGTCCGGTCTGATCCAGTAGGCTTGGCTGTCCCGGTTACCTTTCTTGCTGGAGCAGGTGCTTGAGGAGGGGAAGACGTCCTCGCAGCCCTCCCCATGTAGACGCTCCTTCTGCAGCAGCTTGTCCACCCGCTGGATGATGCACTCCAGACTCTTGTCCACATTCAGCCACACTTTCTCCTTCAAACCAGGAAGACTGGATCAGGTGTGCAACAGGAAAAAAAGAACAGAAAGCAGCCTACCCTCCTCTCCCCCAGTCCCGGCCCAGTGACGTCTAAACCCCCATTCTAATCAGATTTGCTTTTCAAAGACAATGTGCAGTTCTGTGTGCAGTGTGTGGCCACCGACTTGAAAGCTTGGCAGACACTATGCCGACGCTCTGGAAGGCAGACGGCATTCCAATCTCACCCGACAGGCCACGGGGCACTAAGAGCTCATCTCTGGTTTCCTCCTTCCATTGAGGGCAGCCTACAACCATCACACACACTGAAGTCTCCTTCTGATGGACAGGAATGGAAACAGCTGGTGGCAGGGGGTGGGGAGTTGGGATGAGGAGAAGGCAGGCTGGGAGTGAGCTGCAGAAACCCACACAGACCACAGGCTGCCAGGGCCGGAGGAGCACTTTGCTGCCAATTAATAATTCAGTGCCTCACAGGATGCCTCTGAGCAGCAGCCCCAACAGATGACAACAAGTTGTAGGATGTGTCCCTTCCTAAAGAGACAAAGATCCAGCTCCCTGGCCAGCTCTGAAACACTGAAGTGACATCATGTCAGGGGTAGTAGGAGTCCAGGCACCTGGGCTCCTGCATTCAAACACAAAGAGCCCTAGAGGGTGATGGATGAGCAGAGGACTGAGGAAAAAGAGAGGCCTGGCTCCCAGCGGCACCACATACAAGCTACACATGCTATGGTCTGAAAATAGTCTCCCTCCCTGCATCAGATGGCCTAGAGGCAACTGGGAAGCAGGCCTGAAGCTGGCTAATGAGGGAGCTGGCCTTTGGGTACTTTGTGAGGGAAGACACACACAGTGGTTCTGTAGTTTTGAACCCAAGGCCAGCAGCAGGACAACAGGTGGGGACAGCAGACTCACCCACTCTTCCTCGTGCCAGTCCACCTGCAGGGAAGACCGACTGCTCCTCCCTGCCCACCTGGCCATGAGGGTGTCCTGGTCATTCCGAAGCATCACCTGCTCCTCCTCAGCCGAGGTAGGGGAGGCTTTGGAAGCGATGTAGTCAGGCCGTGCTGCATTCAGCCCATGGATGGAGTTGGCCAGCAGCTTACAGTCACAGACAGTGACCAGCTGTCGGGTCTGGAGGTATACACAAACCAGGGCTGCTAAGCATGTTTTTTCTTGGAGAAGGAGACAGGCTAAGGCCAAGGTTTCCCCAACTCATCCCATTCCACAGAGCCCACTAGAGCAGCACTCTCTAGGGCGTCTGAATACAAAGGCAGTATGTGACCTGGTAGGGATAATCTCAGCAAGAATTCTCCTGCAAGGCTAGAGGACACCGGGTCTGCTTGGGTTCCACTTATCCCAGAAGTGGTAACAGATGATGAGAAGGGACTGAGGAATCCTATCTGACATTTTCTGGCTTTGCTTGCCTTTGACCCTAGCTCACTAGTGAAAGGGCCGAAGAAAGCTCACGTTCCAGCCTTGACAACATGGTGGGCTGTGCTCCAGCTTGGGGGTTGAGGGTGGGGGTGCTAGTCCCCAGGGGTCACACATCACTTTGGCTCAACTACTAGACTATTTTTTTAATGCACCAGGCTCCTGGCATCACATCTCTGGTATTGGAGACTACAACAGGAGCCCTGCTGTTCCTAGCTTTGCTGCAGACAACTATAGCTTCCTTTGCCAGTGGTCCTGGTCTGTCTTTACAGTGTATGAACTTGTGTGAAGAATATAACATATTCTGAGCAGGAACAACAGCTTCCACCCAGCAAATCAGGTGTGGGTGGAGAGGTGTAATCAGCATCTGTGTGTGAAGGGAAAGAGCCTGAGTAAGGGAGAGAGCACTATCCATCAAAGGCGCTAATAGCGCCACTCCCTCCATATACACCGGTGTTTATATATTTTTAATCAGGATTGAGTTATGGTTAAACAGAACTTTTAAAATTAATTATGTATAAGCCAGTAAGATTATATTATTCATTTCTTACGTCTGAATAATTGCTATATAGGCACTGACTAGGAAGTCACTAAGAAAGCTGTTGTCTGCATGACCCCCAAGAAAATGAGTATACAGATTTACTTGCTGGAAGACACATCAACACACTGGCATGAAGCCACACCTGAGAGTTACAGTCTGGGGCTCTGACTATGGGTAAATCAACAAACTTCCCTGTAATTCTTTGGGAACTGGATTTAAAAGAAAACTTTCAAGGTCACCATAATATCCTCTCTTAAGCCAGTGAAGAGCACATCTGAGTGGCCCTGGGTGGTCCAGCAGCTTGCAGACACCCAAGGGACCTCTCTACACCACATGCAGATGGACAGTCCCACCTACCTTGTCTGCCAAGATGGCGAGTGTCCTCTCAAGGCCGGTGGCAGACCTGTCCTTGGCTGCCCTTGAGAGTCGTTCAGCATAGTAGCTAACTTGGGTTTTCAGGGTGTTGATCTGGGCGATGATTTCCTTGGCTCGGATGATGTCCTGTGGTATGTAGATTATGGACTGGCAGCTAGATGACGTACTAGAAGGAAGAACAGGTCCTAAGGGGTTCTCCAAAATCTGACAAGGATGGCAGCAGTATCTAACCCACCCACAACTAACCCTAAAAGAAAGAGGTGTTTTCCTGGTGTTTAGTCACTGACGGGCAAAGGTCAATCCTGGAAGATCCTTTTTAATCTAAGAAGAAGAATAAAATATATATAGAAGACTAAGACTTTTATGTGTACTTACACTTGTATATGTCTATATATTTACCACAAGAATATACATTTGTATAAATACATTGGGATATCATTGTCATAATTACCCAATGCTGAGATCTTACCTAGGAACTTCTATTAACTTATAATCAGTCCTTCAGTAGAGATCTGGGGTCTGCTTATACCACGCTGCAATAGATGTTGGACTATGTATTTAGAAAAAAACAAAAACAACAAGAAGAACCCCAAAATCCACACCCTGACGTTGGCTTCTCCATTTGGCCAGCAGGGCTCTTTTAAGTTCTCTGTGAGCAGACCCACATCTTTCTCTCACATATTAACCATATCAAGTTCTCAACACTGGGAATCTTTTCTCTCTCCTATATTTCAGGACATCTTTATGTTGACAAGAGCATTTCATAAGAGAACATAGAGACCATGCCAACTGGAGGCAGCCCCAACACCTCAGTGCCTCTGGGACCCAGTCCTTCCTTCTTCCCTTCTCCTCAGCACCAGGCAGCATGCGTATCTGGGAATGAGATGTCAAAGTGCTGCTGCCCAGCATAACCAGGAGCCTCTGAGAGGCCAGCTCCATGTGCCTGGCTTTATGGGTGGGGCCAGTATGTGTGCTCATCTAAGACGGCAATGATAAGCTTATGTCTCTTAGCTCAGGTCCCAATCAATCAAACATTATAAATTTGTTTTTGAGACACCTAAGGCTGCCTGAGAAAGTCACCAAGGCAGAGGTCTCCTGGATGGAATGTTGTCCCTTCCCTTCAAAAGTGAAGGGCTGACCTTGAGTTCTAGGGATAAAGGGCACCTTGGAGAACAGAGGGTGACTCTTACCACACCCTACCCCAACTTGTTGGAGATGAGAATCACCCGAGACCTTTCCAGGGAGGCCCAGAAGCAAGTCAGGAAGAAATCACCACTGCCCTTTCTCTTTCTGGACTACAGGGCAAACATGCAAACACCACAAACCAAACTGCCCCAGAAAGAAACGCCACCACCGCAAGCCTGCACACCACGACGAACAACGATGGATTTGCCAGAAGCCCATGCAGCAGATGGCGACTAAGCCTGTGCAGCATGAGAGTCATTCCACAGCACCACGTGCATGAGCTACTTTCCAATCTGCAATCTCTCTCTCAAATGAATAGCTGCCACTTGGGACAATCAGGAAATACATTTCAAAAAAAAAGAATTAAAAAACAGAATCTGTTCTTTCCAGGTCTCAGACCTCAGAGTGCACATGGACTATGTGCTGTGTGCATAGGTCCACTGCTGAGTGTGTCATGGTTGTGCACACTCTGACAGATGCACATCACCCCCACTGACCTGTGCTCTAAGAAGCCATGTTATAGCAACATGCCTAGGACTGACACGTGGAAGCACATGGTGAAGGTACAAATGGGTGAGTTCAAACTGCTCTTGAGGGCATCAAGAATCCGTAAGTGATTGTACGTGGTTAGCTCTGAAATCAGGAGCCACACAAAGGCAATGGCGTTGGGTGTGGGGGCTGTGCTGCCTTGTAGTACACGGACTTCCGGGGGAAGGGCCTCTCTGTTCTACTCATTATCTGGGCTCCCAGCTCTTTCTGCCACAGGCCTAGGAGGCAATGGCCTATGTGTGGTCCTAGGGCTTTCATATTAGACCTCCATCCAGGTCTGTTGACCCATACCCACTCACAATGGAGGCCATGGGCTAAAAACAGACTACCATGTAAGCATAGAGTAGTGTACAAAATGTGCAAAGTTCCTCTGGACATGAAGAGTAAAGCTATCCTTGCATAGCTGGCAGTCCTGTGGAGTCCCCTCCACAGGGTAGGGCCAAATCTTGACTGAGATTAGGTGTCCCCTTGCTACCTTGCCAGGAGGTTCCCCATTTGCCTTAGCAATGCTTGGTATCCCTGAGGAAGAGAGAGGAGGGATGGGAGTAACCAGACCCTTCCTGAGAGATGGAAGGTCTGGAGTCTTCAGTTAAGATGGTTCACATAAAACACAGAGGGCAGTGCAGCCTTTGGCTCTCCACGTTTTACTTTCACTGCTCATCTCTCTGGCCCTTAGGGATTTCACTCATCCTGCTATGGAAAGACTGAGCCTTCCTTCCAGAAGCCCCAGGAAGGTAAAGGGAGAGAGACTACGGTATGGGACATTTCTGTAACACAGCTGTGGAGGAAGGGGGAGCAGCACCCTCCCAGACACCTCCTTCCCTCCCTCAGTACGCCAGGGAGAAGCCCTCAAGGGGAAGCTGGTGAGACATCATCTTGAGTGTGTTGGTGGGTCCTCAGGACTTGCTGCCATTGTGTGTTCTCAGGAGAGCCCTGGCATCTTAACTAGGAGCCAGCCCCAGCCCCAAAATCTCATGGTCATTAGGTCAAGGTGGCAGCATTTCTCTCAGGGCTGCGGGGACTCCTCCTGGTGAGCTGCTGGCTTCCCAGTTTGGGACTAAAGAGGAGATCCTAGACAGACATGGTAGCTTCTGGTTCCCATCTAACTCACTGGGGGAAAGGGTCTCTCACTCAGCTCTTGTTCTGCTATCCAATAGGTAAAATGGACCATAACAACACCATCGTGAAAATCTGCACAAATCAGTATTATGAAAATGTAAACTGGCTCCATCAGACAAGGGGAAAGCAAAAACTCAAAGGCCTCGTGCTTCTTGTAAAAGAAGACTGAACTCGACCTGATGGCACAGATCTGCAATCCCAGCTACTGAAGGCTGAGGCAGGAGGATTACAAGTTTGAAAAAGGCCTTGGCTGGCTGCAGGGTGAGTTCAAGGCCAGCCTTGGGGAACTTAGTAAGCTCTGTCTCAAAAAAAAAAAAAAATTAAATGGTTGGGGTGGAGCACAATGGTAAAGCTTTGCCTACCACATGTTAAAGACAAAAAAGGTTCCCGGGTGACCTTGGATGGACAAGATGGCTCGCTGGGTAAAGGTGCGTGCTGCCAAATGTACAGTGGACTGATGTGATATGCCAGCACACAGGGCCCTCAGTGGGTTCTCCTTCATCCCAGGAGGAGGCAGACTGGGCCTCCTGTCAGCACTGAGAGCAGGAGGAAACTGCTGCCAGGTTTAGGAGGAAGGCCACAGGCTGCAGACTGGCTATTCATTATTAAAGAACATTGCAGTTGGAAGGAAGAGCTCTGGCTACAGGACATGGACCTGGGAGCCACGCCGCGAATGGGATGGAGCCACCCCAGATGAAGGACAGCACAGGCTCTCTCTGCACAAGAGCAAGAATCAACACACACTCTCTCCAGACAGAAAACTCACCAACACTCCTCAAAACTGCTAAAGAAAACAAAACCAAAAACGAAGCATTAGCAATTGTTAGCAAATACTACAGGCAAACAAAATTGAAAGGTTGACTGATTTTTTTCTCCTCAGACTACTTGGAGCTAATTTGTTGAGGACATGATTACAGGGATAAAAGCAAACTTAAGAGTCCAAAAATGCTTATTCCCTGAAAGAAGTCTGTGGCCTATGCTCAAGCCAGGGTCCCTCTGGGGGCACAGCATTTAAAGGAGTGCTCAAAGAGCACAGGCTCTGCTGGAAAGTGGATTTATGACATTAGTACAAGGTTACATAAAATTTGTACTGTATATTTGAAAGACCACAAGAGGCATTGGGGAAATAAGTTCTGAAGCTAAATGTGAAGTCATCAGATATCAAAACTGCGACTTTTCATGGACAAGAGACAGTCAGGTGGCCCCTCCTGACTAGTCACCTTGAATGACTGGACTTTCTCTCTCGGAGAACCAGGCCACCTCAGCTCACAACTCGCTCTTTGGGGACACGAAGTCTTCTCGCTGACTGAGCAGACTCTGATGGGCACGGGAAGCTCTGCCCTTCTTCCTACTCACTGTGACGCTATGGACATGGGTGGTGAGACCGGACTGACCACCCAGGTTGTCTGCTTGGTAGGAAGGGGTCAAGGCCGTCTGATGACCTCACTAGAATGCTGACGTGCCTTTCCTGAGCTTAGCCTCCCCATATCCAGGGCTGGTTGACACACACTGGAAGGGCAACCTGTCTGAGAATGTCCTTTCTTGCCCTCTGCTCAGTCAGCAGCATGGCCCACATCAACAGCACTCTGACCCTGCCTTCCTGACTCCAGGAGCCCAACAGGCTGGTCTAACCTGTGCAGCCTCCGGATTCAGTGTGGTACCCTCTCTGGTCATAGCAGCAGAACTAGGCAATGGCTGATCAGCTTTCCATCTGAGCTAGCGCCCTCCCCAACTGCCTCTACCTGCCACCATGCGGGGATCTCTGGGGGGCTTTCTGGGCCTCTGTTTCATGTCTCTCAACTCAAGACCACATTCTGCAGGGGTGTTCTAGTGCAGCTGTCTTACTCCCTCCCACCTTGAGACCTCTATGCCATCCCACCGGCTCCCTTGACCCTTCTGGGATAGCTGGACTGTCCTGCCTCCATCCTCTTACCTCGCCTTACATACACGCATGTGCCATGGTGGTCCAAACACATTCATAGTCCATCTCCTGAAATTGAGACCTTTACCTTACTTCTTCCAGCTCACACTCTACCTAAGGCCTTCACAAGGTCATCACTCAGCTTGTTTATTGTACTTACACCCCTTTGATCCATTGAAATTTTTGCCAGGTGACATCCCAGAAGACATCTGAGGAATGCTTGTCTGAGAGGTCTTTCCCCACCCTGTCTAGCTGACAGTGCCCTGCTCAGGACAGAATTATGCAGCCCTCTAGAGCCTGTTGACAGTGAAATGCTTGCACTGCTGTCCTTTAGGAGAGGGCACAGAGTTCCAGGACCTTGGGAACTATAGGAATGACCCCTGAAGGCACAATCTTGACCAGAGATTCTGGTTGAGATAGCGGGAACTGCACATAGGCTACTGCCTGGAGCAACACTCAGAGGTGGCTCTCCGTGTGCAGCTCATTTAGAAAGAACTAGACTACTGTTTAGATGTCCTCCCTACTTCCTCTACTCAGCCACATGCAGACACACAGAGTAGCATAGGGTCCCTAAGGCAGCTCCTCCAGCCACGCAAAAGCAGATTAGATGGCTGGATGTTTTTGCAGGTTTGTTTTAACTCTTTGCTTTATTCACAGACATGAGACACAGTGGACAAGGACCACAGATACCTTCCTTCACTTACTGTTTCTTGGTCTCCTCAAACTTGTGCAGCTTTTTTCGAAGACCTCCTGACTTAAAACCTTGGCAGTGTGCTGCTGGGGCTCCAATAGTGACGACGTCATAGTTCTGATCTGAGTGACAGAAAGCTTTCCTCCGTTACTCTGGGATCAGGCCTTTAGATAAGCCAGCTAGAGCAATATGCACAGCACTCTGGGACCATAGAGCCCACATGCAGACAGTCGCTGGCTCCCTAATTCTACACCTAGAGGCCAAGGGGGCTTTCTGGACCCAACACTAGCTACTCAGTAAGAAGAAAGCTGGTGTGTGAAGTAGAACCACCTGGGCTGCTAAATGTTCCACCCCTCCTAGGAATGCTGATGGGCAACTTCTGCCAGAAAACAAAACAACAACAACAAAAAAGGAAGCTGAAGAGATATAAGGAAGGGATTTGGACTCTGTAACTGAGGTTCTTCGGAGGTCCTTGAGGGAGTGTGTATAGTGGGTATTTTCTCTTGCTGCTTAGCAATACAGCATACAGCAAAAATGGGCCAGTTATAAAGCAGTTCAGTTCAGGGACCAAGTATGCAGAAAGGAAGGAGTGGAACACAACTCAACAGCATGGTAAGAAAAGTAAGTACCTGAGCCTCCGTCATCTTGAACTCTCATCCTTTGTATGTGCAGGTTTGTGGGAACGAATTCTAACTTTTTATCTGCTTTCAAACTGCTTGCTTTAAATGAAGGACCTAAGAAATGGAGCACAAGGGAACAGAGCTGTCAACATGCACCACACACAAGTAGGAAAGCAGTGACCTAGAGCTGCTGCAGCATGGAAACAGGCGTATCTCAACAGAGGCCTGGAAAACTCTGAGTGGCCACTCAGGACGGAAGGCTGGAAGGTAGCTTGCAGCCAGGGCACTGGCTCTGAATGCTACTTGGTGAGCAGAGCCAGGATAACCCTACCCCTGTTTAGAAGGCTACAGTAGTGATGTGGCTATGCCTCCTGTAGCTCAGTTCAACTCACAGGCATGACACACAGATGTGATTTTCTGAAAGCCAGTGGACCACGCCAGAGACTGCCCACCAACCCTACAGACCGAGAGCCTAGAAACTGGTCTTTCTGGAACAGCAGATCTCAACAGGAAGTGAAGAAGAGGGTTGCTCCTCACTCGTAGGTCCATCAAGATAAACGAGGCTACACAGCACTGAAGCCTGCCCACCATCTCCAATACGTTTCAGTAAGTTCCCTTACGTGCTTGTTGCTAGAGAGGTCAGGTGACGTAACCAGTAGCCACAATCTTATTTCTAGGATCAGACTAATGAAAAAACGCATTTCTACCAACCAAAGGGATTACGGATGAAAATGACAAAGAAGCATGAAGAAATAAACATTCTGGACTGGTAAGAAGCGATGCATCTGTGGCCCTTGGGCAGGCGGCAGCTGTGCGCTCTGCCTTTTGTCACAGGAGTCTGGTAGCCATGCTGTGACTCTCAGACCTGCAATGTGCCTGTCTTGCGACACTGCAAGAAATACGGCCAAGGCCTGTGTTTAACAGATTCTCAGAATAGCCGGGTGCTTCTGACATTTGAGAATCTCTGTCCTAGAAAAGTCAAGTTTGCATGGATTTCATGCTCTTTCTGGAGCATTCACCCAGTGTTGGTAGGTGCCTCAGCCCTCTGGGCAAACGCTGCCGCCACTCTAAGTGATGCACTTGGACTTTTCAAGCTTGGACCAGTCCCATACACCGCCATCTTGTCTGAGCTCTGATTTCTTCTTAGCTTAAGTTTATGGACGAGTTCCAATATTTTGTGAGAAAAATCACATGAATGGTTTATGATTTTTCCTTAAACTGACAAAGCATTATATAGGAGGGAAAAAAAAAGATAAAGAATACTTTGAAAGAGGTAGAAATGGGAAGGTAGAAACGTTGTAATTAGTCACAAAAATAAATAATATTTATATTTATAAAATAAATAAGTCATAAGAAAAAAATACATTGAAAGACTAAAATAATTAAGAAACAAAAATTTCATTCCACCTGGAATAAAAACTAAATGGGTTAAAAAGAAATCACATAGCTTAAGAATCGAATCAAGAATGAAGACTGGCGGGGTGCTTCCCTAGCAAGCACTGAGCCCTGGGCTTGACCTCCAGACTACAACCTGGGAAGAAGAAAAAGCAATCAAGGAGAAAACAAAAAAAAAAGGTGAGGTGTCTGAACTTTACTTTCTCTCTTGAGTCTTAAAATGAGGTTTCCACTCTTGAAAACTTACACATTCAATAAAAATGACATTGAATATTTAACCCAAAAAACTGCTTTGCTTCAGCAAAACAGCCCATATCCTTTTGGTTAGGACCAAGAAGAACCCCCATGAAACAAGATAGCCTGAGACTGTGCCTCCCTCCAACCTCTTCTCCAGTGGTTGTTTTAGGAGATAACACCATAGAAAGACTTCTTGCAATTCACTGATCTATCATTTTAATTAAGATCTGAAAACCCCAGTGTTGAAAGAATTCACTCCTACATGAGAACCTATTTTTAAAAACCCACTCAAGATAATCAGTGAGAGTCTGTGAGCAACCCTGAGCTCCAGATACCTGGTTGGGAAAGTGGGATGTGCCCGTAGCTTGGGAGGACTGGACCACACCCACCTTTGTATTGATGGAGGTCAGTCAGATTCTCCTGGTAGGTGAGGATAATTGTCTGATACTGGGTGACAATTTGGCGCCGGAGGCTCTCCCAGCAAGGGGACAGCTCCCCCAACTCTTCCAGCTCACATACTCTGCAAACAAGACACACATATCAGGCCATGGGGCTGCCTCACTGGAGTTGTGACTAGAACACAATGAGGGGAGGAGGGGCAGCAATGCTGCTCTGTGGACCACGAAGAGGCCAGAACACACAATGTGAGAGATCACTGAGCACATGGAGAAACTTCACAGGCACTCAGGTAACCCTCAAAGTCAACAGTGGATGCTAGGGGAAGAAAGAAGTAGTTAAGGAGTGCTCTGTCTGGTGACCCTGAAGACACCACTTAGGCACTGATACAGTTCTCTACTCCAGAACAGAGGGGGCAGGAGATGCGAGGAGCCACCTAACCTCCCCATCCTCAATCCCACAATCCCCTTCCCATGTCAGTTCACAGACAGTCTCACACTTCAAGGAGGGGCCCATCTTGCTGCCCACACTGAATGTCAGTACCTCACCTGTGGTCGCTGCCAGCAGCTTAACTGGCACTAAAACCCCTGCCCACTGAAGAGGCTCTTTCAGGCAGTAATGCACAGTGAAATGGAAAGCAGGTGACAATCAAAAATCACATGAAAGTGGGAAGATGGCTCAGTTGATAAAGGTGTGAGCTGCTGAGCCTGCGGCCTGAGGTATATCCCCGGAGCCACAAGGGGAAAGGAGAGACCTGAGTCCACACAGCTGTCCTCTGACCTTCACATGACACTGTGGCATATGTCCCACCCTGAGTGGTGAAAATTAAAACACGGAAACTGAAGATGCACAGAGGAACTGATTATAGCTATATAAATATGCACAAATAAAAACAATAGCTATATAAGTATGTACAAATAAAAATAATTTTAAGTTAAAATTAGTATATGGTACCCACTGTATTATTACTATTTTTTTCAAATTTTGAATTTTTCAGGGTGAAAATGAAACATCTGCATTGGATGCTGGAATTCTGGTTAAATGGTGTTAACCACTAACACCGATTTAGAAAAAGGTGTGGTCACAATCTGAGACAGACAGGAAATGGCCTCATCCTTACTTGATAAAATATGCCTCAGGGTAAGAGCTTTGCTTTGTGGGAGGAGAGTACCCTGAAGTGTCATCTTCTGAAATCTTATCTCTGTGGCCCCAAGCTGGATGGATGAGAGGACTGAGATGGACAAAGGGAAGACTGTGGATGTGAGCCCAGCCTCTGGCTTCAAGCCTAGTCAAATTCCTGTCCAGCAATGCAACAGAGGAGCAAAGGAGGGCTTTGGAAGGCGGGGCCACAGCACCAGCAAGGGGTGGAGCCAGGCTGCTCACCTGGGGTGTGTACGTGTGTGTGTGTGTGTGTGTGTGTGTGTGTGTGCGCGCGCGCGTGTGGTGTGCGACAGACATTGGGAGAGTGCGCACCCTCTCCACTCAAGCGGCCTCACCTGGCTGCGTCTTCTTCCAGCAGGAGCTTCACAAACTGCCGAGGCACGTGCAGGGAGAGGACGCTCTCTGCCATCTGCTCCAGGATCCGTAGGTGGTTGCCATCAGTGGTTGGGAAGCGGTACATGCGGCAGATGGCACCACCAAACACTGCGGTGGGAACGTAAGAAGACAGGCTATGGGCAAGATGGCTGCAGAGCGGCCTGCACGGTTCCCCTACTCAGGCCCTCAACGGCTCTCAAGACTCGCTTTTCCCAAGAGAGTGAACAAACAAACAGCAACAACGGAACAACAAAAACCATCTAAATCAAGCCTCGCCAGGTGGCTGCACCTGACGTTACTCCCTATGTCAGCAGAGAGAAATAACTCTAAAGAGCAAGGAGCTGGGCAGAAACACTGTCAGTCCCGGACTCCAGCGTTACATAAGAGTGAAGTGAAGGCCCTTCCTCGAGGAATTACTGACTCTACATGCTGCAGAAAATGCGGCGCTGGTGAGCAGCAGCAGACAGGTGGCAGTGGGACATGTCTGTGCTGATCCAAGTGGGTGGGGAGTGAAGTGCGGGCAGTCCCAAGACTGTCAGCGGAGGAAACTGCTTACCCGATTTCAGCAAGGTGTCTTTTCGCAAAGAAGCATATTTGGATCGGATTCCCAAAGCCTCCGTCAAGCTCTCGTCGACGGGTAGAACCATCTGATAACAGAAGAGAAGAACAAAGGACATGGAGTCTGAGAACCCCACAGTGCCAGCCCGAGGAAGTCTGGCCTTGAGCATCACACAAGACACGTTCCTCTACAGTGAACGTGCTGCCCGGTCTCGCTCACACTGATGTCCCTCCCCATGTTCCATGCTGGGCTGCTTTCCATCGCACGCCTGCCTTCTAAGGCATTTCTTCTTGGGTTTTGGTGTTCTGGGTCACAAACATGGAAGAGGAGGTCAGACGGTGCCAAGAACATCCCCAGGGCTACTTGCTCTTAAACTGGAACTCTCCTTTGATACCATGTCTGTGGGGCCGTGAGGAGTAGCGTGGGAAGGGGGTCCTGAGAGGGAGTGTGAAGGAGGTGACCGTGTCTGGGATGTGTAACCACCACAATGTAAGAGGACGCAGGCCTCCATCATCTCTCCACTCGCACCATCCCGCTCTGCCCCATACACACTCCAGCCGAGACAGTCTGCTCTCAGTCCTGCTCCAAACAAGTGGCCAGTGTGGCACAGGGGGCAGAGGCCAGTCCCAGGTCAGCAGCGCTTTTTATGTCAGACCCAGAGCCCTTCCATCCCACATGGCATCATACCCAGGAAAGACCTGAGGGTCGCAGGGAGGGCAGTGTCAATCAGCGCGTGTGCATGAAGATGACCAACCCTTCTCCTCCCTCTGAGGGACGTAAGAAGGAGTCCACTCACCCTCCCATTGACGGTGTCCAGAGCCCGGGTCACAGGGGGCCGCTGGTCTGACTTCTCCTCCATTTGCCAGCCGATCACAGTTATGTTACCTACTCGGTCGCTTTCTGCAGACCTGCAACAAGCATCATTCCTTGGTGAGCACGGGTTTGGTGGAGCTGCTCGTCTTTTTAAGGCAAGGCTCAGCCATCCTGGGTCATCAGGGTCCTAGGAGCAGCGAGGTGCAATCCCGTCGGGCCTTCTGACAGACTGAGAGGTCCATCTGACCTCTCCTCGGCAGACAGTGCTGCTTCCCCTTAGACTAGTCTCTGGGAGGCCAGAAGAGGCACAACTTCAAACCCTTTCAGAGAATGAACCAAACACCAACCTCAGTGTCAGATGCAATCTGTGATGCCTGTCCTGGAGCAGATCTTTGACAACGAATGTTCCAGAGCCCAGTAAGTACATCTGAGGGAGACAAGGAGCAGCAGTATAAGGACACTCAGTGTCCCCCTGATCCTGTAACACCCCCTCCCACCCTCACCTCATGAACATGAACCCAAGGCAATGCTGAGGTCAGTTCCCAGTATGTTTTGACATAGGTTAATTCATAAGCCAGTAGTGAACGGGGTAGTGAAGCCGTGAGCTTACATTTCCCTTGGACGTTACATAACTAAGTGAGGGAAGGCTGTTCTGCAAACAGCGCATTACTTAACTGTTCCCTGAGATCTGTCTTTGACATCATACACGGACAGCTTGATCTGTGTCATCTGATTGATAAGGGAGTCTTGAAAGAAGGCGATGCTGCTTAGAAAGATAGGATTGTTGGTTCCCTAGAACAGAAAGCAGAGTCGGGTTTTACTTCAAGGAATCGTTTTCGAACTGTCCTAATGTTTTCAGAATGAGGAAATGAATGCTTTTCCTGACTTGCTCAACATAAAAATGAATGACAGCACGAAACAACAACCGAAGAGCCCCGCTTTCCAGAAGAGGAAAGTACAGTCTGGTAAGATCATCACTGATTTGGACACAACACCCAGGCACACTGCAGAGGCTCTGCAGAGGACTCATTCCTACAGGTTTCCCACTCAGGAAGGGCCTCGCTAAGCCTGAAGGAAGCTGGGTTTGGCACCATGTGCACTCCTGGTGGTTCAGTTTTCGGTGTGTCATAGATTCGGCCTGTTACTTGGGGCTGCTCCTTCAGGTGTGTGCACAGGCCGATGAAAGAGGAAATGGACGGTTTCGATAATTGTTTCTAGAATCCTGTGTTTGGAATAATTAAAATGACTTTTAAAGAGCTGTCCTCTTTCAGGACCGGGCTCTAGTTTCTAGATTGCAGGTGCCTGTCTTCTGGCAGCTTTGCCCATACTCTGCTCTTTCGGCTCCACGGTGCTCTCGCTCTTTCAGCAATGCTAAGTGTCTCAGCCAAACAGTGCCTGGGCCTCTTTGTGGCTGAGTGACGTCTCCCGCCCTCAGCTCCAGTCTCTCAGTGCCTGCTTGGCGGCCCCCCTCTGCAGAGCCCTCCTCCAATCTTCCCTCCACGTGCAGATCTGGGGTTCAGCTTTCGTGCCCCCTTGTCGGTTGAGCAGGTGTTGACTGGAAGACCACAAACCCTTCCTACAAAGTCTGCCTCCAGTGCCTCTTCGCAAACACCTGTTCTTCCCACGCCTTCCTTCTGCCAAAGTCACCTTGCATCACTCCCTCAGACACCTGCCAGTCAGGAGACTTCCTTGCAGAGGTCCCGCAGAGGTCAGCTACTGTGCTACATCAAAAGTACCCTGGCTCAGACTACAAAGCTTCTGCTTCTTGAACACACTAAGCAGGATAGTTATTTCTTAAACCCCCATGATGCTCTGCTGTGGTTCTGCCTTCACATGTACAGTCCTAGACTGGAAGCACCGGCAGTCTCTGCAAGGCCTGTAGAGCCGGAGCCCCACCTAGGCTTGCTGAGGCAGAATTCTCTGGTGTCCTCCTAGGAAGCTGCCGGAAGGATGTTGCTCCGGTGTCCTCCCTCTGCCACCCTAATGTCCCCATGCTCTCCTGTGCATGAATGTGACCCTGTAACTTTCGATCCCCTCCCACTGTGCCCTTGTGGGTTTTGTACCAACAACCTGCAGAGTGCTTGGGATGTGGCCAGTGCTCAACAAGCGCTTAGAGTATACACAGCCTGACTTGGAAGCAAGCTTCCAAAAGACTCTCAGAAGGGCCTAGCTTCTAAATTGGAAAACTTAATATAGAATTATGAATTATTGTGGTGTCATATAAAAGTAGATAAATATAAAACAAAGTACAGTTTAATTTGGTAGTCATATTTAATTTCATACTAGAAATAAAACCTTGTGGGATTCCATACAAGAAACTTGTGCTCTTCATACTATAACCCATATAATGTGCTCAACTACCTAAAAAGATTTCGTAAACATCCCTAGGTAAAACGATATAAATTATTTTAAAAGCACACCACACAAAACTAAAAAAAAAAAAAAAAAAAAAAAGCAAAAATAAAAAGTTAATTAAAAATACAGACATGCCCCAGACTGACAGTAAAGTCTTCCAAGCATTGATTAATGAATGGAATTCTTTAATCACAGGAAGTGACACTGGGGAGTGAGGTCTCTGTTAAAAGCCAATCAATGTTACAGGATTACGTCTTAAAAACAGCAACCAATAGTCCAATACTCCTGAAGGACGTGGCAGATTAAGGGCCACCCAGGGGAGTGTGACAAGAAGTACAGATGAACTCAGAACCACGAGAAATGACGCACAGAAACGGAACTGAAGCCACAGGGGCTTCAGAGAACTGAGCGGCCCCTCTGCCAGGGCCACAGACGACCATGAGCACCGGGGCTCCCTCAGAGGAGAGGGACCAGCAGCACCCACCTCAATGATCTCCGTCTGTGCGTGCTTCGTCCAGAAAGCCTGCGGAGGGGTGGTGACGCTCACAGCCACGAAACTATTTGGTTTTCGGTCTAGTGATGGAGTGTGCAGCTCACTGCAGGCTACAGAATCGAGATGGGGGGAAAAGAGTTCTTTTGGATCGAGTTTTAGTTAGTTTATTGCCCTAAACAAACCCAAAGAAAGCTTAAAATAATATTCACAAAGACACCTTGGTCACATTGTCAGTAAGAGAGGAGATTTTAAAAGCCTATTTTCTCATTCCTATCCCCTTCTTCCGCCTCCCAGTATAGGAAGGCATCAGTAGGGTGGAGTCTGAGCTGTAGAATTCAGAGCCAGCAGTCTCTATGAACTCCCAGGCAACAGTACGTGCCTGCATATTACAACTGCTGTGGGAAAGCTCTGATACCCCATGAATTGCGGCATAGAGATGGATGCTGTAAGACGATTAAAATTCTATGACAAAATAAGCTGTTTTTAAAAAAGAAAGTCAACACTCACTTATAACAAATATCGAATCTAAGATTTCTTAAACATTTCTTTTTAGAAACAAACAGAACTTAGACCATTTCAGTTAGACAAACCTGTCATACTATGACCTCAGAAATACATCCTAAGCCTGAAGCAAGTCTATCAGAAAAATGACCACGGGAAGAACTATCACACTGCACTGACTCCCACACGCTCCCGGATATAAAAACACACTAGTAAAGGGGAAAACCTCAGTCATTGAACTCCAATGTGCGACTGATAATAGTACATCTCCTTACTAGAAAGATACCGAGGGGCAGGAAAGATGGCTCAGCTGCTCTTCCCGGGTTCAGTTCTCAGCTTTCACATGTAGTTCACAACTGCCGGAAACTCAATTCTAGGGAATTCTATGATCTCTCTGGCCTCCATGAGGGCCAGGTAAGATAGATAGATAGATAGATAGATAGACAGACAGACAGACAGACAGAAGACATACATACATATATACATACATACAGATAGATATACATATAGATAGACAGAGAGACAGGTATGTAGAAAGATATAGGCACTTATAGATACACATAAAGTTAAGAAAAATCTAAAAAATAAGAAGGTCATTAAATTTACTAAATCTTTAAGTTTTTCAAGGCAACAAAATCCTGAAGCTAGAGGGGAGCGGTAGCTGCACGGCTGTGCGAATGCGTCCAATGCTGCCGCGAACACCTAACAGCAGGAAAGTGGCGGCTGTCATGCTGTCTGCATTTCCGTTACTGAGCGCACAGTATCAACTCTACTCCAGAACTACGTCCTCACTGTCACAATAGGTAAAGCATATGCTGAGGACAAGATGGAAGGAAGACAATAAAAATGAGAGAAGCGAAGAAAAACAAAAACCTGAGAGAATTAGGAGAACAGAAAACTGTATCTGAGTAACGTTAGCCAAGGCGTTAACCACTCACAAGCACTGTCCGCTGAAGAACCCCCGCGTAGTCTCTGGCATTTGAACGTTTGGCTCCTAGTTGGTGACACTGTCTGGGGAGGTTGCTGGAGGAAGTACGTCACTATAAGTGGGCTTTGAGAGCATAAGGCCTCTCCCTACAGGCAGCTGCTCTCTCTGCTTTGTGCCTGAGGTTCAAGGTGTGAACCCTCAGCTTCTGCTTCAGCCAACATGCCTGCTGCTTGTTGCATGCCTCCTCACGGTCATGAACTCTAGCCCCTGGGGACCCCTAGGCCCAAGTAAATGATCTGTAACTTCTGTAGGTTGCTTGATCATGGTGTGTATCACAGCAGCAGAAGAGCTGCTAATGTATCACTCACAGCCAAACTGCTTTTTTTGGTTCTAATTATAGGTGCCTGCCAATCATCTTCCCATACCAGCTATCTTTCCCAACACATGTATTCATGTGCCACTCTATATTCACTATTAGCTATTGCAGATCCTCCCCAGTTTTGGATTCTTGACCCACTCTACTCTGAATTTCTATCTGGAATCACCCACCTGCTCCTGAGCAGCATTCCACAGCATTGTTGAGACTTTGAGGCTAGGGACTGACACATTCTTTCGCTTGGAAGGCTTGAAAATACCTTACTGCACCTGAATGATTGAAGGATATTTTCTCTAGGTAGTTATTTTCTCTAAGAATAAATATATATATATATATATATATATATATATATATATATATATATATATATATATATATATTCTCAGGGTTTCTATTTTTTTCCTGCTATAAAACCAGCAGTCTTATTATTGCTACACTGAGCACTGTTGTGTGTGTGTGTGTGTGTATGTGTATGTGTTTTGGCAGCTCTTACAATTTCCCAAAGTTTGCTTTCAACAGTTCAACTATGATACACTTAGAAATCCTCTTATTTTCTGTATTAGCTTGGGAGAAACATTCAACTGTAAATAATAAACTATTCTCTCTTTTTTAAAAAATATAAATAGATTAAACATCCTCACTGTGTGTTTTTGTTTTGTTTTGTTTGTGGGGGGGATTGCTAGCTTGTTTTTGAGACAAGATCATACTACGTAACCCTGGCTGGCTGGAATTAACTAGGGAGACCAAGTAGGCCTTGAATTCACAGAGACTGGTTGGCCTCTGCTTCCTGAGTGCTAGGATTAAAGGTATGCCCACCAAGTCCAGCCACTGTTATGATTTTTAATACTGCGGAATTTTCCTATTGCTTCATTTCTTCATTTTGGAAGTCTCACCTGTTTTTTCTCCAATTGTGTCAAATTGGCTTTTAAAAAGATCCATAGCTTTAGTTATTCTGTGTTTTAGTTCTGTAATGTTTATTTGGATCTTATGCGTGTAACCCTCTATATGTTCTGCTGGCTTCCATGAATACGTCAGAGCTCTGCAAAGGCCCTGGTCCTGTTGTTCACTACCTAGCTTTTCTTTTCTTTTTTTTTCTGACACAGGGCTTCTCTGTTGTAACTCACTCTGCAGACCAGGCTGGCCTCAAACTCACAGAGATCCTCCTGCCTCTGCCTCCCAAGTGCTGAGATTAAAGGCGTGCGCCACCACTGCCTGGCTTCCTAAGTTTTCTTTTAAGGATTCACTGTTAAGCTTCTCTGGTCAGCTTCCTGTTTGACTCACATGTTAGTGCTGCCTTTTTCAGCTGTGGTATTCAAAGAAACCGCTATTGATTTTGGTTGCTGCTGCCAAAGTTGTAGCCCTTCAAGTGTTTTTTTCCTCCCCTGCAGAAAATGGTCAAACAATGAAACTTATCTTAAGAATGGGAATATGTACAATCTTTGATTTTATTGAATATTTGATTCTAGGTTGGCTGCCTTTTTAAGAATCTGTAATGTTATTGTTCACCTAGAAGCATGTACGGTTTTTCACTGTTCCTGGGAATTTGCGTTTCAGGAGACATTCACTGTTGGACACATTGGGTCTTTGGTCTGCCCTTCTCCTCCGGAAAGACTGCCCTGATACTCTGGGCCTTCTGCTCTTCTTTCTGTCTCTCCCATCTCTGATCTCTTAGCCACCAAAGGTTACAATGCCAGACTGTGTCTTATCTCTCACTCAAAAATCTTCCTGATACTTTTTGAGCTGGGGTCTTTCATTATGAAAGTTATGAGCTCAGACTTCAGGAGAGTACCTTTGGCTTCTCATTGTTTTTATGAAGATAATTCACCACCCCAAAGTCCTCACTGAGTTGTATGACTATTAAAACTATCCACTTCCTCGACAGCCACATTTCATAAGAAATATCTATTCCCATCAGCAACCATTCATCATCGCTCTTCTCCAGCCTCTGGAAGCCGCAAATGTCTTCCTGCGCAGATGTGTCTCCTCTGGACATTTTATATAACAAGACTGTGCAGTGTGTGCCCTTTCATGGCTGTCTTCTTCCACTTGTCACCTCTTCAAGCCTCACTGATGCTGTAGCAAGTAGCAGTGCTTTGATCCTTTCTATTGATGAGTAACAACTGAATGAACACACCATACACTGTTCGTCAATTGGTGGGTATTTTGATGGTTTCTACTGGTTGGTTACTACAAATCATGTTGTAAACACTTGTCAATTAGTTTTTGGCAAATATATGTCTTCATCTTTTTGAATGGTTTTGCTGAATATATAATTGTAGGTTGGCTGCCTTTTCAAAAATTTACAATGTTATCCTAGTGCTTATGAACTCCACCTACTTTTCTCCCCCCATCTATTTCTTTTTCTCCCTCCCTCCCTCCCTTCCTTCCTCTCCTGCCCCCTCCAGTATTTTTAAGCAAGGTCTAACTGTAGTTTCCAGTTTGTGGCTGTTTCTGAAATTTGTCTGTCTTTGGTTTTCAATTTAGCTCCAGAAGAATGAGAAAGCCAATTTCAAATCTGTCTTTGGCTTTCAACAATTTAGGTAGGATGAATCCAGGTGTGGATCTCTTTGGGGTTTATCTCAGCTCTGCTTGACAAGGACATTTAGCAAGTTTTATCATAGTGAGATTTCTGAACACAGGAAATGAAGATCTTCAAATCTTCCAGATGGGGCTAGAGAGATGGCTCAGCAGGTAAGAGTGCTTGCTGCTCTAACATGACTGCTGAGATCTGAATACTAGTACCCATGTCTGGCTGCTCTAAATGCTAGGAACTCCAGCTCCAAGGGATCTGGTGCCATCTTCTAGCCTCTGTGGGCACACATGCACCCATATTCACCCACCACCACCACCAATTTAAAAAAAAAAAAAAAAAAAACTTCCAGAAGAATGAGAAAGCGCTTTTGAGTGTATTTTAAATCTAGAATTTTCTGACCAAGCAAACTTGGTGGAATATAATAGTCGAAGGCAACATGCTTTAGCTCCTCAGAGCTAAATAGCTTTTCAAATAGCTTTTCTTTCCCCATAGCCATTTTTTGGAGTACCCTCCAAAAAAAAGAGTGTGCTTGGCTCCAAATGGAGTAACTTGAAGGGGAAATGACAATGTTCCCAAGAAATGGTTCATACTGGACAGAAGGTAAAGAAACCCCATGTTGCTTTTGACAAATAGTATTTGCTTAAGTGTAAGCCTGTAGAATGTGATTCTAATAAAAAATGCAACTAAAGTGACTGAATATAGAAAGAGCATGAAAAGACGTTCAAGACATTTCTGAAGTCAGCAAATCGGAAGCGGAAATGAAGTCATGCAATGGGACTTGCCCATGCACGACAATCAGCCTAAGACGGTGAGGGGGATCAGGAAGCTGATCTCATCCCCACCCCAACCCCACTGCTTTTCAGATGAGCAGGAGGAAGATGACTGAACGGCTCAATTATGAACTGTAAAAGAAAAAAATCATAGAAGCTGAAAAACTTAAAAACTAGATTATTGTAAAAATTTTCATGCAGAAAAAGCTATGTGAGAGGAGTATCTTTCGGATTTTGGTACGTATCCTTCCAGTCTTTGTTACTCGACAGGTGCTACCCGCAGAGTTCTAAGGAAACGGATTTACTTAGAAATATGTCATCCCAACATTGTTGGCCAATCTTTGGAAACCTGAAATCATGGTGAAAAACAATCTTAGAAGTCACCAGAAAAAAGAGGATATGATTGGAGCTCTTACATAGACCAGTGATACCTATCACTATTTGAACATTTTCTGGAAGGGAAGAAAAAAACAAAAACAAAAACAAAAAAACAAACCACTTGTAGGGCTTGGCTCTATTTGGCCTAAGCCAGAGTTTACTCAGTAGAAACAGTCTTTTTCCCGAGAATGTCCATCAGAAGCAATCAGGCTGAGGCCTGGGCTGGGGCTGGCGAAGGTGGTCTAGCACCTGCTATTTCATATGCAGCCCTGATTCCATTCTTCCCACAACTACGGCAGCAGCAACCAAAATCAACAGCCGTTTCTTTGAATACCACAGCTGAAAAAGGCAGCACTAACATGTGAGTCAAACAAGAAGCTGACCAGAGAAGCTTAACAGAAAGTGAATCCTTAAAAGAAAAGCTAGGCAGTGAATGAGAGGACCAGGGCATTTGCAGAGCTCTGACATACTCATGGAAGCCAGCACACAGAGAGTTATGCGTGTGTCCAAGGATGATGTCTGCACGTTCAGAAAGAATTGAGGAGACTGCCTACCCTTGATTCCAGCATTAGCAGGAAGTGAACCCTGAAGATATGGGCCAGTTTGCACAAAGACACTTAGCAAAAAATCACACCAAAGGTCTCCTAAGAATTCTCTATCCAGCCATTCTTTAATCCAATACTCAGGAGGCAGAGACATGTGGATCTCCGTGAGTTCCAGGCCAGCCAGAGCTATAGAGTGACACTCTGTTTCCAATATATATTTTGAAATTTGTGTGTGTGTGTGTGTGTATCCATCTAATTTAACCTGACCACTAAACTAACCAAGCAGTCACTCCAGTGGCCACACATTCCAGTCGCTATTACTGAGCAGTTAGCAACAGCAGTAACAATAGAGTAGCAATTAACAAACCCTGGGAAAGGGGAGAATTTGATTTCCAAAGTTGCTATATTACATTGTTTAAAATGGCTAATCTTTAACAAAAGTTTATAAAATGTGAAAAACAAAAACCATAAGGAAAGTGCTCCTATGTGGATGAATTTAAAAAACTAAAAAATAGTCAAAACTACCTGTCCCTGAGTGGGACACAGATGTTTGGCTTACTAGGAAACTAGGTAGCATATGAGAAAAATGTCTTGTTAAATAGAGACTATAGTGAAGGAACTGGAATCATAAAACTAGCCGTGTAGAGAATATTCAGAAGTACAATAACAGAGATGAAAAATCATTAAGAGAGGTTCAACTGTGGGCAGACAAAAGAAGAGTCGACATGCTTGGGAGGTGTCAGATGAGATTATTCAGTCTGAAGAACAGAAAGAAGTAAAAAGAATAGTTTCAGAGAGTCCTGAGAGACCATCAAGCTCACCGATATGTTTAATGAGAGTTGGGTAAGGAGAGGAAGAAGGGGAAAGAGAACATCTGACATTGTGAGGGCTGGCACTTTCCAGATTGATGGAAACAAGATGCCTTGGGAGGTATTTGTAAACTAGACTCACATTCTTCGGTTCTAAGATTTCTTCTATTATTCTAAACTTCCTCTCTGCTTTCTTTCTTTCTTTTTTTTTTTTTAAATCTTTTAAATGTTGGGCATTCTGGAGTGTCAGACTCTCTCTTGTTTCCCTTGTTGGCTCTGAAACAGTTTCTTGGATATCTTCCAGGCTTTACAGAACTCATAAAATCCGTATTATGTTTTAAACTTCAAGGTTGTTCTTTGTTCTTCTATTGCCTTTTATAAACAGTACTCTATTACCAAACACACGTAGGCACATTCTCCTTGAAGGTGTAAGTTACAATTTCTCTGGCATTTTCTTCTACTTCTGCAACAACTGTTTCATCCAAGTTCTGTTTTTGCTTCATGCAGTAGGCCTACCACCTGGGGCAAGTGGTCTTTGACTTCTCTTTCATTTTCTTCTAGATCATTTTTGAGGTATAAATTTCTATGCCACACACTCATTTTACATGCACAGCTGAATGAGTTTTGTAAGTTCCTATATCCATATAACCACTCCCATTGTTGAGATGACAGTTCCACCCCACCATCCCTACAGGAACCTGAGCCCAAACTCCTGCAAGTTTCTTCCATCCTCTGCCCTCATCCTCAGGCTGCCAGGTTTGTGCCTCCACTCAGGTGACCCTTTCCCTATTGAAAGTAACTGTCCATTCCCTCCAAAGAGACCAGTGACTGGTAGCAGATGTGAAACAGTGTGGCCAGCCATGCAGTCACTGCACTGGGGCTCACTTAGCCTGCTCTGTACACATACTCAGCACCACACAGCTTCCAAATACTTCTTCATTCTTTAAACACAGACATGTACCCCCACAAAGATTGGTACCCAGATGTTGATTGCAATTTTACTCCTAATAGTCTCCATCGGAAACAACTCAAATCCCCATCAGCAGGATGGTGGGATTATTAGTTATGGGAAGAAGCCTGAGACGCCACTTCCCCAGAAACAATGCAGCAGCGGTGGTGAAGTCAAATTCTTAAAGACAGACTAACAGATACATCAACCAAGAGAAAGGTACCTACCTAAGCTGAATTCTAAAATGGGTTCATCTGGGTCTTGGATATTTCCTGGTAGAAGAGAAATGACAGAAAAGTCACCCAAAATAAGCCTTTCCCAGAATTTAAAAACTGCATTCGTTTTGTGCAAAAATAAGAACAAACAACACTAATTCTTCTAGTCCACGCCAAAATATTACAGTAAATAATTTCTATACTTTGAAACAGCTTACTTTAGGGATTCTGAAGAAATCTCAGACTCTATTCTATAATGCCTACTGGCAGGCAAGCTCAGGGATGCCTACTCAAGCTGGAAAGGAAATGATGATGAGTTTCACCACTCCAGTCCCAGGAGCATCCCTTCTGAGTCCTACTCCAACCAGAAAGGTACCATGCCAGGACACCCTCTCTCGAAGGCTTAGTTGCCTGCTGCCCCAGCCTCCCAACACTGTTACAGCAGGGAGCCTGCATGCTTCCAGTTCATAACCAGATGTCTAGTAGAGGCCCATGAGGCTCACCTGCCAAAGAGAGGCCCACCATGTCAGCCGCCACGTCGATGGTAGAAGCCCGCTGCATTGCACGGGCCCTGGCGCCATGGCGAGGGCTGTGCTCTCTTGCTGTCATGATGTCATTGGTGAGGATATGCTTCTTGGTCCTGGGTCACACCTCACCTGATTTACCAAGGAAGAGCTGTCACCAGGCCTTGGATTCCTAAGATGGCAGCGGCCCTGGGTCACGGGAACAAATGCTGGTAAGAGTCAGGAGGGTGATGGTGGAGAAACTGCCCCTGTGGAAGGAGAACCGGACCTAACCCTGGCAAGATGCTGAGACCAGTGTCTTGTGACAAGTGTGGAACTGGGCTGGGATGTCTGATACCTTCTACTCTCTTCCTCCTCCCCACTCCTCTGCATGGTGTACCCACAGGATCATCTTTGACCAAAGTAGGCCACATTCCTGATAGCCTAACAGACCACGGAATCAGGCTTTAACAATTTTCTTCTTGCTCTCTAGTACTCTTCTCTTGGCAAGTCTCAGAATCTTTACAAACTTTTGTCAGCTCCCACAGCACAACCTCTGCTAGAAGGACAAAGGCTATGTGAAGATCTCTGCTGTCCACAGGTACTGCCCATCTTTGAAGCAGAACGACGGAAAGACAGAGCTTGAAGCTCTAGCCTGACATTCTCTTCCTTCAGCAGCCCAAGTTCTGGCGTGTCTTGGTCTCAGGTCTTTTCCACAGGGACAAGTGACAAGTGACCCTTAACCAAAGGGGGAGGTGCTGAGGACGGAAGAGGCTGTGACAGACACCGCTGCAGCTGAGCCACTCTGAAGCTGCCCTGGTTCGGCATAGAGCCCCCACTACATTCTCAGAAGTAGATTAAGCAGCAAGGAGTTTCAGGTTTGTCCAGCCCCATGTACTACAATCCCTGCTGCTTCTAGAAGGAACCAGCCTTCGCAAGTTAGGATAACTAACAGAGCCGTTAGCCTTGTGACAAGTACCCGCTCTCAAAGGTGTCAATACACCCAAACAGGCCATCTTCTGTCCACATCTCTACACCTGAAGGACCTGAGCTACTGCTCAAGTCAATTCAACAAGTGACTTACCAGGCATGTTTGCTTCTGGAACATGTGGCAATGTTTCATGGAAGGACATCCAAACCCATCATCTAAAAACAAAGAAGTATAAATTGGGTGAGCAGACCAGACACTAAGTTCCTGAAAGCTTGGCTCCCTCAAAGGTAGGAAGTCAACAGTTATTCCTGTCCAACTTTCCACTCAACAAAAGAATGCAAAACAAATACTTTCCCCCACTCCAAGGGTTATCTACCAGGGGAGTATGGGCCTGCCCTGAAGATCCAAGAGGGAAGTGTGCTTTGGAGAAAATGAGGAAAGCTGGGTCCTGGCTTGCCCACTCACAAAGCACAGGCCCCAGGAGGAGCTGCAATGCAGTTCTGGGGCTCTGCTTTCTAAGCAGATGTCCTTGGTGTCTAAGATGAGGCTAGCTGCACTCTATCACAGAACAACAGTGAAAGGCAAATGCATGCTAGTGGGCGAGGGCCTGGTGCCCTCCCCTGGGCTCCCACATTGCACACAAACCTCCCAAAGTGAAAATCAGAGGACAGTAGGGCAGTGCATTAAGACCTTGGACTGACTCGTTCTCTTGCATGCTGGGCTCCTTACTTTCCCACTGGGGTACCCAAAGATCTCTGGCCTATGAGCCTCAGCCAACAGGGCACCTAGTTGGAGAGCCACTCTAGAAATTGCTAAAAGGGAGAAGTCACTACTGGTTTGCTGTTTTCAAAAGACATACAAATCAAAACATTTGCAAGGTGAGTTTTGAGACCTAGAAAGCACAGAGACTACCTCACTGTCTGGTCTTAACTTGTCACAATCTGCAATCGCCCGGGAAGATTCTCCGTTGAGGAATTATCTAGATCAGGCTGGTCTGTGAGCAAGTCTGTAGGAGATTGTCCTGATGGCTAATCCACTCAGCCCACAGTGCGCAGTACCGCCCTACCCCGCTCCCACTGGCTGGACCCTGAACTGTACAGACTGAAAGCTAGTTGAGAAAGCAATCATTGGTTATAGGTGCATCTGCTTCTCTCTGCTCTTGTCTGTTGATGTGATACAGTCAACAGATTGCTTGAGCTCCTGCTTTGACTGTCCCATCCCACCCTATGAGGTGATGACTTATAAACTGTAAGCCAAATAAACCTTTTCTTCCGAAAGTCACTTTTTTGTCAGTGTTTGCATCACAGGAACAGAAATGAAGCTAGGACAACTACTAAAATTCTACGGTAATGCTGGTAGAAACATTGGCAACCAAGGGGAAGGAATTCATGAAAGAAGAATATGTGTGATAAGCATTTTAAAAACCTGTTAGACTCTAGCAATGTGACGCTAAATCCACCTATTCCACCTAAATTAATTCTCCAAAGGATGCCCATTTGTTCTTCTAAAATACATACTGCTGGCAGGCCTTGTCCTTTCTATTCCATGGATAACATTTTAGTGATAAAGTATTTCAGAATATAATTTATGAAGTTTTATAAACAAAAAAATTCTTGCCAATCATCTCAAGCATGGACAAGACTCATGAACAAAACTACTTATTGTAAATAACAAAGTCCAGAAGCAATCTAAGTGCCCAGCTACAATATGTTCTAGAATATCATGAGATACTAAAATAAAAAAAGCCAGGAGTCACACATCAACATAAACTGAAGCCACAAGGTCTAGAACAACCACTTAAACAGCGACAATGATGAAGACAGGCAAAGCCCAGAGCTGGCGAGGATGCAGGACAGTCGGAACCAGGGCTGAGGGGGAGTAGGAACGGGGCAGCTACTCTGGAAAGCTGGCTGTCCCTACCCAAGCTGCACACATGATGGCAGTGATCCACCCATAACTTGAGATACAATTCAGGGTGCAACTGCTCACAGAAATGCACATTTACATATGTACTTGCACACACACACACGGACAGTAACAGTCATTAACAGTAGGATCCTAGCAACTATAGCAATGTTCATCATCTATAAAATATACAGAGCAAAACAGATGAATTTTAGCAACGTCACAGGGAAAGCCTGCCAGCACGGGCAGTCCCCTGGTGTGAAATGCAGGCAGAGGCCTGTTGTGTTGTGCAGTAAAAAGAAGGCTCTCATGTCATGCACTGTGAGCTCTCTGAAGATCAAAATTCCCAGAAGGGAGCATTTACATACTAATTTTATACTAGTTCCTAGGTCAGAAGAACTTTTAGGTCAAAAGACTTAAGGATTTACTTCTCATTCTATTTGGGGACATTCAATTATAATCTTCAATTTAAATCATCAAAGCCCAGAACACAAAGCAATTTGTACAGCTGAACTTGACTTCCCTTCCTAGTCTCACTAATTTAAGATAATTCACCAAGGATTCCTAAATTCCCAGTGTCCCCAGTTTTGCTCCCAGTTATATTTGAACTGCAGTTCTTAGGAAGAGGTAAAACTGCACTTAAACCAAGGAGAACCAAGTACGTGGACAGGGGCTTAAGGAGCTGAAAAAAGTAGAGGTGTGCCCCTTCCGACAGGAGGTCAGAGGTCATCAGAGAGAGGCTCTACACCACCAATGTCCTGACCAGTAAGAGGGTCAGAGACAACGATGGCAGCAGACAGAAAAGAAGCATCAGGACGTTTACAGAGAATGGACGGAGTTTCTGAGAGATGGCGAAGCATCTCAGAAGCTTCTAAAGCTTTGGAGATGGCCTGCCTTCCCTCCTCCTCGCTGGAGCTGAGGAGTCTCAAGCTGAGAAAGGGACTCAGGGGCCCCCTATACCTCAGTGACCTCTTGGAAGCTGTGGGCTGGAGCTGAAGGAGGAGGGTGAGCTGCAATAGCTGTTCTGGTCCATCTTAAGACTCTGGCATTTTTCTAAAAATAGGCTCATTGAAAAGTTAAACACATGGGGCAGAGGGTACTGTATGCAGGGCGCATCTCAAAAATCACATGGAAGTAAAAGACGTCTGAAGAAAAAAAGGCCCAAATGTAAGTAGGACTCTTCTGCTGAACCCAGTCCTATTGCTGACCTGCGTGTGCAAAGGGCACTGAGCTTTCTCCACGTCTCCCCACACACAGGCAGTGGGAGAGAAAGTAGCGTGAGAAATGTGAGTCAGAGTGAGTCAGCAGCCCCTGAGGGAGAGCCTATTTTAGATGGAAAAAGAGGAATTTTCTCTTAAAACCCCAAATCCTGGATGGCTAAAATCATACATCACTGTGGCATCACTGTTCACAGACAAAATTACTATGAGTAGTAACCAAAGGGAGACAAATATCCTGAAGCCTCGATGCTGACTCTTGAATGAAGTTAGTTCTTCCTGACAATTCTCAACTCCTGAGTACTACCTTCCATGGGGAATGCTGTCCGAATAACAGTTCAATGTCACAGAGGCAGTTGAAGGTCGGGAAAACTCCTTCCTTGGGAGAGATGTAAACATCTACCTCCTTTCTTATAAGATCCAAAGGGAAGAATGAATCTGCCAAAGTTAACCCTTTACTGGGCTTGCTTACAGAGCACAAGAGACAAATGGCAGGAGTGTAAGTGACACAAAGCAGCTGCACTAGAAAATCCCAACCCAGCATGGACGATGGTTTCCCCATAGCCACAGAGAATGAGGAAGCTGCTCACAACCTCCCCTAACCTCCAGGAAGCCCTATCCCTCCCCTCTCCACCACTCTACCCAATTAGAGCAGATCACATTCAAATGTCTAGGCGGAGTGAACAGAATCTCGTGATGACCCCGCCAGCTTCTTCCATGCGATGATGACAACAGCAGGCAGCTCCGCTGTGACGACAGACACTCACGGTAGGAACCACTGCTCCCATGAAGACGGCAGTTGCCCAGGGGACTGACTTCTACAATACGGGGTGTGAAGCTCTGACTTAGTGCAGCCGCGCCACAGAGCAGTTCAGTGTGGCTAGTGCTTAAAAAGCAGAAAAAGAAAGTGCTCTAGAAAATCAAGAACAAGCAAAGGAAGTGCTAGCAATGTGCACCCTTCTCATGCACAGGCACAAAAACTTCACCCAAAGACAGACAGACAGACAGACAGACAGACACACACGCTCTCAGGAGTCATTCAATTATTTATCCCTTGCTTCCCACTTCCTGCTAATGTTTCCTGCTAATGACAACAAATAAGTAACGATGGTAATGGCGTAACGCCGTTGGAATGTAATGACTATGGTAATTGTAGAATGTGATGTCTGAACCCAGGCACAAATGTGTATCTCACCCTATTCAGGAAATCAGTCACTTTATGGACCACCAAAAATTCATCTATTGACACAATGGTGGACAGGAATGGTACTGCCAGGTGGCCCTTTAGAAGACAGGTCCCAAGGGCACCATTCTCACAGATAGGACTGGTGCCTTACAAAATGGACAAATGTAACTAACCTTTCACCTTTCTGTACTTTGCTGTGTTGAGGGCACAAGATGGCCCTCACCAAATACTAAGGGCCGGCACCCCGATCCTGGAATTCAGAATGTAAGAAATGCTATTGTTTATGAATTACCTAGAATGGGTACTTGGCTACACTAACCCATCTGTCTGACATGCCAAGGAAAAGCCTGGATATTCCTTCAGACAACAAGGCAGAGGAGTTCTCAGAGTAGGACTAGTGTCTCTGTTTCATCTTTCTCCACTCTAACCCAAGTTTTCCGACTCACTCAATGGCACGCCCCTCCTTCCTCCACCTCTAGGCACGGAACAGAACTGTGTGATCCCTCTCCTCTCATCCCTCATTCAGTCCACCACAGCTTCTACCTGCTGAGCTTCACAAGCATCAGGACTTGGGCTTCTCACAGCACCTCCAGCCTGGGCCCAGAAGCAACAGTGAATCCTGCGTACCCACGAGCTGCCTCCTCTACAAGCACCTCACCTGGTACAACCTTTGTTGTACTCAGACCTACCCTCTCTGAGACTACTCTTCTTCAGATGACAACAGACTTCCACTGGAGGTCTGGAACACTTCAGGAACAATTCAGTTAAGAACTGAGATGAGTCATGTCATGAATGGATAGCCCCTTGTGTCATCTTCAAACTGTGAGCCTTCAGAAGATTTCCCACAGGAAACAGCTTGAAAATGAGAGGCCCTGGGGAAAGTACGTCAAAACGTTTATGATGAGCTAGCGTTTTGACATGTGCCTGAAATCCACAGCTACTCTGGAGGCTGACACAGGAGGATGTAGAGTGTTTGGGGCCAGCTGTGTTTACAAAGTGAGTTTGTGGCCAATTTAGGCAACTCAGCAAGACCCTATTTCAAAATAAAAAGAAAAACAGGGCTAGGGATATAGTTTGAAGTTAAGAGCTCTTGCTAGCATGTGAAACTCTGAGTTCAACCCCTGAAGGAAGATAAGAGAATATATGCTACACACACAGGTGCCGACCCTCAGTCTGGGTGCTAGCAATCTGCACGATCAGAGGTGCATTAATGCTGACAGAGGTAACGTTGGAAGAGTGCTGGGTGCAGACCTGGATTGGTGGAGTCCTCTGGCTGCCCTTCCTATAAGCAACTCTTAAACCTCACGCTTCAGCCACCTTTTAAACACCTGCACTCGCTTGCTTCTGTATCTCATGCTATTTCTTTTCTACAGTTTGGCAGTTGCTGCAATGAGAAGTTGAGGGTCCCTTATGAAACAAGCCTTGGGAATACAAAGAATAGAGAGGCTGCATCAGAAGCAGCTATATCCCAAGAGATGGGGAAAAAAAAAAAAAACTCACAAAAGATGGGTATACCTTCAGGCCAGACTGGTGTTGGACAAACGTCTTCTGAAACGTTACCCTGTATGAAGGGCTAGTCTGCTCCTTCCCAGGCAGAGCACCCCACCCTCGTGGGTGCCAGCACCGGGATTATGGAGGCTGTTTCTTGGGGCCAATCAGCACAGTGTTCTTACACATTCTCCATTCATTCCCACCCACAAGATCCATTTGTCATTTATTACCACACACTCTCCCAGTACTGAAAAGATAATGGACACACTGTGTAGAATCTAATGTGCATTGTTAGGGCTGCTAGAGACAATGGCCACCACTGTGAGTGCTGTTCTCTCTCCTAACGTCAATGACTTTGAAAAGTCTCACTTCTTTCACTATTGTTAGCTCAGTCACTTAAAACTCACACAATTAACTGAAGTTTCCCTGTACTTCGGCTGGTAAAACTTTAATATAGAACTATGGAACTTTTCATATACGCATATAAAATACTACAGAAACCACCCAATATTATTTTTTAATCAACTCTCCCACCAGGTAAGACATGCAGTTTGCAGACAGCTAAGAGTCAAAGAGGGCAATGGCTTCTCTGTGACCCATGATCACAGTCTATGATTCATGATCAGCTATGTCTGAGTGGGGCCCACCAGCCAGTGAGAAAGGCACCACACACCCTTCCAAGAATCTTCTCAAGCTGGGTTCTAGAGGGCTGTAGATCATGCACCTACCCCAGTTCCTCTGTGGCCTCTGTAGGGTGCTCTGAATTCTGACAGCCAACTGAGTATGTCCATTCTCTGCCAGATCTTCTTTTTCTTTGTCTTCTTTCAACAAACCTCAAAGCCAGGAAGCATGTCTTGTTGACTGCTTCTACATCTCCCATGGAAAGCTGAACCTCCAGATGCCAGGGCAGCCTCCATCCCAAGCTCTGCCTCTCTCCTCCTTTCGCTTGGTGAGGCATGGCCACATGCCTCCTAGGGCAGCCGTGCAAGAGGGTCATCCTCCTGGGCAATAGTCTGCCCCAGCCTCAACAACACCCTTGCCTTGTCCTGACAGTTCCCATGCGGCCCAGATCACCCACTCCCTGGGGAGCTTGGCGATGAGTGTGTCATGCTGAAGGCAGGGACTGGGCTCCTTTATCTGCAATTTGGTTGCTGGGGTTTCAGGGGCCCATTCACAACTCTGGCTTGAAAATAATAAATTCTGGAAACAATTCTTAAGTCTGAAACCATATGTCACTGTGATGAGCATGATGAAATCTCACACTGTTCTACTTTGTCCATTCGTGATGTGACTCATCTCCTTGTCTCATCTCCCTGCCACCCCGATGTGTACATACTACCTTCCTGTTAGTCACTTAGTAGCCATCTCAACAGTGAGACCCACTGCACGGGCATCACACAGCATTTGTGTTCATATAATTCTTATCCTACTTAATAGAGTAGTTGTTTATTGCAACACACCACAGTTTATTACAACACATTATTCTGTCTTGTTATTGGTTGTTGTTGTTTCTTACTTTGCCTGATTCATAAAAGTTAAACTTTATCATAATATGTGTCTAGGAAAAATCATGGTATATAAAGTTTGGTATTACCCATAGTTTCAAGTACCCACAAGGGTCTCACATAGTAAGACTGTACTCCTGAGGATAAGAGGAAGCTGCTAGTTAACAGCCAGATGCTGCGCTGCAGGATGGAGATCCAGCTTGGATGAGTTTAAGCAGGAGGGCACGTCTGTCATAAAGCTAATAGGCTGGCTGAGAACACCAGAGCAGGAGCGTGGCTGTGTGACCCATGGACTCTAATACCAGCAGCATACATGACTTTCTCAGTTCCCCTCTGCCTATTCCAGCTAGTACCCTCTCTGCACATGAGCCAGCTGCATGGCAGGACACAGGACAACCCCAACTTTAAGCTCTCCAGTGCTAGAGACACTGACTGCTAGATTCTCTCCCAGCACCCAGCATGCTCTAGGGAAGGGAAACCCTGGATTCAGCTGAAGTCAGGTGACCCGTGGCTGGAGGGCTGGGGTCAAATAGTAGTCCCCTGGAACTCCCATACTACCCATGAGGTTAGATTGAGGCAAGTTTACACTAGGGCTGAAAGGAGGCTAGAGAGACTTATCTGAATTCATTATGACTTTTAGTAGCCAAGTAACAATCTCCTTACTAGGTGACTTTAAAGGAAAAAAAGCCAAATAATCCAAGACTCAAGTTTGTTTTTGTTTTTTATACTGCTCAAATAGTACAAAAACTTAAATATATAATATAAGCATAGAATTAAGTATAAGTTCTTTTGCATAAAAGTCTTAAACAAGTAGTCACTTTTGAGATCACCCAGCAGCAACCTAAGCAGGATGACAAGAGCCAGCAGCTACGGTTTTTCAAATGGCAAGCTGCTGAGTGAGCAGAGCAGAGGCACAGGCTATGGTTACAATTTCCTCAACTATGAACTGCCCATCAAAGAATCCCAAACAGCTGGTACTTCAGTATGTTGTTTTTATGTGTTTGTTTTTAGTATTTGGATAAAAATCAATATGGCTGTGGAACAAAACTATCTGAGTTGCTACATAAAAATGCAGCCCTGGAAATACTGGTCACCTCCCGCCTCTCCTATACTCAGTACTCCTACACTCCTGTATCAGTACTCCTATAGTCCGATACTCAGTACTCCTACACTCCTGTATCAGTACTCCTATAGTCCGATACTCAGTACTCCTACACTCCTGTATCAGTACTCCTATAGTCCGATACTCAGTACTCCTACACGCCGATACTCAGTACTCCTACACTCCTATACTCTACTCAATACTCCTGTACGCAATACTCGTATACTCCGACACTCAATGAAGCTCTAAGCTGTAGACAACAGAAATGGCAGACTCAAGATGTTGCTTATAACTCCTTTCTGGTGTGGAGAGCAGCCATCGCTCCTCCCTGTCTGTTTATAGCCTTATGCTGCTCCAGGGCAGCACAAGGCTGGGTGCTCCCTACCACTGCATGTAAATGACCACAGGAGAGGGTTACACAGCTGGAGACCAAGAAGTGCCAAGCTGGTGGCCCCTTCTGGCTGTTCTTCTAGTCTGCATAGAGAGATACAGCTCCTCTAGAAATCTCTTTGGGTGGAAATCCTCACCAGGGAGAAGTGCAAGTATAGACAGCCGGAAGATAGCCTGTAAGTGCCTCCTGCCTCGTGCAGAGGATGGTGAAGAATGGCAACTGTCTTCCTTTGTTTGTTTTTGTTCTGGGAATGGAACCCAGGAACCACAAACCGGGGTGGTTCCCTGAGTGATACCACGGAAGGACTCCCTCAGGCCGTGGGTTGCAGAAGGAATTCAGAACCTAAGAGCAGGCTTTCCTGCCCCAGTGCTCCTTCTCATACACAAAACTGAGCGCGCCCAGCTCATCAGCAGCCAAATTCTAACAAAGACGCCATCTTCTTCACTTCCACTGCTCATTTTCCAGCACATTCGCACACGTCATTATTGGAATAGTGCTTTCTTCCTTCCGTCCCTTTCAGGATCACTATTTCAGATTCACAACATCCAGACTGTATCGGCACCCTCATCCCCACCCATCATCTTGAGACGCTCTGACCAGATCTCCAGCTTTCACATCAAGGGGACAGATATCAGGAGGAAATGGTCTCTAGAAAAAGCAAAAGTGAGGCGTGGGGGGTGGGGGAGTTAGGGCAGGAGCCTCCACATCCTTTATGCTTTCCTCCCCCCCTTTTTTTCCTGAGACACTGACAGAGCTTCCCAACATGGGCCAGGCTAGTCTTACACATGGGATCCTCTGCCTAGTCTCATTGGCAAGATTATATATATGCCCCACTACCACATCAGCTTATCAATATTTTTATTAAAAATATTTCAAGATGTACTTTTTAAAATAAAAGTGACTTGACAGGATGAACAGACACATCTAGTCAACATACTAACTAACCAGGCGAAAAGGTCCTGTGTTTGTGATGGTGGAGACAGCACTGACCTAAGTATCCCACGGAAACCGAGTGTCAGAGAGAAGCTGGGATGGGTCTGCCCCCACCATCAGCAAGTCCTAACTTCAGGTTGGGTTCCTGAGATGGCAGGCTGGCTCTATACACAGGGCCCCTCTGTCCTTTCTGTACAGACACTTGCAATTTCCTTCCTTTTACTCTTTTCAACTGGTTTTTATTCATTCCCTGAAGAACAACTTGGTCTGGCACGTGAAGAATGTGCCAAAGTGTCTTAAGGAAAGTCACCTTGCTGTTTCAGGAAGTGCCACACACTCCACAGTTCAACAGAGCATTCGGCCTGCCTCCTTCAACACCCCGTCTGCCACCTTCAAGTTTATCAAGGGAAGCCTCACAGGGAAAGGGCTTACCACTGGATTGCTAGCTGGCTACTGTCAGAAAGCCCAGGCCTTGGTCAAGGTCAGCTCACTTGTGAGATACAACAAACCCAGTTTTGTCCACCATAAAAGCAAAGCAGGGTTGAGACAGAGCAGCAGAGTTGGGGGACCGAGGCTCAACACAATTCCAGACTTTTCTGAAAAATAATTCTACACAGTTTATTCTGGGTCCCTGACATCAAGATGGCAGGCTTTGTTAATGCAGTCTATCCATATCTAGGCAATCTTCAAAACCAGACTAACAGAGTTTAGGGGAAACAAATGCCTAGTGAGTTGGATTCAAGCTCACTTCAATTACTAGCATCTGTCTGGTGCATCACACCAGATGGAATCCTCAGGCAGCCCAGTCCAACCCATTCTCTCCATACATGGGGGGATGGTTGTGAGCCTGCAGAGGCACCTGCACATTTACCCTTAGTACATTCACTCCTTTAGGCTACCACAGAAAGATCAAACTAATAATTCCAAAGCTCCTTGTGCTCAGATGCTGTGCTATGTAGATTTACACCAATTTCACATAAGCCAGAGTTGTTTGGGAAGAGAAAACCTCAACTGAAAAAATGCTCCCATCAGATTGGCCTGTGGGCAAGTCTGTGGTGCATTTTCTCAATTGATAATCGATGTGGGAGGGCATAGCCCACTGTAGGAGGTGCCGTCTCTGGGCTGGTGCTTCTGGTGCTTTAAGAAAGTAGACTGAAGCCAGGCAGTGGTAATGCACACCTTTAATCCCAGCACTCAAGAGGCAGAGGCAAGCGGATCTCTGTGAGTTTGAGGCCAGCCTGGTCTACAGAGTGAGTTCCAGGACAGCCAGGGTTACAACAGAGAAATGCTGTCTTGGGGGGTGGGGGGAGGGGAAGAAAGGCAGGTTGAGCAAGCATCCATACTGGAGCACTCCTCCATGGCCTCTGTATGAACTCCTTGCCTTCCCTCAGTGATGAACTATTACCTATAAGTATAAGTAAGACGAAATAAACCCTTTCTTCTCAAGTTGATTTTGGTCAGTGGTGCTTTATCACAGCAACAGAAACCCTAACTAAGACAGATGTGTAGAGTTGGTAGGACTTGTTAATTTTTAAAACCTTGAAGATTTTGTGAGATGTGTGTGTGTGTATCTGCGTGTGTGTGTTTCACCTATATGTATGTATGTGCATCATGTACATGCAGTGTCTGTGGAGGCCAGAAGAGGGCATCAGACCTGGACCTGAAGTTAAAGATGATGGCCCATGCATCAAAGGACAACTCTGAGAACTTCAGAAGTTGATTCCCTACTCCCACCATTCAGAGACTAGGGACTGAACTCAGGTCAGAAGCTTGGCAGCAGGTGCCATCCCCTGATGAGCCATCTTGCCAGCCCCAGGGTTATTTTTATAATCACTAAGAAAGCTTATTTTCTAGTTCACAAGTGTCACAAGTTGGTTTCATGAGGAAATATGACATCCTGAGTAGCAAGAGAATTCCATAAAGGGCTCTAAATGTGAAGCAACAACCACAGATCAATGAAGTGCCAGGAAGACAGTTATTTTTGAAACAAGGCAGAAAGCCAGGAGACCAGGGATGGTCTGCCCAAGGCCTTCAAATGGGTGACACAATCCAATTTCTAGACTTCTTTCGAAATAGGAGAGATGTTTTGGCCTCCTAAGTAGCTTGGAGACATAAAGGGAGCCATGTAGCTTACATGTGTTAATGTATATAGATCTCTAGCAAAGTGGCTCCTACTTGCAGCAGCTGTAACAGTGGGACACTGAGCAATTCACTTCTTCATAGAACACTTGGCGGACGCTGACAGGACTTCATTCCATTTTCTCATTACAGGAAGAGTGAGGAGTGGGACGATGAGGAGGAGATGGAGGCGGTGGTCTGGTCTACAGCTTCAGCTAATCAGCTGTTGATATTGGTTTGTGTTTGATAAAATGGGGCTGTGACGTTTAATCCTCATCTACAATGTGACAGATCTGGGATCCCCAAGGTGACACAACTCTGGGCATATCTCTGTGGGTGTTTCCAGAAGATTTCACTGAGGCAAGAAGACTCGACCTGGATGTGGGTGGTACCATCTCATGGCAGAGGCCTCTGGGCTGAATAAGGGGAGGGGCAGGTGAGCACCTGTTTCTTGTTCCTCCCAGATGTGATGAAGTGAGGGCCAGCCACATGTTCCTGCTTCCCTGGAGCCTCCTGTTGCTGTATCTTGCCACCACAATGGGCTGTATCCATTTAAAACAAGAGCCCAAGTAAATCCTCCTCCCCTTAAGCTGTTGTCAGGTACTTTATCACGAGAGCAACTCCCAAGGGTCTGTCCCATGGTAGCCTGGCTGCTACTGCAAAGCAACAGTGGCAGGAATGATGGAAACCCAGAAGAAAAGAAGCAATTACAGACACAGCTTTCGAGCCATGACTCAGGCGGATGAAGCTTCCACAGCTGTCCTTCCAACACTGCTGCTCAACAATCTCAACTCTGGGGGGAGGGGGCTCACCAGCTGACCATTGTCACTCTGACAGTAATATCTTCCCATAGGTGACAATTCTCCCAACACCATCAAAAGTCTTATCAACAAAAGAGGGCCCACAGGCAGAGCACAGACTGTGGCTCTGGTAGGCTCTGCGCTAGTAGTCTTTCTGTTCTCCCCGGGCCCCCTGGCTCTGCTGCCTGGAATAGCCTCTGCATCCACCGGAGTCCAGAGTCTGGAGCCACGGCTGTATTCACTTGCTTAGCAGATGCCACACAGGTACTTATAGAGGGCACAAGACTGAGTCAATAATGTAAGAAAGGAGTCAGTCATTCAAGTGAGACCAAGGTACAGTGAATCCTGTGCTATGAGGGAAACAAGGAGAAGCCTGAATGTGGCAAAAACAACAACAAAACAACTCCAGAGAGGTGGGTGGAGCCGACTTTTAAATACATGGCATACTTAGGGAGAAGCACTAGCTGAATTCCAGTATTCTATGGGATGGAGCGGACACGCTGGGAAGGTAGAGAAGGGTCAACTCAGAGGCAACAAGGACCTTCCTAGGATCTTAATCCTTAAATAAATCTGCAAGGTGCTGGCACTCTTAGACCTTGGGCTTTTGAGCACAAACCTCTTTGCTTGCTTGGGGCAAACCTGGTAGGAAACCACCCTGTTCGGGATGGGTGCAGGTGGGTCAAGATGGTGCCCACCAATCAATAAAAGGCAGCATTACCAAGCAACAACACAGGGAGGGCAGACCCAGGGGCTCCAGGGGCTCCCCATATCAGTTTGGCATTAGCACGGCTAAATGTAAAGTCAGCCCACGCTCACAAGCTCTGATGGAAGCACTGGTTCTGTACACACAAAACCCAAACAATAAAAGGAACCAAAGCTACTAGATTCAAGAGGCCAATGCCAGATCTTTTTTGGGGTGGGGCATCCTTTGCTGCTGTGATCTCCCCGTAAGTGGTACATCACTGGAGTCCCTCAGCAACATCCTGCCTTCCCTCTTGCTATAGCCTATTCCAGAAAGACTCCCTGGTTGGTTATGCATTTGTTTCCAAAAACACCGAAAACCGACCAGTAAGAAGAAAGGTGTGAGGAGGCGCTTTACCAGCACCCCTTTCTCCACAACCTGCATTCTAAATGGATTCTAAACGGAGCCAGAGCAAAGACAAGAAAAGCCCCCACAAAGTCATGGAAATTTGCCATCGCCAAAAGCAGTGACAGTGAAAGCTAATTAAAATCTGATATCTGTCTCTGTGTTCTTAAAAATGGATAGCAATTGGGTGGTAAAGGGATTGGGGAACATGCACGATCAAGATTCACTTTTAACAGCTCTTTCCATATCTGGCTCGAAAACCTGTAGAAAAATGAAAAGTTGGAAATCTCCTCCAAGTCCTTCAAGCCTCCCCCTTAGCGCTGAATTTGAGCCCTGACACCCAACACATGACCAGAACACTGGCAGTGTAGCAGGATGAGCAGGCCTCCACCAGGTGGAATATTCTCTCTCGTCTTGAGAACTCAAGCAGCCTAAAGCATAGATATTGACTACCACCCTAGCACTATCTTCTGGCCCCACAGCTGGGGCTTAGGGAGGACTAGGCTCTTAGAGAAAAAGATGCACACCAGTGGGCAGGTGTGAGGACATTCACATTATTCTAGAACATGGGGATCGATGTTTGTAGATATTCTGCACTAAACCAAAGATCATAACAGACCAAAAAATTCTCATAACACTGCTCACCAACAGTGCAAACTAGGCGTGTCCTTAACCACAAATGAGAGGCAGAGAAACACAGAGGACACATAGGGCACAAAGTCAGAACCTCTTAGCTTTTGGTCTGGTTGAAGTTTCCATTTAACTCTCTGGGTGATTTAGGCTACCCTGCTAGACACGGCTCCCTCCTCCCCAATCTCAGCTCCTTTCCCCAGTGTTGTGTGCTGCGCTGGCGGAGGTGGCCCAAATGATAGCAACTACATTTACTGAGTCTTGTCCTGTGTCAACAACAAAGCCTGCCCACAGTGGGGAAATTATCACCTCCTGTTTCCATGAGGACATCAACGTTCAGAGAAAACACATGTCTTGTTCCAGTCATTCTGGGTAAACCAGCAAGGCTAGCAAGGCTAAGACAGACAGAAGGACTCTGATGTCGCTACTATCGCCTCACACAGGTGATATGGGTGCTAGCATGCTTCCTGAAATGCAGAAACTAAAGGGAATCACTTCTATGATCTTGAGCCACAGCTCTTTAATTTCCCTCTTTTCTTTCTCCCCTCCCCAAACCCTTCTGTGTACCCCTCACCTTGCTCTATTTCAAATCCATCTCTCTTTCTTTGTGTATATATGTGTATGTATGTATGTATAAACACAACCTGCTCAGTCTGTAAAATGTTACATATAATATATACACTGTATATAATAATATATATTATAACATATAATGTGTTTTCAGGGCTGAACATTTGAGTATTTTTTTTGACACAGTCTTACTGTGCAACCCTGGCTGTCTTTGAACTCACATACATACATCATATACCCATCTCTGCCTCCTGGGTGTTGTAATTAAAGGTGTGCACCACCATGCATGGCTCTTCTTTATTTTTAAACTTAAACTTTACTACACAAAATATTTTGGTCTAAATATTTAAGTATACACACATACGCACACATGCACATACGTGCACACATTTAACCATTCATATCTTCAGCCACACTACCAGGGGCAATGACAATGATTTTCTCCTTGGCCAAGTTTATATCCTGCACCTTCTCCTATGCTCATATGTGTGCTTCCTTTTAAAATCCAGTTTTATTGAAGAATACAACCTCCATCCTTGCTAACCACCATCCACATCCCATAAGAGTCCTTACCCGCACATCCTCCTCGACCCCTGACCCCAGGATGTATCTAGCCATTCTATCCCTGCCTGTCCTCAGCAAGACCCTTTTAAACCAGTTCAGTCAGAAATCCCCTGACCCCTGATGTTCCTTTTTGGTAACCTGTCATCGATGTTTCCCAGTTTGTTTTCTAAGTGTAAGCCCCCACTTGTCCACACAGGATTCAAAGCCTCAATCTCTCTTCTGCCCCAAAAGAACCTTTCTCAATGGTCCCTGAACCTTCTGAGAAGGTCCTACGTCAAGTTTCCTCATCATGCTTCCACAAGTACTGGCGAGTGCCCTTCCTCTAACAGCAGGCATGCCTCTGAGGAAGACATGGCCTTGCAGCCATTCACAGGAGTGCAGCCCGCTATCTTCCCCCCAGCCAACTGCCTGGGTATGGAAGAGCTTGACCCGAAGCCATGTCCACAGTCACACAGTGGAGAAGATGCCCCTTCTTCAGTGTTTGTAGACTCTCAGATAAGAAAGCACGTGTGGGGCTGCAGAGGTGGCTCCGAGCTAAAAGCACTAGTGTTTGTAGAGGAGTGAGTTTGGCTCCCAGCATCTACATGACAGTTCACAACTGTTTGTAACTCCAGTTCCAGGGATCTGATATCTTCTTCTGACCACCATGGATATAATGTGGCGTGTGTGTGTGTGTGTGTGTGTGCGTGCGCATGCACACACATACACAGGAAAGATAGTCATACGCATAAGATAAAAAATTAAAGTATGTGTGAGAATTTCTGAGAGCTTTACAGATCACATGCCACTAATCTGCACTGAACTGTCCAAGGCCTGAAAAAGGGTCAGATGAGACATTCAAGATGGGTCTCTACTAACACTCTCACAGACACACCGAGGGGTAAGAGATTCTAAATCTAGTCAAGTGACAATGAGGGCCAGTCCTCCAATGATGACAATTTTTGCAGAACCCCTCACACAACTCAACTGGGATAATGGGCTATCGGATCATTGGTCCACTACAGTTATCTGCTCTGTGAGCTGTGCAAACCCCAACCTCCTCCTATGTCTCCCTTCTCTATAGGATTTCATTGTTTCCACCCATCCCATGTAGGCAGACTTGGATTCACTGAACCTCTTTATCTGTTCTTCCCTTGCTTTTCTGTCCTTACCGCTGTCCCAGCTGTCATACTGGGACAGGTGGCTGAGCCTGGCCTGTTGGAACTCCTAGGAGCCAGGAATATTGTCCTAAAATTCTGGCAGCATCATCTGTGGCTTCCCTGGGTCCACCGGTACACTCAGTGTCACCGGGCTGGGTGCTACAGTAAGGGTAAGTGCCTGATACTTGCACCCCCTGAACACTGAAGGTCATCAAACAGAGATGCACACTGTTCCTCTTAAGTCTCCTCCAAAAACAGAATCAGAAGTCTATGCATGGAGTGATCAAGGGAGCTTTACTTTCCAATCAACTTTGGTATGAACTAAAACTGCTTTAAAATAAGGCTTATTAACTAAAAAGAAAAAGCCTCTGGCATTAAGCCTGCAGAGTTATAGTGACTCTGCCCTACATGGTCTAGGGAAGGGATTAGTAAGTCATAAGAAAGCCTCCAACCACACCAGCCTTTTAAGGTATAAATCCTAGAGTTTTGAATTTATCAGATTACTGGGAGCAATGTTCAGAAAAGCCTTAAATTTTCAAATAAAGTCAAATAAATATAGCACTATGTAGATATTAAACGAGGGTAAAGGAGAGGCTCAGACCGTGTACCCAAGCAGAGGATTGCACAGAGCAAGTAGAAGGCTGTTCTAAAAATAGCCTGTGATGTTCCACACCCCAGCTGGGGGGAAACAGACAAGAATACACAGCAAACCTGGCGCCCTCCTAGAGAGGACAGCTGCTGACACACAATCCTGTGCCACGTGTCACTGTGCACACCAGTCAGACCCCAAAACAGATGGACAGATGGCTCCTGTCATGGGGCTGGTCAGTAAGCAGACGCGAGGAGAGCAAGGGGCAGACAATCTCCAAACAGCCGCTGGACTGGTAATTACCTTTCATTCATGTTCCTTCATACACGTGAAGGGGACCGCTTTCCTGGTTCCCAGAGTGCAGACTGGGCACTGAGAGACTCCAAATTGAATAAGGATTAGCCATCCCATGCTGCCATAACAAAGGGTCACAGACCAGAGCCTTAGACAACGGGCATTTTCTCAATGCTTCGGGTCAAGATGAAGATGCCATGCCAACTCAGCTCCTAGTGGGAGCTCTCTTTGGCAAGCAAGTATCCATGTTCTTGCTTTTTCTGTGCATTTCTTTGTTGTGTGTCCCTTCTTATAAGGACATTAATCCTCTGGGATTAGAGTTCCACCTTTATGAGTTCATAGAATCTTTTTTTTTTTTTTGGAAGGGGGGCAAGGTTTCTCTGTTGTAACTCTGACTGCCCTGGAACTCACTCTGTAGACCAGGCTAGCCTCAAACTCAGAGATCCCCTGCCTCTGCCTCCCGAGTGCCGTGATTAAAGGCATGCGCCACCACCGCCTGGTTATAGAATCTTAACTCTTCATGGCTCTACCACTAAGTGCTGTCTCATGGGGGGTTAGGTCTTCAATATGTAAATCTGGGGAGGATCCATCAATCCATGACCACATGCTTTCCATGTTGTACCTTGCACCATTCATGTTGTGCATCGCTCTACAAGTCCAACTTCTGAGATAGTGTACACTGCCAGTGGGACGCCAGGGACCCAGGAGCTGCAAAGGGTGCAGGATCCTTCACAGTGAGACACAGAACCGGCTCCTTATCTCCATTCATACACCTGTCTACAGAGGGATGTGGAGGGGAAAAGATGCAGTCACTTTCCAGTTGATGATGCTTGAATCCCAGTGCCAAGAGAGGGAAAGGAGACCACTGCCGTTCAGCTTCAGGTCACAGAGCAGACATAACCAACATGTCTATTCCTGACACTTCAAGCCTCTCCACACTGCAGCTCTTTATCTTTATGGTCCCCGGGCCAGGTGTACAAGGTATTCTGACTAGAGCACTAAAAACACACCTTTGGACAACATGCCCAGAATAAGCCAGAGGTGGAAGAGGGCCCCAGCCCGAGGGCTGACAAAATTACTTTCCTAGTAGAAGTCTCTAAACACAGTAACATTTCAACACTTGGTTTAAAATTTATTTAATACAAACACACAAACAGAGGGGCTGGAGAGGGGGCTCAGCTGTTAGGAGCACTGGCTGCTCTTGCAGAAGACCTGGGTTCAGTTTCCAACATTATATGGCAACTCACAACTGTCTGTAATTCCAGTCCCAGGGGATCCAACACCCTCTTCTGGCCTCCATGGGCACTAGGCACACACATGGTGGACACACACAGAGGCAAAACACCTATACACATAAATTTTAAACAAATCTTTAAAAGCCAACCAAACATCCTTAAGAGTCTCGGACACAGGCGCTCTGCCTCGCTTGTTCCTCTGTCCCTGGTGCAATCTCTCCTTTGCGCTGGGAGGGCACTTTCCAGTGTTGCCTCTGTGCACACACAGATTCCTCATGGGATACAGAAACAAGACTCCTGCTAGTCCTGGATCCACCTCTCCCCCGTTCATCTGCTATTGCTTCGTGTTACACCCAAACATATAAACCCCATAATACACGGTCATAATTACACTATCTCTGCAACTTTCTGTCTTGAGTCCAAGAGAAGAGAGCGAGTGAAAGGTTGCAGTCTGTTCCGTTAGCCCGCTGCACCATGCAGATCTCTTCGTCCTTCCTAAGGCTGTGAGTTGCATGTGGCATCATCTCCATGTGAATATAAGAGACTGGGTTGACTTGCTTTGTTTCATAACTCTGAATATGTTACCCCACCACCACTGTCTCCAGGTCAGATGTTAATTTTCCTGGGATTCCCTCCTACACAATAGATCCCCTTTCTTTACCACAAACCTTGGCATGGATCTTTTGAGTTTGATCTACTTGGCGTTAACTGTATTTCACGATGAATGTTTTTCACTAAATCTGAGGAGTTTCTAGCATTTTCTTCCAGAATTTGTGCTTGTACCTTTATCTCTCTCCCCTCCTTACACTTTTATGAGGCTCTGTTCAGTCTCTTTTTCTCAGTCATCTGAATCATTTAATCTCATAATTTTATCTTTAAATTTGTCAGGTCCAAAGGAAACTCCATTTCCCCAAATTCTAAAAGGCAGAAGGGACAAATGGCTACCTGTGGTGCCTACCAGTACACCAAAGCCCACCTGGCCTCCAGGTTCCCTTACAGTCACACATTTCAGAGTCCATGCTGGCACCCTGGCCCTTCTCACCTCCTCCCCTATCCTAAACTTCTCCAGCTCATGGGCTTCCCTCCCCACAGCTACTCATTCCCCTTATAACCCTGTTATTTCGGCTATGCGCGCGCGTGTGTGTGTGTGTGTGTGTGTGTGTGTGTGTGTGTGTGTGTGTGCGCGCGCGCGTGCGCGCGCATGCTCCCTCTCCTCTTTCTCTACCCCACCTCCATCTCCACTCTGCTCCTGATTCTCTCATGGCCAGGTCCAGTCTACAACTTTCTGTCTCTGCTCTGGACCCTTCCAGATGCCTCTGGCTGTACTCTATCAAATCTATAATAAAAACCTTCCCCTTAAGCATACCGTGGAGTCATCAGTTTACACAAAATTTATAAGAAGTACACTTATTGTTTTTCTTTAGCCAGTTAATATCCACTATTGCAGTCCTCTGGTAGATTTTCATTTTAGTTATTGTGCAACTGTTCAGTTTCCATATAGTTTTTTTTTTCCTGCTTTGCTTGTTTAACTAATTCTATCTTCTTAATGATCCTCTCATTGGGAAAGACACTGCTGCCATACCTTTCTTTAAGCATTATTTCTTGTAAGGATTTAAAATCTTTATGTCAAACATCTGGGCAGCTTCCGTGACCTGCTTCTTTGGATGTCTCACAATTTTGTGTGGCTGCTACTGTGGACACAGAGCCCAGATCCCTTCTCTTCTAGAGCATGCTTTTGTTTGTTTATTCCTCAGTAATGCTGTGGGGCTAGTTTAGTGAATTCTATGGTCTCTACATCTCCCCACCACAGTCAACATAATGTTGCTTCTCAGGAGAATAGCCTTGAGAGCAAAAAACAGCCCCTCTGGGTGACAACAGTTTTATAACTTGCTCTAGATCTCTGCCGTGTGTGTGTGTGTGTGTGTGTGTGTGTGTGTGTGCGCGCGCGCGCGCACGCGCACACACACACGCGTGCACATACTTGGCCTTCCCAGTCCTGTCACCAGATTTCTGGCTTTGGGGAGAGCTCCTGAGCTTTCAGTCTTTACACTCCACTGCTCCTACTTGGCAAAATTTTGTCAGTTCTTTGGAGGTAAAGTCAGGGACGGTGGCTGCTTCTTTCAGAACGACCCCTTCATGACCCACAAAGGGTACTGGGTGAGGCTGTCTTCCTAGCTTCACTTTCCTGAGACAATCTCTGTTCCTTAAGCTGCTATGGTAAAAAGTGACAAGGGGCCAGGACTCCCAGTCTGGAGTAGAGCTCTGACCCCACAAGTAGGGATGAGACATGCTCTCCTAGAACTCAGCCTCCACCTACTACCTGGGGGTTGGCAGGAGGAAGGGGTGAGCCATGGCCCCAGTGCTGCAGCCTCTGCTGCTGTCCCTACTGACACTTAGGAGATTTCCAAACACATGTCTCCTCATTTGCTGTTTGCCTTTAGGACACTTTCCAGAAAATGTAACTGGGTGCCTTCTTAAAATAATTTCTGAAGCAGGACAGAAAGGTGGAGACAACTAAAGGGCACAGCAAGGAAAAGAGCTCCTGATTCCCTTGGATCTGGTTCAGATCTCTCACTGGTTGACAGTCGAGAATTTTGACACAGCTGAGCAAACCACTCAAGACCTCATGCACAGAACTACATTCCCGTTTCTGAGAAACATCTCAAGTGAGACTATTACAGCTGCCAAGGGATGATCAAGATCAAAACGCAGATCTTGATCAGGTGAGGTGGCACATGCCTGTATTCCTAGCACTCTGGGAGGTGAAGGCAAGATGGCAAGGATCCCACCATCATCCCGGCCAGCCTCAGCTGTATAGCAAGTTCCAGGCCAGCTGAAGTTCCATGAGATCCTGTCCTACATATCCTAACCCTGATCACCAATGGAAAGTAAAACCCTTTGGTTTTTAATCTTATCGGCACTCCTTTCTCAGGTATAAATCTAGCCCAAGTACCTCACAGACAACCACCTTACAAATTCATTTACAAAAGAAAATTCTTTAAATAAGAGAGATAAATACCAGACCAGCCAAGGTCCTGGCTCCATCTGAATAAATTCTCTGGGCAGAACTCCTCAGGCCACAGAGATCCAACAGCAGAGATCCTGTGACGTGTCCTGCTGGTGGGGACAATATTAATGATTTCCTAGTATCCATTGAGGAGTGGATCCACAGACCTCTCACTTCTTACATTCTAGGATGGACCCCAGTTAAAGCTACTTATTCTGAATTTCTTAATTGCTAATCTGCAAAATTCCTTTCATCCTAACGTGCCATGTTAAGGAGCCATGCAAAAGAAGTTCCCATTAACCGTTAACATCTTTACACTCTATGAGGAGGACTTCCTCCCATGACAGGAACTAAGAAACCATGATTTTAGTTTTGATTTCGTTGTTTTAAAAATAGCCACTCAGACACAAATTCTTCTTCGCAAGAAGTCGTCCTGTGAAGTGTGCGGATAAGCTAGATAAGCAAACGAGAGTGCACATCCCTCACAAGTAAAGGCCCTCAAGGAGCTCCCACACAAAGGGGCTCATTTCAACTGGGGCCACTCCCTGAGGAAGTCAGAAAGGGTCTAGTCTTTCTCAAATGTATTTGAAAAAAATAAGTAGATTAAATATATATATATAAGTAGATTAAATATATATATAAAATATATATTAAATATATAATTTATATATATAAATAAAATATATATTTATATATAAATATATATAAATATAATAATATATATTTATATATATTAAGTATATAAATAAGTAGATAAAAATAAGTAGATTAAAAATGAGCAATTTAAGTAGACAAACCTCAGAGAGGAAGCCACCAGCACTTTCTTAGAAGCTTACTAAGTATTGACAGGTCCCTGGGGGCAGTACCTGGTATTATTTAAGAGAGAGCTGTGAATGTGAAGCTATCTACCAACCACATCTCCCTGATGGGCAGTTGGTGGACAGGTAGAGGGAATTCTGAGGCTGAAACTCTAGGGGAAAGCCATGTCTACAACACCAGACAGATACATTGGGAACTGGCCCTGATGCAGGAAATGCAAAGCTGGACTGGATCATGATGCCCCTCCAGCCCCCAATTCTTCCTCTATAAAAGAGGAATCATCAATAACATGCAAAGTCAATACTTGGCAAATACGGCTCCTATTCTTCTACACAGAGGCCCTGTTTCCCACAGGAGTGCCTCCAGGTATGGCTGGCTAATTCTGGAAGGGCCCGGCTCATCCAAGGTCTATGTTCTTTGCACAGACCCCATGGATAGCCATTCCAGGGTCAGCTTTTGCCTGTACTTCCCCTGTGACTTAACTGTGCCCACTTGCATGATTAGACAACACTAAGTCATCTTTGAAAGCCCAGAGTCTCCAGATTCCCACTTTCGTAACCCTTATCGATCTCCTCCCAGCCAGCTGACGGGACAAACTCCATGAGTAAAATATAACTGACGAATGCCTAATGCTCTGGCCCTCCAAGGGACAACATATTAGTAGAGCCACTCCTTCAGGCATGAGAGATGTTTCAAAGGGAACCATCTGACAGCTGCTTCCAGCCAGCTTGATCCAATATGGTTGGCACTCTAGGGGCTGGGGAGATGGATCAGTCAGCAGAACACTTGTTGCATAAACATGAGGATTTTGGCACACACTTGTAATTCCCATGCTGGGGAGGCAAAGGCAGGAGGAAGCCTGGATTCACAGGCCATCCGGTCCATCTGAATTTGCAAGCACCAGTTTCAGGGAGAGACCCTCTCTCAAATAAGGTGGGGGCTGGAGAGACGGCTCAGCACTCACTGCTCTTACAGAGGACCCAGATTCAGCTGCCAGTATCTATGGTGGCTCACAAACATCTGTAATTCCAGTTCTGGAGGATCCTGCCTCTTTTGACCTTCACAGTCTCATGTACACACACGTTACATACACCCAGGCACACACATACACACCTACCTACACCTAAAATAAGTTTAAAGACATAAGGTAGAAAGTGACTGAGGAATGTATCTAACATCGACCTCTGACCCTGTGTGCACAATCTAAGTACACAAATGCATGTATATACACTAAATTAAATAAGTAAAGGAATAAATAAGAGAAAACCACACGTTCTAGTTTGCTTTTCCTGTTTCATGATAAACATGACCAAAAGTAACTTGGAGAGGAAAGGTTGATTTGGCTTACACCTCCCGGTCACAGTCTATCACTGAGGAAGTCAGGACAGGACTTGGAGGCAGTAACTGAAGCAGAGACCATGGAGTTTTGAAAGCTTCTTACTAGCTTGCTCAGCTTGCTTTTTTATACAGCCCAGGCCCATCTGCCCAGGCTGGGTCCCCACAGTGATCATCAAGACAATTCTTACAGACATGCTCACAGGCTAATCTGATGGAAGAAATTTTTAATTGAGGTTTCTTCTTTCTAGGCGGCTCTAGTTTGCATCAAATCAACAAGTCTACCATATTAGAAAACAATATATTAGACCTCTTTTCTTATCTTAAGGACTAATTTGAAAAAGAAAAAAACAAGACTTCTAACAGTTAAAATAAGAGTACAGCTTGGCGATGGTGGTGCACACCTCTAACCCCAGCACTCAAGAGGCAGAGGCAGGTGGATCTCTGTGAGTTTGAGGCCAGCCTGGTCTACAAAGTGAGTTCCTGGACAGCCAGAGTTGCAACAGAGAAACCCTGACTCAAAAAAAACAAACAAACACAAACAATACAGATCCCATTCTGCCCATGACTCGTGTTCCTCAGCCTATTCCCCAGGACACTGTTGTCTCTTTGAGATGTGCAGGCATGCACCTGGCTTGCTGATCTTTTCCATTTTCAACCCCATTCATCAGACAGGCCCTCTCGCCTCACTAGCTACTCACTAGCTACTCACTAGTTATCAACTTTTAGTATTCTTGTCAACTGAAATGCACTGGTGCTTTCTGGCTGTGGGGCGGAGAATCTAAGCCTTCCAGATAGGTGTGTGTGAATGCTTTAAAGAGAATAGGGATAAGGACAGACTGTGCCCATCTCACCCTGCACTAGGTCCCAGTTGGGTGCTCATGAGGTTGTCCTGACTTGGGTGTCACCATGCTACCAGGTCAGTGGGCAGCCCAGTACAGGAAGCAGATGCTGAAGATAGAAACCTTACCCCAAACTGAAAAGCATGCCACCTGACTACATTACAATCCACAATGTCAAAATCCTTGCAAAGGCGAAAAGCTCATGCCCCAGTCCCAGCCCCAGCCCCATTTCCTTTTAGGAAATACAGGTGAGTTTTCATTAACTGGATCTTAGCTGCAACTGGCTACTGATGGAACCTACTATTCCTACAATCAGCCTGTCTGACCCAGTTTGAGTTTTCATCATTTTTTCCCATCAAAGGAAGAAATATAACCTCATTTTCTATCCCAGCGTGACATTTTAATTTAAGAGGCTACCAGTAGAATGCTATTTCCTTTGGAGCATGCTTTGTTTTGTAAGCACAAAACATCCACACATTGCAAAATACTAATTTTGGAAAACAAACAAAACATCTCCTGACACTCAAAGGGTGCACTGCTTAAGCCCTCACTATTATTTGGGCAGATCAGGCACAAGCTCTACCTGTCCCCTCCCTGTGGCCACTGACAAAGAAGGCAGCTGCTGTTCTAGATTCTACATTCTGAGTGCTCAAAGGCCCTGCAGTCACAAGTGTGTGGCAATTCTAGGGCAAGGAGATGTTGAGTCCTATTTCCACATAGGACAAAGGGAAGAAGGGACCCCATGAGGATAACAAAATGTCAGGACTGACAGACCACAGATATCTCTGTGGTACCTCGTGTATTAACTGTAAGCTTCACCTCTGTAACCACAGCAACACAGGTGCAGGGCCTGGGGTCAGGACACTACCTGATCAGCTTCATCGTCATCTAGCTGCCTTTACCAGAGCCATGTACTATTTGTGAGGCCACCTTCTCCTCTGATTCCCTTGTAATAAGCAGCAGGGTCAGAAAAGGGAAATCAGCAGAGAAAATCAGCTCTTCAGGTAGAGATTCCAGCTTCCTGGGAGTGTGCACACTGCTCCTGTGTTCAGCCTGCTCCAGCTCTACTCTCCAGCTCAGGGGATGGTACCACAGTTTTCTAGGAAAGCACACCAAAAATGTGGAGACTCTCTTCCTGTACCACACCCCTCCCCACACCCAACAACAACAACCTGGCAGTCCATACAGGACCAGGAGCCCTTCTCTCCTGGCCATGGGTCACACCTTGGTCCCAACCATCACATATGAAGAGGTTTACAAGGAATTCTGTATAAGCTCCATCATCCTGCACCTTTGCACACTAGCCCCCCCAACCATGGGGGTATACAAAGACATTATTTACATATGGAAGAGAGGACGGACAGTCAGAATTTTGTGGCTGTGTAAGGCAGGATGTATAATATACATGAAATTCCATGCCATGCAAAGACAAAACTTACTACTTTAAGATGCCACCACCCCATCTCTCTCCTAGTAATACATTATACCTTCACCCACTGGTGCAATTGTGGCACAAATGTAATGGCGGTAACTAAACACTTTCTGATTAGATCTAAGACTACTCCATAAGTTGGAATGAAGACCTGCAATTGCTAAAGGGGCCAAGAACCTGGGACTAAATAGGTCATAAGTACTAGGGGAGAACCAAATACTATTATTTTGCTTATGGACATAGTATTAAAACAACTCCCTGTAACTTATCACTATACCCATTGAACAGAGCATCTCTCAAGCCTTATTAAAGAAGTTCCTCCTTGCAGTAGATGGCAATTAACGTAGAGAGTAAGAGACTGTGGTGTGTGCAGCCCTAAATTAGACACATATCATGCCCCTCTGCCAAGGTTGGAGGCTTTCATCTTCATGGAAGAAGGGACAGAAAAAAATTAAAAGCCAGAGGTGGTGGATAACATCAAGGAAACAGTACTTTTCAGACAATATAGGCAGCCGTGAGCCATGACATGGGTGCTAGGAACTTAACTTAGGAACTATGGAAGAGCAGCAAGTGTTTTCAACCACCCAGTGTCTCTGACATTTATTTTAAAATAACACAGCTCTGAAATCAACTAGCTTTCTTCTTAGGGTGAGGATGGTAAGCCATGTTTGATCTCCCTCACTCTAGTACATTACTATCCTTGACCTTCTGGGAATCAAAGGACACCGGTGGACCAGCATTTGCTTTTGGACTTGCTCTTGCTGGCCTCCTGCCACTGCCTGACATCAGTACTGCAATCCTCTGTCAATAAGGCAGGTCATGGCAGGCAAACTCCCCCAGTCAGCTCCCTTCAGGAGGAGGCTGACATAAGCAGAGCGGCCAGACATCTGAGAACCGGTGTCTGCGAACCTTCTCTGCTCTGCCTTACGCCGTCAGCCTTCCAGGAATTCTAACCACCTTCTGACGCAACTTCCTACAGAAATCCACACATGCTGAAGAGCCCTTTGAACTGAACCTACTTCTCCACTTCAGGTAACAGGCCCTCTGGGTAATTCCAAGGTGTTCCTGTACAGTCCCAGGGGAAAGTCGGTGGCTTTCACACCTTTGTGAAGCCATCCAGATGTGTCACTGCAACCCCAATGAGGAAATATGAAATCTGAAATGCTTCAGACTCCAGCCAGTCAAGTCTACACTCGAAGATAACAGACTCCAAAATGTGAACGTTCCGAGCATTTCAGGAGTGGTCAACCTATACCCAGACTGATGAGAGAGTTGGAGAAGGTATCTTCTAGACTATCACGAAGAGCCAGCAAGTCAAGTGAGTCAGGTATACAGTGCGGAGCTGTTAAGCAAAAGACAGGACACACAGCCTAACTCCAGTGCGGCGGAGGTGCACCCAAGGGAAGGGCAGTGAGGTCACTGCCGGGAAAGCTGCCTACAAGATGCGGATGAGCAGTGGGGCCCAGGGCAGGCAGGGGCTGGAGGCCAGTGGGGAGCATCCTGAAGCCCCAGAGTCTGTTGCTGAAGAGGGGTAGTATAACTTATTTACTTGAGGCAGGGTCTCTCTATTTAACCCTGGCTGGCCCCAAACTTTGTCAACCTCCTGACTCCATTCCAACACACCCAGTCCATACATCTGTCCACCACATGTAGCCATACATCTGTCCACCACACACAGTTCATACATCTACCTACCATACCTGGTCCATACATCCGTCCACCACACCCATGAATCTGTTGTAACTCCGTGTATGTATTCAGGTCACTTCATATAGAGTCTTGTGTCGCTGAATCTTTACACAGAAAACTACTACTGATATGTAAAAGCCACATCAACTGTAAATTGACTGCAGTCCCTTAAAGACACTGGAACCCTCGAGGGCCCATGAAGTTAACCACATGCTACGGGCAATCAGACTGTAAGAACACAGATGAAGGAGAGTTCCATCTGTTAGGAGTGGCACGTGGCACACATGGCAAGTGACTCGGCTGGCACTGACAGAGCAAATGCATCCAGGCTCTGGAGAGGGCATAGTTTCATATCACCTGATTATGACATGTCACTCAGAGGTTACACCAGGTCCACAGTATCCTTCTACCCTCCTGTTTCATTTCTTGGCCAATCTGTACAGGACAGCTTGCCACCAGGGACACTGGGAGGCACCCTGGACCTTGAAGTGTTTGTACTACACACAGAAAGATTCTACAAATGCTCCAGTTGATTGTTTTGTTTGAGTGACACCTTCAAAGAGTGCTGAACTTATAGCATACCTGTTACCTAGGCATGATTTACTCTCTGGGTCTCAGCTTCTTCACTTGCATGTGAGAAGGTGTGGCTGCTTGGCAGCTGGCTCCCCGCACAGCAGCTTGGCCAGCATGCAAGTGTGGAGCACTGGGCATTTCCTTTCTGAACTTGGAAAGGTCCAAGGGGTGATGCGGTCCCTGCCCAATGCTCGTCCCTCTCCAGGCCAGTACAAGGTGGGTAGAGAATCTGGGAATCTGATTCAATCGTGCAAGGACAGCAGACACTAACAAGGCAAACTGGTCATGATTTCCTGTTCTGGAGACCCAAGAGATTGGCGACGGAGGCCTGTGCCTGGCAAAGGCTGCCAACAGGAAAGAAGGATCAAGAAAGCAAATGGATAGCAGCTGACTAGCCACTTCAGTTCTATGGTCCAGACGGGCCGCCAATGCCTGGGACTGCATGAGAGGGTAGAGACCCAAAGAAGAGTAAAACTCAGGCCCTGCCTAAAGTCTCTAGCACTGAATGCAGGGCCACAGTTAGTAATGATGATCCTAAGAGGGTAAAATCACCACAGTCCTTTCTACACCAAAAAGCACTACCCGGTGCCATGAGCACATTTGATAGCAACTCTGAACATGCCTTCCCTACTCTGCAAAATGCAAATGGATAGGAATGACCTCACCAGGTAGCCCAGGAGTAATAAGCTATCCTTGACAAATGCCAGGCATGGTGAGCCAACTCTGATATGAAGGAAACATGCAAGACTCTGCATGTGTCTTAGACAGAGGATATTCAGACAGGTTCGACCAGGGGTTCTACACAACAGAAGGAAAGGAGGGCTTCAAGTCTCAGCAGACTGAGGCAGCTTGAAGGGGTACAGGAGAGGGGACTTGCCCAATAAGGAAGCCCCACAACTTCAGGAGGTAGAAAGTGGCATTGGGTAGCACCCCCTGAAGCCAACTTCCTTCCCCCACTAAGACAGCTTCTACAGCTTGAAACCACAGCATCCTAAGAAAGGCTTTGGGGGAAGTCACATCCTAAGTATACAGGGGACAGCTTTAGACACTGGTAGAGCCCAAGGGAGAGATGCTGAGGGAGGAGCTGGTGCTGGGGCACAGAGGGCTCCAGAGATCACCACATGGGAACTCACTCCATGTTAGACAACCAGGAACAAGGGAAATGGCTGGCTCAGCTTTGCTCCTAAGAGACTCCCTTATCTTATCCAGGAGGGGAACAGATCTGTTGTTATCCCCAATGCCCCAAATGCCATTTGCAAGTGTTATTGTTCTAGAGAAGCTGATAAATATCATATAATCAACCGGGGACTCTTTCCACATTGTGCTGTGTAGCCGGCCCATCTGTGTGGCAGACACTGTGGTCTAACAGTGACTGTGCTCCTGACGAGCCTGGGAAGATTCTGATGCAGATCACACTGTTGACTCATGAACAGCTGGGTCACACTTCTGGTTCTATAGCTGAGACAAGCCAGTTCAAGCCAGTGACCCTCATGGACAGATGCTGTTGACCAGACCACTTAACTCGGAGACCCCATAATGACAGCTGGCATAGAACAATTATGACAAAGTAACCTCGCTCCTGGTTTTTCCAGGTCACAAATGAGGTCCCCTGATACATCTCAGGAGGCACACACACAGGAGAGGCCTCTGCAGGAGCAAGACCAACTCCTACCCCAAGCACTGCTTCCTGCCAGAAGTACTAGCCCGGTTGCCAGACTGCGGCAGAAATGCGAAAATACTGTGATTGTGGCACGGGACGGGAAGCAGCTCGATGCTTAAGGAAAAGAACCCTGAGAGCCTCAACAAAGGCCTTAAGGACTCAGTCTCAGGAGTGCAAATGCACTCATACACTCCTCCTTCTGATTCAAAGGACTCTTTTTGTTCCGTTGAAGTTTTAGGCTATTGATCTGCTTTTTAAAATTTTTTTATTACACTTTGTTTATATTTGTGTGTATACACAGGCACATCACATGTGAGAATCAGAAGACAGCATGAGGAAATCAGTTCTCTCCCACTGTGTGTGGGTACCAGGGGTTAAACTCAGGTCATTAAGCATGGCAGCAAGAATCTTTACCCACCGAACCATCTCTCCAGCCCCAGTTAATTGATTTCTAAAATCTGATCTTCTTACTAAGATATATCCTTTTTATCCCCTTCATGGGCTAGATTTAGAAAATCAAGAATTCCCTGGGTTCAGCTCCGCAGTCTCCATTGAACAAGCCCTCTGGTGACTCAAGTAGAAAAGCTGTCCGTGGCCCACTGTCTTAGATGACGTCTAAAGCTTGATACAATTGTTTCCTACTAAATTGTAACAACCCATGGAAAACATTCCATGCTCTGGCAGAACTAATATTGTGACAATTTTTAAACTACCAAAATTAACATACAGAATTAATGCAATCCCTATCAAATTTCCCATATTATATTTCACAGGTTTAGGGAAAAAAACACAATAATTTATATGGAACCATAAAAGAAATAGACAGCCAAAGCAACTCTAAGGAGTAAGAGCATTGTTGGAATACCCAACTTCAAACTATCGTGCTACAGTCATGAGGACAGCCCAGTCATAAAAACAGGCAGGAGGCCGCTGGAGTCACATAGAGGAACTGGGTAAAACGGCAAACTGTGCCCACTTAATGTCTGACAAAGGAGGCAAAAATACACATTGGGGGAAAAAAAACAAAAACCTATTCAAACAAATAGTGTTGGCAAAACTGGGTTTCCACCTGCAGAAGGTGAAATTAGATTACCTTTGACCTTGTACAAAAGTCAATTAAAATGGATCAAGGACCTTAATTTAAAACACTGACAACTTCTAGAAGAAAACCTAGGAGATACCCTTGGGGATACTGAGACAGGCAAGAACCCTTCCAGTAGGACACCAACTGCACCAGCATCAACATTATCAACAGGTGACACAGCATGAAAGTATTTCTGTGCAATAAAGGAAACAATCAGCAGGAAAAAAAAAAATACACAAGCCAGGCAGTGGTGGCGCACACCTTTAGTCTCAGCACCTGGGAGGCAGAAGCAGGTGGATCTCTGAGTTCGAGGCCAGCCTGGTCTACAGATGAGTTCCAGGACAGGCAGAGTTGCTACAAACAATGTAGAAACCCTGTCTCAAAAAACAAAACAAAACAAAACAAACAAACAAAAAGACAATCTACAGAGTGGGAGAAAATCCTTACCAGCTGTACTGCAGACAAGTTGCTGGCACTCAGAATTTACAAACTGCAGAAATTAAGTACCAAGGAAATAAATGTCAGTCAACAAATGGGCGAATAACCTGGACAGACAGTTTTCAAAATCAAAAGAAACACAAATGGCCAATAACTTTTTAGAATGTTCAATAACCCTAGCCATCAGAGAAACACAAATTAAAGCTACTTGAGCTAACACCTCACTCCAGTCAGAATGGCTATCATCAACAAATCTGACAGCAGATGTTGGAGAGGGTGTGCAGAGAGGAACCCTCATTCACTGTTGCTGGGGGTGAAAATATAGCCACTGTGGAAATCATTTTTGAGAAATCCTCAACAAATTAAAAATAGAACTACCATATGATGTCGATATTTCACTCCTGGGCACACACCCAGAGAACTTCATGGAGCCCTAGAGTATTTGTATGCCCGTGTTTATTGCTGCCTTATTCACTGTAACAAAAAAGAAAAAAAAAATCAACTTGGTTGCCTATCAATAGATTTTAAAAAATTGGTGAATATATACATAAAATGGAATAGTATTCAACTCTAAAGAAAGTGTAATTACATTTGTAGGAAACAGGAGGGGTTAGAATGCATAATATTAAAGAGGACCAAGAACAAATGGCAGTAGGTCATGAGAGAGGACTGATCGCAGGTAATGAACGTGAGTTATGAAAGAGGACGGAAAATAAATTGTTTTTCTAATTCTAACTCTGTGGTGACTTCTTCCATTTTTAAAGGTGAGTAAGTACATAAAAATATATTCCATAGTGAAAGTATAAAATCCAATGTGGAGTCCACAGCTTCTGGTCCAAGTGGCTCCTCCTATATGGTTCGTTGATATGTATAGTCTTGGGTCTGGAAATTTTAGTGTGTGATGTTTGTTTATTTACTTGCAATGGCTTTTTTATGGTAAAGTTAAAAATATTTTTTTTACAATCTCTTTTTTTGTTTCATTTTTGTTTGATTTTGAGACAGGGTTTCTTTGTTGTAACTCTGGCTGTTACAACACTCTGTAGACCAGGCTGGCCTCAAACAGAGATCCACCTGCCTCTGCCTCCTAAGTGCTGGGGTTAAAGGCGTGTGCCACCCTGCCCAGCTTACAATTTCTTTTTTAAAAATGGATATTTCTCTTTCCTAAAAACTGGAACACATCACCACAGCATAGAGTCACAGATGTAGGCGACATTGGCGTTCCATGATGAGAACACGGACAGATGGGGCTACACTTGTCTACTCCATCCCTTAGCCTCCCCTCCTCACGTCCCCCAGTTGAAGCCAATCACCGCTTCTCAGCCACACAAGTAGCCACCAAAAGGGCCCAGGAGACCACAGTTTGTTGTAAAGTGGGGAAGATGAGTTCTGACACTGACCTTGGGTTCCTCAGTGGCTGGGAAATGGGGGTTTGGTCTGCCCCTCCCAAGCTAGATGCTGAATACGGCACGCCTCTGACAGAAGGTCTCTTAGCTGGGCTGTCGAGCAGGCTGGGGCTCATGAACTCCCTCAACACCCTGGACGAGTGACCTCGTCCCCACATGAGAAGACAAGCCATCGAGGGACAGAACGTAACCAAAACTCCGAGAATGGAAACTCAGGAACTCGAGGCCTCCCTCAAGCAGGAGCGCTCTTCTCTGTGGCCACCTCTCTTGCTCCGGACAACCCCGTCACCAGGTACAATATGTGCAGAGGCCTGCTTGGGGCTGTCCTCCTGGGGGGAGGGAGCTTCAACACAGTTTGGCTGAGACAGCAGAAGAGAATGGAAACACCCGCAAATTAAAAACGTATGCTCTGTTTTAGCTTTAAACACACGTCCCTCTAACATGAAGTTTCAAAATAGCATCTCCTGTTTTAGGGAACTCCAATCAGCTCTGAAACTGGCCACTAAGCAGACCTAGGTTTGGAGCATGTAGGTCTTCACAGAGGACGGGGCCTGGGGTGAGGCATGGCCCCACTCCCACTCCAGGCTTGAGACTAAGGCACTGGCCCCAAGTCCCCGACTAAAAGGCTGTGCTCTTGTCATGTGCGTCACCTCGTATTAGGCGCATGGAAACTGGCTACCTGTGGTTCAGTCCTGCTACTGACATCTAGACAAGCCCTCTGGCTGCTGCTCCTTGGTTTCCCACTGTGAAATGGGCACCTAGAAGCATCTATATCATGAGGTAGGTAGTTGCAAGAACTAGACAGGTTAATCCCTATAATGTACTGGGCACAAGGTAATGTAGAATTGCTCTGTAGGTGCTTGCTGTGCTCCTTACTGCTGCATCTGATAAACCCAAGACCTCTGTGGCTCTCTATTCATTAGAAAACAAGGGCTCTGAAAGCAGGCAGCACCAGAGACAGGAAGCGCCTCTGAGCAGCCAGAGAACAGGAAAACCTGACAACAGGAAACAAGGCCTGCTCCAAGAACCACTGTCCTCAGAGACCAGGGAGGAGTGGGTTGGGGACTTGAGGATTTCTGGGAGGCACAGCACTCTTAACCATTCTTAGGTGATGGGATACTGACCCATCAAGGAGAGGTCTCCAAGAATCCCACCTCCATTTCTCTTCAGTAGGGCTCCTTCCTTACCACCCAGTGCTGGGTCACAGTGCTTATACCCAAGGGCTTCCCTGAATCTACCTCTAAACAGGAAAGGGGACAGGAGAGGAGATTCTTCCTAGACCTAGCAGGAGAGTGCCTACCCCCCCAGGAGCTCCTGGGCTCAGACAGCCACTGGGTATTAGTTTAACACACATGCAAAACCTTTGCCCTGGTGATACCTAGCCCCAAACCAGGAATGGCCTAACACTAAATTAGCAAAATTAAAATCCTAGGGGATATTGAATCTCATCTCTTAAAGTTTCTACAGTTTGGTTCTTTGGTATATTTTTAAAGTTCAGTTTTCAAATTTATTTATTTATTTACTCGGTATGTTTGCGTGTGTGTGTGTGTGTGTGTGTGTGTGTGTGTGTGTGTGTGTCTGCTTGTGCACATGCTGTGGTACGTGTGTAGAGGTCAAAGGACAACTTAAGGTAGTTAGTTCTCTTTCCCACCATGAGGAGTCCAGGAGACAGAAGTCCCTCAGGCTTGGTGGCAGAGGCCTTCCCCCACTGAGCCATCTCACTGGTGCTTACATATTTTTTAATCTGTGTGTGTTTTTTTTCTTTAAATTTGTGTGTGTTACTTGCTAACTTACACAATATTTTTTTTTTTTAATATTTGAGATTTATCTTTTTTTAAGGCGGCAATTCTGATACATTTTACTCGGGAGAAAAGTATGGGCAAACTCTGGCCATGAAGACTCATTAGGAACAAATCCAAGCAGAGTTGATTTTAGTAGGCCTGCCCGCACATCTGAATTACCCATAGGAGAATTAAACATCTGTAGACAGCCTTAGTAAACAAACTAAATCATTGTAACTACCACACTGCTATTTGGGACATCCAGCATCCCATGAAGGCTTGTCCTCTCTTTCATGAAGGTATTGCTCCCCTCCTCCATGGTCTCAGGTGAAAGAAGCTGGGGGTGGGCTGCTGGTCCCTAACCCTGCCCACGCTGCCCCACAGTCACAGTCTACTAGGGTAACTAGGACCATTTTCATCAGCTGACACCTAAAGTAGAAAAGCAACATTCACTTGTAAAAAAAAGTGCAACGTAAGTTCCACCTGTAACTTTAACTAGCTTGAATTTAGTCTGACTCCTTTTTCATGGCCCATGATTTTGCCCACAGCCTATGCTCCCTCTGCTAACCACAGCTGACATCTGGGAAGCCAGGTTACTCAGGCACTTGGGACATTGAGCATGGGTTTTAGAGGGCCCTCTTGCCTCATCGATCCTAGGCTAACGTCCAAGCTGAGGTCACCCCCATGGCTCTCAGCACAAGTAGGAGGTGGCACAAAGTGGGCCCCCAGGATGGACTTTCTAGCCCACCTACCTTTCCCTACCCTAAGTGTCACCTCCATAGATTGCTTCTTAAAGGCTCTCGAAGGCCCACACACTCCCAGCCTCGTTTCCGGCTGTCTCCACTGCCTGCAATGCTGACTCTTATCTCTTAGACTGTTCCTACTCATGCTTCACAGCCAAAGTTAAACAATGAGTTCTCTACAGGAAGGCATTAACACCCTCTGCTCTTTGTGACATATGGATAAAACCTCTAATGCTCTATATAAATCCTCATCTCCCTAGTAAATCATTGCCACCATTAGCCCTTCACTACTGAACACAAAACTAAACTACAGAGGAACCCGAGATAAGCATCTTTTTAATTATTACATTTTGTATCACCAGTGCCCCAGAAAAATTTGATTTGGTGTATAAGCAAAATTATCATACATGCATCTGTGATCCCAGTCACTCAGAAGGCTGAAGCAGGAGAAAGGTAAGTTCAAGGTCAGTCTAGGCAACTTAGTGAGACTCTATCTCAAGATAAAAAGTAGGTGCTCAAGAGATAGGTCAGTGATTAAGAGCACTGGCTGCTCTTCTAGGGAACTCAGGCTCAATTTCCAGCACCCACATGGTAGCCCACAACCATCAGCAACTTCAGTTCCAAGGGATCCAAAACACTCTTCTGGCCTCCACTGGCACCAGGCACGCACATGGTACCTAGGCATACGTGCATCTTTAAAAACTAATCATAAAAACAAAGTCAAAACAGGAGGGGGAGATACAGTTAAATGGTAGAGCACGTGTCTAGCATGCAGTCCTTTGGTTTGATCTCAAGTATCATTAAAAAAATTTTTTAATCATTTTACGATGAAATAGTGCTATGGTTAGTCTTAGTTGTCAACCTGATGTACCTGGGAAGAAAAAACTCCAATGAAAGAATTGTTCCTGTTAGATTTAGCCTGTGGGGTGTCTGTGGGACATTTTCTTGGTTGCTAATTGATGTGGGAGGGCCCCGCCCACTGTGGGTGGTATCATCCCTAAGCAAGTGGGTCTGGCCTACATAAGAAAGATAGCTGAACACAGCCTAGAAGCAAATCAATAACCCATGTTCCTCCACTGTTTGTGCCTCGATCTCCTGCTTGACTTCCCTGAAAACACACTGTAGCCTGTAAGATAAAATAGACTTTTCCTCCCCAAGTTGCTTTTGGTAATGGTTTTTATCACAAAACACAAACTATAATAGTGTTGTAACTATAAACCTTTTCCTATACCTTGCTTAGGCTGGTGCTATCAGCAACAGAAAGGCCGAAGGACATCAGGGGTAATGTCAGCCTGGCTGAAATGGGGTTTGTAGCTTCGAGGACACCATGGTACACCATGGGGCCAGAGCAGAATCAGATGCTTGTGTGGGTCTTTTCTGTCACTCACCAAGCCGACCTGGGCAGGTCATTCATAGCTCTGGCACTCAACCTGGTGATGTGCTTGGGTCATGTGGTACCAGCTAGAGCTCAACTCACCAAAGGTGCTTCAAAACACAGGCGAGAAGGAATTTCCAAGACACAGGAATTTCCATGAAGAAACACAGTATAACACAGACACCAGGCTTCCAATCACAACAACTTAGAGGACACACTTTTGTGTCTGAATTCTGCTTCAAAATAGTAAGTTAAATTTAGTTGGGGAAAAAAAAAAAAAACAAAAACAAAAAAAAGCCTACCAGTGGGCCTCGGCACTTAAAGAGCTGAAGGCATCACTCACTTGGTGCACCATGGCCTCCAGAGCAGGCACCTACAATGCGCCCATCTCCCTGACACTTTTCTACATTGCTGTGGCAAACAGACAGGAGGCCCTCAACAAGAGAGACACCCTGCACCTAGACCAGAGCCAGCTCTGACCCCGCAAAGCTTGGAGACTTGGGCCAGGCCTTACCCTTCCTAGGTCTTAGTTCCCTCTTCTGAAATGGGAGCAGCTCTGAGCACTTCTCATCATTTCCCTCTTTCTGTGGACGGCCTGTGCTGAGCACCCATGGAGGCTGTCACACTCCACCATGAGGCCGAGTTGAGGCTGCAGGAGGTGCCACAAGCTTTGGGTGTGGCATCTCCCTCAAGAAGCCATCATCCTTTCTGGAGTAAAAGCTACATACAGGAGAGGACACTTCCTCAGCAGGGATGGCCGGCACAGCTTGGCTCCTTGGTGTACCTGGTACAGGGTACCACCCTCTGTGGTGGGTTGGTTTTCCACAGAGGAACAGACCTCCATGGAAGTTGGACGGTATCTCCTTCTCCTACCAGCTACATGGGCTGCTGGGGTGGGGCCTGCTCAAAGACAGGAGAGATTCCCGCCCACAGGGTCAGGTCTGCAAGTGTTGCTCACACTACTGACCTTTCTATTCTAGACACACTTCATGGAGACTGCTAGGCATGCTGGGAAGAAGCCCAGCTGTGTACCTTGAACTCTGCTGTCACCATGGTCTCCCAGGTCTCTGCAAGTGGACGACACTGCTGCTCCAGGAGTTACAGAAACAGGCCTTGCTGTGGAGAGACCACAAGATGGAAACACAAGAGATGGAAGGGTGCCCTGTCAGTGGCCCACAGCCCAGTCAAAACTCTTGTTCCCTTGCATTCCTTGTAGGGCACTAACCAAGGCACAAGGGCAGGCAGTCCTCCAACATGGTCCCAGCACTAACACAGCCACAGTATCTCTCCAGGGCCTCTAAAGGCCATCCATGCCCACTCATTAGGTTAGCCCACACCCTGGCCTGGAAACTCAGGTCTACGGTCCTGGACCTCATGGTGCTATCTGTGACGTCAGTCTCATCAGGGCGTTGTGGACAGTGATGGAGTTCAGGATTAGGGCAAGTCCACCAGTGAAGTCAACAATATCCTGGAGGTCTTCAACAGTCAAAGGATATCAAAGAAAGGAACTGAACCATGCATTTCAAGTCGGCTCAGGCCACTCAGCAGACAAACATCAATTTTCTGTGCCCAGGTCCTGACTATTCTGAAGCAGCAGCCAATGAGAAGCCAGAACTTCTGTTTAATAGCAGCTTGCATCCATCCGCCAGGGTTTTAAATTCTCCATGTCTCAAAAATATCTCACATGGGGAGGTACCATAGAAACCACAGGTGTGACTCTAAAAAACCACACTCCCGTCTGTTACTTATTTTAATTCTGCGTTTTCATATGATTGAGACTGCCAAATTTAAATAGCAAGTTTTCTCACAACATATATATTCTTTTTAACACTGCAGGGCTAACCCTTCTCTTTCCTGGCATGGAATGAAGGAAAACAATTAAGCAGTATTTCTCAAAGAATTTGGGTAAAGATGTCACTCATGGTGGCCATCCACAGTGGACCCATAGAAACACGCACACATATTCACAAGCACATGAGCGTACACACACACACACACACACACACAGAGATGTAGTCCCTTGCTGGTTGGTGGTGTTACATGCCTTTAATCCCAGCACTTGGGAGGCAGAAAAAGATGGATCTCTGTGAGTTGGAGACCAGCCTGGTCTACAGAGTGAGTTCCAGGACAGCCAGAGTTAAACAGAGAAACCCTGTCTCAAAAAAACCAAAACAGCAACAAAAAAGATATAGTGCCTCTAACAGTCACTGTAAGTTATTTTCATGTAACTTCGAATGGAAAATTTGGCCCAAACCATTCTTGTTTCTGAAACCACAGGTCAGCAAGGCTATAGCAAAAATAGAACCATATGGGTGGTGAAGGCAACTCTATAAAGTGTGGCCTTGAACCACAGGTGGCCAGAGGCGGCACCGAGAGAGACCAGTCTCTCACCACCACTCCTTCCTCTGGCCTGTTCTTGTCCCTTTGGTTTCTGGCTACGAAGAGAAAAGGACCCACCAAACCTCCCTGGGTTGGGCCCAAGTGCAGAGGGAAAGGGAAGGTCACCCTGAGATACAGTCCATGCCCCCCACCTTCTTGGGGCTCAGAACAAAGAGAGCACCCAGTAAGGCAAGGACCAGACACAGCTGCTCCTGTGCTTTCAGTCAACCTCCATAGTCAGCTCTCTGTACCTGGGTCACAGCCCAGATCCTTGAGGACCAAAAGTACTGTGTAGTAGTATATTTGCAATTGAAAAGTTCCATCCTGGAGAGAGGCTCATAACACTCTGGGAAGTGAACCAGTGAGAAATTACAGAAAACTGGAACTTAAAAGGTTCACACAGCCCATTGCCAAGGCTATATAAGAACTAACTTTGCCAGGGAGAGGAGATGCCCCAGCGTACCTCAGAATTACCTGAAAACTCTGCCAGAAGCTCTAGGGATGCTGCTTTGGGGAGTGTGCCACCTTGCCTTTGCATTATTAATTCTCCTGAAAGTAACTCTTTATCCATACTCTTCAAGTAGCCCCAATAGATACACTGTTTCACTGTGCTAGACTTGGGTGGAATCGTCTCTTTGGTCTGTGGTCAGTGCCCTATCTGGAGTGAACAGACATTAATGTCTCGAGAAAAGCCACACAACACGACAGAATGAGCAAAAAAGGAAAAGATAAGGAAAGTCCTCATGGAAGCCAGAATCCTGTATGCTGCAGGCAGTCTAATACTGACCAGCCAGAGGCAGTAATGTCCTATAGCCTTGACTGTCTCCTTTATACATCTAAGACAAACATGAGCTAATAGACAATATTGTTCAGAGAGCTTTTGAAGCCAGGTGTGATGGCACACCTCTAATCCCAGTACTCGGCAGGCAGGGGCAGGTGGGTCTCTGTGAGCTTGAGGCTCTGTGAGCTCCAGGACAGCTGGGGCTATGTTTGAGAGAACCTGTGCTGGGGGGGAGGGTGGTTGAAGCTACTAATTAAGAACGCAGCCTTTGTTACCAAGAAGCAGCAAGGCTCTGTAGGTCCTCTCACCTGCACTAATTCACAGATTAAGGGTCAAATCCCAGCAACTACTTGTAAAATAAAGTTTAGTGGCACACAGACACACCCAGTTGTTTACACATCTTCTATGAGTGTTTATGTGCCACAGTGGACAAACTATGACAAATGAAATGGTGCACAAAGCCTGAAAGATCATCTGGCCTTTTACAGAAACAGTGGACCACCCCATCATTAAATTACAGATCCTCTGTGGTGTGTGTGTGTGTGTGTTGTGTATGTATGTAAGTGTGTGTGTATGTATTCTTGTACATGTATGTGTATGTGTGTACGTGTGTGTTGTGTGTATGTAAGTGTGTGAATGTGTGTATGTGTGTGTGTATGTGTGTGAATGTGTATGTATGTGTGTGTGTGTGTGTGTGTGAATGTGTGTGTGTGTGTGTGTGTGTGTGTGTCCCAGAAATCAGACACCATTCCCCTACAGAGGGAGAACGGCTATGCTGATACCTTAGTCGCCTACTGATATAGATTCTGAACATCTCGACAGTGAGAAGCAACATTACTGGTGTTTAAGTCATATTTGCTATGAAACCACCCCAGGAAACTAAAGCAGGGAACCAGTCAGGAAGAGGCTATGAAGCAATCCCTACACTGCTTGGCACATGGTAGGAACTCAAGAAATCCCACCTAGTAAGGAGAGTCCTGCCACACTCCTTGGACCAACAGTTTCTCTCCAAAGAAGGCTTGTGCTGTATAACAAGCTCTGTGCTCTGCAAACAAAAGCTCCTTCATGTAGCTTGTCTAGCTTGAGCCTTTCTTTAAAAGGAGCGTCTCAAAGCTGCCTAGAGACTCTCAGCTCGTTCCATAGGAACATGATTTTACCACAGTGTCTTAAATGTCCACTACGGCTCATAGATGAGCTGTGCTACAATCACATGAAGCAAACTCTCCTGATCTCCAGCATAACAGCTGTGTCAGGTCCTTCAGTGACCAAGGGGGAAGCTGGACCTGCCGCCCTGGTACAGGGCACCCCCAGGGGGAAAAGGCAAGCTGACAAGTGAAAATGGCACTGACTAGCTTTTGACCCCCAAAACTGCTCTTTTCTTGTGAAGAGCTTCCCTTCTCCCCTAAATCCCTCTTCTGATTCCTTCAGCCTTTACTCTACGTACCCCAACTCTCCATTTTCCTTCTTGAGGAGTGAGTCCACATGTTGAAACCCACTATGTGCAAGAATTCCACTTCCTATGCTGTTCTCAAGCTGCCCCCACCCTGCAGACTCAGCTTCCTCTGGGTTTTTAAGGGTGAGACCTTGTGATCCTGACGGCCTTTCTGCTCTGTCTACTCTGATTTCAGAATCATGACTGTGCTACCCCAGGGATCCTGCCACCCCGACTCTAACCCACTTCCCCAGCCTGAAGTGTGATTTCATATTTGATGGCTGTCCCTCTCGCCGAGTCACAGAAGCCCTCCCCCACAAACAGCCTGGGGTGGAGCTTCAAAACCTCCAGAGAGAAGGTTGTTCCCTTCTTGAAAGCCACCATCCAGGCTGGCCCCTCTGCACCCATTCTCTGGCCTCCTGTCAGGGCGGGGCTCCCTCAGTGGAGATCTTATGCTCGAAGCTGGCTGATGCTCCCAAGGCAGAAAGCTGACAATAGGTACACAGAATGATCTGAGCCATGGCCAAGAGCAAGAGACAGCTTAGTGTTCTCAGTGTCCCCGGTCACTGGCACTGCACGCAGCAGACACAAAGGGCTGGTGCCTAACGGGTGCCAGACCTCCACTTGCTCAGAGTATGTGGTTCCGGATTCTCTCCTACATCCCACATAGGAGCTCAGACACATTCTTATAGGTGCATACATGTAAGCTCCCAGCAGATAGTTATCCATCCTGCTCTCGGGCATAGCTCTAGAATTGCAAGAGTGGCTTCCCTTGTGTCGCAGAACTACCTGCTAAGCAAATGAATAATGGGCAGTATGTGCCCAAGGATGCCTCTGCCTCAAAGTCCTGGAGGTGACTTTTACACATCCACTAGTCACCAACTACCATGCGGTCTCAGAGACACAGAAACTGAAGGTGACCCCCTCACAATGCTCGCAAGTGGATTTATAGTACCCCTGCCCAGGTGGTTCCCTTCCCCTCAGTTTACACTGGCTGAACAGATCCACTAGGAGTGCACAGCCAATACCAGCCTCATCCAGACAACGCTGCAGCTGGAAGCCTGTGCATCCTGCCCCTGGCTATCAAAGAGGTTCTTCCAGAACTCTCTGCCCTTACGCACTTGCCATTGCCTCGCTGAGGCTAGGAAGAACAAAGCCCTCAGAGCCACTGTTCTTAAAGCTGGGGGTCAAAGTCATCACTGACAAAGTTCATTCAGGAGAGCAGGGGTTATTTTTAAAGGCCCATGTGACAACTAGAAGGCACTATTTTGGAAATGTATAACTAGTATCAATAAATAAATAACAACCATTAACTGCCCTCTATAATGCAACAGAAAGTCATAGGCCAGTTCACAACTGAAATAAATGGGAAAGATCTTCATTCAAGCCCAGACTCTCTTTTGCACCAGGAGTGATACTCAATCCTGCAGAGCCCTGGCCCCAGAGGAGGAGTAAAAGGGTACAGGCCAGCCTCCCACAAACTTCTAACATACTGGTGGCAAGCACAGGCTAGAAAAGCCCCCACCCACACAAAAGAATGCAAAACTCCTTATGCTTCAATGATATACAGCAATGAGGAAGGATACGTGCACTCCAGTGTACAGTATGATACTAGGGGTGTGGGAAAATGGTCAGTGTATGCATATGCATGTGTCATACAGAGCTTCTCAGACCACACGGCACTGGTGTCTCCCGGAAGGGATCTGGGTGACTGAGGGATGAGGTGAGAGACAGACTTTGCCATATGCACTGCTGTTTATTACAATGTGTGTGTATACATTTACATATACGTATATGTACAAATGTATGCAAGGGATGTTTGTATAGTATTCATGTGTATGCAGATACAAGTCAATCCTGGGTATCAATCCTCAGAAGCCATGTACCTTGTTTTTGAGACAGGAGGTCAAAGAAAAGGTCTGGCTGGCCAGCAAGCCGCAGGGACCTGTCTCCCCTCCCCCTCACTGAGACTGTCAGTATGCACTTCCATGCCCAGCATTTTTACAGGGGTCCTGAGTACCGAACTTTAGTCTTCATGCTTGCTGAGTAGCGCTTTAGTCACTGAACTATCTCCTTAGCCCTGCATTACAATTTTTAAGCCATGAAAATGTTTTCCTGTTAAAAAAACATAAAATAAAATACAGTGATATCAAATTAGTCAAGTCAGGATAAGCCTGGGCAGGTTTTAGGAACCCCCACAATGTAACACCAGTGCAAAGCCACTAAGTGGGAGCAGCATGCTGCCAAGGGCCTCTGGGGTCATGAGACACTTGAAGAAAGGTCCATGCCGCCATTACTTGCGCTAGCTCCTACCTCACCCGACAGCATCCGCTGCCCTCCATCCTTCCCCCTATTCCCAGTGCGGCTCACTCCTGTGTCACAAGGTAGACAGCACCGTGAAGTCCATGCTCCGAGTCACAGGTTGCAGGGTGGCTTTGTGGAACAAAAGGTCCCCACTGTCCCCACTGTCCCTTACTACCAACCGCCCTTCATAGCCACAGGACAACAGGTATCACTGTGTTCTCTGCCCACAGGCACCCGTGACACAGACTCCATAGCGGATGGCGCGGCTAAAGAGGTGGGCGCTACTGAAGCGGCACCACCCGCCCGTCTTACTTCACAGCAAGCCTGGAGGTGTTAATACTATCCTAGGAAGCCAGATTTCTTGGGGTCTTCCTCTTCCTCACAGTCAGCAGTGTTTCATGGAGGGGAGGATAGACTAGCTAGTCACAGCCATTCAGGACCCAATGTGCCCCCAGTTCCAGAGACCCAATCTTGGTAGAGTGCAGATACAGTTTTAAGAAATACTACAGTCTGAGCAAGGGCCTCCTCAAAACATAAGTCAAAACATAAGACTATGGAATGGCTCCGTCCACTCCTCCCTTCCTCCCTTCCTCCCTTTCTTCCATTCACCCATCTTTCTTTTTGTCTTTTGACTGAGTCTTACTATGTATACCTGGCTGGCCTCAAATTTACTATGTAGGCCAGGCTAGGTACAAACTTACAAAGACCTGCCTGCCTCTGCCTCCAGAGTGCTGGGATTAAAGGTGAGGACCACCACACCCAGCTAAAATGACTTCTGTCGATTAAAATAATGAAGATATAAGCAAAACAGAAAAACATTTTTTAAAAAGTCTAAAGACCTTCCACTGTGTGATTAACGAAGCCTCAAACCTTGCAAACCAGTCAGTAAGCCTTCAGCCCTGGGTGGCAGAGTCCCGTGCTTCTCAACAGCCCTTAAGAACACCTGGGTTGATGATGTCATCTCTGTCTGTTGCTATTTGTTCTTTGACTTGGAGGTCTCACTAGAGGAGACACTTGGCACTACCCAGGGTTCTCTAGCTGTCTGCTTCAAGTGGGCTTCTCCAGTCCATTTCTGCAAGCTGTCTGGAGTTCCTGGCTGGATAATGTTTTGCCATTACCTATTATCCATCCACTGCACAACCACACACTTGCTATTTATGATTTTACTCTGGTTTGCTACATACTTAAATTCAGTCATTCAAAACTGCAAGTATGGCTATCATAGCTCAGTCTCTAACCATAACAAACCTCCCCAAGCCCACTAAAGGAGGCAGCTGCCCTGACTCCTACACACCAGGCCTCTCATCATTTACAACTTATACTCGTATGTACACTTACGTGTTGGGGGGTAGTCTACGGTGATTGAACTTAAAAGGCAAGATGGCCAGACCCTAAGGCAGGAAACCTTCTGACCCAAGGGTGCAGGAAAGCCCTAGCTCTAGTCAGCTGGTGAAGGAGCTCAGGTGACAAGGACATAAAATGTTACTGCTGAGAACAAACCTGGGATGGGCACAGTAGAGCAAAGTGACAGTTTGTTTCAGCCTGAGAACTCAGCTGGGCCACAGGTTCTAGTCTCAACTCCCTCTCCCCCGGTAGAATGAGACCTCCAGATAAACCTCTGGGAAGAGGCTGTTTTCAAAGGGCCAAGACTTCTCTTGCTGCTTAAGACAATGGCAGTAGCTTTGCTCATCTAATACTCAACAAACACTGATTGACTATTGCGGGTCCGGTGTTCTGGACTCGGGGTTCCACCCAGCCCGGTTGCCAGGTTGGCCAGACTGTGGGAATTCACTCTGAGCAGGCAGCCCCCAGCTGGAGGTGGTGAGTGGAGACGAGGGAGGGGAGGTGACGTGGGTTTGAACCGGCCGGGAAGATCCTGGCCAAGGCACGGAGAACTGGACAGGGCAAGGATTACCCTGGAACTTTCAATGATGCATAGTCCACCAGGTCAGAGTCGTCAAAGTTACTTGATTACAAGGCTGCCCACAAATATACTGGGTGTGGGGCGGGAAGACAGGTAGCCAATCTTCCAACCAATAGTCTAGGGCTCGCTAGGGCACTGATTGCGTGACCATGGGGGAAGGGCTGGGTGCCCCGCTGGACGGAGGGGCTGTAGCCTCTCCCACTCTGAAAGGGGAGGGGCACATTGCAGCGCCCTCAACTCAGGCCATTGTTCAAGGCTTTGCCAATATGGTGCAACAGACTATACACGTATGGAAGGCACTGCAAGACACTGATGACACAAGAAGAACTGAACTATTGTCTTTGCCCTGAAGGACACTGAGTCTTATACGATGTGATAGTCATGGAGCGTGTCCTGGACTCCTTCTAGTGACAAGAAGGAGCAGGTCAGAGGATTCCCGAGCCTGAGTGCTGGTGAGCTGGTCACTCTGCACCACCTACTTACTGACCGTCCGGGGTCATCTGACAAGAGCATCCCACGTTCAGGCTGCTTCTCATTTAGCTGCCCCTCACTGACCCTGCCCCCAGCTTCTTCACACTTCCTACCAAACGAAAGTTCGCTCAACCCCATTATGAGGAACAGTACCACACACCCTCCCCCACTGAGGTGAGGAAAGGTAGGCAGCCAGACACCCAGAGTGCTAATGAAGCCCGTAGCAGTAGCAGGGGCTGTGGCCTCAGGGCAAGTGCCTTGCTGAGTCAACTCTGACTCTGTCAGCTGGTCTCCTTCCCTGGGTTCATCTAGATCTGTAACATCCAACCTGCCCTCAAGGGAGTATGGTTCCCTAAGGACAAAGCTCCACCTAAACCTCCGCAGTCCTAACCTAGGACCGTGGATGCTCCACGCATATCTGTGGCAAACATAGTTTTGGTGTCTTGAGGGTGTGCTGGCTGCCATCTTAAACTGAGATGCTTTTCAAGGGCCTACTATGCATGTCTCTGACAGGCACTGACCACAACAGGTGGCCACACACAGAATCCATGAGTCATCTTTCCTGGTGGGGCAGGCTTTCAAGGACCTCTGCCTCCTCTGCACCTTTCTCTCACCACATTCTAGGAATAGAGCTTCCTCACTTAGTGCCAGAGGAAATGTGGGCGTCGGATCCACTCCCCTCCTAAATTTGGCCTCACTTTCTGCATAAAGGGTGTACACTTAGGTGTCCCAATAGCCTGTGTTTCCTCTAAACAAGAACATGCAGCATCCCACTCAGTGAAGCCAGATGCCTACCCAGGATACCAGGCAAATGAGGAGGTGAGCTATGAGAGACACACAGGGCAGCATAGCCATAAATCATGAAACACGGTCAACAGGAAGCTCCTTCAAGCAAATTGTTTGCTCTAAAGAAAGAAGAAGAAAAAGGAGGAGGAGGAAGAGGAGCAGGAGGAGGAGGAAGAGGAGGAGGAGGGGGAGGAAGGGGAGGGGGAGGAGAAAATTGAATGTTTCTATTGGGAAAGAATTGAGCTAGAAAAATAATTTGGATGATTATTACTAGCTTGGGCATCACAGACACCAGCAAATCAGGAGACTGGGGAAGATGTTTCCATTAATTGCTAGTCAGCAGCCCTTCCAAGGTAGAAAAGAACAGAAGGCTATCTGATGATCTGGACTTTTGTAAAAGTAAAGTTAAAAAGAGAGTTTAAAGGCTAAGAAAAACAGTTCCACAAATTACCTAATTTTCATTATTAGCTTTGAAAAGACCCAGAAAGCTTCTTAACTTCAGAGCATGAATTCAAGGAACATTTTTCCATCAGATTCTTGCATACACGCATCTACATCACCACACCAGGAGATTCTAGTCAGTCCAGAAGCAGACATGGCTCCTCCACAGAGCCAGACTTCCATGATGTGTGAAATGTGGTATGTTTGAATGTGTGCACAGGGCTGAGTGGAGGGTGGGTGACAGCTGCTCTGCCAAAAGCTTTGATCCCAGTTCTTTCAGGGAAAGCTCACACTCTTCTCAACAGGTCTAGTCTGCTGCTGGGGCATTCTTTTGACTTTAGGAACTGTTAGTATTTACAGCCGTCTCAAAAACCAAACACCTCCCCAAAGAGCATGCAACAGCACCGAAAACTAGGCTACGTTGGTTGTTGCAACCCTTCCATCTGACAGAGCAGACTCATGGGTCCTGTTCCTGAAAGGAAACTCAGGACACAGGAAGTAGAGCAGGAGGTACAGAAGACTGGATTACTATCTCCAGTTCAGCTGGGGAGAGGTCTTCCCACACACTGAAGGGCAAGGAGTCAAATCCTCCTACACCTGAGGCCACAAAAAGCTGTGTGTCTTCCTGTGGTTCCCTCTACTTTGCAAGCCCTCTCTGCCCTATCCTGGGTACCTCATCTGCCTGAAATCCCCCAACCTAAGTAGCTCTTCCATTCAAGACACCTCTTACAGGCCCAGAAACATCCATGGGGTATGTAGAGAACAACCCTGGCCTGAGGGCCATAGCACAGCCTTGAAGGTTCACAGGAGACAGCTACCATTTCTTTCCCTTAAATGAGGGCGGTAAGGCAGGTGTGGTGGCTCATGCCCATAATGCCAGCACTTGAGAGGCAGAGGCAGGAGAATTACCCCTAGTTCAAGGTCATCCAGGACTACATAACAAGTTTCAAGACAGATAAGGCTGCAGAAAACAGTAATACAATAAACCCAATCTACTTAAATAAGGAAACTGAGGCACAACAGGATCAAGTGGCTTCCTTAAAATGCAAGCCAGAAGGCATATATCAAAGTGAGAAGGGAGTTCTTAGTGAGCTATCCTGCTCCACTGTTAGCAGAGACATGTCCCCAGGTGTCTTCCAGGAAAGATGCGGCCAGCTGTGGGTAGTGTCTTCTCTTTCCCTTCTTTCTTAGTAACAAGTCCAGAACTTGTAGCTGGCCCAGAGCTACCTGCCTCCCTTGCAGCTAGGAATGAGCAGAGGTTCAGCTCTTGTCACAGAGATAGAAGGTTGACATACTGAGAAGAGTTCTTATAAAGCCTCTTTCCTTAGCCTTGTATTTTAAATGTTTTTCTCTGCAGTGCTGCAAATGAAACCCATGACTTCATGCATGTTAGACGAGCATAGTATGTGTTCTACCACTGAATTGCACTTCCATCCCTAGCCCAGTGTTTAGAATGCCTACCTGCTGACTTCACCTTAAACCACCTCTTATACACAGAGCCTCACCCTGGAGATGGCAAGACAAAAGTTCTGACAAATAAATTATACTTTGACTAAGTCTCTTTTCTTCTGCTTTTTTCTATTAGAGACAACCATGTCAAGTCCCAACAGCCTCATCATTCCCCTTGTATAGCCAATGCACAGGATATCAGCACCACAGACTGCTGAGGACTAGGGATAAGAAGTGGTACTATTTTAGGTTTAAGCTTGGTGACTGTTCGTGCTTGCACAAAAGTCTTTAAAGAAAGCATCTTCAGATCTACCAAGGGATCCGGGCTAGGCTAAGAACGTGTCCCTAAGACCTTTTAAGCATAACAAGATTCACTCTGTTGCACTTACTTACAAAACAGTTTCTCCCTAATATAATCCACAGTTGACAATATTTTAAAAACCTATCAACCCTATTTCTGGCCTGCCTAAGTAGCAAGTGCACAAAGCTTCATACATCAAATTCCTGTTTGTGACCTCAAACCTTTGATAGCTTGGCTTGCATATACAGTGCAGACAAATCAAGGTCTAGGGGTACAAACAGGCCCTGGTTTTGGTCATTACACTTCTTAGCCCATTATGTTAGGTCATTGTGTTAGGTTCACTGTCTAAGCCACGGCTGCTAGTCTAAGAAACAGTATGATCCCAAACAGTTTCTTAGTCTGCCAGCCCAAGTACGTACCACAGGTCAAGCCCTAGGATGCCCAATACAAACGAATGACACAGCAACTGCTGACCTAGACCTTGAGCACGCCTTAGCAAACCCTCTTTGAGATGAGTCCCATCCATGAAGGCTTACAGCTCTCTTTATGATCGAAGGGGCTCACCCTGTGCTGGTTGTGGCAAGGACAGAGCCACATGCAAGGGCATGCTGCCACCGGTGGCTTCTGAGCCAGGAAGCCCTCTCACTTCTCTTTTTGACCAAAAAGTTAATACCTAGCTTGGTATTTGACTAATTAAAAAACGACTAAGTCATTAATTTGGCTCAAAATAGAAGATCGTCCTCCTCTCAGCAAAGCTCCTCAAAACAAGGCTCCTGTGACAACAACCTCAGAACACATCTTGGGTGACGGCTAGATGCACACTGACTAGACTATTAGCATTTCGATAAGAAAGGCCCCCGGACCTGTTACATCGCAGTGTTTCAGAAGAGAGATCCATGATTAAAGACTGCCAATGCTTTCAGCAAAGTCGACATCCCAGTGTGCTCGGGGCTACGTAAGGACTCTTCCGGAAGGGATAGCACCCACTGAGCTGCATCCATTTGAAGTGCTTGCCTCTCTTTAATCAGTGTGTGCTTTAGCTGTCAGCTTTCACTATCCTTTTGCAACAAGTCAGAATAGCTCACAGGAAAGAAGACAGGTCATCATAGTACCACTGATAATCTTCACAGACACTGCAAACCCACATGTAAAATTCATATGCTACCACAAAAGGCCTGAGGTATGCAAGGCAATCTTGATCTTCAACAAGAACAAAGTGAGGGCATTAAATACCTGACCAGAACATAGCATGAAGTTAAATAAAGTACTATATCAAAATATGGTACCGGCATAAAACACACACATGGACCAGAGAACTGACAAGGAGCCCACACACATGCAGCCAATGGGCTTTGCACTAAGGCAGCAAGATCATAACTGGGGAGGCCAAGCATCTCCAACACCTGGATCTGGGAGACTGGACACCCACATGCAGAGAGGGAATCAAACTTGCTTATTGCCTAAGACTAAAAACTTACTACAAGAGAACAATGAAATGCTTCAGGACATCAGTCTGGGCAATTATGTATATGCATATGATACGTATGCATATTTATGTGTGTATAATATGTATCTGTATATGATATGTATGTCTATGTGTGTATGTGTATCTACACATATATACACATGATGTCAAAAGCCAAAATGACCAATGGGATTATCAAACTCCCTCATTTCAGCAGAGTGAAGGATGGGCAGTCAACAAAAAACATTGCAAACTTACACTAAACAGGAACTGATGCCCAGGGGAACTCAAATGAAACCAACAACCCAAATAACCCAATTTAAAGATGGGCAAAAGAGGGGCTGGGGAGACGGCTCATGCATGCCTGAGGACCGGAGTCCAGCCCCCCTTAACCCACATAACAGTCAGGTACAGCAACTTGATCCTGTAACAATCATGCTGGGGAGGCAGAGACAGAAGGACCCTGGGAATTGCTGGCCAACGAGGCTAGCCAACTTGGCAAGATCCAAGTTTAGTGAAAGATCCTGTCTTAAATACGAGCTGAGGGGCACTAGAAAAAGACATCTTTCTTTGACCTGTGGCCTACACATACACACATACACACACACACACACACACACACACACACACACGCATGCACACACACAGATGCATCATACACACACACATAATGATCTGAACAGACATTTCTCAAAAGAGGATGTATAAATGACCAACAAGCATATGAAAAAATGTTCAACATCACTCATGAGGAAAATGCAAATCAAAACCACAATGAAATATCACCTCCCCCCAATTAGTTATCAAAAAGTCAGAAAGTGTGCCTCAAGTTCCAGTATTCAGAGGGCTAAGATGAGAAGATCAGCTGAGCCTGCGCATTCAAGACTGAACAAGAAACAGGCACACACGCACACATGCATGCACAAACGTGCATACACACACACACACACACACACACACACACATATGAATGCATGCACAGACACATACATACAGAGAAATATCATTCACTCATAGGAAAAAAGGGGGAAAAAAAGGAAAAATACCCTGTCATTCACAACAGTCTAAGTAGAACTAGAGGACACTATGTTAAATGTCAGGCACAGGAAGGGCAATAGTGTATGATCTCATGTGTTTGTGGAAGCTTAAAGGTGACATAAAAAAAGAAGACAATATGGAGCTGGGGAAGCAGGTCAGAGGTTAAGAGCACTCACTGCCTGTCTTACAGAGGACCCAGGTTTGGCTCCCAGCACCTACATGGCAGCTCACAACCATCTGTAACTGCAGATCCAGGGGAGGCAACACCCTCCTGGAGACACCATGGGCATTCCATGTCCGGGCATATAAGTAGGCAAACATTCACACACAAAAATTTTAAAAATCTACTTTTTAATTTTTTTTCAAGATAGGGTTACTCTGTTGTACCTCTGGCTGTCCTGGAACTCACTCTGTAGACCAGGCTGGCCTCAAACTCACAGAAATCCACCTACCTCTGCCTCCTGAGTGCTGGGATTAAAGACTCAGGTGCACCACCACCACCTGGCCTAAATTTTTTTTTTTAAGTAGCTAATACACCAATGATTATTAGAGACTAGGAAGAGTTTATATAGATGGTTAATGAGCATGGGTTCGGCTGGCTAAGAACAGCTTCTAATGTTGTATACAGCACAATATGCTAATGGTGATTTACAATAATTAAATGAATATTTCAAAATACCTAGTAGAGAAGACTTTGTTCTAACCCAAGGTGACAGACATGCCAGTTATCCTCATCTGATTATCATGGATTTGTTTCTGAAATGTTCTGTGCCCTGTGGAGATGTATACTTAGTGTCACCTAAAACTAACACAGTAAAAAGGGGAAAGAAACTAAGGTAGGGGAACGGGTCACAGAGAGAGGTGAGTGGAGAAGTTGGGAATGGCACCCATCCACCAGGAAGCAAACAGACCTGAGCCAGAGGCCCAGTGTGCACAAATTACTAGGGGAATGCGGACTGGGGTGAAGCGGTCTCTGTCGGCCCGTGGGATATGAACCACGGCACTGGTCTGCATATAGAGGGGGGCTATCAGAAGGGGCCTTGGAGGATGCAGGGGTGCAGATCAGGTGAGAAGGGCTGTGGGTGATCCACCAGCAGATCCCTCTCCACCACTCCCTGTGTGATTCCAGGATCTGAGACTCAAGAGCTTCTTCTCTAAAAAATGACTGCTGGAGAAAGTGAAAGGAGAAGAGGCAAGAGCCTGAGAAGGCAGACCAGAAAGACTTCCCCAAACAGGCTGAGTGTGTGAGTGTGTGAGTGTGTGAGTGTGTGAGTGTGTGTGCGCGCGTGCGAGTGTGAGTGAGTACAGGAGTGTGTGTGTGTTGAGTGGGTGTCAAGTGTGTGTGAGTGTCTGTGTGTGTGTGAGTGCCTGTGTCTGTGTGTGTGCACGCGCCCACTAGCCCACTGTCAGCAAGACTGAGAACACGCAACACTTTACCCACACCGCCCCCAGTCACCACATCCCATTTGGTCATCTCAGAGGATGCAGAGGAGAGCAGAAACGAAGGGAAGCACCCCCACGTGGGCAAGGCAGGGGGAGGGTAAAGCTCAGGCACAACTGCACCAAGTCATGGGCAAGTTGAGGGCAAAACTAGAAAGCACAAGCCAGTCCCTTGGGATGAGCGCAGTGTCGGTGGGGTGCTCACCCCAAGACCAGCCCATTCACCCACCCCCCTCTTCTCTTCCAAACAGGGTACCTTGACATTTCTTGGCATCTAGCCTCATCCTAATTAAGCTCTGCCAGTCATTCCATCTTGCCCTATGTTATTATCACCCAGTCATGTGACATCACTATTTCCTCTGACATTTTGTATGTGGAGCACAAAGCAATAGGTGGGAAATGTGAAAACACCTGACACTTCCTGGCCATGCAATGACAGACTTTTACACGCCTTAAACAATCTCCTGGAAAACAGCTGGGTGGGCAACCACTTAGCCGAAAGCTGGTGGCAACCAGCCCCCCACTTCCTTCTCCCATCACCTACAATTTGCTTCCCGGCCTCTGCTGGCTATCCCCAGTTCTCCACACCTCTCTCTTCTGCAACATTTATTTCCTCACTGGTACCCAGAGAGAGAAACACAAGCCCTGTTAGCACTTTTCTTTCTTTTCCTTTCTTCTCTTCTCTTCCTCTCCTCTCCCCTTCCCCTCCCTCCTCCTTCCTTTCTTTCTTTCTTTCCTTCCCTCCCTCCTTCCCTCCCTCTCCTCCTCCTCCTTCAACCTTCTTCTCTCTCTCCCCTTTCCTGACAGTATGCAGCCCTGGCTAGCCTGGAGCTCACTCGTAGACAAGGCTTATCCCCTACAGACATCTGCTTGCCTCTGCTTCCACCATAACCAGCCAGCCCTTCAAGCACATTCTGACATAGGGCATTGTGGAGAAAACAGTAGGACTATAAAAGTGAGCCTCCACACATGTGACATGGCATGTGTAAATACACATATACACACACACACACACACACACACACACACACACACGAAGATTTTTATAAAACTTCTGCTGAATGAACAAGCTCACCATCATGGACTCTGCTGCCTCTCTGAGCAGTAAGCTAAGATACAGTGTTATCAAGAGGGCCTGGCCTCGGTGGCCAAAGACCACAGGCCACAGCACAGAGCAAGACTAAATGTGTCAGAGCTCCCTGAGGTGCTGCCAGCCCACCAACCTCGCTGCCTCACCCTCTCATCTCTGCTCAACTGGTCAGACACCCAGGTTCACATGAAACTCACAGGTGTATCCCTGAGAAAGTCCCACATATGCACATAGAGTTACACCCCTCCTCACTGCACTCACTCCTAAGGTTTGACAACTCTTTACCAAATCCAGCAGAGACAGTTACATTATTACAATACTTAAAACATACCATGAGAAATGACTAAATGTTTTATCTAAAAATGCTCACTCTTCCTGTAAGAAACACACGTGGATATTCGCTATTTTATTTCCAAAAGGCTTAAAGTACTGGTCATAACTTCTAGTTGATTTCAACACAGCCACCCTTTAAGACACACTTGTGACCCTCCTCCAGACAGGCTCTCTGGCCACCTCCTTCCTCCGCATCAGTGCAGAGGGCTGAGAGTATGATGGGAGTCTTCTCTCCCTGTTGTTCTGTGAACTATGATGAAACATTAAATTGGCAAGCCAGGAAAACTAGACAAACCTCAGCTCCCTAGCTCCAGGGAGTGTCCATTCTGAGCACAGTTGCACTCAGCAGTGGCTGTTACTTCATCTAAACATGAAGTGGGAACTTGCTGGTGAAACTGTGACACACACAGCAGGTCGCATTAGGCAAAACAAGACTGTTAACGACCACCACTGAAAGCAGTCACTTGGTCTGTCTCCAGACCAGTTCCCCAAATACCTCTTGAGCCCCTGCTAACCATACTGCGCTCTCTCATTTTCTTAGCTGCACAAACAGCCGCAGAGCTCAATGGGCCTTATATACTAGAACACACTCGGAAATGTTGTAGGATGGTGAGTCAGAGGAGGAAGCCAGATCTTCAGCCCCAGCCTGGACCAGGCCCAGTGGACTCCATGTTGTTGGGCCAAAGACAGAACCTGGGGCTGGGATGTAGTCTGCACTGCCTCCTTTAGTACCCAGTCTACAGGGAAGATGCAGGACACACTCAGACAGGCTGGCAAGGCTGCAGACACAAAGCTAGGAAACTCAGTTGGGTGGGTAAACTGGGCACAGAGCAAGAAGGAATTAAGAAGGGCAAAGCACATGTAGTCCTTAAACACTTGCCAGTCCACATCATGGGCTGACCATCCAACATCTACTCTCCCTTGAGGAAAAGCCAGTCTCATTTCCATCCGGAGAGTCAGGGTAGTCTTGGTTAAATAAGGAAGCAGCTCTCAAGCCTGGCCTTGCATTGTAACCTCCTGGAGAGCTTACTGAAGAGGATTTCAGGGTCCCAGTCCTGGGTTTCTGAGTCAGTAGCTGGGGCTGACACACTGCATTTCCAAGTCCCCAGGTGTTGCTGATGCTGTTGGTCTGGGAAACACCTGGGGTAATACTAATCGAAGCCAATCAGCACACAGCACGCCTGTGCTACTGGTCTAGGAAAGGCTCAAGACCTTGTGCCCCCTTGTGCCCCACAGAGCAGATAGGAGGGCTGGCATACACGACTGAACACTTGGCCTGTCTGTTTCTCTCCCTGTTTCTGATGGGTGGAAGCAACGAACCAGTCAGTCTTACCAGCCCTAGCAACCATCTTGCAATCATGAGGCAAAAGCAGCAGAGACGGCTGAAGATAGGAGAGAAGAATCTAGGTCCCTGACAAGACTGCTAAGCGCTGATGCCGGAACAGTCCTCTGTTTACTTGGCAGCTGACAGCAACCCAGCCAGGTACCCTCTAATTCAGGGTGCCCCCCCCTTCCCAAAAGGATCCTCTTCCCAGAGATGTCCACTTGCCTAAACATACTTCCTTCAGATGACCAGAATTACATGCCTAGCTCATCAGTCTTAAAACCCTGAGTCAGTGAGTTAGAAAAATCATTTAAGATGCAACCAGCATAGGAAAGGCAAAGAAAGTGGCCCACACCCTGTAGAGAATTAACTCAATCAGACAGCTTCTGTAACAGCCCATCCCAGCTGCACAGGGCTGTGGCCAGAGGTGCAGAGCAGCAAGTGCACAGGGAATTTTCAGGAGACCTCAGGGCCCTACCCAACCAGGTACAACAAGAGGGATGTTGTGGGAAACTGAAGTCAGGAGGACTCCCAGGAGTACAGAGAAAGGGGAAGAGGGTCTCAGGAAGGGGATTGGAAGGGGCAAACACTTTGCTCCTCCAGAGTCCTCACCCCTCTCTGTCTTCCTGACTCTGTCCACCTCATCCTTATGAGGAGGAGGTAGGTGAGTCACTGAGACCTAGCCTCACGAGTACTTATTTACTTTGTTACTTTTGGGGCCTTCACCAGGGGATCCCCACTGAGCAGCCCCATGATAAGAGACCAAACACAGGTCAGAGTTTTGGACAAACAGCATCAGCCCAGTTTTGCAGATAAGGAAAACAGGCATAGAGAGAGCAAGCTACTTGTCCAAAGTCACACAGCTACTTGGAGGGTTCTGGAAAGTCAGCTCAAGAGCTCATGAAGTTCTAGGAAAAAAATCTTACAATCCTTACATGGAAATAAAGTACTTTAATAGAAATGGCACTAGAGATGGATAGACCTGTCTCTGACCCCACCTGGCTTCAAGCAGGTGCCTGACCACGCCTCCCCTTAGCATCTCTTCAAGATCGAAGCTTACCACTTGACAGGACTTCTCAGAGGATGCCTGGGGAGAGAGAGATGGCCTAGGTCTGGCATGCAGTGTGGTCAGAAAAGGTTGGGTTTCTTTCCCTTGGGGTAATGATTCATATTTAAAGCTGCCAAGAAACCTTCTAGTACCATAAGACTAACCTAGTATGAAAAACCACAGGCAAAGGCTATGAACAGGTAATTCAGAGAAACTCAACAGTTCGACATGTAAAGGAATTTAATGATTTGGGGCCATTTGGGAAACACAATTAAAAAAATAATGTCTTTGGGGCCATGACACTGGCAAAATTGAGAAGTCAATGATGCAGAAACAAATCATGGAAGAGACGTGAGCTAATGAGGCCTTCTTGGGGGGCGATCAGGCAAAACTGTTGATTCACAATGACTCCTCCTACTGACACTACCAGGGGCCCACAGGACTGAAAGGTGGAGCTAAAGGGGCCTGGTCCACAGTAACTTTCCATTTTTACAGTGGAAAATTGGAAAGGACCTACATGCCCACAACACAAGATGGTTCAATAAGTTACAGCACACCCCTACTCTGAAATATGGAGCCCCACTTCCAAAAACGGGCAAACTCATTGTGTCAGTACACAAACAGCACTCCAGTGCGCAGCACAAAATTTAAAAAAGTAAAACAGAAAACGGTATTTGGTGTGACTATGCTTATGTTTACATGAGCAGTTTAAATTTATCCCATTTTAATCTGTTAACTGAAGATGGCACTCAGGTTGTCAGGCCATGAGGCAAGTGCCTGTACATGCTGAGCCATCTTGCCACCTCTAACAAGAGTACTGATCCACTGATCTAGAGGCGATGACACAAGGCCTGGCTGGCGATGTAGCTCAGTGGCAGAGGGCTTCTGTGGTGGTTTGAATGAAAATGGCTCCCATAAGCCCATAGTGAGTGGCACCATAGGAGGTGTGGCCTTGTTAGAGGATGTGTGGCCTTGGTGGAGAGAGCGTGTCACTGGGGATGGGCTTAGAGGTTTCATATGCTCAAGTCAGGCCCAGTGTCTCTCTCTTCCTGCTACCTGCTGATCCAGGTGTAGAACTCTAAGCTCCTTCTCCAGCACCATGTCTGCTTATGCACCAACATGCCATGACAATAATGGAATAAATTAAATGTTTTCCTTATTACAGAGTTGTCGTGGTCATGGTGTCTCTTCATAGCAATAGAAACGCTAATAGAGCTTCCTTGGCATACACAAAACTCTGAGTTTGATCTGCACTACAAATACAGACATAAATAAATGCAACACCACCAGCTCCACTAGCACAACTACTGCTGACATCCTGGAGTCTCGAATGGAACAGAGACCGAATTGAAAAAGAGCTCTGGAAACCTTGCTGGTTCTGAAGGCTGAGGCAAGGAAAACACAAATTGAATCTCAAAGATTTCTTACCAAAATGGAAAAGAAGTCCTTAAAGTATGATGAGAACATGTTCAAAGAAAGGGGGTCCCACAGGCCAAATCTGGGCAACTTTGAGTAATAAGTAAATAATGACAGCAACAGACTAAAGTCTAATGAATGAGACAAGATTTCACAGTCCAGGGATGTAACTCAAAAAGTAAGTGCATACTGGGGAAGAGAAAAGGCGTCCTTTTTAGTACAGTTCCAACTAATACATGTAGAAGGAAACGGGAATTAGAAACTCCCATCTGCCAACTCTCATAAGACTCAGGTAAGAGGCATCAATGGATTCTAGCTACAACTGGAAAGATTAAGGAATAACACTGTCCTCTGCATCCCTGAGAGATACATAGTAACCACAAAGGGGGAAATGTAACTGTCCAATGAGGCCTACACCATCCTAATCAAGACATCAAAGCTAGCAAGCCTAGTGTGGAGTTTAATAAGACAGTGGGCAGTATCTGCCTAGTACTGGGCCCAGCTGACAAGGCTGCAAGCCTCCACTGCTCCTGCAAGAAGTACCTAACCTGAATCCAAAAATCAGGAAACCCAGATTGAGGGGCATTATCCAAAACAGGCAGTAGTCTGCAAACATGTCAATGTCACTAAATACAAAGAAACACTAGTTAAAAGAGACTGTAGCCACAAAAACTAAAGGCAACAAATGAGCCAGGGTTTTCTTTGGGGATAAAGGGCATTATTGGTGCAATTGCTAAGATCTAATTAAGACCTATATAACACCATCATGTCCATTTTCATTTCCTGGGTTTTAAGTACTGTAGTGTTTATACTGTTTGTAAAGAATGTTTTTTTTTTTTTTTTAATAAAATTCACCTCAAAGTATTTAGAAGTACAGGGTATGTAGTAAGTTACTATTAAGTTGTTTTGGGTTTTTTGTGTTTTTGTTTTGCATGAAAATGAGAGAAGGGTAACAGAGATGCAGCAAAATGCTAACATTAGTAGAATCTGGACAAAGGTCACTAACAAAGTATTTATATCTACACTATTACAATTTTGCTGAGAGTCTGAAATGGCATAAAAATACTAAGGGAAAATTAGTCAAGAGAGCAAGCAGCACTCAGGGATTTCTGATGACTGAGTTCATGATGCCTTTTCTTTTAAGCACAGAGAGACAAGCAAAGTGAAACAAGCCTGCAAAAGGTTAATACTGGTCTCTCTAACATATGCTCTGCTCAGAGCTTCTGCCCCAGGACCAGTCTCTTGCTCATTAATCAAGTTCTGCAAAAGAAGCATGAACGTAATCCTGCTTTCTCTACTGCAGAACTGTGCTGTTTATTTCTTCAGTGGAAGTCAAAGCCTCCTGACACCATTAAGTAGCTGATGATGCAGAGAACTTCTCTGGAATATGGAAGCTAAGGAGGAGTTTTTTTCATTAAAAAGCCAAACCAAGATAAAATAGCCTCAATGGAAAGTTTTCCCCTTCACTCTGCCTTGAGTTCCCGAGATACTAAACCTTAAGGTGGGGATAGAGGTTAGCTGCCCAGTGCTTTCCTAGTTGGTTCCTTTGGCACCTTCAGGGAGCCTAGCTGAGAATGTTCCTGGGTAGGCAGCTGGGTAGGGCCAACAGTTCTTTACCACACATGCCTCACTTCTTCAATGTTCTATCGTTTATACAAAGCTTCTGTTATTTCCTTAAAGTGATTTTTAACAACTAATATTCATTTTAACAGTAATATCACAAAGTGCCTAGTTTTCAAAACGACGGACTAAACTATAACAGATGCTCTAAGCTCCGAGTCCACTAGTGAGCCTGGGATTACCTAAGCAGATTCTGAGATGGGTGATGACAAATGAAAAGTAACTGGATAGGCAAAGTGGTTAAGTAAGAATGACAAATGCCCTCACAGAGCTCAGCAGAAATACAGTCCTCGTTTTTCTCTGTATTTGCCCAACATCCATTCCTGGAAGCCCAGTCTTTAAGACCACCCTCCCAGTGACTTTGGCTCATTTTTACATCATGTTGACAAGACACAGGAACCACCACCTGGCAATGCTGTCCACACGAAGTGCCACCTGGGAAACAGCATTGTGACCTCCCGACACGAGGACCTCCCTGAACGAGCACCAACTCTCTTCAAGGAACTGAATTTTACAGAGAAACGTTTTGTCAAAGTACTCCTCAAACAAGGGCCTCAGCCCAGATCCAAAGACAAAAATCCCTGTTTGCAACCAAAGATAACTAGGCTTAGTAAGTAGGACAAGTAGGATGATCTGTAGCTGTTCACTGCTGGACACTAGCATTTAGATTTCAAAACCGACTCAGCAAATAGGGTTCTGTTTGCACCTTTTAGAGATGAGAACGTTGAGAGTTAGCAAATGAGAATCTTCAGAATTAACACCCACATCAGCTCACTCTGTCCCCAGGCCTGTGATGTCTCCATTGTCCACACAACTCACTGGGCACAGAAGTGAACCAAGCCGAGTATCACCGCAACACCCCGACCTCCGTGCTACCCCAACCCCCATTCCCTTGGCTTGGATGCCCTAACTGGCAGGTGACGAATCACATTCTACTATTAGGCAACTCTCAACACCAAACACATTCAGAGGCGAAGCAAAAGACAAGAAGATGGGATTTATAACCGGCCTATACTTCCTTCTTACCCTGAGGGACATTTTCATGAGCTATCAACTCTGAGCAGGAGGAACCCACCATTATGTAATGTCAGAGGGCAGGCGACAAGGGGCAAGAGAAGCCAAGGCCCATCAACACTCCCTCCCTTCGCCCACAAAGATATAAATTTGCGTCTGACATTTTGAGTGTTTCAGTGGCCTACACATTCATGACTGGCTTTGCAAAAGACGACCACGGATCCCTCAGGCCTCAGTTAGCTACTATCAAAGCCAGAGGGATTTTAAGAACAAAAAACAAAAAACAAAAAATTGCCTAAAGCAAAGGTGAGAGTCCGGGACGATGCGCGGACAGAAAATGCTTGAGGAGTTGCGAGGATGGAGAGTCGGTGTCCTCCACCAAGATGCATGTTTATTTTTACCCGGTGTGTTGACACCCAAGATACCGCGAGGCCTTCAGCGTCGGATGCCCGGGATACAGCAGAGATGCACCCGGCGGGCGCGTTGTATAGCATCCCACATCTCCCTGAGAGGCCCGCGGCGAAGGGACTGCAAGTCTAGGACCGCGCTCCAAAGACGCAGCCAGCGAACCGCTAGGCTGTGCCATTGCCATGACAACGGCGGGCGCCATCCGGTCGGGTCCCCGGTGTCCGCAGCTCCCAGCCTCCAGACCCGCTCAGCTCAGCCCCGCGCCACTGGACCTAGCCCGGCCCAGCTTGGCCCACCTACCTGGCGCGCGCCGGCCCGGGCACTCGCTCAACCCCGGCCTCCGGGCCTCCGGGCCGGCCTCGATCCTCCGGTCGCCGCCGGGATGTGAAGACTGGCCAGGCGGGTTCTGGCCGCCTTGCTCCCTGTGGCGTCCACCCGAGACCCGAACCCACTGTCACCGCGCAGCCCGAACCCTGCCACCGCCTTCTCTCAGAGCACAGTGCGCAGCCCCGCCCCGGCTCCGCCCCCTCGCCGCGCATGCGCGTCCCGCGCCTGGCCGGCACCCTGCCCCCTCCCTCGCTGACTCCGCCCCCAGGAGGTCGCACCTCCCTAGGGTCCACCCTCTCGTGTGACGTCATCCAGGAGTGGGCGGGTTTTTGCTCCTTCAGGTGCACCTCGAGGCTTCTATGAAGAGGACAGGCGACCAGGAGAAAAGTGCAGGCAGTCCGAAGTGCAGGTATAGCTCATTAATCACTCAGTGGGCGTGGCTATCAACCTGAGCGTGGACAATCGTGAGATTGCAGTCATTCGAACCTATGACCCAGACCTGTTCTAGCTTAAGTGTACAGATACGCGTTTATAGACTCCCAAGCGATCATGGTCCTTACACTTATTCCTCAAAGTTCTGTTTTTCCATAGAAAAGAAGACTAGTCAGAATTTTTGAGAGAAAACATTTGAGTTTATTTTAATCTCATTTTACTATTTTAATTGAGACAAGGGACTCCCTGCCTCTGAGAATTTTTCTAACTTTACTATAGCATTAACATTTCTGCCTGAGGAACGGGAACTACATTTATTTTTCAGGTTTTTTGGTTGCTTGTTTGTTTCGTTCTGTTGTCGTTGCTGTTGTTTTAAACAGGGTCTCATGTAACCCAGGTTGGTGGCCAGCTCACTATGTAGCCAAGGCTGCCCTTGGATTCTTCATGTCCCTGCCACCGCCTCCCAATACTGAGATTACAGGTATGTACCACCACACCCACTTTTATCTTCTGAAGAGTAACTAATTAACAAAATGCTAATCTTTCATTTCCTCAGATGGATGGGAGAAAATATTGACAGAACCTTAACCCTAAGACCAAAAGCCAAGAAAATCAAACATGCTTGTAAAAATGAAGAAAATTTTCCTATTTCACTTTCTAAAATTCAAGTGACTGGTATACCTGATTTTCTCCAGGCAGTCTCAGGTTACACCTCTCACCCAGTAAAATTATTAATCCTTTCACTCTCATAAACATTCCCATTTAGATAATCAAGTTTATAGCCAGGGCCCTAGTTTGCTTCTCTATTGTTGTTGGAAACCACTAACCAAAACAACTTGGGGAAGAAAAGGTTTGCTTGGTTTACAGGTTACAAATCTATCATCAGAGGAACCCAAGGCAGGAAGTCAAGACAAGAATCTGTCGACAGGAACTGAGGCAAGAGCCACGGGCGAACACGGCCTGCGCATATACAACTTTCTTATACAACTGAGGACCCTCTGCTCAGGGGTGCCACCACCCACAAGGGGCCTTGCCCTCCCATATCAATCATTAACTAAGAGAATGACTCACAGAGGTACCTACAGAGCTATCTGATGGAGGTGTCTTCTCAATGGAGGTTCCGTCTTTCCAGATGATTCTAGCTTATATCAACCTAACAAAAGAGCTAACCAGTACAGCCACGCTATTTATAATCAAGCTAAGGAGGGTTTCTCAAATCAATAGCCTTCTTTTTTTTTCTTTTTTTAGTTCACAAGTTTAAAAATAAATATCAATCTCACTTCAGCACTCATTCAAAACAGTAACAAAGCTGATCAGAGTTCCGATGTTTGTTCCTTGACTCCTGCGCACTTCTGAGTAATATTAAAAGACCGGTCGTGTTTTCTCGGTGTTAATAGACACCTCTATTTCACTGTAGAATGAAAATTAGCAAGGAAAGGGGGAGTTGCATTTGTGGACAAAGGTGGCAATATGTGTTCCCTACACATAACAGCATGACAAGAAGACTTAACCTTGGCACAGTGCCTTTCATCATTCTTGACATTGGGAGCCCAAACACCAGCAATGGTAGGAATCGAAACATCCCAAGCAGACATGAGCACCCCTCCTTCTAACTGTCAAACTCCTGAGATGATACAATCCAAGAAATTGAAATTGCCTCAGAAATTTCATGCTGGGAGAAAGAAAAGGTTAGGAAATTTTGTGTCAGCCAAAAGTGGAGCCTGTCTCCCAGAAAAAGATTTCACACATATCTCAAACTTGTCAGGACACCCTGAAGCAGAGACCAGAATGATGATGAACATGACCTTGACTGGGTCTGCTTGGCTACACAGACCACTTGCTGTGTTTAAACAGAATCCTCACATTAGGGCCTGGGAAGATGGGCTGGGGATTGGGAAGAGAGCCAAAGGATGTCATTAGTTTTTTAGTGTCCCTCTCCCCAATGTAGTCACACTGGATACATTTCCTTTTCCTAATTCTCACTATTGTTTGATTAATTGACCTATTGAGGACTCATGGCTCAGTAGGGCTACCAGTTCCGGGCTCTGACCTAATAACTCTAGACACAGCTTCAATTTTCTCTCAAAAATTTACTAGGGGTCGGTGAGATGGTTTAGCAGTTAAAGACGCTTACCATCAAGTCTGAGGACCTGAGTTCAATTCCCATACTCTACATGATAGAAGGAAAGAACAAATTTCCACAAACTGTCATCTGAGATCCACCTACCTCATCTGTCATCTGAGTTCCACCACCCACACGTGCACTATGGCATATGCATGCACACACACACACAATTTTAAAAACAAAACAAAAAAATGCTAGAAATGTAAACTCCCAAGCCCCACCCCAGACCCTGAAAATGAGTTAGACCATTAAATATGATGTTTATATATATGAGTAGTTTTGTTAAAAAATATGTGTAGACTAAGAGCACCATGGGTTCTGAAGCACTAAGAGCTGTGAAAAGTAGGATGCAGTGTAGTTTTTAGGCTGCTGTGGGGACTCACCAACGACACAAGGAGGCGCTTTCATATGTGGAAGTCCTGCCAGACCTCAGCAGATGGAGCCACCGTCATGGCCAGTGCCATGATGACTCGACAGTGGAACCCCAAGTGTCTCAGCTCAGGTATTTTATTGCCAGAACTCCTCAGGTGCAGACCATAAGCAATCAAACATCCCCCACATAAACACAACACCTGCAGACAATACACAACTCCAAAACCTAGGACAGCCCCTCACTCAACAGTGCATAAAACAATTTCAAACATAACTAAAAATAAACTTCCCCAACGATGCAATGTCTACTGAAAGGACCAAAAAACCTGAACACTTCAAAAAGTTGTACTCCCCAAGAATAGCATTACTTGTTTTGTCTGATAGCATCCTGATAGGGCTTGTCTTTAATTAACATGATTAAGAACTCTTTGTCAGAAAATGGAGCTACTTACCAGGTCTACGACACAAAAACAAAAAAGCATCAGCAAGTGTTTAACACTGCAGCCACCTGAGCTGGTTGGAGCTAGACAAAGTCTTACTTAAAAACCTAAAAGGAGCCTGGCGGTGGTAGCACACGCCTTTAATTCCAGAACTCGGGAGGCAGAGGCAGGCAGATCTCTGTGAGTTTGAGGCCAGCCTGGTCTACAGTGTGAGTTCCAGGACAGTCAGAGTTACGACAGAGAAGCCCTGTCTCAAAAAAACAAAACAAAAAAAAAACACCTAAAAGGAGGGAACAGTGGTGATGGTGGGAGGCTGGGAGTTGTGGCGGGGGGAATGGAACCAGGAGCGAGGGAGTCTGGGGGTGGGGTTGATTGAAACACATTATATGCATGTATGAAATTCTAATTCTAATATATATATATATATATATATATATATATATATATATATATATATATATAATACAGTTTTAAAACTTTAAATGAGGGACTGGAGAGACAGCTCAGCATTTTTTAAGAGCATTGGCTGCTCTTCCAGGGGATCAAGGTTCAATGCCCAGCACCCACATAGTGGTTTGCAACCATCTGTAACTCAAATTCCAGGGGAGCCCATGACCTCTTCTTGCCCCCTCAATCACCAGGCATATATGTGGCATGTAGCCATATATGCACGCAAAACATCCATACACATAGAAAATAAAATTAAATTTAAAGACAGTGGGAAATGCATGAAGAATGATGTCCATGGAGGAAGGAGCTGAAAAGTTTAAAGATGAGAAATATTTCTGAAAGTCTAAAAAGATTGCCCCATGAACAGAACTGAGCACATGCTTATGAAAGACTTGGAACAGCTCCCAGTTTCCACCTGCAGCTAACTTTGAGACTTAGGGCAAGCAGGATGTACGCTGAAGGAAGTTGTCCTTGTCTGCCTGAGAATTGAGGACAAACCCAGAGCACACTCTCAGGCCCAGCTCTAAACACAGGAAGGAGCTGAGGAAATCTCTAATCACCGGGGAACCAGTAAGCAAACCACGCAAAGGACTTGCGATGGTTTGGATGTGAAAGGCCCCCAGACACTCACGTAGACTTTCTCTTGTTTTGGTTTTGTGGGGCTTTGTTTGCTTGATTTTCATTGTCTTCAATTTTATTACAAGAGGATGTTGCTATGTCGTCATCATGTGTGTGCTTTTTCAGTGAGAGACAAGCTGTTTATGTCTTTCTACAATGTCAGAATTCACAAGGTACGGTGTTTTCATTGGCAGTATTTTGAAATCTAGTCCTGTTTTTCTTCTAGCCCTGGTGGAGGCAAACTCTGGTTCATATGTTCCAGTCTTAATTACTGATATTAACTCTGATGACATATTCACAACAATAAATGTATCTCATATACAAATGTAGGTTACAGAACAGCTACAAAGGGTTAATGAGGCTTGCGAGGTCAAACTTGGGAAATGATACGAATGCAAAGGTACAGGGGACAGGGTCTGTCCTAGTTTGGTTTCTGTTGCTGTGATAAGCACCATGACCAAAAGGAACTTTGGGAGGACAGGTTGCATTTGGCTTTCGTGGCCCAATCATGCTCCTTCATTGAAGGAAGTCAGGACAGGAACACAAGGCAGGAACCTGAAGGAAGGAACTGAAGCAGAGGGCATGGAGGAACATTTGTCTTGCTCTGTTCACTTTCTTATACAACCAAAGATGGCCAGTTTAGGGATGGTACAGCCCCCAGTGGGCTGGATCCTCCCTCATTAATCAGTTTTTTTAATGCTCTGTAGATGTACCTATAGACTAATCTAATGGAGGCATTTTTCTCAGCTCATGTTTCCTCTTCTCAGATGATTCTAATTGTGTCAAGTTGACAGATAAGCAACATAGGTGCCTTAGTCAGGGTTCTCTGGTGCAAAGGAATTTATAAAATGAATATATATACATATATACTTGTGTGTGTGTGTGTGTGTATGTGTGTGTGTGTGTGTATATATATATATATATATATATATATATATATATATATATATATGATTTATTAGAATGACTTACAGGCTGTGATCCAACTAATCCAACAACAGCTGCATATGAACAGGAGGTCCAAGAATCCAGTAGTTGTTCTGTCTACAAGGCTGGATGTCTCAGCTGGTCTTTAGTATTTGCTGGAATCCCAAAGAAATAGGCTATAATGCCAGTGAAGGTGTGAACTTTCAAGAACAAGCAGGCAAAGATAAAGACTTCCTCTTCCACATCCTTTATAGGCTCCCAGCAGAAGTCGTGGCCCAGATTAGAGGTGCGTCCTTCCCACCACCAATGATTTAATGATGTAAAAATCCCTCGCGGATGCGCCCAGTCATTTTTGGGTTTTAGTTCATTGCATATGTAGTCAAGTTGACAGCCATGAATAGCCATCACAAGCATTTAGGAGTTGAGATAACAAACCCGGAGAGCTTCTGAAGAAGCTGTTGCCAATCAGGTAGATGTGGCTCGCAGGTTTGAGAAGGAATACAGAGCTGAGTCCAACTTCAGAGTCCTGGTCAGGACTCAGCCCAGAGGAACTAACTGGCAGAGAGTTGGAGAGCAGGTCCAGCAGACAAACCAGAGGACAGGTAGGCACAACTGGGATGGACTGGGATAGGAAGTGTCAATAGTGGAACCATGCTGGCTGACCCTCTGGTGTAGTCAGGGATCCCCTGCCTGTCAGTCCCTTGCTGAGCGCGCAGGTCAGTGGGGAGAAGACAGGAGGTGGGGGACGCGGCCTTCAAAGTACTAGTCTTCCTCCTTATGAGACACAGACGAGGAAGTCTATACTCTTTCCTCAGACTAGAATGTCCCTTAATTCCTCCAGCATGATTTCCCTGAGATAATTTCAACACTTTTCATGTGCTCCTACAGTCCCAATATACCCTGAAAAATTCCCAGAAATAAGTAATTGATCAGTCTGTGCTGCGTAGGTTATGCCAACAGGGGGCGCCATTGACTGGTTCACTCAGGTGCACCGTCATCCCCAGTCCTCAAAACAGTCAAACCCGGCTTGTCAGAGCAAGGCACAGTCAGAACCATCACTCTTCCACACGTGGGTGACAGAGGCAGCGGGATCTCTGCGAGTTAGAGTTCTGTCTGGCCTACATAATGAGTTACAGGCCAACTAGAGCTACACCGTGGGATCCTGTCTCAAAGAACAATAAGAATTTTAAAAGGGTGCGGGTTGAGCAACTCTATTGCTCAGTTTTCCTATCCCCGCAGCAGTCAAAAGCAGCCATGGCTGACTTGAAAGGCTTCATGTATCCCAGGCTGACTGTGAGCTCCTGGCAATCTTCCTGCCTCGGCATCCTACGAGATGGGGTTACAGATGTAAGACACCACGTCCTGCTAAGGTGTATATGTTTGAGCACTTAGTCCCCAACTGGCAGCCCTGTTTTAGGAAGTCCTTTTGATGACGGGTCCTTGCTGGAGGAAGTAGGTCACAGGGTATATCTTATGGGTTGAAGTATAGACTCTCGGGTTTAGACACAGGTGCCCTCTCTGCTTCCTGGTCTGCTGTCAGACGTGAGGGATCTGTGCTGCTAGTTCCTGCTGTGGCAGCCACGAGCCACTGTGGCCACCCATCGCGCCTTCCGCTGTGATAGACTGTGTACTTCAGACTGTGAGCCAAAATCAGCCTTGCCTCCCTTGAGTGGCTTCTTGTCGGGTATTTGGTCACAGGAACAAGAAAAGTGATCAATACAGACCATCAGTGCCTACAATGATGTATGGATTGCTACAAGGGATGAAAATATAGACTATAGAATTAGCCCAACAGACTCACTAAACAAGCAAAAAGATAGCTACAGTGAACCCTGGGAAAGAGGGAAGGGTTATTTCCAGAGTTATATTATTTTAAATGTCCAATGTTTTTATAATACTTTTATTAATAATCTGAGTTTCATACAATGTAACATGATAACACCCTCTTCCCATTCCTCCCTGTTACAACTTCCTGCCCCTGTGCCCTGAAACATACGCACACACATACACACACACACACCACCCCCACCACCACCACCACCACACCACATACATATAAAGTCAGTTTTTGATGTTTGCTTCTCTCAAAAATACCACGAAGGCTGGAGAAATGGCTCAGCAGAACGTTTTGTTGCTCTTACAGAGGATCTTAGTTTCATTCTCAGGACTCACGTGGCTCACTGCCATTCATAACTCCAGTCCAAGGGATATGATACCCTCTTCTGACTCCCTAGGGCACCAGGAAGACGCCTAGTACACATATGTGCAGCAAAACACTCATGCAGGTAAAATAAAAATTTGTGATTAAAAAATAAAAACCACAGAATGAAACTACAAATATTAGCCTATACTGATGGGCTAATTATGTAAAGAAGGCATAATGTATGTGGAGAAGAAACAACATGACTAGAGAAAGCTTTGTGTATTGGCATTAGAGTTAAGTTTCATGATCCAACTATGTAACAACCACACTACTCCAGAGCTACTCTAGGTGTGTTCTGGGATCAGGAGAGTCAGCATCACCAGGAAACCTGCTAGAAATGTAGACTGCCAGACCCTACTGAGACACTGTCTCGTTCAATGGTCTCCAGATGAGCCCCTTCCATCCTAACATCTGATGAGCAGAAGGTGTCACATGACTGCTTACTCAGTATAAATTTTATTTCCTTTTCACTCCTCTGTTCTGCTTTCCTTTCATATGGTGTACCATAATTCATTCTCTTCTAAAGTAAAATGAAACCTCTAGCCTGAAACAGGCTGAGGATAGCTAGGGGTGGGTAGAGTGTGGTGGAGGGAACGGGAAGGGGGGGCTCTGGTGGGGCACTTCTCAGTCCCTGTGGCTCAGCACTCAGCAGTCCTCTGACAGGTTACTTAGGATGATGTCTGTCCCTGACATCCTCAGTTCTTTGGAATGATCCAGGTGTGTTGGAGGGGTGCCACAGCCTTGGGAGCTGGACACTGAAGCAGATCCCGTTGCCAGAAAACATGTTGACACTGGTGCTTTTTAAAATGAAACAGCTCTATTCAACTCATGCTTTACAATCAGAGACTTTCCTAAAAATGTAAGGGTTTTGTTTTTGTGGGGTTTCTTTTTAAGATAAAGTTTCATATATTCCAAGCTGGCCTTGAATTTGTTTTGTAGTCTAGGATGACCTTGAAATTCCCAATCCCTCTGCCTCTGATGTCTGAGAGTTGGGGTTACATGGGTGGTTGATTGGTGCTGGGAACTGTGTCCAGGTTTTTGTACATGCTAAGAGAAGACTCTACCAACTGAGCCACAACCCCAGTCCCATTACATTTTTTCATTCTGGCTAACTTCACAAACATTTAAAGCCTGATACTTCTTGGGGTGTTTTAGATTCTATTAGCTACAATATGAAGCAGGAGATCCAGTCAACATCTTTACATATTTTTTGAATTTTATGTATGAGTGTTTCCCTGCATGTATGTCTATGCACCATGTATATGCCTGGTGCTCTGTGGGGCGAGAAGAGGACCGAGGATCCTCTGGAACTGGAGTTACGGTGGGCTGTGAGCTTCAGTGTAAGTGCTGGGAACAGAACTAAGGTCCTCTGCAAAAGTGATAAGCTCTCTTAGCCACTGAAACATCTCTCCAGCCACAGTGCAGTTAATTTATTAATCAAACAGACGTGGGTATGTGTGTACAGCAAGCACAATCACCATAGGGCTTCAAGAGTACTGTCAACGCAGTCTGCTATTTCCTGTTGTGTTCCCTTCAGGCTTGTCATTTGAGAGATTCCATTACTCAAGAATGAATTGCAACCTACATTTTTTTTTCTAAGTTTTCAGTAGACTCATAGCAAATTTGCAAGGAAAGCATTTGGATGTCTTCTGCTTAGATTCATGAAGTGGCTTCAACTCCGCCGAGCATAATTTAGCACGGTGGAGACAGATACGGGCTCCAGAGTCCTCATCTGACTCCGAAGGCATATGCTATCCAAGTCAAGTCACTTCGCTAAACTTCGGTTTTCCACCTGAAAATGAGTATAAGTAAGGCTCCTTCCTCCTCATCCCACATCCCTCCCCTTACCTCAGTTTATCCTTGACTATCCATCCCACAAATAACAATGACAGAGATCCCTGGACCCCTGATGTCAGGGGACAGGCAGAGTGTACCATGAAATCCTAGGGACAAAGACAGTGCCCTCAGGAGCAGTTGAGTTTCAGGAGGCAAGTTTGTTTTTTTGCTTTGTTTATGAGGTAGAGTCTCATGTAGCACAGGTTGGCTTCAAACTTGCTATGCAGCCAACGATGGCCTTGACCAATGCACCTGCCTTGGCCTCCCAAGTGCTGAGATCGTAGATATGAACCACCATACCCGACTAGGGGGCAGGTTTGCAAATGACACTGTTCAGCTATAAATACGTCCGTCACTCATTGGCACATGAGATGCTTGCTTTCACTGAAAGGGCAGATTTTTAATATAGCTTTTATGAGTTAAACCTGACAGTCAAAAAGTGCGTGTGTTTATCAGGTACAATTTGATGCATTTGCATATATGCAAATACCATAATCAAGGCAAGGAGCATGCCTATCTCCTGCAATGACTCTCAATGGTTTTTTACAATAACCACCTGAAAGAAATCAAAAGTAGATATTATAAAAAGTTACAAACAGCAAATATGACTGACTTTCCAAACTGAAGGTTTATTTTCCCACCCACATTGAACATGTTCTTTTTAATAACATTTATTCATTTATTTACTTATTGTATTTCTTTCTCACATGAGTGTATTCGTGTGTGTGTGTGTGTGTGTGTGTGTGCATGTGTACGTGTGTAGCTACAAGTATTACAGAACTTGTGTAGCGGTTAGAGGTCTAATTTGGGGGTTGGTTCTCTCCTTCCATCATGTGGGTCCTGAGGATTGACCTCAGGTCAACAGGCTTGGCAGCAAAAGCCTTTTCCTGCTGAGCCCTCTTGCTGACCCATATCACGCACATCTTTGAGGACTACAGCAAAGGCTCGGAGATTCCAGCTCTTCAGTACCAGACTTTCAAGGTCACCCAGCAAAGAAAGGAGAATAGCATGTATCTGCAAACTCAAGCACTGATACTATTTACATTCATGTTCAGTTGGCCAGGTATGGTGATCCAAGGTGTTTCACTGCAGGGGTAGCTGGTGGGGAGAGAGGGCAAGCCTCACATAGAGAAGAGGGAGAAGAGAAACTGATGTGACCATTACTACCATCATCAAAAGCCATCCCATCCACGGAGAGGGACACATACTTAGGAAGTTACTTCTTATCAGTCATTGTATCGTAAGTCCTATAAATAACATCAAACCAGAATGTTTACTTTGCAACCCTGAGTTAATTACTAGAAAGAACAAACAATGCCTTGCTACCAGCTTCCAACACTAAGGTTTGTGTGGAAAACAGATCTACCTCACATTTTCTTTCACATCACATTCCCTACACAGGGGAAGGCTTTGGGTAGGAATACATACACAGCTCAGACAGACCCCTTGCTTAAATTTGAAGCACTGGCAGGCATTCTCTACAAATCTCCTCTCCTGATTGTCACTCTTTTTTTTTTTCTGACAAGTTTAGGGAAGATGTATGCTGTGCTTCAACAACCAGAGAGTCCAGCATTGCCACCAAATCGGTGAAGGCTGAGTTATATGACCAGTGTGAATTGTGCGTAACCAGAAGAAGTAGCTAGAAAGATCAAATTACTTGGTTAGTGTAGACTCAGCCATCTGGGCCTAACGTTCACCCCAGCCACCTTCACCCAGAAAGACCTGACGAACAGGATTTTCTTGCTTCAGGGACTGTACCAGAAGCCCTGGGAAAGATGTCACAGATGACATAGTGTGCCACTCATCACTGTCTGGGAAAGTTCTCTGGGCATGTAAGAATTCTGCGAACACATAAAGCAAATATCACTTTTAATACTTGAAAGTATAGACACAAGTGAAAGGATTTTCCTGAAACTATTTTTATCTAACAATTGCCTTAGTGAAAAGAGCTTAGGTTATTTCAAAGGGCTTTCAAAAGAGCTTTAAAGTTTTCATATCCTGCTCTTTCACCAAAGATGCCTCATTGAACGAGGAAACCCTTGTCTCTGACATCTAAAGCCATGGCAGTCAGGGTGAGTAGCCAATATGCTTCATGGTATCATACACACAGGTGCGATGAGCCAGGAAGTGGACTCATCGGAGTCTGCTGGTGGCTTTAACTCGGACTTCTAACTCCCAGACACGTGAGTGCGATGGTAGTTGATCTTGATTGTCAACTTCTGTGGGATGTATAATCGTCATGGAAACAAACTTCTGGGCTTGGCTGTGGGGCATTACCTAGATTAGGTGACGAAGGTGGGAACATTCAACCTCAGTTTGGGTGACACTGCACAGGATACAAAGGAGAAATTTATCTGTCATGAGCATTCATCACTCTGCTTCCTCACTGCAGATGTGACCAGCCACCTCCTGCTCCTGCTACCATAGCTTCCCACCACTGTAATGGAATATTTAAACTTATCTTCAGATCTTGTCACGTTGTATGCTCTGTCTGTGCAGTGAGGGCTCCTATAACTTTAAGACTTGCTTATCACAGCTGCTGGGGGAAGAGCACTTCACAAAACTTTTACAGTCTGCTTCTCTCTGTAAGATTTGTTCCTGCACCTGTTCACAGTTCCCTGCTAAACACAATGGGTGCTCATGTAGCTAGCCCTCTAAAATCTTCATGATGAAGGCATTTGTTTATGATATTGCAAATGAAGAGTCCTCATCACCATTGCAGCCTTCTGCAGCCAGAACCCAGGGAATACCTTAGATTCTTCAGCTTTGACTGCAGCTTTTTGGGCACCAAGTGGGCTGGCAGAGCCTGGGAGGTGTGAGGTTCTATTCATTAATGTAAATAAGGCCTTTGTGTCAGTAGGATGGAGCTTTCAGTCAATAAATTACCTGGAGGCCACGTGCTCTAGGTCAGTCCATGAGAGAGCATAGGCCCTCTGCAAGGCCCCAGGCTTTGCGCCTAGTGATTGTCCTCTGGTCCTTATTGAACCCAATCGAGAGATATTATATTGACATCTATACACCATGATGGACTGCACACTCAAACTTTATGCTAAGTAAGCCCTTCTTTCCTCAAGTTGCTTTTAAAAATTGCATTTTCTTTATTTATGTTGTATGCCTGTGTGTGTGTGTGTGTGTGTGTGTTCTGCAGCATACATGTAGAGGTCAGGGGACAGCTTGCAGAAGTCAATTCTCTCCTTCTATGCTGTGTGTCCTGGAGGCTGTAGGCTTGGAGTCAGGCATGTTTATGGATGGAATCATTCTTATCAGCCTTGTCATTTTTGTTGTTGCTGTTTGTTTTGTTACAAAAAGTTGCTAAAACAATGAAAAACATATCTTGTTGTTTTTAAGCCACCCAGTTGATGCTATTGTGACAGAAGCCCCAAGGGACTAAAACACTGTATTTAAAAGAAAACAATACTTCATCGATGAGCCATCATTTGAATTTTAATGTCTTCATTCATGTTTTTTACCTATGTCTCTTTGGCATGATGATCTCACCGGCCCCCAGACCTTAGCACAACTGACACCATGTTAGAGGTACCAGTCTCACCTAAGAACCCAGCATGTAGACCCCAACACGCCAAAACAAAAACAAAGACCTACTCTATTATATTCCATAGTTCTAGAAAAGTTCCTAAATGTGCTAACCTTGCTTTCTTGGCTTCAATAGCTCTGTATCTTGCTAGCCGTTCTAGCTAATGGAAGTGTGTCGAACTGGGAGGTGGCTTTTGTGCACAAAAAGCCTAGAACTGCAAGACTTAGGGCTACATGATTTGGACTACTTCCTGTACAGCGCTGGCCAGTGGGAGTAAGGACTTTCTATTTGGTTCAAGTATGTCTATGTATTCTTCAGCAGAGATACCTTGAAATATCCTGGGGCCCCCAGCAAGATTCTCAGAGACACTGGGGAGCCTTGGATCCCCTGGACCAATAGCACAGGGATGGAAAGTTTTTAGGGGATATGCACCCTGAGATATTTCAGGGCCCCAAGAACTTTTAGTTCTATTCCTGTCAACCTACAGGTTTCTGATGCCTCCACCCTAAACAGAAAACTACAGAAAGTCACCTGGATCTGTTTCCTCTGGAGGTGAGTCTGTTTATGGTACCTTCCATATAGGACACTTAGGAAAAGCTAGACATGACCCTAATTCCAGGGTCTGGGATCCGTGTGCGACTTCACCAGACGCCCTGGTTCTAAGTCTGTGGCCACCTTGGTTGTCTTTACTGTTATCTGTGTGTCTCTGTCAGTTATGTGGGTTGGAGAAACAGATTTAGAAAAGGAGGGAGAATGAGCAGTCCCAAGACACCATGAAAGTGCATGTTAAAACATTTCAAGGGGGGTTTTGTGGACCAGGACAGGTATGGCGTCCATTTCTCCACTGGAAAACTCCAGACTTACTGTGACACCAATTGGCCCTTTTTGGGAGTTGGGTGACCCAGTCAAGATTTCCTGGACACACAGACAGCATAGTCCATCTAAAACACAGTGATTGAAAACCTCAGTCACTCGGACCAGTTTCCCTATATTGACTAGTGGCTTTCTCTGGTGCAAGACCCCCTCCCCCAGGTTAGAACCCGTGCCACCTTTCTGGGAACCCAAATCATCTTTATTCAGCTAGGTCACCCAGGGAAACCCAAACTTCTACTTGTTCTCTCAGTCCCAAAGGGGGAAGCTGACTTTCCCTCTCTGTGTGTCCAGGTAAAACCTCAGACAGTGCCCAGGGGAAATAGTTCCCTTGGTCTCGCAGGGGGCTGGTTTCTTCTACCTCAGACCCTCTTCCCTCCATACACAAGGAGTAGCTCCGGCTCTGGGGGCTCTGGGAGGAATTTCCCTGGGGCAGAGGCAGCCCCCATCCTCCTTTAAAGGAGGCTCTCCTGGTGAGCTCAAGACCTTAAAGTTCCTTCCCTTCCTCTTCTCCTTCCCCATTCATTTCAACCAGTGGTCTGTGTAATAAAAACTTAGGACTCACCATTCTCTGAAAAACGTCAGGTTCTCATTAGTCTCCCAGAGACTAATACCCCTGGTTGTCCTGGGATGACTGTCAACAGCTCCTAGGCATGCTCTTCACCACCAAGGAGTGGGACAGACTCTGGCTTGAGAGTAGAAAAGCTGCCCATGGGCCAGCCAGGAGAAACTACAGAAAGTTGCCTGCATAGTCCCCTCTGTCTGACCTGACTGGGCCCCTCCCTCACACTGACCAAAGTAAGGAGGCTCTGGACAATTTCCAGCAGACCATTTTAGGAGGATTAAAAACAGCTATTAAAACCCCCACCAATCTGCCTAAATTGAGTTAGATAATACAGGAGCCCCAAGAATCGCCCACTGGGTTCCTGGAGTATCTCTGCGAAGCTTACTTGGTATTTACCCCTAGAGACCCAGATATGCCTGCCTATAAAGCCAGTGAGCAACCACTATTGGTTTTGTTATGAAGTCCACCCCAGATATTAGGGAAAACTCCAGAAGTTAAAAGGGTTTGGGAGTGTAAGTAGGCACCAATTATTGAACATTGCTCAAAAGTTTTATGATAGCCACGACTCTATTTTAAAAAAAAGAAGAAGAAGAAGAAAAGATCAAACAGGACAATAATAGCAGTGCTCAGGAAAATGAATAAGAAAGAACTCAGAGGAGGAAGCCAAAAAGTCAACAACATAAATAAATAAATAAATAAATAAATAAATAAATAAATAAATAAAGACACACACCAAAAAAATAAAAAAAAGTCCCAATCAGAGGAGGGAAGAAGGACAGCCTGTCCTTCATTTGGGTGGGAATTGACAGGGCCAGGCTCCATTCCACTGAACCCCCAGGAGCCCAGGGTCACATTAACGGTGAGGGGCAAATCTGTTAAATTTCTGGTCAACACAGGCACAGCTCATTCAGTCCTGACAGAACCACTTGGACCAGTAAGGTCTCAACAGACAGCCATCCAAGGGGCAACTGGTCAGACTCTTCTCTTTCCCTGGATGGTCTCCTGGAGAGCAGACTTGGGACAAAGTACTGTAGCACACTTCTTAGTCATGTCAGACCACTGTATCCCCTAAATGGGAAAGAGTTCTTACAAAACTAGGGACAACCATAACCTTTGGAGAGGCTACTGCCCGTCTTACCTTGAATCCCACTTAGCCCCCAACTCATTTTCCTGCCACTTGCCCCCTGTCAGAGAAATATGTCCTCCAACCAGTCCTACGCCTGAAAATAACACTCAAACTTCAGGACTTGCAACAACAGCACCCTAGAGTGTGGGCTGAGAATAACCAGCCATGATTGGCCACCCATCCAAGCACCAATTGTCACCCAATTACTAAGTACTGCTAACCCAGTACTGGTCAAACAGTTTCCTATGAGCAGGAAAGCCAAATAAGAATTGCTAAACACATTAACAGGAAGCAGGGATCTTCATCCCCTGCCTGCCCCCTTGGAACACACCCTGCTCCTGGTTCTAAAGCTGGGCACCCAGTGCTACCAGCCCGTACAGGATCTCAGAGAGGCCAACAACTCGGTGGAGACCATCTGCCCCATGTTTATAACCCTTATACCTTCCCGAGTCCCCTCCTCCAGAAAAGCAGGTATACACAGTTCTGAACATAAAGGATGCCTTCTTTGCCTCCTATAAGTCAACACATGTTTGCCTTTGAATTGACTGACACCAAGGGAGCATTTATGGGCCACTTGACCTAGACTAGGTTGCCACAAGGGTTCAAACACTTTCTGATGCTCTTTGATGAGGCCCTAAGTGTGGATCTCCTGAGTTTCTGACAATGGTATTCAGACAGCATACTGTTGTCATATGTGAATGACCGACCTCCTCACAGTTTCAAAAACAGAGGGAAAAAAATGTAAAAAGCCATAAAAGGCCTACTAAAGATACTACAGATCCTAGGTACCAGATCTCAGTCAAAAAGGCCCAACTATGTGTACACGGTGTCATCTACTTGGGGTACAATCGGAAGGAGGCAAATGAATGCTATCCCAGAGCAGAACTTCAGTAGATCTACAGAGCCCATTGCCCAAGGAAAGCAGGTGTGGGAATTTCTGGGAGCAATCGGGTATTTCTGCTTGTGATACCCTGGTTTGTGGAGCTAGCTAAGCCATTGTATCCTAGTTTGGCAGCACCCAGCCTACAGTGGACTGACTCTGAAAAAGAGCTTTGAAGCCTTGAAGAAGGCCCATATCTCTGCACTGGCCCTAGCTGCCCAGAAGTCTCTAAGGCTTAGAGACTTAGAGCGGTTCTCGACCTTCCTAATGTTGCACCCCTTTAATACAGTTCCTCATGTTATGGTGACCCACCCCCAAGCCATAAAATTGTTTTTGCTGTTACTTCATACTGTAACTTTGCTACTGTTGTAGCAATGTGAATATCTGATATGCAGATGGTGTTAAGCAAGCCTTATGAAAGGGTCTCGACTCCCAAAGCGGTCACAGCCAAAGGTTGAGAACGGCTGTTGGGGTCTAAGTGCTTCCACTCTCCACCCACTGCCATGGCGGGGTTATTAATCGCTCTGAGCTCTCACTGTAGGGTCCTGCTTGCTTAACTGCCTACACAACTACGTAAGACAGAGAGTAAATACTGTTAAACTGCTGATACTGAAGGGATGACATAATCCACGGCCCCATGAAGAGTCCGATTTGACTCGCGCCCATTGAATCAGTGGGGAATATAAAGGCTCCCAGATTTTAAACAACTGACATCATGTGTGAGGCACCATTCTGACCCAAGGACACATCACATAGCCCCCCAAACCTGCCAAAACGAAGATAATCCTAACCCATCATAGTTCACAGTTCTAGGAAAGTCCCTAACTGCACTAATCTTGCTTCTTGGCTTCTATAGCTCTGCTTACTGCTAACTGCTCTTGTGAATTAAACAGTGTCAAACCAGGATGTGGGTTCTTGTGCATAAAAAGCCAAAACCAGCGAGGCTCAGAGCTGCACGATTTGGGTGAATTCCCTGTGCAGCCGCCAGCCTATGAGAGTAAAGACTTTCTGTTTGGCTTGAAGCATGTCTGCATCGTCTCTGGTGGAGATAACTTGAAGCAGTGACCATTTAATAAGATCATACATAAGGCAAAGCAGTAAAACTGGGAAAAATAAAATAAAAAGACTGGGAGAATAAGGAACAACAAGTACATAGGGTCCTCTCTGGCCGAGACCTAGGTCAGGTCACCAAAGGTTCTGAGGTCCCCTGGTCCAGGATTCTGCCTCTTTTACATGTTTCATAAAACATACGCGCATATGGATGCACTAAATAAATAAATAATGACTAAAGTAATACAGGTTTGTGATTAGAATTTTCTGGAACATATCCATGAATAATAAAGGACAATAATAGAGGTCAGGCGGTGGTGTTAAGGTTAGCTGTACACCTTCTCCCACCGCACCCACGCTTAGAGCGAATAAGGTAGGATGAGATTGACTACGAGAGAATTTTTCAGGGTTGCTGTAGTAATCCACTTCGTGCTGTCGTAGGAAGATAGTAACGATTGGGCGACTTATAAAGAAGAGCATGCTTTGTGGTGGTGCATGCCTGTAACCCCAACTAGTTGGGAAATTAAAATCAGGAGAGAACATCATACCAGGAGTTCAAGAACAGTCTAGGCGTAGCATAGTGGCACAGGCTTTAAACCCTGCACTTGGGTGGTTGGAGGCAGGCGGGTCACTGAGTCTTCGAGGTCTGGAACTTAGTGAGTTCCAGGACAGCCAGGGCTGTACAGAAAGCAGCATGGCAAGATCTCATTTCAAAACGAAACAGAATGGAAGGTGCAAAGGAAGGGATGATGGGAGGGGGAGGAGGGGGAGGAGGACGACGACGAGAAGGAAGAGGAGGAGGAAGCAGAAGTGGGAAGGTGACTCATGCTCATTATGTGTCCAAGTACTATGGAGGCTGAGGAAGGAGGATCACGGTTCAAAGCCAGTCTAGGCTATACAGACATATCTTACAGTTCGGGAGGCGGAGAAGTCCAAGGTCAAGAGGCCCAGTGAGGGCCTCCTCACTTCCCTAGTGTGTGGGAAGCTAGTGGTGAAGGCTCCATCTGCAGTGCCTTCTCTGTCCTTCTCCCATAATGGGGTTTCCTCCTATTTAAGTGGGCCTTATGAATAGCTGCTCCAAATAGTGAAAATTTTAATTGAAAATGGTGTCAAATTTAGGAACTTGTTTGTTTTTTGAGACAGGCCCTCACTGTGTAGGCTGACTTCCTACTCACAGAAACCCCTCTGCCTCTACCTCCTGAGTGCCGGGTTTAAAGGTGTGCACCACCACACTCAAGAAGATTTTAATATGAATACTTGAATCTCTTGTAGAGAATAAAAATGGATTCCGAGAACACAATTCTATATTATGCAAGTATGTCTAATTAGAACTATAGAAATCAGTAAAATGCCCTCCCCCCCCAAGTAATCATTAAGAACCTAAATTGATGAGTCAGGCGCAGTGGCTTACACCTGTAGTTTCAGCACTCAAGAGGCGGAGACGGGAAGTTTACCTAAGTTCGAGGACAGTTCAGCAGCACAGGGAGTTCCGAGCTATTAGGTCAAATAGCAAGAGACTTGTCTCTGTGCAGTTCAATCAGCCCCCAGGGAGTTCTGGAGCTGTGCCGAAGGTGGGCAGGGTTGTCAAGGTGACTTCAGGTACTAATGGGCTTTGCGTTTTGTTTTGCTGAGTGTCTAGGAGGGGATCCCAGGTGCTCAGTGTGCTCAGCGCGATGTTCTCTGTCTACAAGACAATCTCAAAGGCCTTTGTGGTGAATGCTTAGAATCAGCCACTTACAGGTCCTGTTTCCTCCCAGCATGGACATGTTTTTAATGTTGGGAAACACCGGGTCAGGGCAACCTTAGTCATATGACCACTGGCCACCTGGATCTTAGACTTCTCAGCCCCCCAACTCCCCCAACTATAAGATATAAACCTCTACGCATCCTAGGCTGACCTAGACCTTGTGATTTTCTGACCTCAGCCTACTGAGTGCTAAATACAGGTGTGAGCCACCATGGGCACCATCCCACCTTTCTCCTCCTCCTTCCTCCCTTCCCCTCTTCCCTCCCTCCCTCTTTTCTCATAGTAGGATCCCAGACAGCAGAACAATGGGAGCCTTTGGAACTAACTGACCCAAGATCCCTTGCCCCATGCCAAGGACAAACAAATGCAATAGCCCTGAGGTCACATATTGGCTGCAACACTACCAGCTCACAGCAGCCCCAGAGCCTGAACCCAGAATGTCTTGTTGACAGATCTTCTGGGACAGCAACTTTGCTCATTTATCTCCTGCAGATCCAACTAAGTATGAATAGACACAATCTTCTCCTAAATTCCCTGTCTGAGAACAGCTGAGTCCACTGAGGACAAGTCCAGGAATATGGAGCCTCCGACCCTCTTGGACAGCATGGGAGAGTCTGTCCACTGTTCTGCAGAAGGGAGAAGCAGAAGGGAGCATTTCTGCAGCTCATCATGTTGACAGGACATAGTGTCCTGTTGGGGGCAGGGCAAATGTCACTTTTTAACGTATGATCCCTCTCTTTGCTCCTTTCTTTTCTTTATCGAGACAGGGTCTCACTGAGTACCCCAGGCTGATCTCAAACTTCCCATCCTCCTGCCTCTCTACACTCCCAACCCCAGAAATATTTATTTCTCATTACAAACAACGATAACAAAGTCTTTCTTTAAAATGATGGAAAGCAAATTGTTCAACGTGGAAAGCCATGTTTTGAATTTCTGGTCACAGTTAGGAACCTCAAGTCACTAAAAGATGTAAATTTGCTGGAAAATGAACACTTTGATTTTGTGAAAATGAAACGCATTGACAGTTTTAAGGCACTTAAATGATGTATCTCACCATCCCTTTGGCTATGAAAATGACAGCTTGATTATTTTTTCTTGCAATATTGTAAATCTTAAGGAGTTTTAAGCTAATTCTAATTTTGAGACGTAGGTTATCCACTAGCAACTGGTACTGGCAAAGTTAAACATATGCTAAAGAGCTCAAAAATGGAGTATATTATTTTGATGAGTTGCTCTATCTGTCTGGGGGTAGTTGAACAGTGACATCTGACTAAGAACCCCTGTCTTGGGGCTACAGAAGTGGCTCAGTGGTTAAGAGCATTTGTTGTTCTTACAGAGGACCTGGTGGGTTCAAGTCCCAGCACCCAAGTTCCTAATTATCTGTAATTCCAATTCCAAGGAATCCAGCACCCTCTTCTGGTCTCTTTAGGTATCACGCACACACATACATGCAGGCAAAACACCCATATACATAAAATAAAAATACATATTTTGAAAAAGAATTCCTGTCTTCATTGCTGTGGGAAAGGGAATAATACAGAGTAACCTTATTCAGACAAGACTTTTTAGCTCCTGGTGAAAATTGTCAAACTGCTTAGTATAGGCATATTAGAACAAGACCCTCTACTGCCATCTGCTGGAAGATTGACATAAGCAAAACAACAAAACAGTCCCAGAAAGCAAGAATACGCCTCTTTTAAAGGCACCTTTTGGCGGAAGTGCCCAACTAGAGCAACCATATACGGTACCACTGAACAAATGCAGTCACCAAGGAGAGGCAAACTTTTCCTCTGGAACCCGGCCAAAGTGTGAACAGTCTACTCCACTGGAGGGGACACTGTTTACGCTGCTCCCAAGGATATCCTGGACGATATACAGTGAACAATCAAAAGATTTCCCGGGGTAAACTTGGTGACACCTACTAATCCCCTCAGATAGAAAACTTGTGTAGGAAATGACTATTCCTTGGTATGATTAGCGAGCAAGAGAATATGAATAACTCCATTGTAACACTCTACTGTCTGCAGTAGTGTCAAATTTGAGAGAAAGCAGGAACACCAGGAAGATGTGCTAAATATTAGTCCCAGGGGACTGTATGTTGAATTTTACTTTGCATGGACAACCAGCTGTCTGTTCTGTGTATACTTGTCCCAGGAAGCAACGGCTTAGTTGAAGGCTACAGTTTTCATTTCCCTCTTCCATTCATCCATCCCCTGTGCTTCTACCCAAAACTAGATGTGACAAATGTTCACCAACAAGAGGGAGGGTGTCTCTTTCCATCCCAAGCTCTGTCTGTAGGCTGCAGAGCTCTGATATAGAGAGGAAGAAAAAACCCAAAGGCAGCGCCTGGGTCCATGCCAGACAGGAGCATCCCATTGCAGAGTGTCAGAGTAAGAAACTTGGGCTACATCAGCCACTCAGTGTTGGGATCCATTGATTCTTGCAATCAGCATCATCTTCATGAACGTGACTTATCTTCATGAATGTATTTTGTCTGCCAGCAGCCAACTAGTAATGGCAAAGAATGGAGTCTTTAGCAACATTTATGGAGGAAAAGGTATTAGGCACGATTCTCTAGAGGGACTGAATTGATAGGATATAACACACACACACACACACACACACACACACACACACATGTGCGCACACGCATAACTAGAATGGCATGTTAGGTGCTGGCCAGTCTAACAGTGATGTCTGCATGCTGGGGAGGCTGAGAACTTGTTAGCGTCTCAACCCATGAAACTCAGCAGTTCTAACCTGGCACGGCAGCCTTGGAAGCTACCTGGAGAGCTGCTGGTATTCAGTCCACATTGGAAAGCCAGAGAAGCTGGAGTCTGATGCCTGCAAAGGATGGTAGTGGTAGCAGCAGCAGCACCTACAGAAATAGATGCACATACTAGCAAGAATGGAAGGCAGGCAGGAAAGCAAAATCCCCCCCCCAAGACTTTCTAAGGGCCACCCCTAAGAAGCACTATCCTCCCTGGCAGGGGAGGGGGCGTCTTCTCATCCCAGTTAATTCTTCCTGGAAAAGACAGACTGTCCCTGAAATGTGTCTCACACATCCCACAAAGCTGACAATCAAGATGAACCACCAAAAGTGAAAAATTAGAGACTATTACTTTTTTATTACTATTTTATCCCTTGTGAATTGATTCAAGGCTTCTCTTCCTAAATTTCAGAGAAAAGGGCTAGTGTAGCCAGAATAGTAGTCTGTGGGGATGTGAGGAAGGTGGTTTGGAAGGCTACCTTAAGCTCACTGAGCTGAGATCTGTGGTGATGGGTACCAGCAATGACAAAAAGCCTTGGGCAGGCACCTGATTCAGGCGCAGAACACAAGAGCCTCAACTGTCTCCGATGTCCCCTGCACTATAACAGTACCATATTTCAGGGGATGAGGCAATGGGGAAGAAGTAGAAGGCATATATTGGAATATAAAAGTGGACCTCAATACACCCTCAGGTCAATGTCATTACATTAAGGGATCTGTCCCCTGCACTATAACAGTACCAGGTGGTTTGTCCCCTGCACTATAACAGTACCATATTTCAGGGGATGAGGCAATGGGGAAGAAGTAGAAGGCATATATTGGAATATAAAAGTGGACTCAATACACCCTCAGGTCAATGTCATTACATTAAGGGATCTGTATCAGTTACTCTTCTGTTGCCATGATAAAACACCATGCCCAGGGCAACCTATAGAACAAACGGTTTATTTGGGTTTGGCCTTCTAGAGGCAGTAAGAGTCCACCATGGCAGAGAACTATGGCAGGAAGTGGCAAACACAGTGACAGGAACAGGAAGCTGAGAGCTCACATCTTGAACCCCAAGCACAAAGCAAAGAGACCAATCTGGAAGTGGCATGGGGCTCTTAATGCCAAAGCTGGCCCTTAGCGACATACTTCCTCCAGTGAGGCCGTAACACCTAAACCTCCCCAAACAGCGCCACCAAGCAGGGACCAAGTACTCAAATACCCAAGACTATGGGAGCCATTTCTCATTCTAACCAGCACAGGGTCCAAGTACCTCTTTTCATTCGGTTATCTGGTTTCTTGGAGCTCAGAACATGAGTTCTTCTTATCTATTGCTGGGTAAAGGAATTCTCCAGGTTACCTTTTCTGTCTTAGCATTATTGTTGGTGAGCCAGGGCACACCATGTTGTAACGTTGTATTTGATTACATTCAGTTTGATGTTGAACTATTAAACTGAAGATTGCCATGAAGATTATATGGTGGACACTCATGTTCAGACTGTCTTACATTCTTCAGTGTAACCTCTCACCCTCTCTGGCATCTGAAGCTACTATATTAAGGGAGCTATGGTAGCACCCCTTTTAATGTTGAGAGCCTAATTTAAATATTTAAGTGCACCAAGGGAAGCTGCTGCTCTAAGTTCATTACTACAGGCTGACTGCTAGAAGTCTCAGAAGTAACATTACTGATTCAAGCAAGACATGGAATTTGGAGATACTAACTCTGATACACCAAATTACACATTTCAAACCATGAACCAAGGTAAATACTTAATGTGGAAGGAGAAAAAATTATTAGGTATTACCAACTGAAAATGCCACAAAATACAGAACAATATTAATATTTTTTATTGGATGATGCTACTGCTTTGGGCTGTTTATTCTAATTGCTTCTTCGTGTATGAGAGATTTCAACAAGAGCTTTTGTGATGGCAAAGCCACATCACACTATAGGAGAACCTAGGGCTCTGGAAGGTGAGCTTAGGGGAGTTTATTGGTCACAGTCACTGGCTTCTCACTGTTCCTGCATCCTTAGGAATCCAACTTGTCCAAATCAGGTCCCTATCTCAGCTCATGACTTCTGTCCACATCATCTTCTAGCTTCAGTGCCCACAGCTGAGTGTTGCATTGTTGCTGGGCTTTTGTTTCAAATCCCTGATTGTGTGCCCTAATTGGGTTGGCTTATCTTTTTATCAAATGTTGCTATTAGTTAGTATTGCCGGGTAAGCTGCCCACTTTGTTCCCTGAGCTCTGGCTAAGGATGAGACACTGTCTGACCCATAGCTACCAAATCCACTCCTGCCTCAGTAGAGAAAGAATAGAAGCTTTCACTAGAAGAAGCTAGGGAATGGCAGGATGTGCTTAGGACTGATATCATCCTTTTGTTACTAATTTACAGGAACTCTTGATGTATTAAACATCAGCCTTCTATCATATTCAAACCATTTGAGATCAGAGAGAAACAAATGCTCACACACTACCTTGCTTGCTTTCTTGTGCTGAGTTGGATCTCTCCACTCTTACATGGTTTAGGACACTCTGCCTAGGGAATGGTGCCACCCACAGTGGCCTAGCTCTCCACAAATCAATTAACTCAATCAACCCTGACAAATCTCCCCACAAGCAGGCCCACAAGCCAATCCAATGTAGATAATCCCTCATTGAAACTCTCCTCCAGGTGGTTCTGGGTTGTGTCAGGGTGACAATTAGAGCCAACCACCACAGAGGTGGTTTCTTATATGGGTTTTGCTAAGTGGAATTTTTGACACACAGGATGTAGCACAGGATAACTATGGGGATCTTTGATATAGACATTTGTGTGTTTCCTCATCCCAATAGCCCCGAAGTAGAACCCCAGAGCTCCTGCAGTAAATTCATTATTCCTCTCCAAACTGAGCCAGACAGAGACTTCTCACGTGGTGATAAAAATCCTCTACCAGTCACAGTGAACCTGAATTTCTGAAAGGAGACAAAATATGAAATGCTTGGTCTATAGGTAGATACATCCAACAAAATTAGTATATGCACCTCCCCAAGACATTCACAAAACTTTTATAGCAACTTTCCTGAGAACAGCTAAAAATACAAATAGCACAAATGCCCCTCGCCAATACCCGAACAGATAATCCCACGCTACATTCAACTAGAGGGAACAGTGTACAGCCATGAGACTGTCACAGCTCTCTTTTCCACGTTGAGCATCACATATGAATCTAAAGAACTCTGACTCCATTTGTATGGAATTCAAAAATGGCAAAACTAGTCTCTAGGGATTGAAATAAAAATATGGTTAACCTTGGAGGGCGCTACTGCCTACATAAGGACAGCAGGGAGCCATTCGCCTTGCTGGAGTCGTGCCACCATGATCTGGGCAGTGAGGACATGTCTGTGTGTAAATATCTGTCAAGCTCCGGGTGTAGGATCTGCCTGCGTCACTGTACAGATGTCACACAGCGATCCAACATTCCCTGAAACCTTGTGGGCTCATTCTTCCTCAACTGCTTTCAACTAAAAGTAGCCTTTTCAAGAACAAATGTTTAAGCCAAATATTTTGATATGAGATGAAACTGTAAAAAAAGCAATAAAGGTCTATGTGGGTAAATATCTATAACTCGAATGAAAGGGCTTCCATATGACGGAAGTGGTAAAAATCAAAGACTGATAAATTTAGCCCCGTCGAAACATAGAAACTTGGCTCCAGTTCGGATTCTAAGGTATGCGAGTGTTGGTGATAGCTCTATCAAATAAAAGGGACATCAAATAATTCACAGATGTTTCTTGGAATTTTCTGATGAACATATCTGTCTTTTCTCCCTTGTTAGTTTATTTACCCAGTTATTTATTTATTTTTCAGTCATTTGTTTATAGCATGATTGCACTCAATGACCTTCATGTTGTAGTTTAGATTAGAATCTAATGTTATTCTTTTAATTGTTGCTCAGATGGTTTTCATTTTGGTCACTGGGAATCTCTTTGGACACAGTTTTTGTGTCCCTTTGACATACTTGTTTGTGTCTTCCCGGGACTTTCTAGTACCACAAGATGATCCAGGCTTGTGCTTTATCTGCCCAGCCCTAGAACCATCCTGGTTGCTTTTATTGGAAAAAGATATTTAGACATCAGATGGGTGTTTACTGCAATACGTATTAGTCAAAGCTGGGAATATATCTATGCACACATACATGATGATCTCTGACTCTGTCTGCCTGTATAGAAAGACAAATTTATACGTTGGGGTTTGTTCTTGCCCCCTGTGATGGTTGGCTTTGTCAACTTTACACAATGTAGAATCATCAGTGAGGGATTGTCTACATTGGGTCAGTCTGTGATCTGTAAGAGGTTGTCTTGGTTGACTGATGTGGGAAGATCTAGCCCACAGTGGGCAGCCTACTCCCTAGGCAGGAAATCTAAACTGTGTAAGAGTGGAGAGGTCAGACTGGGCACAAGCAAGCAAACAAGCAAGCAAGCAAGGAAACATGCACGCATTCATTTCTCCCTGCCCTTGATTGTGGATGTGATGTGACTAGCTGTTTGAGGTTTCTGCATTGATTGTAATCTGAGAGTGTAAGATGAAATAAACCTTTCTCTTCTTTTAAGTTGCTTTTTTTTGTCAGAACATTTTACCATAGCAACAGAAATGGAACCAAAGCGTACTCATTTGAATCTTCTTTCTCTGAGGTAATCTTGTCTTCCACTTTTACCATCCTTCCATTCATCTATCTACCCACACTCCCATCCATAGTTTATATGTAATGTCAGAATTATTCACCAATACCTCCCTGTTAAAGAATTCTCAACTTGGGTGAGTTCATGCCACTTCCTTCTATCTTTGACCTTACTTTATAGTCATTGTTTTGCCTTATAGCATCAATAAGATTATGCCCTGGGTTTGTAATATAAATAGATCCATTTGTTAGAATGTTCTTTCCTTCTTGGAATGTCCCTAAATTCTTGTTGATATCAAAGTCTTTGTTTTCACTGAAGTTTACTCTTTTGTTCTTTGAGATAGAGTCTCATGTAGCTCAGGCAACTCTCAAATTCTATATGTAGCTGAGGCTGGCCTTGAATGTCTGATCTTCCTGCCTCTATCTCTCAAGTGGTTGGATTACAGGTGTAATCCAAGTGTACCATTGCACTTGGCTTAAGGTTGACTCTTTGTGATGTATGAGTTCAGGCAAAATCATAAAATCACATATCTACCACACCAGGACCATTAAAAATTACTGTCAAAGCAAGGGTCGGGAGAATTTTGTTTGATAGAAAGAAAGGAGGAAGAGGAGAAGGAGGAGGAAGAGAAGGGAGGAAGAGGGAGAGCAAGAGAAGGATGGAGAGGGAAGGAAGGAAAGAGAAAGAAGGAAGAAAGAGGAAGGGAAGAAAGAACTTCCAGCACGCATTTAAGTGAAGGATAGAACATTGAAGTTGTGATTCACAGTCATAGAACCCAAGTGCAAAAATGTGAGTGGGAGTCTGGTTGCTAGTTAAAAAATAGTTCTTGCAATGTGCAAGCTTTCACCCAGCTGACAGCTTTTGCCCGAGTATTGAGTTCCACAGAGGCTTGAAGCTTCTTTAGGGTAAAGGTGCAGGTTACAAGGACATTATCCAGGAGTCTCAGCTTTTAAGTTTCAGTTTTCAGCTTAAAAATGTATTTTATGTGTATTTTTGTTTTGCCACGTGTGTTCCTAATGCCTATGGAAGCCAGAGGAAGGCACTGGGTACCCAGGGAATTTGAGTTACAGGTGGTTGCGAGCCTCCATGTGGGTGCCGAGAATCAAATCCAGGTCCCCTGGAAGAGCAGCAAGTCCTCTTATCCACTGAATCACCATCCGGCCCTAGTTGTTCTCAAAACTTAGGCTGCTGTAACACCTTTCTACCCATAAATCTTTACTTAAACATGACTCTCCACTTAGATCTACGTTTGGTCACAGGGAGTTACGTGGCTCTAGCAGTTGCAGACTACTCTTGTGGTGACAGTCGGATCTAGCCTGTACTCTAGATCCCTAGAATTAGTCTTAGCATGCAATGCCCCTTTTCAGATATTGCCCCAAACCTCTTTGCTTGCCAGTTTCTAGGAATTCCACGATTACTATATCATTGGTGGCCAGGAGAAGCCCTTACTCAGAGCTCTGACTTCTAGGACAAGAAGGGAGGCTGTCTTTGAATGCCAGGCAAATGAGAAGAGATGAGATGTGCTGTATTACCAAGTAGACAGATGTCACAGTGGCTGGAGACTGGGGAGTCTAGATCTGCTTCCCCGACTTGAAGGTGTCTCCATCTCACAACGCTATGATACTACAGAATCAGTGTTTCCAGGGTCCCAGTAAGCACACATATGGTGAGATGCCAGGCTCAGAGACGTAGCCCAGACTGTCCTGGGCAATGTTGAATTTAAGTTACCAGCTTATGTTTGTACCCTTCTGTTGTGTTCTTAGTTTAGTTTAGTTTAGTGTGTTTGTCTGTTTTTGGAGGAACTAGAGATTGAACCCAGAGCCATTGCACATGCTAGGGAAGTGTTACCACTGACTTATATCCCCAGAGCCTTTTGTGTTTTCACCATCAGATGGTGATGGAACGAGAATGGGGGAGGAGATTATATAAATATCCATTTATAAGGAAGCTAGGCTATGAGCTCAAACATTTCCACGTATTTCATAAAAAACAAAATAACTGGGCTGGAAGCAGTGGAGTGGGGCATGTGGTCCTGGCTGCCTGGAAGGCTGGCACTGGAACATCACTTGGGTTGGATTGAACGAGTGTTGAAGGCTGGACTGAGCAAGGCCTTTACTTCATCAGACATGGGAAGCGCTGCAAGTTTGAATCTGTGCTGGTTTCTTTTTCATGTCATCCTGGTACAAAGCTAGAGTCATCTGAGAGGAAGGAACCTCGATTGAGGAAATGCCTCCATAAGATCCAGCTGTAGGTTAAGCCCATAGAGCATTTTCTTAATTAGTGATGGATGTGGGAGGAGGGCCCAGTCCCTTGCGGGTGGAACCACTCCTAGGCTAGTGGTCCTGGGTTCTATACGAAAGTAGGCTTAGCAAGCTACGAAGAGCAAGCTGGTAAGCAGCACCTCCCCATCCCTTCATGCCAAGCATCAGCTCCTACCTCTGGGTTCTTGTCCTGTTTGAGTTTCTACCTTGATTTCCTTCGATGATGGATTACAAAATGGAAGTGTAAGTCAAATAAAGCTTTCCCTCCCCAAACTGCTTTTGGTCATGGTGTTTCATCATAGCAATAGTAACCCTAACTAAGACAGGCTCCCAGTATCCACGCTGGACCCCTTAAAGCATCATGCATGTAACTCCAGCCCAGGGGACCCAACAACCTTGTCTGGCCTCCACAAGCAACTGCACACACCCGAACACAGACACAATTAAAAACACAAATAATTAATGCTAATTAAAAGTTAGAATCCTAGGCACACACACCCATCACCTGATTGGAAACACCTCGTGCTTTCCAAAGCCCCCACCCATTGCCATGCACCATGCATGTAAACCTCAGAAGGATCTGGAGCTCCTTGGAGCTGACAGCCATAAGTCCCATTTCCTAGCTGAGCAAACCAAGGCTCTCTCTTGCAGTCACACCACTTGCAAAGGTTGAATAGGGCTGAGGTAAAACCCCAGCGGAGCCCCGTGCCATGTAGCGGCAGATGGTGTCTCACTGACCGCTGGGCCTGGGAAGCAGGAGGCAGACAGCCACCTGCACTTTTCACTCTGTCTTTGAAGTGTCTCCGGAAGTCTCCCCGTGGGGTGGGGAGCCATGAGCCCTCACTCTCATCTGGCTCTCCAGCTGGCTGAGCCGCTGTTTCAGTCTCATCTGTGAAGCGCTGTACTCGGCCAGGAGCCGTGCAAACCTTGTCTGCAGGGTGTCCAAGGATGACTCCAGGTATTCCACCTTCTCCTCGATGTCCCAGGTGTCTTCCCTGGCCTGGACCAGGTCCTCGTCGATTAGGTTGTCCTTCATCAGAATCTGCCGACCCTTTTCCTCCAGGGCCTTCTTAGCATCCGGGTATTCGGTGAGGGCCTCCATGAGGTCATCCTTGGAGAGGCAGAACAGGTCGGAGTAGCCAATGCTCATGATGTTGGCGGTCCTGCGGTTCCCTGACTTGCTGCCCTTAATGTTTAAGATGCTGATCTCCCCAAAGTAACTGCCGTCACTGAGAACCACAAACTGGGTGACCCCATCATCGGCCACCACAGCCAGCTTGCCCTCCTTGATGATGTACATCTCCCTTCCAATGTCCCCCTTTTTGCAGATGTAATCCCCAGGGCTGAACACGGTGGGGCGAAGCTTCAGCACCAGCTCCACCAGCAGCCCTGCCTCACAGTCCTGGAAGATTCGGACTTTCTTCAGGGTGTCGAGGTGCACATTGATGGCAATCTCAGCCTTCAGCTTGTCTGGGAGGCTCTTGAGTACTTCCTTTTCATCCACTGTCTTCCTGTTGGCCCACAGATAGTCAAACCACCGGATAACCCGAGTCTCCAAGTCCTTGGTCACCTTCCGGAACTGCATGTACTGCTTGATGGAGTCAACCTTGGCGTGGAACTCTGTTCTTGAAGCATTCATGTTGGAAATCATGGAGCCTACATTGCCTACTATAGTGGCAAAGATCAGGACGCCCACTAGGAAGTCTATGACCACAAAAAGATACTCTTCATCTTTCACAGGGGGTGGGGTCTCACCAATGGTGGTCAAGGTCAAGGTAGACCAGTAAAGACTGTAAATGTACTTCCTGGAGAGACGCCCATACTCTGGCTTGGAGATGTTTGGATAGACCCAGGAGTCTGTCCCAAAACCAATGAATTTGGAAATGGCAAAGTAGATGCAGGCATTCCAGTGGATGATGATGAGAATGTACAGAACCAAGTTCCCTATTCTGAACACATTGGGGTAGTTGGTCCTTGTCTCTGTGCGGTCAAAGAATTCGAAGAGTCGCGAGAACTTCAGTAGACGGTTGAACCTCACTTCTGTGTAGTTTATGCCCAACTTTAAATAAGCCAGATCTGTGGGGATGAGAGACAGGATGTCCAGCTTGAAGTGCAAGGTCTTTGTGTAATGTTTCCACAGCCTCTTGGTATCCCTGACCATTAAGCCTTGTTCAAGGAAACCTAAGGAGGGAGAAGGGGAAGGTCACGTGGGCATCAAAGAAGCTTAAGCTGGCCACAGAAATATATTTCCCATCATGCTTATACAACAGTACAACAGACAGTGATGTGTGTGTGTGTGTGTGTGTGTGTGTGTGTGTGTGTGTGTATGTGTGTGTGTGTGTGTGTGAGAGAGAGAGAGAGAGGGAGAGGGAGAGAGAGAGAAACAATATCAGACATAACATATTAATGCTAAGAATTCATTCTGGCATTTTTTTCTATGTTATAATCTCTTCTGTTCAATTTTTTTTTTCTGTGCCGGGAATTGAACACAGGGCCTTGCACAAGCTAGGGTTATATAACTGACTGTATCCCCAGTTCTCTATTCAGACTTAAAAAATAGAAATCAATTGGGTAACTTCGAAAATAGACTGGATATTAGATGATAGCAAAGAATGAGAATTAAGTTTTGAAAGACAGATATTAGAAATTATGCCTATTGAGAAAGGGTGGGGGACGTGAGCATTCCTAATGCTGTTCTCTCTGCTTTTTGTGTGTTCTTGAAAATATTATAAAATGTTAAAAAACTCAGATCAAAGCCTACCAAACTGGTCTCACCAGTGATGGTGTGCAGAGAAACAGTGCTGGGCTGGTTCCCCCAGAGCTTAAGCCATGAGGCACATTTACAAGTTCAAGGTGTCTTTGTTGCCTAGGGCCTTTGCTAAAAATGAAAATTAAGGTTGTTGTCATATATAACACATACAAGTTCTAGCCCCACTATTCCTCAGGTCATTCTTGTTAAATAACTGCCCAGCTGGGTTGTGATGTCACATGCCTTTAATCTCAGCACTCGGGAGGCAGAGGCAGGCAGATCTCTGTGAGTTTGAGGCCAGTCTGGTCTACAGAGTGAGTTCCAGGACAGCCAGACTTACAACAGAGAAACCCTGACTCGAAAACAAAAAACAAACAAGCAACAACAAAAAAATACTGCCCTTCTGGATCCGTAGGTAGACTGGTTCCAGGGTCCCCTTAACCTCTTTCCTCCCAAGGAAACCAAAATCCTTAGATGCTTAAATGTCTTCCACAGAATGATGCCATATTTGCACATTATTTATGCATATCCCCTTGATTATTTTAGATCCTCTTTGGGTTTCTTATAGTACCCAATACATACAGCATAAATGCTACAAAGTCATGTTGTGCTATGTAGGAATAGCAACAAGTAAAAATGAAACCTGTAAATGTTTAGCATAGAAAATTGTTTCAAGCATTTTCTGTCCTGTTGATTGGATCTCCAGGTGCAGGACTTACAGATATCACGGGTGCCTGTGCATGTGTTTACGGAGCGCTTTGAGGAACACCTGGCTTTTAGACTTCTCACCCTTTTATGACTCTCCCAAGTCTGAGTGAAGATCTTTTCCTTTCGGACTGTGATCATGGCCACCTGGTTTCATGACCTTTCTCTCCCTCAGCTGCCTGCTGAAGCTGGCATTGCCAAGGACAGTTTCCAAGTACAAGAAGGGGTAAAGTTGATGTCTGAATGATGGTATATTGTTCCACTGAAGCTTGCCTGAGACAAAAGATGAGGTTTCAGTGGCCCCTCGCAGACCACTGTGTCTGTATATACTAGTGTGACTGCCACACAGGTTGTTCATGCAGTTCTGAAGAAAGGAACTCCAAGACTGAACAGAGCACCACCCTGCACAGTCAGAACTGAAAAGGTCCTTTGAGATGATGGCGGCTTAGCTTAGGTGACAAAAATGAGGTCCAGAGAGCCAGTTTAACTTGCTTGTAAAACACTGGAACAGCAGATCCCAGAGCCCCAGGTTCCTTAACCCCTGCTCAGGTCTTCTTGAAGGGTTCAGAATACCGGGCATCAAGATAGAGGTACCTGCTCTGTGTTTGGGGTTATCTCCAGATCTCCCAGATACCTCTTGGTCAATGGTAGGTACATTGGTAGGTAGCATCCAGTCTGCTACCATGGATCTTCCTGAGTACCCTATGTCCCCCTACGGAGAATCTGAGACCTGATCCAGTTAAGTCTTTGGGACACACTTACCTGTCCGGGCTCGAACCAGCATGTCCAAGACATAAAGGACATCTGCAGAGTAGTCCAGGACCAGCCACAGAATCAGGTGCTCAGACTGAAGCTCATCAAAACAGGCCCTAAGTAAGCCAAGTATGAGATGTGAACAAGGTGGCTGAGTGTCAGAGCATGGATTCTTCCCTGTCCGGTGCTGCTCACTGTATCCAGCAGCAGTCCTCCCTGCGGGGTCACACACATTATGTAGCAGATTAAAACCTTCCGCTTTGGAAGGGACCGCCTAAAGATAGTATTGTTATAGAGAGGTGAAACAACAGAATGTTCTGAAGGGAGGTGAAATACTGCACGGAAGGAAGCTCATGAAGACAGGAAGTAAACAACTCAAAGTAGCTTCAGAAAGTCCTTAGAACTGACCATATTCACTAGGACCTGCCCTCTATGAAGACTATACAAATAGTAAAGCCTGCTGAGAGTCACTCTCAGATAAGCCAAGCAGCCTGGAAGAAGCAGAGGCCAGCCGGACTTCATAGAAGAAGCAAAGACTGGCTGGGCTGCCCGGAAGAGGCTCAGATCCGTTAAGCCCCTGGGAAAGACACTTTCCAACCTGCTGAGCTGCCTGCAAGCTGTGCAGTGTGCTTCAGGTTTCCAGCTTTTGTGAGCTGTCACTTGTGCTCGGGTGGCTTTGGTGATGTGGCTGCCTCTGAGTCATTTCTGCTCCTGCAAGTAACTCCAGTAAAACACACTGTTGGACTTTGGTGCAATCATTACTTTGGTCCGTCATGGGCTCCCTTTCTGGGGTGAGTAGGTGTGTGTGTGTGTGTGTGTGTGTGTGTGTGTGTGTGTGTGTGTGTGTGTGTGTGATGTCTCCCCAGGAAAAATCTGTCCTATGACAACAGAGTGGAATCACTCCAGGCTCAGAGAAGCTATGCTGTCCCATGGTCACCAGCCTCTTAGGAAGAAGAACTGGGGAGTTGGATGTGTTATGTGAAGTTTTGTGGTAGAGCACAAAACAAACACCCCAACCAACCAAACAAGCAAACAAATAACTGAGATTGGTTAGGCAAAGAACCTGTTCTTTCTAAAGTCAGATTCCAACTTAAATCAGCTAGTAAATACTTCTTTACCTTTTACCTCTTCACAGTTGCTGATTCTCATACAGATAGTACCCCAAGCTTCCCTCCTCCCCTCCAAGTAATGGCATGCTGCTCAGCCACCCATGCCTTCTGCATACTTGCAAAAGAACCTTGGCTCACACCTGTATTCCTAGAGTCTAGATCATAGGTCAAGAGCAGCATTGCCATCTTGCCCATTTGCCAGGAAGATCCCTCCCATCTTCTCTTCCGTCTCACCAACCTCACAGACCCTCAGATGGATGGAGACTTAATCCCCAAGCTTCCACTTCCACTTGCATGGTGAATGTCCCCCAAAGGCTCATGTGATAAAAAGCTCGGTCACCAGTCTGTAGCATGATTGGGATGTGGTAGAACTGTTAGTCGGTAGGGCCTAGTGGAAGTTAGATCAAAGGAGCTTGCCTTTAAAAGGAATATTGGGACCCTGCCTGGTCCTTTCCTGTTTTTCCTTATTCACCACTGTCTGAACTCTCTGAAACTGTGAGCCAGAATAACTTTCCTTTCTTTTATATTGTTTATCTTGGACATTTATCACATTATGGGAAGCTCACTAACTGCGGGAGGCATCAGGTCTCTGTATCCTGGTTGAGGAACACGATCAGGAATGTCCCAAAAGTAACTGTACCACCTCCCAGAGCAGCGGTGTCTGTCCTGCAGGTTTTCCCAGGTACAACCCAGGGCCCACTGTCTCCTCTCAGAAGAGAATTATTTCCGGCATCACAGTAAACCAGGAGGTGCAGTCACCACAAAGAGCTGCGTCCTGGCTGGTTCAGGGGATCCCTTGCTCCCGGTCAAGCTTACATTCACAAGGACAGAGACCTGTCTCTGCATGACTTCCTTGTATGCTTGCTTAGGGACACTGCTAGGCCCCATGCTTCCTCTTGGAGGGACAATGAGTCCTGAATCCTTGTTCTGTAGCCCTGCTAGAAAGGGTCTTCAATCCCCTTCCTCACCTTCAGAGAGGAGCAGTGGAATCTTGTGTTCCCTCAGCAGGCACCCTGTAAACTTGCTAGGCAGGGGGGCAGAGGGGGAGCTTCACCTGCATCCTTCCTTGGCAACATGTTTAAGAGAGCTCCAAAGGCATGCATGGCTCCCTCTGGTGGCACACCCTGCAGGCTTGCTTAGGAAAGCTCCTGCTGCCCCCACCTGTGGCTCGATCTCTGCACCTTCAGAGCCCAGGTTACATGCCCAGAGCAGCATCAGCACCAACCCACTTGCTAGCAAAGGTCCTGCTGTGTTCTCTCCGTTTCCACCGGTTCACCCAGGGAAAACTCTAACGCCTCCAGTCTTCTCCAGAAGAGCAACAGCTCCCTCTAACATGTATCCCCAAAGCCCACATCTACCCTCACTCAGAATAGCAGAACACACCCTCATTTCAATATGGTGACCTGCTTAGGAAACAGAAACCCAGAACTTACCCTCACAGAGCAGCATTCCCCACTGCACCTTTGCCAAATGCCTACTAGGTTGTACGTTCACTATAAATGCTTCCCCATCCCCTGACAGAACAGTGACTAGGCCCAGCCCCTTCCTCATACAACCCAAATGCAGGTTTCAGAGTGCCAGAACCCTCAGCATCCATCTTAAGCCCAGGCCCCTTCATAGTCCTCTGTGAAATGGCCTGATTTTTACAGATAGAGGACCCAAGGCTGTTAGAGTTCTACGGTGGTGAGACTCAGCACTCCATCTTCTAGGCTTGGCTGCCCCTTCTCCGCCTGTCCCTCCGCCCGGGTCTCCAAAAGCGATGTCCCTGCTCCAGTGCCTACCTGCACACGAGCAGACACCAGTTATAGAAGACCGGCAGGGCAATGACAGTCAGCCAGCGGTAGTAGATGTTGCTGGAGGGGTCCACCACAACGGCATCCTTCTTCCTTCTGGAAACACAGACGCACAGCACATGTGTGGAAAGGCTTTTGGGGGCATGCGAAGGCCTTAATTAACTCAGAGATCTAAGAGCAATTTTAGGTCGAGGCCGGAGAAGTCGAGGCCACAGCAAGGTCTTCTCAATTCCAAGGGGCTCATACGGAATGTCTCTGAGGGGAAGACCACCTGATTCTAGCATTGTGGATAAAACAGGATTATTGAATATTAAAAATAAGTTTCTCTTTTGACAGGGGGATCAGAACAAGGGGTTACTGATTTGTTAATCAAGAATCACAAAGACAAGTCACAGTCCTTGGCCCTCTTGTATCTACTGGAGTGTTTTTGACCACTGGCATTTTAACATATCACCAGCAGAGGGCACTGTCCACAAGCTTATTGGGTCCACTTGACCCTGCACAGAGACAGCTTGCTTTGTGGTAACAGGCTTTGGCTTTTCAAATCTCATTTTACTCAGCGGTTGAGGGCCTAACGCATCAATCTGAACTCTGGACATACCCAGCACTGCCCCCAGGCCCTATAGAGATTTGAAAAATACCGCTGGTTTGAGCTGGGAGCAATTTGATCCCAAAGGGAGGAGTTATTCCGTATTTAGGGACTAAATGAAAATTCTAGAAATGGGAAGGAGCCATGAAGGATGGGCCCTGAGGGAACTGTTATCTGTGGTTAAATGACCCCTTTTGGTGACCTTTCTCAGTTTTGTCCCTTGGTCTGCGGCCACAGTGCGGACCCATGAAACGAGTCCTGGGGCAGCCAGCACCGTGTACTCCCATCGTGGCTCGTGCTCTAGCACAGAACAAGCATGGGGAGTTCCAGGAGATGCCCATGGCTTCTGTACTTAAGAGTCCTTCCCTGTCTGGACCCTAGAGTTCCCAGGGAGCAGGCATATGTCATAGTAGCCACAGCTGTGTGGTCAAATCATTTTGTTTTTCTTGATTGATGGCATCTGGGTCTATTTGCTGTCACAGTTTATACAAACCAAACACGCCCTTCTGTCACGGGAGGAATTAAAGTTCTACTCAAAGAACAGAGTGGGAAGAAAATAAGCACCAGGCCCTGGCCCTTGCCCGACTAGAAGTCAAGCAATTGGCATTTCTTTCTGATGTTGCCGGCTGCCCCTCACCTTCACCTTCCTCAGCGGAGGAAGTTGTAGACCTGGGCACCCATGCCTGCCCGCTGTCACTCACACGGTCCCAGGGCTCTTGTGTGACAGTGCGAGACTCACACACTGAACTCATCTGCCAGCTCAGCACCGGCGACAGCCTTTCAAGAGGCTGGTCACCCGAGGGAGGAGATTTCCTCCTTAGGTGGCTACGATGTTTCTCTCTATATTAGCTCAAGTAGCCTTAGAACAAGGGCGTTTCCCCGGATCCCAGGACCCTGGTGTTGTAAGCATGGAAAATGAATACTGATAGCCAAGGAGACCACCCACTGCTCTTCAAGGACTCCAAAACAGCACCCTCAAATATATAGTGACAGACGGTTTTAAGGCCGAGAGGATTTATCTCCCGAAACCAATTGTCTTTCTAGAGTAGAAAAAAACAAAGAACAAAAAGTAAAATGAGTTTCTCAGAGAAGTCATACAGACCTGGCCCCTCGGCCCCTCCCACCTTGGGTATGGAGTTCCAACCAAAGGAAGGATTCTAGAATGCTTTCCTGGTGTTTGGAGAAAGTGATAAGCAGGGGTAGGAGAGAGAGGCAAAGTCAGCTTCTAGGCAGGAGTGAGGCGGGGATGGTGTGTGGTGGAGGTGGTGTGGTTCCCAGGACTGGGGGAAATAAAGGCCAGTATGCTTGGCTAGAGCTTGGGCACTTATTCCTCCAGCGAGTTGTTGCAAGTGTTAGCTTCATTTCTGGCCGAGAGCCAGGCCCTGCAGGGAGGCAGAGAGACCAGAGCAGCAAAAAGAATGTGAATGCCCAAGGTGACTATGCCAGCAACCCCACCCATTTCTCCCAGGCTTTCTCTTTAGAGCTTTCTACTCACAGGGCATTGTTATTGTCAGGAACAGAGTGATTGCATGCCTGCGTGCATGTGTGTGCATATGTGTGTGCATGAGTGTGTGCATGAATGTGTATGTGTGTACTTAGATCTGGTAAAAAGCTTAGGGAAAGAGAGAAAAAGCACTTGGCTAAATCCAGGCTTCTGGGTAAATACAGATTAATGGTTTGAATCCCATCCAGTTTCTACTCAATTTCCTTCTATTTGACCCTGGGCAAGGTGGTGAGCCTGCTGTCATGACAGGACTCAGTGGGACCCCTGTACTTCCATGCTTCTCAAGTGGAGGGAGTCTGGAACCTTCTACATGGGGGTGGGGTTAGGGGGTACTATTGAAGGAGCAGCTACTTGTTATCCTCATCTGCACAGACCACACACAGATTTCCAGGGTGTTCTCTCTTGAAAATTTAGTCACAGTAACTTCTCTCTTCCAAAGGGCAGGCCATAAAATTGACCAATGGCAAACTGGTCTCTGCATTTTTCAGTCTTATGTCCTCTCTGCTCCCAACCACTTTGGATTCTCACAGCTTCAGGCCTATGGCCCCCTATCCGTGATCTACCCGAGAATGTGGTAGAAGGTGGGTGTCAGTTTCATACAAATTCCTCTCGGCAGCAGCACCCCACAGGTGGAGGTGTTATTCTCCAGTGAAGAGAGCCAACTGGCCTCACAGAGCTGAAAGGGCTCCTTGCCTGCCAGCAGTCAACACGGATTGCTCACAGGAGACCATGGGGTGGGGGCAGGGGCACTGGCTGGTGACACCTCAGCCTCACTTTGAGTGTGCTTCTTCTATGCTATTTTGGTTGTCTTTGCCCTAGACTTCCTCTCCCCATTTAAGATGTGACCTCAAGTGCTTGCTTCTGGATTGCTCTACTCATCTGAAATTTCCCCAATGACTAGAAATCCCTGGGAGACGGAGGGGATGACACCCCACTCCTGGGGTACAGTGGCCCGAATTCCTCAGGGCTAGATCCGCATGGACGGAGTACCACAGCAGTTATTTTGCTTTGCAGTTAGGACTTGGCTTTCAAAGATTCAAAGTCCCCCTCCTCCATGAATCCTCCCCACCCAGCACCATCACATTCATTGGACACCCTGAGCTTTCTGGTGAGTAGCCAGGTGTCTCTGGTCTAGCCAGACCCTGCCCTAAGTGGTCGCCACCCAATTCTTTGTTTCTTTGGTTACAGTGGAAAATTTATCGAGCACAGCATTCATCTCCATTAAGTCTAAAGCTGTAGGGAGAGAATTTAATCATATCAGCCGAGGAAATCTTTGTTTACCCAAAAGAAATTGAGCCAGCCTGACTAGCTGCAGAAGGTTCCAGGCTCCCTGCGCCTTAAATGCATGGAAGTGCAGAAGACAAAGGTCCCACTGAGTCCTTTTCTGGGCCTGTTGTGTTACCTGGCTCACCATGCTGCTCAGGGCCAAATAGACGGCCAGCAGCCTCTTTTCTGGGTTAGGGATATAGCTTGGTTTATAGAGTGCTTACTGAGCGTACACAAAGCCCCGGGCTTGATCTTCAGTACTGCAAAAACCCATTGTGCATGTGCACCCCAGAGACCCCAGCACTGAGGAGGAGGAGGCAGGAGGATCAGAAGCTAAAGATCTTCATCAACTATATAGTGCGTTTGAGGCTCAAATGGGCTACATGAGACCCTGTTCTGCCCAAAGGAGATGTTTTTGCCTCCATTCCCCAGGCTCCTCCTCCCTGACCTGTTTGCCTCGTGCTTTTCTGTCTCAGCAGTTCACAGTATATAAGCCTCCTACTGGTGACACTCCCTCGGGGTCTTCAATGATTATCTCTGCTCTGCTCATGTCCCTACCCAATATCCAAGACCCTCAGTTTCCTTCCCACAAACCCCCAAAGGTGTGTAGTTGCAGCCTGTGCAGAACATTACATGTGAACATACCTCTCCAGTGGGCCCTTGAACCTCAGCTGGGGACCCTGACACCTTTCTTTGGTACAGAAGACTGAAATGTCCCTAAACACTTGTATGATTGATGTATGTGTGTGCGAAAACCAGAAGACAATCTCAGTATCATCCCTCAAGTATCATTTACCATTAAAATATTCTTTCCTTTATTTGTATTTATGTGTATGGGTGTTTCGCCTGCGTGTATGTCTGTGCACACATGGAGGTCAGAAGAGGGCATCAAGTTCTCTAGGTCTGGAGTTACAGATGGTTGTGAGCTACCAGGCAGGTGCTGGGGATCGAACCTGGGTCCTCTGAAACCCTACCCCGGATCTATCCTTGAGACAGGATCTCTCAGTGATCTGGAATTTGCTAAATAGGTTAAGCTGGCCAGCCAGCAAGCCCCAAGGATCCACCAGTCTCTGCCCCCTCCTCCTCCAGCACTAGGCTCTTGGCTTTCATAAAGAATGCATTCTTGGGACTGAATTCAGGTCCCCTTGTTCTCAAAGTGAAGCACATCACTGGCTAAGCCATCTCCCCGGACCCCTGAACTCTCTTGTTCTAGGAATGGTTGTGCATTCCACGATCTAGAGCTCTACAGTATGAAGATCTCCTCCTCATACACAAACATGAAGTCTCACTTATATCCTCCAAGGGCTTGTATGTTCACTGAGAAGCCCCAAACCCTTTACCTTTCTCCTCGTCAGCACAGAACCAGACAGTATCGTCTCTGGCAGAGCACACAGGGCCATCCATTCTCCAGTCACTGCACCCACATTTTACTAATCTCAGTGTTACTCAGGGGAGTCCGCCAGAAGAAGATGCGTCAGTCCTTTTCTTACTTGCCAGAAAGCGGGTTCTGGGTGAGAATCCACCTGCTCATGAACTTTGGGGGGTCAGCTTTCTCTCCAGGCCCAACTTCTCTTCCAGACTGATGTGAGCATCCTAAAGAGATCTTTAGATGCTCTGTGACTAGTGAGTTGCTGTGGGCTAAGACCTTGATGTGGACTAGCCTCATGGTTATGGGTGCTTCTCACAGACAAGAGAGGCAGAAATTCCTGTGTGCTTGTGGGGGTGAAGGAGGCACACAGGAGCCTTGCTGCCACAGATGCTTCTATCGGGAATAAACAATCTCCTCACCTCACCCTTCCTCTGTGCTTACCCTCCCACTCCTCTCCCCACCTAGTACTGCCTGACCTGACAAGAGTGATTCTTCTGGAATATCACACCAACCTGTGGACCTTCGTTCTAGGCAAATGCATGTATCAGTTAGCTGCCCCCTCGAGTCTTCTCATACAAAGAAAGCCCTGCATTGGAGCAAGCTGGATCATATAGCAATCTGGGATGAGGGATGTAGAGAAAGGTGGTTGAGGCCAGACCCTCCCCCCCTGCAATGAGTTTGGGAAGCTTTATGCAGGATGAGTCAGATTTAAATGAGGCTGGGAACTCTGGATCAAGGGCTTCCTGGACTCGGGGTAGACAATGTTAGAGCATGTGGTATTCTTTGGAAGAGCTATGCCTCCTTCAAGGAATGGCTCACAAGGATGGTGCTCTGGGTCTCCTCGGGGCATCTAATCTGGACCCATGTGCTTTTCAGCTGTCTCTGCTGGTGTGTAGATGACACCTTCCCCTTTTCTGTTACTTACCCTTTCTCTCTGTCCGGTGGTTCCTGTCCATCTGGGTTGGACTGGGCATTGCTTTCCTGGCTGGACACCTCCTTAAGCTCAGCTCCTTGGAAACGATCCAAAAAGGAATCAGGTCTCTGGTCTTCGTGCTGTAAGTGCCTGGCAGCCCACGCACGAAGTGAGATGACGAGGCGTGACACCCTGGAAGGGAAAAGGACAGACAGTGACCAGAGAACAGAGGACAAGAAAAAAAGCCTATTTGGGCCTTAAAGAGCCCAGAAGAAGCAAAGGTGGTGGTAGAGGTGAGTGTGGGGCGTATGGCTCAGGCTTCCTTCTCTTCTACACCCCTGTCTCCCCTTCTTCCTTTCCCTCTCTGGTCTGGGGCTCTGACTGATACATGACACTCTCTCTTTATTACGGCTTTGTCCTCTCAACTCTCCTGCTGTCGTGCTCCTTCCCATGGGGCATAGCAAACATTTCTACTCATTGTTCCTTTTGCCCAAAGCAGAGCTCTTGTTGGGAAGGCTAGATGAGAACTGGAGAGACGGCTCGGCAGTTAAGAGAGCTTATTTACCGCTCTTAAAGAGAACTTGGGTTTGCGTCCAAGCAGCTTACAAACACTTGTCATTCCAGTTCTAGGGGCTCTGATGCTCTCATCTGAACTCTATGGGTGCGAGACACTCAAGTGGTGCAATACAGACACGCCAGGCAAAACACTCGTACACACAAAATTAAAGATAAAACCTTTGAAAACAGTATGGCTAAGCATAGGAAAAGTAAAGGTACACAAGCCTTGTGGTTTAAATGAGAAACGTCCCCCGCAGGCTCATGTGTTTGAACACTTGCCCTCCACTGCAGTTGGTGGCGCTGTTTGGGAAGACTGCGCAACTGTTAGCAAGTAGAGTCTTGATGGAGAAAGTGGCTCACTGGGGTCAGGCCCTGAGGTTTTCTGTCCAGCTCCACTTCCCTTGCGTTCTGCTTCCCAACTGCATATGCAGTGTGCCAGCCCCCCACCCCTCTGCCACCCTCACTGAAATGGATTGGTGCCCTTGAATCCTAAGTCCTAATAAACGCTCTTCCCTTAAGTGCCTTCTTGTTAGGTGTTTCTCTCACGGAAATGAACAATCTAATGAATACAATCCTCATCTAAGGATAAATTTAGGGCAAAGTTTAAAGAAACAAGCGTTTACATGAAGGGTGAGTCCATTCCCCCATCCCCACCGCCGCTTAGTCTGTTAATTTTTTTCTCATAAGCTCCAGTACTTTTTTCAAAGGTGCAGAGGTACCTTTGCAATGTGTCTGACCCCTCTCCTAATGTCAGAACCTGATAGGAGCTGGCTCTTCATAGGCTCAGCCCCTGAGACTGCAGCCCGTGTCTCCAGAGCTTATCTTAGCTGGAACATTCTTTGGGAAGCTGGCCCCTGCCTTGCCATCCACCTCCTGTGTCTCCAGCAGAGGAGAATGAGAAGACAAGCTCAATCCCATTTCTTTGCTTTTAGAATTTGATTCTTTTTATTTACGTATGTGCGTGTGCTCTTATATGTATACCAGCTTATGCAGGTACCTGAAAACTGTTGCGAGCCAGCTGGTGTGAATGCTGGGAACTGAACCTGGGTACTCTGTAGGAGCAGCATGTGCTCTGAGCACTGAGCCATCTCTCAAACCCTCCTTCCCCTGCCTCTGTTTCTCTGCTTTTGCCTCTCTCTGATGTCCTCCACTGTATATCTACAGAGGCCTCCACAGATGGTGTTCCTAATACAACCAATCCTAAGAGACTTGCAACCAAGTCATGACTTGCTAAATATTTGACCCTAATGACATTGCATCCTTAGGCTAGAGGACAGTATTGAAGCAAGAAAGCACACACACACACACACACACACACACCCCAACACACACAATTCTGAGATCAGTTGCATAGACCTATTTTGAGAGTCCTGCTGGAGCTGCTCTCAGCTCTGGACATTGTCCCTCCCTTCCTCTGCTAAGGGATAGAAGGAAGGTCTTTTCCCTCCTCTCCAGCTCCGGACAATAGGGCAGGCCCACAGGCCCACAGTGTATCATGCCTGACACTGAACAACTGACAGTCCTGCCATGCTGGAGTTGGGAATTTCATCCAAGGCCATTTTTGGTCCTGTGCCTGCTGATGTATAGTCAAAGAGATCCAGGAATGGGGGAGATATGCAGAAGAAGGCACAAAGAGCATGAACATCTACAAGAAGAGGAGGGGATGGCAGCTGCTTTCCCAGCCCCTGCCTCCACCTCCACAGCTCCATCTCTACCACAGACTGCATGGCTATCCTGAAGCAGTGCCCCGTCCAGCACACCTGTGGTCTTCTCATTTGCACTGACTTGAAGATGTTCTCTTCTTTGCAAGCAGAGACATGAGAGGGCAAGTTTCATTAATACAAAACACCAGAAAGCATTTCAATACCCAGTTACAGCCGGTTCCTACAGAGGGCCTGAGGAGATGCTCAGTAAAAACAATTCTTCCCGTGCAAGCACGAAGACCCCGATTTCGGATCCCAACACCTATGACAAGGCCAGCAGCGAGGGCATGTGTCTGTTACCTCAGCACTGAGGGACAGAGACAGGCATCCAGTGGTGCCTTTGGTGATCAGTGGCAGGCCAGTGACCTTCAGATTCAGTGAGAGACTTCAGTGGACAGCAACTGAGAAAGGTATAATGTCAATCTCTGACACTCTCCAACACACACACACACAAATACACACAAACACACTCATACACACACACAAACACACACACAACCACACTCATATATACACATACACAAACATATACATACACACATATACACACACACAAACACACTCATATATACACACATACACAAACATACACACACACACAAACACACTCATTATATACACACATACACAAACATACACACACACACACTTATATACACACATACACACACACACAAACACACTCATATATACACACACACACATACACATATACACACATACACACACACACACACACCCAGTGGAGAATAACATTCTCTACAATTATATAATGAGTAAATAGATCAATGAGTTTATCTATTCGACAAGCAGCTTGACCAACACTATAGATGGTGCGACTGTAAAACTGTGTATCGGTTTAAGGAAATTGCTGGAGAGTGATGGACTCAGCATTTGTGGAGCACCTGCCGCAAGGGGGCTGCTGGGAATGACACAGTGTCAGCCACCCAAGGGAGCCTGCCTTGTTAGAAGCATTTCTAGATGAGGCGCGGAAAGGAGAAATGACTCTCTTCCTGCGCTACTGCGGTTAAAGCCAGGTACAGATGTCCTCAGGGGAAGCAGCGCTTAGAGATATGCTAATCTGTTAGGAGCTTTCACGAGGATGAGTGCTCTAGGGAGTCCAGATGTACCCAAGAAACCTTCCAGAGCATTTCAGACACCCCGGTCCTCAGCAGACCACGGTGTCCGTCCAGTGTTCTCTCATGACTACCCAGTCTTACGTGGTCTCTATTGGCTTTGTTCTGAGCATTTCCAAGACTGAGAAACCAAAGCTATTTTTGATTTACTTTTCTGAGCTCAGGACATCTGGCTCAAGAGGAAAGAAGTTACTCACGGATAGATTTTAGGGTGCTCTGCTCCTTGCTCTGTTCTCCAAATCTTCAACCCTTTCTAGCATGTCTTCTGAGGTATTTCACATTCTTTCTGCCTCAGTCTCTCTCTTTCCAAGGTGAAGATTGAGCGGGGTCAATTACCTGGCTGGCCCCCGGCTTGGCAATGAGCTCCGTGCAGATCCAGCCAGTCCTCGGGTCTCCATGGCGATCCCTTGCTGCAGAGTAGATGTCTCCTCACATGGTGAGTGAGACCTAGGAAATCAAATTTGCAGCATGCTAATTGATTTCATGCTCATCCACCTCCTAGACAGTCAGGGGTGACATGGGCAGTAGGAGGAAAGATGCCATTGCAGATTCTCAAGCAGAGGTCCTCTACTTCCGTTCATCCCAAGTCTTGACTCCTGAGATTAAATGAGCCTTTTTTTTACATTTATTTATTGTGGTGTGTGCACACACATGAGTGTACCTACTGTGTAAATGTGGAGATCAGGAACAACTTGTTGGAGTTGGTTCTGTCTTTCTACATGTGTGTGTTCCAGGGATTAAACTCAGGTCCTCAGGCTTGGCAGCAAGCACCTTTGCCTGCTGAGCCGTGTTGTCAGCCCTAAGTGACACTTTCTTAGTAGAAATTCTGATCAAGGAGAACAGCTTATGATCAGTTACTGTTATCAAGTTAAGTGAAGGGAGGGGAACAAGTTAGCATGGTCTCCGTCATAGTTGGGGGACAGGGGATGTATCAGTACCTGCCTTCTTGGTCCATAGCAAATGTTTCCATGCAATGTTTCCAGAACAAAGATTTTTACTTGCATCGTATCGCTTACTTCTGTGGCTAGTCTACCTCCTTCTGGAAGCCTCCCTTCCTATTCTGTGGGCTGTGGATGTACTTCCTGGGCAGTGATGCTCTTGTCTGGCAGCCTTCCTACCACTCTGGCTCCACATTGCACGGATTTGGCCTACCCCTCCAAGCACAGTTAAAAATAATGTGAATGGTGTTTCCAAAATCCAAGTCACTTGCCCTTGGTCAAACCCTGCCTCTGTCCCCAGCAATGCAACAGTCAAGGGGAGTCAGTCATCAGTGTATTCAGGGTGAACACTGAATGTGCTGATAGAGCACCCAGGGTACGACATCAGCCATGCTGGAAGTGGAGCCTGGTGTCTGATGAACTGCCTAGAATAAGACTAGGCATGTGTCCGGGAGCATTTCTCTTCCCTTTTAAAAACCTCCTAAGGCCAAATTTGACCAACCTGATTAAAAGCCAGCCAGGCAATGTCCTCTTAGGGATCTGCACTTCACTCTATGACTCTTGAGGAAACCCAGCAAGGCCAATTAATCCTATCCCATGGCCTATTCCAAACTAATGGGTTTTCTTAACGAGGTGGTTGAAGCAGGAGACAAGCATTAACATCAGGGAAAAGCTTCACTCCCTGTGGTGAGTGATTAGAAGTCAGAGTCCTTGAATCCCAGGTGCTGCATCCCTTCTAGCTGTGTGTCTCCCACAGGGATGGGGTGTGGGGCCTGGGCATGGCTTTCCATGCTACAGCCTCTCCAGGATGTCTTTAGATAGGTATGATTGGCAGCAGGCATCCCTTCTCCCCAGCTTCCTTCCAGTGAGGTCACTTTTTCTGCTGGGGACACACGGAGCTGACAGCCTCATCTACTGTGTGGCAGTCTGCAGTGATGGGACCTGTACAACGTCTGTCTGTTCAGGCAACAGCTCCCATTCATTCTTCCTCAGGTTCAAGTCTCACTGTGACGGTGTTCCCAAGGTCTATCTTGACCATGCAAGGAAACTGAGGCCACCTTGTGATTGCTGGGGCCCAGCCGGGAAGACTATGTTGTTTTGTGTGTTGTTGGTGGCTGTCAGCCAAAACCCAAAGCCTTATAACACAAGTTGCTGCTGACTCTGACGTCCCCAGTCATGCTCATGATTGACAGGGCTGAGGACTGATCCCTGTGGCATGAGGTCAGAGACACGGCTCTGATACATCTGGCTGCATTACACGGGTAGGGCTCCATTTTCAAACCATTGGATGCAAATCCCACCCCTGGTCCCTTAAGAGACAACTCACATCTTACTGGTTGTGCACAGAGGACACTGCTGGAGGCCCTGCTGCATTGCAGATGCTATGGTTGCCCTCCTGACATTCTGCAGACAACAAAGGTGGGAGGTACATCCCACAGTGCCTCCGTCAGTTATAGGAGGCAGTGGCAAGGGGCCAGGGTATCTCTCTTGAGTCCTTGCATCTGAGAAGTTGGCACACTCCGGAAAGTGGGTAGCAGCTGATGGCTGGAGCTTGTCACAACTCATGTGTCTGGAAGATTCAGAGGCAGTTCTAAGGATGGAGGTGTTTTGTTCCCACCAGCGGCTCTCTGGGCGAGGCTCTGGGCTCCATGCAACCTAGCCAGCATCTCCACTTGGTCTCCTGTCTGTTCACTGCACTGTACCAGACTTCCATGGCATATGTAGCAAAGGAATCAAACTTCTGATATCTGAGTTGGGCAAGGCAGAGCTATGAGACACTACATACAGACTGCCTCACACCTATTTTGAGGGTAGGTAGCAGAGTGGACAGTCAGGGGGCTGGATTTAATATCTTATTCCAGCCCCTGTTTGCTGAGTAACCCGTGGACTTGTCACTCACCCTCCCTAAACTCAAGTGACCTTATCTTCATAAAGGAAATAAAGGAAAGTGTGCTATCCCTTATTGACTTAAGTATTGTTCCACTACCCCAGCCCTGGATGGCACACTTACACCTGAAAGATGAGGAGAACCTTCTATGATCTGAATGTAGGGCACCCAAGGAGGCTTCTTCTTCCTGATGCAGCACCCTGCCCCCTTGATTCATGATGCCTGAGAGTCTGAGGCTGATTATGTCTCTCTCTGGCTTCTAACTGTGATAAATATCCGGGGGCATTTACATAGCAAATCTAATTACGGCCCATCACCCTCCAAAGATGTTTGGCTCAACAAGGAAACACATATACCACAGTGGTCCTGTGAGATTGCAATGGACTGAAGAATTCCCACCAGCTAGTAATTCGCGATACTATGCATGGTCACACCATTGGTCACACCACTATGATATTCCCCCACAACAGACTTTCAGGAAGGCTTCCTCATTGTCAACCATACGATTGGCATTACTTCTCAGAGGAACTTATCTTACTAAGTGCATGGAAGGGAGGTGGACAGAACAGAGAGGAACTGAGTGTCTGAGATGACATTTGAGACCCCAAAAGACACAGGTACTGAAGAGGAGAAACTAGGTAGTCAATGCAGTGGTGGGGATCTAGAACTTTCCAAGGAAACTGAGAGGTAGAAGACAGAGAAGACTGCCAGGGGACAAGATCTGACCCCAACTCTGGTGACAACTTCAGGTGTGATGCCGCCTTCCAAGGAAAAATTGTTACAGGAGTTAATAGGGTCAGAGTCTGGGTCCTGACACTCCTGACAAGCCAGCTTGCCCTAATAAACCAATTAAAGAGACATTCATAATGAAAAGCAGAAAAAAAAACTTATTTAATATGTCCACATTGGGAAGAGGGACAAAGAGGTCCAATCACTCCCCAAGTCCACCTTTGGGGTCCTGGCGGGAAGTTTATGTAGAAGGCCCGATGTATTCGAAGCTGAGTCATTCTGGCCAAGGCATGGTCCTGTCCAACATTGGTCTGTCTTTGTCTGGGCTGCAGTATCTCCTACAAGGTGGTCTGACCAATTGTCAGCTCTGTGTGTGCAATCTGTTCTCAGGAGTTCAGCTCCCCTCTGGCTGGTACTAGGTTTCAGTTTCTTCCTTCTCCCAGCGCGAGAGGCTCCCTGAGGTCAACAGACGATGCCAACCAGTACGATACACCAAGATGACTTTCGACACATGAGAGAAGGTTCCGACTGTGGCACTCAATCCCTAAGTCTGTTTGTAGAGGGAAGTGGGTGTTGGGAAGGTTTCTGATGTCACCTGCCACTGAGCAAGGGCAAAGCTGCACAGACAACAGGATTGGTAACGGACTTTGCACTCTGTGCAAAGTCTTGTCTTTCTTGGGTGATGCAGGGACAGGACAGCAAACAGGCACGACCTGCTGGCACGAGGCTAGAGAACACAACACCATGCTTCTCTTATTCTGAAGCCTGGAGGACTCCGAATGATGAGACTCCGGTGCCACTGGGCACACGTGACCAGGGAACAGAAGCCAATGCGTCTTTAAGTGTCTGGTCCTTGAGAAGCAGGGTGAAAATGATTTTCTTTGGTGATAATTGCTTTGGGCTCTGCTCAGAAAGCAGCATGAAGAGAACCTATTTTCTGTAAGACACAGACCCCTGTGCCCCAAAGCGCGCTCAGAATAGCTACACCAGGAAATGGGTCGGGATTCGGGGTGCCCTCAGGTCTCGTAATTCTCTGTGGCACATTTTGAAGTCTTTTGCTCTTGTAGCATCTTAAAAATATGCTGGATGGCTCCTAGATAATTAAGTCAAACAATTAAGTAGAAAAGAAAAATTCAAGACTTTCGTGAAACAGAGTTTGCTTATGTCACTGAGGCAGGCCTTGAACTCATGGTCATACTTTATTGGGCTTCCAAACACCGAGATTGTAGGCATGTGCCACCATGCCCGGATTAAGACATTTTCATTTCTGATATTTTCAAGGTGCATTTTTTTCATTCAAAGGAAGCATCTTCATTCTTTCTAATGATGTTCCTTTAGGAAATTCACTCTGATAACTTAATAAAGAGAAAGGAAAACTGGGCCTCCAGTGTGGTGAGAGATCTGCTGGCAAGCCTGTCCCAGGGGACAAAACATGGGTAGTTCTATCTTCCTAGGGACGTTTAGGGACGGGTGGCACACTGGTGCTAACAGGCCCACTCTATGACTGGAAACAAACAATGCATTCTGTTTCAGTACACGAAGTCTCAATTATTTATTCCAAAAAGCTTCCCCAAAGAACTGGAATTTGAAGGCATTGAAGTGGACTGTCCAAACACTATCTCTTCTCCTAAAATAGTGATTTTTTAATAGACTTAAAATGGTTTGTGTATGTGCCAGAGTCCTTTTTTTCCAATCTGCTTTTACATTTTTTATACTTTCTTATTTTTACATATACATTTTTTAAAATTTTAAATTTTATATACGTGGGTGTTTTGCCTGCATGTGTGCTTGGTGCCTGAGAGGCCAGAAGAGAGCATCAGATCCCCTGGGACTGGAGTTTCAGATTCTTGTGAGCCACCATGTGTGTGCTGGGAAGTGAGCCCCGATCCTCTGGAAGAACAGCCAGTGCTCTTCGCCAGTGAGCCATCGCCCCAGCCCCATTTGCCCAATCTTAAGCGGAGGATAAATAAATCTAGTTTGGGTTGGGAAGCCCTAGAGGGACCTAAACTCTGTCTCCATCCCCAAGGCAGCTTTATTTTTATTTACTTTTATCCTGAACACAGGCTGGGTTCTCCTTGCTGATCCCAAGGAACATCCTGTGCTTTCCTGCAGTGTTGGAGTCTACTGGCTGCTCAGGCCACAGTAACATGCAGCATATCTCTGCCTCTCTAAGGGGCACCTACTAAGGCACAGTGAGTCTTCAGATAACAGATGCCCCTGTGCCAGCATCTCTCATCTAGTACATCTACATCAAAGTAGGTATTGGCGGACACATGTCCTGTTCCCTGGCTCCTTCTCTGCCTGGGAATCAGAGAGCCTGACTGCAAGTTTGAACTATGAAACCTCCCTGTGCCTCAGAAAGGTATAAGAGATTTATACTTCAGCCACATGGGCCTCGGTTTTCTGTCCTCAGAGCCCCGGCCTTGCTGTGTATTTGTCCATGGCATTAAATACATCTTGTAGCCTCAAGGAACAGTCTCTGTCTCCGCATACTCTGTGGTATCCCAGACCTTACTCTCCGTTGGGTCAACACCTACTTGTATGAGAGGAAGCACCCCTGTCCCTGGCTGTTCTGTGGAAAGCTCTGCATGTCCCTGAGGGATCCGTGTCCATCAGCTACCAGGCTTTCACTGTATGGATGGTTGGACAAGGACACACGGGGCTCACTGAGACTCAGTGAAGGGTCAGGCTGAGAAAGCTCTACCTGGGCACAAGCAGGGAAGGGCTAATTCTAAATGCCTGGCCACATGAGAGGTCTGAGGGCAAGAGAGGAGAAGAAAGCTTCCCATGTGAGAGATCAGAGAAGGCTCACCAGAAGGATAAATGATTCCTAAATGTATCCAAGAAGGTGAGAGACCACTTAGCCATCTGCAACAAGGACCGTGCCAAGAACACTATGTTCACCAGCAGTTTTAACCTCACCACAACCCAGGAGGTCAATGCTAGACTGACTCCTTCCATGGATGAGGGAACAGGGCCTTAGAGCAATTGGACAGCTTTCCTTAGCTATCAGCTACAGAGCCAGTGTTCAGTCCCAGGCAGTCTGACCTGAACCATGCTGGTCATGAAAAACTGAACAAGAGGGGAAGGGGAGACGTGTGAGTCATCTTTCTGTCATTATAAGTAAACACTGACGATAATCATTGTAGTTCACAGCTTTGGAGACTCTAGTCCATGACAGACGGGCTCTGTTGCTTTGGGCCAGTGGCTGGGCAGTCCATCACACACAGTGGAGCAAAGAAAGTAGAAGTTGTGAGCCAGCTCCACAACTTCCTTTGGGGCTCTGTATCCAATGACTTAAGGTCCTTGCACAAAGAACCTCTCAAAGGTTTGGGTTCTGCCTTCTCCCAGTACTGCCATCCTTAGACTGATCTATTAACACATGGGCCTTTGGGTGATATTCAAGATCAGAATCCATGAAGATGGCAGGTAGCATTTTTCAAAGGACATCATTTCAGATCCTTTGACCATGATGCTAACACCATCAGAGTGCATATGACCCTTGCCTGTTCAGAATACAGTGAAAGCCAGCAGCAAGACTGCTGGGAGCCAGAGGCCCATGGCAGAGAGTCAGTATGGCCCTCGTGTGTGAGTGTTGCATTTGGCAGAAGGTCATCAAGAGCTCTCCTGACTCTACAAGTCAGACAGGGCTCATAGGTCCCTGGTCAATGAAGATCCAGGACAAGGTCCACAATGGTTTCTGGTTAAACAAACTTCTGAGCTGATACTACAGCTCCCTACTTCCAATGGGCCTACCTTCCTCTGTGATTTATCTCAGTGAAAGAAAGCCCCCTGTTGACTGCCTTCCTTACCTAGAGAACCTGGGAGTTCAATAAGAAGCTTAGGTCAAGACCCACCATAAGCAAAAAGAGTAGTTGGGGAAAGTTCCGTTTGGCTTTGTTAGCCTCTGTGCTTCTTCTACTGAGCACAAAGTCCCAGGAGCCTCCTGTTACTGCTGGGCCCTGTGCTACATACCCAAGCCTGATATGGAAGCTCCCTTCAAGGACATTTATTAGCTGGTCATGGGAAAGAACGTGTTCTAATAGTGTCCATCTTTCTTTGAAATAAGAGGCAATCCTCAAGCAATAGGAGTTAGTCCCCAGGGGTGGGGCACCAACATCAATGAAGGATCAGTTTAGATGGAGATAATTTGGCTAGGATGGGCTCTTTATGACACCTCTGAAGTCATAACAAACTTCCAGGGGCCCAAGTACCAGGTTAAAAGGGTTGGAGGAAATAAATAGGTTGAGATGCTCCCAGACGTTTGTTCTTTCCCAGCATCTTCCAAGGGCTGTGTAGGTTTGCAATGATAGGGACTGACACTTGGAAATTGCTGACCATCACTTCTTGTGTTGGTTGCTTCTTCACCACTGTGCACAGCACCAGGGGAAAGCTGCTTAAGGAAGGAGGGTTTGCTTTGGCTCTCAGTTTGAGGGTACAGCTCACCAAGAGGCAGCTGATCTCACCGGATCAAGAAGGAAGCAGAGGGTTGAATACTAGAGCTCTCATGGCTTTCTCCTTTGCTTTAGTCTGGGACTCAGCCCACACAATGGTACTTACGGTTAGGGTGGATCTCTTTTATACCTCAATTAGCCTAATCTGGAAGCTCCCTCACATACCTGCCCAGAAGTTTGTCTCCTAGGTGATGACAGAGACTATTGAGTTGACTAACAACGCTAACTTCCATATTTCTTTAACAGCTTGCTCTGGTCCTGAGGATTAAGAATTTAGACAAGGTTGCTGAGTGATGGTGGCGCACACCTTTAATCCCAGCACTCAGGAGGCAGAGGCAGGCAGATCTCTGTGAGTTCGAGGCCAGCCTGGTCTCCAGAGTGAGTTCCAGGACAGCCAGAGTTACAGCAGAGAAACCGTGTTTTGAAAACACAAAACAAAAAGAACCTAGACAAAGAAAAGAGCAAACATACAACTGAGAAAGGAGAGGAGGCTTGCACCTGAACAAGAAGAAACAATGGACGGGGGACAGGGGAATGAGGGACTGTCACTGCTGTTTTGAGCCATCAGTTACCATACATTTAAGTTCGATAGCAGGTAGAAATTTCTGGTTTTATGTAGGTAAGACAATTCTATAGTGATAGGACAAAATGACAAGTGTTAGAAGGTTTATCCTGGTTCTACTCAACCTTCTCAACAGGAACGTAAGAACCTCGGGCTCCTGAGAAGGCTCAGCAGATGCAGGTACTTGCCATGCAAACCTGACAAACTGAGTTTGATTCCTGGAAGCTTTGTAGTAGGAAGAGAGAGCCAACTCCTGAAAGTTGACCCCTGACCTCCACACACCTATGAACTCCCCAATAATAATAAAGTAAAATAATTAGAAAAAAGAAATAAACGTTGCAGTCGCCAAATAGGTTTTCTCCCATGTTTAACTTCTTCATACTCTGGATTGTGGGGACGATCCATGAACTAGCAGGAGACTGAAAGCCTGTCTTACCTGCTGAGGCCATTCTCGGTGTGAGCGAGATCTCTGTCCGTGGTCTTTACCGAACGGTGGGTCGGAGAGGGCTGGGAGCACTGGGTGTTGACCTTGGCCATCTTCACACTTGCCACATTCAGCCCCAAGGCGGCTGCTAAAGTGTGAACACAAAGTAGGTACGTCATCAGGACACCTGCAAAGCCAGCTTATTCTTGACGCAGGGCTTCTCCTCAGGCGTGCTCTGACACAGCTGTCTCTCCAGCCCCCTTCCCCCCTCCACCAGGCCTTTGCACTCTTCTTCCAGCCGGAGGCTCAAGCAAGTTTTGTTTTTTGCTTTTGTTTCGAAAGCCAACAGGCTGAAGAGCTGTTAGAGTCCAGTGCTAAATGAGTAGGTGGTGAACACGAGTGGCTGAATGAATAGCTGTGTGGTTATCTGGCGTGAGAAAGTCCAAGCACGTAGGCTTCTCTAGGGCAACGCGCTGTCCCCTTTGGCCCTACCTTCTCTCACTGCCTGTTGTTCATCTTGCCACTTGGTACATATTCCAGTAGCTCCCCTGATCTCCGCTTTCTAGCAAAGTGTAGCACGGCGGATTGCTGCGGCACGTGCTAGAAATCAACCAGAGGATGAGGTAGGAGGATCATGATTTTAGGGTTTAAATAAAGATTTATTTATTTTTTATCTTCTATGTATGAATGTTTTGTCCGCGTGTATGTCTGTGCATCATGTGTGCGCCCAGTGTCCATGGATGCCAGAAGACGTCATCAGATCCTCAGGAACTGGAGGTACATGAAGTTTTGAGCCACCATGTGGGTGCTGGGAACCAGACCTAGGTCCTTTGTAAGAGTTCACTACTGAGCCATGTCTCCAGCCTCACCGTCTAAAGCTGGTTATTCAGCTCAGTGGTAGATTGCACTTGCCTAGTGAAAGGGGGTTTATTTTCAAACTAAAAGTACCTTGAGCCATTCTAGAAGCTTAGGTCCATTTACAGTTGAGCAGAAGACACTGGGTGCCTGCTGATCTAGATACCCCACCCTGACTCTGTTAGAAGTTGAGAGCAGGAAATTACTAAGAGTCAAGAGTTCTTGACAACCTGCAGACATAACAACCGTATACTTCATAAGCTGTAAGGTAAATGGGATATAAAACATAGAGATAAAACCACGTATGGTTTTTGTTGAGGAAAAAAAAAAAGACAAATGTAAGCAGCAAAGGGAAAGATAAAGCCCAGATGGTGCTTAAGAGTGAGCCCCTCTGACTGCTCAGCCAATGAGAAAAGGGAGGGCGGGGCCTGATCGGAGTTACAAGAAAACTGTTCTCTGCACCCAATCAGCGATCACTCTAGACTATTGTTTGGCTTTGCGAGGTTGCAAAACAAACTGCTTTACTGTTGCTACCCTGAGCCTCCAGTGCCCTTATTCTGAAGTCAGGCTCCACATTTCCTCACACCTAGCATATGTGGGGTCCCGAGTTTGAACACTAGCACTGCAAAAAAAAACCCAAAAAAACAAAAAAAAAACCAGTAACAATATTTGGTGTGGTGTGCAGACCTGTCATATCAGCATTCAGGAGACAGAGGCAAAGGGCTGCTGGGAGCTCAAGACCAGCTGATTTATATAGTACGTTTCAGGCCAGCCAAGGCTACATAGTGAAGTCCTGTTTAAAAAGTAAACAAGTAAAGGTGATGTCACATGCAAGATACGCCCATCTCATTATTAAACACAGAGAGCTTTTCCTCAACCGTTGACACTGCTGATAGATGACCAGAACCAAGACTCAGAGATGCGAAGGGGCATGATACGACAGATAAAACCAGAACGACAGATAAAACCTCCACTGTGACCTGTTTGCTAAGCCACAAGTGACAACACTTCCCTGCAGCTGAGAGTGGAAGGTATGCCCGAGGAGAATAGGAAGCTGCGGTGACTGGCTGTGTCTACAATTTCTGGTGAAGTCTTCCTGCTTCAAGATAGTCAGTCCCCTTAGGTTGAGGTCACGGAAACAGGCCAGCACAGGCTCTCTGGAGGAGCCCCACTGCCCAAGTGCATCAAATGTCAGTGGAGGTCACACCAGGGAGAGATGGTAATTTCTTGAAATAGCCCAGTGACTCGTGGGACTAAATGAATCCCATTTCCAAAGGAAGGTCAATTCAAATTGCCCAGGACACTGTGGAAGCCTGTGGCCTGCAACCAAAGCCGGAACACCTGGCTTCCTAGGGCCGCCATGGCTCAGCCTGGGCTCACTCATCTCTGGTGTGTGATCGTTTCAACCTGTAATTATAAATTTTGTAATTTCCAAAGAGAAGTATATGATAAAGCCTTTGCTTTAGTTAGCTTTCTTTTTAATTGCTGTGATAAAAGACCTTGACCAAAAGCAACTTGGGGAAGATAGGATTTATTTTTATCTTATAGCTTGTATTCAAGCCAGGAACTGATGCAGAGGCCATGGAAGAGCTGTGCTTACTGGTTTGCTCAGTTTCTTTTCTTAGATACTCCAGGACCACCTACTCAAGGGTAGTACCACCCATAATGGGCTGGTCTATCCCACATCAGTCAAGAAAATACCTCACAGGCTTGACCACAGGTCAATTTGATGGGGGCATTTTCTCGATTAGCTTCTTCTTCCCAGATAGCTCTAGCTCAGTGGTTCTCAACCTTCCTAATGCTGCAACCCTTTAATGCAGTTCCTCATTTTGTTGTAACCCCAACCATAAGTTATTTTGTTGCTACCTCATATCTATAATTTTGCTACTGTTGTGAATTGCAATGTCAATATCTAATACGCAGGATGGTCTTAGGTGACCCCAAATCGTTTGTGACCCACAGGTTGAGAACTGCTCCCCTAGCTTGTGTCAAGTTGACAAAAACTAACCAGGACAGCTCTTTCAAAGACTTGTCATCTGGAGTGGCATCTGGTACCTCATATCCCTGCAAGTGGTACCAAGAAACTTGTGCTTTACTCTGAAGTCCAGTAAGGATATGGTCAGAGGTACAAAGGTCACTGGCTGCACCAGGGAGAATGTATTCATGGGGACCTGGCTAAAATCTACTGCAGGATCTCAGGAGGAGAGTGAATAGGACTCGGAACTAAACAGTCACCTGGCCTCAATCATGAATTGGAGAAACTAAAAAAACTCAGAGAATGGGTAGAATTGCCAGATCACAATATCGGCGAGTATCAGTCTAGTGAAGAGGGAGGTGCTGAGGACGATGTCGTGACAGCTGGCTTTCTGAGCAGGGCTGCAAACCCACTGAGGCAGTGAACTGGAGGAAAGACCAGGTCCAAGAGGAGTGGCTCCAGTTGGAGACTGAAAGTGTTTTGCAGCATAAGGATATCTTGGCGATAGGGGGTCAAGGAATATAGCAAAGTCACAGCACACAACAGAATCTCATACAAGATCTTCAGAGGTGGGGGTGGGGAAAGACACAAAGTGGCTGCCTCTGAGCGGGAATAGATGGGGACAGTAGCAGGCTGGGCCGTGATGGCAGGCTTTAAATGGGGGATATGGAGCATGCACATAGGAAAGGTGTCACCTTGGCCATTCGTGATGATGGGGCCGTTGGTGAGCTGACTCACCGAAGGCAGGGCAGGGTGTGAGAGACTCTTTTGGTGGTTCTTTGTATGCCCACAGAGATGCTGGCAGAGCCGTTACTTTTCTGCTGTTGTGATGCTGTTGTGGTGTCTATCACAGCTGGGGCAACTTATAGAATAAAGAGTTTATTTGGGCTCATGGTTCCAGAGGGATAAGAGTTCATCATGGTGAGAAACACGGACATGGTGAGAATGTGAGGCCGGAGACTCCCGGCCCTGGGCATTAATCCTAAACTCTTAATAGGAACTTAGGCTTTCTCTACTCAATACAATAATTATTGAGTACTTTCCAGAACTCCCTGTTCCAAGAACTAGCCCACCCCAGAAACCATAAAACACTTATTGTCAGGCTTAATTCAAGGGCACTGTGACCCAGCCCAAATTCCCAAAACTAAAGTACGAGAGGCAGCTGCAGCTGCCGCCTAATAGCCTCGGGCAAGGGACTTTCCATGTTGACTAAGACCCTACGTGTACATTTCCTGGTGCCCACGACCTTGCTATATGCCAACACCAATCAGTTTAAAGGTTGACTGGCCCCAACCTATCAGGATAAAGAATAGTTCGGGGACCAATCAACTCGTACCAACTGGGTTTGTGCCTAGCAACCGTTTGAACAGTAAATAAAAAGGCTTGCTTTTTGCTCCTCGGGGCCGCTTCTATCCTGCATGTCGGAAGGGTCCCAATGCACTGGAATAAATCCTCTTGCTATTTGCATCGATATCCTGTCTGTGAGTCTCTGTGGGGGTGCAGCATCCCGGTTTGGGCCTTTGGGGGTCCAACAAGAACAAAGGACAGGCAAGACACAGGAGCAAGAAACCGAGAACTCACATCTTCAAATGCAAAGCACAAAGCAGAGAAAATGAGCCGGAAATGGTACAAGGCTCTTCATTTTAAAACCCACCTCCCAGTGGCTCCCCCTATTAAGTCTGCGTTGCCTAATCCTCCCCAAACGTTGCCACCAGCTGGGGACAAAGTGTTCAGATGACTGAGACTATGGGGGCATTTCTCATGCAAACCGCACACCTGTGGAAACTTGAGGGCCGATGTAGGAGATTGGTAAGAAGCAATAAACACAACTTGAAATTATCCAGTCAACATTTTTAACTGAGCACACAAAATGTGCCAGAGAACATCCTAGCAGCTGGGGCTTATCAGAAGGATAATAAATAATGAGCTCCAGCTGCTAGAGTGTGCTCTGTTCTCTATGGAAGGAGCTTATAGCCCAGTGGGGTCTACACTCAAGTTTTAAAGCAGTTTGGGGACCTTGTAGAAGAACAACCATGTGACTCTTCTTTGTCTAATTTGCCAGCAAATGGGACCAAATAAACGAAACTGTCTCAGAACTCTGCTCCTCCCTTCTGCTCCTCGGTTGCACCCTCTAGGCTGGACATAAACTCTGGTTCAGTGCCACTGTGCAGAAGCCGCACTTCTGTTCCCTCCCAGGCCTGCCTTCTGTCTTTGAAGTTGTGGGTGGATGTTATGAACGCTTTCTTACCAGATTCTCAAAACAGTTTCTCCTTTCTGCTTTACAAATGAAGGAGCCCAGCACTGAACAGATGTAGAAGACTTCCTGCTGATGCCAGCCTAGCCAGGATCCGCTACAGAGCCGGCAGACTCCAGAACCCCATAAAGTTATCAGCAGCAGAGAACTGGTCCGGTTCTTAGGCCTGAGCAGCAGGAGCCCCTGCCCTATGCCACAGCTGCCTCTCCTCCGGCCACACCTCACCAAAGGGGTGAGGGACACACATCCACCTAGAACTCTGATCCAGGCTGTTATGGATGCCAAGTCTTGGGAATCATCCCCTCCCCATTCTCTTGAGGCTCTGACCTGTTACAGACCCACTGGATCCTGTTTCTGGGCTTGTTGTGCTGGGTAGACTTTTATGGACTTGATACAAGCTAGTGTCATATGAGAAGAAGGAACTTCGGTTGAGAAAATGCCTCCATCAGAGGCTTGTAGGCAAATTTTTAGGGGCATTTCCTTGACTAACAATTGATGTGGGAGGGCCCAGTCCATGAAGGGTGGTGACATTGTAAGGACACGACCAAAGCAGCCAAACTTTTGTCAGGCTTCTAAGAGCACCAAAACTGTGTAGGCCCAAGTCAGGGGCAAGGTAACTCAGAACAGTTTCCAGAACTTAAATAAGAAAGATAGTGTCTGGGACGAACAAGATATGGACCCCTGACTGATGGACTTGGGCTAAGAGTTTCCCCCACCTGCGTTGGCTGAGACCCTGAGCTTACATTTTCTAGGATCCTACAACCTTGCTGTATGCCAGCACCAATCAGTTTGAGGGTCTGTACCCACATGACTGTGTAGCCAATAGAATGTTCCTGGTATTCTGTTGCTGGGCTCTGCCTTTGAAAAGCATATATAAACCATGCTTGGAGTGTGCTGATGGTCACTCCCACCTGCCTTGCTTGAGGAATCTGTGGGAGCGGACCCCAACGCATTGGAAATAAACCTCCTGCTTTTGCATCGATCTCAAGTCCTGGTGATTTCTCAGGGGTCTCCTTTCATCTGCCCCTAACAACGTCCCTGGGCAGGTGGTCCTGGGTTGAATTTAAGAATAAATCAGGAAGTACACCAAGAAGAAAAAGCCAGTAAACATTCTTCCATAGTTTCTGCTCTCATTCCAACATCCATTTTCCTACTTGGGTTCCTGCCCTGATTTCTCTCAGTATTGGACTGTGATCTGGACATGTAAGCCAAACAAACCCTTTCCTCCTCACATTGCTTTTGGTCAGAATGCTTTATCAGAGCAACAGGAAGCATACTGGGATACCTGTTCCGGGCACGGCTCTGATGAGCACTCCTCTAGGTCCAGGTGTGGCCAGGGGGCAGTTGTCTCTGAGGGATGAGGGAATGGAGCATGGAAGTTTGGGGAGGACCCTGTGACACCAGGTGGACACAGGACTCGGGAGAGAGCCGGGTAGGTCATCAACGAGGCTAAGAATCAAATGTCATCAGGCTGTCAGTCGGAAGCTCAACCTCAAGGTCATGATCAAAGAGTATTTGTCAAAGTGGGAAGCTGGGGTGGGTTTAACTTCACAGAGTGATAACTGGGCCTGTGCAATAGGAATCCACGATCCTCTGCTTCACGTCTTTCCTGCCTATCTTTCAGTTCAGCCGTTGCTATGGCAACCAGATCATGCTGGGTAGCCTGGTAATGCCTCAGCTGTGCTGTGAGCTGTTCACCTTCCACTTGCTTCCCTTGAGGAACACTTCCTTGAAACACTTCAGCTATTCTGTCATATGTACAAACCCAGAGGCACTTAACAGACTTAATACCCCTTGGGCAACACTTGATTAATTGAATCCGGGCTTAGGGGTGTGTAGTCTTCTATCCCTCAGGAAGCGAATTCTGAGGAATACTCCCTAGGCTCCTTGGAGAGGCCCTGCTGCCTAGAGTTGGGATCTGTTTGGTGCTGTGCATTGGCTTGGCTTTCCATTCCTCCCTTCACCTTTACCCAAGGCCCCTACTGCCATTCCTTCAAATCATTCACCAAATAAACCATCTGCATGCCTGCTCTTGTCCAAGGTTTTGGGTTGTTGTGACTTTGGGAGAGGAAAATTTCACCACTAAGATAGTTAGATATTTAAACATATAAGAAGCGAGTTAAGAGGCCCATGCCATGTTCTTCCACGTTTAGGGGTAAACCTAATTTCTCTTTTACTTTTGTCTTTAGAGTTGGACAGGGAAAATGTATATCATTAAGGGAAGATATAACTTGTAAGATTTTGTTCTAATTGGTTCATAAGTGTTTTAAATGATCATCTTTATAAAAAGGCAAGAATGATCAAAATTCAGATAAGGTCCATATATTTTGAATGACTGATGTACTTATTAATAGGTTTTAATTTAAAATTTCCTCTGTGTGTCCCTTTAATTGTCTTGTAGCTTCCTGTGCTATAAATTCTTGCCAGTTCCAACTCCAAGCCATGCCTTGTGTGCTGGCTGGTAATCACACTGAGGGGTGGTCAAATTTGGAATCCAGATTTTTTGGTTAGGTGACTTCACAAGGGAGGTGGAGAGAGGAGCCTCATTCTTCCATCAGAAGTCCTGCTGAACCCGACCAGAGCCTCTGTGTAGTGATTGCTAACCAGACCCATCAACCCATTAGAGGTTACAAGCCCATGCCTCTCTACTACTCCTTCTCAATAAGCTGAGATATTCTTAAAAGAGAAAAATTCCAACTTTTTAGTTACTTGATCAGTGTACAGTTCACAGGAGTAGGGTAGAATCGGGGCTCATTCTCTCTCTCTATTTACTAGTTCTTCAGTCATGGCATCTCAAGAGAGTGATACTGTCACATCTCCTAAATCTGATACATTCAAGGCGTTCTCACCAGGGAGACCAGCGACCCCAAAGCTCTGCTGAAGAACTGGAACTGCCATACTGGAGAGCCTCCCATGGGCATGGCTCCCATGTCTGCAGCTGCTAATCCTCAGAGCCCAGTGAGGTAGTGGAGATGGTGATGTTGCAACTGAGAAAACGGAAGTTGATTCTGTCTGGCTCTGAAGACCACGCTGGGGCTTCTTTAGTTTACCTTCTACACTCTAAGGGATTAGCAATGTGCAAACATAACTTTATTTTCCAAAACAGGAAAAAGATACATCCTGCCAGCTATGGAGGTGACCTTGAAGTGGACTTGGAGTCAGGGGCCTAGAAATAGTTTGTGAGCCATCTCCCAATTGTATGTGGGTGTTCTAGAACTTGGCCTGGGAACTAAGAGCACACAATTTCAGATCATTTCTCTCTCTCTCTCTTTTCTTTTTCTTCTTCTTTTGTTTGTTTGTTTTTTTGAGACAGGGTTTCTCTGTTGTAACTCTGGCTGTCCTGGAACTCCCTTTGTAGACCAGACTGGCCTTGAACTCACAGAGATTCACCTGCCTCTGTCTCCGGAGTGCTGGGATTAAAGGTGTGTGCCACCACCACCACCCCACATATTTTCTTTACAATATGACTGACTAAGTACGGCCTACTCTTTTCCCTGGTTCCCACTCCAATCCTTTTATTGACTCCTTGTCCCAGGAACTAGACTTGACCCCGAGGATTATGAAGATGGAGGATACAGGTCTCTGCCTCTGCGATCGCAGAATTCAGTGGCGTGTGCACGTGCGCGTGCGTATGCAGGTGTGTTGAACAAAAGGGTGTAAAGCAGTGGGAAGTGGATGGGGTTAGCCGTGGAAACGGAGACAGAAGCAGAATGAAGTGCCATGTGGACAGGGGAGGAAACCCAAACCTGCCTTAGTGGCCTGTGTGGAGGAGCCTCCGAACCATCACGATACTCATTTCACGCCAACTGCTTGTCAGCCTGTATGAGGCTCGCTTCAAGGATTTGACTGAGAACCTGATACCATGAAATTCATCTTTGCCTTTGTTGTTGGCCTGGTTATATGATTAGGCCAGGCACTGAAATGACCCACACACATGCCACATGCCAATAATCTTGTACTTCTCTTCTTCTTTACTAATCCCCAAAGCCTTGGAGAACACCCCTATTTTACTTAAAAACTGCTTCTCCAAATGCCCTGCACATACATATAAAATCTAATAAAAACTATACAGGGTAGGTGGGAAGGAAGTCACAGAACCACCTCATGTGACCTGGGCACTCGCTCTCTGCCAGGCTCTGGTCTCTGTTCTGATAACTTGAAGTATGTATTGACTTATTGGATCCTTACATGATAGTGTGAGAAGTTCACACTGGAAATTTCCATCTCCCTTGGAAATGGATGGGTGGCTGGACAAGCTCACTTTGTCAAGCCAAACTCCAAACAGCAACAATTCCCATGAGGCTCCATGTCTGGAACCTTTCCTAAGTCACACTTTTAATGGCCTTTCTATTCTTCCTTTCCACCCCAAAATTGCAGGGTAGATGAGAAATTCTGTTACTCAATCCTGTCTCTCTCTGAGACCTGTGAACCAGCCATGGGACAGACATTGCTATACCCAGTTGCAAGCAGGTATATGCAGTCAAGCTATCTTAGGCTTATATAGAAGGAAAGTCCCAGGGTCTTCCCAAGACAAATCATGTTTGAAACATTAAGTGGTTTCACATAAAACACAAGTTAAGCAATCTTAAAGGAGATACAAATCAATGGGGAGATGTTACTTATCTACAGATTGTGTCTAAATGTCAATCAACCGACAAAGGGGCCAACAAATGTGGTAAGTCCACACAATGGATCATTACCTGGCAATGAAAAAGGACAAAATACTGTACTCTCCGTAACATGGATGGGCATTATGCTGAGTGCAAAAAGCCAGACACAGAAGGCTGTGAGATTTCATGGAAACTTACACAATAAGTAAATCCGTAAAGACAAAAAGTAGATTAATTGCCTGGGGGGAGAGCAGGGAGCTCAGAAAGAACGATGCTAATAGGAACAAGGTGTCTTCTTGGGGTATTTAAAAATTCTAAAATTATATTGTGATGGTTCTAAAACTGCTGACAGACTGAAGACCCAATACCTTAAATGGATGACCTTTACAGTATGTGAGTCATCTCTTTAAACAGATGATGTTCAGTCTAAAATTACAATACTCAAAAATGTATAATTCACAGTATCTGCTATGAGGAACTGACAAAGCACAATGCAAACACAATGTACAAAACAAAAATACAAATGCAATAAAGGGATAAATGTCAAAATAGCACATTCATCACCACCACAACCACCACCATCACCACCACCATCACCATCACCACCACCACTACCACCATCACCACCATCATCATCACCACCACCACCATCACCATCACCATCATCACCACCATCATCACCATCACCACCACTACTACCACCATCACCACCATCATCATCACCACCACCACCATCACCATCACCATCATCATCACCACCATCACCATCACCATCACCACCAACACCATCATCACCACCATCATCACCACCACCACTACCACCATCACCACCATCATCATCACCACCACCACCATCACCATCACCATCATCATCACCACCATCATCATCACCACCATCACTACCACCACCATCACCACCACCACCATCATCACCACCGTCACTACCACCACCACCACCACCACCACCACCACCACCACCACAACAACAACAATTTGAGGACAGACTATGCAAGACTTTGTACCACAAACCACTAATTCAATCCCACTAGTAACTGTAAGAGGTAGTATCATTTGCTTTACAGATCAGTGAGCTGAGGTAAAGAATTCACACAGCCAGGACTACCTAAGCAGCCAGCATTAATCTAATGGTGAGTCTTCGGGTTTAATCCCTGACTCTCAAGATCCAAGGGCAATCTCTGGGACTGATATGTAGCACAACATCTTCTACCTGCTCACAGGGTCCCAAAGAACATTTCAAGCCTTAGACAAGGTCTATCAGGGTGTACTGGGGTGTGTTCAGGGCTGAGGTGGGAGGTGATAAAGAGGGGGATGTCTTTGTGGAGTGTATAGACACCCAAAGCCCAAGGTTGCCCCTGCAGTAAGATGGAGATACTGTGCTTGAACTGGGAGAGTTCGGTTGCTCTGAGGAAACAGTGGTGGGTGGGATCCTTTCGCTTCTAAAGTCTATGCATTTTCATAACACATGCAAGAAGCTTTCAGAGGCCAGCTGCAACTTTTCAATTCCTGCCTGAGAAGAAAAATGAGCACTGTTTCCAGGAACAGGAAGAGACTGGGGGTGAAAGAGAATGTTTTGAAACTGGAATAAGATTACCAATTACAGTTGTTAGTCCAGGAGGCAGAGGCCTGTCATGCTTAGGAAGTGTCTTGATCTTCTCCAGGGATGACTGGAGCTATCAGGGCCCTGAATTCCTCAGGTCCAAGTGTACTCACAAGACTTTGCAATAAGAGCCAGCTGTTTGGATTGGCATTACAAGAAGATGAAAGTGGTTCCCAGCTTTTACTAGAGTCAGGGATCCCGAATCCCTGCAGCCAACCCATACTGCTCTCTTGAGAGCTGTCTTTCCTGCCCCATAGCCCATGCTAGTAAGTAAGGCCAGGCCAGGAACTTTGGCTCCTTCTCCAAGGATGACTTTGCTATACAACTACAGGAGGTATTTGTTGTTAATTAACCTTTGGCATATGATTACGAAGGCAATACTTTGCCATGGTTGGAAATACTGATAATTTTATGAGTTCAGGGACTTCTAAAAAGTATTCAGGGTGATGAGGTGTCTCAGCGGGTAAAGGTGATTGCTGCCAAGTCTGACACCCTGAGTTTGACTTCCTGGACTCACATGGCAGAAGGAAAGAGCAGATTCCTCACAACAATCAAATGAAAGCATCATGAAAGATTTATAGAAACTGAGAATCAGAATTAGTTAAATAACTCATTTCGAGTCACTCTTTGGCAGAGCTCGGGAGTGAGAAAAAGCTTGTCTAACTTTAACCCCTCCACTGTAGTATCGTAGTTCAAGGTGAAGGATGTGAGCTCTGCAGGTGACAGAGGGGGTCCTGGGAATTCACTGTCACCCAGGGTGTGGGGAGAATTCCTGGGGCCAGTGCTGTGCAGGATGTCACATTTCCCTTCTGCAGCACTCCTGGGCGTGCTTTTGAGCCACGTTTTAGTTGAGATTTGGCTGATACTCAGAGCCAACTGGCCACTCAGCCATGAGCCTTCACTTCTCCAGTCCTTACTGACTTAGATGCAGCATCTCCAAGTCCATCCGGTTACCAAAAACCAAACAAAGATAGTGTCTGCCATCTCCACCTGTCACTAATTCAGAAATAGCTGAGGAAATGGCCTCTGCTGCCAGGGGCTCACCTAGGCAGTGGGCACATCACTGGGAACCAGCTAGAGGCAGATTTCTAGCCACTTTTGTCTGAAGCCCCTCTTCGTGCAGGCCCTTGTCCCTCTCCCTGGGGTTACTGGAATACCCTTTACTCTTCTTAGTATTTCACCCCTAAAATCCATCTAGAGCCTGGCGCTTAGGAGAGGGAGGTTCTCAATGAGTGTGGGATGAATGAATGAGTGAATGAATGAACTTCTAAGAGTGGCCGCAGGGTTTTTCTGAAAGATAACTGTAATCATATATCTCTCTTCTCAGGAACCCATGATGCAGGGTTCCAATCCCTCATAGCATCAATGTCACACGAGCTATAGGCTGAGCCACTGCCATACAGTGTCTTGTTTCCAGGCCTCCCACCTCCTGACCAGTTGCACACCTTTGCTTCTACTGGCACTTCCGCCTAAGAGAATCCTTCTGCTCTCCTTCAACTTCAACTTGCAGTTAGTTTCAAGGCTACACACAGGTGCTGCAAGCCCCATCTCCCACACCACACAGAGAAATCCCCCAAGGCAGGGACTGTGCCTGCTTAATTAATTTAATTCTGTTTCTCTCTCCCACTGAACTTTGCTTTGCACTCAGGAGTCATCAATGTACAATGAAATAAGTGAAGCCAGAGGGAAAACCAGCCTCAGGGTATGTAACGGAGGGAGTAGTGGAGAGAAAAAGACTGACCCATTTCAACCTTGAGACTTTATGGTGGTGGGGGTGTTAATGTCTCAGGTGGGGAGCATGCTAGGGGCAAGTCAGAGCAAGGTTCTGGGACTTGGTTACTGTTATCCTTCAACTCTTGCAGGAAGCTGGCAGCCAGAGTGATCTTCCAGAACTAGAGAAGAGCCTCTGCCACTTCCAACTGTTTACCTCTGGGTACCATGGCAACCCAAGACTGGTCTCCATAGCAACCCCATTCTTAACCAGAAGCACCTCCTCCAGCAGACAGTGAATGAGAACAGAAAAAGGCGTAAAAACAGGTGCATCAAAGGCAAGAGGCACACAAAGTCCTGGCCAAAGTCCCAGGGAAAGTGACGGAGACCTTGTGCCGCTGGCATCCAGGGCCACGGAGGACCCCTCAGGGGTGGAAAAGAGGTTGAAGAGGAAGAGTGTGTTTGCACATTGGTGTGAAGCAGAGCAGATTCCACAACCGTCTCCACTCACACCAGAGGGTCCCTCAAAACTCAGCTGAAATCCCAGCCAGGTTCCACAATGTTGTGACTAAATTTCCTACAGCCAGAATTTTGGCATGGAAGATTGGTCTTGTCATGATAAACATCTCCCTCTCTGGGTCCAACTTTCTACAGGCCCCTTCCCGTGGATTCTCACTTAGGTGTGGGCACTAAAGCACACTGCAATCAGTGACTCCTATGACCAGACAACTATATTACTATTTGTTTTAGTGAATGATTGTGTATGAGGGTGAAGGAAGATGGTCCTTACAGAAGGTTGGCGGAGATGAGTTGCCTGCTATGGGATGGCGTTTGAACTCATTGTCTAAGACTTTGAAGGACTAGGGATGGTGCAGCAGACCCCGGTCTCAGTCCAGAAGAAGAACTGTTGATGATCGCCCACATGGGACAGTCTAGCTTCTGGAGAGAGGTTATCCAAGGCGGAGCCACAGGGAGAGTCCTGAGCAGGTAGATCTCATGGGGGAGGCTCAGTTTGACCAGCACCTAATCAAGGTTGCAGGCTCCACACCGCTCTGCTTAAGTCCCCTTCTTTCAGGAAGCAAGCCATGCTAGGAAGAGGGTTGCCTCTGAAGGTTGAAGTCCCAACAACAGGGAGATAGTAAGGAAGAAAACTGGGTCAGCTCTCCCCACTTCCTAGCCCACCACTCCCAGCCCAAGGTGGCCAGCAGATCAACAACTGTGGGTGTCAGGAATGGGCTCCGAGTGGGGGATGGGGTGGAAGAGAAGGGGAGGTGCTGAGTTGTTGAGGAAATCCTGAGGACAGAAAGAACCAGACACCTTATCAGATAAGTGGATTTTAAGGGATCAGGGGCCACCATGCCTTTTCTGTACTCTAGCCACTAAGCCCTCTGGCCTCATGGTTAAGTCAGGTATAATTTTCTCATTAAAACAAAAAAGATGCTTCCTTCTTAAACGGATTCCTTACTCCTTCCTCAGTCCACCTGTCTCTGTCTTTTTAGGCTGAGTAGGGTTTGGAAGATGCAGCTCACATCCCCTGCCTGCTGCCTCCAGGACACTCCTTCCAAATCTTTGACACCACTGTCCCCAGCTCGATGTTGGCGCTGGAAGGGGGACGAGGTGGACCTTGAGCCCCTTCCTGATTTAGTGGCAGTGAAGACGCTGCCTCAGGGTACAGGTGTCACAGGGGAACTCATAACAGGACCCGGTCTTGTCCCAGTAGAGCTAGCCCAACTCTTTCGGTTTGGCTCCTCGACGGCTTAGCCGGCTTAGCTCAGCACTTCTGCAGGAGGGGGTTGCTACGGGGGAACGGAGGATGTTTGCTCTTGTCATTTCAAGCGCACTGGAGGAGCGTGGGGTGTCCCTTGTGCCTATTGACCACGTGTTTCAGCACCGTGGACTGCGGACAGCACCACGCGGACTCTTCCCGGCTGGGCTTGGAGCCGGATCCAGCCTGGACTCCTTTCCAGCGCATCTCACAGCACCCCAGCAACTTCCAGCTCAACACCCCCTTAAGTCCTTACCCTGTCAAAGTTTGGGCTCCTCGGCGCTCCTGAATCCGGCAATCTTCTCGCTCCCTCTGGGCTCTGGGCAGCAGCTCGGACTTCTCCCGCTCCTCTCAGCTCCTGGTCCCCGGGATTCTCCTCCGGGGCCACCGGGTGGGCGGAGTAGCCTGTTGCCTCCTTTGACCCGGAGAGTCGGTTGAGGTGCCTGAGATTCAAAGAAGTCTCCAGGAAGGCAGAAGCCACTCGCTTGTAACCAGGTCTCCAAAGGACGTGGGGGCGGCAGGAAGCAAGAAAGCAAAGTCCAGCTGTCAACTTTGGACTTTCTCCTGATCTCGAGTGGCCCCCACAGACGGCTTCTAGTAGTCCACACCGAGTAAGACAGCCAGGATCTGCCGACTTGAAGTTTAAGGTGTGTGTGTGTGTGTGTGTTTGTGTGTGTGTGTGTGTGTGACAGAGGGGGGGGGAGAGAGGAGGGGTCTGGGGGAGAAAGTGAGCGGGAGAGAGAGGGAACTACACTCATCCACACCCTTAGTGCAGCTTTTAGAAACAAGTTTCTCTTTGGGATATGCATTCTTGCAGTTTTTGTTCCCTTCTATCACTCTAGAATCTAGATTCGCAGGACTAAAACTGTAAACCTACCAACCCAGTTAGTATTCCCTACTCTATATTGAATTCAAAGGGATTTAAACTCTCCTCCGAGGTAATAACTCTTTGCAATAAACCTTTGCAGTTCCCGAAATTCTGTTTTACACAGTAGGTGCAGATGTACAGGACACCATTGCTGAGACTGGTGGCCCTACAGGGTAGAATACTTGCCTAGCATGTGTGAGGCCCTGGGTTCAACCTCCAGCTAAGAAGAGGAGGAGAAAGGGGAAGAGGAAGAGGATTGGGAGGAGGAGGGGGGAGGAGAGAGAGGATGGGGAGGAGGAGGAAGATTTAACCCATCTCTCTATCATTGACAGTAGCCATCTCTGGCTCTGAAGCCCCTAGAGAAGGTCCCAGGGGCAAACAGAGCCTTCTTATCTGACAAGGACTGGACACCCTCCTTAGTTCTAGGCTATTGTGACCATACCACAAAAGAAAAAAAAATGCCACAAAAGCAGATTCTACAGCAACCAGTACATTGGAACTTCTCCAAGGAACGTCTATGAAATTCCTGAAAATACTTGTCAAATTGCCTTTTCATGAGGTACATCATCTTCAGACAGCGGAAGCCTTCAAGTTCATACCCTGCTCAAAAGAAAAGTTGGAGTCCATAGCCCTCACTTGAAAAATAATAATTAGGAAGATCTATGTGTGTACACATGTGTGCCCCCCATACACTTCATCATAAAAAAATAGGAAACAAAGCCTAGAAAAAAAATCCATTGGAGAAATCTCAGTCTTGTTTAGGCTCAAGAAATTCGGATAGGAAATAAGCAGAAATGTCAACGAACAAGACAGAGCAGAAGCCAGGTGTGGTGGCATGTGCCAATCATCCGAACACTTGAAAGGTATGAGGACTTGAAGTTCAAGGGCAGCCTGTGCTGCTTAGTAGTTCTAGCATAACCTTTATTTCTGTGTCTCAAAATAGCAGTAGTCAAAATGACAAGAACAAACTAGTCAACCAAACAAACATGAATTCAAATCAAAGCCACGGAGGTGGGTGGAGCTGAGAACGCTTGTCTTACTGTTTATGCTCCAAGAGTGAACTTGACACAGAAGAGAACACAAATTCCTAAGACTTGGCTTCATCAAGACGCTGAGCGTCTACATTCCGGAGACTCTCTGATGCTCTCAGTTATCATGTGCAATTGGTTCGCCTTCACCATCAGGAAATGATTCACTTCCTCTAACACCAGTAATTTACGCTACCGATTAAAGCTGTTCTCCACTGGCCTGTCCTCAGGAAAGACAGGAGGCAGATGGGTGTCTTCTGTCGTCTGGAGACATTTCAGAACTCTAAAAGAACCCTAAATCCCCATCTTGGAAAAAATGTGGTGGTCACTGTGATGTGGCTTTTAGGCATCATCCTTTGAAATGAAAGTCCCCTTGTCTCTTGGTTTCTGAACCAAAGACCATTTCTAAGACTCAATGGGAGGTATGGAAAATAAGAATTTAGAGAATTCACGACGGAATGGAAAGGGATACTGCATCTGATGACATAGGACGGGGCGTTTGGTGCAGGTCTGGGCATGTCACTGGCCCTTCAACATTGGCATGTGTGGCACTAGTGGTCTCTGAAGAACTTAGGTTGCCGGAAAAAACAGATAACCTGGGGCAGGGAATGGTTAGAAGAATCCTGAATTTGTCTGCAAGAGGCATCCAGCAGCAAGGTCTTAGGATATAAAAGGTCCAGACCTGTCTCAAGATCCATGCAAATGGAGTGTCCTCTGGGGACCTGTGGTGTTGCCAAAGCTTCACCGGAAGACCGACACAGCGATGGAGGAACAGCTGTGCCTGGCTCAGTTTGGAAAAAAAAAAAGTGACAATCTTCTGCCAGTATGTGGGACACAGCCAGTCAGTCCCAAGCAATCCCAGGGGAGTTCATGGAATCCCAACTGCTCCATGGCACCAAGAGACCCAGGAGGGAGATCGCTAGAAACTCCAATTTGAGTGTCAGAATAGATCACTGTGAAGGGGTCTATGGAAAAAGCACCATTTCCTTTTTCTGACAAGGCAGTGAGATTAGAAATGGGAGGTAGGGAGGGAACAGGTGAACTCTGAGCAGCTTGAGCCTCAGCCATGCCATGCCAGGGAGACAGAAGGCATTCTGTGGGGGCTTACAGTGGCACCCAGTTACCAGGAGTGGAGAGAGGCCATGATCTATGTTGTAAAAGAAATCCTCACCCATGCACGTGTTCCCAGCAGCAGCTCTTCTGCCTGGAGGAGCAGAGGCCCGAGGGGAAAAGCCACACAGGAGCTTGGCACAGATGGCCTCCGTTCTTATTGCATTTCCTTCCTGTCTTTGGGGGAGTCCTGGTAAGTTGGTGAGTACAAACTCAGGAGACAAGCATGCATGGAGGGGTCTCAACTTTAATGCAGCATTGGAGTACATTTATAGGGTTACTCTGGGGGGAATGGTCATTGACCCCCAAAATGCACATTGGTTAAGATGTGGTTAAGATTGGTTAATGATATTGGGAGTAGCATCGTCTGCATGTGGGGCACAAGCCCCCCTGTGCTTCCAGCTACAGGGCAGACAAAGCATCAGCCACATTTCTTTGCTTCTGAGAAGCTGCCAGGTTAAGAAAAAGGAGCAGCCAAATGCCTACCATTTTCATCCCTAGGGACGATGCAGGGTTTGAAGCCAGCTTCGACTTGTTCTTAGCTCTTAGGACAGTCCCATAGATCTATCTATGTGGCCAGATCTACCCACCTGTGAGTTAGGTGCTGTGGAGATAGTAGGATGCGCACTAGCCATGCCCTTGGGTTTGACCATAAGTACACTCATGTGTGACTTAGGGAATATTGTTGACTCTTAGCTTTTGAAATTTAGAATAAGTATGATGGTCTATGTTGTCTTCTAAGATCTGCTTTTATCAATCAATATTCGGTTAGTAAGATTCAGAGATATTTCATGTAGCTATCATTTATTTGGTTTCACTGTGTAAATAAATATGTGTGTATGCTGTATGCTTGTGTGTACACATCTGTGTGCACAGGTGCCCATGCCCGTCTGTGCATGTATGGAAGCCAGAGGTTAATTCCGGGTGTCTTCTTCTATCACCATTCACTTTATTTTAGAGACAAAGTCTTTCACTGAATCTGGAGCTCACTTTTTGGCTGGACTGATTGGGCAGCAATTGTAATAGCAGGCTGCTGTAGTGGCTCATCAAGGAAGACACGGTAATGTAATCATATGTGCAAACTCTGCCAGACCTCAGCAGAGGGAACCACCACCATGGCCTGCGCCATACTGCCAGTGGAACCCCGATCATCTGGGTTCAGGTGTTTTTATTGATTCAGAACTCCTCAGGTACAGATCATAAGTAATCAAACATTCCCCACAGAAATTCAACACCTACAGACAATACAAAATGCCAAGACCTAGGCAGACCCTCACCCAATAGTACACAAAACAATATTTGAAACACAACTAAAAATAAGCTACAAGCAATCTTAGAATCCTCCTGCCTTTGTATCTCCAGTGATGGGGCTACAGGTGAGTGCTGCTGTGCCTAGCTTTTGCTCCGGTGCTAGAGATCCAAACTTGGGCCCCCATACTTATGCAGCAAGCACTTTGCCCATCTTCCCAGTCTCTATAATTCATTATTTATTCTGTATGAAATATATATACATATATATGCATATACATACATATATGTATCTATCTTTAATTGCTTTAAAAATCCAACAGAAGAAAAATTAATGTTTTTACTACTCTAATTATGTGATATCTTTCTAGTTCAAACAAATTTAGATGTACCAAAGACCTGGATTTTACAGGTAATGGTTAATTCAAAAGCACCTAAGTTGTGCCTCTGGGTGGGCAAGCACGCAGGTATTTCTGCTGAGGGCCCTATGGCTCTTCTGTGTGTGTTGAAGAACACACCCTCTGATAAGGGGATAAGCCGGATTAACAGAAGATAAGCAGCACTATAAGCAGATAAACTCAGCTACCAGCAAGTCGGGGGTGAGCAGAGTGGGCTTGTGTGGGTACAGGGTCTAGTTCCTTGGCTAGTGATATGGCAGGCAGTCTGTCGAAGGCAACTTGTGAAATCAAGTGTTTCATGAGAAGCAGCAGCGTGACAAATTCTGCTGTGGGAATACCCAGTTCGTGCAAGCTTGGCCACAGGAGGAAGGATCCACAGTGGGGAGACGTTATATCTATTTCAGAAGCCCATTCTGCCTACTTCTTTGTCAGGCAGCAATGATAACAGTGTCTGTTTCTCACACTTAACAGACAGTTTGAAAGATAGAAGGCAAATACAATTGATGAGATTTTGAAAGAGTAAAATGTCTGTCAACGTCGTGAGAGGTCTGAGTAGGACTGGGGGCCATGGGAGCTAATCCACCTCTCCCGAAGGAATGTTCTGCCTGTGCTTTCAGGCTGGCCTTTCCCAGAGGCCAGGAAGAGTGTATCCTTAGTCCCCAACATCAGCCCTCCCACCCCACCTAAAATTCTAGTTTCTGACCTGAAAAAATCCCACCACCAGAGCTTCATTTATTTTTCAATTTTGATCCATTTAAAATGCAAATAACTCAGGAGATACAGCGTGGGTGACAAATCTAGACATCTTGATGAGAAAGGCAGAGGAAAGTATTTGATGCTGATGTAGGTGAGGGCGATGATGTGCCTGCCGTGCTGGGGAGGAAGTAGGATCAGAGTGTGCAAACATGACAGACACCAAACAGTGACAGCAAGTGTTATCCTCAATGCAACCAAACCCAAGAACGTCTCCTGAGTTTTTCTCTGAGCCCCAAACCTTTATTTTCTTCCCAATGAAGGAAAACTACCTCTGCTGAGTGTTAAGGCGTATGATGGATGCCAGCTGGGTCTGGTGACTTGTCCTCTGGGTGTGAGTAGAGATCACACTAAACATGTGATGTGCTCAGCCCTGCCCAGCATGAGTGTGGAGTCTGTTGCACATTTTGTACACACATGATGCCTATGATGTGTGGGGGTGGGGCTTGCATGTCATGGCACATGTATAGAACTCACAGGGAAAGCTTGCTGTTACCCTCACCTTCTACCTTGTTTGAGGCTGGCCTTTCCCAGAGGCCAGGAAGAGTGTATCCTTCAGCCCCAACATCAGCCCTCCCACCCCATGTGTTTGTTTGTGTTTGTCACTGTTTGCCTATACCGGGCTAGCTGGCCTGCGGCTGTCTAAGGGGTCCCTCTTTTTTAGCCTCCCATTTGTCACAGAAGCACCGAGGTTGTAGGTTCACGCTACCATACCTGGCTTTACATGGGTTCTGGGGATTTGAACTCAGGTCTTCACACCTGTACAGCAAAAGCTGTATCCACTGAGCCATTCTTCCAGCTCCTGTTACACATCGTGTTTTTTTTTTTTTTATATATATATATATAAGAAAGGGTCTCATTGTGTAGTCTTGGCTGGTCTCAAACTCCAGTAATGGGATTATAGGCGTGCACCAACACACCTGGCTTATGTTGGACATTTTAATGAGGAGAGGAAGGACAGTTAGCATGCTATCATGAAATACAGCGAGTAAAGGTTATAAATCCAGACCCCAAATTTTCTGAGTACCTTCAATAATTGGCTGAATTCTGTCCCAGAGATCCAAATGACAGCCCCTAATGACAGGAAGAAGAGATTAAGCTTAGCCAACCTTATTCGGTGTGACGTAAGCATCATGATGCCGTCTCTTCAAAGAGCTGCCCGAGGGTGGCGAGAAAGAAGCCTGGCTCAAGACAAACATCTCACACAGGAAAGAGTCAATCCTGGCTCAAAATGTGTTTCGTAGAGGATCTCTGTGAGTTCGAGGCCAGAATGGCCCATTTAGTGAGTTCCAGGACAGTCGGGGCTATATAGAGAGACCCTGTCTCATAAAAACAAGAACACACACACACACACACACACACACACAGATATGCAACATTGTATTATTAATAGGGAGAGAGAGAGAAAGAGAGAGAGAGAGAGAGAGAGAGAGAGGCATATTCATTCAACATTGTATTATTAATGATGAAACCTTCCAGATGGGTCACGCTAGCACTCCAAAGGCCTTCGGTCACACTCTTCCTGACCATGGTTTTGAGTCTGAGGCTAAGAGGGCTCCAAAAGGAGTTCCAGGCAGGCCCGAGCTGCATAATGAAATCCTGTCTTGAAAAAGAAACATTGATTTAATAAATCAATTGTATGTGTTCTGTGCTACCTTCTAATGCTTCTTCATGTGCTCATCCACGGTATAAATATGATTTTGCTGCTCAAATTTAATTATGCCTTATGTCTTGATAAATAGCCTGTCATGTGGCACTAGCTTCCCTTGAGTTTTGGCCATGGCCAAATAATTTATCACTGACCATGATCATGTTCAAATGAACTAACATAATAGAACAATGTATATAATTTTTTTTTATTTTTAAAAAATATATTTTAGGCCGGGTGGTGGTGGCACATGCCTTTAATCCCAGCACTTGGAAGGCAGAGGCAGGCGGATCTCTGTGAGTTCGAGGCCAGCCTGGTCTACAGAGTGAGTTCCAGGACAGCTGGAGTTACAACAGAGAAAATGCGTGTGTGTGTGTGTCTGCATTAAGTGCATGGGTGTCTGTAGAGATCAAAAGAAGGTGTCATATCCCCCTAGAGCTGGAGTGATAGGTGCCTGTGAGCTGCCTGATGCAGGTGCTGACATCTTGAACTTGGTCCTTGCAAGAAAAAAAGCCCTTTAAACTGTTGAGCCATTTCTCCTGCCCAGCTGCTGATTATTGACATGATTTCCTATTTCCACTCCTCTTCACAACTATCTTAGACACATGTAAGGAGTCTTCTATTTATCTCTCAGAAGCAAAATCACTCCAAGGACATGAACATCTAAACTTAGATGTTCTAGCAATTTCTATGAACATCAGTCACTTCCCAGTTTCAATACAGATATTAAACTGACATCTATTTCATTTCTTAAGTTTAACGCATAAATGGACTTTATTACGGTTGTAATTTGCATTTCAATAAGAGGAAGTTGAACATTTTCTTGTCTTCTTGTGTCGATTAGTACTTTATGAATCTTCTATACAATGTCGCTTCCACTAGCATTCAAGCTCTGATATTTTTCCTTCCAATTTTTATGAGATTTTAATGTAATACTAGCAGACTTTTTGTTGTTTCTGTTCTGAAAATGTTGCCTTGCTCCCATCTGCTTGAGTCCTGATAATTGTTCTTGAGATTTCTGTACATTTTACTTTGTTCCTCTTTAATTCACTCATCAAAAGCCTGGAAATGCATATTCTACTAGCTATATGATGTCTATTCTTTCTTTTACCCTCTCCCATGTACAATTCAATATTATTTAATTGGTCTTATTTTGATCTAAGAGCTACATAGTTTAACTTGAAATTTCTTTAAATTTGAGTGTGGTTAAATTTAATGTGAGACTCTGGTTCCCTAAATACATATTTTTAAATGAACCCACTTCTACTCCAGAATCATCAAAGAGAATTCTGGGAAGGCCAACTATTTAATGGCATAGGACACCCGTTCCTTAACTGCACGGTCAGGTATCAATTCATTGTTTCTTGGCTCCAGACTTACCCGTCGGTATTTACCCCACAGCAATGGGCAGGATTCTGGAAGCCTTTCTTCCTTATTGTGTTGAAGTTTCTCAGTAGAGGACAGGAGTGACACAGAGCAGAATGGGGCTTCCCTGATTTTTTGGGGTGGTGTCGTTGGTGAGAAAGCAGGAACGGAGATATCCTGGGGTGCTCTGGCCTATCCACATGGCTGGAGGGCACAGTCCTTTGATGGTGCTCAGCCCCAGCTTGGCCTGAGTCACTGTCCTACGGCTGTTGTAATGAAGACAGTAATGCATGCTGTAGCTCCCATCTGCATCAGTGTCTCAAATCTCTCCGTGTGACCCCTCCCCAGGTTTGTCTAGAACTGTGACCCTTCCAGCATAAAGGCCACAGTTGATATCTCGCTGCTATCCCAGATTGCTCTGCATGCTTGGGTGGTTGGCCACAGGTGGGGGCTTCCTTGAATGCTTTCTCCTATCTGTGAGAGCTGCTTCCTGCTGGCTCAGTGATTGCAGACCAACTATGGTCTGTGTAAAGCAGTTAATGTCCCTTTGGTCCAGCGGGCTGCAAAGGTGTGTGTTTTATTGAAGTCTGTGCTAGCCTTGAGGGGAGATCCTCTTCCAAGTCTGTGTGGCTGTTTCTTCCAGCTCTTGGGTGCCATGAAGAGTTCTTATATCTTGTTACTTTAAAAAATCATAGTCATTTCACATTAATCTAAATCACAGTGTAGTTTCTGTCCAAGCCCAAAAGGATACATCCCACAACCCACAATATCTTTCTTTTCTTCTTTCTCTCTTTCTTTCTTTCTTTCTCACAAAGAAGGGTCAGAAACCCTTTTTTAAAAACAAAAAAAATCATTGAAGCTGGAGAGATGTTCAATGGTTAAGAGCATCAGCTACTCTTCCAGAAGACCCTGGTTCAATTCCCAGAACCCACATGGCAGCTCACAGCTGTCTATAACTCCTGTTCCAGGGGACCTGACATCCTCACACCAATGTACATAAAATAAAAATTTAAAAATATTTGTTTTATGTATGTGAGTGTTTTGTCTGCATGTAAGTACACCACCACATGTGTTAGTATCATGCTTGATTTGGAAGCAGATCAGGAGCAAAGCAAGGGTGTTCACTTTCAATACCTCTGCTTAACTCTGCAATGAAATTCCTAGCAAGCACAATACAGAGAAAAAGCAAAGACTCTGAGGTGAGAAGAAGTTAGCTGGTCATTGGCAGACAGCACTCATGCATGGGGAAAATCTGAGCAGTATTCCAAAGCTATGGAATCAGTAAGTGAATTTCACAAGACAGTTATTATCTGAATCTCAGTTGTGCTATAGCCTAACAACAAACAATAGAAAGTGAAGATTAAAAAATACTCTTTTCACAGAACCAAGTACATCAGTTACCTGAGAATAAGCCAACATTTACTCTGGATAGAACCATAGCTGCATATTACAGAGGATATTCTGAAGTCTCAGAAACTTACAGATGTCTTTTTTTCACACTGATCTGTTGATTTTATGCAATTGCAATCAAAAGCCCGGTAGGTGTTTCTGGAGAAACTGCATTCTGAAATTTTATACAAGATCAAAGGAGCGAGATTATACAAAACCACCTTGAAAAAGAGAAACACCGCTGAAGGATTTACATCAGAGTTTCACGAATATGGATGAATTTGCAATAATCCAAATGGTCTGGTATTGTCATTAAGATGGGCTAGTCAAGCAAAATAGAAATTCTAGAAAAAGATCTTTTTGTATATATCCAGCTGATTTTGATAAAGGTTCCAAGACAAGTTATCATAGTTAATGTCTGTAAACTTAACACCAACCGAGGCACACCTGCGAAGGGGGGATCTCAACTGGGAGTTGCCTCCATCAGCTCGGTCTTGTGAGCATGTCTGTGGGGGTATTTTCTTGACTATTGGTTGACATGGGAGGTCCCAGCCCACTGTGGGTGGTGCCATCCCTGGGCAGGTGGGCCTGGGCTGCATAAGAAGGGTAGTTGAGGAAGCCAGGGAGCAAGCCAGTAAGTATCACTCCTCCAGGATCCCTGCTTCAGTTCCTGCCACCTGGTTCCTACCTTGAGTTCCTGCCTTGGCCTCTCCTGATAATGGACCGTAACCTGTAAGCCAGACAATTCTGTTCCTCTTCAAGTTGCTTTTGATAATGGTATTTATCACAGGATCAGGAAGCAAACTAGGACATAAGTCATCAGGATAAAGGATTTATCTTTAAGAGAAGATTCTGAGCTAGAAAGATAGCTCAACGTTTTAAGAGCATTGGTTGCTCTTCCAGTAGACCAGGGTTCAATTCCCAGCACTCATATGGCAGCTCGCAATTGCTTGTAACTCCAGTTCCAAGGGATCCAACACCCTCACACAGACATACATGCAGGCAAAACACCAAGGCACACAGAATTAAAAAATCATATAAAAGAGAAGAATCTAAAACAGTTGGGTAGGTATAAAGTCAAACCCGAACTAGACTTTATACCTAGCCAGGGAACTAGAGCAATGGCTCAGTGCTTCAGAGCACTTGTTCTTGCAAGAGGACCTTGGTTCTGTTCCCAGCATTCACATCATGCTACTCATGACTGCCTATAATTCCAGTTCCAAAGGACCCAACACCCTCTTCTGCCTTTACCAACACCCATACTAACATAGTGCATATACAGACAAGCAGATCCACACACAAACACATACATAAAAATGAGTGTTGAAAAACAGCCAATAGCTTTCTGTGTATTCAGGCTCCGGAGGGAAAAAATATTCAGCAATCTTAACCACCTGTGAACCCTAAAAACCATATAATAATAGCAAGAATGTCATTGGAGTAACCAACCACTTTATTATTGGATTAAGGTCTGTTCTACAAGATGAAACCCATACCTGGCATCATTATCAGAGCTAGGAACCTATGGCTAGCAGGTAGTAGGCCAATGGAAGTAACTACCACTATCACTCTGCTAAATGGATGTACTATTAAACTGATTCCTAATAGATTAGTGCATCTCTCAGCTCCAATCAGAAAAGCTTCTGTTTGTAGTAGTTGACAATTAACATAAGAGACCAACACACAGGTCAAGGTACAGAGAATGAGAGACTGTAGAATGCTCAGTCCTAAATGGGACTTCCATATCACCCCACCTCCAAGGCCCAGGGATCACAGAGAGAAGAGGGGGGTGGGAAGATCGTAAGAGTAAGAGGTGGCGGACGATTACAAGTAAACAGTGCTTTCTGGACACAACAAGGCAGCTGCACACGAACTGACTGGTGTGACAGATGCGCACAAGACCTGTGCACGCTCAAGCCAGGCAAAATTCCAACATGGAGAGGGCAGGTCAGCGAGCAGTCCCGTCTCTAGCAGAGAGGCTATTGGCAACTGATGGTATCTAGGAAGAGCAGAGTCAATTCTCCTTAAGGGTGTGGCCTCAGGTAGGTTCACCACCCTCCAGTGGATGTCCATAAACCCAAGAGCAACACGAATTGGACTTGCGGGGCTTTCAAAACGATGACACAAACTTGAGTGGGTAGGGAAATGGAAGTGGATCTGGAGGGAGTTGGGGAAGAGGGGTGAATATGATCAAAATACAGTGAAATTCTTAAATAACTAATAAAACTAAATTAAGAGAAAAATCAAACAATTTGAAAGTGGATAAAGAGAGCTGAGCACTGAAACCCGTGTGTTCATTGGTTTCTTCTTTTTATTATAGACTTGACTGGGCCTGTGTGATAGGCTGCTCCAGGCTCCAGCTGCAGTGACTTCTCCACCATCATGGATCACACACAGCTTGGACTATGAGCCCAAATAAAATCTTTCTCCATTACAAAAACAAGATTTTAAATGTATATAGAAACAAACAATCCCAGAATATTTATGCAACTTTAGTAAAACTCTAGTAAAAAAAAAACAAAGTAAAATTTTTGTAAGATACAGAAAATGTTTAATACACCAAAACAATGAACTGTACTTCATCAAATAAAAAAAAAAACTCTCCCTGACTAAATAAATAAACAAACCATCAAGCCAATAAAGAGGATGGCCTATGAAATATAGTGTGTACTCTATAAAGTTATATCAAAGATGGTAAATGAATAGACGGATGAGGAAATGGTCTAGATCAGAGGCGACAGGTCTTGGTTCAGATCCCCAAGCGTTGCAACTTTTTTGTCTTTTGCTATAAAGAATATTGTCATTCAACTTGTGGGTTTAGAACAAGGTTCACTGATTATAAAACCTGTCAGTGCTAATGGACTATTTTTTCATTTTTGATCATGTACTATAGCTAAGAGAATTTTATTTTTTTTTTAAGAAAATGCTCATTGAAATAATGCAGATAAAAGAATATAAGCTCTATCATCTATCTCAAATGACTTGGAAAAATATTGAGCTGTGAATGGTGGCACACATCCGTAATCTCAGAGCTTGGGAGGCTCAGGTGGGCAGGCAGCCACCAGTTCAAAGCCAGCCTGGGCTACATAGCAAGATCCTGTCTCAAAAAGAAGATAAACAGAATTACATGGTGTATACACGAGAGAAAGCAGCAGAGACAACGTGGTAGAACAGAGAAAGACAGATATGGCAAGCTATTAACATTCGTGGGTTATGAGGAAAGGTCGTGCGGAAATTCTTCGGACTGCTTTTGCCATTTTTCTGAAAGTCTTAAGTTATTTAAAGGGAATGCTGTAAAAAGAGACGCTAGGTAAGCTCCAGACACAGATAAAATATTCACACAGGTCTGACAAAGGATTCATTTTTAAAGAGCATAAAAATTCCACTTGTCAATAACACAAAGACAACTCTGTTAACAAGTGGGAATAATATTTGAACAGACATCTTGTCAAGGAAGATACAAGGGATGGGAGATCTACCCTTGAAGATACTCAATGTCAGCGGTAGTCAAAATCCTAGCAGGAAGGTTGAAATGAAAACTAACCGGACAGTGAGCTACTAGTACACACCATCGAGAATGGCTAGTATCAACAAAATGGACAGCTCCAGGTCTCGGAAGTGACGTAGAACAATGGTCATGTTGGTGTTGGAAATAGAAAATGGTGTGGTTTGGAAACTGGCAACTCCTTTCTTATTAACATCTTAGCACGCAAAGTAATGGGTTATTATGACATTCATATGTGCATGCCATTCAAACTTTTTATTCACCCCCCCCCGCTCCCCACAGGCCTCCTCTCTGTCTTGCGAGCTCCTTTTCCTTCCCCTAAGTGTCCCCTCCTGCTCTCATAGCACATATCTCTTATTCCCTTTCTCGATCCTTCCTCCTTGCCCTCTAGACCTCCTCCTCCTCTCAGATAAGTCTCTTCTATGCTTTCATGCTATGCATTATTCCTATCTCATGTATGTATAATGCCTATTTTAGTTTTTAGAATATTTTTTACTCTTAGAAAATTGAATACATGTATGTCAAATGCCTTGATCACACTCTCTCAGCTCTTCCCCCAGACACTCCTTAAACGCTTTCCTCCCACCTTAATGCTTTTTGTTTGTTCATTTGTAACCCACTTAGTTCAATGACTGCTGCCTGCTGGGATAATAACTGGTCTCCTTGGTTGGCTTGAACGTGTAGGTGATCATAGCTGCTAAAGGTTCCTAAGTACAGCGGCCACATCGGGGCCAGAAGACAGCATTACGTAGCACTCCTCCCCATCCTCCAGCCTTTACAACCTTTCTGCTCCTCGTCCACCATGTTCCCTGAGCCTTGAGGTGGGTGTGATACAGATGTCTCATTTAGCATTCCAACCAGCTATGAGTCTTTGCCTTGCTTCCCACTGCAGAAAGAAGCTTCTCTGGCCAAGCCTGAGAGCATTACTAACCTATGGATATAAACGCAAATACTTAGAATTTGGTATCGTGTGTATGTAAACTTTATCTGCACAGTGGGAAATGTGTGACATTTGCTTTCTGCACCTGACTTGTTCACTTAGGGTAGTGATCTCCACAACTGCGGGGAAGTCAAGGCAGGAACTCAAGCTGCTGCTCACATTAGTCACAGTCAAGAGCAGAGAAGAGTACATGCACACTTACTACTTTCTCAATTTATCACACAATTTAGAACCCAAACTTGGGGGATTTGGACTGGTCTTCCCATACCGATTAACATAATCACAACAGCTCCTCACAAACATGCTCACAGCCCAGTGAGCTAGACAGTCCCTCACGGAAACTTTCTTTTGTGGTGATCCTAAATTGTGTCGAGTTGACAAGACCAACCATGACACCTGGGTAGTCAGTACGGAGGTGGGTAGCAATGGGGCAGGAAAAAACTTTCTAGAGAGAAGGCAACATTCAATAGCTGGTACAGTGTTTGGTGACAATACAGGGATATGGCCAATATGGATAGTTAATATTTATACATTTAATTGGCTATAAATGATGCTTTGTTAAAACTATACCAGATGTATTTGTCAATTTAAAGTAAGTGCATTGCATACATACCTGGTACCTGTAGAGGAGGCCAGGAGAGGGTGCTGGATCTCCTGGAACTGGAGTTACAGATGGTTGTAAGCATCCGCCATGTGGGTGCTGGGAACTGAACCCTATTGCTCTGAAAGAGCAGCCAGTGCTCTTAGCCACCCAGCCATCTGTCCAGCACCTATATTATTTGCATGTTTAAGTCACTGAGGGAGAGCACAGTGGGATGAAAACGGTAGCTTCAGTGCCTGCGAATTTACATCCCGAGTCAAACCTCAACCTTTCCCCTCCACGACCCACTTACCCAGAGCATCACGTGGTAAGAGTCACTGCTTCTCTCTCCTATTTAAATCACATTTCTGAAGATCTTCGCGCTATAACGATGGCAGCCTCAAGTAACTCACAACTTAAAAACCTTAGACTCCTCCGATTCTTTCATAAACCATATCCACTCCAGAAGCACTTCTCACCTGTCAATCTTCACACTAAATCCAGACTTTTCAGCAACCTCCAGTTACGCGGTTTGCTGAGTCATCCTGGTATCTGGCCTGGGTCATTGCAATAGCTTCCTGGCCTGCTTCTTTAACGCTTGTCCTCTTATCAGCATCCTCGTGAGTCTAACAGGGATGTGCGCCACCACCCTCCTCTCTTCTCCTTCACCTCTTTGCTCACATGTCCCTTCCTCAACATCCCTTTCAGTGTCAAACCCCTTCCTACCGCGCCCAGCCTTTCCACTTTCCCATCATGCTTTTCTCCGAAGCACTGTTCTCTACCTGGCTCTGTAATGCGGTTCCTTCCTGTTCTGTTGCCCTACTAATCTGTAAGCGCCACAGAGACAGAGGCAGTTTCCCTCTTTGCTTCAGTCTCCCAGCACCTACAGTGATGTTGAGTATGTTGGCAGAAGATGCTCACTGCATTTTCGCTCAGAGTGTGACTCCCAGCTTAGACCCCCCAGGCTCAAAAATGCAAAAGGAGAAAGGAGGAGTCCTTTACCAGTCTGTGGATAATGGGGGTAACACATCGAAATGCCTTGAACATCAACGCCGCGATTTCTGAGGCTGCTAGCCTGGAAGGTGGTCAGATGCACAGGCTCCTGACTTCTTCCTCACCCTCTAGGTCAGTGGTTCTCAACGTTCCTAACCCTTTAATACAGTCCCTCATGTTGTGGTGACCCCCAAGCACAAAATTATTTTTGCTGTCACTTTGCAACTGAAATCTATTGTTATTAATTGTAATGTTAATATCGGATATACAGATGGTCTTAGGCGACCCCTGTGAAAGGGTCATTTGACCCTCGAAGGGTTCAGGACCTGCATGTTGAGAACTGATGCTCTAGCTGGTCAATGTTAGTCTTCTTTCAATACCAGATGTTAAAATTCCGGGAGGAACAAGCTTGACTTCTGTGACATGATGTCCATGTCGCAGGAAAGTTTGAAAACTGATAAAAGGAACCTGGTTTTGTTTCCGCAGTCTTGGGATAGTGTGACAAGAAGCTACAGGCACCTAGAATTCCCCACTCTAGTGATGGGGCTTGTCAGAACACGGTCTAAGGAAGGAGTAGTATGAGGAGATTTCTGAGTATTTGTGAGAAAACTCCAAGAAACCAAGACAAGAGTCTTGTGACCTCAGTTTCTTTACAAAACATGGAATTTTTCTTGGATTATGCTTTTGTGCCCCTCCCAGGTGTAGTGGATAGGAGTGAGTTTACTTTAGACTATTCATTACAACAGGCTATTACTATTTGTTCATATGCCTCCATGGAAAAACGTGTTTTTGCTGCATGCAGCTTGTCTACCATTTGCAGCCTACCTTTGTGGCTGTGTACTTTACCATGTGACCTTTCTTAACCCTCAGAGTATAAACTGATGCTCTGAATAAAGTTGGCTATTGCATGAGATGTTAGTCCGTCTTGTTGATCTGTTTCTTTCTCCCAGGTCCCACTGCTTCTGGAGCAGTGGCAGGGCTGAGCAAAGGGGGGAGAGGTTTCCGTGGAACATCACTCAGATCCTCTGAAATGTCTCATCCAGTTTAGTATTCACAAGACCAAGGTGAGATTTAAATCATGCAAATGTGTCCCACTTATCTGCGAGTGGGCACAGTACGCACATTTGATCTAATGTGAGGCAATGCATAATCCACTTCCAAGGAGATAAGGGTGATTCCCATTGAGCTCTCACAGAAGTGTTGCTTTCAAATTTTTTCATCTCTGAGTTGATTTCTCACTGAGAAGTGAGAATTTATTGGTTTCTGTTTGTCAGTTTTAACTTGTTACACCCTTTCCATCCCTCACAGTTATTTAACTTGTTACACTCTTTCCATCCCTCACAGTTATTTAACTTGTTACACCCTTTCCATCCCTCACAGTTATTTAACTTGTTACACCCTTTCCATCCCTCACAGTTGTCATCTTTCCTCTTCACTCTTTTTTTTTTTTTTTTTTTTTTTACCTCTCTTCTCTCCCTGTTTCCCTAACCCCAGCACCATGGCTTCCACTTACCCATGGGACATGAGTATCTCCATCATTTTCTCTCCACTGTGTGAGTTCTCGATACCTGAGTGTTGCCTGGACCCCGGGGTTGCTATTAACATACATTTTAATTGTCGAAGAAGGATGGAGGAGTATGGAAAGTAGATAAAGAAAGTCCTCTAGAGATTATTGACTGCATTAGATCTCTTCCCACATGTGTGTCCATACCTCAGACCTGTCCATTGGGAAGATAAATGAAAGGGAATCCCAGGATGGGGGCTGACCAGCTCAAGGTTAAATGCTAAGTGTGATTTGTATTCACTAATGACCACCTTTTGGAATCAAATTTTTCTCTTTCTAGTTAGATGTGCCCTATCTGTACGCTGAGTTCTCTGAAAGTGATGTCACAGGATGGTGAGCCCAGTGGGTCTGCGCTATGCCTCCCACATACTAAACGGGAGGCACAGAACCAGACCACACACTAGAGAGCCGAGAAACAGAACAGTCCCATATTGGAGGCCTTGAAACTCTCTTGGCACCTGGTAGAGAAGGTCAAGGGCTCAGGCTTGGGAGGGGAAGCCTAGCAGGACGACGGGTTCTCCCTTCCCGTCACCTGCTCAGGTCCTGGTTCTCCAGGTGGGACTTACTGAGACCACCTCAGGAGCTCTTCCGGTCCCTCCGGCCTTCTGGGACAACCAAAACACACCATAGAGTAGGAATTTTTAAAAAAATGAAAAAAAATTAACAGCTTACAGAGGAAGATGGAGGTCCTGATGTCATCTAATGAACAGCATGTACGAGACAATGTTTGAAAACTACAGACTCGGGCAGCAGGTGTGTGGGGCAGGAAATGACCACACTTGAGTGTCTGGATGCTTTCTGGACTCTTTCCTTAGCTCACTAGCCCACTTCTACTCTTGGGGGTGCATTTCCTTTTTCAGCCAACTATTTCTATTCTACACCTAACCTGAAAAGCATGTCTTTTTCCCATCTCCTCCTGACGGTTTCTGGGGTTTTCATTTAACTCTGTTTTATCTTAAACTCTAATAAAACCTCCTTGAGATTTTTTAAAATTCCATTTCTAGATTCTTTTATTTATGAGACTAAGAATTCCCAAAGAGACCTTTGTTTCCCCAGTAACAAGTGAGAGCTCACATAGGGCAGAGAGAATGGTGGGTATACAGCAAGGCAGGCAGCACCTCGGAATCACTAACTGTGTGTTCTTGGGAGTAGGGCTTGCAAGTCTATTGTCAATAGGGCCATTTAGAGACACAAGAACGCTTCAAACCTCCACCGTAGGTGGTCCTTCGGTGTGGTTCCCCGAGCAGATGCTATTCTAACTGGGTAACATTTTAAATCACTATTGACTATTTTTAACAGGTTGGTTTCTGAGGTATGTGAGATGTGTGAATTTCAGATCTGTTCTCGGCTGCTACACCAGGTAGGACAAAGTGGGGGCCAAGGTTACTTTGTCCTTCCCAGTTTCTCCATGTGTTCCCAAAACAACAGCACCACCTATGGGTCCTGGCCCCGTTCTCATTCTTCAAGTCTCTGGGAACAAAGGATCAAAACAAAATCCAGATGACATCATTTGGCTTTCCCGGTTACAGTGCTGGTAAGGCACATGGACTTCCTTTCCTCGTGGCACGTGGAATTCCTTTCTCCTCTGTTTTTCTGCTTTGCTTTTGGGGGCCTACACTCCTGGGGCATTTTCTCCTGCTATTTTCATGCTCTCCTAACTCCGATGCTTTTCAAAAGGGATGACTGTCCACATTTAACCTGGGAGGTGCCTGGGTTCCATGGGAAATTATACATCCGTGGGAGATGGGTCCAATGTATTATGGAGCTGAGCTCACAATAGGCAGAAAGAAATCATGTGGCTTTGTCACCATTTCAGCCAGTGGTGTCATCATGATGGTGGAAACTACATGGCTTGGCCACCATCATGATTAGTGACATCAAGAAGGCGATGAGCTTTACCACCATCTTAGTTACAGCAACTACGTGGCATAGGCCAAAATGGTGGCACCCATAAAAATCCCCAGTACCCCTGTGCCCTCAGGGGATTGCCACTTAGAATCTCCTGTGATGAAGGCATTTAGTCACACGTCCCAAACCCTCTTCTCCAATTTTTTTTTTCTTTTTGATTTTTACTTTCCCAGATCCCTGATGGGATCACAGAAATAGGAGAGACTATTGTCCCATGAAAAAGTCAATGCATTCCCTATACCTGACTAAGGAGATAATATCAGACCTACATACTGGTTTCTTTGGATTTTGACACACTACTTTGCATGATATATTTACTCGGTTTTGGGAGGACTTAAGAGTTTTCCTGCAGAGGAACACTTGGAAGAAGTTTTTTGTTATTTTGATTTCTTTAAAAATGCAAAATGGCGTTTGGATTAGGTTTGTGCTCCCACCCCAGCTGTGGATAGTTGTTTACCAGTTGGGTTTGGAATGCTTGATGCAGGTGGCTATAATTTGGTTAGGTGCAGTCTTGTTCTGGCACCTGTAGCTTGTTTTTGGGATTGTGTGCCACATGGATTTATGGGAACTTTTGGCTTAGGATATAAAAAGTCTGAAGCTCTGAGAGTCCATGTGGGCGTTAGTTGGTGGTTCATTGGTTGGGTTGCTGTCGTTAGTTAGTGTGATAATTCCTAGAACAACAAAGGTTGGAGAAATTGAGTTCATAGACCTAAGATGCTAGTCTGACTGTCAGCTGGTCTTCAAGCTTAGGACAGCCTAAAAAGAGGCTGTGAAGATTTCTACCTTTCTCTCTTTCTGTGTCAAGGCTGCTTGCAAAAGCGGCGAAGATTTCTTTCTATCCTTCCTTTCTCTTTCCCTAGAGTGAGGGTAAAAGATTGTAGCGTGCTGCTAAAATTTCCCAGCCATGTGCCTTCAATACCAGCCAGCGACCAACAGGAGCTGATACTGAAATGTCTAGACGTGGGAAACTCACATGCATTTGCAGCAGGCTAGGAGCCATTCTTGGAAAAGCACGGATCGCAACTGGGACCCCAAGAATAGATTTCCGGGTGCTAGACAAACTGCAACAGTCATGGCAGGACCAGCCTGCTCAAGCTGGAGGCCAGAGAAGCAAGCTCTTCAGGGTTGATGCTTGCTCTTTCTGCCAGGTCCTGGCAGAGGACCTGGCAGAGATTGAATGTTCTTTCTCCCTTGACACTTCTTTGCTCCATATTTCTCTGGTTTTGTTTATGTCCTGTCATACTTTGCTTCTATTTCCACTTTCCAGTTTCAGGGACAGACACACAAAAGAAAACGAGTGGCTCCATGTGGTTAAATTATAACGTGGCTCTTCTAATCAAGGCAGCCTCACTGATAACCGTCTTGACCTGGGAAATTCACCCAAGTGCTTACTGGGCTTGCTTCCAGTCTAGATTGAGAAACGTAATGTGGACTGACAAGTTATAAATTTGAGGAAAAGGGGTTAGAGGGAATGTTTAAGGAGAACATTGGATATTCAACCCAGGGAGGAGCCAAGACCCTCCCTGACCTACATAACCATTCCAGGTTGACTAACTTCCCTGACACGACGGTCAATATCTTCTCTAGAGGTTTTTGGTTTTGGTAGCCCATTAAAGCAAAGTTTAATAAGAAAAAAAAAAAAAAGGAACCCCCCCCCCCCCACACACACACACAAGAATACTGATGGAATGTAGAAGAGGTGGCCATCCTCCGGTGTCTGCTGGCTGTCCCGAAGCCTGGCTCCCTGCCTACACCGAGCTTCAGGTTGAGTTGACTGAATGAATGCACAGGGCGTCTACGCTTTCCAAAACTGAAGGATTTCTCTCCTCCCCACAAGTGTCCCCTGTGAGGGAAGCACCCAACATCCTTCAGGCTTTTCTCTCAGGATTGGAGAGGAAGCTTACTCCAGGGCTTTCCTGCCACAAGAGCCTGAGTTTTGCCTTTGAGGGTGAGGTGGGGAAGGTGGCCACAGCACCCACACTCTTTCGCCCACTCTTTAACTCCTTCCTCGTTGCCGTATGTTTTCAGCCTGAGGCCTAGCTCATGCTTCTCGTCATCCCATGACTTTGGAAGTAGGTTTCTCTTATTTTGTCAACCTTAGCTTTCAGGAATGTGAAACTGTGCTTAATCAGCGTGTGCATCTTTTAAATATCAGAACTCTTCCTATCTTTTCTATTTTCTAAAGATCTCCAACGTGTTTCCTGTTAATAACTTGCACTCTTTATTTTAATGTCCGCCTGGAGGAAGGAGACTTTGAGAGAACTGAATACTTTGATACGCTGGTACTAAACTATGTTTAAAGAAGACAGTAGCAAATCAGTGGGCAGAGCAATGTTTTCAATGTAAGAGATTTTATTCAGGTTCTGCACTCAATTAGAGGTACCTACAACAGACTACAAACAAAATCAATTAGGAAGGGCCCAACAAAAATGTCCAGAAAACAGTAACATAGAGAATGCTCAGTCTTACAGATTTCAGACAACTACCAACCAGGTCTGAATTCCAGCCTTCACAATGAATGACAAAATCCTTAATTCCCAAGGAAGAACCATTTGAAAACAAGATCATGGGTGTGGGGCCTACCTACACTGACTTCTCAAAGAACCCCGGACATTCTGACGGTAGCCTGTAGGGCTAGTGCTGCTATTCGTGCCGAGAATGGCCACAGAAATCCCTAAACTCACACAGTAGGAAAGCCAGGCTGGGGTGGAGGCGCTGGCTCTTATGAACAGAGAAGCTGTGGGGTGGACGACAGAAGGCAAGCCTTACCTCAGCAGAAGCTTGCTCCACAAGGTCCAGAAGGCTGAGGTCTGAGCAGCCATCGAGAAACAATGGCTTGCTTAAAATTATCTGCCATTTAGTGACGGGTCTTCAGCCCCTTGTGCTGTGGGGAGCTGGAAGATGTCAGGGCAGGGCTGCTCCGGGAGACCATGTGGCAGGGAGAGCGAGTATGGCAGGGTCCTAGGCCACGAGTGGAAAGTCTTCTCTGGGAAAGTGGATATCAGCATGACTTGTGTGTGAGCATGGTAGGGGGTTGGTGTTTTGTGGTGCTGGGATCTACACTGGCCTGGGAACTGGGGAACGATCTCACATACACTATTCTTGAAAGAGGTTTCAAAATGTTGTATAGGTTCAGGGCGCCACCCAGTCCCCCACTGCGGGCCCAGGGAAGGTGTTGGGGTTAGAGTCTGGGGACCTGGCGTCATGAGTAGAGCCATCAGAATCTGAAGTCATCGACTCCCGTAGATGTGACCTCTTGGTGGGCTTCTTTTTCTTTTTTTTAAGGTTCTCTTGTCTAGGAGGTTTCAGATCTGCAGGGTCCTCTTCAGCCACTGTCCAGAGCTGGGAGGAATTACTTGCTTCAATTTCCCTCCTAGAGATAGACAGGAGAGATATTAAGACTGCTTTTAGGCACACCCTGGACTTGACAGCTACAGTGTGTCTGCAGAGATCCCCCACTCATTTCTGCAGGGGTCTCTAAGCTTTGCCCACTGCCCTAGGTGTTGGACACTTTAGGCTTAATTCCATTCAGTTCATGTCCACATGTAGGAGCCCTACACAGTAGGGGAAACCTAACGATGTGGACACAGTCCCTACTCAGTCAGTCAAAGGACAGCTAATTCAAGACCAGATGTCCCAGGGTATGCTTTGGCACTGACCACAGTCCACCTCAAATCCACCAGCCTGCCTCTATCACAGCTCCATCTGTCCCTGAACTAGAGTTTAAAAATACAGACATAGCCCGGTGGTGGCAGTACACACCTTTAATCCCAGCACTCGGGAGGCAGAGGCAGGTGGATCTCTGTGAGTTCGAGGTCAGCCTGGTCTACAGAGTGAGTTCCAGGACAGCCAGAGTTACAACAGAGAAACCCTGTCTGGAAAAACAAAAAATAAAATAAAATATAGATGTAGTTTCCATGGCTCTGGGGTTCTCAAATTATGTGGTTCAAGGAGCATCATTTAGAAACACTTCCCCAAATGCCAACAGCGATGTGACTTTTAATTACATTTACTAGAAAAAGCACAGGCATGTCTCTGATGTCACAGATTGAGACTTATTTAGAAAACGTACTATCCGAAACTTGTTTGTCAAGGAGTATTGGCATTTCTTCAGAGAAGGCATCCTGGAAATCCATGACTTCATTCTAGCCTGCTCACCATGGCCCACTGATTTGCCAGTTTCTCTCTCTCTCTCTCTTTTTTTTTCCCAGAGACTGCAGGCTGCATTAAGGGCGCTAAATGCCTGGGTTCAAACTTTGCTTTTGCTTTGTTTTTGCCCTACATAGCCTCAGATTTTCTTCTCCACAAGCTGGGAAAAAAAGGCTTTTAGTCATTCCCAAATACCATCGCTCAAAGCACTCTGCAGCAGATCGAGATCCTGTCATATGTCTTTATTGTCAAAGACTGGCCCAAAACTCGGAAGGGAATTCCCGAGAGAGGCTGAAAAAAAATAATAAAAAAATAAAAAAAATTGGCCCAGTCAGTAGCAGTGGCATAGAATACAAAGGCTTTCCTGGACCTCCCACACAAACTGCCTTACGTGAGGCCTGAGCTTGTATAGGTGTCAAATCTCTGAGACATACGGAAGCCACACCTCCAGTTATACGGAGGACACCTGCTCCGTGAAGCCTGAACTCTTATCACAAATCATTTTCCCTCACACAGCTGCCTCCCTCCAAGCTAAGCTGATTCTTCCCATTTTCTCTTTGCCGGGCGCCCATTAGCATTGATTGCGGGCTTTGTAACATATAGCCAGATGTGCTAAAAGTAAACAGAGGGATCTGTCTGCCTGCCTGCAGGAACGGAGGAAGGAGGAGGAGAGGGGCCAAGAGTAGACCGAAAGCTTCTGCAGGGACTGGTTGCATGTATTCGTTGGAGGCCGTCTAGCAGTAATGTAACAGCACGTGTCACCGGTACGAAAAGAGGCAATGTACTTAGTGGGAAAATGTTAAGAGAGAAAGAGAGAGAGAGAGAGAGAGAGAGAGAGAGAGAATACATATATATTCATTTTTGCTGTTAGGGTTGTGAATAGGCAAAGACGCCTTGAAGTAAAATAGAAACAGTTGCTTCCCAGGAAATGGTTTCCAATAGAATTGCTATGTTCCTGCCTTTTTACATTAAAACAAAACAAAACAAAACAACAATAAAAAAAATGCGCGTACGTATTTATTTATTTTTATGTGTACGGGTGTTTTGCCTGCATGCGCGCCTGGCGACTACGGAGGCCAGAGAAGGGACTGGGTACCCTGGGGTTAGTGTGACGGGCGGTTGTGAGCCGCCATTCGGGTGCTGAGAATCGAACCTGGATCTTCTGAAAGGACAGCTAGTGCTCTGACCTACTGAGCCATCTCTCCAGCACCTGCGCTCCCAACATTTAAGATATTTTTTGCAACTGTTATACATGATAAGGAAAAACAGTAACACTTTTGTCTTTGAAGAAAGATAAGAATCAACACAGCAGATAACAAACTCTAGAAGAATATATACCAAAAACACAATGATTATTTTTGACATGTTAAGACTGTGGATTCAATTTTTTTTTCCCAGTTGCTTTTAATTTATAATTGTGCATTATTTCTGGAAAAAGAATCAACCAAGACAAGCTGTCATTGTTTGAATAAAAAGGTTTGGTCAGGAGAAAGCTTTTTGAGAATGACTTTTTATTTTATTTTTATTTTATGTGTTTTACCTGCATGGCTCCCAAAGGCCTCTTTTCCTACATCGTCCCAAGTGTCTCTTTTGTTTTAGAATGAGCTCCAGACAGATGTCTTATGGGGATCAGAAGCTCTCTGGATTGACAACTGAAGGGGCAGAAGATTAAGAGACTGATACCATTGGTGGAGAATCTCTGTGACTCTCGAGAGACACCATGGTACTCCTGAGGGTACGTAATGGCCTTTGTCGTCATGGACAGCATAGGAAATGCACAGGCAGAGGTTCCGGCTGAACTGCTCATCTTTCAAGGTGTGGCTCTAGGACAGAGAGTGGGGCTCTCATCGACTGCAGGGATGAAGGAAGCTGATGAGATGAACAGACTCACTGATTTCAAATACCCGGCTCCCTCCCAGGCAAACACTGTCAGGAGGGACCAGGTCAGAGGGAGGGAAATGGTGTGTGCATGCCAGAAGCAGCGCTGGGTCTTGATGCTTCGGTCAATGAGTTAATTCCACTGCTGATGAGAAGGCAGTGTGAGGCTGTTAGACACTGTCCAGGAAGGAGGCTAAGTCACTCGGGAATCACGCCCCCACGGAAACATATGCCCAAATCCATGGGAAGTCACTGAGCTGCTCAAAAGAGGGACAATGGGAGGCTAATGCTTTGTGCAACAGGGAATAGCGAGCTGACCACATACTCAAACAAACCACCTCCGAGTCCTGGGAAAGTCTTTCTTTGGCAGTCTCACACACATCAGAGTCCCCAAGACCACATAGCGCCAATCAAGCAGCAAGGGAAGAATATCCCTTCCTGTCAGGTGCTGATGGAGTTTTCTGGAGCCCAAGAAAAATGATTAGTTCTGTTTGACTTTCCTGCAATCACATCTGGAATATTATCACTATTGTTGCCATTATTGTTATTATAATTAAGAAATTGCAAACCCTCTCGAAAGAACATCTTTCTAGAGAGCCGACTTGCCCGGGCCTTGTTCTGTCAAGTGGGCAGGGTAGACTCCAGCTCTGCTGGAGGGATTTGCAGCCAAGCTACAGGGCACCAGGTGTGTGGATTCTGCTTGGGCCTGCCAGACGCCACAATCTGGAGACAGCTTCATGACACCTGGTAGAGGTGATTTCCCTCAGGGGGAAAAAAAAAAACCCAAGAAGCCAGAGCATCAGACCCACCAGGTGCCTTCTCCAGCAGCAATCAGAGGCCACAGCCCTCCCATAGGAAGGAACAGGACCGCAAGAGAGGTATCCAGGGAAGTCTGCTTGGAGGAGGAGGGTGGAGGATGCCAAATTTGGGGGGGGGTCACGAACCCCCCTCCCCATGGTGGTGGGGAATTCCTCCTCTTCTGCTTGTTTCTTAGAGTTCCTGAGATCACATGAGAGAAATTACACACGCCTTCTTGAAATTAATGTTCTGGACTGGTTAGATATTAGTTTCACACAGAAAGACTATATGTGATGGACACCTTAGAAGAGCAGTTCTCAACCTGCGGGTTGTGACCCCTCTGGGCATTGAATGACCTGTTCACAGGGGTTGCCTAAGACCCCCTGCATTTCATATATTTACATTACAGTTCATAACAGTAGCAACTTTACAGTTAGGAAGTAGCAAAGAAAACAATCTTACGGTTAGGGGTCACCAAAATGTGAGGAACTGTGTTAAAGGGTCGCAGCGTTGGGAAGTTTGGGAACAGCCGCCATAGGACATAGAGAGAAGCTCAGGGACACTGAGAAGAGGAGAGAAGGAAGGGAAGTTGTTTCCCCTCAGCAGACCCATGCTTAGTGGGAGACACAAGAGGAAAGAAGCAGCTGGGCACCCTTGTCACCCAAGGCAAACAAAGGGATGTTGCTGCTGTCATAGAGAGCTGGGCTTTTGCTGGTATGATGGCATTTTTTTGCAAGCCAGTCTTATTAAAGGTCTCTGAGAGTCACTTAGCTGCCAAGCATGGGTTGAATACGGAAAGTTGCATGAACTCTACTTGGTCTATTTTGATGTGTTCCTCTGAACAGTTTCCTTCTGTCTTTCACTGTGTAATTCCCTCCATCAAGGACTGGGACAGTTGGTCACAGTTGAAGGCTCCAAGAAAAGCGGATGAGATGAGAAAGGCCAAGATGTCTACCCAAGTGTCTGGAGGTGAGGGGCCCTGCCTCACAACCCGTGAATAGATGAGTCAATACCTGAATCTAATAACTAGTAACTCCTGTTGGAATCATGACCTGTGGCACATTTATTTAATGGCACATGAAGGAAATATAGGGATTCTCAATAAAGACCTTCTTGGTATAATGGCCTAAGGACTTATTACAGGCATCCAAAAGGTGTTGAGGAAGTTTATTTCCAGTTATGCTTATAATAATTGTTTTGCTCATTGTTGGGAGAAGGGTTGCCTAAACCTTAGCAGTTAGTATTATCTGCAGGTAAATCTGTGATTATGATGGTTGCTTTCTCATAATCTGCACCTGCTCACTGCTCTCTGGCAGAGCCATTGGAGGAGAGCAATGTTGCTGTGGAGGAATTTTTGTAGTCCCTCTCCCACAGTCTCTGGCAACAAGGAGAGGCCTTGAGTTCTGCCACCATAAAAGTGACATAGTTCAGCCATTAAAGGATTGTAGGATCCTTTTGAGCCTCGGAGTGCCACCACTATAAAGGTGACATAGCTTGGCTGCTAAAGGATTGTGGGATGCGACTAAGCTACAGGTTTCCTTCATTATGTAAACAGGCATTTGGATGAAGAGGCAGAGTTTTTGTATCAATAGAACACGCAAGGAGCTTCTGTATCAATAAAAACACCTGAGATCAGATGATCAGGGTTCCACTGTCCAGGATGGCTCTTGCCGTTAAAGGTGCTCCCCTCTGCTGAGGTCTGGCAGGGTTTGCATCTATGAAAGTGTCTCCTTGCCTTTCTTGCTGAGCTACACAGTAACGTACTGCTACACAATGGCACATATGGTAAATAAGAATTAGCTACCAGTGAAAGACCCAAAAGAAGGTAGAGTCTAGAAAAAAGCTACATTTCATTCTTGTACTCAGCCCTGGTTATAGAAGCAGAGACTGATTAAGCTCTGAAATTAGCAGGTTGAAGAAGACTCGTGCTTAGGAAAATCAAACACAGCTTGTCGCTCCTAGGAAGGCTTTGTGGTGGGGGAGGAAATTAGAGACTCAGTGAATGTAGCTCCTGTGTGAAGCCCTAGAGGTGAGAGTAGATAATTAGCAGCCAAGAAATTTAAATAAGGCCAGGGAATGTGGGAAACAAAGGTTTTTCTTCATACAAGAGGAAATAAATTTTAATTAAAAAAGGATTAATGATAATGTTGAGTTCAGTGAAAATAGTTAACACCTAGACTAATATTCATATTCCTTTATCATGCGCTAAAGTTTAAAGATATTTTTCTCCGAAGGCTCATATGCTGTAGGTCTTCAGTGTGGCCACGTGGAGTGTGGGGGGGGTGTCCTTTAAGAGGTAAGATGCAGTTGGAGACAATTGGGTCACTGAGGACTTGGCCCCTTTAAGAGGTTATTACGGTCTTCTGGAGGGAGCAAGTTGATGCACAAGGACAAGGCTAGCCCCACCCCATGGTCTCTTAGCTTCCTCATCTCACCAGTTACCACTACCTCACTCCATTGCACATATGGGATGCTGTCCACCTTGTTGTGACGTGACCAGAAAGGCCCTTAGCAGAGGACAAGTGGATGGAGTCACCTGACCTCGGACTTTCAGCCTTCAACACTAAACTACGAACATCTTTTTTTTGACAAGTTCCTAGCCTTGGGCATTTGGTTATAGCACCACAATGCTGGACTGAAACACAGTCTGGAACAGGTGAAATTTTCCGGAACGTAAACCTGCACAAGATGTGGTACGGTCGCCTTAGGAGAAGCTAGCTAGGTACCGGGATGTTTCATGGTAGCGGGAATGCTTGAGTCCAATCTTAAGGGTTTCTCAGGAGGCTAAGAATTGGCGTTCTATACTTTGCATCGTATGTGCAAAAAGCACAGAGACCCGAGAAAGCATGGTGATGGGAAGTAGTGTGCCCTGTAGGCTTGGCTAGAAGTGACCAGGAACAAGTAGGGCTAGGGAGATGGGCTGTAACACACTAATAAGAGGCTGAGATAGGTTAAGAGGGGGCACAGATACAGGTGGCATCTTAGGATTTTTAAGTGAGGGAGCTGGTAAAGAATACTTTGTATTCAAAGGAGATTAATCAGTGGAGCCATCAGGGAACATGCCTGGGTTTGTAGCAAGCCTCGACTGGAGCAACTCAGCGCTTCTACCTAAAGATCTGAGTTACAACAGGGCTGAGAAACATCTCCAGGCTTGGGTCACAGTATCTTGGAGGCAGATGGGGTGTGGTGAATGACTAGCGTATTTCATCTTGGACAACTCCATGACTCCAGTGTGCCAAGGAGTCCTGAGTTGGGAGCAAGTTGTGGGGACGAAGCGTGAGTTCAGTCTGTATGTATTGAATGTGAGCTCCTGTAATGTCGGACTGGGGAGATGGCTTGCTGTGAAAGCGACAAGACTTGAGTTCAAACTCCTGGCAACTACATAAAAGTTGAACACAGCTATGTGTGCCCTGTAACACTGGTGTTGAGGAGTGGAGACGGGGGGGGGGAGGGGGGAGATCCTGGGAGCTCATTGGTCAGACAATGAGAGATTTTGTCTTTAAAAATAGTGTGGGGAGTGATAGAAGATACCCAGCATCTTCCTGTGGTCTCCATACACACACACACACACACACACACACAAACAGTGGACAATTGGGACTAATGCCAAGCTCATCGCGTGCGGAACACCTACATGTGCCAAGCATAGCCATGAACAGTCTCATCTTAGTCCTGTAGCCCCTAGGTGGGGCAGGATATGGATTTAAGACACGTTTTCCCAAATGCCCTATCCATTACATACACCTGTGCAGCTTTCATCAAGACTCACTGTAGGTCCATTTCCAGGAGACACTAACTTTTTTTTTTGACATCACGGAGAAAAGTTGAGAGTCCCACACGCCCCCAAAACTGGGTACGAGGTGTTTCATTTCTATAATGAAGGTGAATGGAGGTCTGAGGCTATCCACAGGATAAAAGGTTAGCTCCCCAAACACATATACACCCTATGTTCCCTAAACAACGCATAAGCCCTGTGCTCCCCCAAACAGCACATGGCATATGTGCTCCCCAAACAATGCATACGCCCTGTGAAATCAGGTGTTTTCTGAATCCCCTCACCATAGCCCTCAACCCTTGCTCAAACCCCACATTTGCCTCTTATTTATATGCCTTTAACTCCAAGGTTGTGGTTCTATGACTTCAACTCTGCTCTTGCTGGCCCCACGGAGTTGGGTTCATGTCTGCTTTCTAGGCCTCAAGTCTTTCCAGTTGACACTGGGCCAATCTGCCTGCACATATCTCAATAACTCCACTGATTCAGGCAGAGATTTGTTCATCCCAGTGCACACCCTGGGAACCCTGAGTCACCCATAACACACTTATCTGGGAGGCCTCTTCAGTACCTCAATTCCACCTCTCTAAATGGGAGGGACAGTTGGGGGGGACAGCTCCCAAGTGAGATTTAATTAGAAGGCCTTGGATTCTTACACACAAAAAGGGAACAGTCCATTCTTTTTCATGGCAGGAATGAATGTTTTTCTGAAGGGCTGGTGGAAATAATGTTGACTCCAAGATTAAAACCAGATGGAGTGACAAAGAGCAGCTCCCTGGTAAGACACCGATGTATTGATGGTCACAGATCTATGTTCCAGTAGGGAATCTTCCGTCCCTGCTCGTCTCCCCTAGTACTCAGAAGGTGAAGATCTCAGAATAAAGTGCAAAGGTATGAGCTGATATTTAAAGAGGTAAGAGCTGGGTGTACTCACGTTGCCTGGTCCTTCTCAACTGGAGGTGATACTATCTGAGAGCAAGACAGAGCGTATTTGTTTTGGCTGATCTTAATAAGTGCACTCCGAGGGCAAAATTCCTGTAATCGTACCAAAAGAAGTCACGTCATTGAACCGAGGAAGCCCTTGGATTCGTGAACAATTTTATTCCAGCTCAGGCTGTGATCATAGCTGCTAGTCGTGATACTATTCAGGCTGCCACTCGAGAGACCAGGTTAAGTTCAGAGCTTTGCTTTATAATTGTTTGCTGAATGAAAGTCATTGTCAATTCCTTTCTGTCATTCTCTAAACTCTAGGTGGACTGCCAAGTCTCCCCAGTTTAGTTACATGTGTACACACACACACACACACACACACACACACACACACACACACACACACTCCATTCTATCTTTGTTCCAGACTCAGCCGTCTCTTTTCTGGACAGCTGTGACTATGACCCTGTCACCAAAAGCCCTGCTTTCAGCCTCCCAGGGTCTCCCAGAATCTTTCTAAGACTCTCTGATGTCCTTTCCCCTGACTGTAGATTTCTAGCCCTCGGGGACTTCCTGCCTGAGAATCAGCAATAAAGTCCCTCCCTGGGATCTGAGGTCTTTCTTTGGGGACCTTGGGCCATCTGCCGTGTATCTCTTCCTGTTCCCCAGAGGCATGCCTCAGGACCTCATTTCACCAGTCCCCTGGCCTGCTTTCACCCGTGTAGACATTCTCAGAGCAACAGGACACACTGGACCTGCTCCCCCAGGAGGCAAACCATGAGGTGGCAGGGGAGGACAAGACTGAGAAGGGCCTGGGAGCGGCCCACAGAGCAGAGCGGCCCACAGAGGAGCACAGGCGGGAGCAAGAAGACAGAGAGAGTGGCACAGAGGCTGGGGAGACGACTCAGTGGGGAGAGATTGTCGTGTAGGTGTGAGCGGAGTTTGGAACCCTAGAATCTATGTAAAGCTGCATAGACACAGCAGCCCATCTGTGACCCCAGCACCTTAAAGGCAGAGACAGGGTCCTTGGCTGGCTAGACCAGATGAATGGGGGAGCTCCGGAGTCAGCGAGAGATCCTGTCTCAGTAAGGAAAGGGGAGGCTGATGGAGGAAGGCACTGAACAGCAGTCTCTAGTTTCCACAGGCATCTCAACACGCATACAGATGGATGCATGCCACACACTCACATACACATGGAGAGAGGGGGGGAGAGAGAGAGGGAGAGAGGGAGAGAGAACCCAGAGGCTGTCAACTGCAGTTTGACAAGGAAAGCCAAAGGACTTTCCCCTGTGAAAGGAGAACATAGTGCTCTCAGCACGAGCAGAGCCCAGACCGCAGGCTGTGTGAGCAGGGGTGCGGGGGTGGGGGGCAGAGAACAGCCGTGCTCCCTTGGGGTTCAGCCACCTTCTGCCTAGTGGAAAGCTGGATACTGGGTGGGTACTTACTCTGAGGTTATTACACTTCAAAACTGTGTAGAATTTTTCAGAAGCCTCATTCTGATTTGGAAGTGCTATGACTATGGCGGGAACATAGAAGTCAAGGCCTTTGCTTGTCACGATTTTGGCAAACACATAGTCCCCAACCTGTGGAAGAAAGCGCGTATCACAACGAGCAGTTTGTTTACAGAGCCTGTATGTAATTTAATATAAGCTTGTTTGAAAATAACCCTAAGATGGCTGGCAGGTACTGATGATAAAATTCTGATACAAATTTTCTTTTTCTTTTTCTTTCTTTCTTTTTTTTTAAATCGGGTAAGAAAGGGTTCCAGAATTCCTTGAGCTTATTGGGCTACACCTGCAATTTTGTGAGCACTTTGGAAAACCTGGTGTGGGCAGGAGTTTTGCAACTGACAAGGGTTTGGGGACAGTCAGCAAGATATTTAGGGTTCTGAAATTCACAAATTGGTAGAAAAAAAAGAGTGGGCTGAAGGAGTGTCTATGGTGTTTGATAAAAAGAGACGGGGACCACGTCTTTGTGTTAGAAGGGTTGTCCCCTAGACAAAGGAAGGAGTGGGTTTGGTGAATGCCAGTCCAAGACAAGAACATGGAGCCCACGGTGAAGGTTATACAGAGACACAGGCAGTTTTGCAAAGGGCACAGGGAGGCCGCCGGATACCTGCCAGTCATCAGGAGAAAAATGCAGGAGGTGTGCTGTGGGTCTGGCCCAGGAAGTAGGAACAGACCAAGGCTAACCCTTCTGATCCCTGGCTTGCACCACGCAAGAGACAGAAGCACTGAGGCTTCGAAGGACTTTCCTTCTGTGCCTTGCCCTCCCGTCCCATCTTGATGTCAAGACAGTGGCAGGCAGATGAACCAGATGGGGTGTAGTGCTTACACATTTATAATCAGATGAGAATGCACTCATTTATCTCATTTGTGGAAGTCACACTCGGGGTGATGCATAATGACATCACAGTTTGGCAGCGGCTCATGACAGGGTCACAGGGATTACTAGTTCTAACTTTGATACACATAAGATAATGCAGTCTTCTGCAGTGAAAGATTCAGGAGCACTGGCAGCCACACGACTCCCTCCTGGCTTCTGACAAGTGTCACAAGACAACACAGAATCCGTGACACACAGTGGCCAGCTACCTAAGAGGGAGCTGGCAGGTCAGTCACAAGCAGAGAAATTACCAAGTGATGGGGACTAGAAACTGGCTGCTGCTCTTCCTGCCCAAACACAAGCTCCCTACAGGAGCCCGAGAGGGCCACACTGGGACCTTTGCCATCCTCTGTAATCCAGAACCTTGTGGACAGCAGTGGGTCTCGACCTTCTTAATGCTGCGACCCTTTAATACAGTTCCTCATGCTGTGGTGACCCCCCAGTCGTAAAATTATTTTCATTGCTGCTTCATAATTGTCATTTTGCCACTGTTACGAATTGTATTGTAAATATCTGATATGCAGGTGGTCATAGGCGACCCCTGTGAAAAGATCATTCGACCCCCAAGGGGCCCTTCACCCACAGGTTGAGAACTTCTAGTAGAAAGGGTCCCAGAAGGGATCAGAGAATAGGTACCTGAAGTTGTGGGCAGGGCATGGCACCCCCAACAGGTGTGATGAAGGAGATGGGCACAGCCTTGGTGTCTCCATACCTGAAGCTTACCAATGCATGAGTGGCATTCAGACAGTTCTTCACAACCCCTGGGGAGAATCAAAAGAGACCGAACATGGTGACAGCAGCGGGTTAGCTCCACCCCATGGTCTGTGCCGAGTTACAGCGCACACCCATTTCCATCAGCACACCCCTTTGATCCCTGCAGAGGGAGGAATGAGTCAGATATAGTTTGGTGCCTTCTGGGGCTGAGCACACTGGAGAAATGGAATGTTCTGGTTTCAGAGGTGCAGGAGAGCTCACTCAACCCAGCACCAGCAGCATCCGTCCTGCCTACTGTTCCAGAAACATCTTTCTTCTGGGTACCTGCCATGACCAAATCTCCTTACCTATTTATTCTAGGCTTATGTCCTCCTATAGAGACTGGATGTAGGTATTGTGAAATTGTGACAGTAAAGAGAAGATATAAATGCCCACCTAAATTAACTTTTCGCTTGATATTAGGTAAATTAAAAGGTCACCAGACTGAACACACCCCATAGCGTTCCCAAAAAAGGAAAAGAGGAGGAGGAGAAAGCAGCAAGTTGTTTGTCTTTTTGTTATACTTGGACTATTATATTTTTCGATTTTGTAATTTGGAAAACGGGGTCTCATTTTGTATCTCGGGCTAGGCTCGAACTCTCCATGTAGACCAGGCCAGCCTTGAACTTACAGAGATCTGTCTGCCTCTGCCTCCAAAGCATTGGGATTAAAGTCGTGGGTCAGCATGTCTGGCCAATTTTATAATTGTTTTCATGTACGCGTATTGTGCTGAAAACTGAACACGGGGACTTGACAGGTACGGCAAACATGTATGATTGACAGGGCGTGGTGCGCAGCCCCACGCCATTGGCACCGCACTCCTACCAGGAGTCTGCTCATGTAACAGCCTGTTTGGAAAGACAGGGAAGCTGAGCTGCAGGTAAGTAGAGTGAGCTCAAGCAGCTAATACAGGAGAGAGGGGATCCAGATAAGGAAAGTTTGGGGTTAGCTGGTCAGAAATACATTTAAAGGAGTATCACTCCTCCCTTGCTTCATTTTCCCATTGTTCTTGTACCCATGGCACAAGGCAGAAATCGCCATGAATTTCTTGGTATAAAATACTTCTTGTCACTGGTCAACAGGAAGAATGACCCAATTACAAACTCACACCAACCATATGGTCTACGTCACTATCACTAAAGAGGACAGCTGGCCACCATGTGCCTCTGGCTGGACAGGATGACACCTGCATGACATCACCCAGGTTGTCTTCTGGGCAGGAATGCATACATTGACTCTAAGCTAAACCAAACTAAGTAAGGGCATCCTGTAACTGCCCTTACTCTTAATGTTAACATCATGAACGTTTACAGAAAAGGTTAAATACAAAGTTCTAGATTAAGGAGTTCGGTGTGGTGGTGCCCATCTTTAATCCCAGCACTCAGGAGGCAGAGGCAAGTGGATTTCTGCTGCAACATGCCTTGCTGCACATGCAGAGGTCAGGGGACGATGTCAGTTGGTGGTCTTCACCTTCTCCCTTGTTTGAAAGTCTTGTTGCTCACCACTGTGGATGCCAGGGTTGCCACCCTGTGAGCTTCTGGGGATTCTCTTCTATGCCTCCTATCTCCCTGTAGGAGTGCTGGCATCACAGAGAGGTATGACTGTGTCTGGCTTAATGTCAGTTCTGGGGACCCTAACCCTAACCCCCATGCTTGCATGGCAAGCGCTTTGCCCTCTGACCAGCCCGATAGACTGCCATTTAATTTGGCAGAGCTAATGTTTACTGACTAGCCACAGATCAAAATTACTGGTTCTGTAACCAAATTCAAATGTTTACTTCCTCATCCACATGGACTTGTTTGAGATCAATCACAGCTGCAAACTTAAATGTTTCAATTAGCTAGCTCACATGCACTTACTAGGAATATATACTCCCTGGCTCGGATTACACATTCACGAACAAGCTGCCATGTGGACTCAGCTACTCGAGGTGGCTGTAGTGTTAGCCCTGCCTCTCTATCCGCCAGCCGAGGCACACAAAGCAATGATGCAGGGAAAATCTGAGCCATTCTTCATTTCTCTGGAGTCCTGGACAGCGATCAAACCCTAGTACCAAAGGCAGCTATCTAGAACCTAATCCAATTAAAATGGCAGATCTGCTTAGGATCCTCTCTGTGGCTCAAATTCAGAAAATTCAGATGCCTGGACAGAAGTGGTCCCCTAGGATTCCCTCTCGGTCCCAAGCAAGGGGAGGTTCACAGTCTCACCCCACCCAGTGCCTCAATATGGCATGAGCTATTTCAGATGCTTGGCTCTGAATCTGCTGCCATCTAAGCCACTGCAAGCTCATCTTTCAGGTTTTCAAAGACGACGTCGCAGGCCACAGTTCTACTCACATGCTGGCTGGGAGCTAGCTGCGTTGCTGAAGTTATTTCTCATTACCTAGGGAGATTATCGAACCAAATTCGGTTCGTGGCTAGGATTCTGCCCCTTAATTTTGTTTCTTCTCAGATTTTTTTTTTGGTCTTCTTCAGGATATCTTTTGCCTGCTGTCCCTTCCCAGCTTTGTTTCCCTCCCCAAGCTTCCCAGATTGTTTCAGTGACAACCCTTGCGATGCTGTTTCCAGTATCTCTGTCTTCAGACAGAGTCCCTTTCCAGACGCCAGTCTCCAGTGACTCCTCTGACACTCTCTGTTGGCCATCTCCCAGGTGCCTACAAGCTCATACCCTAAGCATATCTCCGTGTCTTTCCATCCATGGTGACATCTGCCACGGGCACCACTCTCTACACAACAGCCCAAGCCATCCACCGTCATCTGGCAAGATGGGATCCTTTAGAGTCGCCAAGACTGTGCTTTTAAAATGATTTCATTATAAAGAAGTTTTAATGGTGTGTATGTGTCTGTGTCTGTACGGGGGCATGTGCACAGGACTGCAGGTGTCCTCAGAGCCAAAAGAAAGTGTCAAATGCTTGGGTGCTGGGGTTAAAGCAGCTCTGAGTGCCTCACTTGGATGATAGGAGAGGAACTTGAGACCCCTGAGAGAGTAGTATGTGTCCCTAGTCACTGAGTCATGTCTCTCAGCTTTAAACGTGGCTTTCCAATGCCCCGAGAGCAAAGTCCAAGCTTAAAATTACCTGCTGTGAGTGACCCCAAATCTACCTCTCAAAAAGCTTTTGTGCTGGCTAGTTTTTATGTCGACTTGACACAAGCTAGAGTCATCTGAGAGGAGGAACCTTCAATTGAGAAAATGCCTCTTCCATAAGACTGGCCTGTAGGCAAGCCTGTAGGACATTTTCTTAATTAGTGATTGATGGGGGAGGGCCCAGTCCATTGTGGGTGGGGCACTTCTGGGCTGGTGGCCCTGGGTTCTATAAGAAAGCAGGCTGAGCAAAAGATGAGAAGCAAGCCAGTAAGCAGCACCCCTCCATGGCCTCTGGATCAGCTCCTGCCTCCAGGTTCCTGCTCTGCTTCAGTTCCTGTCCTGACTTCCTTCTATGATGAACAATGATGTAGAAGTGTAAGTCAAATAAATCGCTCCTCCCCGAGTTGCTGTTGGTCATGGTGATTCATTGCAGCAATCGAAACCCTCACTTGGACACCGTACTCTCGGGTTACAGGTCTCAGCCAGAGTTGCTCTTCTATCTCTAGATGCAGTATCTTTTCTCACCTCTAGCTCTTGCCAGATCTTATTTTTGCTGCCCCCAAACACCCCTTTCACATCTCTGTCCCCTTCTGAATGTACTGGGCTGATTCCTTCAGAAACTACATCTCCCAGGATGTCTTGGGAACATCTCTCAAGTTAACTGGGCTAATCTGTCTGCTTTTCCTGAAATGTGTCCCTCATTCCAGCCTTGAGCCTTTCTTCCAGATAATCTAATGGTGGTACCTCTTTCTTTAAGTTCTTATTAGGTCATTTTCCCAGGAGTTTTTCCTTAACCACCCACCATATTTAGAATTGCAACCTTCTCTGCAACACACTCAATTCTCTTTGTGGCTTGATTTTTCCCTTAGAGTACTGTTTCTAACATGCTATGTAGTTTCACTGTTTATTTAGTGCCCCCCCCATGTCCCTGGGTAAGAAACAACTTCCCTGAAGACAAGAATATTCATTTATTTGTTCACAGTATAACACTGGTACTTCCAGGGCTGGTGAGATGGTGCAGGAGGGTAAGGTGGTTGTGGCCAAACCTAATGACCTGCGTTTGATCCCCCAAACCCACATGGTAGAAGCAGAAAAGTGATCCTTGCAAGTTGTCCTCTGAGTACCACCACGCCATGGCACATGTGCCCATCTCTCCCCCACAAATAATACAGACTGACATGTTCAGAATATTACACACCCATGCAACATAGTAAGTCATAATAGAAATTTGTTCACTGTGCAAATGAGAGATTGAAAGAAATGTCATTTGTCTCACCTATGGGGAGAAAGAGAACAGTTGTTTAATTTGAGAAGTAGAACATCTCAGTCTAGCTCTCGAAACCTCAGTGTTCTAGGGAAAGTTCAGGGTTGAAAGCTCTGTACCCTCGGTATCAGATTGCTTAGCAAATAAGTCTGAAGAAAAAAACGTACCTGGAAAATAGAAGCCATTCTCTTCACATCTGGCAATGACCTTCTGACCTCTGAGGGGATCCAATTTTCTTGATTTCATCTTCTTTGTTGGACCCCCTTGTAATTTCTGCTGCTGAAAAGGACCAATGGTAAGAACCGATGAGCAAAATGTAATACAGAGAGCAAAACCATGACTAGAGGGAGACTTGTCGTCACTCATCACGTATGTACCACACACTGTTCAGGACGCCTCTGTCCTGCGTTATTAAAGATCAGCCTTTTCATAAAGGTAACTCTCCCTTTTCCATATATATGTGCATGTGTGTGTGTGTATAAATATATATATATACATAAATATATATATATATGTAGAGAGATGAATTTCTTATTTCTAAGTTGTATCTATAATCTCTATATCTATCTAGAGTTAGCTTAGAGTGAAAGAAGAATTGGATAACTGAAGAAAAGGGAAACTTTAAAAAATTACACATATATATATATATATATTTCCTAAGATTCTAGATGGCTTCACAGCTGGGCAACAGACTACATTAGAACTACGGCCCAAGCTGCTGCCTTCCCAGAGCTGTGAGGATACTGTGCCTTCAACAGAGAAGTCAATCCACAGCATCTCCAAGACAAGTGTGAAAACACAGGGTGGGTTTTTGTTTTTTTACAGAAACACAGTAGCCCACCCCACCCCTCCACAACAAAGACAAACCCTTAGGAACACTACCTCACAGAAAAGAAACACCACGGGCTAGTGACTGGGTTATCCTTAGTCCTCACCCCTCCTGGCTGGGGAAATCACCCTACTAGAAGGCAAATGGGCCATGCTTTCAAAGTTCTGGGAGAAAGTTCCAATATAGAATTCTCAATCCCAGCAAACTATTGATCAAAGAGCAGGTTAAACATAAAATCATCTCCCTGAATAGAAGCATTTTCCTCCAGTTCATCCTGTGTTAGGAAGTTACACGGAAATGTACTCCAGCCAAATGAGGGAGCGAAGCAAGAAAGCAACACGGGAAATCTGGGACTCAGGTTTTACTCCAAGAAACTGAAAGAGAAATGTTCAGGGACAGCTGTGTGCAGTAAGACCAGCAGAAAGTCTTGGGAGGTGGAGGGTAAGGACATAGAATCCTGGAAATACATACATGTATGCATACATACATGCATATGTAAAATCATGCACACAAATCTAACGCATACAAAAATGATTTAAAACAGACAAAATTGTAAGACAATCTTATATACTGAGACACCATTTTCTCTTGGTGCTATTACCAATCTTTAATTGTCTGACTATAAGACCTTCAAAGGGGCCACATGCTTCTAGCCTTTGGAAGCTGTATATTCACAGATTCAATCAGTCTGTCAAGGAGAATTGCCTGGCACCACTGGAGGCATTGGATGGATTGCTAGCGTCAGTGGTGGACTCTACCTCCTTATTCCTGAGCTTTCTTTCAGAAGGGAAACCCAAGCCCTCAACAGGAAGTTCAGAATGACCTCCTGCCATCTGAAAATGGCCTCAAGAGGGATGAGTCTGCACCAGAAGACAGGCAATAGGTCTCCAAATGCTTGCTGCCTGACTGTGGGCATGGGCAGCACCTCTTGACCCCCCCCCCTAGAAAAACCACATACTTTCTACCATCTTTTAGTTTCATGTGCTTGTCTAGAGGGATCTGCTTCTGTGCTCCAGGAGATAATCAAGCCTCTTGTGTACTGAAGCACAGATACAAATGTGTTATTTGTATTTTCAGTGCTGGAACTGAAAACATGAGCTCCACAGATTTCTCACCTAGAGCATCTTGCGGTCAGAATTCACTACAGGCACCTTGTAGAACATCCCAGTCACTGGGAAAATTGATAGACTGGGACACACCATGTTAAATCAGTGATGGCTTAAAAACCCACCTTGACGTGCTTCTTGACACCCAGGTCCATATCAAAGACCAACCGGCCACCAGAGAACCTGCCCAATTCTACACAGACAGCAATCTGCTATTCCACAAAAACCACATATGCACAGCAATTCCACAGTGGTGGTTTCCTCCTTAGAATTCATCAGTGTGGCAAGTTGCTCATTAGAACCCGTGTCTGATGTCCCTTCTTCAGATTCACAGTAATACCACCACACCATTATTTAACTAGACTCCTTTTACCCCTGGATCTCAAGTATTTATTAATTTATTATCTCAAAGTTCCAAACAGAAGGAAATGGACTTCTTGAAAAAAAAATGTTTTTAGAACAGGTTTGAGGTACAAATCTGTGAAGTCAGTTTGCCTGAAATACCAGGTTCATTTCTCTTTTTTTTCCCCCCTGTAGTTCCTCTCTTGCCAGTTCATCTGATGCAGATCAGCCTTTCACTCTACAGGAACTTTCCCCAACTTGGATAGCAACAGTGGGCGGGTGATGGTGGAGAGAGTGCTGGCTTTCATTTTAAATGACAAGCTTGTCTTTCTAGAAGGTTGAAAGCATCATTCCCTTCAGATCATGCTGAGACCCAGCTGACACTAAAGTACCAGTGACTCCCATTTACTGTTTAGCTTTCCAGCTGCTCGTGCCACTGGCAAGAATTCCTTTCTCGTCTATTCCACAGCATGTAATTGTATTGAAAGGGCGCGCGCAGGGTCATCTTTAGTAGCACATCTGTACCTTAACAACTGACTAGGCTCACAGACAGCGCTGCACAGACAAGGCAGAGCACATCTCAAGAGCCTGCACCCACACGGTGGTTTGTGCTGCACAAGCAGAACATGGCTTCCCAGGATGGAAAGACTTCATCAGGACTGTTAGATGGATTTTTCTTTCAGCCAGAATATTGACAATTTGGTTGCAGAAACATGATATCTGATGGCTTTGCTGATGGCTTTGGAGATGTTGTACGGTCCACGCCGAAGAACACCTACCCCCATCTCGTTCTAGCCTCCCCTCACCTAGGTGCATGTTCAGAACACAAACCAAACACTGGCTTTTACAGAGAAATCCAGAGGATGAGAGCCCTGGAACAGAGAGACTAAGAAACACTGCTGACATATCTCTAAGCTTATGCCCAGAAGAAGAGCAGGCAAACCTGGTCCCCAAAAGAATTCAGAAGAACAGTGACCACTGGGAGTATGTTTCAGCCTTGATCACAAAATCCAGAGAATACAGTTGATTTATTTTCACATCCAATCACCAGGTGATATACACCCAGATCCCAAGAGACGATGCTACTTTCACACCATGTCATTGCTTCTTTCCAGTTCACGCTCCTGAGATTAGATTGGTTGAACGGTAAAGTGACTGAATATTTGATGCCTTTAGTCTTCCCACTCAGTAACAGCATGTCTCTGTGCCAGTTGTAGAGGCGTGGCTACAATTTGACAACTACTAGAATTTGGCTCAAAATTATATTAACTATCGCTAAATGTTTTTGCTCTATGGAGTCACTGAACCCTACAGTACGTAGAGCCCTGAAACTATTCCAGCAGCAGCCCCAGTTTGCTTAGTAGCCCCTGTGTTGTCCTTTGGTCAAGGAAATCTGTGACTGCTGTTATTAAGAAAATGCATAGAGGGCCAGGACGCTCTGACCCTTCTCTCTAGGGTTCCCAATTATGAGAACAAAAAAATTTGCAACCTGTCCTTGTGAATAATTCAACTCCATTTAGAGGCTTGATGGATAGGACAGAGCCAGTGTGAAACATGCTCTGCCTCCTCCTCTCCCCTCACAAAGATTTTGAAGGTTGTCTTCAAACCCTAAAGATGTCCAAGGTCTTAACTCTTTTAAAAATGTGCTCTGAAGAGAGAATGAAGAAGATGTGTAGAGGAAAATATAAGAGAAGAGGGATAAACTCCTGCCCAGCTCCAGGAGTCCATTGACAAGTGTCCGTGGTGCATTAGACTCTGTGATTTCTCTCTCAGAGAACTTGTAGCTTTAACAGAAGGTCAATATTGTGTCAAAGAAATGAGCTCTAAGCAGAACTTTCTGTCTTAGTCCTCAAGAAGACGTCAGGTCTCCTCCCAAGTGTTTCCTCCAAATAGCAAACTTGCCACCATGCCTAGGAGAACAAGGGCTTCTTGTTCTCACTGATTTAAGCAGTTGTGGGCACTTAGCCTGGGTTTTGAAACCCAGAGGGAGGTGGAGGGGTGCTGCTCTAATAGAGTTGTCTTTGGTCCTCCTTAGGGAATGGGGTACCCTAATGAAGAGAAATGAAGGTGCCCCAAACCTCCCTGCAGATTCCTTTCTGAGGTGGTGTTTTCTGAGCAGATCGCAGACAGTGAGTTGTGTGGTCTTTTGCGTATCCTGGTTAGTGATACTTTGTGAATAGCTATTATGACGCTCTGGGCAATGTTACAGGGATGAAGCCGTAAAGCAGAAGATAGCCCCCCCCACCAAATTCTAGGGGCAGCTCTGGGCTCTGGAGGAGACAATCACTGAAGGCAAGACCTCCAGCCCAGTGCTCTTAGAAACTTCAAGGGCTATCATGAAAAGGTGACCACTCCTGGTTGCTTCTTAAAGGTAAAACCCAAAGGAAAAGAACCCAAAGTGCCTTAAATATTGAAGGCTGAAAGTTCCTGAAGCTCGAGGATCTGTCACATGGATAATTACTGATGCTTCTTTCGTGTCACTGCTTGGCACGTGACCCAACACCAGTTTCTGTTTTATATACGTTCCTCACATAACATGGTACCCAAATAAACCCTGGGTCTTTAGGAAAACTCAGTACAACTGCATCTCTGGACTAGCTGTTCTGCCTCTACCCACTTACACCCTAAATACACTCTCTCTCTGTTCTTCTTTTCTGGGGGCCCTGCTCTGTGGAGCCAGACACTTCTCCACACCAAGGACCATACCCTGTTTCTATTACTGGTTCTGGAATAGCAAGCCACAGGAGATACTGGCTGAGAACAGAAGGGAAAAGAAGAGGAAAATCAGGCATTGGTTTCTTAACACCTTCTCTGCTCTTGGTTTCTACTGCTTCCACCATCCTTTGCTGTTGCTAGTCTCCGGGTACTTCCTATTAAATGACTTCAACTACCCTCATGCAGATACAGGCCCTTCATTAATGCTTCTTTGTGTGGACCAATTGAGTGGGATTGCTTCCTGCTTGGGTTCTGCTGATACATCTTCCACGCTTTTGCAGAGGACCTGAGTTCAGTGCCCAGCACTCATAATGGGTACCACACGCACACACACACACACACACAAACCCACATGCAGATAAACACGAATATGTATAATTAAAATCAAAAACAAGACTCTAAAACAGTGGTCATGGAATTAAAACCAGGCAAGCCCTACTTCATTTGACAGATGCTGAAACTAACAGAAAGAACACAGAAGGTCAGTTGTCTCGGAATTGGTTTTCAGACTTCTGTTCAATGGCTATCTGGAAACTATTAAGGCCTTAGTAGGACTCTTGATGAACTGTCCCACATCTATAAGAACTTACATTCAATGATAAAAGAGAACTGTATTCCAGCAACATATATTTAATAGCATCGGTGTTAATGCCTTGCGGTTCTCAAATGCCGTTCCTGAGACACTGTTCTAGCAAAATAACTCAATTGTATGGACCAGAGGATTCATAAAAGCATGAGAAAGAGTCTGGGGCACTGAACTAGCTCTGAACTAACTCCCACTCTGGTTTAGCTTCTCCCAGCATGGCAGTAACTGAGAAGATCTAAATTGTAACTTTTTTTAAAACCCCAACTAGTTCATTTATCCATCCTTATTTCTGCCTGCTTCTCTCTGCAGCAATTCTTAGCTCTGATTCTAAGCTTCTAATTAGGTTCCAATTTCGCTAACTCTCAGCTCTGATTCTTTGCACCCAATTTCTCTTGTCAGTAACTGACTTCCACCGCTCTCTTTTATCCCCTCCAACTGTTCCCAGAAGTCCAAGGGGCATACAACTACATGGGGGAGGGGCTTTTCCCTGGCAAAGCTTCATTCTATACTAGAGGAAATGTCACTTGATTTAAAATGGTATTGTCTTATTTTAAAACAAGGAATCTTTCCATTAAAAACCAAAACTAGATAGTTGCATTTTTGTCCTGATGAGAATGCCTGGATTCTGATCCAAGCTAGACCAAATTCCAGCCTCAGATTTTACTACTTAATCTTCATGGTGTCTTGGCTAGTTAATATATATATAAATATATAACATATATATCATGTATATATTTACATTTAAAATGGTATTAACGCTGTAAAGGTTCCTCATTTCTTCCTATCCTTTCCTTTCCTCCCTAACCCTATGCGCTAACTGAAGTTTTAAAGGTTACAAGTTAGAAATCTAGCAGCCGGGAACAGAGGGGCGGAGTCAAGTAGCCAGTGAGAGAAAAACTGTTATATTTTAGATACATTTTAAATACGTTCTGAGCCCAGATTCAAATGGCAAACAGCCAAAGAACCCACACCCTCGTTTTTAAAAAAAATACCCTTTACATTTTGAGAGGCATCTACAAAAACCCATAAGCAACAAAACCAAAATATTTAATATATACTATTATTTAGTTACACTCTAGCTCTCTTAGAAATCAGTATGTGGTAGGTGAGAGGGAGAGGAGGCCCAGGTAGAAAAGCAACAGTGAGGGCAGGGGTGGTTGGAGGGATGGTACCGAGAACTCTGTGGAACCCACCTCCTCCAGCGTCTTGCTCGTGGAAGCCCCCTGGAGCTCCATGGCCTGCTGGATGTACATTTTCCCAACCAAGATTTCGTTTTCCAGCATAGACAGTTCTTTCAACGAAATGGGCCAATTCAGCCGTTCCAGGGCTTCGTTTAAAACTGCTTTGTTTTCCAAGTACTGTATGGGCTTGATGGCATCCAGCCTGAGAAACGAAGAGAGACATCAGCGAAATGAAAAGGAAGCAAACATGAGAAAAAAGATGTACTTAGCCGTTTCCTCAATAAACTCCCCCTAGGGATCGTCGGTTGGAACAGACATGAGATGACATGTAACAGTGCCTTCTGGTCTACCTTTCCAGCCCCCAAAGCTCTTGCTTTTCAAGATCGATTATAATTAGAAACTGTCCTTGGAATGGCTGGGAAACAAGCCTGGGCGCTCTCTCTACAGAGAGCCGTTTTGCTCTATGATGCTAGAGCCATTTGCTGTGTGATGGAGGTCCCACGATTACACCAGCTAGAGATGCTGTCATCTGAGACTGCATTCATACAGGGCAGATGGACTAAGGGCACTTTCATCACGATGGTAAGGAATGAATTATAATACCAGGTATTTTTGTTGCTCTGAGACAAAGTCTCCATATGTAACCCAGGTTGGCTTCAAATTCATGAGTCTCCCCAGCACTAGGACGATGGGCAACCTCCATCATGCCCACCTGACTTTTACTTAAACATAGAATTACCATGTGATAAAAACCACTCCTCACTGCACATCTTAGAGAGATAAAAGCATGTTCACACCGAAATGCCCACCAGTGGGAGTAGATAATCATTGGTGTGTGCGTATGTGTGTGTAACAGAAATCCCTTAGTGTGTGTATATATGTACGCTTGTGTACATATGCTACAATTTACATGAGCTTTGAAAATATTAATAGTTTCCCAGTAAGTAATAGAAGACAGAAAGAGAAGTGTCACGTGTCATGTGCTTTCTTTCACACATATCCAGGACAGACAGATTCACAGGAAGAGAAAACAGCCTGCAGTCAGCAAGGGCTAGAGAAGAGAGCAATGGGGAATAATCGCTTTATGAGTAAGTAGTAGTCTCTTTCTGGGGTGATGAATGTTTGGGGGTGTTCCACACTCTAAATACCACTGGATCATAGGCTTTAAATATTTTTGATTGGGTTGTGTGGATCTCATTGATATTTCAAAAACTGAGGCAAGAATGGAATGACTTACTTCTCTTTTTCCTCTGGAGACAGAGCTTGCCAGACGATTTTATTCAAGCGTCTGTTGAAAAGAAAAATGCAGTAGCAATAACTTAGGAGCAATAACCTGTTTCAAGTTAAAAAAAGCTGGCTTTAGGGATTGCAAGGGAAGCCCAAGCCCGCTGCCACCATTACTGGACCATGCTTCCAACATCCACTTAAAGAGATCAGGTAGGCACATCTCTCCCCTAAGCATCACAAGGAAGCCTTGTGGCTGGGTGTGAGTTATGTCAAATACTACACAAGTCTCTTCTCTCAGAGCAGATGCCGTACGCAGGCTGGCCCTCATCATCTTTGTATTAGGAAGGTTCCCACTGGCTGGCAAGATGGTCTACCAGGTAAAGTGGTGGAAAATGAGAACTGACTCTTTGAAGTTGTCTTCCACATATGTGCTGTGTGTTGCATGTGCGTGCATGCACACTCATACACACACATACATGCATGAACACGCAATAAATGTAATACAAAATTATATTTAAAAAGTAAATTTCAGCCTCTATAGGTTTATTCCTAAGGAAACTGTAACTGTTCTTCACCTGCCCTTTCTGCCTGAGGGCAGAGGGAGTTAATGGGGCCATAAGCTATATATTCAGGACTTGTGTTACAAATCATGCAGTCTAGCCACCTTGTTTCTGGATAGCAGCCCAGAGACAGGCAGCCAGGCAAACTCTTCAAGCATCTACCTAGCTAGCTGCCACAGAGGGCACTGAAGCCCTTCACTGACCAACCACATCCTCAGAGAAAAGCCATCTGCTCAAGAGAAAAGGGAGTTGGAAGAGTGGCTCCTTTCCTTGTTACTGACCAGTGATGCTTCTTTCACTGGGTCCAGCTCAGTGTGCATGTCTTTGGCATCACCTTGAGCTTTGTGGACAGCAGGGGACAGAACATTGACTCTAAGGCTTTGTGGAGCAGGGAACATTGCCTTCCGTAGACTTCTTCTGACCCCCGAGGCCAGCTGGCATCAGCACAACACCCAGAGAATGCACTTTGGGTGGAGGGACTATTCTCCCCTGTTTGTCCATCATGTGCCTGGAGGGGCTGGAAAGCAAGGCAAGGGTGTCTCATATGAGGGGAAGCCATAGTACTGGGGCCCAGATTTCAGCTTCTCCTGTTCCTGTGAGACTTTGGGCCAGGACTGATCCAACTTTTCTGTCAACTCAGGATGACAAGAGAGCCCCCTCCTGGTTTAGACATGAGGGCCCTGTGAACTTGTCTGTGTGTGCATGCTGAATTGTCAACAATGGTAAAGATTCTGTAGGTGATGGCAAAGAGTCAGGAAAATCAGAGTCTGGAGAGATGGCTCAGCAGTTAAGAGCACTCGCTGCTCCTATAGAGGACCCAGGTTCAGTTCCCAGCATCCACGCTGTGGCTCACAACCATCCATAACTTTATTTCTAGGGAATTTGATGTCTTCTTGCCTCCACAGGCACTGGGCATGCACATGCATATATATTCAGGGTAAACATTCATACACATAAAATAAAATGGATCTCAAATAAAAGAGAGTCAGGAAGAGGGAACTAGGCCGGCTGGTGCTCTGGTCTTACTTGAAGGTTTTGGCTCTCTGGGTCCCATTAGGAACTTGGATTTCTCTAGTCACTTGGATCCTGTAACGATGATCAGGGCTTCTAAGACTTATGCAGAGGATTGATCATATGCCTGTTCGGTCTTCTGTGCTTTTCTTAAAATATATTCAACACTCTCTTCAATCAGAACTTGAAAGCGGACTCAGTGAAGTGCTGGAGCTGGGAGGGCGGGAAAGGGCTCTGGCGCAACACAGATCTGGGGTCAAGCTCAGCTCCCAGCCCCACATGGCTGCTATATGATGCTGTTTGATGCAATCCTTTGAAGTTCTTCTCTCTCGGGGATAAAACAAGGCTAATAGCACCTATCTGTGGCATTGAGAAGATGAAGCGGAAAGTATATATGTAAAGTACCAGGAATGCTTCAGTATTTCTCTCCTCCAGGTAGATCGGAAGAAGGGCAAGCCCAGAAACGTGGAGAGACCACTGGTGATATGGGTCCAATTAGCTAGCACAGGTCAAATTTTAACTCAATCCTTGAGAAAATATTTCCATGGAGCATATATTCATAACATCTCTGGCCCCTCCTGCCCATGTGTATTGTAAAATTTCAGTGCTTTATTGAGTTGGTGCAGGGATCAGGGCAAAGCCACCAAGAGCATGCAATGAGCACCCCTCTGGGACACTGGGAGGGCAGCGGGTGTGAGGGCCTTCCTGAGGCTGGTCCAGCCCCTTAATTCTGGCTACCGATTTGCATCCTCTGGCTTGCTGTAGCTCTAGCTGTAGCAAGAAATGACTTATCTACAAGGCAATTGTAACTATTGGCACATCATAAATCTGACCAGCATCAAAAAAGAAGACCTTAAACAGAGCCATCGAAGCAGGGCCCAGGAGCCAACCTAGAACTGATACTTCTGTGGATTTGAGCACTGTGATCCTGACTTTGGCAAGCAAAATAAGCTGCAAGGAAAATACTGCTTCTGAGTTCAAACAGCCGTAGAAACATTCAAGCTTGTGTTCAAACACACAAAGCCCACTCTCGAAATACTGAACAGAAGGATGCCCACCCATGGCCAACGTGTCCAAAATAGCTCCTTTATGTCATTACTCTAGCTAAAGCCTGTGAACTTCTGTTGGCTTGGTCATCCCCAGACTGAATGGACTTACAGATATATGTTTTTGTAGAGGTGTGGTAGTGAACGTGGGACAGTCTGAGTGTCTGTTACTCATCAATTGCACATGATGAAAGAGTTGCGCAGGGTAAAATACACAAACAAGGAACTGACATTTACGCAAACAGAATTCTTCAGTACTACTGAGTTCAAAGGCACCGGAAGTTTTTGTTCTATTTAACGTTATTAATATCAATACTACCAAACTAATATTAAACAAATCAACATAAACACCAAGGTAATAAACCCATTATTAATTAAATCAAAAAACTTGTATATTAAACATCGGTCCTGCCAGGCGGTAGTGGCACACGCCAGTAATTCCAGCACTTGGAAGGCAGAGGCAGGCGGATCTCTGTGAGTTCGAGGCCAGCCTGGGTCTACAGAGTGAGTTCCAGGACAGCCAGAGTTACAACAGAGAAACCCTGTCTTGAAAAACAAACAAAAAACAAAACAACAAAACCAGTTGTGCTAAAGTTAATATTATTAATGTAAAAATCATGATTACTGAAAGTACAAGTTGAATATTTCTTATCCAAAATTGTTAGGGTCCTAAATGTTTTGGATTTCAGATTTTGAAATATATTTGCATGTACATAATGAGATATCTTAAGGATCAGGCCCAAATCCAAACACAACATTTATTTAGCTTTCCTGTCTACCTTATACACACAGCCAAGGAGTAAATTTATGCACAAATATTAGGGCTTGCCCCAACATTTCAACTGTGGTCTTCCACATGAGATCAGGAATAGACTTTACCATTGACATCATTAAGGACACTCAAAAATTTTGGAGTCTGGAGCATCTGAGGTTTGGAATTTTTAGGAGTTTTTGCTCAGCGTGTAGCAACAATACCTGTCTGGGGCTAGCCAAAGAGTTTTTGAGCGTTACCCATAGGGACAAATCATTGACTCTGTTTTGGCTTTTCTCTCAAGGGAGTGCTGCTTGCCTGGGAATAGAGGTCTCTTTCCTTTCTGAAACCCTCAGGAAAAGGTCGGCATGGTAGAAAGAGCCAAGGGTTATTTTAAGATCAAATATTCAGGGTGGGAGACAGATGGAGTGCTTATGTGTGATTTTGAATGATCTTCCCAATAGCCCCGTGGTGTGGGTTCTGTAAATAAGTCATCTGCTCTCTTGAATGTCATCTACTTGCCTAGACGTAGGCATTGGGGCTAAGGATAAGACATGCCAGCACTGTCTGACCTCCAAACTCCAGCCTCTGGTTCTATACCCAATGTTTATAGACCAACGGATTACAGAGCCCAAATATCTGAATAATTCAAGCAAACTACATTAGAATTTGAATGGAATTTTATTGCGTTTGAATATCCAAATCGAATTTGAACATTTTAATAACTAAACTGGAATTATATTAAATTTGAGTGAATTTCAAATATTCAAACGCACAGACCTCTGATAGAAATAGATGACAGGGAAAATGAGGCTAGCCCAGATGGAAACTAGTGGACCGGAATGTCAAGGAGCTGCAGGCCTGAGCAGTAGCTGAGGGTGTGAAAGGGGCACAGCAGGGTAGTGGGTAGAGAGGGGGTGTGAACAGGCCTCTCTGGGGATGCCACTGGGAACAAGGGCCAGTTGAGAGATGGCAGAATAGGAGAGTCCCTTAAAAAGGGGACTCTGTGCAAGCACCAGACCCAGGGAGAGGAGGGAGACTAGGATAGCTCATGTTGGCTGCCGAGATAAAGATGGAGGGCAGAGAGAGCAGAGGAACAGGTGGAGCACCCCCTAATCCCCACCCCCACCAAAGAAACCCCAACCCTTTTAAGTGCCAATATGACAAGTAGGAAATCGCATCCACACCATAAAACTTTGTTTCTGGCATGAAATTATTTCAAATAGAAAAAAAAAAAGTGTTTGGACTTGAGCCCAGTTCCAAGGGTACCCCATTTCATGCTTATGCAAATAGTCAAAGACATGGCAGGAAACCTGAAATTCTGACCCTTTAATTTTGGATGCGGGATCTCACCCTGGGCTGAAGACTCTGTAAGACCCCCTGAGGGGTATGGGTGCTTCTGGGTGGGTAGTGAAGGAGACTGATGTGGAGGGGGCTGGAGAGCCATCAAGTGATGGAACGAGACCTTTCTGTGGGTTGGCTGTGGCTCCCCGTGGGCAGGAGTCGGGCTCTGAGCACACTAGCCCCACCCACCCTAAGTCATAATGGATGGGTCAGTGGAGGCCTGAACGTATCACTAAACTCTATATGCTTTAAAGCTTTTCCTCCTTACATGGCGATAACTAAAACCCAACTGTGGGGCTTCTGGAATCTAGAATGAGCTTCCCAAAGAAACTGAAACCTTCAGAGTTCACTAATGTGTGTATACTAAGGGTTAATTCTAGGCAGGTGTGTAGGGGATTAGGCCACAGGCAAGGATGGCAGCCAAGCCTCCTGTCCCTAAGAAAAGGTTCCATCTCAGTATGGGCACAGAGATTGCTGGAGTGTAGAAGTCTCTCTGTAGTCAATCGTCATCTTGATACAAAAACATGTGAATAATCATCTATACTTGTAGAGTTTCCCCTTAGTGCCCATGGGGGACTGGTTCCAAGATTCCCCTCTACTGGATCAAGAACACACAGTTTGCCAGGGCTGCCTGGCAGTGGTGGCACACGCCTTTAATCCCAGAACTTTAATCCCAAGAAGATCTCTGTTAATTGGAGGTCAGCCTGGTCTACAGAGTGAGTTCCAGGACAGCCAGAGTTACAGCAGAGAAACCCTGTCTCTAAAAACCAAAAGAAAAGAAAAGGAAAGGAAAGAAAGAACACACAGTTCTCGTATATCAAAAGCTATTGCATCTGCGTGTAATCAAGGCGCACACTCTCAGATGTGGAAAATCCCTTGTAGATCACTCAGAATACCCAAGATGGTATAAATTCTGTGTACAGACTTGTATTTGGAGAAATGTGATAAGAAATCTGCCCAAGCTCAGGTCAGACACCGTTCGCTTTTCCTGATTGTTTTTTTTCTGTGGGTGGTCGAATAGGGGAGCCGGCCGTGTCCATAAGGCATTTGTTAGTTACTTTTCAAAGTGCTAGGTGCCGGCATGATCAAACTCATTGTGTTAAGAGAAAACCTTTGAAGGTTTCCTGGAAACACAAGAGTTTCTACAGAGTTTAGGATAGGAGAAATGGTTTATTTGAAACTCTGTTGGAATGGTTCAGATCAGGAGCCTATTTAGCACCCAGCGCCTGGGAGCGCACGTGAGCTGCCACTTGGGGCGGCTCGTGTTGATACTGGACCATTTCAAAGCTGCTGTTTCAAATGAAGCAATCTAAGCCAAAACAAGAAGAAAGAAGCCAAAACAAATTCTCTATCAAGAACATTTGGGAATAATACTCACTTTTCATAGGATTTGATGGCCTGCTCCACATTTTGCTTGTAGAGATCGAGTTTGACTCCTTGGGGGTTAATTAGAATCATCTTATTGCCGTCATTGCACACATGTGCCACAGGAAACACCTACACGGCCATGTCGACGGAAAGGAAAATGTCACTTGATAGGTTCACTCAAGCCTTCAACTGTGCGTTTATATGGGTACATGCTTTTCTGACTATGAAAAACCACATAAGCGTAGAAAAGCAGGATGCAATAAATATTAAAAGTAAAAATAAGAGATATAATTACTAACTTTTCTACTTCAATTTTTAAAGCTATACATTTTTTTAAAAATCAACACCACAAAATAAAACCATCATTGAAAAATCCAAAACCATTCGGGAAACCCCTATCATAGCTGAGTATTATCTTAGAAGCTTCTATCAAGTTGGTAAAAGTAAGCAATAAGAAATAGAATCATATATAAATATATATCTATATATTTGTGTGTATAATGTTAATGTATATATATATGTAATATGCATATATATGTATATATATATGTATGTATAGGATGTTAATATTTAGTATCTAGTATTAAATGAATAGGAAAAGGTCTGGTGAGAAAATGCTAAACAATATTATTGATATTTCAAAATTGTACATGATTCACCACAGGAAGAGGCAGGCATTCTGGAAATGTGAGAAATTACTTTTTAGATTTACTTATTTTTTTTTATGTGTGCGTGTTTTGCTTGTGTGTATTTATGTGTACCACATGAACATCTGGTGCCTGTGGAGGTCAGAAGAGAGCATCAGATCCCCTGGAACTGAAGTTATGGGTGGTTAGAAATCACCATGTGGGTGCTGGGAATTGAACCTGGGTCCTTTGCACAAGCAACAGGTGTGCTTTTAATCACTGAGCAATCCCTCCAGCCCTGAGAAATTATTTTTAATAAGGAAATAATTTTACTTTCAATCAAGATGATACAATTCATGCTGTTTTGTTCCCCAACTTCTAAAATTGTTCAAAAATATGTTATATTTAAGAAACCAGTGCAAAGATAGATTATATATACACACACATATACATATATAACACTATTTATGGATATAAAAGTTGAAGAGAAATATAAACAGGTGAGCCAGGGTAAAGCTGTGGGTTGCTGGCTTTGTGTCCAGCGATAGCATGACAATGGGAGCCCAGCTCCTAGATGTCAGTGGGACTGAGTGCTCTGGAGAACAAGGGTCCAGGTTGGGCTGGACCGACGACAGCCCTGTGTAAGGATCCCTGCCCCTTGGAAGAAGGTACTGACTACCAAGCCTCACAACCAAGGACCGAACCAAGCCTTTCTACACAAGGGTCACACACTGAGGGCTCATTTGAACCTTTTGAGTTTGTGCTCAAGAACCCTGAATAAGCATGCCCAAAAATGATGGCCAGTTTTCCTTCTTTAACTAGCACCTTAAACTGAGCATGCTCAGGATCAAGAACGTACCCACCAGAGGTTCCCTATGTGAGTATTTATAAAGTTCCCAGTAAAATGTCCATATTTCCTTTGTTTGGAGAGGGTATCAGTGTATAAATAACTCCTGTGTTGCCTGTATCTACTGCAAGGAAGAAACTGTTCTTTGCCTCTCCTTAGCTGTGCTTGCCTGGGGCTTTGCACTCAACCCAGATGAGGACCCATTGTTTGGTGTCAATTAGGCTGCTTGAAGGCACACAAGAACTTACAGAAATTCTAAGAAGAAATGGCTGTAAATTTATTTGAATTTTGGAAGAATGACATAGGAATATAGAAATAATCTTCATAGATTGAATAAAGTCAAAACTAGGGATAATCGTTTTTAAAAGAACTTGTGAAGTGTGTGGTACGTAAAGATTTTCCTCAGAATATAGCACAGGCAGACAAAAATCAGATAAATGGATGAGAGAGGAATTGGGCAACTTCAATGGATATTAATAGAAACATCAAATGAATAGAATCAGAGAGGAAGGTCATAGAGGAAGCATCATCTGACAGTGTGTGTGTGTGTGTGTGTGTGTGTGTGTGTGTGTGTGTGTGTGTGTGTGTGTAGACTTCACAAATGGTGGCTGTATCTATAGCATTAAACTGAAGAAAAAGCTGGATAAACACCATTTGTTAGCAACTGTGATTGGTGCTGACCAAAGTTAGGCTGTTTGATAATAGGAAGGCGGGGCATGGTCTGTCTGTGTGACTTGGGGAATGGGGAGGGTCTGGGTCCTTGCACAGAGGGTGCAGATGTTGAAGTCTTTTTCACTGGGTCAGCCTCCACAGTAGGGGCGAGGTAGTCTGTAGCCAATTCAAAGGCTCAGCTGCCAACCTGTATTAAGATGTCACAATACCCTCCCAGTTTCCATTTCAGTCCCCAGAATAAAAGGGACTGAATATTTGAATATTTTCTTTGCCAGTATAATTTTAGGATAGAAACGTGGTTTAGTGTTTTTGTATTGAGACACATACAAAAACACAGGTTAAGGATTACCTCAAAGGAAGGAGAGAGGGGAATGTTTAAAAAAAGGTGACACGGAGTTCTTGGCATTACTTGTAATTCCTTAACTACCTTTAAAAGTATCTAAAACATGCCTAACATTGGGTTTTAAACTACCCAAAGTAGTTATTTCTAAAACTTGGGAGTCACAGGAGGTAGGAAAGACTTAACGATTTTACTGTTCAATTCTTTCAAACTACATATATTCACCCTAGAATTAACTCATTAGGACCCACACAAACAAAATAGGCAAAGATTTAGAGGAGGAGAAAGGCATGAAGTTAAAAGCTTCGGAGTTCAACCAGCTACTTAGAAACCACACAGAGTCAGCATGTGGCTCCCGAGTACTCCTTTCAAAGGAAAGGGAACAGAACAGGGAGTTAAAGGTGAAATGCCTGGGCTTTGAAACTGAAGGTTGCGTAAGTTTATTTTTTTTAAAAAAAATCATCCCTCAAAAATAGAGCAATGTCACAAAAACTTGAGAGGAAAAAAAATTCAGTTCTAACAAAATGAAAGACATTTATGTTTTCTATGACCTGGTAGAAATATACCCCTTTAGAAGTCTATATATGTCTCTCCTAGTTTATCAGTTTAGGGCTCGATGATAAATCAGTACTGAAAAATGCTTAGTCAAAAGCTCGACTCTTGCCTTCACCTACTTAGCCGAAAGCAAACCCATATTGTACTTCCCTCCTTGGTAGGACGAGATTTCATGCCCTGCATGGCCATCATGGACTTGAGGGTAGTTGTTCAAATTTGACTCGTGTGCACCCACTCTCCTTCCTTTCCGCACGCAGGATTAGGGAGACACAAAGGCATACTCCACACCTTCAGTCTTTGGTCTTAGTTTTTACAGCATGATGGTTACTTGATGGTCAGATGATGCTCATCCTCTTTATGATGTCAAATTAAGTGTCATAAGGTGCATTCCAAGGCTGAGGGAATCCCAGCTTCTGGGCGGAATAAGTGGGGGGAGGAGGGAGTGGAGGAGTGGGGAGTGGAGGAGACAGGAGTGAGGAGGGTAGTGAGGGAGGGTAGTGAGGAAGGGAGTGGTGGGGTAGGGGGAGGGGTGGGGGAGAGTAGAATGGGGGAGGGGGTCCATGAAGAAACAGAGGGCTCATTTTGAGGGGATAAAGGCACATGACTGCAGCCCCCTCAAAAAATCACTTCCTTAGTACTGTTACAACTTAGCAAGGGGATTCTTCCAGACGATATTTGATAAGAGTGAGCTTGAGTCATCTACTTTAGTTCTCTGAGGAAAAACTAGAGAAGTCACCAAATTCATATTAATAATCACCCCTTAATGACAATATTTAAACTATGAGAGAGGTAGACTGGAGGGGTATGTGGTGTGTGGGGTATGGAGATGGGAAGACGGAGATAGAGACAGAGCTAGAGAGGTACAGAGATGGAGAGAAAGAGAGAGACCATAGAGATAGAAATAGAAATTTCTAGAATTTATGGGTAGGCAAAATTGAGCTGATAGTTGTCATTTTTCCCACTCTTACATGAAATACCTTGGGCCAAGAACTGAAAACTAGCTTCATGACAATGATACTACTACCACGACAACAATGCCAACGACAACTATTACCAATAATAATAATAATAATAATAATAATAATTAATAATAATAACAGAATTTATCGTCACTCTCTGCCAGGAAAAACAGAAACATTCTCTACATATGTCCATATTCAATTCCATTATAGAAAAATGCATTTAACTGTAGTTTTTGTTATATGGCAAATCAAATTGTCCATTAAACTATTTTATGTTTGTGTGGGCATTTTGCCGGCATGTATGTGTGCACCGTGTGTGAGCCTGCGGAGACCAGAAGGGGCTGTCAGACCCTCTAGAACCGGAGCTACAGATAGTCGTGGGCCACCATGTAGGTGTTGGGAATACAACTCAAGTCTCCCGGAAGAGAAGCCAGTGCTCTTAACTGCTGATGCATGTCGCCAGGTCCCTCTACTTTGTTTTCTTGTATTTCTTGTTGGGGGTAAGTAAGATGCTCAGTGAGTAGAGGCAGTTTCTGCACAAGCCTGTCCACCTGAGTTCAGTTCACTAGGACCCAGGCAAAGGTAGGAGAGAATCTACACCATAAGGTTGTTCTCAGCTCTACATGCATACCATGGGCACGATCCGCCTACCCCCATAACACACACAGTTCGGCTTGCTGGTATGATATATGTACCAAATATAAATATGTAATATATATGCACAATATATTTACTGAATAACATGAAAGACAAAAACAACTGCTCAAAACGTTTCTTTTAGCAATTTGATATACTGTAAATTTAATTTTTAAATTCATCCAAATTTGTCTTCTTAGAAATTGAGGCATGGGATGAAGGAGTGATTTGCCAGTTTGGGAAGAAGTTTACTGAATATGGAGAATGTAATTTTTAGAGATGTTTTCCAATTTAAACATGCTAAAATAATTGAATATTAAATGAAATTCTGTCACTTCCACATAGTAATAGAAAAGGTCAAGTTTTTATTTGACTTATTTTGGGTGTATGCTACGGTTTCTATCTTAGTAACCCCAAAAAGATAGAAGGAAATGAACACTCTTGGAATTTCATGAAAGTTGCCCCAAAACGTGAGGAACAGTAAGCTGTCATAAATTAGTTATTTTTAAAAGGTTTTTTTTTAAGTTTTAATTATGTGTAGGCCTGTATGTCTGTGTTCGGTATGTGCACGTGTGTGCAGGTTCCCATGGAGGCCAGAAGAGGGCGTCATTTTCTGGAGCTGGAGGTATAGGCAGCTGTGAGCCAACTGACATGGGTGTTGGGATCCAAACTCAGGTCCTCTAGGAGAGCAGAACAAGCTCTGCTGTGCCACGTCTCCAGATCCAAAATTTATATCAGTACATATTATTAAAACCTACCCAAAAATCACTACACAGAAACATGCTCAGAACAGATGCTAAATGAAGAAAATATCATGTGTAGAGTTGTGTACTCAATGTACTGGCGGTTTTGGGTCAAGTTGACACAAGCTAGAGTCATCACAGCAGAAGGAGCCTCAATTGAGAAAATGCCTCCATAAGATCCAGCTGTAAGGCATTCTCTTAATTAATGGTCAATGGGGGAGGGCCCAGCCCATTGTGGATGATGCCATCCCTGGGCTGTGATCCTGGGTTCTACAAGAAAGCAGGCTGAGCAAGCTGTGTGAAGCAAGTCAGTACGCAGCAACCCTCCAGGGCCTCTGCATCAGCTCCTGCCTCCAGGTTCCCGCCCTGCTTGAATTCCTGTCCTGACTTCCTTTGGTGATGAACAGCAATGCGGAAGTATAAGCCAAATAAACCCTTTCCTCCTCAACTGCTTTTGGTCATGGTGTTTCCTTGCAGCAACAGAAACCCTAACTAAGACACACAGCTATTAATTTTTAACATAAATCAGATATAATTTACATAATGACATGTAAGCTGTGATTAGAAGTATCCCCAGAACTGTAAAATTGAGAAAACAGTGAGAAACTGATTTCTATACATTTCATTGTTTAACCTAGGCCAAATTTATGGATTTCGGTGTTTTCCAATAAATATCTCAGCACTCAGTGCCAAACTAGCCAAGGAGAAGCTCTGATTGGATGCACCTAAAGCACAGAGTTCCGTAGGTCCCACGTAGACAGGCTTCTGAATACAGATGCAGTGGTGTTCTAGAAACCGCAGCTGTCCAGCCTGCCTGAGCACTGGATCTCAGGGGTATGCTTTTCAAAGGGAAGCTTCTGTAGCTTTGTAGAACAAGTGGAGACGAGGCCACAGAATTGCCTGGCAAAATGGTGTGTGTCAATGAGATCGCTCAGAAGTATGTTACTGTGGTATCGGTTGCCTATCACATTTTAGATCTAAACTTTTAAAAAGAAGCAAGTGAGCATTTGCTGGCACCGAGTGATGCTGGCAGACACAGGAGTTGGCCTGAAACACTGTTTCATTCAGTTTGACTTCATTGTTGTTAAAACCTAAAAGTAAGAACAAAAGACATGTATGCATCCGAAAAGGCCCGGCTACTCCACAGCTTCTTTCACACATGTCGGTACGTGTGATGTCTTTCTGTGGGATGAATACGCATATAGCTTTGTAATAACTGTCATTTAAAATTTTTAATCTTTCCAAACAGCAGTTTTATGTTTAATCCCCCTATATCTGCTGCTTGTTTGCTGGGTTGTCTTGGGTTTTTGTTTCTTTTTGACAGGGTTTCACACCGTAGCCCAGGCTAGTCTAGACCTCACTATGTAGCCCAAGCTGGCTTCAAACTTGCAGCAGTTCTCTTGCTCAGCCTCCTGAATGCCGGGGACATAAAAATCCTCCTATATTTGAAAACAGGAAAATATGATTTAAACAGCATCCCCGATCTCTTTGTAGCTAATATTCCTACCAGCTAAACGAAGAGATGAATAGACACCTCACGGGTTGCTCTAAGATTTAGGGCAGATATTTCAATGACATCAAGTGGTTTCCTCGGAACTTAGTGTATGGTAAGCATTCATCATAGATCGGGGACCTTGTCATGGTCCTCCAGGAGTAAATGAGAGAGGTGGTGCACTAAGGCACAGAGCTATGCATAGAACCCAGAGGACAAGGCAGAAGGCTTTGGTGGGATGCTATGACAGACACAATGGTGCTGGTGTGATGATGATGGTGATGATGATGATGATGATGGTGATGATGATGGTGATGGTGATGATGATGGTGATGGATGCTGTCAGCTCTGCAATAGTGCAGGCTAATCTTCCCAAATTATTTCAATTTCTTTTAAAAATGAGCAATTATCAACAAAGAGCTCAGAATTCGAGGCTCATCAAACGGCTACAGCCGCTTTATTTTGTGTGTGGCTTGGTGATGAATTCATCTGTTTCAAAGAGCTAAGATAAAATTATCTGGCCCATTTTATATCTTGTAATGAACAGTTGCTAGGGCAACCTTTCTGCTCAGTACTTCATTTCCAAGGTGACAGAGTTGATGCTGGTCCAGGGAACTGGAAAGCAAAACAGCATTGTGCTTCAGAAGAAGAAAGAGCCCCCAAATAAGCCATGAATGAAACAAAGAGTCCTTACAAAGCCAGACACTGCTTCTTGGCATACAGATGTTGCTGTGCGTTGAACAGAGGAGAGTCCGTTAACATTCTCAGTGCATAGAGATAAGGTTCAGGCCCGCCTGCTTGCAGCTCTATCTTTTTAACAGGATGATAATTCAAATTAAAAAAAAAACTCTCTGATAAGCTGGTGGACATTTTTATCACATTGTCTTTCTATTCTTCCCATTTATATCTGAGGGTCTCTTCCAGTCTAAGGAAGTATTAGGGAATAGAAGATACGAATAGAAGATACTCGAAATTTACTCTTGTAGTCATTTTGCAGTGCATACTACGTTATTTAGTACTGTCATCACATATTCCTCCTGTCTGCCTAAACTCTGTACCCTGGGTCGACAACTCCCCCTTGCCTTCGGCTCCAGCCCCTCCACTGCGGGCTCTGGTAACCAGCACTCCAGTCTATTCTCAGGAGTTCTACTTTTTTAGGCTCTACATGTATGTGTGATTGTGTACTCTCATCATGAAAATGATAGGGGGCTGGAAAGGCTGCTCACCAGTTAAGAACAGTTGTTCTTGCAGAAGACCCATCCAACCATGTTGGATGGCTCATAACCACGCTAGCTCTGGGGGATTCAATGCCCTCCTCTGGCCTTTGTGGGTATGTACATACATATAGACATATATGCAAATACATAATTAAAAAAATAAATCGTAAAAAAATCAGATAAGTAAGGTGCAGGATATGCTATGGCTCGATTTAATCATGCCACATTGTAAACTGACACCAAACCTTCATATTGTATCCTATAAACATATGAAGTTATTATTTGTCAATAAAAAAGTTAAAATTTCAAAGACATAGTCTATCTGAAGATGAGATTGGAATTTATTACAGTCTACCTGTATCGCCTGAGTCTTACCATTCTGTTAGTAATGGAGGGTAAGTTTGCTGGGCAGAGAAGCATCTTGCATGTATGCTCGTGATAAGAATGAATGGTGCCACAAAAGGTATCAAGCACAAGTACCCATGGGAAATGTCTGTCCCTTTCCCTTTGTCCTTGCTTTTTGGGGGTGAAATGCTAGAATGTTCTTCTAAAGATCAGGACCCTAACTGCCTCCTCCCACGTTCTTCCTTCATCACAATCCAGGCTGGAGGCTTTAGTTTTTATTAGCATACAATGTATCGGGTTTCACTGCGTTGTTTTTCTAACAAAATTTGTTTTGTTTCTGTTGCTTCTCGTCCCCTCTTCTCAACCACACCTTTTCACCCTCTTCTATCCCCCCATCCTCGGCAGCCTCCATGTGTCAGGCCTGTCCTTCTGCCCTCCTGCCTTTCCTCGATAGCTCTTAATCCCGTCATTGTCTCCTATCTAGTTTCACAGTCTGCATCTGTTCTTCCGTCCCTTTATTCACAGCATTCAAAGGTAGGACGTAAGTGATTTGGATGAGACGTCTCCCATAGTCTCAGACATTTGGATACTTGGTTCCTAGCTGGTAGAGATTTGGATGATGTGGCCTTGCTACAGGAAGTGTGTCAATGGAGGTAGAGATTAAAAGTCTCATGCCCATGCCACTTGGAGTTTGCTCTCTCTTCTTTGTGCATAAGAGATCTTGGCTTCCTGCTCTGGCCATGGCCCCTCTCTGCTGCTTGTTGCTATGCATCTCCCTGCCCATGATGGACTCTTATCCTCTGGAACCGGAAGCCAAAATAAATTCTCCTTCCTTAAATTGCTTTGGTCGTGGAGCTACATATGAGAACACGTGGTTTTTGTCTTTCCAAGTCTGGGTTGCTTCGCTGAATACAATACTTTCCAGATCCATCCATCTCCTGCAAATTTCATTTTTCTTTAACAGCTGAGTAATATCCCATTTATTATATATGCCCCATACTCATGATCCACCCATCTATTGATTGAAGGCTAGGTTGGTTCCATTTCCTGGGTATTGGGAAGTTGGCAAC